>CM038357.1:19996664-21238449 GCA_021464625.1 Proterorhinus semilunaris
AAGAAAACTTCATTCATACAGGCTTGTAATTGGCGCCAATGTAACTTTGACCTTTATCATAATAAACATATTCATATTTTGCAGGTGCTTGCGGAAATACCGCTTGCTGAACTATATGGCCGCCATCCTCGTCGAGGGACTGTGCTGCATGTTCTTGCCCTTCCTACAGTCCTTCCCTGTCCTTGCTGTGTGTGTGGTACTCTATGGGTATTTTGATGGTGCTTACGTGGCGCTCATTCCCGTGGTGGTATCGGATGTGGTGGGGCAATCTTCTTTGACGCCTGCTTTGGGCGTGGTCTATTTTCTCCATGCAATACCCTACCTGGTCAGCCCACCCATAGGAGGTATGACAGTGATTACAGCAGTATGTGGCTATCCAATCCGATTGGAGCGTTACATAATATTCTTGTCCTTCTGCAGGTCTCCTTGTCGATACAACCGGTGTGTACATCTCGACCTTTCACCTCTGTGGGGCCTCCTATATGGTCTCTGCTGGAATATTAACAGCCGCAATAGTGGCCAAGGGGTGGCGCGGGTCCAAGTCTAGTTCTGTTGTATAATACATTCAACGCTACAGAAATCCATGTGGGAAAAGCAGCACAATACAGCAGACTGGTCTGCAAGTATTAATGCCAAGACAACAAGACAATCATGTGACTAAAGGACACAAAATGTATGTTGCCAATTCATGTTTTGTTTTGTTGTTTTTTCCGTATTTTATACTGCACAATTTCTATACCTAGCTATGTGTGGTGCAAATATCTGACATGCCCAATTCAATATTTTATCTTTATACTATTGTAATTGTATTTATTTTCAATAAACTTACAAAACGTATGTAGTCACTTAAAATGCAAAAGTCCTCAGGTACAAAAGACTGCCTGTATCATTATGTAAGTTAACCGTGATATGTGTTTTTTTATCACTATATTGTCATTTTATTTTATCATTATTATTATTATTATTGTTGTTATGTTTTGTTTTTAATTACCTCAGACTGATTTATGAGAAGGTGGATTAATTGCACAGAAATTGTATATTGAAATTACCAATAAGCATGTGTAGCCTTTTTATTTTGTTTTTCGGATTAAATTTTCTTCATGCACTTTTTCAAAGTTTTAAGTAAAATCTGTGTTTCAAGTGAGTAACACACAGACAAAAATAGATAATGTTTTACCGAAATTGCCATGTGCACTTACACAAATGTATTAATTTCATTTAGAACATGACTTAATAATGTGAAATAGAAAGTCAAAAAGCAAAAAAAAAGTCTATCTAACTAGAAAAAATAAAAGTACTTCTGTTTTGTATTGCTCTACAACAATCAAAACAAGTTTACAGCCGCAATCCATGTCATCACCTGATTGTGAATTATTAACAGTATAACCTATTGCACCCTGTCTGCATAACTTGGGGACTCTAAGCACTTGAAACATTCAAAAGTGTCAACATTCAGGCCAAAGACCACGAGGGGTACTTGAGGAATTATTTCAGATTAAAAAGGAAGATGAAAGTGACTTATTTTTTTGAAAGGAAAGGCTATTTCCTGCAAGACAAAACAAAGGTTGTGAATCACTGATGTGTTGACTCACGACTGTACTCAAAAGTCTTGCTACTTGTATCATGAGACAATATGACAACACAAACCACGTGCGTGCATGTGCGCGCAGGGGAAGGGGAAGTCCTATAGTTTAGCTCTTTTTTTTTTATTTTGTATTTTTTTTTTTATTTCCTCACTTGGGGATGCCATCTGAGGGGAAATCCCTGCCCCGTCTCCCACGCATCCTCCCCTGTTCTAGAAACGTGAGTTCAGTGATTCGCCCTCCTTGTAACACATGTTTGAAGTTTTATTGCACTCGTGGGAAGAACTTTAATCGTAGGCTATTTGCCAACAAAACTGGCGATACTCTGGCGGTGCTGAGCTTTTCTAAAGAAAAAAACAACAACAAAGTTCTTTAGATTACATGGCAGATTGAAACTCTATTCTATTTGCTGAAATGCATTTTAGGAAACTGCTGTGCCCAAAACAGAGGAAATAGTGCGCTATGTTATAGTCAGCTGGTCCTCAAGAGGGAGACAAAGCCAACATCATGAAAACAGTGTGGGCTATTGTGAAGGGACGAGGAAAAGGAATGGCCCCAGCTCAGCCTCAGACCCAAAGTGTGTTTTTAAAGTTCTCCCCAATTTCAACAAGTATAGATTTGACCAGTAACTGTTCTCTACTGCTACCATAAGAGTAAATAAATACACACACAAAACATGAGTACATACATGAGCAATGCAGGGCTTTTTGCCAGTATCTACCAACATGAAGGTCAAAGCAGTATGTTACCTCAGTGGTACCCTCCATTTGTGTATCTGTCGACCATAAAATCCTAAAGTGGAACCCTCTAGTGCTCCTTGACAGAGACTTGGCGCTCAGAAGACACCTGCGATGTTGGTTTAGAGTCGATGGAGCTGCTGATAACACCTCACACACAGACAGCAGGTGCATCAGCCCCTCACTGTGTAGCTCAGTACATACTATACCACCACATCAGTCAGGCGCACCTCTGTGGTGACAAAAGTACTCAACTACACACTATAGAAACTCCAGAGGAAGCACAGATAAAAAAGGGCACTTCTTACATAAAACACATTTCAAAGTAACCAGTGTCAACGTGTAGAGACCTCCAGACTAGTATCTAGGTTAAGAACAAAAGTGCTCTGCTTTATTGCATCCAGCAGTGATGAAACACTAGACCACATTTAGGCTGTTAGCATTCAATTTCATTCAATCTTGTGATGTAAAAAACTAGGCTAATGAACTCAATGAAAATGTGATGAATTGGAAACTCTACTTCGTGTGATCTGGTGAGTTAAGCCACCGGACATTAAAACAAGACTATTAGACTATTCCGTGTGTAATTAGTTTAAGGGGGTCCATAACACGTGTAAATCCCACAGTGACAGTGGATTGACTTGAGGTTACAGTTATGGGAGAGGTCATCTTAAAGGTGCACTATGCAACTTTTTTATGTAAAAAAAGTTTATATGAATACGTATATGACCTTTCAGTGACCTAGTGGATGCTTGTAGGATGCTCAGGATCAATTGTTTTTTGGGGTTTTCAGTGCTAATCGAACAGTATCCATGGTTACATACACATTCCATTCCGTGCACCTTTTTTTTTCAACATTTCCTGCCTATTTGCACATTCGTGTTACTAAGAGCTGAACGTAACAAGTAGATTTCTCCATTGTGAGATCAATAAAGGCTTATCTTATCTTATCTTATCTTATCTTTAAGATTACACAGTTGTGCAAACTGTACATTCTTTGCCAAGAATAATGGTCCGCTTGCATCCGAGGAAATAAAGAGGCCCATCCACAACTACCACAAGAGACTCCAAGCTGTCATTGATGTTAAAGAGGCCAATACACAGTATTAACAACTGGGGTATGTAAACTTTTGATCAGGGTCATTTTGGTAGTTTTTGTTTTCATTATGATTTAAAAAGAATAAACTTTTGTTTGACCATAAATGGCTTCACACAACCACTAACTAGGATATTCTCTGAAAAATGGCCAAACAAATTCTAAATCCTGCCAGGGTATGTAAACTTTTGAGTCACTGTATTTATTTCAATAATGTTTATAACGTAATATTAGTAGATATTAGTGCTACTCTAAAGATGTGCATCGGCTATTCGGTATACAGTATGTGGCTGCGACTCAGAGCATTCACCTAATAATCGCTCAAACTTAATAAAAGTAACCTTCACTACCTTGCTTCCAGTGTAAGGATATGTGTCTAATGTGTGCTCATGTCTGATTAAGGGCTGATCTGATGCTCGAAACAATCCTTTTCAGTTGTCTGCGACCAGTGCATAGTAATGAACACACTTTAACGTAAAGTTTACATTAATGGGTGTTCATTACCATTCACTGTTCGAACCAACTGAACTATAATTTCAATACCTATTTCATTGTAGCAACAACTAACCAATGAAACATGGAGACAGGTATTAGGAGAGAAGGCTAAGCGGTGCCTGTCCCCCTCTTCTGGCATTAGTGGGGAAATTAGTATTGGTTTTTACTCGGCTGCGTGGCTACTGGCAACATGGCACTATCAGTACAGCACTTAAGGCAGTGAAATGATGTTCAGGCTTTCAAATGCAAGAGCTTTTCTGAAGAGCAAGCGAAATGTGAGGTCCCAATAATAAGGTTACGATTTCAAAAAAAGTATTTAGAATATCTTTAGATAAAACATGGTTTAAAAACGTGGGGGTCGGGATCCCACCGGGGGTTCACAAGCACAGAGCTGTGGGTCCCGAGACGGTTTCAAGATATAAAAGAGAAAAAATCTAAGAAAAACACTTATACGTTTGTTTTAGTATAATTTTCACAGTGCGAGTATTGTTTTGATAAGCACTGTAAATTATATTTTGTGTGGGTGAATGTTTTTAAAGACATGAACTGAAAAACCACACCTTTTTCACAACTTCAGCAGCTTTTTTCCAATCATGCGTTTTGCCCTCCCACACACAAATGCATCGGTGCTGCAGGTTTTGAAACAAGAAAATACCTCAGAACAGAGTGGAGTGGAAAAAATAATGTGTTGATTGTATTTAAGAAGAAAATATGAACAAAACAACAGAAGATCACAGCGGCGTGTTGAGACAGAGGGTTTGGGGGCAGATAGCTCTTTGAAAGTGGCTCAGTGAAACGGGGTCTGTGTTTAAAAATTAAAGCTTCTCCGGAGAGCTATAGCGGCAACAGCTTCTGGAAAACATAAAAGATTCGAGTATTAAAGGTGTGAGGCTTTTGTTGTGGAATATGTCTCTACATTGCAGACTATTGCCTATTCTTTTTCTCTTAAAGGAATAGGCCACCGTTTTTACATACTGACATATGTTCTTACCTTACCTTAGACTAGTTGATATGTACCTGTCTGGTCTTTGTCCGTGCGCTCTGTCATGCAAACGGAGCACAAACGCAGCCTCCTCCACATACTGTATAGTTCCAAATCAGCTCCCGTTAGAAGCAACCAAACTCTTCCACGTTGTCCCTATTTAAATACAGTAACGTGACGTGTTACACTACAAAGTATAGTAACACAGAAATGTAACATGTCGATTTTCTCAGCGGATAAAAAGGGGTACTATATTGTGAGGCGTAATAATACGAGGAGCACTACGTCCGCGCACTAACTCCTAAAGACTTCTCCCCCGCTCACTTCCGTCAATAGAAGCAGCGTGACTTGTAGTGAGCGGGAGAAAAGTCTTTCTAATGTTATCCTGTATTTGTACTTATAATAATTTTGATGGTCAAAGCAAATTCTTAAAATCCATATTTCCATTCCTTTTGGCTGTGTGATGGCTCAGACTAGTTTTACATTATGGCAGAGTGGAGCACGGCCCTTCAGAGTGTCTTGTTAAGTACCAATGCTCATTTCTACTGAGTCGCAATTTGTATGTTTAGGTAAATATTTTAGACACCTTTTAATAACTGCAAGGAGTGAAACATCCCTGACCACTGGCTGTGTATCTAGATAATGTATACTAATCAGTTAATGACAAATACTGATAGTAGTAGTTTGCAACCTTTTTTGTGGTTGAGGGTTAGCTCTCTGTAGCTTTACTCTCAACTAAACCCACCTCCTGCTAAGTGTCCACACTCCCTGCAGGAGTCCCTTACCCTGGTTGAGAAACAGTGTTATACTGTATTGTACAGTGCCTTGCGAAAGTATTCGGCCCCCTTGAACTTTTCGACCTTTTGCCACATTTCAGGCTTCAAACATAAAGATATAAACTGTATTTTTTGTGAAGAACCAACAACAAGTGGGACACAATCATGAAGTGAAACGAAATTTATTGGATATTTCAAACATTTTTAACAAATAAACAACTGAAAATTTGGGCAAAATTATTCAGCCCCTTTACTTTCAGTGCAGCAAACTCTCTCCAGAAGTTCAGTGAGGATCTCTGAATGATCCAGTGTTGACCTAAATGACTAATGATGATAAATAGAATCCACCTGTGTGTAAACAAGTCTCTGTATAAATGCACCTGCTCTGTGATAGTCTCAGAGGTCATCATGAAGAACAAGGAACACACCAGGCAGGTCCGAGATACTGTTGTGGAGAAGTTTCAAAGCCGGATTTGGATACAAAAAGATTTCCCAAGCTTTAAACATCCCAAGGAGCACTGAGCAAGCGATAATATTGAAATGGAAGGAGTATCAGACCACTGCAAATCTACAAAGACCCGGCTGTCCCTCTAAACTTTCAGCTCATACAAGGAGAAAACTGATCAGAGATGCTGCCAAGAGGCCCATGATCACTCTGGATGAACTGCAGAAATGTACAGCTGAGGTGGGAGACTCTGTCCATAGGACAACAATCAGTCGTAACCGCACAACTCTGGCCTTTATGGAAGAGTGGCATGAAGAAAGCCATTTCTTAAAGATATCCATAAAAAGTGTCGTCTAAAGTTTGCCACAAGCCACCTGGGAGACACACCAAACATGTGGAAGAAGGTGCTCTGGTCAGATGAAACCAAAATCGAACTTTTTGGCAACAATGCAAAACGTTATGTTTGGCGTAAAAGCAACACAGCTCATCACCCTGAACACACCATCCCCACTGTCAAACATGGTGGTGGCAGCATCATGGTTTGGGCTTTTCTTCAGCAGGGACAGGGAAGATGGTTAAAATTGATGGGAAGATGGATGGAGCCAAATACAGGACCATTCTGGAAGAAAACCTGATGGAGTCTGCAAAAGACCTAAGACTGGGACGGAGATTTGTCTTCCAACAAGACAATGATCCAAAACATAAAGCAAAATCTACAATAGAGTGGTTCACAAATAAACATATCCAGGTGTTAGAATGGCCAAGTCAAAGTCCAGACCTGAATCCAATCGAGAATCTGTGGAAAGAACTGAAAACTGCTGTTCACAAACGCTGTCCATCCAACTTCACTGAGCTCCAGCTGTTTTGCAAGGAGGAATGGGCAAATATTTCAGTCTCTCAATTTTTATTTGTTAAAAATGTTTGAAATATCCAATCAATTTCGTTTCACTTCATGATTGTGTCCCACTTGTTGTTGGTTCTTCACAAAAAATTACAGTTTTATATCTTTATGTTTGAGGCCTGAAATGTGGCAAAAGGTCGAAAGGTTCAAGGGGGCCGAATACTTTCGATTGGCACTGTATGTGCAACTGACAATGGTTTTTCCCGTTTGTAACATATGTTGACCTTGCTGTAAGCCCCGTGTTTGCTTAGTCCCCTGCCTGCCACTGTTGCCCTGGAGGCGTTTGCTTTGGCTGTGCAGTGTTGAAGAGGTCCACGCCTCGAGAACAACAGGCATCATGTAGAACTGTCATATCTCTATTTTAGGCCAGGCTTAGGGTGTTTTTTTGTCAAAAGTCATCAATGTTCTTTACTTTGTTTATGATATGTATTTTTGTCCATAAGCGCTCAAGTGCAGCAACTTGAAAGCCATTTTCCACTCCTCTGGGTCACGGAGGAAACCCTACTTCTCATTTTGAGTCAGCCCACTCTCTCTATGGAAACTTATCACACAAACATGCTTTGAACATGATTGTGCCACACACTGGCAGTTGTATGCAAATCATATGAAGCAGAATCTAATATTGGTACTAGTGCTATTTTTAAAGCCACACCGCGTAACATTTCCCCATATATAGAGAATAAAATACAAGCTTTTATTTTAGTACAGATATTTTATCATTGCAAAAATACCTACAACATTAACATGAATGTGTCTGTGCTCTTCTATGGCCTGACCTCACTTTACAAGAAGCAGGACGTCTTCAGCTCGTCTCCATGGAGATGTTGACTAAAGGTTGCCAAATATGATATCTAAAGAGGTTAGGTCCGCATCCAAATCCAATCTTTGGTTTCCCACTCGCTGGTCAAAGGAGCATGTTTTGTATCGTTGGTATAATCCAAAATGCTATGCCGTGTAGTGTACCTTTAAGAATGCTGCCAAATTTAGGTTTCACCATATTGCAAACTGATTTTAGTAAGGGGGAAATGTTTGCATGGCATTTTGCTTAAAGTAAAGTCATAGTGAAAACGTTATTTCCTCCTTTGGAGTGAAAAATGTATAATATTGCACCCTTCTCTTAGGGGGAAACACCGAGACCCCTTTCATCTAAATACCAGCATCCTGCGTGTCTATCAAATTTCATGTTTTTAGCTTTTTTTGTGGTAACCCTTTTTTCATGTTTGAAAATGTCATGAGATAAAGTTGTTTTGTTTTTTCAGTTATTTATGTATTACTTCAAGTGCCTATTGTAAGCGCTGTAATTGTAAGCTTGTCCAGGAGATCTAGTTCATAGCATTTTTACCAAGTACCACACTGGGTTGTTGCAAACTGAAGACATTTTGTTTGTCATCAAAGAAGCTGTTCGGCGCTGAATAGTTTTCTCTACGAGAGATGAAATGTTGAAATAACTACGTAATTTTGAAAACTACCTATCTATGTCAGATATGAGGGAAAACATGAATCAAATATTGATTTCACCAACAACAATTGACCTAGTGACACTTTACATTGTGTAAACATTGTTTGTGTTTACATTTTTTGATTCTATGACGATTATCCAATCAGAAAGCAGAATGAGCCCAACAGTTTGGGTTGCAAGAAAAAAACCTGTTCACTGCACAAACATGACAGGACTCTCACTCACCACCAAAATCCAAGCACCTTTCCCCAAACTCAAGTCTGAGTTGGTGCGGGTGCAGGCACTCCATACTTTGTATTCTGGAGATTCGTTTAAGGTTGGCTGTGATTGTAGTTATTTGGGTATGTTGCTAAACTGCCTTCAAAGAAGTGCCTGCAGAAGTGCTTTACAGAGATGAAGGTTGTGGGTTAAATCGTACAACAATCATTTCTAATGTCTAACACTCGGAGCCTTCACATTGCTTTGTTCATGTGTTCTGCACAATTGGTGATGTTTGACTGACCACCATCAATCACTCACACACAGCATATTAATACATGGCACAAGAAAACAATGTCAGTAAGCACAAGGTTCCAGTAAGATGACTTCTCCACCAGCTGAGCCACTGTCGCCCTTAAACCCCACAGAGTGAGTGTGTGTGCATCCTCCCTTTGCACACCGGCTGCTTTCAGTCTTGCTGTAATTTGTTTGATGTGCAGTAAGTAGTAAGAATAGACTTGACCAGAGAACCAAGGTGAATGAGATTTTCCATTCTCAGGAGGCACTTGATACTTTCACACTATAGGCACTGACTATTAGAGCCACCAAGTCTGATTTTCCATTTCCTTATTGAGCTGCTGAGGCAAACTACTAACCACAATTCTTTTGCTTTCCAGCTTAACACAATTAACTTGCAGGACTTTTAACGCATGTCATATTATACACCAAAACCATCTTAACAAAACTGCTATAAAATGTGAATGAATGTCCGCATTGGTTTGTTTGTCTGTCAAGAACAAAGAAATTCAAAAAGTAGTAGGGCATCGGGTGACATCTTCAGAAAAAAGATCAGCACAGGGAAATGTAAACTCTATCCTTTTAAAGGCTGGTTCATTCAATATGTTATTTCAGTAGCACTTTTTAGCTCAGTAAGTACACCGTATTCACATGGTTCATATGAGGTCAACATAGTATATATTTATTGCAGTATGTGAGGGCATCTGTTTTGTGACTTCTTTAAGACGGTTGACAACAGGTTTGTGTTTATACCCACATTTTACCAAGTAAATCAATGCATCTTTGATCTGCCATTCTTTATCAGTGTGACTAAACCAGTAATATATACGAATGCAAAATATAGTACGTCATTAAAAAGAGTAATATCTTTACTCTTGTCCCTGAAAACCGGTCTCAGTTTACGGCCGCTTTGGCCCTAACACGGTGTTTGAGCTGTGTGCCGCGCGTGTGTGTGAACAGTGCGTTTGTCACTACTGTTTGATCACTTCAATGTGAAAACAACCGCCACACAAAATCATGCACAACGACACAAGAAAAACATGCACACACTCATAACACGTCTTCAATGTGTCAATCGTTGGACATCACTGTCTGCAGCAAATGGAAATAAATAATTGGCGTCAGAGACAGAGACAGAGCTGGAGAGATGAGAGACTGATAGGGGAAAGAGCTGTTCAAAGAAACCACAGACAGAGAGAGTCAGAAGGATTAGTGATTGGCCACGCACACACTGGCACTTTTTCAAGTGAAGTTGTTATGATTTCGGCAATTACAGCAGTACAACCCATGGGGAAGGGGGTCAGAATGAAGCGCCTTGCTCAAGGACACCAGGTCACGGTTTGGAATCAACATCGGAGGTGGTTTGTGAAAGCATGTTTAGGGTTCAACCCCTGAAGTTCTCTTTTATTGTGGGTTCCCTCTTTGACTTCCTCACTCTTTCCCCACCTCAGTCTACTGCATGGGGATAGTTCTCTGAAACTGCAAAAGCCCTCAGCTGTATCCGCCCCCAATACACACTTATTATTCAGTTGGGAATTCATGGTAAATGTAATTAAAATACATGATCAAATGACAATGAATGGTCTTAGCAAGAACTTAGCAAGAACCAGGTGGACGCGCATATTTAAATCTGAGCAGCTTGCAAGAGTCGAAAGTAAACAATGAAAAAATGATGAAGGGCTAACTCGCCCGAAACATCACAGTCAGTGGTGCATAAATAAAATAACATTCTGGGAGCTTTCTAGCTGTGCAGCGTTATCTTCAGTTAGTTGTCTTTACTCATTTGAATAGATCAAGTGTTCTCCGTCGGTCAGTGACATCACACTAGTTCTGCAACGATGTCTGGAATTCACCCCAAATGACAAAACAAGGCAAATCCTTTAATCACTATTGGCTTTCTGTGAACACAAAAGAACATCCATACAATTCCAAGAACTATTACAGCAAAGACAAAATTGTTTATTTGTTTTTTACTGAAAAAGTGTCCCATATGTCTTCTAATACTGTCATGTATTGGTTGTTGTTTTAGTTTGGTCTTAATTGTCCTTAAAGAGAACAGCACCGCGGCACGTCTCTCCCGGCGAGTGTGTGCGTCCTTTGTCACTGTGCTGTGAGCTCTTCAGAGTCACACTGCTATTGTGTCCTGACCACTCACGTTACAACAGTCAATATTATGACGGCCGCACTCACAGAATGGCCGTCCAGGTGGTGGCTATTGGGGTGAAGGGGCCAGTGAGTGACAGTCTGCTGCATGGGAACAGTTTGCCCTTCCCATTAAGGTTTACATGCCCTCGTCAATATCTGCTGGACACATGCACGCCCACTCACACTACACATGCTTGCAATCAATCAGCGTGGCATCCATGTATTAGAGGGATGGTCTTTTTTTAACCCCAGGCCCTCAAGTCAGATTTTAAAATAATGGAAAAAAACGATTTGGTGCGGTGACATAATGCAATAAACACATTAAGCATTTTAGAACCTTATCCATGGTAATACATGTACTTTTGCACGTTTCAACCTTAAAGCTAATGCAAAGTCCATCGAAAAGGCCTATGCAAATTGCTGAAGACAGCTGATGAACTGAAGATAACGTCAGTGGTGTGATTCTGTTTCTGATTCAAGGAAAGCCATAAGGAAAGGTTTACACAAGTTAATTTGCAAACAATTTCATGTCAGCAAAAGCATGATTTTCAACGGGGAAATATTTGAGTTTGTAATTTATCACTTGTGCGTCAAACTGTTTGTATCCAGTTGTTATCAGCGAATGTCCCGCTGCGGACTGTGCTACTGTCTATAAAAAGCCCTATGCACTGCACCTTTCACCTGTATTTATACAACATCATTATGCTGTGTGTTTGCCTACTGTTACATAATTGCTGGTTGGCACACACACACACATCATTTAGAGCCTCTCCTGGTCAATTGAGCTTAATGGCGCTAACTGTGGTGACTAATGTGTACCGGTAATTACCCTTATATACCCTCTCGCCATAAAACTGAGCACGGTTTTGACGACTTTCTGTCTGTGCGTGATATACAGTAGCTGTGACGGTAGGCAAACAATGACATGACTTCAGTATTTATGCTTCCTGGTATCTTGTAGTTATGGTAAATGAAAATCTTCACCTGAAATATCTTGTCAAATAAAATGACAATGTCCCTTATCTTGATTTTTTTAAAGGCAATAATAGCGCTGAAACGGGGGAATAACCAGTACAATAAAATATAGTATAGTGTTAAAATGTAAGATTTATGTTTTCCTCTAATCTGTAATCTCGATGGGCTTTATCTGTAAATGTAATACCTGTAGGTGTTTTTTTTATTTACCAAGATGTAGTCTCGTGTACACAGTCACTGTCGTTTTCCCACACTCTGCCGCATTGACCTGTATTGATAATATGCAAATGAAATGGATTTACTTTGTCTGTCTGCATCTCACATTAGGGCTCTTCCAACTGTGGCACGAGTAATTACTCTTTATTATATTATTTGGCAAATATCAGCTCCTTCATTCAGTGTGTCATTGAGATAAGAACAGAAAACTGAATCATGAAAAGCATCCAGTAGCACATTATTGTCTTTACTCGACTATACCCAAAGGGAATGAGAAATGTGTGACTGTTTCTGGCCTATTCTACCGTATTTTCCCTGACTATAAGTCGCTCTGAACTATAAGTCGCACCGTTGGCAACTACCTGGGCATGGAGGCGTAACCGCACCGTTCACAAGCCTCTCCCGGCAGCACGTTGTTCAAGCGAGTAGCAGATACACAAGCCCAAAGCGCCCTCTAGCGGCCGTCAGTGTGAAAATAACAAACATGTGAAATTATATATTTTTTTATATATAAGTCGCACCCCCAGCCAAACTATGCAAAAAAAAAGTGCAAAGCAGCAACAAAAAAATTGTCAGAAAAGCAACAATAACACAACAAAAAAGAGATAAAAACGTGGCAAAAAAAAAAAATCAACAACAAAAGTGACATGAACAGAGACGAAAACAAAGCAAAAACGCTTAAAAATTGTGGGGAAAAAACGTGTCAAAACATGACAAAAAAGTTGCAGCCAGTTTTCTTTTGAGAAGCTTTTAGATTTGGGTAAAGTCGAACTGGAGAAAAGGCACTCGGTTAAGGCGGGGGTTAAGGGGTACCCTGAGTAGAAATGAAGGACTTAAGGGGTACGCGAGACAAAAAAGGTTGGGAACCACCCTTTGGTTTATAAAAAGTCTGTACCTGGAAACCAATACTGTTTTTCAAAAGTCAGTCTGAGTGTGGGCCACAAGTAAAAACTAGACTCCATCATTTTTGTTCTGACCTTCCATTTGCTCAAATTGCCTCATTTTACTTTTGGCAGATCCCAGTGCAAACTCGCTTTGCAGCATCTTATAGCGAGGCTATGCGCTTTGGCAGTACACGAGTTGAACACTAGAGGCGTGCTAAGTGTGTAGGAGGCGGGCTCTGATCTGGTATGTATAAAAAGCGCTGGTCACAGTTCCGACAGTTTCATCGAGACGAAGAGGGAGAGAGGAAAGAAACGGGTGCGTACAAAGAGCAATTCGTGGACGCGGGGCACTTGTTTACCGCGAGCGCGTCGGCGGAACTCTGTGGATACTTCACGTGCGTTGTTTTGGAAGTTGCGCGGATCAAACTTGGATTTGTTTACTTTTCCCCACCCCCTCGCGCAATGAGTTTTTAAATAATATCCACCGGATTATATTGGCTAAGTTTGGCCTCACTTTACTAGACTTTTGTTGGTTTGTTTTTCCGGAGCCGGTGGTGATGTCCGGCCTCTGAGATGTCCGGTGCTTCAAGGTGAGTGGAGAAAAGTGGCGTATTCTTATAAACGTATTAACATTGAAAAGACTGTACCGAAACAGCACTTTCTACAGAGTGTGAGCGCCGGCTTTCCAGTTTACACCCGGCTTTCTTTTTTTTTTCTTGGCCCATTATCAAACCAACCCCTTTTTAGATCAGTTAATCCTGAATTCGCTGTCAATGTTGGTTCGTCACAGCATGATTTTATAAGAAACTCCGTGACAGCGTTGTCAAGTCACTGCGAAGCGTTGCCGTAGTTTTGAACTCTAGGGGGCGCGAGTGCATCGGGTTCAGCCGCGAATGACTGTAAACACAAAACACGCTCCTATCCCGAGGCTTCCACCGGTGCAGGTTTTTAAAGCCACCGCCAAGTTCGCAAGAGACGCAGGGCACAATCCCTGATGTGGCGTTACATTGTTGTGCGCGAACGCGTTCTCACAAACTCGGGAGAAAACCAGCGGATTGTAAGTTATGGAACACATAATTGAGATAATTGTCACTGAGGATCGATGCGCACGGGTTGGGGTAGGCTATTTAGTTAGCTGTGGACAAACAGGAAGCGCTGTGTAAAAGAGAAAACATGTCCAGTGTCATGCACGCATTGTGGCGGCCCGGGTGACGCAGCAAAATAGGCTATTTATTCTTTAGTTCAAAGCCTGGTTTGGCTTATTAGCCTAATCCTTTACTCACTTAGGTCACAGAGACGCTGTCCCTATAGTTGTCCGTGCAAGGACAGAACAAAAGATGGAAAATAGTTTTTTGACAGTCCATGGCTGACGCTGCGCCGTACTGTTCCCACAGACCCACGCGGCCTGGCGGCAGCCCGCATGTCCTGCCCTCAGAGGGGAGAGGAGGAAGGCGCGCAGACCGGCCGACAAAACCGAGTGGCGCCCCAGACGCGTGTGGGAGCAGAGGCGCAGCCGACAGCCGCGGCGGGCTCCATATCGGGCCGCGCCGCTCCTCCAGCGGTTACTTCTCCCACGATAGTGAGTCTCAGCCCTCATCACCCCTGTCCCCGCGACCACTTACGACTGACACGGCCACGCAGACTGCCAGTCAAAGCGCGCAGGTGATTGAGCACGCAGTGAACAGCCTCGCAGCAGCAGCGCGCGGACACGGGGAAAGCGCACACCAACAGCAGCATGGTGAGCGATGCGTGAAAGGGCGACGATTGTCTAAAATAACAATATGCCTAATACTTAAGCTGCCTACTTGCCATTTTGTGTTTCTCAAAGAAAACTTTAATTTTCAATATGATTTGGTACTAATATCTACAATAGAATAGGCTATGGTCTAATAATACCTCTCGAGTAATTCGTCACTCTATATTACTTAATTCATATTATTTGTGTTGGCACTTTTTTCCGCACCTTTGACTTTTTGGTGCCAACACTATGGTTTTGCTTTCATTGTAAACACCTGAGTATTACCAGGTTGCTGACACAGCATTTTCACATGCGTCCTCATACAGAAACAGGCTTTCATGGCTTTATGTGAGTTTGATTTGACTACTTTTCGTTTGGTCTTACAGAATTGAGGAAGATCTATCTGCCACCCCATGGGGGAATTTCCATTATATTTTTCACTCGCGAAATTCCTCATCATTGCTTTATTGTCTTGTCATATAGTTCTGCTGAACCCAATGCCCCATTATTTCTTGTTTTTAGTTGGCTTGCATACACATGTCACCTCCAGCAGTGATAAATCCAGACTGGAAGTTGTTTACATGCTTTTATATTAAAATAGAAACACTTTTTTGGGGGGTAAATGCTTCTATCCTTTTTCTGTTCAAGATTTTCAACAGACAAAGCAACTGCAAGCAAACAGCTCACGGCTAATGTTGATATCTTATTCCAGCAACAAGTTATTTCTGTTTCACTTGAGGATACAGATCAGTTCGGCTCATTTTTTCTTTTTCTTCATGGGAAGTGCTCACATAAATAAAGGTCTATTTTTATACCCTTGGAGGATTGCCCTGTGTCGCTTCATTATTCTCTGCAGCTAAACCAACTGGACGAATCTGAGTCAAAACAAACCTAAGTTTACAACAATTCAAATTAAGGACGTCCAATCAAGAGAGACCTCTGTGGACCAGTCATAATAGTCTTTTGTGGAAAGCAGACAGAAACCCCTTAGCTCCCATTCAGCTCGACTCATCAGATAGCCCGTCTGAACAACACACAGCAGCAGCAATCTCCTGCCGTACCTGTGTGTTCCTCTTGAGTTCCTCTTGTGTATTATGTGAACATTGTGTGAGCTCTTATTGGTCAAAGCCGGTCACAGTTTATCAGTTTTTGTTCCGGTTGATTTTGTTGCAAACAAGCATCCAGGTTGTATAAGCCAGAAACTCTTGACAACACAGTATTTGGTTGGAAGTTGTATATTTATATATTTATATGTTATGGTGCCAGTGTCTAACTGTGACAACCCCTACATGGGAAAACGGAAATGAATAACCTACAGTATTTTGATAAATGTATCAAAATATCTTAGTTACATGTAATGTGTTTTACTGTTTAGCCTTTACAGTTGCTCTAATGTGTATATTGATTTGGCTTTGAAATCAATATAGAATTTAGCCAGGCTTTGGTATGACACAAGATTACACAAACTTTTGACTGGTTTCTTTTCTTTTTTATTTCACAATTACAAAGGAAAACAGTACAGTAAGAATGGCAGGGCAAACAACCTGGTCTTCCCAGTTTGTCTTCCATCCAAGTGCTAACCAGGACTAGGACAAAAAAGGAATGGCAATAGATTACACTAACTTGTGGCTGGTTTTATTCATGTCTTAAAATCCATACGTTTGGGTTTGAGTTTAGATCTAATGTCTTAATTGAAACTTTGTGTTCCTTTGCTGCTGCCATCTCAGCTTCTGGATTCATCACCTTTGTTCCCATAACACATTAACTCTTCCTTTGCGTTCACAGGGAGAAATGTCTCTAACGCAAGGCCATCAAACTCATTGAGGGACATGCAGGCTACACTCATCGGACAGGAGCTCAGACGCCATGGAGACGAATTCAACAGAATGCTCCTACAGAGGGTGAGCGATGCCTCCAACTAACTGTTCACCTTATTCCAACCTCTATGTAAATGTGCTCTTTGGTGTCAACTAAACCATTTGTGTTGCACGCGATCAGACCATCTCAGTGTGTTTTTGCCACAATACCTAACATGAGAATGAGCATCCACATTGTTCAATAATGATTTGGGTAGACGTAACCATTCCCAGAAGCCAGTGGACAGAAATAAAGTATTGGGGCACATATTATAGACGGAGAGATCATGGTGTTTTCCATTCTGCTTAAGGGAATGAATAAATCCTTAAAAGAGAGGTTCCTCCTGGCTGCATGAATCTGCAAATGCCACAGTAAGCATCGGATTAGACAAAACAAGATCACAGACGCATGATTCATCTTTCATGTTGATGTGGATATAAAAAGACTGATTGGACAAAACACTGTCAGTGTGAGCTCAACTAACACTGAACTTGGCGGTAGGCGGTCAGTACGGTGTTTAAAATGTGGTGAGGTGCCAGCTGTTTGCTTGTGTGTAACTCATTTACTTGGCTCATTGGCTGCTGTTCACTGCCTCCTGGACAGATGTCAGCCTCACTGTGCAGATCATAGTTTAACTAAAAATTGAGTAAGTTTAGCTGAGCCTCATCAAACATGTATTAAACACACATGGTTAGTACTGGAAAATAGCAATGTAAAATGATAAATATATACAAATCTAAATAGACAATAAACTAGACAACCACTATACCTAGGGTTAGAAACAATTTATTTTTGTGTTGGAAATGGCATTACATTGTGGTCTTATGTGAACATGATTAATTTAGATTGTGAACTTGATTGACATTCATTTAGTGGTCACATAAACAACATTAACAATACAAACCCATATACATTTAATTTGATTTCTTCTTTTCATCAAAGCACTACAACTACAACAAACACATCCAAATACTTATTTTATTAGCAGAAATAACAGAGTAAATTCAACTCCTCCCCGAGCGAGAATAGTGCCAGGCCAGTAGTAACTCTCAGTTTCCTGTTGGCTTGCGTTTCTTGGATCACATTTCTTTGCGTTGCATCACCACAGACCTACCCCTCTATCAAAGAGCAGCCTTGAACAGTCGGCGCGATGAGGCGGCGAGGGCGCTTTAAAGACATCAGAGGAGCGGATTAAAAAATAAAAGTCGAAATGTGTGAAAGACGTCGGCCGTGATGTGATAGTTACACTCCGCAGAGGGCTGGTTAATGCTCCCTCAGTGTCAAAAGCTTAAATTCAGAAGTCCCAGTTTAATGTTTGACTCCCACTCTGCTCCAGGCAATCCCCAAGGTCCTGAAGGTATTTAAGGGGTTTTAATTTTAATAGTGTGAAAGTCAATGTCTAAGTGTTAAATATTATGGAAAAATGTAAGTAGGTCATAAATTAGGGTCTGAACATGCATCCAATGTATCATTGTAGCTTTTACAGAAGGTTAGATGTATTTCCCTGTAATGACCATGCAATTAACCAAGTTGTATCGCTTGTAATCTACTTTTTTTGCACTGTTTTTACTCTATGGACGTTTTAACCTGTAGTCTTAATTTTTATAACCTGAGACCCATCTATACCTAACTAATACTGACAATATTCGTTCTAATGGTATTTAAGATCAACATTCAGCCGTGATCATACTGTAGCTCACCATTCCAGAAGATTAAAGCCTCAAGGGGGCCTTGTTAATAAAGCAAGAAGACTTCTAGCTTCACTTCTCACTCCCAAATCAACAACCGAGAAGCCCCTGTAGCAATGTTCCCCGTGCACTTGTGGTTGCAGTAGTCATCACCCGAGCTATGATTAGAAGAGTTGTCTTACTCATGCATCTTTCACTTTTGGCAATTATCACAAATAAATCACTGCATTTATCCACAGCTGACCATAACCTCAGAATAAGCTCTTCCCAGGACTGTGCTCTCAGCCAAGACTGGATAAATCACACCAGGCATGTGAGTTAAAGTTTAATGGCTGCTCAATGCACTGACTGGTTCAATTGGTTTTACAGTCTACAAAATCCAGTGGGCTGTCCAAAATATTTGGAAGTTAATCTGCCCAGAGTTGCATCAGGAAAAGCGTCTGGGGAGGCCTATCGAATCAATATCAAAAATACATGCAGAGTTGAAGTTGGTACCTAATAGTACACGTGTAAAGGTTTTTGCGAGATATGAAAGTAACGAACAGTATGATACTTGGAATGTTGTGCTTTGTTTTGGTATTAGTCATTGCTCGTCGGAATTTGGGGCGGCAGAGTGGCGCAACTCGTGCTTCCCCTACCACTAAAAACATGTACAATAGGCCAAGTTGAGTGAGAGTGTGTTTGCGAGTGTGCGTGGGGGACGACGGACGGAAATTAACCCATGGCTACAATCCGGTGAACAAGGGTGCAAACATTTCAAAATATGTAGAGCCAGGCCTGCCGGTGTGGCGTGTTCATGACCAGGCCCCGTCCCGACCAAAATAAACCAATAAACAAAATGAAATAAATTGTCCAATAAAAGAGCTTTCACCCTGAACTAGCTGGTCTCCGAGTGCGCATCTTAGTTTGCAACAACAATAGTAACAACATGTTGGCTGGGTTTCAATGGTGCACTTGGCTCTTTCCTTCAGTGTGTTGTGGTGTCCCGCTGCAGTAATGTAGACATGATTGTGTGTGTTTGTTAAATGTTCTAACCAAACTGTGAATCACCATCTCTACCCCCTCATCTGTGGTCAGAGCAGTGCAGGTGTCAGGAAAAAACATCTGCTAACAAGGATGATTGCCAAACATTAAGCTTGAAACAGGGTTGCAGTTCCCAAAATTGAAATGGAGTCATATTCAAGATAATGCCAAAAGGCCTCCGCATGTTAGTTGTATAGAGGCGAGTGGTTCTCAAACATACGTTGAAAGCCAAGCTGTAGTTCCAATATGTCTCCAAAGTGTTATGTGTGTTAAGTTTTGATTTATGTGGCTGGCATTAAAACCGTCACAAATAAGCCAGTCATTATGTTGTGAGTTTGCTCGGGGAGGGGTCCTGAATCACCCTAGTATTATCCCTGAGTCAGTGGCCACATAAAACTATCCCCACGACGATCTTATTTTTTGTGTTTGTTTCTCAAAATCCAATCTGTCTGCGTCCGACATAATGCCCTCTCGGAGTTTGTTTTGAAAGCTTTGTGACAGTTCGTGTGTGTGTGTGTGTGTGTTTCGGTGCGAGAGCCGAGTGTCCGTGACAGTGTAGCTTCATTATGGTTGAGCCCTGTGGTTAAAGTACTCGCAGGGAGCAGAGCACAAGGGCTAATTATCCTGCCAGCAACCCCCGTACACACACACACACACACACACACGCACACACATAAATGCACACATAGAAAAACACATAGAAATCTGTCATCTTTCAGAGGTAAGACGTTTGTGCTGAGAACAGAAATATCTCTCTGGAGCACTGTGTGGATACTACAGCTTTGTGAGACAAAACAGCCAAAAATAGACGACGCTTACAACCGTTGCAGCGCTAGGCTGAATTAGTTGTTTGAGGCTTTTTTTGTTGTTGGTTCTTTGTTTGTTTGTTTGTTTGGTTGTTTCTTTGATTTAGGCTCTATAAATGCTGTTTAGGGCTGCAGGATATAAACAATGCACACCGTTTTTCCTTTACCAGGGCACTGCATCAACTTTGCCCACTTTGCATTTTGATTTAGCAGTATACTACTACCTTTTGGATATGAGAAAGTCCTAAGACAATAAATAGACAATGTATTTTGGGGTGATCGTGCATAAAAAAACTACAAAACAGCAGTAGTTATTATTTATTATCTATTTACTACATTTATGTCAGTCAGAGCAGTGATATTGGCCACTCTCCTTAAGCCAATAAATCAAAGCTTGCTGCCAGTTAGTCTCTAAACTGATTTAAGGTGATGGTCAGGCTTAAATGCTTTGCAGGCCAAATGAAAACTCTAAAACCTCACGTCCCACTTCACTTGATATGTTTATGTATTGTTTAAAACTGTTTACCTGCACGTCAGGCTCCTGACAGAATAAATAAGTGTAAAGAGAGTCTTATATTTGCTCAAATGTTGCACATTTGATTAGGACAAAAGGAGTCAGTGTTCGAGTTGGTGATTTACATTTTAAACAGCTTGTCTGAAAAGATGAAAAGCAAAAAGTAGGTCACATTGATCTGACAGTAACTGGGCTCACAGACAAATCTGCTGTAAAACTGAGGCTGGCACAGTATTTTGATAAAACGCAAAAGCATAATATTAATAGTATAAAGCAAACAGTGTAAAATCAATATTGCAGAGGATAACGTCTGAATACGGATTCACTCAAAGCTTAACTCTTCAAAGCCCTCACTGTTTTACATATTAGTCACTGTCAGCCTCACCTCTCTGGTATTTTTCATATTATAGGCATCAATATGAAACTACTTTAGATTTTCAGTTTCAGCCAATATAAACAGTATTTTGTCAAACAATATTGCACCAGCTAAAACTCGGCACCGCATTAGCACATGTCGCAAATGCGCTACATGCCGTTGCACATTTATCCACTCAAAATACAAACTCCTATTGCAGAGCAAGTCCTCTGTTGGACGCCGTCTGGCTGGAGTGCACAGTATTGCCTTGTTGAGCTATTTTGGTCTCCAGCGTAGTAAGTTGTGGTGACCCAAACACAATTACATGAGTCGGGCTGGATACGACTGACTCAATGTTTCCACTGCGAGAAACGAACATGTGTAGAGCATTTCAAACTCAAGCCTTGTGAAAAGTTATGTGGCCTGCCAAAGGGTGGGTGTAGGAAGTGGATGAAGACATTTTTCACATATTGGGTGTCAAACGGCATGTTCTTAGATATCGAGGGAACAAGAGCACAGGTCAGATGGAGTAAGCAGTGGTTGTGTTTTTTTTCACAGGCGGGTCATTTCGCAAGCGTCTGCTAATTCCGTGATGTCGGTGACCTCTATTCTACCCAGTGTTGCGGCCATTTGTCAAAAGTAAAACTATTTGACTTGGCATTTAGACAATGTTTGTGGTGTTATCCTATTTGCAAAGCTTATAAAACACAGTTACACTTGAACTGAAGTTTACTCATAGGGTTTATAGTTTGTCAGGACCTTGCGTTACCTTTGTTTGGTCACGCTGTCTCCATTCCTGATGTGTTACAGTGGGCAGGCAGGCTCGGCAAACATGGTGTTAAATATCACAGTGCAAAGGATTGTATCTGTTCAGTTTGCTTTATTGTTATTCCTACCACAGAGCATTGCACATATCACTGTGTATCAGTCTCAAACCCTTGGTGCGACAAAAACTATTGTTAACACTATATAGAGAGCTATATCAACAATATAGGGAAGGGGAGAGTTCAGCTTCCTGACAGCCCGGTGGATGTAATTGCCTTTCAGTCAGACTCCTCAGTGAGATGGATCCATGCTATCTCCCTCTGAGATAATCCTGTCTGGTCTTTCGCTGGAATAGAACAGGAACTGTCCAGGTCATTGAGTCAAAAGACAACAGTCTTGCACAGTTCCCTGAGAAGAGTCAAGCAAAAGGGTGTACGATAGCACATGTAAGGACAGGCTTGTCAGATATTTCCTCCCTTTATTCTCCTCCAGATATTATACTGTATATTACCATACAACACTGCACATATTTACACTCAAAATCAATATATTACTACATTTTACATATGATTTACCTCAAATGCCTTTGAAGAACACTTGGAAATACAGCTCTGAGCACAGGGGATTTACATTTCATACATGTTTGGCCCCTACACTCTCATCTACTCCAATCATTGATTTGGTGATTCACAATGGCTTTTGAAGCTTGTGAATCTGCAGAGATTGAGACTGCGATAGTGTTCGCACAAAGCAGATATAAGCAACTAAGCGTTTAATCCAAAATTGATCCATGAAGATAAAGATCCATAAAAACACACATTCACAACACGGCAGATCCAAAGTGCCCCCAACCACCAATGTTATCTTTCTCCTAATGTTAATTTGCTCACAGTCTGTCATACCCAGTGTTTATACAAGAGTTCAAGTGTTTATACAAAGTGTGCAACCACCCTCGCCACATTTGCTATGTTTATTTTGTTCTCTGCAGATTTCCAGCATGCTCGTTTGAACTTTTCTATGACTTGACCCATGATGACTATGAATGACTTGTCTATTGCTTTCACCGCACTTGAATGACTTATTGCATCCTGTCACAAGCTCTTCTTCCAAACGCTTACTCTCCGTGCATGCTGAACTTGCTGTGAGCCCGTGTGTCTTGATAAGAAGCAGAAGTGTGTGATTCATGACGGAGGGTTAACTGTTCTTCCCCACACCTGTTTCCTCCACTGGCTTTGGCGTCTCTGCGGTTTGGACCCATTCACTCAATCCAGCCACACCGCTTTGATTCTTTAACTATAACGATCCAGTTCTCAGATGGTGGTCATGATTTGCGCAGAAGGTTTTTACAGCGGATCCATGTCTTTTTGCCACATGGATGGTATAGAAGCAACTCTCGGTACATTAGAGCTGCTTTCAGCTGATAACCATTAACCCACACTTCCATTCATTTTGGGCAGTATGTATTCATTGGGCACACATTTTATCCACTGTGTCTGCATTTTACACATTTTCATATTTATTTATGACAACACAAAACTAGTCATTATGTCCATCACCGGGTCAAAAGGTCAAACATCACCAGTTTGTCCCTTACATAACTAACACAGCATGATGTCCCTCAATAACCACAGCTTCAGTTACGTAAAGAGCCTCCTAACGTTCACATGACACACACCTAACACCTAAAGCTCGTCAATGCTGCATCACACACCTCACATGCCGTCATCTGACCCACAGCCAACATAAGTGTGTGACTCTGTATAATTGAGTTAATTAGGAGGAAGTAATGTAGTTCAGAGGTAATTATGTTCTTTTGAGCAGCAGCAATATTGTAAACATATATTCCTTCACACATGTTGAGCAACATGTTACACCTGGAAGTGTGATTCCATGCAGGATGTTGAGAGCTATACTTACAGGTTTCCTATTCATTAAATGTATCTGTGTATGTTACTCTTTGATTTTACTTTTTAAACCACCACCAAGGTACCACTTCATGGCCCCACAGGGGAATGAAACTCTCATTGATGTCTGAACTGTGTAAATCCATAATGCAGATTAAGATGAATCAGACATTGTTTAACAAGGTTTGGGCCCTATTTTAAACATGATATTTGCGGAGATTGTGTTTAAACATACAGTACAATGTTTGATGAGGGGCGGTAAGCAGCGTGGTGCTCGATCTTTACTTTCAAAATGTTTTAATAGATGTTTTATCCATCCGAAACATCCACATCCAGTTTTAAATTATTCCAAATCATTGAGAAGCCAGTGACACGTGCCCTGAGTTATAGCTGGAGAGTAAAGTTTACTGCTCTCCAGGTCAAAACTTTTATCCTGGACTGCAAATTTCTTGGTACTCTGTGGCTTAATGAGTTGAATGTGTTGAATTCCAGTTTTAGGTATATAGCTTTATAATTGTGAGATAGTGCTAACATATTCATCAACTGGGTATCTCTCTCTCTGCCTTCGAAGATTTGTGGACTTCACTATTAATTGTATCTGTTTGTCTGCTTAAAGGAACAGGCCACCGTTTTTCCATACTGAGACATGTTCTCAACTGAGATTAGACGAGATGATGCTTACCTGTCTGGTCTTTGTGCGTGCCCTCAGTCACGCAAAAAGACCAAAGCTGTTGTTAGCATTTAGCTTCTCCTCCTCTATGGGGCCAAATGGGGTGAAGTTAGAAGCAACCAAGCTCTTCCACGTTTCCCATATTTAAATACGGTTACGGTTGAGTAGTTACACGATCCAAGTATAGTTACACAAAATTAAACATGTTGATTTTCTCAGCAGATTTAAAGGGGTACTATATTGTAAGGCGTACCTCAGGGCAGTAATATAAGAATTCTATAGGAGTGAAGATATTACTGCGCGGACGTCGAAGTGCTGTTTTATCCGCTTAGAAACTCTACATTTTTATTGTGGGTAACTCTACTTGGATCATTCAAATAGAGAAAAAGTGTAAGAGCTTGGTTGCCTCGAACTTCACCCCTGTTTGGCCCCATAGAGGAGAGGAGGAGAGGCTAAATGCTAACAACATTGTTGGTCTTTTTGCGTGACTGAGCGCACGCACAAAAACCAGACAGGTACGCATCAACTCGTCTAAGCTCAGGTGAGAACATGTCTCAGTATGGAAAAACGGTGCCTGTTCCTTTAAGGCTTTCCCAGGTGATTTGACTGTATTTAGACCAAGAAAGATCAATGCTAATTCCCCTCTCTCTCTCTCTCTCTCCTACAGAGGCAGCATCCAGAGGCGCACGCACCCCGGCGGCCCGCGGCCCCCCGTGAGCCCACAGTCTTCATCTGCGTGGGCCTCCTGATAATCTTCTTCGGACGACTACTGTACTCCCACGGCGCTACCTACAGCCAATCTCAGGTCTAGCCCTTTGAAAACCCAGCAGACGTAGCGTTTTTTCCCACCTTTTTCAACTTGCTTGTGGACTCATTGATATCTTTAAAATGAGAAGAACTCTAAATGGATTGTGCATTTGTTGTTTCGTCGCCAACTCCAAGCCTTCAGGATGCGACCAAAGAATTGGGATTTTGCACTCCTTTCTTGTGAGAGATGGTTTACTCTCATACAACGTGCCTTGTACAGTTTTTTAAAAATGTATTACGTTGGTAATGTGTGTGAATGTGTATGAAAGTGTTGTGAGAAAAGAACTCTGCTGACCCAGGGTTGTTAAAACAGGTTTTAAATATGACTGAGAAAGAAGAAATGGACTGCTGT
Source organism: Proterorhinus semilunaris (assembly GCA_021464625.1). NCBI lineage: Eukaryota > Metazoa > Chordata > Actinopteri > Gobiiformes > Gobiidae > Proterorhinus > Proterorhinus semilunaris. The sequence goes on from CM038357.1 coordinate 20,022,333, forward strand.
TTTTATGGGGGGATTCCACAAAAAAACTTGGTACCACTTTACACAGGCCAAAGATATAGGTCGATACAACATTCATGTACTTCCATTGAGATCTTTTGACCAAAGAGTTTACTGCATGAACAATAGGCTACATAAGCAGATATTACATAGCATTAAGTTGTGAAAACAAAACTCTCTTCCTCTGATCCACGAAGGTCATTAATCACCATTCCTTCAGACAAACAGTGATCACAAAGTCCGTCAATAATGTCATTAAGATTAAGATACTTCAAGCTGTAAAATCCACAGTTACACTCTGTATATGTGCGGCCATATTTTCATTTTTATATTCCCTCAGTCAAGTTGTTTTCAACAATTGTAAGTGTTAAATGAGCTCTGATAGTAATTTTAGTGGCTATAATAAATTAAAGTTCAATGATGTAAAAGCGGAGCAAATGATCAAGTGTAATCCTAAATGCACAGGCACACAGAAGTTACATGCAGTATGCTTCTGATATTTGCCACCTCCGTTTGTGGTGAGTTAAAAAAATGCATTTATTCACTTCCCCAGTTATTAGAAATACCCACATGCAAGGCTGTGTCATCGCTATCTCAGTGTCATAGTAAATATGAGGGATTGTCGTCTTCCTTTAGACAATTGTTTCCGCCGCTGGAACTCACAACAACAGAAAACATGCAAAGGTTTGATTATGACTGCATCATATTAGAAACTGTATGCAAACATCTTTTTGTAACGATTGTGTTAAATGCAAGGAGTTTTCAAAAGCATATCAATTTTTGAAAGTCGATATCTTCATGCGACCAAAGAGAGTTCAACCACATGAACTCCACAAATGTCTTCCTTGATTTTGAGCCATTTGATGCCGTTGATTTCATTTCTCACGTCTCTCAATACATCCGGAAAACAACATGGCTCTGTTTTCCCCTGATGAACTTAGTTGTATATTGATTCCTAAATGAAGACTTTCATTACGTTCAGTTTCTGTCAGGTTTCCATATCCAATCTGTGTCCCATACAGTAACTTTTCTTCGGAGCACGTTGTTTCGTTTTGTGCAGCACGAGTCTAAAGAAATCCTTTTTTACACAGCATGGATCTGAATCAGTGCTCCTCCAGTGTGTGGTAAAGTGTGTAACTGGATCGATCTGTGAATTGCCTGTTTGCACAGTTGTGTCAACGCAAATACATCACACATGAAGTCATCGCCTGGGACTGGTCCAGTAAACGTGTGGTGTCTGCAAACTTGTTCATTACTGTAACCCACTGTGTCATATGTCCCACGTTCACTTTTACCTACAAACCAGGTCATGGCTAAATTTCAAAACAATAACCGATAAATGTAATAAAACGTCTATTACAAATCCAAATTCTAATGCATTTAAAAACAATTGTGTGATGTATTTGTCTGGGTACACCGAAAGACTTGAATGAAAAGAAAATGCACATTTCCATTAACAGCTGTGGTCATTTCTGGTGTGCCATATGAAACCTCAAACCTCTCTGTATGTTACGGTATAAAACCTGTGTGAAAGAGATTAACTCAGGCAGAAAAACTGAAAATTGAATCATGAGTTCAAAACGTGGCATCTGACCAACGTGTCACTGTGTATTTGTTCCTGGACATTGCTGAAAATTTACTGTTATTCTATTGAGTTGACGCCCTGCTTCGGTCAGTGCCAACCCAGGTCTGATTCTTTGAGCATGTGAGAAAGTTAATGTAAAAACACATTTTATTGTGTAACCTGAATGATTTGAGTGAAGGAGAAAAGAGAGGCTTTGGCTGTTGTTTTGCTTCGCTGAGAATTGCTGTACAAAAATGCATCCATGAGTCTGTTTGCACCAAGTGTTCAACAGTCTCTCCACTGACCCAGTCTAACTGTAGCAAAAATGTACACTGAACATAATGTATAATTGTCACGCCCTCAAATTGGAGGGCATTTATAATTGTAAATAAAGACTTTTTCATCTTTTTCAACAGAATGGTTTGATTGAAATTATTTCATGCAGCCACTTCATACAAATGTTGCCCTTTTCAAATACCGGATGTACTTCAATGTAACGATAGTTAACAAACTTAGCCACAAGTTACAATCCTTGTGCCAGTCCCAAGCATTGATAAAACGACGTGTTTGCATTCAAGGACTTCCAATGCAAGATAGGGCAGATTCTGACCACCAGATTCTGATGAGGTGATCGAATGTTGTTCACTTTAAATTCTTGATGTCATAATGTTATGGCCAATGGTTGGTTTAATTGGTTACGGTACAGTTTATGGGAAAAGATGAGCTAATGTGTGATTTTTGCTCAGTAAAAATATACGACTTTCTCCATTGCAGTCTTGTGTACACTGCATGTATTTCATTAAAGTATACTCCCATAATGCAGCCACAGCATATAGCATCTTGACACAGACAAATGATGGGACATGAAAAGATTCAATGCAATAGTGTTTACTTATCAAATATGCAATCATGACTGTTAGAGGATAACATTAAATCGCTATTTATCATAATGGGTCAAGCTGTACAGTCGTCCTATCTCTGTCATAGCCTTGACTGTGGTGCTCAGGCTCCCACTCAGCTACTGAATGTTGTGCTTGCGTATCAGTATGACGCTCTTAGACGGTATTTATCCCTCTTCTGTGGAAGCATAGACAGACTTGAATGGTAGGACTAGCGCAATGTCTTGAGTTCATGTCTCCGGGTCCCGTAACGATGGTAAATAAACTTCTCCTGTATAAGACATCCTGACTGCTGCCTATTCTTCATCCATCCTCTCGAACATCATTGTTATTTCTCTAACAATGACAAAGAGCAGATATGCACGCATCCATAAATAAAAATGTTCTGAAACCACCACAGCCTCGGTCTCCCATCTCAAGCCTCTGGGAACTGCCCTCAATCCATTTAGGATGTACAGTCTCTCTCTGTCTCACACTGTATTATATCTGTCACAGGTTCATTTCTCTTATTTTAGTCATTGCTCAATCTCTCAATAACTGCCCCTTGTCTGTCTTGCTGGCATATCACCTACAGGTACATCCTGGTGGCGATCTTTCACAATGTCGGCATTCCCGAGCTGTTGTACCATCTTAAATAACCCAGCTGCAGCAGTAAGTGCAATAACCAAATCATCCCAAGAAGCTGCTATTGTGAGTTTGTGCACGGGCCTCTCATTCATGTTGCCAAAGAAACCTCCCAGCTGCAGGCACTCAGTTCTTTTCACTCAAGAATATATTATATTGCTGAGCTTTGCATTTAATTATTTTCACAACTTGATTGTTGAAACATTATAGTGTGTTTTGTGTATAGAAAAAAGAAACAACATTACAGGAGTACTCCATATGCATAAGCACTAATGAGTAATAGAAATATTGTTTACAGTCTTTTTTATTTCATGTTCAATCTGACTATGCAAGACATGTTTTGTGTCATGTTATGTTTGTTGCTATAGATTCAGCACAACAAAGGCTTATAAGCAACTTCCCTGCAAACTCCCCATTTTGGAAGTTCAGGGACTTTCTGATTAGAATTAGGGCAGCGGTCATTTTAAATCAGTTTAACTCTCTCCCTCTAGATCTGGGTAGATTACCAGACAGTAAAGTCTGAATAAAGCTCAGCTCATAACGGTTTATGACGGGGGCACATTCAGGATGTTGTGGTTCAAGACCCCGGACTAATGCCTTCCTCTTGTGGCTCAATACAATGGGTGAGAGACTTACCAAATCAAACCACCAGCGTTCATTCAAAGCAGTCATACCATATGAGAAACACTGGGTAAAATGAACAGATATGATATCAAAGGCCGTGCATTCAATTTTACGGTTTGCCCCCCCAAAAAAATAAACAAAAACAACAGTTCCAGGACAATCAAAGAGTTGTGGGACGCTCCAAATACAATATGTCAAATTCATGAAGTATAGGACACATTGGGGATGAGACATCCATAGTTGCTATTTTCTGGGCAGCCGTGAGACCAGCCTTGTGTGACTTTCAGTTTAAGATTAAGTTCATCTCTGACCTTATTTGGACACGTCTGACTGAATCCAGGTACCAGTATAAAGCGGCCCCTCCCATACCTGAAACACAACACTTACTTTAATTACACCAGCCACACAATGCATTGGTGAGCTGCAGTCGACCTCCAAATAAGGACAGGCTGTATATTCGTTCCAATCCCTGTTGTAAATGCATATACAAGGAGAAGACATGACCACATAAGTCCTTCTGCCACCTCCCACCTTGTTTGTAAGACTAACTGAAGCTTAATAACTTGGATATGATTGTTATGTTGCACTCACTGTACTGTATAATCAATTATCTGGTTGATTTGATCCTATTCTCCCTCAAAGCGTTGTTGCCAGCTGGGTTTGTGGGGTGGGGACAGCCTTTTCTTATTTCAAAATAATCATAATGTTAGTTAGCTTGGTTTGTACAGTGTAAAAATAGATCACAGAAGATAATGCTGAGCAATCCTACTTCCTGATTACTCCACACATTTGGTGAAGTTGACAAAGGTCCAACTTTAAATGTGTAGAATGACTGAATCTGAGAAATCACAAACTCGACTCGTGTCAAGTTTCCAGTCAGTGGTCCCAGGAGGCATGAACTATATGGTAAGTAATGTATAGTATGCTTGAACTTGAATGTCATACAATGATAAACAACTGACAATAAAATATTAGGCTACCTGACTTTTAAATGCCTTTGTACATTAAATTTACCAGCCTTGTACTTTGCAATACTTCCCTCTTAAACAAATAACATTTAAATAAATCCCCTTATTTTAAATTTGCTCTACCTCATGACGCACTGTACTTTTGATGAGAAGTGCGTAAAGACAGGCGGGTTCCTCTTTTTTCTCTCTGCTCTGCACTTCAGCGCCGTTTTAAGGCACTCCGGGCACGTGCGTTTGAGTCTGCAGTGTGTGCGTGCGTGTGTGCGTGTGTGTGTGCGTGCGTGCGTGTGTGTGTGCGTCTGTGCAGAGTCAGGCGTGCGTAGTGTTGCAGTAGGTTGGCTCAGTGTTACATCAGCCCTCATAAAATAAGCCAATACTCCGCCGCCGCTGCCTCTGTAGCGCGGAACTCGTCAGGTCAATGTATACTGCGCACGCCAATGCACCACGAGCCAGCCTCACAACCAACCCAGAAACACAGACAGGGAAATCAAACCGGCTCAACAAAACACGACCAACTCAAACTGTGCCAAACTAAATCAATTCTAGTAGGCTGGAATAAAGCAGTTGTTCTTGGCATCTCTGACGACACCCCATTTGCACGTTCAGAGGTGGGTAGGGTAGCCAAAATATTTACTCAAGTAAGAGTAATGGTACTTTGAAATGAATTATGTCAAGTACAAGTAAATGTAGAGGCCCAAATGTTAAGTCTGATTTATTTTCAATGACGACATGAATTGTGTGAAACAAAACATAAAAACATGTGGAATTCGTGATATTTACAAATAAAAGTCCAAGAAAATGGCAAAAACTAAATAATTGTAAATAACAAGAAGCGCGAGCCGATGTTTTATAGATCACAATGAAGAATTTGCCGCTTAAGTATTTACTCAGAGTGGGAAAAGTACCAATTATTTTTACTGAAGTAAGAGTACAGATCAATGTGATTTTAATCAAGTAGAAGAAAAAAGTACCGTATGATAAAACTACTCTTTCTTCAAAAAGTTACTTGTACTACCCGCCTCTGCATACATACAGTGACAATCAGCAACCCACTGTAATTGGAAATACTCATTTCAAAAAACATAGGCTTTTTGTCAAATTTCGTCAAATCGAGGCTTTAAGACGGACCACGGCCCACTGAAAACGTAACCCTCAAGAAGTACTGTTTCAAAGAAATTGTAGAAGCAGGGCTAGATTTCATTAGATGTTTATATATATAGTTTTTTTCAACAAACATGACCAAAGAAGAAGTAAAAAGGTGTCAACGGTGTTTTGCTTGTACTGCAAGTGCACATTTACAACTGCTGCTACTGATTGAGTTTGTTACATACTTGCTGCCTATTATCATAATACTATAGCCTGGTAAACCACACCCACTTCATTTCTGAAAGAAGGCGGGTCATGTGACCGTCACAGGGAACTGACGAGGCCGCGTCACGCACTGCGTCGCTATGTTGTAGTTCAATCAACTGTGACACGTGCAGAAGTTAATAGTCAAAACTAATCATGGACGAAGGAGTCGAGGATTTTGCCTCCGCGTTCTTGTGAGTTTATATTCAGTTCATATTTTCTGAGTTGGACCAACAGCTGTCGTCACGTCCGCTACAGATTGGTTTATTTCACTGACAATCCGTGCGCGATAGGCCCGCGCGTTCAAACTGCTCCGTGACCAGACTAACTTCCCTGGAATGGACAGGCAAATAATACTATTGTTTCTACGCAATGAGTATACTACAAAAAGCAAGGAAACATCAAGCATTGGTTTAAACGACTTGAATTGAGGAAATGCATCTTTTTTTAGAGTGTTTTTTGTCTAATTTAGACTTTTGTTTCCCTTGATTTGACCAAGAATGCGTTGCCTGTTTGATGACATTTCAGACTGGTTCTAAGGTCATAAGAAAGTAAAACTGCCAATGGCATAAGACCAATTTTCTTACCCCACTGGCAAAGAAAATAACCTAAAATAAAAACAATGAAATAATGTAGATCAAAAGCCCAACTACATCTTAACTCGTCAAAATAACTCACATTTTAATTATTATGCTCACATTGAGACATATAAACTTATCGAGTTAATTACTTTTTGCAGTCAAATCAAATCAAATCAAACTTTATTTATAAAGCGCTTTTCATACCGAAAGGTATCACAAAGTGCTTTACAGATAACAAACAGGTCTACCTTAAGTCACATACAACAATAGAGCTTTAGGATAAAGCTACACCCCACTTGCAACCGCACAGACACAGTGTTAAAGGATGTGTTTCAGGATCGACTTTAAAGTTCTTTTAATAGTTTTTAAATGTCTTAATGGTCTTGGTCCTTCTTATCTTTCAGAACTGCTTTTACCTTATGAACCTTCACAGTCCCTTCGCTCCTCCGGCAGGGGTCTCCTAGTTATTCCTAAAGTCAACAGAAAGACTCACGGCGAGGCGTCTTTCCAATATTATGGCCCTCGCCTCTGGAACGACCTGAGGAGGAGCTCTGGACCACAGAGAACGTTCATGTATTTAAGAGCAGGCTCAAGACCCACCTTATTAGCTTAGCTTTTAACTGACGTCTATTTATTTAGTCCTAATTATATATTTTGTGTGTATGTGTGCGCATGCACCTGTTTGTCTGTTTGTTATCTGTAAAGCACTTTGTGATAACTTTCGGTATGAAAAGCGCTTTATAAATAAAGTTTGATTTGATTTTGATTAGATTTGATTAAAGTAATATACAATAATAATAATAATAATAATTCAATAGTAATACTAAGAAACAAATACAATTCACTTTCTATTATATTTTATATGTTGGATAACTCTCTTTGGCCATGCCTTGTGAAGAATGTGTGTGTATCATCTGTTTCTATAAAGTGAAATAGTTTGCCACAGAAAGGCGGACAGGGCACTGTGCACCTGGGAGTCCCACTGAGAGAGCAGCCCAGAGCCACTCATGAACACACTGGGGTCACTATCTTTAGACTCATCTGCTCTGTCCCAGAGCAAGTGGAAATTCCCTGTAATTCCTCAGCTGTACTGTCATGTGCTTCTACGGTAGATGACACAACAGTGCAGATAAACTCAGCGGCTTCTGAAACAGGTGCCGATGGGTTAACCTCATCCATTACAAACATTTCAGAAGTTTGATGTAAAAGTTTGATTTGGTTTGTTATGACGTGACAACACTGAAAATTACTGTAAACGTGTGAACGTGAGTTATTGGAAATGATCGATTGGGCTTCGCTCGTTGACTTCCTGCCTCTGCCTTAACTTCCTGTTTACATGTCCCATCAAGCTGTGCTAATGGGAAATCAGCTGACTCAGCTTTTTAGCTACGGTAAGTTTCTTTGGACACATGCTTTTTGTGGTTGGTTTGCAAAATAATTAAACAAAGTACAGGAACTTGAGGTAAGGTTTTACACAATGATGATGATCTAATGTTCATCATCATGAACATCTGTGGACTCTTTTAAAAAGGACCTGAAGACATATTTATTCAAAAAAGCTTTTGGTTGATGGGTTTTCACTAGTGTCACTTTGATTTTACATATTTCCCCAAATTTTGTATTGTTTTTTGCTCTTACCCTGTACAGCACTTTGTGATTTTATCTGTGAAAAGCGCTTTATAAATAAACTTTACTTACTTACTTACTAATGTTGGAAAAGCCTATTATTTATTGGACATGTCTGTGTATGGTCCAATATTCTGTAAATGATATAAATTACAAATCACTATAATCACTGCAAATAGGAATCGTAGGCAGATACATTTTCTTTAAAACGGTTTCCACAGCAGAGCCTCAGGGGTCGATACAACTCCAACCAGTGCATATTGCCACTGTGTCCTTGAGCAAGACACTTAACCCACCTTACCTGTGTGTATGCAAGTATGCTGTGTAGTTTGCTGGACGTCGTAGGGGCTGTTGGCAAAGGTCGGCAGATGCATGTACATAATTCAGCCTCAGGGTAACTGTGAATGCTATAAAAGACACATTTATTCATAGAGCACAATTTGTAAAATAAACAAATAAATAAAGTGATAATAAGTAATTCATAAATATACAAAAGTGCTTTATAAAATAGGAGACATGCATAAAATAAAAAGACAATAATGTTTATGATTATAATAAAACTAGTGCATAAAAGGCTTTCAGTTGTGCGAGGCCCTGTGAGGCAACTCCTGTTGTGATATTGGGCTATACAAGACTATTGACTGATTGTCAAATGCACAGCTAAATAAAACAGTTTTCAGGCTGGATTTGAACATTGTCAAGAGGCCTGTCTTTCATCTTCAGGGGGGGGTTCTTAGAGGCCGAGACGGTTCATATGACTAGGATGTCAGAGAGGGACGACATGACAGAGCAGTGTAGAGACCTGAGCACTGGACTAGTATGCCATATTTCCTGATTGGCTAATTACTATTTAATGGGGCTAAATCAGTTACTAATAAAATGTGAAGTGCTTTTGCATTCTATATATCTAAGACATTACTACATGAGTGGAATAAATTATTGATAATTTATAGAGAAGGTGGCACATCAGAGTAGATTTCTGTAAGATTTGTGAATCTTGGACTTCTGATCTGGCACACAATCTGAAGTTATCCTTTGCACCAGCACAAAGTATAATGCTGAATGATAAACAGGAAGTGCTCACTAGACGGGCAGTATGCTTGCATGATTGCGCCGCACAGACTGTAAGAAGTGTTTTATTTGAAGTCCGTATTCAAAGTGGACAGTGAAGTGCACAGTAGAGTCTGCTTTGGTTAAACTGGGTGCAGCTTCAGAGTTAATGACAGCTTAGTGTTACACAACGTATAATTGTTGTCAGTTAGAAGAACAAACACGTCATTCCCTAAACTCACAAACACAGCACGATTCAGGTCGATGAAGTCGAATTTGACCAAGATTGCTGAAGTTTTTTTTTTAATATCCACAGGTGTATGTGGTCAAAGTCTTGATTCTGAGTTGTATATGCTGTACTTTTATTGCAAACAATTAAACTCACATGGTTTTAAAAGGCCAAGTCTGTGCAGTGTATTATTCTTTCTTCCACTTTAGGTCTTCCACTTGACTTTTTTGTTCCATAACCCTCAGGATCTTTTAAGAAATTCAAATTACTGTCTTACTGCGGCCCAGCTCAGCAGCTGAGCGGCGCTCGTGCTTCACAGCTAGAAGCACGGGTTCAATTCCCGCCTTTCTGCGTGGAGTTTGCATGTTCTCCTAAAAACATGTACAATAGGTCAGGATGTATGAGAGTGTGTTTGAGAGTGCGCATGGGGGACGACGGATGGAAATTAGCCCAAGGCTACAATCCGGTGTGGCTTGTTCATTAACTTGCACTGTCCCAAAAAATAAAATAATACAAATAAGCGATGGCGCGCTCCGAGAGGCCCTGCTGATGCAGCTCAACAACCCGACCACGATCCAAATGTGGCATTACCAGTTTTATTAAATGCCATTTTATTAAACTTGTATTTTAAATATCAAAACGACCAACCGATGGCACTAGCGCTAGTATAAAAGCCACCCTGGTTCACACGCACTTCCTGTCTCCTCACTGGCATCTTCCAGCCTGGTTGGGCTGGGCTCAGGGTTGTGCGTGCTGTCCCACGGGTCCAGGTAGCTATGGTACACTCGTTCAATCTTTAATTTGGTTTAGCTGCTAACGCAAGTTTTATTTTAGCGTTGCGGGTGGTTGGGAGCCTAAAGCGCACCACTCCATGGCGTCCCTTGGTCTCTCGGTTCGGGTTCTGCTGGAGCCGCTGCGTAACCGGAACTATCGAAGCACCGTGCCGGCCGAGTAGGGCTAGATGAGGGCGTACGACGGTAGGATTGGCCTTGCCCCGTGGTTTTAACAGAGTTGCTCTGTAGCCAGGGGTGCCGCCAGAAATTCTGGGCCCTATGGAAACAAACATTTCTGGGCCCCCTACATTTTTTACAGATAAAATGTAGCCCAATAAACATGCCCTGTATACTTTAAAAAAGATACTTAGCACATTGCATAGTTAAAATGTCTGATGAGTAAAAGCCTACAAAAACAAGAAAAAGCTATGGAAATATGTACTTATTTACATAAAAGGACAATATTTATTATCTCAATTGCAATTGCAAACACAACAGAACATAATGTACACATATTGACATATACTTTACGTGAACAAGCTTTAACTGGGTCCAACTGCTCAATCAGGAAACATCAGCTATAACTAACCCATAATTAAATCAGTCCAAGACTAAAACTAGGCCAAAAGGGCTCAAAATCAAGACACACCAGGAGTAATGCCAGGCCTAAACCAGTCCAGGACTAAACAAGTACTGAACCAGACATAAACTGTTTGTTATCCAGGTATAACAAAGTTATGTTCAACATCACTTTATAATGGCCCAGCGGCGTGCCTTTCTGCTGGCAAAATCATGTATCAAATCATCAAAGTTCAGCTTTCTTGCCAGTTTGCTTTCAATGGATAGTATGGCAAGGTGACAAAGTCTGTCCTGCAACATAGCAGACCTAAGATAATTTTTAATCAGTTTCAGCTTACTGAATGCTCTCTCGCCACCAGCAACGGTCACAGGCAATGTGCAAAATATTCGCAAAACTATGCAGACCTGCCCAAAAATACTCTGCAGCTGCATCTTGTAAATGCTGTTGAGCAGATCAATTGGTGACAGACACCCTGGGAAAGTGGCCCTATATACAGAGTCAGTGTCTGACTTCATCTTCAAATTCACAAGTCAGATCAGTGTTGTATTTTGAAATCAATGGCTGGCATACAGAATGGATTTGATCATCATGTTGAATAATATTGTATGAAATAGATAACTATACAACACAAGAAAAAAATTAGACAATCCAAAACTGTATTAGTTTTTTACTGCCTTGGTAGCTGACCATGTTCACATCACCTGACACTGAGAGGACTGGGTCATTAGTAGGAGGACGAGGTGCGGACAATAAAGCTGACTCTACATCTATATAAGTCACTCACACACACACGCACGCACGCACGCACACACACAATGTGTATTGGCCTATTTAGTTTTCTTAATATAAAATATTAAAATATCTATTCTGTAAACTAATTATAGCCAATGGTTACCACAGACAAATTGTTTATTCCACTTTATATTATTTTTTCAAGGGGCATTTTATTCATATTAAGAACGTCAAGTTTGACCGCATCGATCGTAGCAGCAGCACTGTCACTTCACAGAACACACGGCAAACTGTTTTTTGTAATTTTTGAAGCGTGTAGATTACTTTTTGTTTAGTAAAGTTATCATCATGTGGAGAACACAGTAGATAAGACGTGCTTAGAGCTTTCAATCTTCGTGAAGTTTTGCGCTCAGGCTCACTTTGTTTGGCTGAGACGGGGACAGGGGCCGCGGTGGAAGGAAGACGTGGGTGTGCAGCGGCCGCTGAATCTGTGTCTACGAGACATGATAACCCGGAGACAGCAGAGATGTTATTATTGTTGGATGTAAATCATAAATCAGTAATTATTTTACTAAGCTAGCTAGATAAAAGCAGGTCATGTAGCAACAAAAATAAGTGAAAGTTTTGGAATACAGAAATAGGGCAAGCTACCTTTCTTTTTGAAAAACTGTGTGACATACTGTCGACTTCGGCAATCTCGGTCTTCTCTTTCCTTCTTTTCTTTCCGTTTTTGATGCCCTGACTTTTGATGTGACATGCCTGCGTGTGTCACTATCTGCACTGCATCATAACAAATGCAATAAGCAAGAGACGCTACGCTAGCGAGCTCGGACAGCGCAGGTGGAATGAACCATTGTGAGGGGGAGGGGTGTGACCTAAACAGTAAATACATTATTTGTTTGTTCAATATTAAATCTATGGTCAAAACGGACAAAATACACATTAAGTGTATGAGGGGCCCTAGCACATTTAACGTATGTATAAAAAAGAGAAAAGAAATAAGAAAAGAAAAAGAGGGTCTGCTCTTCTGGGCCCTTCATCAGCCTGGGCCCTTAGAATCGTCCTAACCTTCCACCCCTTTAAGGCGCCCATGTCTGTAGCTAACCTCTTTATTTACGTTTAGGTGGAACCGCGCTGCTGTCTTGCTTCCTCCTTGTTTTGTTTTGTATAAACTAAAAAGCTAATGGAAAACAAACAAGCATGAACTGTGAACCCACTGAAAGCTATGTGAACCAAATGTTATTAACGCTGTGAAATGAACTGAAATGTTTGTGCCAACTAAAGTACCAACAGGACAAACGTAAATAATAGAAATAAACTAAAATGATATGTACAAGGAACATGCTGCTTCTGTCCTTATGATCGAACCTGTGTGCCTTAAAGCACCCTGTTTTCCAGTCATACTAGATGGCGTTGTCTGGCTTTTATTTATTTAATATACCATACCACTCGTCATGTCACACAAAGGTGAACTTTTTTTTTGTATTTGCCATCAGGACGGCATGACAGTGTGAAAACCTGACAGAAAATGACATTGAATCCACATTTTTGCACAGATTTGGTCTTTTAAAGCCATGTGGTCCTAAACTTTTGATCAGCTGCAACATATTTCAGTTTGATAGTTGTTCTCACTCCAATTTCTTCTTGTTGCATATTAAGTAAGTAAGTGCTTTATTTGTCATTTATTGGGGAAACCATAGCACCCGGAGGAAACCTGGCTGGCTGCCTTCAGAGCTCCTCTGATCCTCTGAAACGATGCACCGCCTTCTGGGTTTGTTCCTGTTTCAGAGCTTGGTGTCCTGCACTGGTCAGCTCCTCCACCTCCTCCTTCCTCTTCCTCCTGCACAGCTCCCTCTGCCCCACAACAGTCTTTGACCATCTTCTGGGAAGAGCCTAGCCGTTAATCTGTTGTTTTCTGCAGTGAACGTCCATTAGCCAGAACAATAGAAGGCAAAGGCACGTGGGGCTTAGCTGCGAGTCCCGCCCGGATACCTCGTTTTTGGTTTACTTTAGCTCTTGTAATGCCTCCACTGTGCTGCAGCTGTGGGGGCTCTTGGTGCCTCTTCAGTGTCTCAGAAGTAGAAATCTGTAGGTCTCAAATGGGTTTAGCTGACAAAATAGCTGTTTACTTTTAAATAGCTGCTTTCTTCAGGACCATTATGGACTCTCTGCAGTAAAAATCCACCGAACCCCACAAAAACACGGCAAAGACGTACAAAAGTATCCAGCAAGGCAAGGCAAGTTTATTTGTAGAGTACAATTCATACACAAGGCAATTCAAAGAAAACAGATCAAATCAATCATTAAAACATCAACATAAAAATTAATCAATTACAGTAAAAGGCAAGAGTGCAGATAAAATACTTTCAGTTTTCATATGCTCGGGTAAAAAGAGCTGTTTTCAGCCTGGATTTGAACATTGTCAGAGTTGAGGCCTGTCCCACATCCTCATGAAGACTGTTCCAGATTTTAGCTGCATGAAACTGAAACGCAGCTTCACCGTGTTTGTTATTGACTCTGGGAACCACCAGGAGACCCCTCCCTGAAGTTCTCCGGGCCCGAGATGGTTCATACGGCTCTAACATGTCAGAGATGTACTTTGGTGCTAAACCATGAAAAGACTTGTACACAAGCAGAGCTGTTTTAAATTCTATTCTCTGAGTGACAGGAAGCCACTGCAGAGACCGGAGCACTGGACTAATATGGTCGTATTTCCTGGTTCTTGTCAGGACTCGAGCAGCAGCGTTCTGGATGTACTGCAGCTCTAACAGCTTGTTTAGAAAGGCCAGTAAAACAATGTGGAACAGGAAAACCACAAATGCAGTTCGCAGAAAAAGGCAAAAAAAAAGGCAGCTGTACCGAGAAAGAGAGAGGTTGCAGTTCTCCTTGGAACCTTGATAAGATCCAGCCAGGCACAATGTGAATTATTGCCATTTTTCAACAGGTCTTAAACTTTAGATTGGGACTGTATGTAAACTATCATTCTGCCCTCGGGCAATAACACTAATAATGTCTTAAACTTGCACAGCTCTTTACAAGCCTGTGCCACAACTTCATGCCACACTGTGGTAATTATTCATTCACTCCATACTCAGTAGTGGTAAGCTACTATTGTAGCCACAGCTGCCCTGGGGTAGACTGATGAAAGCCAGGTTGCCAATCTGCAGTATCAGCCCCTCCCACCACTACCAACCACTCACTCAAGAGTATGTGTCTGACCCAAGGTCTCAATGACAATCTGCACCTGTGCGAGCTGGGATTTGAACCGTCAAACTGTGGTTTATTGGACGACCCACTCTACCATCTGAGCCACTGTCACCGGAGTGAGTTTATGGTGGTGGTCGGAGGGGACGATGGCGCAGATTGACCGTCTTGCTTCCGTCAATAGTTACTCACCACCACTGCGTGTGGAGAGACTGACTAAAGCCTTGTAAATGATCTTTGAGTGTCTGGAAAATCTCTATATTGAAGCAATTATCATTAATTACTGTATAAGCTAAATGTAACTTTTTAACTTCCTGTAAGTATCAAAAGTCACAGAGTTTTGTAACATGACAAAAAGAGATTGGGTTCACTCAACATCTGACTCCAGACTCCACAAGTCCCCATGATGCACCACTATCACATATGCAAAACAAGTCTCTTTGCAGTCCCATACAGTTAGTCAGAACCACAGCGTGGTCACCTGGACTCATTTACATGGCAGTTGAATGAATATGGACAGAGTGCTTCATGTTACAGAATAAGAGTTGTGTTTATAAACTGCATGGGTAAAGAGAAGAGATTTTAATGTTGGTTGCTTAAAATCTTGACACACCATCTTTGTGTTAAAAATAATGATAATCTACAGTGCATATTTTCACATGTACAAATACCAGCCACTATTATATCAAAGGCTCAATCATATTATTCTTGTGCATTTGTGCATTTGTATCACACTGCTCCTTACACAGGTCGCCCATTTGCCCAAGGTTCCTCTCACCTCTCAGTGTTCAGTATTTCATCAGCTTGCACTGACTGTAAACATGTGCACACAAACAGACCAATCTACAGCTCCTCAGACACTTCTAAACCTCACTTAGCGCTAAAGAAATGGACTTTGTTGCAAAAATCCCACCACAGGTTTCAGAATCAAAGCTTTTATATCTTCAAAAAACAAATCAAAGTGTCTCCATCACCCTGGGCAAGTAAACAGGACAGGGTGCTGTAATGGATTTTTACCCACAACTCCAGGGGAAATTGATGAGGGGTGCACTGCAACAGCCATATATATATATAAATATTATTTTTTTTACATCTAATGCTTTGATTTCTTGATTTTGGTTGTTGCATGGTATTGCATTGCTCTTTTGTTATTCAATATTTTAAAAGCTTTTTCTATGCACATACAGTGCCTTGCGAAAGTATTCGGCCCCCTTGAACTTTTCGACCTTTTGCCACATTTCAGGCTTCAAACATAAAGATATAAAACTGTAATTTTTGGTGAAGAACCAACAACAAGTGGGACACAATCATGAAGTGAAACGAATTTTATTGGATATTTCAAACATTTTTAACAAATAAACAACTGAAAAATTGGGCATGCAAAATTATTCAGTCCCCTTAAGTTAATACTTTGTAGCGCCACCTTTTGCTGCGATTACTGCTGTAAGTCGCTTGGGGTATGTCTCTATCAGTTTTGCACATTGAGAGACTGAAATATTTGCCCATTCCTCCTTGCAAAACAGCTGGAGCTCAGTGAAGTTGGATGGACAGCGTTTGTGAACAGCAGTTTTCAGTTCTTTCCACAGATTCTCGATTGGATTCAGGTCTGGACTTTGACTTGGCCATTCTAACACCTGGATATGTTTATTTGTGAACCACTCTATTGTAGATTTTGCTTTATGTTTTGGATCATTGTCTTGTTGGAAGACAAATCTCCGTCCCAGTCTCAGGTCTTTTGCAGACTCCATCAGGTTTTCTTCCAGAATGGTCCTGTATTTGGCTCCATCCATCTTCCCATCAATTTTAACCATCTTCCCTGTCCCTGCTGAAGAAAAGCAGGCCCAAACCATGATGCTGCCACCACCATGTTTGACAGTGGGGATGGTGTGTTCAGGGTGATGAGCTGTGTTGCTTTTACGCCAAACATAACGTTTTGCATTGTTGCCAAAAAGTTCGATTTTGGTTTCATCTGACCAGAGCACCTTCTTCCACATGTTTGGTGTGTCTCCCAGGTGGCTTGTGGCAAACTTTAAACAACACTTTTTATGGATATCTTTAAGAAATGGCTTTCTTCTTGCCACTCTTCCATAAAGGCCAGAGTTGTGCAGTATACGACTGATTGTTGTCCTATGGACAGAGTCTCCCACCTCAGCTGTACATTTCTGCAGTTCATCCAGAGTGATCATGGGCCTCTTGGCAGCATCTCTGATCAGTTTTCTCCCTGTATGAGCAGAAAGTTTAGAGGGACGGCCGGGTCTTTGTAGATTTGCAGTGGTCTGATATGCCAGGGGTTCCCAAACTGTGGTACGCTTACCCCTGGGGGTACGCAAAGAAATTTTGGAGAAAAAAGTTGATCACAATCTGATCAATATTGACGCGGCACGGGAAACGCGCTTATACAGTTGAAAGAGTCTTATAATTCAGACGTGAATGAGCTCCAGAACCGAACCTCATGGACCCGAGTGCGTAAAATTCCGCGGAGGCCGGGAGCGCGGCTGAGGCTGCGTCGGCCCTCGTTACAACAGCAGCGGCAACCCTCGATCGAGTTGGCGCGAGCAATTTCTGCAATTTCTGTAATATCTGTCAGGAGCCTGTGCGCGTGCCGTCAGACTGACGGGGACTTCGATTTGCAACAGGAGGTTTCCTCTCATTCTGATCCGAGGGGAGAAGGAGAAGCGTCTGTGGCTCCTCCTCTGCCGCTAAACCTGTGGCTTTATATGTGACGGATACATTTACATTTATGAGCTGATGTGCGGTGACACGTGCAAAGATTGTAATGTCCTGCATATACATTATCTTCGCTTTAACAAAAGCTTAATCCAGCGCATTTGAATCTGCACCGGTGGTTTGACAGTACGACTGAGTACTGAGTCCAAACCAGAGTCTGATCTTTAGAATGAGCTGGTCACTGGGACAAAGCAAAACACTCATTCACACCAACAGCCTTGTTTTCCCAAAATATAAAAAAGTGGCATTGTCATTTATTTATTTACATATTCTTAATGGCCTATCACCCAGACGAGCAAAACAATATGGAATGTGGAAAACCTGCTTGAGTTCACTGTAATAATGGAGGAAATAAACATAATATTACATGTAATATTCTCAGTGTTTTCAATCGCGTCAAACTAGGGGGTACGCGACTCGTCACCCAAAGCTTCAGGGGTACACGGCTCCAAAAAGTTTGGGAACCACTGTGATACGCCTTCCATTTCAATATTATCGCTTGCACAGTGCTCCTTGGAATGTTTAAAGCTTGGGAAATCTTTTTGTATCCAAATCTGGCTTTAAACTTCTTCACACTAGTATCTCGGACCTGCCTGGTGTGTTCCTTGTTCTTCATGATGCTCTCTGCGCTTTAAACTGACCTCTGAGACTATCACAGAGCAGGTGCATTTATACGGAGACTTGTTTACACACAGGTGGATTCTATTTATCATCATTAGTCATTTAGGTCAACATTGGATCATTCAGAGATCCTCACTGAACTTCTGGAGAGAGTTTGCTGCACTGAAAGTAAAGGGGCTGAATTATTTTGCACGCCCAATTTTTCAGTTTTTTATTTGTTAAAAATGTTTGAAATATCCAATAAATTTCGTTTCACTTCATGATTGTGTCCCACTTGTTGTTGGTTTTTCACAAAAAATACAGTTTTATATCTTTATGTTTGAAGCCTGAAATGTGGCAAAAGGTCGAAAGGTTCAAGGGGGCCGAATACTTTCGCAAGGCACTGTATTTCTTGTTGCGTAAAATTATCTTTTTTTAAGCTGTTTTATGATAATTTATACAAATAAATAAAACATTTCCAGGCACACTCTTGCACAAATGACATAAACGTAACATAGAAGTTATGACTCATTAATTTTCTCTCGACTGACAATAACTCATAGGCATTAGCAAGGATTCTGTGACGAATACTGCAGGCCTTCATCCCCACTGCTGTCAGACTGTACAACAAGACTGTAAAGTAACGTGCAATAACCCCTGTACTTGCACTATGATGTAAACCTGCACTGCTAAACAGACTATAACTTTTTTGTTATAGTCTGTTTACTTTATTATTATTTACTGTTTACACTTTTCTTCCCCACAAAGCCCTTGATAGTCATGGTATATAAGATACTACTATTTACTATTTAATTGTTGTTTATTTCACATTTCCTGCCTATTTGCACACCATGAGTGTTTCTTAGAGCTGAATGTAACAAGTAAATTTCTCCATTGTGAAAGGCTAACTTATCTTATCTAATCTCATCACATTAAACAGAACAGTTTACAGAAAGGCAATTTCTGTAAATACAATGAGCTGGAATTGTACATCCTTAGGTTAAATGATGAATGATTCTTCAGAAATGGAAACCAAAAATAAGGAAGTGGTAATTAGATTGTACAAAAGTGCAACTTTGCCAGCGAATTTTTTGTCTTTCCTGTAAACATTTTTTGTTTTCATCATTGCTCTCTGTGGTATAGAAGGGAAACATGCAGATGGTTGTCAGAGGGGTAAAGAGAGTAAAGATTACAGCAGTGCAAACAAATAAACAGTCATTGTCTTTAGGCTCTGCCTTGTTCTGCCTGTGCCTTTCAGGTGCTTTCCATTAGGATTGCTCATCATCCTTTAACAGAGAGCCACACCCCTACCCAAGCATAACACGAGATTTTTTTTAGAAAACTGCGTTTGATAATTAAAGGGAGCATGACTGTAAGATGTTTTACTTTCTTTTTGTTTCAGTGAGGAGTAAAAGGGTAAATTACTGCAGGACAGTGGTTCTGAACAGGTGATGCATCAGGCGACCCCTTGTCAGGGTTGGCGACACCACCAACCCTGACAAGAAGTGATCCAAATTAAAATATTTATTACATATTTATTAAAACACTTTTTTAAACTGTTACAACTGTTATTTACCCATAAATCAGTGTTAATTTGAATAAACCTATAAGCTGAAATTGTGAGCAAGACGACTCGGCATCAGTCATTTCAACAGACTTTCTCAGTGTATAAATATTGGAAGAATCACCCCTGGCAAAGGCTTGCGACCACTGAAAACAGTTCTGAAACTAACATTTGGCACCTGACCCACAAGTTAAAATCCAATAATCTAGGTACTTTCTAAAACCTACTTTAGTTTAAATGTTTCTGTATTTTGATCAAATTAGGAAACAGACTGTGAGAAATAGGCAAATAATGTAGTTAACAGAACAATTAGAACCATGTGGCACTTCCACAATCAGTCAGAAAATGCATTTTATTACAGCTTCATAAAATAAAGCTGTGCAGAGACCAACACGTGTATTTATTTATTTAAAACCACAAAATAAACCTACAGCCGAACACTCAATAAAGCTATCAAATTTACCCCCTTCAAAAAAAACACAAGGACTTGATGATCCCCAGGTGCAGCAGTGATTCATATCATGTTGATGGCCTGGAAGTTGTTGGTCAGAGGTCCTCCATAAAGATAATGAGAACAAGATGGACATAGAGACACATCTCGAAGCAAAAGTCACTCAGGGTTGCTAGCATTCATCCAGATCCAAAAAAGTTTGAACGTCAGTTTGAACCCTCTGACGTCCTTGGGCAAGACTCCCATCTTGCCTGTGTTTACAGTTTGGCTATCTTATTTCTAATGAGTATTTTTGTTGGAGACTCCAGCACATAGTGAGAACAGCTGAGAAGATCATCAGTGAACCTCTCCCTCTATTCAAGACATTTACTCCACCCGTCCCCCCTGCATGAGGTGTACAATCTGGGTGAAATTTTTGTTGTTGTTTTTTCTGAGGGAAGCAACAGGTTCTTGTCCCTCTCTGTGGCATTCCTGGCAGTACGACATACAGTGAGGACCGATTCCACTGCAGCCTTGCTGAGATGTTAAACTGCCTTGCCTTGACTGCTTAAGCACAGTGGAGATGCACCGGTCCCATTTCATGTCCTCAGAAACATTAACTCCAAGATATTGGTAGCTATTCGCTGTTATTTGAGATAAGTCCAACCACCACTGTGTCCTGAATGAATGTTATGGTGTTGGAGGTGTGTGTTGCTGTGCAGTCCTGTGTGTAAAGGCTGGTTTGGAGGGGGCTCAGAAAACATCCCTGGGGGTGTTGAGCGTCCTGCTACAGCAGGTGTGTGCTTCTTTTCTCACTACTCGGGGCCTATTAGCGAGAAACCCCTGGACCCTGGAGGAGAGGGCAGAGTTTAGCCCGTGCTGCCAGAGTTTGTCAATTGGCCTCTGTGGGACGGTTGTACTAAAGGGCGAACTGTAGTCTACAAACAATAGCCCTCCTCACCTGTATCCAGATGTCAGAGTGAAGAACATGGGAGATGGCATCATCTCTGCTTCAATTTGTATGATAAGAAATTAAAAGGGGTCTCTGGAAGCAGGGAGAGAAGATTAGGTCCAGCTGACTTTATCCATTTTTAGATTTGACAATAAAGTTAACTTAAAGATTGGTCACTTCTTACACACAAAATAATAGTTTATTATCAATGCATGGAGCCAAATAAAACAGGACTAGATATTATTATATTATTATTAATGCTTTGGGCTCTGAGGTCCAGGTCCAAACCCTGATCCACATTCATTGGGTATCTTCGATGGAAAAGTACAATTCAATGTGAACTTCTTTCTGTTTTCTATATGCTGCCATTCTTCTCTGGTTATTTTTCCTTCCCTTTAGACGACATGCAACTTGGCCAATTAGCAAAATCGCGATCTCAATTGGCGCAATGAATCATGGGATCGCACAGAGGTCAATCGGGAGAAATTTGACCCAGGAGTGTGTTTTGACAGCGCAGAAGATGAGTGCAGATAAATGTAGTTTAAATGATTTGTTGTATGTTTGTATGCTATTCAAAACTTACTAAACTGAGTGAGAGGCTCAGGTGACGGATACAGAGATAAGTCGCAATGTTTTTCCTTCAGCGAAACGGGTCGGCGAGATAGATGGAGTTTGCTGCTGGCCACCTAAGATGCATTTGTGCCATGACATCAGTGAATAATAAATATAGCACCGTGTCCACGACAGGGACTTGGGGAGACGGCTTGTTGTTGTTGTTTTATTTATCATATTTTATTTTTAATCTACTTTATGCATGCCCTTGACGTTTCAAAGTTTGATTGTTTATTATATTTAATATTAAGTGTTATTAAGTGTTATGTTTCATGTTGCACAATTGCTCCCGAAGAAAAGTCAATGTTTGTGAAGCTGCTCACTGACAATGGCAATAAAACCGATTCTGACGTATTATAAACAAGGAAACGCTTTCAGTTACTTGAAATCTGGATGAGTGAGGGAAATGTTTTACTTCAGTGCCAAGTACGAAGTGCAGTTTGTTGAAGACCGAGTGCGGCCGACAAATTACACATGAAGTATGTTGAACAGGACGCGTAGAAGGTGCTACTGCACATGTTTTTGTTTCCTATGCTGCATGACTTTATTCAACTTGTAGGCATATACCATTTAGCCTTTCCTTCAAACACAATCACTGTAATGCCTCCTCCCCCCATAAAATGCTGAGAGAAAACATGTGTAGTAAAAAGAAATCATTGTGTAGTAAAAAAGAGATGACACATTTTAAAACTTTCTTTCTGCTTTTCTATATTACAGTGTCTATATAGTGTGCAATTTTCAGGAAAGAATTATGCCCCCCACCCAAAAAAGTAGACATTTAATTTAGCTTGTGCCACCTGCAATTGGAAATTAAAACTAATATATTTGTCCAAAATATTGTTGAATTGTTAGTGGAAGCACATATACTCACCATCGATATTTTTGTTTGATGATTTGTTAATGTTCCACAGTTCTGATGCCTGTAAAACAATCTTTATTTAGGATTACTGTGAGATTGCACATTTATCCCGATTGACCTTTGACCAGAAGCCCTGCACATGCACCATACGAGATTGTGATTCCGCTTATTGGGCACTGTTGCTTAGTCACACCAAAGTTCTCCCGCCAATCCGTCTACAGCTTATGAGACTTCTTTGACTCACCTTACGGCTTTTTTTGCAGGTGTCTGTGGACTGGCGATGAGTCATTCTGTGCATGTCTGTGATTGGCTCAGCTATTTCCGAGTGGCTTTATAAACATTGAGCCATTGTTGTATTCTGCCAGAGGGGCACAGGGAAGATACGCAAGTTGAGCTTTCACAAGACAATGTCATACTTACAGAATAATAGTTAAACATGTTTTCAACACTGAATGTGCTTTGTATTTACTGATATCAAATCATTTTAAGCACAAAAGTTCTTTTATTATAGCAATAACAAAGACAAACTAAAATAAACAAAACTAAACAGGAGAACCATTTAGTGCTCCAATCCTTGAAATCTTTTGTATATCACAGCTGAAACAGTTTCCATTTTGACTAATCATTAATATCAAAGAAACATTTTACAGTTCATCTTCTTTTTTTTTTTACATCACTCTGTGTCAAAGATCACTCATTCGCTGTTCCAGCAGAATCCAGCAGGTCTGAGCTTGCAGATGGTCACAGTGCAGCAATAATGCAGGTTAGGAAAGTTGAATGTGTTTATTTTGTGAACTTGCACTTCATATACAAAGTATTTAAACATTTCCAAATCAATTTGGCTTGACTGTAAACGGGGATATTTTAGTCACAGGCCATGTGTGTGACCGCAGCAATTCAATATCTACTGCAGTGTCTGTCATCTTGTTTGCTTGTGGTGAACTACTCTTTGTGCCATTGAATTACCTCTTCAGGACAAATACATTATTATTGTCCCTTAAGCACTTTGGGTGACTTGAGTCATGTGAAAAGTGCTGTACAAAAGTGGCTCTTCCCCTTCCCGTCCGATTGGTGGGGGAACACTCTGCCACTGAGCCTGTCAAGTTCAGTCCTATACTTCCTCAATTCAATGTTATCATCTTTAGAAATGGGTCACTATGACTGGCCAGTTGGAAGTTTTACTCAGAAATGTGGTGTGAGATAATCAGAGAATATACCCCAGTATCTACTTCATCATCTTCGGCTTGTCTGATCTTCCAGCTCATGGGAGTTAATTTGGAAAATAAGTCACGCTAGGAAAGTGTATGATTGGCTGAGCTATTCTTGAGTAGCTTTAAAAACATTGAGCTGTGAGTGTTATGATCATAAACTAATAAGCACTGGCGGCTTACAGTTCATCAGAGTAAATTTATCTCTACTTGCATCATCAAACAGTCCTCCATTACAGCACTCCCAGCTCCAGCAGGTCTGAACCTAGCAAAAGGTCAAATAAGATCAGTAAAGTTTAGAAAAGGTTTGTTTCTTAGCTATAACCTGTTAACCTGATGCTGATGCAATGTGTGAGATTGAAATGTATAAATGAGGAACATACAAACAAACAATAAAACGTTCCAGAAAACACCTTACGGTAAAATGAAGACAATCTTGATCTGGTGCTGAGCCAGGGTGTGACGGTACCAAACACAACGTCCTATCGCACGCTCATGTCGCCGTAAGTAACCGAGGACAAAATGCAACTCTTTATTTGTAGGATTCTTACATTTTATCGTTATTTTTATATTTCAGGTCCTTTCCCATTGTTGCAAAAACTGCCTTAGTCTAGTCCAGTGGTTCTCAGCTGGTGGGTCGGGGTCCAAAAGTGGATCACAGAACCATTTTCAGTGGGTTCCAAGCCTTTTCCAGAAACATTGTATTGAGGTTGTGTAAATGTTTGCCTTTTGATGATCATAAACGTTTAAAACTATAGGCCTACATAACAAAAAAAAGGTTTAAAGATTAAATACAGAGGCATTAAGTGACAATTTACTCCAATTGTCAAAATAAAATATACTACAGTCAAGTTTGCCAGTGTCAGACTCGCAGACGCCTATGGGAAACACTAACTTTATACTTTATTTTAGTTTTTTACGTTGCATGCATCCTGTTAATTGTCATTATTTGCAGAAACTAAAAGGAAAATTGACCAATCAGTTGTGCTCACAAGGAGACCTCACATACTACTAGAAGATTGTTAGGAAAACAAAAAAATTACTTTTTAACTTATGCATGTACTATGTGTCAATTCCTTTCAGAACTTCCTCCTTTGACATGAGGTGCACGGGTACATACTGCATTCTAGCGAAAACAACACAGCTTGTGGGCAGACAGTATTATTGCTTTTGGTAGCAGTAGTCGTACTTTTTACTAGAGGCTATTTTTAAACTGTATCTTGGCCGTAAAACATGGGACCGGTGTGTGCATTGGGAGGTCTGTTGTGAAATACTTATCACAGAGTTCAATGTCACTGGTGGTTAGGTTTTTTGCTCACGTGCGAGTGTCGGGCGTGCCGCGGGTGTGTAGGTGTGTGTAGTTGTGCAGTTGTTGCTGTGGGGACATGTCTGGGCGTATTCTGCCTCTGCACTGACTGACAGGCCGGCACAGCGTCAGCTCACGTGCACACACAGACGAGTTTGTTTGTCCACTGATCCATTAAATCTAAATTAATCTGATGATGAATAGAAAGACAAAGACTAAAGTGAAATCAAGTTAAAGGTAAAAGATTTTCACCGTTCATAAATAACTCAGATTAAGGCATTCATAAAGTTAAAGATTTTAATTACCAAGTTGCAATATGTCATTACTTATTATAATTTATAATATAATTATTTATTTTTTTATTCCTAGGTGTATACCATTCATTAAAAGGAGAGAACTTAAACAGTTGTGCCCAAACTCATTACTTATCTCCAACAATTCAATTCTTTGCAGGGATGAGTTTATGAGCACGTTTTCAGCACTGTTACAGGAATGAAAGCAACAACTAAGTTCATTCAATTGATTAAAAGGTTTTGTAATTAGATGAAACTTTGAAAGACAAAAAATACTGATACACATGACAGATAAACGTAACTTGCATAATATCAGTATTTCTCAGGCTGTGACTCATCTTTCTGGGTAATATACTGTATCAGCCATTCCCAAAGCCCGGAACATCGCGGCCCCCTTGTCGATACGAAATTCTCTCGGGGCCCCCCAATAGAAAATAATTTATTAATTTTAATTATTTATTTTTATTATTAAAATGATTTTCTTATTGTTTTACAGCTAAAATTACATAAAAAGCAACATCTAATGAGTGGAGTTTAAAACTGCTTTCAAGTAATACATTTTAGCGAATAAATGTATTTTTCCTTTTAAAATATATATTTTTTCACTGTACTTGTTTTCTAGACAAGCTTTTTGTGGCCCCCCTATAGTGTCTCCAAGGCCCCCCAGGGTCCCCGGACCCCACTTTGGGAACCACTGTACTAAATTATACAGGGGTTTCCAAAGTGGGGGTTGCAAGATGTTTTCAAGACAATATTTTTCAAAATTCATAACAATGAATTTGATGTATTTTTGATTGAAAGTATATTTTAGTCAAAACGTAGGTACTATCAGAATAAACAGCTAGCTTATATGAGCTAAAGACATTTGAGACCTACACATTTCTTCTTCTGAAACACTGAAGAGGCACCAAGGGCCCCCACACCTGCAGCACAGTGGAGGCGTCACAAGAGACAAATGAGGAGAAGATGGTGAAAGCCTGTTGTGGGGCGGAGGGAGCTACGTAGGTGGAATGAGGAGGTGGAGGAGATGACCAGTGCAGGACACCACGCTCTGAAACAGGGACAAACCCAGGAAGCGCTGTTTATCAGAGGAGGACAGAAGGCAGCCAGCCTGGTTTCCTCCGGGTGCTGATCAGGTTGGCCCGCTAAGTCGCAGCGGCTCAGGACTAACACCTCAATCTGTACAATGACAAACAAAGCACTTACTTACTTACATGAATTTTTTTTTTTACGCCTGAATTTATCATAAATACTAATTATATTTTATAATGGGCGGTCCCGAGTTGTTGGTCTGGTGATTTTGGGGGGTCATGGCCCGAAAAGTTTGGGAACCCCTGTACTATAGGTATTTTACTGTTCAATTAGATAATTTCCTCCGTGGTTTTCAAAACCTAGCTTTGAAAGTCCTGAGAGGTTCTTTTTTTTCTTTCATACATTTCTTTGACATGGTCATTTTAAGGCTTTTGGCCCTGTATAGCTGGTAAACAGAATCAATAGCTGTGAAAAAGGGAAGTAACAACACAGCTCTGTGTGTCTAAATGTTTTACCATTTTTACTGAAAATTATGTATAAGCTTAACTGTTGAGAGAACATTAATATCAAAGTCCATTTTCACCAGCTCACATAATCAAATGCATTTCATTCAAACCAGATTATTTTATTTATAGCGTGGACTCCTTGGAAAGTAAAAAAAAAAAAAAAAACACGCCAGACTGAATACTAATTTTACCCCCTCTGTCAGTGTCTGTCTTTGATAGCAAGTGATGAAAACATCTTTTCATCTATTGAGGATGTTTTTGCTGAAAATATGAGCCGTGGGATTGAGTTCACACGAGGACACATGCACTCACACAGATGGGGAGGTGAGCTCTAGCTGCAGGCAAAAAGACAAAAACAAAAAGGAAAAAATTCACAAAAAGTAAAACAACAGCCTCAAGGTTAAGATTTCTACCGAAACTGACACAACCTGTACAGCATTATGTAACGTGCAGACAGACAGGTGCTCTGTGGAGGGATAGACACCTATTACTCTATCCAGAATCATCATGGTAACTAAAGGTTTCAATTCCCATGTCAAAGTTATGATTGAAGGAAAACAGATTATGTTTTGGTTAGAATTTCAATAAGCTGTGGGGTTTGTAGGAGGGGTCTCCAACCTATTTTCCCACGTGAGCAAATGAAAACTACTGAGCTACTTCTGCTTTGCGGATACCTAAGCAACTAGGACTTGGCACAGCTGGACAATTAATAGCCAAACATAAAGGGAAAAGAGTTTAGCTTCCTCTAATTATTTGCCCATCATTTGGTGCACGAAGAGAAAATGCATAAATAAATGTGACTTTCAATCCATCTTGTTTGGTCAAGCTTCTGGATAAATGTACAGCTTTTGTGGAGCTTTCTTTTAAAGGGCTGCAGTGGCACTCGAGCAGCAGGTTGGTGAAGCTCTGGTGTCAAGAACCGAGGAACAGTGAGCATGCACTTCACTGGATTTGGGTGCAATATAATGAAGCTTAAGCTTCTGGAAGACCTTCCTGCAGCACTTCATTCGTACACCTCACCAATCATCCAATCATCACTTCATCTCAAGCCGCACCTCCTCGACAGCCTATCACCACACGTTCCAGCTTCAACCTATCATCGCCCAGGTC
The DNA here is from genome assembly GCA_021464625.1 of Proterorhinus semilunaris. NCBI lineage: Eukaryota > Metazoa > Chordata > Actinopteri > Gobiiformes > Gobiidae > Proterorhinus > Proterorhinus semilunaris. The sequence goes on from CM038357.1 coordinate 20,050,333, forward strand.
TCCCCTCTTAAGCCCACTCGTTCACTGCCTCGGCCGTTTCCCTGCGTGCGGTGCCCCTCCTCCGCCCCTCCTCTACTTGCATTTATCTCCACTCATCTCCACTGGCCGCCTCAGACCTCATCCTCTACCACCACAAGTGTCTGGACTCCGAGGGAAGACTTTCCTACAATCATTCATCACAGTCGTGTATTTCTGCCGGGTACAAAGCGCCAAACATGTCCAATAAGTCTTTTCAGGTTGCAATGCTGTATATTTAATAGCCTAATGCTATAATCTAAATGATGGATTTGATGACTTAGCAGAACATTTTAGCTTAACAAAGAGAGGGCGTCTGGAATAAAAGATGATGAATGAATCCGTGTTTAAATTATGGCAGGCAAGGTTAAAATTTAAGTTTAATAAGGTTCTCTTTCTTTGCGATATTTATTTAGCAATATCTTACTCCAATTCATGAGGCACGTGGTTGTATGTGCTTGATTCAATTAAAGCTTTGATTTTAATTGGAAAAGTAGCCTACAAGACATTTATTTTTCCAAGATGGGTAGTTTACACGAGTCTGAATAAATAAATTAAACATAAATTCAGAAAAATCCAAAAGATGTTGAATAATAACTTGGATCACAAAACATACATTGTCTCTAAATGTGCAGCAGCAGCAGACGGTGGCGCTGTGCAGAGCTGTGGTCACTGCTGATGTCTCATGATGATGTCATCGCAGCACTGACTCAGCACCAACTGAAAAAACAGCACGAGCACAAAGAGTATCGGTAACCAGACACTTATATAGGATACATTAGGAGCATTCCTGTGAGATGGAGAGATCCTGGGCCTATTGCTGATATTCAGGATCAAACATGGGTCAACCTGTTGTCCAAACAGTGGTACAGGAAATACTAAAACAATTTAATAATAAATACAAAACAGCAGAGGAACCCCAGTTGATGTACAGTATGTGGTTAAATTTTAGTTTTCTTTTTACTTATTTCGCCTACATTTTATCATCAATAGTAGATTATTTTTCCAACAGAAAATAAGAATTTTGAGAATTTTAGAATGTCTAACCCTTTGCAAAGAACATAAAGTTTGTGAAAAGGTGGCATTGCACATAAAATATTCAGATTTGCCAAACCAGCACCAACCAAACCAATTATCAAGTCAGATTTGATGCATCGTCCCATAGTGAAATATTATGAATAAAGTAGGAGTAGTAGGAGATGTTGTCTACGGCGATGATCACAGCACCAACGTTGACAGGTAAACTAATGAAAAAGCACATTATTTTTTCACCTCCATAAAGTGTCAACTTAAATGAGGAGACACCAGAAAGTAACGAGACAATTATTTCAAACTACCCTAAAACAGCTTAAAGCCATTTCTCTCTTAGTGGGTTGGGGTTCAAAGTGTGTGTATCAGGAGTGTGTTGGATTTCTTAGTTTATGTTTCTAATTCTGAATATTTCGCTGTTTGTGTACAGATCTAATTACTTCTTTATTATATAAAAAAAGAATAAAATATTATAGTGTTATAAAATGTTTGGTTCTAGGGAAAGGGACAATGCAATTAGTCCAGTGTCCTGTTTGTCCAGTGACGCCGTTAAAAGCTCTGCTTTGAAGCCGTGTCTTTCTGTGGTCTGGAGCTTGGTTGTAAAACAGACAATGGGAAACATGTGGCAAACATGACAAAATGCTTCACAAGCACTCGTCAAAGCTCTATATGTGCATTCGTAAAATGATTACTAACTTCAGATGGATGCCTATAGGTCATTCATTCTGGCCAGTGGGTGGACACAAAGTTGGGGCCTAATGATAAATGACTGAGACTCATTTATAACCTGGACACACTTTGTAACAGATAAAGGCATTACCAGCCCTTAGTCATTCATCAACATATACAGTGCACTTTGTCAACCCATTGCTGTAATAAATTAGATCAGTGGTTCCAAAAGTGGGGTCCGGTGCCTGTTGGGGTGTCAGAGACACAAAAGCGGTCTTTACATCAAGTATTTAAAAACAAATCATGAACTGAATTTTACGTGCAATTAGTTTATTGCACTCAGACACGTCTCCAGTGTTAATTTCATCGACTAAAATATTTAGTAATAATTTTAGTCAAAGTCACTAAAACTAAATCAAACGTTTTTTTTTCCTCCAGAAAATAAGACTGACTAAAACGTCCAGAGATTTCCGTTGACTAAAATATGACTAAATAAAAATGAAAAGACGAGACTAAAATCATCCAAACTTCTAATGACAGTTTGAAAAAGCTTCAGATCATTTGAATTCACGGCCAAATGAACAGCTTTGAGCTTTGTTTCTGTGGGAGAAGCTCCATGAAGCAGAAGACCTTGATTAAATATGATTATAATAAATATTATAAATGTAAAGTCGGCTAAATTTGTCTGAAATTTAATCGACTAAAACTAGACTAAAATTTTCGTCAAAATACTAAGACTAAAACTAAATTAAAATATGTTGTCAAAATTAACACGGACGTTCACATTGATCCAGGCCTATTGCACATGTTTTTGGTGGCAGGGGAAACCGGAGCACTCAGATGAAACCTATGCAGACACGTGAGGGAGAACATGCAAACTCTGCAGAGTAACCCTGAGCCGTGGGCCATCTGGCTGTAAATAATGAGAGCTCACTGCCGTGCTATAAATGCTCTGAACTATGGCAGGGGCTGAATTAGACCACTGCCCTTTTTACAAATAAACTGTACAAATTCAAACCAAGGTTAATTAAGGTCAATCTTTGGCAATGCATGAACATATTACGTTTATCCGTTAGAATTTACAGTATAAAAGGACAGGAGACAGGTTATTAAGGAAGACCACTCCATTTCTTAGTCTGACAAATTGCTTATGCATTTAGGACGGTGCCATTTGAACCCCCCACGACTACTTATCTCTTCCACGCGAGAGTCTCCCGCCTGCTCTGTGCTGCTGTCAGAGCATAAGTGAGGGAATACAGATAGCTTTTTGGCTAAAGATCAGGGCGCCCACTTGATAAAGCGCCACATCCATTAGAACAGGAACAGCGCTGGCAGCGGTAATGGATGACTGGTACCTGCGACTAAAGAGGATTGCAGGGGCTACAGCTCCACTTCAAATATTGGAGACACATTTACGCTTACAAGAAATAGGAAACTATATAAATCTTGAACTGCACTTGTATTTCTATCCCTCTATAAAATGTAGCAAACACATGATACAACTTGCACTTTTTTATAACATTTGCAATTTAAATTATTATATTATTATTCTTTGATTATCATAATCACTCACTTTTAATTTCTTGACCCAAAAAAGAATTTGCTCAATTGTAATGTTTTTTCAAAGTCATTCCCGTAATAAACAGAGTGGCCGCTCTTCTCTAGCTGCCGACTGCGGCCGATGTGTGTGCAGATAAAATGTCTGCAGTGAAGACAGAGGAGGGAGACACAGCTGTCTAAACAAAGACATAGCGAGGCTGAACTCTCAGAAGTCGACAAGGGAAAATGGCCGACCACTGTGGACGACTTAAATCAACACTGAAACAGAAAATTTGAGATATTTATGATAAAGATAACAAAAATGCCAAAATTGCATCATCGGCACGGGAAGACTATGTGACTTAATAAATCTTTACTGCTTTTTGAAATAATAATATTCCAACGTTGTATGTAATGTATATTATTCATGCATTGTTTCGAAACATACTTAGTGTGACTGGCTGCAAATAAAAACTGAGTTACACGGCACAAGAATAAATGTCTCACGAGACTTGATCCCAAAGGAGACAAACTGTTCACGCTTAACGCCTACACAGAATTGAGGAGAACATACAAACTGCACAGAAAGGTCCTCACAGGAACTGAGCTGGGAGGCCTGATCGCTGAGAGCGGCATGGTTATAGCCTTGGTGCCAAGTTACCACTACCTTCCTGTGAGCCAATTTTATCTCAATTGAATTAAAACAGGCAATTGAAGCAGAACAGGATCAGAAAATTGAACCACATTTCTGAACCACTGATTCTTGAAGTAATAGTGCTTGAAACTATCCATCAGGAAGTTATATACAGCGGGAACCATATGTTTACATACACTTTACAAAAAGACCCATTTGCATTTTTTTCTCACTGTCTGACATGAAACCAGAATTAACTTTTTTTTTAAGGTCAATTAGAATTTTAAGGAATTATTTCTATTCGTCAAATTCCAGAAGAGAGAGAATTTTCTACACTATTTTTATCACTTTATACAAAACCAAAAGTTTACATAAATTTCATTCATATTTTGTAGCATTGCTTGTAGCATCATTGTCCATTTAGAAGACCCATCTGCGCCCAAGCTTTAACTTCCTGGCTGATGTCTTGAGATGTTGCTCCAATATTTCCACATAATGTTCTTTCTTCGTGATGTCATCTATTTTGTGAAGTGCACCAGTCCCTCCCGCAGCAAAACAACCCCACAGCATGATACTGCCACCCCCGTATTTCACATTTGAGATGGTGTTCTCAGGCTTGCAAGATTCACCCTTTTTCCTCCTAATTACGGTCATTATGGCCAAAATGTATTTTTATTTTTTTCTGTCAGACTCCAAAAATTAAAGTCTTTATCCTTTTTTTATTTGCAAACTCTAAACCGGCTTTTTGATGAAAGGGCTTCTTCCTGGCAGAGTTCCCTCTCAGTCCATGTCGGTACAGTACTTGTTTCACTCTGGATAATGACACACTCTTACCAGGTTCAGCATCTTCACCAGGTCTTTTGCATTTGTTCTTGGGTTGATATTCACATTTCAGACCACAGCACATTCACCTCTGAGACACAGAACCCTCCTTCTTTCTGATCATTTGCTGGTCATTTCCATCATTGTTTTAACCTGGCACTCTCAGGCGTCTTGAAATTGCACCCAAGGATGAACCAGACTTGTGCTTCCAAGGTCATGACATCGTCATCTGGGCTTTCCCAAATTGTTTAAAGGTATCTTATTGTATGTAAACTTTTGGTTTTGTAAATTTGTGTAGAAAATTCTATCTCTCATTCTTCTGGTATTTGACAGAAATAAAAACTTTAAATTCTTATTGACCTACAAAACATAATAGTTAATTCTGATTTCATGTCAGACAGGGAGAAAAAAATGCAAACATGTCTTTTTATGAAGTGTATGTAAACATATGGTTCCCGCTGTAACTTGAACAATGCATTTTTTCCTGCATCCCTCTAATAAGACAGATACAAAGCAAGAGGCAAAGCAGTCTGCAGAATAGTGCAACAGTTTTCAAATGCATCCTACTGTGCGTTACTCTACAAGCGGTGCCGTCGTCACTGCCATCTTTAGTGGACTGTGAAACACCTGCAGTGATCCAGTATCCTCACACTAACTTTATTCACTTTCATATACAGTGTCCTCCAGAAATATAGGCACCTCTAAATATGAGGAAAGAGTGTTGAGGAAAAAATGTAGTGTACATTAACACTATAGACTTAACCTCGTAACCCCCACCTCAACCAAGTATATTTTTTCCAGTTTGGCATTACCCTGATCTAAAAGCTGCTTGAAAAAAAAAAAAGCGTTAAAATAACAACGAATACTAGGATGAAAACGTGACCAAAAAGATTCGACAAAAACATGACCAAAATAAAAACAAAAAGTGACTAAAACAATACAACAAATAAGTGACAAAAACATGCTAGAAAATAAATAATAATAAAACAAAAATTTGACAAAAGGAGACAAAAATGTGGCGAAAAAGCAACAGAGAAAACATTAAAAAAGCAACAAAAACATGGCAAAGATGCTTCAAAAATGTGACAAAAAGCAGTGCCAAATGCGACAAACAAAGTTAGGATCCGTTTTGTAGGCCTAAGCTTTCAAATGAGGAATTACACTGTTGCTCTCCAGTCGAGAAGCTTTTAGATGTGGGTAAAGCCAAACTGGAGAAAGTGCACTCGGTTAAAGCGGGTGGTAAGAGGTTAATAAAAATAATACAAATATATCTGCTCAATACCTAACAAATAGTTCTAAACACACACACACAAAAACACACACACACACACACACACACAACATGTTCAAAATGGAAATATTTCTGAGCCACATTTATATATGGCGTGTGAATATTATTCGACTAATTGAATTGGATTTAGAGTAAAATGTTATGCTCTATTGTTGATAAAAGTCTATCCTTTTGCATGCCAATAATATTGTCTTTTTCTTATGTATTTTTCTACTGGGCATGTTTCTAGTCTTGTGTTTTTATGTGTCCGTGAACCAAAGATGAATTTCTACCTCGGTAGACAATAGAAAATCTATTCAATCTATTCTACATGTTTTTTTCTATTTAACAGGGTTCAAATTTTAAAAATCATTCCCCATTCAAAATTCATGACCCAAGATGACTATAATAATGTATTTTATTAATGCTTGATTGCTGCTGTACAGTACATTTTTTATTTGAGAACCCAAAAAATAAATCTATCCACTGTAATTGAAGTTTTATTTAAATTATTTTTTAAGTGTACGCTATTGTCCCGGGAGGTGCATGTTTTTGGTCGATGGGGGGAAACCCATTCACACACTCCACACAGAAAAGCCTGCACGGTCCAGGAACTGAACCCGGGACCATCCTGCTATGAGGCACCACTAGACTGGAGTATCTGGTTTGAGTCGACAGAAGAGTTTCATTGTCTGGAGAGAGCTTGGAAAACACCTGCAGCTCCCCGACACAGATCCATGTGAGCGCCAAAGGCTTAGTTGGAAATGTGAGAACTTTGTGTTTTTGTTAAATTAAATGTAGTTACAGTGATTCATCAATAAGGACTCATTCAAGGAGCAACAATGCACCGCAACAAAAGACTCTCAGACTGTTTAGTCAAGTTATCAAACTGCGGATGGAGGAACGCACGACGCTTTTGAAGTGAGATCGCAGCATCTCAATATTAAGTGTATCAGTGTACCAGAAAATCACACAGGTACATGCACACGACAACCACAGAGATATTGTGTTCACAGCTCTGAACTTTCTGTTTGAGTAATTCAAAAACACATGGAGAGTTCACACAAACGATCCTGTCATTTAACTAATTAATAACATTTGATCTCAAACTCTATATTGCCACTGCAGACGCTGCTTACCAAAGAAACGGTCCTGTCCGCTTCATGGGTCCCCGTCGGCTAGATCTTCTAGTCTGGAGTTAAAAGGGCTCTTCTCTGTTGTCCACCTGCAAAGAACAGAGAAAGTTAAACCAAATCAAAAAAAAAAAATCTTCTTCCAATTAATGTGTTGAAGAAAAAAACATGTTAAAAAAAATTTGTATTTGTAGAGAGTGACTGCACACACAAAATGACATAAGGTTTTTATGCACGCTATATGTCTGAACGATAATAAAGTGTAAGTCTATTTTTTCCCTCTTTTTTCAATGCACACGGTGCGTAAATGTTCCTCTTTTTTCTGTGCGAACTTACACGAGTGCAATTTGTATCAGCTTTTCTCTTTTGTCTTTTTCCTACATATGTATAAGATGTGCGTGTTTTTAAAAGTGTGGTTTAAGAAAGCTTTATTTCTCTCACAACCCAACCTGTACAGTTCCCACAGTGTCGGTCAACTAACACATCTGTCTGCCCTGCAACACTTACTTTCAGACACAAAAATACAAATTAAATAAATAATAAAAAAGATTATAATAAAATAATATGTTTTCCCTTTGTTTCCCACAGAGACAGAGACATACTTGAATGTGCAGTAAAATGCACATTTGTTTTATCCATGTAATATTACAGCATTGTCTGCCAGAAAAACCGCATGTGACTTTTGTTCATCTCTAATTTAAAATCTCTCAAAAATACAATTGTCAGTGTGGATCTGACAGTTGTGTGAGCGCACCACCAAAATATCTGTTATTGTAAACACGTCTTCATAAAGGAAGTGAGAGCTTTATTTCAGCTGCCGTGGCTCAGGGAAAATCCAAATCTGAAAACGATTTCTTACATGTTTAAACAGCACTGCACTTCACTAAATAATCACGCTAATGTAATAAAGACATTTAAATTTGACTGTTCAAGAATAAAGGAGGAAACAAGAGAGTAGAAACACACTAATGCTACAACTCAGTCTCTCAGCTCTCGATACAAAACAAACTGTAAAAAAAATAAAAAAATGTGTGACAGTAAAACCAGAAAGCGTCTTAAGAGCGCAACACGGGAATTTCTGCATTGTTTTATTCCCTTAAAGTGGGTGACATGAATCAGAGAAAGCAGCACAAGAGGTGGTCGCATCAGTCCATAACAAAAGAACAAGCTCACACTCAGACGCACGCAGAGATCAGACTCTGACAGAGGCAAATAGTGATAACATTTTCAACTCAAAAATATACTATGTGATAACAAATATAAAATCATATTTTAAATACTAAAAGGCATTTTTAGGGATAATGTTTCAGTTTCAGTTTCAGTGGTCAGTGTCAGGCAAATTTGAATTGAATGGAATAAAAGCAGTCAAAGCAGAAAATAACATCACCCCCAGCCCTTTACATCAGAAAACTATAGAAATACAGATGAAAATCGTATTTAGGTCACATCATTGTTGTTCAAAATGAATGAATAAAATTCTGCGTACTGTGCACTAAAGGGATCCGCTCCTGAGCAGCTATAACAATAGTTGAGTCAAAGTGTCAGACACGACTCACTTTCATCATGAATCAGTTCAAATGATATCTGTTCTTTAGTGAATGAGAACTACAAATATCTTCATATCATATATAAATACGGCACTTGATCATGTATTGTGTGCACATACAGTGTAAACACACCTCTCTGTTATCGAGTGCAGTCAAAACAACAAGTGCCTCCTCCAGTAAATGTGGTCACGCAAGCTCCAGGTTTAAAGATGATCCGTGCCTCTGTGCAATACATTGTTTAAATCACATGATGAACTAATACGTCTATGCCGTCCGGAGCCTCATTTGAATGTGTAAATGTCACACGAGGTAACAGATGTATTGTCTGTCACACGGGGACACTTATGTGAATGCAAACGCAGAGTGTAGGAGATTACGAGAGCCGGCACAAGCACAGCATGTCCAAATTTAAAATATACTTTTTCACAAAAGGGGAAATGGAGAGAAATAATGTAACTGCGTACAAGCATTGAAACAGCTGTGGGTGAAATATACCAAACATTAAAGTGATTCATTCTGTCACGGTTTTAAATTTGATTATCAGTGGAATAACATATCGAGGTGATCAGTCAAACAGTGGCCTAGAATAAATGCAAATCCACCCACGGCATTTGAACACAACACGCTAATGAAGAAAATTTAAAAGCACATAAATGGTGCACAAACTATTACATACATGACAAAATGGCACCTCCTGTGATACTCCTCTGCTTCACACTAAAAGATATAAAAATGAGGAGTTGCTGCTTGAGTACGTTCGGGTGGCAGGCCCTGAAAAAGTCACTTGCTGCAGAAAAGGTTAAAAGATGTTTTTTTCCAGTCGAAACTTGAGTGGGTTGTCACAGAACAGCACATTTCACCAGGCAGGTTCCCCCCCCCCCCGTGTGCTGGTAATATTATCACTCCAGAGCATCGCGGTTTCACTATGAGTTAAGGATTTATTTATAAGAAGAAAGCAAGCCCAAACTGACGCCGGTACGCAGCAGAACAAAAAAAATATTTTCAGTTTTAGTCAAATTTAGACAGAATTGCGTGCGAACTCGATTCAGTTTTCTAAATATAAACTTGCCTTTCATTTTCTGTGTCTCTGCGCGCACAATAAGTCTAAAATCAAATCATAGCCAGACTCATGTTCCACCCACGAGTCACCTTTAAAACAAGGCTGATCAAAGTGAGTCAAAATTTCACATAGTTTCAATATCACTAAAAAGGATCGGCTGTGTGGATTTTTGTGTACATATTAAAATTGCAAGTAAACGCGTTGCTAAAGGCTTTTAGAAGTGAAAGCGTTTGCAGAAGTGAACAGGGGCCTGCAGGTCACGGCTGACAATTTCTCTACATCCGACGAGGCCCGTGGACGCCGAGACGAGTCAGAAATGAAATCCACAATTTTTACTGAATCGAAAAGTGCCGAGTGAGTCGGGGCAACGTCAAAACCCACCGCCAGACGCGGCCCGTTTATTGTGGGTGTTTTTGGACGGTATGTGCTGAAGGCGCGTGACTGAAAACAAGAAGAGCCTCCCACCCGGGCGCACAATATGGGCCGAAAAATAGACTTTCAAAATGTGCCGATATATGTTGGAATTAGTCAGAAAAGCTGCGGCGAGGTTTTGAGGGGGTTAAAAGGAAGCAGGCAGGATGAGAAAATTGTGCCTTTAAGAAATAATAATCATCGGGCTATTTTGAAACCTTAAAAAAAAAACACAAAAAACCTTTGATTCACATTCAATTATTCTGGGCTTTTTCTTTTAAAGAAGGAATTGTGATTCAGTGTAATTCAAATCACTTTTTATGACTAAACAGAATAGCGTAGGGCACAATAAGAACTTAGAATTCAGTGTCAACAAAATGCAAAAGGAGTCTATAAAAACTGCAAAACAGGAAACATTTTGTATCATTTTTGTTTTCTTCTCTTAGTTTCAAACAAATGACAAATGTCAAGGCACAGTGTTTGCATTGTGGACCACCCTGCCTTTTCCCTCAGCGCTGGCATTACTCTACACTGTCATAGACGTCCAGAATGTGTTGTATGAAACGCTCAGAAACAATGATAGCTTTAAAAAAGATAAGTCATTAACTCTGATAAAAGTTGGGGTTTGAACTTTTGCGTGTGGTGCAGAGAAAGTGTAGGAGTGTGCTCAGACAGAGTGAGAAAACACTACCCCCATCTGTTCAGAGCCTCTCACACCTCCACAACCACCATCGGTACACGCTGCACTTTCAGACTTTGCTATTGCGAGTCGAACTGCGATTTAGGGTTCAAAATTAAGGCTCACATTCCAAGCACGTCCAGGAGCTTTTACTCCGGAGTGAAAACCGAAACATGACGTGCCCGTTTCATACAAGAACATGTTTGTAGAGGTCCAAACTACAGAGTGCAATAAGAAGGAACATTTGTCATTTGTAAATCATATTGTATAATCTCAATAACAGCGCTTGTGTTTTGCTAGATTATTTGGTTTTATCCGACTGCAATTAATAGCGCAGGCCTAACACACACCACCGGCCGGTGCCACTGAGACTATTTCCTAGTGGAGATAGACGTCCACGGAGGCTGAATCACTTGGTGAGAAGGAGAAAAACAAGTGGTTAGGACTTTATTCTCAGTGACTAATTACCCAACCTGCCCATGATGTTACAAACATGAAGACAAATAGCAACGTGGCGAGAGAAAGAAAGTGAATGAGGATAAAACTACACGCGCAAAACCTCTGAATCATTTTCAAATCTGACATACGGCTGTTGAAAGGACATTTTCAATCGCGTTGTACGAGGAAGAAGCAGATGAGTAATACACGAGCCCTGCAGTGACTGACTACCAAGAGTTTCAAATGTTTTCACATCAAAGTGATTGGAGAATTTACTAAATATCACAACAAACGGGCCGTGTGGTTTTTTTACCAATAATGTAAAAAATATATATCGCAAAACCTAAAAGAAAATGTGCAATAACAGAGCAATTTCAAGGCAAATAGTTTAGAATTTCACAGTACAGTCTCTTGTCAGGACAAATCGGACCGCACTGTCCACTTTAAAACACAAGATCTTTCAACCTTCATTTTTAGTCCCTGCTTCCCATTTTTAACTTCTCAACCTCCATCTGAACCGAGCACATTTTCTCCAGTTTGGCACTACCCAAATCTAAGCATCAAAATAGCAACAACAACAAAAAATAACAGGGATAAATATGCTATAAAAAGCAGCTAAAGAGTGACAAAAACGTGCTGGGAAAAACAACAATAACACAATGAAAAAGTAAAAAAAAAAAAATGTAAAAGTGAGGAAAACACGCTTAAAAAAAGCCACAAAAAAGTGACAAAAACACAACAAAGTGCGTCAAAAAAGCAATTGAAAAAAAAACACAAAAAACAAGGGGAAAAAATACGTTAAAAAATTAGACAAAACTGTGGCGACAAAAAAGTTCTGGTCAGGTTTGTAGGTCTTAGCTTTCAGATGAGGTGTTACACTGGCCTATAGGCGGTCAGCTCCAGTCGAGAAGCTTTTAGATTTAGGTCAAGCTGAACTGGAGAAGGTTAAAGTGCGATTTCAGTATAGCCACCAAACTGCATTGTAATTAGAGAATATTCAGTCATCGTCTTAACTCATTATGTCCACTCTGGAGGAAGTCGACAGGGAAGTAAACAAGAATGTGTAAAAGCCACGGCGACGTGAGAAAATGTGTTATAACAATGTATTATGGGAATTTTGGGTCAACACTAAAAATGGCAGCGAACGTGCACACTCGTCACTGTAACAAGCCGAGCAAAAACAACATTATCACAACAACAACAACAACTGCTTCTTTTCACTATATTATTCAAAGAAGTATTGAAAACAAGGCAATGGAAAAAACTTCCACAACAAGCAAATAAGAAAGTACTTTTTATCGTAATGCCAAAGATGGGCTTATTGTGAGTGATCAGGTTCAGGAGTCAAAATGCATAAAAGCATAAAAGACTAAAACAACAGTCTTCGCGTCGCTGCTTGTTACAATAATGAACCTGAACTGGCCCCGACCGCCGTAACACACTGCTGCTCCTCTCTCTCGGGACACGCAGAACTAAAGAACACACGGTCTTTATCTTTCAAATCTAACTTCGTCTCACTCTTTCCCTCTGCCGTCTCATCAGTTGCTAATATTTTTAATCAGCCCATTTTCTGCCTCTCTTGTCTAAATATCGGTACAGTCATTCGTGACTTGGTCCTAGCTGCTGCGGTCTCTGGGTACCACAAATAGTTCAAAGATAGATCCTGTTTTGACAAAGTGTGTGTTTTTTTTTTGTTTTTTTTTTCGACAGTTCGTGCTCAGAGAGGTGAGACAGGACGCAGTCTGCAGCCTCCTACAGTCTGGAGACGACGACCACAAAGGACTCATCAGCCAAACAAGACCGAGATGCTGTGTGAATGACAACGCTCGATAAGGGATCGTACTGCGCTTTATCACGTTGATCAAATTAGTAACATTGCACACATACTGTAAAATGTTCATAAAAAAAAAAAAAATCACAATATGAAAGTATTTGAGTCTCATGATCGTTTATTCTAATCCCTTTCACAGTTTTCAGTCAAATTTAAAATGCAATTTGCCTTCGATCGGATCATTTTCCATTTTGCTTCACTCTATATCTTCTATGTACAGTCCTGACTTTTCTTCTTCAAAATATAAAACATAAACCTCGCATGCTTTACAATGCGGTAACAGAAATTTGTACAAAGGCTTTGTTTTCAGAAAAGTAATGTAGCCAACACTGATATGACTGATGTTTGGATGAACAAAAAGGGCAAACTTCCAAAGTGAGATGCAGTATCCCGTAAACGTCTGGGGTTTGAGTGGTTGTTCATTATCACAGTGCGCCAGTGGGTCACCAAAGGAGGAAGAATGGACATTAAAATAGCTCCGGTGTCTCCAGGGCATAGCATCAAAGCACATCTCTCACATGTTCACGCCGCATGAACCGGCCCGGGCTCTGCGAACCTCCGGGACCGTCTCCTGCGCGTCCCAGAGTCAGGACGAAACCCGGCGAGGCTGCTTTTCCGTCACCCTCTTCCCGCGGACGTGAGAAAGGCCTCAACTCTGAACATGTTCCAAAAAAAATGCAATTGTATGTACTTTAACTTGTTCTGTAAAGCACTTTGACTTGCACTCTACGCATAAACTTGCTTTGCCGAGTGTACTGTCGATGCCGTCCCAAAGCCTACAAAAATAATAATTTCAAATTAAAAAGGGCAGAAGAAAGATAAGGATAATTACAGAACACTCTTCCTTCTAGCCATAATAAAAAAAAACATTTACGTTTAAAAGATCTTGATAGTCAGCAGGTTTGCCTCAGTGAATCTCACCAAAGGGATTAAAAACATCAGATCAAATGACTGTGTGGCAGATTTCTGGCAGTCCACAGTGGTACTATTGTGTGTGTGAACAGTGACATGAGCCCATAATAAATTTTCATCCGCTCCCTAACCTCCCCCGGGTTTTCATCCGCTCCCTAACCTCCTCCGGGTTGGGACACCTCCGGCGGTTCTTCCGGAGGTCTGAGTCACAGTGAGTCACAGTGGAAGTGCTGTCAGACCGGGACAGCAGGTCCATGAGCCCCTCTGCACAACAACGGACAGGCCTGTCTGAGGTATTCGATACACACATTCAAAGTGAGTGAGTAGCAGTAAGTATGGATATGAACCTACCCCTGCTGCTGTAAAGAATTATACTGAAGCGCAAACATCAAAGCACTTTTTTTTTTCAGTAAAATGCTTTGGTCAGTACTTACTTAACCTCGTAACCCCCGCCATCAACCGAGCGCATTTCCTCCTGGTCCGCTTTACACGAATCTAACAGCTTCTTGCCTGGAGCGCTTGCTGCTTGTAGGCCAGTTCGACGCCCACAAAACGAATCGAAAACTGATCTTTTTTCCTTGCGTTTTCGCCGTGTTCTCATAACTCAAAAAAACAAAAAACAAATCACTTGTTGTTACGCTTTTGTAGCTTTTTTGTTGTTGTTGTGGCTGTCAAGTTATTTTAATGCCGACGTCTCCCAATTTGAAAAAGCGTTACATCCACGCAAACGTTTAGGCAGGATTCCACTCATTTATTTACCATATGTGGTGGGGGCGACGGTGGCGCAGATGGTAGAGCGGGTCGGCTCATGATCGGAAGGTCGGGGGTTCGAATCCCGCCTCCTGAAGGTGCACATTGTCGTTGTGTCCTTGGGCAAGACACTTCACCCTCCTTGCCTCCAGTGTCTGCGTACACTGGTGTATGAATGAGAGTGTGAATGGGCCCCCTATGAGAGACCAACAGGCCCGTTTGGAACCGTTTGGAACCATGAGGCCGTCCTCCCGTGGACCCACCACCTGCAGGAGGAGCCATAGGGGACTGGTGCAATGTGACTTGGGCAGCTCCAATAGCTGCCCCCACGACCCGGCAACGGACAAGTGGGAGAAAATGGATGGATGGATGGATGGTGTCAAATCAGGGGACAAGTGAAAAACCTTGAGAAAACAAATAAAATAATATAACTACAAAAATATAACTACACAATTCAGGTTTACATGTTCACACAGCTTAAACCAGCAGGCCTTTCGCTTTTGACAAAACACTGGCTTTTTTGTTGCGTCTTCGTCACAGTTTTGTCACTTTTTCCCTTCTTCGCTCTTTTGTTGCTTTTTTTTTAATCGCTTTTTTTGTTTCATTTTCATTCTCGTTTTTGTCGCTATGTTGTGGCTCTTTTCAAGAAGCTTTTAGATTTGGGTAATGCCAAAACTGGAGAAAATGTGCTCGGTTCAGGTTGGGGTCAAGAGTTTAAGTTACAGATCGGTTCTTTACCGTTTTGTGGGGGATTTTCCTTCTTTTACTGCACTAATACTTTCTACTGCACCGCAGTGGCACCTCCATTTAAAAGCCTCAAGACACACTGCAGGTGGTGGCGATTGGCAGATGCCATGGACATTAGCCTCTTTTCATTATGGCAGATGCACAGTTGACCCACGACCAGGAAGAATAGATTTGGCCCCATCATGTACAAGTCAACGGTCCGATCGTCATGTTTTTGAAGCCATGAACCAATCAAACCTTAATTCTCAAGCCACAAGTGAAATGTGTGTAGTCATGTATAACAGTTTAGAGTGAATACTTTATGTGATTAGTGCCTCAGAAGAAATCCCATATTTCCTTCCCTGCAGTAAGTTGCAAATCTCTGAAACAAAAACATACTTTTCACAAATATGACATTTTAAACACATTGCTGAAAAATTCAGTCTTGTTTTGACTATTATCTCTAAATAGCTCATTTAAAGGTTCCAAACAGATCAGTGTATTTTAACCTCTTAACCCCCGCCATAACCAAGTGCATTTTCTCCAGTTCAGCTTTACCCATACAGTATATAAAAGGTTATACACTATAGGCCAAGTGTAAAGCCTAATTTGAAAGCTAAGACCTACGAAACTCACCTATACTGATCTTTTTCCTCACATTGTTGCTGCGCAGTCATGGTAAATGGTAAATGGTCTCAACTTATATAGCGCTTTTCCACCTACATTAGGCACTCAAAGCGCTTTACAGCCAGGAACCTCTCACCCATTCATACACCAATGTACACAGACACTGGAGGCAAGGTGGGTGAAGTGTCTTGCCCAAGGACACAACGACAGCATGCACCTTCAGGAGGCGGGATTCGAACCCCCGACCTTCCGATCATGAGACGACCCACTCTACCATCTGTGCCACCGTCATCACTTTTTTTTGTTTTACATTTTGTCACTTTTTCATCACATTTTTGTCACTTTTTTTAATCACTTTTTCATCACATTTTTGTGGCATTTACGTTGCTATTTTTACAGATTTTTTCAAGAAGCTTTTAGACTTAAAGTCAACTGGAGAAAATGTGCTCGGTCCAGGTGGGGGTTAAGAGGTTAACGGGCCTAAAAGGAAATGCACACTGTAAATATGGTATCTAAAGAGGCGTAATATGGGGTGATCATTGCTAACATTGCTAATTTAAAAATAAACTGGCTCATTGATTGTAGTCAGCGTACTTTGCAGTAGAAGGTGTGATCATTTGAGTGACCATACAATTAACGTACGTGATAAACAAAAGCAGACAAGCACATGTCGGCACCACACGAAAATGAAAAAAAAAATGAAAAAAAAAAAAAGAGTCTGGAACAGTCTCCGTGAAGATGTGAGACAGGCCTCAACTCTGACCATGTTTAAGTCCAGGCTGAAAGGACATCTTTTTACTGCTGCCTATGGCAATTCATTGTATTTTAACGGATTTTAATATATAGATATACATATTTGTATGTAATTTTTAATGTAATTGTATTGTGTTTTTAATGCTTTTTATTGTGTTTATGTGTCTGGTGTTGCTGTGAGGCACATTGAGTTGTACATGTACATGAAATGTGTCATACAAATAAAACTTGCCTTGTCCCTCCTTGCCTATGATGATATCAACAAGGCAAAGTAACGATTCTTCTGTTCTCAACATCTGAAAACCAAAACTGAGAGGAGGTTTGTGGCTTTCAGACCTGGCTTTACTATTCGAGGAGAGGCTGCTGACATTTAACGCCTTGTTTTGTTGTTTGTGACTGTGCCAAATGTGGAGACAGGTCCAGCCCACACGTCTCCACACCTGATTCCCCTCTGACTTCAATATTCACATCTACTTTATATGCTAAAAGATAGTTCTAGCCGACAAAACAGCTGTGTGATTTTGATATGGGCGTAATATTCAAAGCTGAAGTTCAAATGTCATGCAAAGCTGTAAATGCCAGGCCAAAGTGTGGAGCGTCAGGAAATGCAGCGAACTCCAAAAAGCACAAAGAGCGACATTTCTGCTGCTTTGAAGTCAGATGTTCATTATTGCTAAATGCAAAAACGGAAATAAAACACAATTTCCACTTGTTTTGTAACATTGGAAAAAAAGATATGGAAAGCTTAATCTTCTACACACTTACTGCAAAGTTGATTCTGCTTTGTATAAAACATAGCATGACATAAAAATAGCCGTAATCAAAGAGTGTATTCCACCTACACTCACGGTGCCCTTTGTGCTGTCGCTCTCCTTCCATTTTTATTATACTAAAATAGTTTTGCTTATAATCTCCTCAAGTTTGCATCATAGAATAAAGCATGGCAGTGGCGTAGGAGGCCACTTAGATCTAGACCCGAGCTTTGGCCTTGCAGACTTTGTGTCTTTGGGCAAGACACTTCGTGCCTCTTGTCAATGCCCATTTTAAAGTGGATGGAACTGTGGAATCGGTGGGTCTAACGATATAATAATACAGAAGTATAAATCACTGCGGAGAAAATGAAGGTTTGAATGTCCAAAAAGGGACCATATGAGTCTAATGCATTATTGTTATTAATATTAACCTCTTTAAACATGGTAGGGCTTCCAAACGTAAGGTCCAAGAGTGTCCTGCACATCCCCCTTTTTGGGTACACTTTGTTTTACATTACCTTGATGCATTGTACCCAACAAAATTTAGTACAATGTAATCTTCTTAGTAACAATCCGTATAACTTGTATCTATGTATAACATACACAATGGAATAAAGTGTATTTGTAGTTTGGAGGTACATAATGTAATAAAGCATAAGACCCTTAGGTTTAGGGTTTCAGGTAAGGTTTAGAGCTGGGTTTATGTCTTATTACATTATGTACCTCCAAACTACAAATACATATTATTCCATTGTGTATTTAACCCATGTACCAAGTTGTTACACATCGTTACTGCACATTACATTGTACTCAATTTGGGAGCTACAATGTATCAAGGGTAGTGTAAAATATAACGTTACCAACTTTATTATTATTGTTCGCATTTACTTAAATTTACCTTGAAGCAGTGTTGACCAATGAATGATTTTTAATGTACATTTATAGCGCAAGTTAAAACGAGGAGAGAGTGAATTGTTATTGCTGGGGGGCCTGTGGGTTGTTTGGATCCATAAGGGCCTGGGACGATCCAGGAGGATTAGGCAGAAAATAATCAGCCGATGACCAACAAAACTCTCCGACTGCCCCTGGACATACTGTACCTCCCTAAACAGTCATTATTTTTGGGCCATCTGTAACGCCCCACAGTTACCTATATATATCTTTGGAAAATGTATTAAAACTGAGTAGGCGGTCGACCACACAAGATGACGATACGTGTGCTCAGAAAAGCATGGAGCCGGTGACTAACCAAGCGCATTAGTGATAACTGAACTACTCTGACTAAACGCTTCAGGGTAGGTTTTACAGCTGGACGTAATCGTCTCACTGTAAAAGTAAAAGCCACCTAAATGTTTATGTCAGATTATTTCAAATAATCTGACAAAAAAGCTCTTCCAAAAGATGCACACAAAAAAAAAGGCCAGAACTACAATTTCTATCGCACAAAATCACCAATCAAGGAGGCCTACGGCAAAAAAGGCAAAGGTTTAAAAATAGTACTAATAATAACAAGTTGACATTTCAAAATTAACTTGAGTAAAATTGGTCAGTTTGCCCGACACGCTGCATATTGTATATTGTCTATGTACTGTCATCAACTTACACCTGATGGACAAAGGGCTCAAAAGAGAGGAGAAACAATCCAAATAATGGTAATAATAAGGACAGTAATAATGGCTTACAATTGTATATAGCGCTTTACAAGTCTGTGCAAGCTTCTCACAATAATTTCTGGTACAGAAATGATTTACAGATACTTTGAATAGACAAAACAAAAAAAACATTTCCACTTTAGAATAAATTAAATGCTTTTTCCCCTCTGTTACACAGGTTACACAATAACACTCAATACTCTGCTGAAAGTATGTGCAGGACTATAGGGTAAACGCAGTACAGAGTCACACACTTCTGAAGGACACTCTTTTTTTAGGTCACGTCCCACTGTTAAAATATACTTTTTGTATCTCCAATAAAGGGTCACGGGGTGAAGTGTAAACAAAGTCAATATTCAAACTGATTCATGATAAGAAAACTTTTAGCCTTTAGTGAGTAACAGGTTGGAACAGTAGCAGTCGTCGTTGCTCGTGCTTCTGTCCTCAGCACAAAGGGCAGTGTGTGTTGTGAATTAAGACAATAGTTTTAACGTCAGTGAAATAAAGGAACTTATAGCTTTTGTTTTAGATAGAGCATGACAGTGATATTTCTATATTGATTATTTAATGTTCCCTACTAGGAATAAAGTTCACCTTAACCTTAACATAATTTCAGCCTTTATACACAATCTCTCAGTATTGCAGTGTTAATTATACGTATACATTACTTTTTTCTGTTGCTTTTACAGATCGTATCATAGGATTTCACCCATCCTTGACAAAGAAAGTTAACCCTTTCAATTTTAAAGAGAACCAAAGACAGTGTGGAACCTCTTGACGACCGCAAGTATCCAGTCTGACTCAGAGCGCAGTTGCACTAAGATCTGAAACCTTATATTGACTCTTCAAAGAAACTGAAAATATTATATTTGTTCTTAAAAATTATTTGAAATAAAACAAACAGAAAAGGCCAATACCTTTGCTATCCAGTTATAAAACATGCAAGGCATGTGGCCACATTTGTCAATAGTTTTAGCAACATGATTAAAATTAAGTCTGTAATACTAGCCTAAATATCCTGGTTATATCCCTGTTTTTATTGCTCCAAGCCCACACTGGGAAATTGATTTTCTGTTTGTTTGTTTAATTTTTGTAGTTTTGTTTTTGGCTATAAGCTAAAATAAGCGCACCTCAAATGTCAGCGCATCTGTGAGGAAGCTCCTTCGGTTTTGACATTTTAAAGACCGGCAGCCCACTTGTTTGCTTTTCTGCACACACACTTGTTCACCTGCAAAATATGTAAATTAGCTTAAGTTGTTAATTTTGTGTTTTTAATTTTATTTTTTTATCTCATTTGCCAAGGTTACGTGATGAGAACAAACACGCTTAACAAAACGGACAAAAATGCAATTTAGGACAATTATATCCTTCATGTAAATGTATATGTGTTCTTCACGAACAAACCTTAAAAGTCTATTGTTGATTAAAAGAGCCGAATCAAGCTCTGGAAAAGTTAGTCTTAAGTAAGCTATACTTTCCAAAGTTTTAAAAACATGTGATGCTCAACTTTATGTCAATCAAATGTATGTGTGTCTGCTGGAGAACTTTATGTCTTTACTATACTTGCTCCGATGAAAGACTATACAGAGGAATGCATTTGGTTTTGAGGAGGAAACGCTCCGGACGTGGGCAATAGTAGTTATTGGCCTTGTCCATTAGGGCCCAGCAAGCGCCCACGACATAATCAGAGAAATCGCCACGTTGGCCAAAATTACATGAGGCCTCTCCAGAAAAGAGGGCTACACGATTCATGCAAAACTGTAATAACATTTGTTTCCATCAAAATGTGATTGTGTAGTTTCATAATCCAGACCGCAGTTAATAGGCCATATAGCTAAACGTATAAACTATCGATAAAGGCTAATAATAATAATAATTCATGCCCGCGCACCTTCTAAAATCCTCAAGGACTTGAATCCATGGTTTGAAAAATGGGTTTGAAAACATAGTTTATTTCAATACTGAATGAAAAGTCTTTAAGTTAAAGACTCTGAAATGCGCCATAAACACGACGCCCGGGAGGTTTGCACAGAAGGGAGACGCCACAGCTGCACTCCCGCTTGTGAGGGTTTGGGCGCCCTCTTGTGGATAAATTACAACATTGCAATATGGCGTCATTTAAAACCAATTGAAGACCAAATGCGTTCAGTTTGTTATAACCTCTTTTTAAATATACAACAACAAATGCTGTTGTGCTATTATGTTGTGTAGCCTATGTTAAAGATATTGTATTGAGATCTGACTTGCCTAAAATATTAGTTGCATCTGGGTGACATGAATAAAAAGTTACAAACTTGTGTCATGTGACATTAAATAGCCTGAAGAATCATCAAACCAGTGGAATTAATTGTGCATACGAATGAACAGTTCAATAATCTATACATCCGGCCACATTTAGTAAGTTTTCTACACCTGATTCGATTTCTTTGACAAACAATTGTCACCCAAACAAAGTAATTCTGGTACTTCATATTTTTGTAGTACTACTGTTGGCTGAAAGTTGTATTGCTTTACTCTTTAGCTCTGTCTCCAAACATAAGTAAAACGAAGACTAAAACTTGTGACCTAATGTTGTGTGTAGACAGGAAGCTCAGTTTACTCAAACATGTGACCCGTTTAACTGTTCATTTAATGTTAAGATAAGAGAATAGCGAAATAGTTTTGAACATCTGAAAAACCTGAAAAGGCATGTCCAACTATATGCCACAAGAATATTGTTGGAGGCTTATTTGCCATTGCTAAATAGCCTGGTATTATCCAGCAAATTTAAAATGGTCATTAGAAAAGCCAAATGTGCAGCTCAAACGAAAAAGATAACTGAGTGATTCAAGTACAAACAAAGTGTAGTCTGAGCTGGTCTTTAAATACTTCTTTTCTCTTTGAAAATTGCTAATTTCTAGATTATTTGCGTGCATTGTGTGCAGACTAATATTTCACGGCCAGTAACGGCCTGTAAAATCTTCATAAATGTAATTTGTGTAATTTACAAATTATAAAGCTACAGTAGTATTACCTTTCCCAATGAGATGTAGCTTTAGCAGGTGGAGAGTCTGCTTTTTTCTGGTATATATTGTAATAAGCAAATATTGGTGCAAATATGGTTTTAGTACAGGAGGAGAACACCCCCTGAAACCAGACATTGTTATGATGTGCACCATTGTGAAAAGAGGCCGAAGAATGTGACTAGGCACAATGAGTCAGAGACAGATCGACCACCGGTCTCCCTTTAGCTGCACTGCAGAGAGTGGGGTCTCTGACCCACCTATTTAGATGAGGTCTC
The DNA here is from genome assembly GCA_021464625.1 of Proterorhinus semilunaris. Classification (NCBI taxonomy): domain Eukaryota; kingdom Metazoa; phylum Chordata; class Actinopteri; order Gobiiformes; family Gobiidae; genus Proterorhinus; species Proterorhinus semilunaris. Next base: position 20,072,862 of record CM038357.1, read on the forward strand.
ACTTTTTATTAGCGCATTGTAAAACGTACAGAAAAGGCACCAAAATAAAAACATACAGTGCCTTGCGAAAGTATTTGGCCCCCTTGAACTTTTTAACCTTTTGCCACATTTCAGGCTTCAAACATAAAGATATAAAACTGTATTTTTTGTGAAAAACCAACAACAAGTGGGACACAATCATGAAGTGAAACGAAATTTATTGGATATTTCAAACATTTTTAACAAATAAAAAACTGAAAAATTGGGCGTGCAAAATTATTCAGCCCCTTTACTTTCAGTGCAGCAAACTCTCTCCAGAAGTTCAGTGAGGATCTCTGAACGATCCAATGTTGACCTAAATGACTAATGATGATAAATAGAATCCACCTGTGTGTAAACAAGTCTCCGTATAAATGCACCTGCTCTGTGATAGTCTCAGAGGTCAGTTTAAAGCGCAGAGAGCATCATGAAGAACAAGGAACACACCAGGCAGGTCCGAGATACTGTTGTGGAGAAGTTTAAAGCCGGATTTGGATACAAAAAGATTTCCCAAGCTTTAAACATCCCAAGGAGCACTGAGCAAGCGATAATATTGAAATGGAAGGAGTATCAGACCACTGCAAATCTACAAAGACCCGGCCGTCCCTCTAAACTTTCAGCTCATACAAGGAGAAAACTGATCAGAGATGCTGCCAAGAGGCCCATGATCACTCTGGATGAACTGCAGAAATGTACAGCTGAGGTGGGAGACTCTGTCCATAGGACAACAATCAGTCGTATACTGCACAACTCTGGCCTTTATGGAAGAGTGGCAAGAAGAAAGCCATTTCTTAAAGATATCCATAAAAAGTGTCATTTAAAGTTTGCCACAAGCCACCTGGGAGACACACCAAACATGTGGAAGAAGGTGCTCTGGTCAGATGAAACCAAAATCCAACTTTTTGGCAACAATGCAAAACGTTATGTTTGGCGTAAAAGCAACACAGCTCATCACCCTGAACACACCATCCCCACTGTCAAACATGGTGGTGGCAGCATCATGGTTTGGGCCTGCTTTTCTTCAGCAGGGACAGGGAAGATGGTTAAAATTGATGGGAAGATGGATGGAGCCAAATACAGGACCATTCTGGAAGAAAACCTGATGGAGTCTGCAAAAGATCTGAGACTGGGACGGAGATTTGTCTTCCAACAAGACAATGATCCAAAACATAAAGCAAAATCTACAATAGAGTGGTTCACAAATAAACATATCCAGGTGTTAGAATGGCCAAGTCAAAGTCCAGACCTGAATCCAATGGAGAATCTGTGGAAAGAACTGAAAACTGCTGTTCACAAACGCTGTCCATCCAACTTCACTGAGCTCCAGCTGTTTTGCAAGGAGGAATGGGCAAATATTTCAGTCTCTCAATGTGCAAAACTGATAGAGACAAACCCCAAGCGACTTACAGCAGTAATCGCAGCAAAAGGTGGCGCTACAAAGTATTAACTTAAGGGGGCTGAATAATTTTGCACGCCCAATTTTTCAGTTGTTTATTTGTTAAAAATGTTTGAAATATCCAATAAATTTCGTTTCACTTCATGATTGTGTCCCACTTGTTGTTGGTTCTTCACAAAAAAATTACAGTTTTATATCTTTATGTTTGAAGTCTGAAATGTGGCAAAAGGTCGAAAGGTTCAAGGGGGCCGAATACTTTCGCACGGCACTGTATTACATGTATCATATAGGCTGCACTGTTGTGTAAAATGGTGTTGCTATTCCAGTCTCTGAAGACATTACAAAACAGCAAATATTATACAAAGGTTGAGGCCTTTGCACTGCCATAAAAGCTATTCTGATCAGACTCAGTGAGTTTGAAGCCTTACTTTCAAGTTTGTCCCGACATGGTGCACCAACTTGCACAAGAGGTCCCATTTTTTCCTGCTTTTTGAGGTGGTCAATGTTGCCAGAGGAAAAAAAAAACAGGAGATAATGTTTATGGGTCATATTATACCACTAAGAGCTCTTTTCTACTGGGCGCATCACTGTCAGCTTTATTATTGCAATATTGGGCCAATGCCTTTATGGAGGTCTGTGTGCTTTATACAATGGATCGGATACTTTGAATGAACAGCAACTACAGCTTTGCATTGTCTGCCCAGTAACACAGTGCTGAGTCAACTCAAGCATCCACCCTCCCTCCCTCACTACCCACACTGCACTGCTCTAACCCTTCTTCAGCAGTGGAAAAAACTGACTGCATCACACACCCAGACCCAGCCTAGAGCACACATTTACTGTAAACCGGGGTGCGACATGTCTCTATGACCGTGTCTCCCAAACAGGGCTACTCGAAGGACCTAGCAGGGGGTACTTGGAACTACTTCAGATTGAATAAAAGGGGAAAGTGAACATTATATTGATAGGAAAAGCTATATTTTGCTGTAAAATGTGAGGTTTTGGGGGAATTTTAGGTTTATTTTGGACCGCAACATTGTCTTTTACTTACAAATAGTGCTTTTAGGGGTTGCTTTATAAATGAACTGCAATACAGGGGGAAAAACAAAAAAAAGGTTGGCAACCACTGCTCTAGGGGACAGTAAAATGTGTGGATTTAGCACAACAAAAACAAAAACTTGTATGTACTGATGGTTGGAGCAATGGTCTTTTCCCCCCTGCTAACTTCCGCAGCGAGAGAAGCTAAACAGTGATGTAGTGACAGTTGTAGTAGTCAAAATTGTAATTGTAGAAATAGTACAGTTGTGACGTGTCTCCTAGTCCAAGTAAGAGCAGTAGTAACGGTAGTATTAGTTGCACATTGAATAAACAAAATCAGAAGTACTGGTTACAAAGGTAAACCCTTTCAAAAGAGCCCACAATACAAACAACACAACATTTCAAAGAAAAAATGAGTAGAAAGGAAGCAGCACCGTCTTTTTCTGGGGTTTCCATAACAGTGCAATGGTTAAGGCAGTGTGGGAGGAGAATGCCGTGGGATTTTCACATTTGAATGTTTTTCTAATGAAACACATACATACACATACATCCTTTTTATCCCCAGCACTGAATGAATGAATCCAAATTGACTGTATGTTGTGATGCTACCGGTAAATACTACTAAATCACAAATACCACTATGGTTGTGCCGCTTTAACTGCAGTTTTGTGACATAAACACATGCTGAGGAAAGCAACAATATTGATACCAGAATCTGAGAACATTATTTTTAGGCAAGATTAGCAAAACGAAACAAGCAAAGCAATAGATAAAATAAAAAATAAAAAAAAGAACAAACAAAAGTATTACTCGTCAGTCCATGACCTTTTCAGGCTCATCACAACTTTCCTAGGAGCTGGAAACTATCTATTTACGGTTTAATTCAGCAAGTTTGGTCCAGTTTCCATTCAGTTTCACCGGAGAGTACATCTCACGAGCAGGAATAGATACAAAACAAACTTTTATAGGCCCAGAAAGGACGCATTTTTACACTTACCAGTTTTAGCCTCTTCATCCATGCCCCGTCCTCACCATCTTCAGATTTTTACTGGAAACCTAAAGCAACAGAGGGGACAGCGAAAGAGAGAAGGAATGCTTTAATCACTTTTGGAGGAAGCCAGCTGTCTCCCACACACATTTCTGAGCACACCAGTCATACGCAATGCACAAGTAACACTGAGATACCAGCTTACAAGGCCAAACTGGACAATAGGTAAAAATGTCCGAGAGAGGCAGAAGGAGGGAGAATAATACAGCGAATGAATTAGAGGTAGCGATGACACAGAGGGGAAAGTAGAATGAAAGAAGATGAGCAGAGCGGCATGTGGATGACTCATCATAACCACACTTCCTTCAACGCATATACAGCACTCTCAAAATGACTGGCCTTTTCAGAGCGAGCAGCGTGCACACAGCACCATCAAAAGACATGACGTTCCCTTCCTTTGTTTCAAATGGATGTTCGCTCCATTATATAGACTTCAAACAGGCCAGACTTTGTGAACGGAGCGAGCGAGCCTGAGAAACTGACCCATAAAAGCACCGTGTCATGAGAACTGGCTCAAAAGGCGGATAAATTTAGAACCAATGCCTTCCTTTGCTGGAAAAGTCCCAGGGCCTAAGAGTGAGTGTGAGTGTGTCTTTAATTTTGTCAGCTATGTAAATAAGCTGGATTTTGTTTTGAAATGTATTGATTTGTTTATTTATTCATTTTGACAGCATTTTAAAGGCAGGCCACACTGAGCTACTTCCTGTGGAATAAAGCTTCACATACCACAGTCAAGTTCTCAAACCCCACATCCGTACGGACACACCCCCTTCATCCCACATGGATGACAAATAGGCAATCTAGGAGGTAAAGGATCCAGGAGGACCCGGCAAATATCTGAGATGAGATAAAGAATATGCTCCAAGGAATGTTTTGGCCTGTTCCAAAGGTTCCTCACGTCAGCCTGAAAGTGTAATTACCAATTTTCAGACCAATCAATTTCTATTGACAGACAATGTCAGAGCTTTAATTTACAATATAAGAGCGTGGTCTTATTCATCATGTGGTGGCAACTGGAACTTAAACACAGTGTCTAAAGGCTTCTCATCAGGCATTAACAGCTGACATTCAGAACTGGGAGTATGACTCATCGGCTCTTCAATATACAATTACCTTTGGCCCTTTACGATAGAAAGAAAAATAGATGATTGGTAGATGAGCTTGGTAAAGCTTATAGTTTTGAAACCGTGTGACTTGCCATTTGCCTGGGGTTCGCCTCACCATCTAAAAGCAGTGAAGGTCCAAAGGCTAATCAGAGATAATGGTGAAATGCATCTGATTGGATGGAGTCTGCCACATAAAAGAAAGAAAACACATAAGTGTTTTGTTTTCATAGGCACACAAATGGATTTTCTAATGACATAATTGCACACCTGCATCTCTGTCGTACTGTGTGAACCAAACCAAGACTGCTTCTCACTCTATACCTATTGTCATCAGTGATGCAGATCAATAAGTCCAGCTGACACTTTGGAGCCAAGCCATACCTCCCCGAGGGCAGCAGGCTGTGAACAGAGCTCTGAGAGTGAGTGGTTGAGGCCTTTGAGATTATATTTGGTCTGTACCACAGCCATTTTTATTTTTACTGCAGTATTTGATATTTACTAATTTTGACATTCTAATTATACATTAAATTTGTTTGTTTAATCTTGCAGTTCTAGATTATTTGCTCCAAGGCTAAACCAAGAGTTATTCTTGTAGCGAAACAGTACACGAGCAAATGAGTGGCAATATGAAACACTTGTGCCAGCTTAGGTCTGCAGTTCAATGAGTTAATGTTTTCAGATAATATTAAACAATCTGTTATTTAGCATTTCATTCTTCTGCAGACATATTTTCTAGAAAAAAATAACAATAAGAAAGCAGATCCAGCCTAAAGGTGAAAAGTGTTTATGTAAAGTCCTTTCTTTATTATGTTGGCAATTCTTCTGTGGACCTAGGAATAGTTATCATATAACTACAAGTGATTATACTTTATCATCTCTACTGGATAATAATGTATTGGGAATATTTTTTTTAGAGGAATATGCAATACAAATGATTAACCACAAGGTGGCATCATACCATTTTGAACCGCTCGGCAAATATGAACGTGACACACATGGGACAAGTACTTGAAGTTCCAAATCTGACATGCTTTGTAATGCAATGCTAAGTTAGCAATCTATCATTAATGTGGAATGAATTATGTGTGATTAATTGTGTTCATGTAACACATATGGAGACATGCTTTTATTGGTTCAATTTAACTGAACATAAGGCTCAGGTAAGAGTACTATTACCTTTAGGGTTTCTGCATAGTTTCAGCTTCACCACTTCCTTTGTGCTGCCAGGTTTAAAAGGGTCTTTACTGGAAACCAGTGACTCAGAACTGCAGGGTGAGGTGCACCAACCAAGCAAATGTTAGTAACCTTTGCACTGTGACTGTAGGCTTCCTCTGCCAAATGCATTCAGGTTGATACCAACTTCTAACTGGAAACTAAGACTGACAGTAACTAGGGTGGTCAACCTTATCAACGAATACGGCTAAAGATCAGAATAGAATGAAAAATCTGTTCGGTGACACACCAGTACCACCAGATGGGGTTGTTCCACAATATAAGCATCTTTTTCACTCTTATCAGGAAGTAAAAATACATATGATTAAACACACACACGTTCAGTGTGCAGAAATGACCATCCAGATCTAATAATAATAATGCATCAGTTTTATATAGCGCTTTTCTGGACACTCAAAGACGCTTCACATTGCACTATTCATTCACTCCATACTTGGTGGTGGTAAGCTACTACTGTAGCCACAGCTGCCCTGGGGTAGACTGACGGAAGCGAGGCAGCCAATCTGCGCCATCGGCCCCTCCGACCACCTCCAAACACTCACTCACATCATTCATCCAGGCCTATTGTACATGTTTTTGGTGGTAGGGGAAACCGGAGTACCCGGAGGAAACCTACGCAGACACGGGGAGAACATGCAAACTCCACACAGAAAGGCCCCGTCCAGGTGGGAATCGAACCCGGACCATCTAGATCTGAACGTTAAGGAAAGGAATGGGCTGAACCTGTGACTTAGAGAGCCCATGTATAATCAGTGATTAGACTTGCACATGCTCACATCCCGACAACACACACAGGAATGTTTACAGTTGTTTATAATGTCTTAAAATACCTCCAGCTCGCTCAGAATATAAAGGGCCATTCAGAGGCTCTGACATAGAACATAGTTTTACAGATTTAATGGTTTCAATTTCTGTTCCTGTTCTGTGGAAACGATGATTCAGGTCAGAAGTAACTGAGGCAAATGCTACAAACTCGTTTGGTTGGTTGGTTGTATTTCCATTTAAATAATCTATCTGTGGTTTGCAACAAACATGTATGCTACTTGGAAATACAAAAAGTAAAGAAGTTCACAATGAAATTGCAGCCAGTTTGAGCCAATAGGTTAATGTTCAACCTTTGTACAGCATTGCAGAAAACGTAATGGTGCTGCACAAAGTATGTCTGTTTGTTATCTCTATGGCAGTGCTCTTCACAATGGCTTCATACTGGGCAACCAATAATCAACTAGTACCTGTTGCAACTTATTTCCATGTGCACCACCTCTCAACGCAACAGGCTTGCATTACAAAGATGCACGTCATGGCTGCAAACAGCATTCACTTCATTCCTTCAGGCATACCAGGGCAGGCTAAGATGTATTTATAAACTATTAATAATCAGTTACTGACTGCTGCGATATGGAGAGCATCTGGGTTGGTGTGGCAGGGTTATTTCCATCTTGCTCTTGAGGTTTACAAGTACTTGTAAATGTTTGTATATAAAGGACCTAAGCTCTTTATTGCCGCTGAGTTTGAACTTGAGCCAAAGCATGAGAATGAGGAAGTGTTTTTGCTGATTTCAGTCAACTTAATGAGGGTATTGACAAGTCCAGTACATTGGTTCAAGACCATGCAAAAAGCAGTTCACAAATGTTCCCCATTTGCACAGAACACATATTCAGCCACTGTTGCCTTGTGCACTGCACTCTCTTTGCTCAGAGCTCATATCCGGATTGGCACAGTGCTAAACTTTACAGGCTCAGGCCACATGAATGAAGAAAACAGGGACAGGGAAACCCCACACCACTCACAAAAAAAAAAACACTTAACCACTGGGTGCATCAGCTAGGGGGTGTGCATGGGAAGAAAATCCAGAACAGATGGGCTAAGGATTAAGACAAGATCAGAGCAATGACTGTTTAGTGTCAGTCAAACATTCAAAACATCATTAAACAATTAACTATGTCAAGAAGTGATTCAGGGCCAATTATTTGGAAAAAAGACAATGAACATGGGTGCTTTCTAGGTGCATGAGAGATTGTGTAGCATCTGTCATAAGAAGCTCTATGCAACTGTGTAAATTGGTAATTTAAAATGTCCAGGTCAAATGCTTTATATATATATAAAACATACACTAGTCATTCAAAAAATTCAAATAAAGGAAGGGGAAGACAGCGTTACTACACTTCCTCTATTTCTCTGGAATGTCAAAGTATTAAAGCTGCTATAAGGATCTGTGAAATGCAATGAAGTCTAATTGCACAGAGCTGGTCAAATATACTCAAACCAAATAAAAAGTTCACTTACCAAACAGCTGTGGAGGCGCTAACTTCTATAATATCTTGCTTATTGTTTTGGGTTGTTGCTGTTTTACAAATCAGACAACTTTTGAGTGCCGCCTGTCTGCACAAATCTCCCTTTTCTTTGTGCCATAGCACGTTTTAAAATGTATCTGTCCTTGTGTAGATATCTATCCACAAACTAAGCTGCAGAAGGCCGCTGTAACTTCATCAATTAAAATGAGCTGTATGATGCTTGCAGAGAGCAGCAGACCAATTTGGTGCTTGTTTGGCCACACCCACTCGGGTTCCTCCCTCTGCCCCGTAACCCATGCCCGTAACTGACTGAGCCATGAATAAGCGCTGGGATCCTGAAATGTCCTCACCTGGAGACCGGAGACAGACACGGCTTGATGCACACGTTTGTATTCATGAATAAACTATGCACGGAGGCACACCCCTTGCCAACCAAAGGACTGCAGCAGGAGGACTATAGGGAGTGGCATCGCATTGTGCATGTTAAATATAACCAGATCCGTCATAATCGTTCATGTACGTGGACTGTGCAGTTAGTATTATCTCTCTGATGTAAATGATTAAAATACAGACTGGAGTCATACAGGAAGTAAAAGCAGAAGTTGTGGCCAATAAGGTGGCTTCCCTGCAGCACGTTCTTGTCATCGTGTCCTGCTCAAAGAGACCTGCGCCCACAATGTAAAAATACTCATTTGGACAGTGTAGGCCGTGAACCAACAGTATCTGCATTGGCCAAGTTGTGACTTCCCCGAGCCACTGCTCACTTCTGTTTCAACTTGTAAACCTACCCATTGAAGGGTTGTTGAGGAAGTGAAGATTTCCTGTTGCATAATTTTAGCCTGGGTGAATTGCTCATAATAAATTGTGTAACAATTTCTGAAGCGGTAGAGAAAGGACAAAGTCAGCATAAGCAGCTTGTATTCAGTTCAGGTCACTTTTGACGCTGGGGACTATAGTTTCCTGTTTCTTTAGCAACAATATGCAAATCTAATTTGCATCAGTTGAACAAATAGCTTATCTTTTAAAGATAGAGAAGAATAGTTCAAATACATATATTTATTCGGGTCTTCTGTTTGCTGCCCTTTGTTTATTGTGTGTGATTTTTTTTATGACTGGTCTGTGGGGGCAAAGCATCAGCCATACTGAGGCGTGAGAAAGAGCCACAGCAGGGTGTGTTCGCTCAGGCTTACTTGTTGTGGAAACAAACGCAACAGGATTTTTCAGCTTTATTTTCCCGTGGGCGCGCGGTCCACAAAAACATCATAGCCTTGGTCTTTTCCCCAGTGCTCAAGTGTTTCTCAACCTGCCATTCCTAAACACTGTAAACTCCAATTCCCTGGTTTTATCACAGTATAATTAATTTTGTATTGATCACTTCATAATATGTTTCTCTAGTCTTTTCGCTATGAGGCTATAGCTTGAGTTCTGGATTATTATTCCAGTGGTTTAGAGCTAAAGCATACTGCTTTTTCACATGGAAGGGTCATCTGCAATTTCAGACTTTGTTTTAATAAAAAGGTAGACTAGTTTTATTTCTGCATTATTAATGCATTCTAGTTGGGCGTTTCCTGACATGGTTTACATCAGGTTTAGACATGAACTCCAATTTAGGTGAGTTGATGTAGACTGGATGTTTGCACATTTCCTGTCTATTTTGCACACCCTGTGTGATCTTATGAAGTGCCGAATGTAACAAGTGAATTTCTCCATTGTGAGATCAATAAAGGATTATCTTATCTTAATGAGGTGGTACTTGGATTGAAACGTTTGAGAACCACTACTTTAGTCTCCTCCATCTTTTTTTAATGATGTTCTGTGGGGAACGTAGAGGGCAAATGGCAAAGAAATACATTATGTGATAATCTGGATTTTTATTTTATTTGATATTTTAGTTATACTAAAAACATGGATGCACTTTTAAAATAGCTTCATTACTTTATGTTTGGAGTATTGGAGTGGTTGGGCATTCTGCTCCAAGTACTGTACAATGAAACAAACTTGCCAAGATCTTTAAACAAGTACAATTTACATGTACATTTTAGTTTGGAAGCATACATACAAATATATTACAACAATGCTTTACAAAAACTTGCTCCGGTTTGTTGCTGAATACCGTAGTTTGACAAGAAAGTTCTCAACATCGGGGGATAGTTTTATGACACAGGTGAAGCTCAGCAGAAGCCCAGGAGTGTGTGCTGTGCCGCTGTGGAGCCCAGCAGCAGAGGAACCAGCCTCAGCAGATCTCTGAGAGGGATCCCCAGCTGACCACTGCGCGACATCAACTCTCCTATTGAGCTGCAGCCTGTAGGGACATGGAGAAAGCTGCTTAAAACCAAGTATCCATCATTTGTAATGCTGTGGAGCATGCAAAAGGAAAGCTCATCTATATTACCCTCGAGTTGAGCATGAGTGTTTCTCATATACGGGATGGATCTGTACACCAGAAAGCAGGCCAACATCACAGACCGGAAATCTGTAGGAAAGCTCTCCTCCATCATGTAGGACTTCACCACTGAACTGTTGTCTGGATTGAAAAACAAGTGTTTCGTAATATCTACTGATTTAACACTTCGAAATGTTAAACAAGTACGGTCTGAAATTGGGCAACAGAAAGACTAAAATATTGGTAGTTTCAAAAGTGTTGTAGGTTGATAAGAGCAAAGCACTTTTAGGCCTTACCACACAGACTTTAGGTGTTTTTCCACATGCAGGCGCGTGTCAGCCGAATGGCTCTTTCACCCACTTTGTCGAGCTTTTCCATAACAAAGGCCAGTGCCAAACCGGTCTGACCAGGTATAGGTTTTGGGACCGACCTCTGGCTGTGGCCAAAGCGCGCTAATCAGTGTCTGATGTGACGTGAACAGACTGCTGGCCCTCACTATTGACACGCAGGTCGTACGGATTTAATATTTCACAACATCATACCGCTAGGGGGATTTTGCCGATAATAGCATTTAGCCGCTGTTAGCGCAGCTTTAGCTTACCTTCATAGTTTGTAGTTTAGCAGTTTATTTTCTGTTTTAATACAGCTTGGCTCCTCTGAATGCTCCATAACTCCTACCAGACTACATCATTTGTCCACATTTGTTCTCATCACGGCTTTTAATTACGATCTGTACAGCGTGCTCCTCTGTATGGGTGGCGCCCACAACAAATGCGCGCGCGTGCGTTCGTGCGTGTGGTCTGCGGGGTAGTGTCGATGCATGCACGTAGTGGAACGACGGCTTTTGTGCGGTGTGGAACACAGGAGTGTTGGAATGTCCAGTCTCATAACAAGTATAATTGCCCGTCACTATAATGATATAATTACATACTGTATGTTTATTAATGCGTGACTTGCATACCTTTCAGCCACTTGTCAAGAATCATATCCACCATGTTTTTCATGACAGGCAGAAACTCTGACGTTAAGAGGGCACCGTGCTGAGTCTCTGCTTCCCTCAGCAGTCTCCTCTCCCAGAGCTCCAGCACTAAACGGAGCTGCCACAGTGGGAACGTCTGCAACAAGTCACCCCCACGCAGAGCCCCCACTGCCTGGTACCGCACACAACAAAGTTTCACAATTTGTTTGTTTCAAGTCCAGCTTAAACAACACTTTTTATTTTTCAGAATGTGGCTAAATTCCCAAAATAAAATTTGCAATGTGTTATTTTGTTACTTATAAAGTGTGTCAGGCCTAACTTAGTAGATATTGATTGTAAAAGCATTTCTTGGCATAGAAAATCACATTACTTTACCTGCTCAATTGCGATGTATGTGGGCAGCATTTCTGGACATTCCTGTGTCACACATTCATACAGCATTGCAGAAAACAAGACCAGAGTATCTTCTCTCTGCTTAAACAAACAGAAAGTGCATCAGAAAAGGGAATTATGCCATGACAATTGTTTTAGAGAAGAGTTAACAGAACAAATAAATCTATACACCTGCCCATACAGAACCATATTCTGCATTTGCATCTCACCAAATTTCACAGTGAATAATGTCCCAGACACCAACAAAATCTTGCAATTATTACTCAGCTCAGGCGTAAGATGTTAACAAAACCAGAGTGAGAAGAGACTATACTGATAAAATAGATAAACACCATGTATCCCTGTTCACTGTAAATTCAATTACAAAATGTTACGCCACAGACCAATTTTCTTCCATTTCTGTGTCAGACAGTGTGCTATCCAAGCAATTAACCCGCATCAGTCAATCTATGGCAGACTATATTCAGAAAACAAGAGCTGAGCTATACAACACAGGTCAGGAACAGCATTAAATGTTGGATTTGAGCAGGTCCATGCACAGTGTGAAGCGTCTCCTTCGGCCACTGAACTTTATATCTACATTGTATAAATTTAGTAAGTCCGTCTTGTGACACAATTTAAACTCACATGTTTCATTGCTTCTGTGTATTTACAGAACAATTCTGTAAACGAGACCAAAGCAGGGTCAGAGGTCAATGTAGAGATGGCTTCAGGCTGCAGACAAACACAGGATTAGGCATAAGTTTTCTACAGAGACATAAAACTTTCAATAAGAAACGGCACAGATGAGTTCACAATGAGAAAATTAAAAAAAATAGGGCAGTGGGTTTTGAAGGGGGCAGAATGATCTCTTCATCCCTGTGGACGTCCTCCAGGTGTGTTGACAGTTTACACAGAGAAACCGTAATAGTCTGTCAAATTCACAGCTGCCTGCCGACCCTGTAGTGACAACCTGCCAGCACTGGCCTCTGGAGAAGACCTACACTCAATTGACTTCACCTCTAGTTATATGCCGTCGCTGATGAAAAGCAATCTCGGATGAGTTCACTTGCGTCACAGCTCATTAGTAATGGCTCAAAAACAAAGCAAAGCCTTCAACTTATAGATATTTGTATTAATTTAGTAGTAACTTTTGGCTTGTTCTACCTGGCATATGTCTTGATACACTCACCTTGAAAGCCACAGCCCCAGAGTGACGATGGTTGACTGTTGATGCAAGTAAACTCTTCCACCCTTGAGGGTCATCTTTATATGGCAACTGTCCAGCTCTCAGTTTGACATACAGCACTCCATCTCTGAACAGGATAGACCTGTGGGAAAAAGATACTACCCGTGTGAACCAAGCCTAACAGAGTAAGGTTTAGTGAGAGAAAATGTCTTACTTCAGATGCTGCGTTTCTTTACTAAGGTCCACAGACAGTTCCCAATAGCGAGGCCCTTTCACTTTTACCTGATCATTTCAAGCAAACAAAGGACAATAAACACCCATTCATATATTTAAGCAATTTTAACACTTCATGATCTGACTGCATGAAAAAGGCATTACCCTCTTTAGGAGGTGAAGCTCAGGGAGCATAGTCGGAGCCATCAGTTCCACTGTCGTTTCATCGTACCATTTAGTTTCCTGTAGGATACATGAAGAAAATTCTCAAACTATATAATAGATTCTCTGAGCCTTCAGATATTTACAACTAGACAAAGACTTTTACATTTATTGTAGATATGCAAGTTAGTGGACTGTAGAAACTGCATTAAACAAAGTTAACAAAAATAATGTACAAGCCCAATTTGGGTTATTAAACTCTGTTTTTAGTATAGCACACATCAGTATACACCTCCAAGTAATGGTTTAATTGTGGTGGAATGGAGTGAACGCATCGTATCATTTGTGAAATGTGTCCAGAACAGAAAGTGTACCTTTTACTTTTTTTTTGCTACAAATGTCAAAATAATCTTAAATCAGGCCATTACGTGATGAGGATGATTAAAACAGAGGAAAGTTTCTTTATAAAATCATGAATCAAATTTTCATACATTGTTTAAATAATTTGCTTCTCAAAAGTGGAGACGTGTCTCAGCTTGCCTCTTTATTTGCTTTTGAATCATTCTATTTTTGTCACATGTCTTGGACATGATTTTATTCTCTTCTTTTAAGTGAACTTTTAAATAATTGTTATGCCCATTTTACAACTTATCTGACGAGCCGGCAACAACCATCTTTATTCTGTTCTGGCAACGCGACGAGCTATTTAAAGGAAATGGTCCACATTTGAGCAGAGGTAGAGTGAGACGACTGACAGATAACCTCCATGTTCTGCAGAATCACAGGAGGCCTGAGCTACATCCAAGAGTAGAGAGGAGCGTGAAACAAGCTCCTGGCTCGCCAGCAAATGTTTCAAAAGATTCAGTCACAACTGCGTCATCTGCACCTACAGTAAAGGACTGAGCCGCAGTTAAGGATTCAGCCACAGCCGCACCATCTGCATCTCCGGAAAATATTTCAGCCACAGCAGCAGCACCACCTGCACCTGGGGGGAAAAACTCAGCTGCAGCAGCACCATCTGTATCTACAGTAAATGATTCAGCCACTGGAGCACTTTCATCTGCTCCACCACGGGCCTGGAACCCGACTACTACAGCTACACCCTCAGGACACATTTCAGAATCATTCTCGTCTCCACAGTCACCTATGAGATTTCCCAACCATTTTGGAAACTTGGTAAAAATAGGGAATAAAATGACTCCCCTCACTTCAATCATGTCAAGATCAAGGCTTTCATCCCCAAAGTAGTATCGGTCCTCTCTTCCGCCTCAGCCGGTTTTATCAACCAAGGTGTCCCCAGCTCGGGGCCCACAGGTGTTATCTCCAGCAGCTTCACTAGGACGTTAGGGGTCTCTGCGTTGCTACCATGCATAGCAAACTGGCCATATTCAGGGGAAAATATATGATCGACAAATTGTCATTTGGGGTTTTTCCATCATTTGAGTACGTGTCATTCAAAATGGAGATAAAACAATCTTCCATACTTTATATGACAATTTACAAACCACAACAGAATTGTTTTATTGAAGATTTTACTGAATTACTTTCATTTGTATGTACTGAATTTGATGTTCAGTAATTTCGGGTGAATTTAATGTACATGTGGTTGTAACCAATGACGGGCACGCAAAAGAACTTTGTGCTATCCTTGAAATGTTTGGTTTAACTCAGCACGCGAGTGAGGCGACTCACAACAAAGGTCACACTCTAGATCTAGTTATTACAAAAGGTGTTAATATAGGTCAAAGAAGACACAAAGAATGATCAGATGAATCAACAACATTCACATTTGATATAGGTTACTCCCAAACCAGTAGTTGGGCCTGCAGTTATTCAAAGAAGACACATGAATGATACAGGGACACAGTTTATGGAAATGATCATATTTGAAAACCAACATGGTCTAATGTTGATAATCTGTTGGACTCTTACACAGCAAGGGTTTTAAAAGTTTTGGACATTATTGCTCCAGTCAAGGTTAAAGTGGTTAACAATAGGCAAAGGGCACCTTGGAGAAATTAAGATTCAGTCAGGGCGCAGAAAAGGGAATATCGGAAAGCCAAACAGAAATGGAGCAAGTCAAAGCTTCAGGTTCATTATGAGGTATACAAAGACGCACTTTGTGTGTTCAACCAGATTTTGCGTGGAGCAAGAGAGAAGTATTTCTCGGAAATCATCGCAAACTGCACAAACAATCCTCGTGTTCCGTTTGCTACAGAATAATTCACCCTCCGGTTTCACTGCCCTTAGAACTAATTCCTACATCTAAGTGCATGCAATGAGTTTGCAATATTCTTTCATGACAAAGTCCAAAGCCTTAAAAATCCATTAATTTCCACAAAACAAATGGCAATCCTGCCATCAGAAAGACACCTTGAGTTGACACATTTCACACCCGTTAATTACAAAACAATCGAAGAGGTTATCTCCGGTCTGAGTTCATGTACATGTTTTGATGAATAATTCACTAGATTTGTGAACTTGCTCGGTTAGTTAACATATCACTTGAGACTGGAGCATTTCTAAAGGCCTTTAAAACTGCAGTCATTAAGCCTCTTCTAAAGAAGAGCAGCCTTGATGCCAGAGTACTGAACAACTACCGGCCCATATCAAACCTGCCATTCTTAGGAAAAGTCCTAGAGAAAGTAGTAGATCAACAGCTCACTTACTTTCTCCTATCTAACAATGTGTTTGAGACTTTCCAGTCAGGATTTAGGCCCCAACACAGCACTGATCAAGGTGAAAAATGACATCCGCATGAACACCAACGCTGGTAAGGTCTCAGTTTTAGTCTCAGCGCTTTGACACAGTGGACCACGGGATCTTACTTCACAGGTTAGAAAACTGGGTGGGAATCTCTGGTACTGTTCTAAACTAGTTCAAGTCCTATCTCAAGGACAGGATGTACATTGTAGAAATTGGCAAATATTGACAATATTGCATGACCTGTGGAGTCCCAGGAATCAATCTTGGGACCTCATATTCAGGTCCCAAGATATTCATATTCAACTTATACCTGCTTCCATTGGGTCAGCAATAATGTGTCTTGCCACAATTATGCAGATGACACTTATGATCTATGTGTGTCTGACGAGAGGTGAACATAGGCCTGGTAAATGGTCTCAACTTATAGCGCTTTTCCACCTACATTAGGCACTCAAAGCGCTTTACAGCAAGGAACCTCTCACCCATTCATACACCAATGTACGCAGACACTGGAGGCAAGGTGGGTGAAGTGTCTTGCCCAAGGACACAACGACAGCATGCACCTTCAGGAGGCGGGATTCGAACCCCTTACCTTCCGATCATGAGACGACCCGCTCTACCATCTGCGCCACCGTCGCACACTGTCACTGCATCCAACAGATCAGTTTGTGGATGCAAAACAACTTAATTGTTTTTGGCCCACAGACACAAAGAGAAAGTTTTGTCACCTCGAGTTTCTCTCGCTAAAACCAAAAAATCTGTTTAGAAATCTAGGAGTAATCATGGACTCAGACCTGAACTTAAAACAGCCACATCAAAGCAATAACATCATCAGCTTTTTACCATCTGAAAAACATTGCCAAGATCAGAGAAATAGTGGCAAAACCAGACTTGGAGAGACTCATCCATGCATTTGTCTTCAGCAGGTTAGACTACTGTAATGGGCCTGCTCAAGGGCCTCTCTAAACAAGCTGTTAGACAGCTGCAGTAGATCAGAACGCTGCTGCTCGAGTCCTGAAAAGAACCAGGAAATACGACCATATTAGTCCAGTGCTCCGGTCTCTGCACAGGCTTCCTGTCGCTCAGAGAATAGAATTTAAAACAGCTGTCTTTTCATGGTTTAGCACCAAAGTACATCTCTGACATGTTAGAGCCGTATGAACCATCTCGGGCCCTGAGAACTTCAGGGAGGGGTCTCCTGGTGGTTCCCAGAGTCAATAATAAACACTGAGCTTCATGTAGTCGCGACAGCGCTTCGGTCAGTCTCCCCCAGTGGAAACTGAAGCTACAGTACTAACGTAGTTTATCACCACCAAGTATGGAGTGAATGTAAAATGCTCTCATGTAAAGCGCTTTGTGACCATGTCTGTGAAAGGCGCTATATAAATAAAGATCTTCTTCTTCTTCTTCTTCATGAGGATGAAGAGGAAGAAGAAAAAGGTCACAAAGCGCTTTACATTAGACAATTTTACATTCACAGTAGTGATGTGCGATTTGTGAACGAATCGATAAAAACTCGAGATTCACTTTACTGACTCAGGAGTCGTGATTCCCCGCCTCCATTAACTCGTTCACTAACTCGCCCGCTCACTGCTTTCTGGACTGCATTTTGTTGTCACAATGAATGGCACACTAATATTATATACGTGTGTGTGTAGCTCGTTTGAGCACAAAAACCAAAGGCTTATTGTTTACAACTAATAACTTCCCCTTAACGTCCTCCTTCCTGCCTGCCCGCGTTTGTTCTACGAGCTGTACGAGCAGTGAACGACTCACTATGGTTCTGGCAGCCCTTTCCCGCTCCCCTTCGAGTCGTTCAGCTCTGAACGAATCGTTCATCTCATTCAGCAGTCTATGACGCTGACTCGTCTCGTAACTCTCGTTCTCCCACGGAGAACTGGGTTGAAGAAAGTCGTTTTTTCTGACAAAAATAATAATAAACCTCTACACGTACACCGCCACGAACAATACCGATAGTAAATGAGGTTGAATATTTCTGTACAAAACGAGAGTTATTGCACTCAGAAGTCCTGTCAGTGTGAGTGAGTGACTCATATGAACTGGGAGAACGAATCACTCTGCGGTTCACGTAACGTCACTGATACGTATGAATCAAATGACTCAACTGCTAACTCCTGGCTAAGCTAGCCTCACATTAAAGAGTAAATAAAGCAGAGTGGTCAATTCAGGCAGAATATTGGGAAAATAGATGCATATAATTTAATCCCCAAATCATGGATTACATCAAATATAACTTTATCCAGTTTTACAGTCAAGGCACCAGATTACAATCAAATCACCATGTTGTTTTATTTTTTATTTTTTTATTAAACAACAATTATTAATGGATTTAATTATGTGTGGAGGTTACGTTTTCCCAACTACTGTAATATTTTCAGTGGTTTACATTAGACTTACTCATTTTAACTCGAGTCAGAAAAATGAATCGAACTTCACATCACTAATTCACAGGCCTCAACTCTGACAATGTTCAAATCCTGAAAGGCTGAAAAAAAACTGTTCTTTTTACATCAGACAGTATTTTATCTGCACTCTTGGTTTTACTGGCATACATTTTTATGTTGATGTTTAATGGATTTATTTCATCTGCTTTCTTGTAATTTTATGCAACTGTGAAGCACTTTTATTTGTAGAGCACAATTCATACACAAGGCAATTCAACTTGCCTTGCCTTGTCTATTTAGCTGCTCAGCGGGTGGTCTATGTGAGACTTGCCTTGTAGGTGACTTCGAGGAGTGCATAGCAGGGTTTGAGGGAGTCCACGTCCACTGGGACCAGCAGACGAGGTTCAGCGGCCAGGACTGCCAAGTGCCGCAGAGCCTGGAGGTGGTAGCTGTCAACCAATAAAATATACTGCTTTACATTTAGAGCTAGAGCACTGCGACACGTGTTGAAATTGTTTGTTTTACTTGTATAAAATGACTATAGGTAAAAGACCTTTAGTAGAGAGACATATAAAAGACGTCAGGCAGAGAGAAGTATCACACTGAATATGACGACTGCGTTATGTATAAAATGTACAGCTAAGGTTTTTGACATTTTCTTGTATACGCATCAGTATGTTGATGGAGGTGACATTCCTTCATAGCTATATTCATTCACGACTTACCGGTTATCTGTACTGTGAGCAGGGAAATGTGGATATAAGGCACACAACAGAGCAGCAATAGCTGAATTGGAGGTACTCAGGCTGTACCTAAACAAACAAAATAAATAATTCTGTTACAATGACATATATATGTATGTACATCTAAATAAGTGTGCCTTAACTGCACACAACAGGAATGCATTATTTCTATTTAAATAATACAATATGAATTAAAAGATTTGGGGAAATGACTATACACTATCACAGCAGACTGTTATCTGCTCCAAGCACATGTCTGAGGTGACGAGACACAAATCATACTCATTGTGTTAAATAGCACACTTTCATTTTTAGCTATTTGAATAATAATGAGAATGTGAACACAAGACAATAAGGTGAAAAGAATAAAAAGCCAGGTTAAATTCAAATAATACTGGTAAAAGGCTGAACAGTCCATAAATCAGACAGTATAAAGCAATGACACTCAATGACCCTGTCACACAAACAAACCGTAACCTCCACAGACCCTCTCTCGCATTCACATTTCAGATAAACCAGTAAAAAAAACAAAGATCATCCAAGCACGGACCTTAGCCAAACAAAAACTGAATAATTTAAAATTAAAATATTCATCAGATTAAATCTGATTAGAAAAGCAGTCTGAATTTCAACACATGAGCAAATAAGCGGGGCCTGTTCGACATTAGTCAGCTTGGCCAATGAAAAGCAATCCCAATTTGCCTGGTGTATTCACAGGTAAATGTATTTCATTAAGTGCAACACAGAAGTAACGTTGTCCCTCTTCAAGACTCACCTTCCACCTCCAAGGAACAGTAGGCCCAGAGCCATGTGATGAGCCATGTGAAAGCCATAGTTCATCTCTCCACCAGTTCGTTTGTGAAAGAAACGGCAAAGCTGCAACACTTTCAGATTCCCAGTGCCTGCCATTACCATGGACATGGCCAGTAGAACCATCGATAGTCCAGTCTGAAGGTTGTAGAAACCTGTTTGCTTTAATAGTGAAGCAAAATAAGGTGGGGTGAAACAAGTCTAGAAGTGCCATACATCAAACTGAAATCATAAGAAGAAAAACAACTGATTACCACGGCATTAGTTCCTGAAAAAGTCATTATGTACTTCATGAAGGCTCGAGCAAATTCAAAAAGACAATCAAAGGCATCAGAGTTTGCAGATCCGGCAAAACGAAGACCAAGCGCCAGGCATGCCCCCGCTGTGATATAGTCCTGGGCTTGACTGAAAAAAAAAAAAAAAAGTATGACAATGCACTCATGCCACTCATCCTTATTGGGGTAGCAGAATTCCCATGGGTAATATTTGTTAACTAGTTTTGTTCTGTAGCTTTACTCACGTCATGGTCTCCATGTTGATGTCGTCTGAAGGAAAAGTCCCCCTCATGATCTACACCGATTTACCAAGATAAATTGCATCAGTTTATATTGCCTTGTATTCAATTCCAAATTTAGCATCCTCCAAATCCCACAATATACAGTAGACAAGATGTGGAATCATAGTCATCAAAAAGAATATTCACATGCACTGAGGAGCATCTATCTAATAACTTCCGTTTCGTACCTGAGGTATGTTACTTTTCACCCATTCTGCGTTGGGGAGTATCTCATCCCACATGATAATACACCGCGCTAGAGTCTGAGACCAAAGATGGACATGAACAGAAAAATCAGATGAAAGAAAGGTGAGAAAAGACATAACTTGTACAACTCACTCGCAGCAGCAGAAACTCTGGTTTAATGAAGTCCAGAAGAAACCAGGTATCCGGAGGCTTCAGCCAATCAGCTATCGACCTGGAGAGGAGAAAATTCCAGACACAGGAAGGTGTTAATATAATGCTCCAGCGAGGTATTTTTGTGTGTGTGTGTGTGTGTGTGTGTGTGAGAGAGAAACCAGGAGCCTCTTGACCGGCAGCCTTAAGATGAAGGAAATTAATAGGATGCCTCAGAATTCAGGTTAGGATGTTCTACTTTCTTGGTGTTATGGAGTATGTTACATTATATTTTATAGATTAAGAAATAGTTACAAAAACATGCAACCGTCTCAAAATTCTTGGGATGATGACAGAATAATCCAAAAGCTGTTCATTGTGACTGATTCTTACCTATTGTTAGTCTTCAAATAAATCATAGCGAGAGCCAGGGTGGCCCCCGGACAAGTGACATCAACATTGATGGTGTCACCCTCCTGTACAAGAAATATATATATATATTTTACTGTATTTCTTATTTAAAGTTCATCAGGAATGAAAAAAAGCAAGCAGATAGGTATGTTTAACTTAGTGTCAGGAGCTCAGATACCACTGTGGACAGCAACTTAAAGTCTTATTTTATGTCCATATACATACCTTGATTTGGTAGCTCGGCGATTTGTGCCTTTCCCGATTAGCTCCAGCCTGCGCTCTGCGATGACCTCCCACCATGTACTGATACAACTGCTCAGGCACATTCAAGTCTGTCATGCCAATCAAGTTACTGCCATGCTGGAGGGAAAAGGGAACAAACAACACATGGTTGTTTGGCATAGTTTGGCAAATACAAATGCAGTTTTTATATGTAGAATTAAGACATGACAGAATAAGTCAAACACACCCCCAGGCAGACCATGCCCAAGGCCAGTCCAGCAGCAAGTGAATAGGACTCTCTGTCAGTACAATACTCCATTTCAGGACCCGGAGGTCGCCCTGAAAGCAACAACATAAACAATCATCACTAAGTACAATCGATCACGTTCATGTTCTTTTTGCCTAAATAGTGCCATGAGTTACCAATCTCAGACAGCAAGACTTCAGCATTGTGCCTGTGTCCTGTTCCTTGATACACCAGACCAATTCCAATCACAGCAGCAACCTACAAAACAGCAAAAGAACTCGCATCTAAAGACAGAGAATTAATTTGACATTTATCCAATTGTCTGCGTCACATGGGTAGGCCAGAACAAGTTACCCTTCAGCCAATAATATTAGATACTGTAAATTAACAGTATCTCAAAGATGGATTATGCTTTGACTTCTGATGCATTTACTGTCCCTGAGCAAGTTACTCCTACTGTTCAAAAGCAGGAGCATCTGGGACCCTGCCCACAGCAAATTAGTTCCTCCAACAACAATCAAACAAGAACAATTTGACAAGCTTCACTTAAATGTGGAAGACGCTCTCAAATCCTAGGTCATTGAGTAAACTTTATAACTTGCGGTTTTCCGAGTGAATAATCCACCTGTTAGTTATTAATAATACTGGGTCTCAGACATCACAACTTTGTATTGAACATTAAAAAGTTGGAGTCTGGCAGCCCAGGCTACTAATATAATGTGCAACAGAGGTTAGAATCTTTCCTACAGAACCATAGCGAGACTTAAATGATCCATATCTTTACACTGTGTTGCCTGTTTAATAGGGCTGAACGATTTTGAGAAATAATCTAATTGCGATTTTTTTTCTTCAATATTGCGATTGCGATTAAATATGCGATTATTGTTGCAAGGTCCTCTTCTCATGTATTTTTCACCTAACACAAGCAATAAATCAGCCTGTTTCATAATAAACAATATTTGAAGTGAAAATTGCAACAAAATTGTTGCTTGACCTATTCAAAATGTGTGTGGACTGCACTTCTTAAACTGTCTGAACTTAACAGTACAGTCTATAAATAAATGCTAAATTATATAGATATTAAAAAAAAATAACTCACTGATCCAGTCAGTAACATCACCCATACTAAAGTGCAGGAAAGTAAGAACAAACGTCTGCTTTAACTAGTTGGAAAAGTTTTAGGAAATCAAACTCCCAATTAATACAAAATAAACTATTTAATTTATTAAATAGTACTTTATTATTTCGGCCAATCAAATCCCTGTCTGAGTTGCTTCAGATGCGCGTTATTGAAGGACACGGAGAGGCCAGATGGAGCACACGCCAAATCACAGTGGAATTAAGAGCAGCATTTTGGTTTTGGGATGTAACTTTGGACAATATGAAGAAAGAAAAGAACACTGACACAAGGAGACGGGACATGAGGTGCCAGACACAGACACGTATCTTTGACTCGCAGCCATTTACTGACATTTCAGCTTAAACAGCACATTTCCTCAGCAAAATAAGACATGACACGGACTCCTGCCTCGGATCCTAGTTACCAACCCTTTTCATACTGTAGTTTAGTGTTTATATCTAGCGTCTGTACGACCTACGGAGCGGATATGCGGTAGACGCAAAGGTAAATAAAGGCACATCGCCTCCGCGGATACTTAATGGTCATGAAACGTCATTATGCTTTTGAGATAAGTTCTTTATCCACAACATTCCCAAACATAAGCCCCCTAAACTGAGCCACAAACGACTCTTTACTTTTTACAATCAGCACAGACTCACCTATATATGTCTGTGGAGGCAGAGGCGTAGAATCCGGAGGTGAGGGAGTTTCTGTGATCGTCAGAGCGTGTAGTAGCAGCGACGGAATGGCGTGATTAGCGCTGCGGCTAACGCAATGCTAACGGAGAAAAGCAATATTCCTTCGCGGTGGCTGCATGATAAACGCTGATATTTTCACTGTACATCCACAATCTACCGCGCACCTTAACTAGACTGAGACGTAAACAAAAGCACGCGACGGAGCGGACTTTGCTGCCATATCTCGTTGCTCTATTTACTTCCCAAATCGCGTGCCCTGCGATTACGAAATCGCGTTGTGTAATATCGCGATAAAATTGCAAATGCAATTAATCGTTCAGCCCTACTGTTTAAATGTCTCCTATTTTAAGAGTAATAAACTTCTTCTGCTTAAGACATCCAGACTGTCGCAACTACCCGCTCTACATCCGAAAAACGTCCACACAATGAATTAATAGAAACATTTGTACATGTTAAACTACAAACCTGCACATTATGAGGGACATCCAGTTCTGTAGACGTTGGCGGAAGAAGAGCAGGGATGTGGATGCTCAGCAGCCGTGTGACAGACATGTCCATAGTGCCCAGTTTGGCTGCAGACACTCCCAACAACAGGCCAATGCTGGTCATTTCGTGACCCTGTTGAGACATTACGGAAGCATAGAGAAAAGCTTGGGAATATAAGGCATGAGCATAAAAGAAATCATAGCTTTAAATAAATCAACAACTATCACTCTATAACTATAACTACTACTTATACATTTGTGATGTTGCAAAATGTGTTAATTATGGTAAACAATATACATATTATTTTGAGATTATAAAAATGCTGATTCTTTTGTAGTGTGTGCTGAATACCAAAGAGATATAAGCTACATTTACACAGATACACCAAATGAGATGCTAGTTTCAGGTTCACTGAGCTCATTCTCATTTTCATACATTAAATTTAAACACCAGGTACTAATTTATTAAATAAAGACCGCTGTAGCCAACTCCGAACACTAGTCTTAATAATATTTTATGATGACATCAAACAACTTGTAGGAGCGCTCGTCGGATCCAACCTTGTATAAGCGATCTGGTGCTCTGCAGGATCCTGAGTGGCCAGAGAATAATGTAGCAGTAAAAATAGAAAGCCGAGGCACACAAGATCAGCTGTCTGGTGGTCTTTATTAACGCCAACGCGTTTCGACTCTCACACGAGTCTTCGTCAGGGCAGGCCAGTGTATTATGAACAGTGTTGGGAACGTTACTTTAAAAAAGTAATTAGTTAAAGTTACTCACTACTTGTTCCAAAAAGTAACTGAGTTAGTAACTGAATTACTCTATAATGAAAGTAACTATTTGTGTTACTGTTAAAAAAAAAATTGCGATATATATCAAAGAATTTAGTTGTTTTTTTTTAAGCAGTTTTTAAAAGTCAGTTGAAATGAGTAGAACAGACAGGTGTTTTTTATATGTACTATAATGTACAAGATGTTCATAGTAACTGAATGAACTGCATGGGGGGGTAGAGTGGTAGAGTGTTATATATATATATATATATATATATAATAGAAATATAACACATTTACATTTACAATCACAAAACATGGTGGTCATAAAACAACCCTTTTCCCCACTGGAATTAAAACGCTTTCTCAAACAAGTAGGTTTTGAACGGTATTGACCAGTATTTGCGCCGCTGTTTTATTAATGTAGGAATACGGCCGTATTCAAAGAGAATGAGGAGGAACAGGAGTAAAAGAAACATGTGCTAACGCAGCCAACGATCAGGGCAGACTTTACGCACAGGCATTGTGCAAGTCTCTCCGATTGTGCAAGTCTCTCGGTTCATTCATCAGGCAAAACGTAAAACAATCATCAGCAAATATAAAGTTAAATGCCCTAACAGAAACTTAGCGGCCTACTGTCTCTCTGGAGTGGAGAGAGGGAGAGACGAAGAAGAAAAGGCGCTGAGAGAGAGAGGGAGAGGGGGGAAGACGTGTCTCCACCGATTCTGCATCTTTGGGTTAAAAATAAGTTCCAACACGACAGATCAATGATCACCAACTCGATTCTCCCCCGCGGCTGCATCACGCTGTAGGGATGATGAGCCGCGGGTCGGGGACACACGTAGTTTTTGGAGCAGAGAGCACGAGCTCTGCGCACACAGGCAGCGTGAGTCTCCGCCCACCCTCTCCCCTGCTCTTGCTGCATGAGCTGACACCGCGGCGCTCATTCAGTCCAATTGTAACGAGCCACTTTGTTTACCCAGTAACGATAACGGCGTTGTAACGACGGGGAGAGTAATGAATTAGATTACTCCGTTACTGAAAAAAATAACGGCGTTACCTAACGCCGTTATTTTAAACGGCGTTATTCCCAACACTGATTATGAATAATATTTTATGATGATTGTGTTTGGACTCAATACACATTTTTATGCATTACGCAAATTACCTTTGTGAGGTAGTCGTGTATGTTGAGTGTGGCCAGCTTTGTTAAGTGGCCATTGAGCCCCAAGGCCATAAGAAAACCTGCATACTCATTGGCTAGCTCTGGACTTTTTGGTTTGTTGTATGCTATCCAGGCCGAGTCCACCTTGGAAACAAATAATTCAAATGTTTACAGTGCAAACATTTCACTTTAAGCAGCTCATGCATGTGAAAATGAACGAATGTTTTTCATTAGTGTTTACACTGACCTGCGAGGCTGGAGCTATTTTGAGGCCAGCAGCAACTCCATTGTGAAAACTTGGCCAGCTTGTCATATTGGGAGGCACGTCTATGTTTCCACTGTTCAGATCAACCATGACGTTCCTCGGAGGCGCTCGGCCTAAGGCAGGAAATAAAATCAATATATGTGCAATTTTCTACAGGACATTAGATTCCTAAATATGAATATTACAGAAAAACACAACACCAACCAGTTAGGTTGAGCTTTGGCACAGGTAATGGCTCTGTTGGAACGGGATGGTAAGAAAAGAGAGTAAAAAAGCCTCGTCCAACAGGAAGAGCCATGGTTCGTTGGCACAACTGTAGAAGTCTGACACAGAGCAATAAAAGAGACATGTTAATAAGAGCATAATAATATCTCACAGTACAAGATTGACCAGTGTACGAACTTGTTTTCCTTTTCTTCTATGTATTCATGGTCTGACACTTCAGGCAGTTGGACCACGCTGACCCGCACTGGTCTAGAGCTTTGCAGAAGCCTTCTCACTTCCTGGACTCTGAGATCTTGACTCCAAATCAGTCCTGTGACCTAAAAGGTCTGAGGGTTAGATCTGAGCCAGAATCAAGACTAAACCAGAGGTTCCAAATATGTTACCTCCTGAATTATATCCGACATTCCATCCTCCTCCCCATCCGCTTCGGTCGGGGCAGGAGGTTCTAGAGACAGGCCTGAGCCGACAGTCTACGAGAAAGTAATTGCATGTAAAAACAGTCGGGAAAGGAGTCATATCTAAATACATTTGTATAAATGTAGCCACTTAATAAAAGTAAATTTTAAAATAATGTTTTGTACCGTTTTACTCTTGGCCATAGTCATCTTGTGAGCTTGTTTGGTGAGGTCCTGACGGCCAATCAATAAACAGACTTCCTCTGACCAATCAGAACAAGGTTGCTCACGACAGCGGTAAATGGCTTCTCTGATTGGAAGAGCCACACCAAAAGGAACAGACTCTAGGTCTTTTATGGTAAAAGCTGAAAAAGTAAAAAGCTATTTTATAAACAAAACTTCAATCTTTCCTCTTTCCATAACGATACAAATTGTTACCTTCAGATGTAAGCCAGACTACCAACTGCTCAGCCAAGGTCTCTGAAGAAAACTTCACATGCACACTACTTCGTCTAAAACAATAACAGATAAGATTTAAAGCAATAATCTGAGATACAAAACAATTCAGTATTTAGTTTAAAATACATGGAGGGGTTTACCGTCTATACTGTGGCTCATGGATGAACTTGTGACCTTTAATTAAACAATACAAAAATACAGGTAAAAAAAAAATATGTTGCACTTGTGTGACTATAATAACTTTTAAACATTTTCAATGTTCTGGTGACATTTATTTTATGAGGTAAAACAAATATTGAAAAGAGCATCACATTTGCTCACTGCTTTTAAAACTAAAGTTAATTTTGTAATTCAGTTTTGTCATTAAGACTAAAGTGAGGTTGCATTTGCGTCAGTCTTGGTCTGTCACAACTTCACGCACAGTGCTGTACTTCAGTGTGACATGACACGCAGCACTCACCTGCAGAGAGCTTGGCAAGATATTTGGACACATGCGTCGATGTAGCATGTTCATCTCCAGCAATGTACAGAGCATAGCTCTGGAAAGACAAACCACAATGTTATCATTTATACTCCTCACAACACAAACCACACTTGGGAAAAAATGAGCACATTAAATGTAAAAATGCGTCTATTGGCAACACTATTAGAAAGAAATGCTGTGACGGTTTAAGTTTTTATTTTGTATTGAGAGTTTTTTGTTAGGGGTGCCAGCCAGGTATCACTCTTGAAATTAGTTTGTTTTTTTATGTTTTTACACTCTAGCAAAAATGGAAAGGAAGGAGTATCAAGGGATGAAACAACCTCGTATTCAGTGTGTTAAAAACAACGCTAGATGAACTATGGCGATGGCAGTTACTGGTTACTACCACATTGGTCAGAGGGAGACTGCCATTTAGAACCAGGAAGGGAGACAGCTCAAGCAGCGGGACGCCTGTTATGAATTGTACGGATGATAGAGGCAGAAAAAGGAAGAGAAAAAGGGGCAATGCCAGAGGGTTGTCACAATGCCTAAAACATTTTTTTTTTTTCAGAATCTAGCAAGATTTTAAAACAGTGGCAAGTAGAACAGTGTAGCAAGAATAACATGCACTACAAGATCGTACTTACATGATCATATAGCCTACAAATAATAATTGCTTATCAGAAAAACAAAGCAACCATTTATGGAGATGACTACAGAGTGTAGCAAGACCTAAACATACTGATAATATCACATCAAATGTTTAGATTCATGATTGTAGTAAATAAGTTAAATATTTGGCAATATCTCCATATTTGTGGTTATCCATTGTTCTCAGTCAGTATAACTGAAAATGTTTAATGTTTATCTGGACTTAGGGCACCAAAAGAGCCATAAGCTAGACTGAGCTCCAACTAATAACAGTTTTAGCGACTTTTGTGGTTTAAAACAACTAATTTGAACAATAATTTGATTTTTGCTAGTCACAAAATGAAACATTGACAAAAGCCTTAATCATACCAAAACTAGCAGCTTGGTCCTTTGACAAATGTTGGGCAGATAGGGAAAAGGTGACACTTCCTCTCCTCTCAAGCAGCTGCTGAGCCAGTTGAACACACAAGGTGGGTCCTCTCTCAAAAAGGAAGGCCGATGCATCCGATTCATTTGAGCTGAGGAAAATAAAAGATATATAATATTACGTATTTGACGGCTTGATTTTGCTTATATTTACTGAGAGAAAACATTTTGTTAGAAATTGTGGTGTCAGTGGATGATTATAATTGTGGATAGTAGACACAGCACAAGACCATCTTGACCTTTCATATGTCTGGCCTGTTTCCTGTCTTGAAACCATTATTAGACTTCAAAGAGGGTCTTACCCTGGTCCACGAGGCAACTCTCACTGAAGCATCTAATTAATGAGGGGTAGTCTCTCCAATACAGATCAACATATGAGTCCAACTGTAGGTCCCTGCAATGAAAAAACAGGTATGACGGCTTCAAAAGCATAATATTCTAATCAGGTCTAAAATAATATATTTGTTGACCTGTATGACACTGACAAAGGCACTTTGGTATCGCAAATATACAACGAAACTGTAAACTAATCAATCAAGTCCAAAAGAGTCGCACACCTGATTAAGAACATGTCTCTTAGCAATTAGCAGGTGCAGTTCAATTACGAATGTCTCTCACCAAATCAATAGTTTTTAATTGTCAAGAGGAGATTAGACTCTCCCACACAGGGCTTATGCTGGATTTAAAACCCTATTACTATAGGTTATTAAATAACCATAAATGGGTAAATATAGAACTTTATAAATACACACACATTAAAGCCACACCACGGAACATTTCGCTCAATAAATAAAATCAAATACAAGCCTGATATTATTATTATTATTCCCCTAATATATGAACATAATATGTTCATATATTCCCCTAATATTGAGCCGCTCCCCTTTCTGGGGAGCGGCTCAACTCTCCTAAGACCTGACGTGTAAACTTTACTGGGAGCGGGACATTCACCACTTGTCTCCATGGCGATGTTGATTAAAGGCTGCTTAATTTCAGATTTAAAATAGGTTAGGTCATCAACCAAATCTATTTCAGATTATACTCTTGCCAGTAATACTAATCAGCTCGACACAGAAAATCCTATTTTTGCAGCGGGTCATCAAAGAATTGATTTGGATGAGGGCGTCACAGTGGTTAGAGCTTGTGCTTCACATCTAGAGGGACACGGGAAGGAGGGGGCCTTTGGGTGCGGAGTCTGCATGTTCTCCCCGTGCCTGCGTAGGGTTTCCTCTCCAGATTCCCCTACCACTAAAAACATACATAATAGGCCAGAATGATTGAGTGTATTGAGTGAGTGGTCAGAGGGGGCCGATTGGTGGAGACTGTGGCTATAATAGCAGCTTACCACCACAGAGTATGGTGTGAATGATTAATGACTACAGTGTGGTCCTTTGAGAAACTTGGTAACACAAGCTTGAAAATACAAATGTAAGCCATTATTATTATTAACCTACTTAAACCTCATATTTAGATGGGAGGAGCCAGGCCAACCCCAACTCCTCCCTGCTGGTCTATATCTTAAGCTGCGGGCTGAGCGGGACTTTTGTCGCTGACGAGAGGCGAAACGTTCGAAGACCTCAACTACTGAGTACAGAAGATGACTCAAGTACCTTCATTGGCGGCACGGTAGCACAGCGGTTAGTGCTTGTGCTTCACAGCTAGAAGGTCCCGGATTTGATTCCCACCTGGACGGGGCCTTTCTGTGTGGAGTTTGCATGTTCTCCCCGTGTCTGCGTAGGTTTCCTCCGGGTACTCCGGTTTCCCCTACCACTAAAAACATGTACAATAGGCCGGGATGAAAGATGTGAGTGAGTGGTTGGTGGTGGTCGGAGGGGCCGATGGCGCAGATTGGCTGCCTCGCTTCCGTCAGTCTACCCCAGGGCAGCTGTGGCTACAACAGTAGCTTACCACCACCGAGTATGGAGTGAATGAATAATGACGACAATGTGGCGCTTTGAGAAAAACTTGGTAATACAGACTTGTAAAGCGCAATACAAGTGTAAGGCATCATTATTATTATTAAAGATGGACAACTCCTGTACGACTGAACTTACAGACATCTTGCTGTCAACTTTGGGAGAGACACCCTTCTCTTGGCACGCAGACTGAAGAAGACCACCAGAAAAATAGCAGACAAGAGGAACTACCTCAGGATCAACCTTAGATGTAGACAGAACAGATTGATCCCCAGCTGCCTGAAGCAGAAGGCTCTGGAAGCAGGATGTACTGCAGAGAAGTTGCAACACAACTACCTTATGAAGATTTTTAATTTAAGGATTAGACTACTCAATCAAGGAATCTACAAGCTAAATTCTGAAGCCTTAGCTATCCAAGAGAGATTAGAGTCTTGCGCAACCAAAGAGGCCTTCCTCAAGATTTGTAATTTCACACTTAGTGGCTTAGACGGACCAACACAGAAGGTCCAAAGAGAGACAGAAAGGCAAGTTTCTAAAACTCTTAGGGCAAAACCAGACAAGATACAGCAGGCAGTGGCATGGGAATGAAGAAATGGATAGAAATCCCAAAACTACAGCCAATTGGGTTAAAAACCTCTCTGACAGAGAACTATCCAAGGCGGAGAAGAGCGTGCTCTCCAAGGGGCTGAATTTTTCATTACACCCAAATCCATTCCTACAGTGGACATCATCACATCAGGAACAACAGGATGACTGAGTCTGAAGCAGGGGACCTGAAAATCTCAGCAGCCCTCAAGAGCTCCAGACCTCCTCCCTCCAACATATCTGGAGAGGAAAGAAGAGCTTTGGCAGCTTTGAAGGAGGAGGGCATCACCATCCTTCCAGCGGAAAAAGGTAATTACACAGTTGTCCTCAACACAGCTGACTACGAGACAAGGTCAAGCACCTGCTCTGTGATGAAAACACGGATGAGCGACTGAGAAGAGACCCCACCAGCGGTTACAGGAAGAAAATTATATGGTATCTTCAGAAACTAGAAAAGGACAAAATAATTGACAAAAAGCTACATTACAAGCTTTACCCGGGAGGCTATTCCGTGTATTTATGGTCTGCCAAAAATACATAAGGAAGGCTTTCCTCTCAGACCCATTGTGAGTGGCATCAACTCCATCACCTATAAACTGGCAACACGTCTCAAGTTCATCTTATCCTCTTTGGTCGGCTACACAGAACACCAAGTGGAAAACACCAAGGAGTTTGTGGAGAAGATCAAACACCTGCAGCTGGAAACAGATTAAAAAACCATGGTGGTCTTACAATGTGACAGCACTGTTTACATCTGTCCCAACCTCAGCAGCAGTCACAGCGTTGAGAAAGAGACTGACTGAGGACAGCACTCTAGCTGATAGGACCCAGCTCACTCCTGACCACATTTGCCAACTACTGGAGATCGGTCTCAGCACTAAATATTTCCAGTTCAGGAGCAACTTCTACAGACAGATCCATGGCTGTGCAATGGGCTCTCCAGTTTCACCCATAGTGGCTAACCTGTACATGGAGGAAATGGAGAGGAATGCCTTGGCCTCATACCCAGGAAACAAACCCAGCCACTGGTTTAGATATGTAGATGACACGTGGATCAAAATAAAAAGAGAAGGAAGTGGCACCTTTTACAGATCACATCAATGCTGTGGAACCAGCATTAAATTTACTCGGGAGGTTTATTCTATTCGATGCAAAGAAGAAGAATGCAAAGAACATTATACTGGAGAAACAAACCAGGTTTTACATAAGATACTTTATCAACACCGAAGAAAAAAGCACAAGCGGCCCTCAGTCGGCGGTGCATCTCCACCTCAAAGCCTCCAACCACTCCTTTGAGGACGGAGAGGTCAACATTTTAGCTAAAGAAGAACGTTGGTTTGAAAGAGGAGTAAAATAAGCTATTTTTGTCAAGCAAGAAAATCCCTCCATGAACTGGAATGGCGGGCTCAGATTTAATCTCCCGTCACTTTACTCCAATCTCCTTCGGGGGAAACCGACAGGGCACACCCAGTCCAAGGGGGACGGCATCTCAGCCAACAAAAGAAGAATAGGCAGGTAATTAGCAGTGATCAGCCATGAATAGGACAGATAATGGGCAGTGATCATCTATGAATAGGACAGGACTGACCGATACTGAGGTGAGCAGATTGTTAGAGACGCTCTACTTCAAAGTTGTTTGCCCACAGTTGAGAGTAGCTGTGATTAGATGGGAGGAGCCGGGCCAACTCCAACTCCTCCCTGTTAGTCTATATATTCAGCTGCGGGCTGAGCAGGGCTTTTGTCGCTGACGAAGCCTTTTGGATGAGAGGCGAAACGCTCGAAGATCCTCAACTACCGAGTACAGAAGATGAATCAAGTACCTTCATTGAAGATGGACAACTCCTGTACGACTGAGAACTTACAAAGACACATATATTGGTTGTTCAATTATTATGCATTTTTCAAGTATAATATCTGTAATAAAATAAATGCTTGTATTTTATTCTATTTATTGGATGAAATGTGGGTTTTAAAGCTAAATTCACTGGGGCTAGATCAAAACATGTTTAGTAAGTTTGGAAATGTATGTTTCTGTCAGGTACAGTATTTCCTGGTAAATCAAAAAGAAACCTTGCAAGAGCAAACTAGCTGCTTGATCCCCCACTCAATCGCTTGACTACCATTGTCCTGGTCACGAAAACAATTACAGCAATCATGCCAACAAATGTCTATTACTCTCCATACCCCAATGCCCAAAATGAAAAGATTTAAAAGCTCCCAAATGGATAATTCTTTCGGCCCTTTACCTGGCCAGTTGTTGCAGCAGACAGACTAGTGACGAAGCACTAGCTCTCTGCAGCTCATCCAGCTGCAGCTCCTGATAGAGCAAGTGCAAAACATAGAAAAGAGCAGGAATGTGGGGGAACAGTAAAGCTGAATCATCTAGTTTTGGTGGAGGACCGCTTGGAGAAGACACCTGTGTTTAGAAATAAGATAAGGGACAGAATCAGGTTAGCTCATTTTAACAGAATGTTACTTTCAGCTTAAAATACACATACAGAGTCTGGTGGAGCAAAAACCGGCTTTGAAATCATTTGGCAGTGATAGTGAGAGTCCAGCAAATAGTCCCAATCCTGCAGCATGGTAATAAATAAATGTACAAGGTCAATCCATAATCTTCCCAAGGATTATTTAGATCAAAACCGTTTATGAAGGCAATACAATTAATCAAATGATCACACAAACCTCATCTGAGCCTCCATCAGACGGGCGAGCCTTCTTGGCTGCAATCACAGGAGAGAGGGGTACTTCAAACTGAAGCTATCACAGAAAAGGCGGTTGAGAGAGAGAGGTCACGATAAATGTTACAATTTGTTTGTTCGGTCACAAACCAAAACACACTCACGTTGCGAGTCCATGCCAACCGTTCAGTGTTGTAGCCCAAGAGTGTCATTAAACACGTGACAAAAAGGTTCCACTCTGAGTGGGTACTAGGTCCACCAGGAGCGTTGTAAATGGTGTACCATTTTACCAAAACCTAAATGGAAAATATGTTCTCTTATGCATACAGTAATGTGTTTAGAATTATTTAATTTACGCAAATAAAAACACAAACTTTCATGGCAGCATCCTTAGGAAGAATGAAGCGAATGGCTTGGAGACATTTTCTTACTACAAAAGAAAATTAAAAGACACAAACATACATTTCTTGTCAGTTTCCATAACCATAAAAAGTATAATTAAAATTAACAGATACCCAATTACTGTCACCAAGTTTATTTTATTTTTGTATTAATATTAATATATATGCATTGTGTTAGAGCACCTGTCGAAAGGGGGCGTTTGGGTTACTACATTTATGTGCTATAAATATAATAATCGCCTCCGTTTTGCATTAATGAGAATATCTAGTTAAACCACAGGGACGACAAAACCACCCATTAAAAATCTGCATTATTGCATATCACCCAGCAATCAATTTAGAATCATCTCCATCTCACTGGATACGTTATAGATGATAGACTGAGGCACTAATAAGTAAAGCCTTGAGAGCAATGATATGCAAACTAATCATTCTTCCCACACTCGCCTTATGAGAACATAGATTTCATTACACTCACACACCTACACATTATTATTATTTATTCATTCCATTTATAGTTACGTAACATATACATTTAAACCATTTTAGTTTAAAAAAAATGTGATTAAAGCTTACCAAGTTCCGAAGTAGCGATCTCTGGGATGGATATCCTCTGCATTGTGGCATTGCTTAATTCCTGATGGACACAACAAAACTTTACAATTTATGAGTGCCAAAAGGTTAAAGGTCTAATGTTTTCCTCTTCAAAGTCAAGGTTATGCACATGTAAAAACTAGAGAGTTGCACCAATCCAGCTTTTAGCTTCCGATACCTATACAGGGAGTTTGAGTATCTAACGATATCTGAAAATAACTGATATCAGGAGACTTTCTTAAAAGTAGCTCCCATGAGATCAACAGTCTTAGACTTTTTGCAAATGAGATGCTACCAATTATATCTATAAATAAACTAATGGAAAAACATTCAACAAGGATCACTGGACTTTTCTATAGTAAATATTATTGGCTAAATGACAGTTTACATGAATATAAACTTGTCCACTACAAATATGTCAGTTATTATTTAACAGCATTTCATAACCTAAAATACAAACATTTGTCCACTTCAGCAGTGGCCAATTTTATTTGATT
This sequence comes from Proterorhinus semilunaris, assembly GCA_021464625.1. Taxonomy (NCBI): domain Eukaryota; kingdom Metazoa; phylum Chordata; class Actinopteri; order Gobiiformes; family Gobiidae; genus Proterorhinus; species Proterorhinus semilunaris. Next base: position 20,108,526 of record CM038357.1, read on the forward strand.
AGACTACTTTAGGTGATCCAATCAGTTTCTATCCCAGCCTTGTTAGCAAAACTCGATTAAATTCTCCAGGTTCTAAGCTTCATTGTGAGGTATGGCATGCTCATACTGACCTAGATTTAATTGGCTTTTAAAATGACGAGAGCCAAAACGGGTATCTGTTCAGTATGGGATATTCGGAAATTGGAATCGATATCCAATAAAGTATTTTTTTTTATCAGATCAGCACATCCCCAGTAAAAAAAAAAAAAAACATTAATTTCAGTGTAAACACACACTTACAAGAGAAACACGGTTGCACACTGGATCTCGCAGAGCACAAATGTGAGGTGCCACCTGCTGGAAGGGGTAATCATCTACAAATGAGGCTTCATGATGCTTAATATGATGCCCTCTCAGCTCAGACACTGGAGACGGCATTGTGGCCTAAAGGAACATACATTTTTCCAGTTATCTCATTGTACTCAAAAATGAAACCATAAAACAAATTAACAATAATTATTAATACAAATTCAAAATGGTCTCAACTTATATAGCGCATTTCTACCCTCATCAGGCCCAAAGGAAAGGAACCACTTACCCATCCACACTCTCATTCACACAACAATGTACGCAGAAACTGGAGGAAATGAAGGGTGAAGTGTCTTGCCCAAGAACAAAACGACAGTTGTGAGTCAAACCCCTGAGCTCTACCACCTGCGCCACTGTCACCCCATAATTAACACGACTACTATTGCTTACCAAACACTTAAAAAGATTAACTAATGTAATGAACAAATATTACTTGGAATACTTTCACCAGAATATTCTAACCTCGTCTAGTCTTTGGAGATGTCTACTTCCTGCATTGGCCGGTGTGCTAACAGTGTCTTTGTGGCCGGGTGTGCGATGAGAGCTATATTTGGACAAGCTGAAGGGAGGTGCAAGGAGTCCAGTAACATATACTTTACTGATCTGTTGACAAAAATTAAAACAAATAAAAAAGACATGCCCCTCAAAGGTAAATACACTGAACACTGCCAATAATGTCGTTAAAAAGGAACAGAACAACATTCTTACCCTTGTGACCCCAGTGTAAAGGACCAGACTACCACAGGCCTCCAGCACCAGCATTGCATCTATGTTCTAAATTCAGACAGGTCCGAAAATCCAGTTAGCCAAATTATTCACAGCAGCTACTATTTAGTACTACATATAACGCCTAAATACATGGCTGTGTTTGTGTTCATGTTTAACAGCTTACCTCAAGGGGTGCCGCGTCCTTTGCAGAAATAGCTGTGACTGAAGCAAAGATAAACTGAGGCGAATCATGATTGCTCTCAATAAACCTCACGCACCTGTAGCATATTACAATGATCAAAAATATTACACGGTTGTAACGGATGTAACAGATGTTTATTGCTGTTCACCTGAGCTGTTGATGAGACTCAATTAGCAAACAGAGGTACTGGTTCTCACAAAAATCAGAGGTCAGGAAGACTTTGGAAGCCTGGCTACTCATTTCTCTGAAATCAAGTAAGTAAATATGAACTGCAATTAGAAACGTTTGGTCACACTTACCATGTTTGCCCTAAAATAAAAGCATGGCGCAATAGTGGTTGTCTCTTGCTATTGTACCTATGGCACCCAGCTGAGACTTGTTCACTCCACAGCTGCTCCATGCACAGGTCTGGTATGATGGGCTCCATCTCTGGTATCAGTAAAGTGTCATTAATGGTGCTGTTGGGAGAGGACATAAGGCCATGTGCTCTCGGGTTGGGGGTATGGAAGGATGTGTTGAAGCGAGCAGCACCCGAGAAAGATGGAGCCGCCATTCCTGGAGAGTGGGCTCGACTACAGTCAGGAGACGAAAGGTGTTAAAAATGGGAAAAGAGAGTTCAACTCCATGTCTGTGTCCCTAGGGTCATCATCTTTATGATAATAACACTCAAACGTACCTTAGAGCAGCCATATTGGAAATATTAGGCGAGTGAACACGAGAGTGAAATCCTGGGGAGGATGTCATAACCCTGCTCTGGGTGCCATGCAGAACACTGTAGTGAAGAGGTGAGCTGGAACCAACAGCACAACTACCAAGAAAAAATAAAACATTAAATTATTTTCTTTAATACAACATAATGACACTACAAATGATATACTGTATAAATACATGGGGTAAGGTTTTTCTAATATGCAATACCTCAAGCCAGTTGCAGGAATATGCCCCGTTCCACCAGGAGATTCCAGTCGAGAAATATTACGCAAATGAGAAGTTAAAAAACTAGAAGCCATCAAACCCATGGGTGTACCAATCGGCTCAGTTGGGCAACGCAGAACTGCATTCTTCTCCTGAGGGGAAGAAATTGTGTTTTTCAGAATATATTTGGTATCCAGGCAAGCACTAACTTCATACTAACTACATGGCCTCATGTCACGCTGTGACATGAGGCCATGTTTTCAAAATGTAATTATGTTTTATTCTAATTTAGTTCACTTTTTTCACCCACCATTTCTAAATATTTACTTCTTAGTCCATGTATAATCTATAGAACTCCACTTCATTTAATTCTCCGTAAAAAGCACTACTGGATGTTATAAAGTAAAGTAAACATCATTTAGTTCATCCAAGGGGCTTGTATTGACTTACATCATGTGTAACTTTGCGCAAGGACCACACAGAGTGAGTTCCTTGTATGGCGTCATACGAGACTATCAGTGAGGGCTCAGGACAGCTAAAAACTATCTTCATGCTGGTGTCAGACACGTATTGCACACGGCCGCCTTCACAGAAACCTGGAAAAAAGGTTTAGCAAACAGTATATTACAGAGACCGATATAACGTTGTTTGTTGTGTATTTTACCTGTTGGTTTGAACACAACTGGAGCAATCTCATCTAGAGGGTGCATCATGCTAAACACAGTGGGAAGAGGTTCGCTATAAAACAAAGGAGTTGGCGTTAAAGAGATAAATGCAATGTCCAATAAACCTAAAAAAATATACTGTATAATACCTAGTACCTACCCTGGAGTACTGAGCTGTGAATCAGATGCCGTGTTTTTTCTTTCCAATACAAGTCCAAACTTAGTTGCCCAAACGTCTGAAACCTAGTAAACATATTAAATATTTCAGAATGAAGCTAATATTTTGTATATTACTAAATGCTAATGCCATGTCTTACCTGGAAGGGCAGTGGGGAAATAAAATCTTTGCCACTCACAGTGTGAACATTGATACAGCTGCTCTGCACGATGCACACTGTGTGCTCCACCTCTTCTTCTGCAGAAGTTTGAAATTGGTGATTAAAGTCAGAATTTACTTCATTAATGTGTTTTTGAGATACTGTACCATCTTTTCTTATCTGAGGAACCGCAAAGTCACACCACAGGGCCTGTTAATGGTCATTTTGCCAGTTTATAATGGGATTCAAACCACTGGCGCAAATTGTCTGTTTATTAAGATTCTGCCTTGCAATGGAGAAAAACACCTACCTTCTCAACTGGGCTGTCTACTGTGAAGGCTTTGTATACGTTGGAGGCCTGTGTACGACTGCCTTGACTCCATACAACCACATTTCCAGCTGTATAGAGTTCCTCTTCAAAATCCACATTCTCTTGTTCAACTCCAGCACAGCCTTTTCTTAGCTGCCAGCATTCCTGTAAACCCAAAATTCAGCCACTTAAAATATGACAGCAAACACACTAAGCCGTTTCCTTTATTTATAGCAAGTTATGAGGTTGTAATTTCCCACCCTCTCTCTCTCGTGCAGACTGACTTCTTGCAGGGACCCCACCAGGCCAGCGGCACCTTCAGATGACCAGAGCTCAGAGGCGGGCTGGAGTTCTCTAAGCTGCAGGTTGAAGGCGTTGGGATGGTTCCTGCAGTGTTCACGGCCAAATGGAATAAACGACTGCAATTCCCCTGCGGCAATCATCGTGGCTGTCTCTTCATACACGACTTCCGACATGAGTTCCAGATTTCAGCATTATTTCTGAGATCAAATTGTAAGCATTAGTATTTCTCGGCACATGGGCAATTTGGGAAAAGAAAAAAAAACAGTTTAGGGGGAAAAGGGGGTGAAAAGTTGGAAGAGACATGTTGCAAATTATCGAGTCAGGACTTGAACCAACAACACTGAGGACAGTACAGTGTTCTGCTGTATGTGAGTATTAACCAAAACAATTATCACATTTCTGTGCACTCTGAATATAAATGGCATGAGAAGTTATTTCACGAATAGCAAGTTATTTTGAAGATTATTTAAGGATTGAAAAAAATAAACATGTCAAATCAACAAAAGATTCAGATCTACTTACTTTTGCAAGTTCTATTTTAAATAGCTATTACAACTATTATTTGAACATTTACGTCATTTACCAATAACATTAATCGGCTAACAGACGCTATAGTATATTACACCAAGTTCTGGTGGTTTAAGCAAATTAGACTATCATTTTCTTTCACTTGCAACATGCGAGCTAATGCTAACATTGCTAGCTGTGCAATAATATGGGGCGCACCTGACAATAAGGAATATACTGGCCCTTTTCGTCACGTCCTCGTGCACAGATTATGCTCCGTAGTTATTAAGACAAGCATGCAATTTGTATGATGCTCACAGTTGAACGGAAGACTAATAATTTGCCTTCAGGAGGTTTTCAAATGAGCGCGGACATGTTTGTTGTCCCAACATCCTCTTCCTGTTCGGCTTAACCAATCAGCGGAGAGACATATAATACAGGCTGACGTCTGTGCGTCAGGATCAATCAATCAATCAAATCAAATGTTATTTGTATAGCGCCTTACAACAGCCAGATGGTGCCCAGGGCGCTTTCCAGTATAGACATAAAAATACAATAGACATCAATAAAAAACACTAATGTACATAAAAACAGCAGTCGAGTCAGGATGGTACGGTTGCTTGGATACCGTACGCACTTGAACAGAACAAGCACCAAAGGATGGGTACATTTTTATAGACCCATCTTTTTCCACCATAAATACATGTCGTTTTTGCTCAGACGTTATTACTTTATCTGTTTCTATCCATCCATCCATTTTCTTCGTTGCCGGGTTGCACCAGCCCCTATGGCTCCTCCTGCAGGTGCGGGTCCACAGAAGGGCGGCCTCATGGTTCTAACCGGGCCTGTTGGTCTCTCATAAGGGGCTTCTGAATCGCCCTTTGAACAGGGGATCCACAAATCCAACAGCACAAGACACTGTACACAACAATAGCAGAAATGTGTAATCTTATCTACTGAATTACATTTAGTTACATATAATCGCTTGACTGCTCTCGACTTGTAAAGTATAGGCATTCAAAACATAAACATGACAAAACTCTAACCAATGCTGCAAGAAGAAGCAAGCTTAAGCTGATATTCTGGAAGTGTGGAAGTGAAGACTAACTGGACCAAAGTCACACATATTCATCAGACTACATAGCAATAACAACATGAATAGAATATAATTATTCAATGATTCTATGTATATGATTAAAATATAATATATGTTTTGGCCTACATTCTGTTTGTGAAAGAAAAAGGACAGCTGTGTACACACTAACAAAAGTGAGTCATACAGCTTAGACCAGTGAGTGAGCCAGCGGGTTTAATAAATGCTGCTCAAAATTGTCTGACATGTCTCAAACTCAGCCAACCATTAAGAATGGTTAAAAATGTTTGGCGAGGGTTGATAAAGTTATGAACAAAATCAATTAATTAAACGTTGAAACACAGTCTTGAAAAATGCAAAGAGGTAAAGGGTGAATTTACAGCAAATCATTGTGTTGTTCATCCGAGTTTAATAAAGATTTCATACGATAAACTGGTGAATGCCAGACTCCTCCATCCATATACATACTGTGTTCAATAGAAAAGTTTGGGGAAAGCTCAGTTTTTCTATACTGCACAATTATATAATTTTAATAATACTCAAACACATGTGGACCATAAAATTTGATTTCAATATGCTGGCATACACTAACAGCATATGTTGCCAAGCGCTTTAACTGTTTTTTCAACTAGTACTGTTTTTCAACATATCTTTTGAATTACAAGGCAAATTCACTAACCTATACGGGTAGACATTTTGACATGTCAAAACTGAAAGTACGACATATAATAACATTATATTGTGCTCGTGTGCGCCACAGGATGCAATAGAAAGAGCTTTGAAATGCACCTAAATGGAATGAAGCCATTGTGGCGACCATTAGCTTCACTCATATTTGACCGCATCAGAATTTCCACCGTGGGAGGACATTTTGCCACCCAGTGGATGTCACACATGAAGATTTGTTTTCATTTATTTTGTTTATTTTATTTTTTATGACTTTGGAAATAAACACTTAAAAGATGCATTACAAAGTTGAATTGTAATAATATAATCTTCCCGAACATTCTAATCTGATTGGTCCCTTAAGGGAGCAGGACCAAAGTGCATCATGGGAAGGGTTTTGCTGGTTAATAAGGGCTAATGATGGACGAGTGTGTGTCTGTTGTACTAATTAAAGTCTCAAGATGGCATTGTTGTATGTAATGTCTGCTGAGGGGCAGGAGGCAGGCCAAATGTATTTATGTCCTTAGTTCATTTAGGATGGAATGAAGAGATCTGGTGGACTAATCCAAGTGAATGCAAAAAACAAGGCTTCCATTAGGGCTCCCCCAGGGACACTGGGTCTAGTTTGTGTGCGTATTGTGTGTGTAGTAAAATGGTAACAGGATTTAGATCAAATGACTTATAATATTGAAGAAGTGCAGGTAATTGCCAATATCCCAACCCACTGTTTGCTTGCTTTGATCTGAAAATACAGCTCAAGTAAATGGTTCACAAATCTGACAGAATGTAAATTCACATTAAGCCATACACTGACTATCCAGATCAATATACATGGCCTCAGTGGAATTTTGAGATGCAACATTTGCACATTTTAAAAATCCAAATATTGTATAAATAAATGATTTTTATTGTCACTTAAAGGTTCACAAACAAGGAATTTTCTATGGAGGAATGGTGCAAACGTGAAACATTAAATGACCATAACAATAAAATTGGTAAATTGTGAAGGTATAAAATTAACTAAGATCATAAATGTTAGTTCTGCCCAGCCCAGAGCTAAATGAATGGTAAATGTACAATTTGCCAAGATAATACAACAATAAATACTTGAGAATGTTGTATACTGTATTGTTGTATTCTGTTTGTCGGATTCCATCTTGCTTGATCTTGTATAGCATTTCTTCAGACTTCTTCATGGTCCAGCCCATTTCATATTGTGTCCAGTTGCACAAAACCCAATTTTGCTATCACGGGAGCCAAGGTATAATTTGGGTGTCTAATCTCATCTGCTTGTGGCCATAATCCATCAACAACCCTTGTGAGTTTAGAAACAGTCTGACAGGTGACAACAGACACATCATTTACCAAGAGTTTGCTCATGTGCAAAACGAGTAGCACAAAGATTGTATAGCTTATTTTTTATCTAAATTCTGTGTTATACGTTTTAAGAGAAAAATAGTTTGTGAACCAGTTCCAAACAATGGCAATAATATTCTGATTTACGTAATTTACGCATTATATCTTCAAGTAGCATTTTCTCATTTAAGTAGGCTATTAGATTTAAGTAAGTAAATAAGTAAGTGCTTTATTTGTACAAGTGTACAACGAAATCGTGTTCAGGTGTTAGTCCTGGCCCACTGCAGAGGAAACCTGGCTGGCTGCCTTGAATGCTCCTCTGATCCTCTGAAACGGTGCACCGCCTCCTCGTTTGTCCCTTTTTTGTTTCCTATAGCTCCTCTTGTGATGCCTCCACTGTGCTGCAGGTGTAGGGGGTGCCTCTTCAGTGTTTCAGACAAAATGTGTAGGTCTGAAATGCGTTTAGCTGATAAGCTAGCTGTTAATTTTTAAAAAGCTGCTTTCTTTAGGACCATTATGGACTCTTTGCAGTAAAAAAAATCCACCAATCCCCACAAAAACACTGCAAGGACCTACAAAAGTATCCAGTACAACAATTTGGAATACAGAAACCACAAATGCAGTTTGCAGAAAAAGGCAAAAAAAAAGCAGCTGTACCAAGATAAAGGGGGTTAGCCTTCTTTTAACACTTCACCATGATTTAGGGTCCTAATACTGTAACACATGCACTTTCAAATGGTAAAATAGGTGCAACATGCCTCCAAATAGCTATATGCAATTTTCCATCTTGCACTTGATGTTTAGTCTTGATAAATGATACCCTAGGTATGGTATATTTGCAAAGCATGCATGCATCATTTTACTGCAACATGCCCATTGCTTCAACCACATACTGCCATTATGTCATAGGTTAAATATATCTAATTGTGTTATTTCTTTAAATTATTATTTTTGTAATACAGCTATTTCGAGTTAGTGTGCTTGGTCCTGGCGTCCTACATATGTCAGAAAAGTTAATCTGATATACTAATGGAAAGTGATTACATTATGTTTATTTAACCTTTACAAATTAGAATCTGGGATATAACTACATCAATTTGAGCATTTAAGTTTGGACAGCTGCAACCTTTTTGTTTTAAAAATGAATGCTGCTATTGTTCCTGGTGTTTGCCTTTGCCCCGCTATACACTCATGCACACAAACATGACAGAGACAGAGAGGTGGGTCCAGTCAGGCTGCCATGAGTAATCTGCCATCATGCTCGTCACTGAGCAGTTCCATAAGTGGATAATGTGGGGCAGAAGAGGCACTCAGCAGTGGGCCAGGGGATTCCCTAACCACACGTTGAGTTGTGATGCAAAGACTCGTTGCACAGCTGCTCAGATTTTGTGATGTGGTCCATTCTGTAAGGCAGGTGAAAACTACAGACCAACTTTATGGCAAAAGGTATTTCCATGTTGTAGAGTGTCATCAAGCATCATCACTAAGCATCTCCATGTTGGCTTAGGAGAGAACTGGGAGGACTTTGTTGGCAATGTTCCAATAAACTCAAACTGGTGGAGATGGCTTAACCAGGATAAAACTTAAGTTTTGTCCTGGTTGAGCTGGTGAAAGTGTTCTGCCATCCAGAATTTGATTTCTAAAATACAATTCAAAAGTGCATCCATTGGCCTTGAGTCATCATAAGACATGAAAATGTACAACTGCGCATCATCAGTATAACTGCGAAAGGACTCCATGACATGTCTCCTGATGTCTCTGCCAAGCAGGAGTATAGAGGTTAAAAAGCGCTGGGCCTAAAATCAAACCCTGGGTCACACCCCATGTGATTTTGTGGACCAAGGAGGAGTGGGTATCTGTACTTACCATAAATGCCCGTCTGTGAGGTTTGTTGTAAACCACTCATGAACAGCACCAGATAGGCCAAAGATAAAAGAACATTGTTGTCTACTACTGTACTAAAGGCCTCAGACCTGGCCTCAGAGGGAACTCACACATGTTTAAGTGGAAAACCAGAGCACCTTCAGGAAAAGCTGGGGGCATGCAAACTGCATGGAAAGGCCCCACTCGGCCAGAAGGCAAGTTTGCTAACCGCTGCACTACCACCCTTTGACATTGTGATATTGCTACTGTAAACCTCATGGTTATCGTTACATTCTGCCTTACCTTTTGAACAAAATATATCCTTCAAATGTTTTCATTATACTAAATGCAATATATGTATTGATTGATTAGTATACACCTCTTTCACAAAAATAATTAAGTTGAATGAGTTCTGGTAAATAATGGGCTATGACTCTTTGGTTTACTCAGTGGTGATGCATCCAGCGGTGACCTGGTCTGTTTCTGCTCCAAAGGAACGTCTCTGTCCTGGGCGCATTCCATCAACATCATCATAATAATAACGCTGCTGATGTTTCCTCCATCAGCTTCCTGTTCCTGGGGGGATCTGTCTCCCATCACCACTGTCAATTAGAGCAGCTCCTTCTCCCATGGACTTCAGCATAATCCACTTTCTCACTGGACTGATCACATTAAGGTTTGGTTGGTGCCATCATGGTTTAAGGGCCAAAAGGAGGCAAGTCAACCACTGACAGTCATGAGAAATGGATGACCCGACATTGTCACATGAGAAGATCGGAAGGCAGCAAAAACATACAGAAATATGGCATGCTAGTCTTCGAGTCAAAGGCATATTGAAGCAAAGATTTCATTGGTCATTAACATTTTGAGCTTGTGCATAAACAGTAGCGAATATTCAAACCAATTTAAGAGATCTCTGTTATACCGCTATGGCTTATAGCGGCCCCTCCTGGAACCGCCACCTTAACGTGGTGGAGGAGTTTGAGCGCCCGAATGATCCTGGGGGCTCTGTTGTCGGGGGCTTCGTGCCCCTGGTAGGGTCTCCCATGGCAAACAGGTCCTAGGTGATGGGTCAGACAAAGAGCGGTTCAGAAGCCCTTTTTGAGAGACCAACAGGCCCGGTTTGAATTGTGAGGCTGTCCTTCTGTTGACCCATCACCTGCAGGAGGACCAAAAGCTGCCCCCACGACCCGGCAACGGAAAAAGTGGAAGAAAATGGATGGATGGATGGGCTTATAGCAGTACAATAGGCCAGGATGAATGATGTGTGTGTGAATGCATGGAGGTGGTCAGAGGGACCGTTGGCGCAGATGTGTGCAGTCACGACAGCGCTTCTGTCAATCTCCCCCAGGGGAAACTGAAGCTAACGTAGCTTATCACCACCGAGTATGGAGTGAATGTAAAATGCTCTCATGTAAAGCGCTTTGTGGCTATGTCTGTGAAAGGCGCTATATAAATAAAGATCTTCTTCTTCTTCTTCTACAGGTTTCCAACTAGTGCACCTCAAACTTAATTAGACAAGCCGCCACCCAAGATATTAGATATTATTTCAACTCTTAATTAACTATTAAAGGCGGCACGGTGGTACAGCAGTTAGCACTCGTGCTTCACAGCTAACGTTCTGGGTTCGATCACCGGCCGGAGGGGGCTTTTCTGTGTGGAGTTTGCATGTTCTCCCTGTGTCTGCATAGGTTTCCTCCAGGAACTCCGGTTTCCCCTACCACTAAAAAAATGTACAATACGACAGATTGAATGTAGTGTATGAGTGAGTTGGTGGTGGTCGAAGGGGGCAATGCAATATTATTTTTACTATTTTACCCTGTTTAAGTATATCTGTTATCAAAATACAACATTTCCTAACAAAGCTATGTTGATTTAGGCATTGATCAAGAGGTCTGACCATCCAAAACTAAGAAAATAACCTGTCTGCAGTTAGTCTCAGAAAAATGTGTGACCCACTGAAAATTGTCACACTTTTGGGTCCCAACCCATGAATGATGGAAAATGTTACTAAAGTCTTTCAGACTTGGGATGGTCCTTGTGCCTTCGCCACGCCAGTGAAAAAAGACACACCCCAAGTAAAACATAAAAGTAACATAACACAATAAAAAACTAGGACCCTATGTGGAATTAGAGTTGGAGCACTAATTATGTGGCAGCACAGTGGCAGAGCATTCACCCACTAAACTAAAGGTTGGTGATTTGAACCCACACACTGATGCTATGTCCTTTGGGCAAGACACTTCACCCATGTTTTCAGATTCAGAGCACTGTAAAGGTATACATGTCCAGGAGCATAAAAAAGTTGGTATGGATGTGCGAGTGTACCAGACCACAAATGAAGTTCCCTCAAGGGAAAAATAAGGTTCTTTGAATTGAATTGAATAAACAATGCATTTTTATGAGATTGAAGGCGCTACTGTAAAAAGGCTGTATTCTTTTATTTTCTAATTATCAATCGCTATTCAGATTGCTACAGATTTTCAATTACAGTTAATTTCAATTATATGCTGCCCAGTTTGTTTTCATACATGTGTCTATTTGTGTTTACTTTTCCAACCAAATAAACAAATATTCTGTTATATCTTTTGGGTTAACTTGGTCATATGCTATTTTTTTTTTTTTTTTTTTTTATTACAACTTTTATGTAGAAACGTCGTGCCCGAAGGCATTGACGGCTGGTTTCTTAAATATTAAAACATAGTATCAAAAATCAGCCTATGCTTGATGTCCCATAATTTGTTTTTAAAATTGTCCAAAGCAATGCTATGTGTGTGATGGTTTATGTAATGGCTTGTTGGTTTACATTTTTCTATAATATATGTTCCACACAAACTGTTTTAAGTCATCTTGAAGACATATGACAAACAAAATAAATAACACTTGCCAGTGCCATCTGATGATTGATGCCAACTCATTTGGGCACTGTGGGAAGAATCAGAAGTGCCTCAGTGCTATGTATGTGGCAGTGCCTTTTGTTTTAAAGTCAATGCAGTCCGAAAATAGTAGTCAGTGTTGGGCAAATACGTTGTACAGTGTATTGTACTGGTGTTAAGTTGTAATCTGCACTTGTATGGATACAGCTGATGCAGTAGACTTGGGATTGATGTCATGACAAGACAATGCAGAAGATTAGAAAAACATTTATAGATCTTTAAACCGGGGCTGATTCATTTCGAGTGAATCTAAAATTAAACAATTGATAAAGAGGTCATGTTTGAAGAACCGAACAAAACAAATACAAGCAATATACATAAAGTTGTAAAAGACAGAGGTGTATGACGATCAATGTGTACGTATCTGAAATGCCACAGCGTGTGAGTGAGAGGAAAGTGATAAAGCACATGGAGATGGACTATGCTATAACGTTTTAGTAAGCTTGTCAAACACAAAATAATTTGAGCCACTAATGCCCTTTGAATTGAATACTATAGCAAAGTCTGCAATTCTTTTGTCTTTTAGATAAAAGATAGTTTATTATGTTTCATGATGAATTTAGAAAGTATTTTTTTCTTGGTAAACACCACAATATCCTCCGACAGACCGCACGCATAGGTCTTTATTTATAAATCTTGCAATCTTACCAAGTACCACTCCTTTGCCATGTCTAGGCCTATTGTTTTTTTGTTTGTTTTTTATCAGTAACTAAGTCCTATTTGACTTGGTGCCTAGGATGAGTCAACTCTTGAATAATTAAGCCTAAACAAGGAAGAAAGAAGGAAAAAAACTTTAGCAACAGTAATCTCACGGTAGGCCTGATGGATTCGACCATGAGCAATAGCAATGACGGAAGCGGCGTGCTATTGACGTCTTAGACCCTGATCGAATCTCTGGTCCCGTTACACGGCATGAGAACACAGTGGGGTGTATAAATGCGAGGAGCGTTAAAGGCGGACAGAGACAGAGAGCGCAAGAAGCAGCAGCGCCAGACCCATAGCGTGGAGATAAAGTACAGAATAGCGTCAGCACCTTGGACAGCACCAGCAACACACCAGCAAGAAACCTTTGAGAACTGCCAAACTACATGTAAGTTACTTCGAAACTTGGTCTGCTTAACTACAAAATTCGCATATATGCAACCTTATAGTTACTGTAATATTTTGCAGTAGGGTATGTTCTGTAACTACATGAATGTAAAATGTAATGTGTTTTTGTTTTTCTCCACAATATGTGGTTTACAAATGAATAACCACCAGCGCGCGTCGTGCGTAATTACGCAAGAAATGTTTTTTTCTTTCTTTCTTTTTGTGTGTGCTGTAGCCAGAGAAAACTTAAAAATCGAATTGTAGAGTAATGTAAATTCTGGGTTTTTTTTCTATCCCTTTCTTTACAGGTGTAAAGCAATGTCCCAGCGGAACGGTCCCCAACTGCTGCTCCTAATAGCCCTGTGCAGTGTATTGTACTCCCGCACCCTAAGTCTACCATACGCATCAGTGAGGTAAGCGCAACAGGATAATTTACGCATGCTTGTTTATCTTTGCGTTTTGTTGTTTAGATGCCCTAAACAAAACCTTAGCACCACTATAGCCCCTCGTAAAGAACAACATTTTAATGTCTGGTGCCGCCGCTGATTAGATCGAACCACACCAGGAAAAATTCTACTCTGTAGCCAACAGTTTGCGGCCAACAGAACATGGGAACTTGAGGGAAAGTTCGTCTAGTTTTCTAGATATGCAAACAAAGGGGTTTTTTACTGTAACCGTTTAGCCTAAAGAAGAGCGACGTTTTTATCCCGGAAACGTACTCGATGTGTTATAATCTCGGAAGATAATTTACTTAATCCCCGTTCAATTTATCAAAGTAGGTAGGCTAAATAGGCTAAAAATGTAGTAGGCTAAATAGCCCCTAAAAGGATTTCAGCTTCAAGCAAATGTATGGCATTGCACGCTGGCGCGCACGTTGCAATGTTGCTTTTTTGCAAAGAAAAAATTATGTTTTTTGTTCATCTAGAACGACGAGGCACGCAGACGGTTTATTCACCAGTGGATACAGTAAACTTCTGGGACAGCTGTCGGCGCGGAGGTATCTGGAATCTCTCATCGGGAAGAGGGTCAGGTAAAGTGTGTTAAACAGCTTATAGGCTAACTATTGCTCTTTTTTTCCCACCGTAACAATAATAATAATAATAATAATAATAATAATCATAATCATAATCATAATACAGTGCTGAAAAAACTGCCTCCTCATAGACATAGCTGTGCCTCTCGACATCAACACCTCTGTCAAAACTTCAGAGTAGATCAGCAAATATAAAGATCTTGAAATCGAGGTTGAGAGAATGTGAAGACTTAAAACATACTATTCCAGTGACTGTGGGAGCCTTTGGAACTATCAAGAAGAGAATGAATAAAATAAAATAAATCGATCTAAATTAGATGATGGTATATATTGTGAAGGGACAACTGTCGTAAAAGGTTAATTTATGCTGTAGGAATTCCTATAGTAAAAGAGGAGGGCAGCTCTGCACTCAAAAGAGCACGAGATAGCTCATTGTCTAATTGTGATCCTGCAGTGATGAGCTTTTGGAGGAACCAGTGAAGCGCCACACAGATGCCATCTTCACAGACAACTACAGCCGCTTCCGCAAACAGATGGCTGTCAAGAAATACTTGAACTCTGTCCTGACCGGAAAGAGGAGGTAAGAAGTTCACCGATCTTGGATAACTCATTATGATCAATATGAAAAGAACAGAGTGAAATGCTTTATTGTGTACGGCAGTAAGTGGATATAATGAAACAGTGAAACTCAAGTTTCAACAGTTTTACCAGTTTAAAGTAAAAGTGAAAGTTTTACTGAGTAAAACATACACATAAATGTGCAAACCATGACAAATGGAGACAGGTCCCTGCCTAGACATTAGTGGCAACTTCAGGGAAGGACCCAATTTAAAAAAGGAATGGAACTTTGGTCAAACTGTAATTGCTATTTTTAAAGTGGATGTTCTTGTGCATAAACAGCCTAGAAGACCCAATTAGCAGCGACTCAGATGAGTCAAGAGGTGAACCGACAACCTTCCAGGAGAGCTATGATGACCTCAATGTAGACCACTTCATCAATAACTTACAGCTGGTACGCACACCAATGCATAGTTCTACAGTTTTCACTCAGTGCACTTTCACTGAATCTTTTTTGTCTTTTGCAGCCACTTTGAGACGGAGTCCATGTGAATACCTCTAGCCATTCCCATCTTTTCCCTCCACCAAATGCAACATATTCCAAAGGGACATGTGGATATTAAATCAAGTGGCAATGATGTGTGCTAACGTAATTTATTTTTCTGCTCTATCTATTTTCCATAACTGCAAAGGCAATTCTTAGAAAACTCTGTAATGGAGCACTAAGAAAATCAGGTTTGTTGATATTATTTCAAAGGTTGGCAAATTGTCCAGTATCCTGTTTTCCATGAATAATGTAAAAAGAATAGCTTTTTGTGTGTAACTCTCATTCACTTAGGAATATGTATAGATTCAGTATTGGTAATTTTGTCCAACTAATGCTTCCACTGAATTTCCTAAATTAAATAGTTATGGCCATTTGAGACACTTAATGTAAGACATTACAGCTTCCATTATCTAAATTGGTAAATCGGATTTTCTTTTTAAATTTTAAATGATATATTTTCACTTATTCCGGGATCATTGCAGGATTTGTTAAGAAACATTTGGCCAAGGCTTTGTTCGATATAGGACATCACAGGGTTGAGACTTGAACCCACAACACTGAGGACAGAACAGTGCTATTTGTAAAGCAGCATTAGACCATCAGCTGCACTAGAAGACTATTTCTTCTTAATTGTGAAGTATAACCAAGACTGAAAATACACATTGCGCCAGTGGATTAAAAAAACGACTGATCCCAAATAAAAGACAGAACAAAGGGTTCTGCATGGAATGGTCCTGGAATAATTCAAAGAGATACCAAACAGTGTGTTGTTATTTTATTGAAAGCACTCTTTCAGAGTTGCATAAGATTAAAGTTCTAAGAAGGCATTGATGTTGATGCATGGTGTGACAATGGAGCACATTTTGAAGATTCTGAGCATTTATCACTTTATACTGTAGACCAGTGGTCACCAACCAGTAGATTGTGACCCACAGGTAGATCTTTGGTACATCTTGAGTCCTGGATTCATACATTGTGAATGCAAAGTAAATGCCAGTAACTCACTTGCTCATTTTGACTTTTTTTTCTCTTACAAATATTAATTTTCCAGCTAGCTTCACCTGCTTCACCTGTATTAGGTTTATTAATAAACCTAATAATTCATAGTAGTTTAAGTAATAGTAGTAGTGATTTACCTGATAAGCTATCGTTTTAAACATACATTTTAAACATACATTATTCCTAAAAAATATTGTAGATCTTCCTCATGCCGTTTTCTCAGACAGAGGCTGAAAATGGTTGGTGACCACTGTTGTAGACTATATCTGTGCATACACCTGCCTTTAATGCATATAAAAATATGTCCACTATCTATCAAATAAAAGATCTTGCTCTATTTTTCAAAGCTGAGTGGTTTGTTTAGTTGATTGCTTCACTTGTCAGTACTTTTAGAATTATGTGAACTTCTAAATAATGCAACATAAGGTGGTGTTTGGCAGTCCTATGGAGCAATGAAGATATGGATGTGACAAAGACACACATGAGTTCAAAAGACGGGATACGTGCAGGATGACCTTCTCTTCCTCCCTGTGGCTATTAGCTGATTGACATGAAGCCAGATGACACTGACGCAGAAACATTAGCAGAAAATTGTGCCATTAGAAGTTCGATTTTTCATTTCATCTCGATTTTCCTTGTTATTTTACTGCCATAAAAGAAGGTGTCTTGATTAATTGAACAATGACAGTACGGTGAAAACAAAATGTTTTAATCTTCAACACACAGTCATTTCTAAACATCTTTCTCAAGATCACAGTTTACAAACTCGGTTTTTAAGTAAAGTAATAACAAAACTAACAATAACAAGACTTGTATCAATACTTGTGGCTTTCAGAGGATATGGGTCTTCCTGCTGCTAATGTACTGCAGTGGGTTTTGTGATGCCGCATTCACCACTGGCCGTGCTTTTTTCTCTGCACCATTAGCAGACTTCTCACTGATATAAAGCTCTTCACATCCACTGATGATCTATATGTTTCCAAAAATATGTTGTTGACCAGAGAAATGTGCAAATGGCTCAGTGTTCCAAAAGGCAAGATCACGGAAAAAAATATATTAAGAAGGATGTTTTAGTGATGATGATGATGATGATGATGATAATAATAATATCAAATAAATGTGAATGAGTTATAATGCCTTCTCTAAACTAGGATAAAGGAACCGACATGGCTCTGATGTGACTCACTTTGTTTTTTGTTGTCACAAAAGCTGTCATTTGGCTTCTAAATGTCATAAGCTGTTCTTTTGGGTCACAATGAAGGATCTAATTTTAGAAATAAAAATATCAGAAAAACCAACTTGGCCCGTGAGATGTGTTGAAAGGCCTTGAATAGACTGCAAAGGGGGTAAAAAAGGCTGGATGAGTATCATGTTTTCCCTGAGTCAGTGTAGGTTTCTCTCAGGTATTCCAGTTGGCCCTATCACTAAAAACATAGTATATGAGTGAATAAGTGTGTGTTTGTGAATTTGAATGCTGGACGACAAATGGAAATTAGCCCATGGCTACAATTCACTGCAGCATCTCATCTCATGTGTTCATTAAAATGCACTGTCCCAACATCAAAACAAACAATGCAGTGTTAAAACAACAATAGTTGTAATAATAGTTTTATTTATTTATTTTATTTTTGGCATTTAATTTGTAAATGAAACACACACAAAATCAACATGTGTCCACACATCATTTAAAACAGTCATGTATCTCAAATACAAAACAGGAGTTGCAATTTTTTGTGATAATTGTTTTATCTGAATGAAATGTTGCAGCGATTGTCTATTTGAGAGCATGTCCACTCCCCAGGACCTTTGTGATTACTGCTGCTGTTGGAGAGGCCCTACTCATTAACTCTCATCACGGCTGATCTTAATGGACCAAACAGCGTAAAAATAGACCTGGAGAGGAGGCCATACCTTTTAACACCAGCCGCACAGTGTGCAGTGTCTTTTTCTGTTCGTAACAATGAATACAGTTTTTGTGCAGGTTAATTAACATAATTTGTTAAAAGAATACAATAATTTCATATGGGTCAAAATAAATGTAATTTGAGACGTGCATGTATAAAAGAAAGTCATACATAATTTCCACATCTGTGGATGGATTCAATTTTATGAATCAAGGGTGCCCAAAGTGCGGCCCGGGGGCCAAATGTGGCCCTCAGACCAATTTTTCGTGGCCCTCAAACTTCTTGTTGAATTGGCACACATTGACAGATTGTACTTTTTACACATTTCATAATCCTACACAATTATAACCTCATAAACAAACTTGTATTTTGGGAATTAGCTGGTTTTAGAGTTCCATACCTGAATGAAGGACAAGGATTAAAAATCTGCTAAACGCACTTAGTTGAAGTTTTCACTACATTGACCACCGATCTGTGGCCCTGCAGTCGTGTCCTTCAGCAAGACACTTAACTTTCCACCATAATAAATGAAATTGTAAAGCAACGCTGACTGTGTAGAAAAACAAATGCTAATCATTTTACATTATTATTAAAGTTGTTTTTATTTATTCTTTTTCATGATTCCATTATCAAATGTAGCTATATTTTTAGCGTTTAGCGCTCACGCTTCACGGCCGGTTGGACGGGGCCTTGCTGTGTGGAGTTTGCATGTTCTCCCTGTGTGTGCATAGGTTTCCTCTGGGTACTCCGGTTTCCCACACCACGAAAAACATGTGCACTAGGTTAATTTCTGAGCCTTTAAAATAGTGTCGAATTTTTAAAGTCCATGTGTCAGAATAATTTGGACAGGTCTATAAAAATATACTATACTAACTTTCTTATGTCTAACAAGTCTAAAATCTAAGATGCAGAGACACAGATAAGGATTCTCCAAATCCTTATCTGTGTCTCTGCATCCTGCTTCCGGATGGTCTCCCTTTGGGCAAAGCTATGGTCCCTTAGGTATTTACTGACTGACACATCAAATGAGCCACAGCCTATATGACAGTCACTGCAAATATGCATCATCAAATAACACGAGACTTAACCTGGATGTTTTGTCATGAATCATCACTGCATCCAGGGGCAGAAATGAATGGCTGTCTTAAGGCAGAGAAAGGAGACGTGATGGCTGAAAAGTAGGCGATTTATGAATGTGTTGGGTTTTTTACCTTAAATTTGTGGTTAAGTTGAGTGTGTGGGTTGGTTCTAATTACTATAGGTCAGGTTGTGTTGTGAGGTGTCTGGGAGCAGCACAAGGTGCTCGATAAATCTACCAGATATACGATCAAGAGAAAGGCCACAGTGCAGATTAATCACCACTCAACCAGAGTTCATTTGGTACTGACGTTTCCTGGAGATTCCACACCGGATACTATAGGCTTTAAAAAGAAAAGACAATAAAGACTAAAGGGGACAACAGGGGACATAATACAGCATTCCAGATTATCACATCGACTTTTGATTTTATTTTTCAGAGGAGGGAAGTGATACAGGATTTTGACACTAACCCAGGATGACAGATTTTGTTTTTTGATAAACTCCTTAAACTTAACTCTCACTAGTCACTTTGGACAGTTGAGATTAATATGATGTAGCCTACATCTGGTCCCATGCAGGTTCGATCCCGGACCAGATAGGGCCTTTCTGTGTGGAGTTTGCATATCTCTCCCTGTATCTGTGTAGGTTTCCTCTAAAAACACGTACAATAGGATCCCCTAAAAAAAGAAGAAGATTGATAATATAATAAAAAAGACATAACTTTTATTAGACAAGAGAGCTCTTAATTGACCTCTATGCCTACAGTAAAATTCATTACACATTAAAACCTAAATAAACAAACAAAGCAAACCTTTTTATTCTTTTACCTTTCTTGTTTATTGGTTTTCAATCTAATTAATTGTACATTTTCTTCTATGATGTGCGGGACAAGCAGTAAATGTGCTGCTGCCTGCGTGGAGGCGGAATCATAAATACTGCATAGAAATAATGTGTCTATGTTACCACTAGGGGGCGGAAGAGCAATAAAAAGACATGGACAAAGCGTTGTAGTAATATCAGTGGGACTTTCCTGTTGAAATAAAAGGTAATTTAGGGCTGTTTAGCGATTCATTTATAACATCAATACGCTTTTATTATTCTAGAAATAAGCAATCGTTACTTGGTAAGATGTGTCAAGTCAAAATGTTAAGTGCGTGGCCATAACATTTGTGGCCAGTGGGGAGAAAAGGTTAATGTCTTGCCCTGAAATATAACGCACGAGTTGTATTAAAAACAAATAAACATGCTTCCGCAGTAGACCTACACATTCAGGCAGCTGGGGGTTATAATATTATACATTTTGCCAAAACTTTGAGGTTATCTAGTCATGTAAGACCAATTATGTCTTGAGTGTTATAACATAAAACCATTTGCGCCTTGGCCCAAGACAAGTTTGGCCCAGATATGGGTGAAAAGACAAAGGGAACTTCTAATACAGGATTTAACGGTAACCTTCACTGAACCAGTTTCATTGTTAAACACTGCCCTCTTGTGACATTTTAATGTCAAAGCCACTATTGCAGTCACAAGACTCGGCAGCACTTAGCCCAACTATCCAGAAACCAGAAACACGGTGCGATAATAAGTCATTAAAAGCAGTACTAAGTAACTCGTTTACCATGATAAATCATTTTGTAGTCCTTTGGGGTAATATGTTTTTATTATAAAAACATAATAGCAACAAAAACAAGGACAAAAAGGTGTGTGTGTGTGTGTAGAAGCCTTTACAGTAGATTTGGGTAAAGTTGAAATGTGCTCGGTTTAGGTGGGGGGTAAAAGGTTAAGCTAGCTGCCAGCCACCGTGAAACAAAAAGAGCCAGAAATAATGAACAGATGACAAAATTTCATATGAAAAAGTTTGTATTTACAAGCATAGCACAAACATAAACAATCTGGTATACATTTATTTAACGGTTAAAACCATTTAAAAGTGTTATTTACATATTTTTTAAAATATTTAAATATTTACAAACTTCCATAATTCAGACAAGTTTACAACGAATAGCATTCACATTTGATTGTCGAAAGTGCTCTTTCAGTGAATTTCTTTGTCAGAAAACCTGCTTGACAAAGTAACCTGTACAAATATTGTAGAAGCATTTTTACATTGTGCTTTGGCAATAATAATAATAATAATAATAATTTGTATTAAAAACACTGAAGTCTATCTCAAAGACACAGATGGATTTGACTAAAGCCATGTTGCTCCATTAGTTCATAGGCGCCGGACATTTCTCTTGCTGCGGGCGCTACCTGGGAGGATTGTAGAGGTTTTGGATGCGCTGAAGTGTAAACGTGGCTGCAACTCTCTGCAGGGGGTAGAGCCGTGGAAGGACTTCTGGCAGCACGTGCAAAAGTCAAACTGGCAGCTGAGCCTGGTACACGTCGCTCTCTGAGCCTCCTTCAGAAACGTCGCTGGCGAGCCACAACGTTTACAGTGACGCAGGGACTCGTGCCGTTTAAGAGCACTGGCTGCCTAGACACACAGTGAAAGACATGTCAATCAACGAAGTTATGCACTTAACCAAAGTTGACTGTACACATTAAGGCATACAATAGAACTAAAAACCAACCATTATCACAGTCACAAAAAAGTGCCACATGTAATAATTTTAAAAAACGTTGACACATTTAAGAGGTTTCAATAATTACCTCAACATATTGATTGAAGCGTGAACAGTTGGGAGTAATTGTTTTAACTGAAGCTGCATTTCCCTTTTTTCCACAGCTTCGCGGCGGTGCAGAGGGTTGAGTGGCCATAAGCTGCAAGCTGGACAGAACTACTCTGGATAGACTAGGATCTCTGGTCAAGCCACAAGCTTTTCCCTGCAAGAGTTCAGAGTCCTAAACAAAAACAAAGCACCTGGTCAGGACTACGGTGACAAATGGTACGTTACAAAGGCATGTATGCAGTGCTTAAAGCAAATAAGACTTACGTTTTTTCCATCCATTATTAATTAATTTGATATCGTTTGTGACAATTCAGTAGTAATCATAGTTTTACCCCAAAGAAGTGACCATTTCAACTCTTAAAATATTAGGGAATAGGAAGGAGGAATTGTCATGGCTCGTCATTGCACATCCTGTGCCCAAGGATCAATAATAGACCTCACACAAATGTCTATTTAATGCAAATGTTTATCATGTGGTGAAAAATGTATCCAACTCAATGTTTTTAATTAATTTCTTATAGTCCAATTCTGAGTCAACCCAAGGAAAGGCATGGATTTGATCTGGTGGTACTCAAGGGTCAAAAATAAGTTTTGATGCAAGTTTCAGGGTCACAACTTTTTTCAGTTTCTAAAAATAGCAGTGCATTTGAAATAATATTCCACTTACTCTCAATGCCTTTTCTGCTAGCTGACATCTCTTCAGAGCTGTTGAGTCTTCATGGATTATTTGTCTCCATGATCTGCTTACTTTCTTGCAACTGCAGAAAGCATGACAAAGGATTATCAATATATCCAAGAAATATTTGAATATATACACACAGACACATTATATAGGCTACTGCTCACAACATAAGCAGCTCAAGTTACCTGATAAGGTCCATGTCTCCAAGCAAAGCCAAAATCTGAGCCAGAATGCACTTCATGTTTCTGGACAGCAGGGATGAAAACATGTCAACATGGTCCTCTCCCATCTGGCCTCCAATCACACGGTCCAAGTGGTAATCCTCTGCCAGTTTTGGGATGATACTCCAGTCGTACCTAAATAGATGAGCAAACATTTTAAACACTTAGGACCATCCACACATTGTGCTGAAAAACACCACACAATACCTTTTATTCTTTTGGAAGCTTTTGGCCAGTTCCTCACAAACTGCCCGGTTAAATTTAAGTATGGGTAGACTTGGGTCATGACGGCAGTCAGCAGGAGTGGAAGACATGGAGTATGTGTCATTTCTCTTCCTGTGAATATCTAAAGGAGTGAAGACTCCCATCACAAATGGAGAGATTGAGTCTTGACATTTAGTTGGCGATGGTTTTGGAGTGACTTGTTTCTCTTTGTACCCTGCACCAGTAACAGGCAGGAGTGTATGTTGTCCATGAACGTGATAATCCTCTTCTTCAATGTGACTGTTGTGCAGAGAGAGGTAACCACTGTCCTCGAGCCCTGGGTCCATGGCCCGGTCATGGTCCTGGTCAGTAGCATTTTCCTTGTTGTGAACGGCTCTGGTGTTGTCGTTTTGGGAGAAAACTGTGGGTATGGGGGCTTTAAGGACAATGGACTCCTTCACAGGGGACCCATGCACGACTTTGCAGTCGGTAGCAGACGTTTTCTCTACATTGTTGGGCCCTAAAGGCTCGTTGCTGGGAACCTTCATGATGGCCTTCTTGTGATATGTCATACACCCTTGTGTCATGAACCCTTAAAAAGAAGAAAAGACTCATGTTAAATCTGCAGTGTGCTGGTAAGGCGTCACTGGGCTTGGAATCCAGATCCGAGAAGCTCAGCACGACAAAAGAAATTGCGCGCCCCTATCCCACGTAGCAAAAGGAAGAACTTTAAGGCAGGTTTTGTGATTGTAACGCAAGTAGCTGCAAGCAAATGTCTGCTTAGTATAAAAGCAGTGGTAGAGTTATTATTTGCAGTCATTCAGTTGTGAAGTCCATCATCCGGTATGAGAAATAAATAAATTTGGCGCGGACAAGGTACGAATTTGGCGGATATACGAAATGAGACATAGACAAGTCCGGTTTTCTGTTGGCAAACTACAAACTAAAGATGTACTTTATCCAAAGATATGGATGAGAGACCACTCAGTTAAAATGTACACGGTATTCGTACGAGTGCACCTCGCATGCATTTAGGCAACAGAGAGTAGCAGTAATGCTATCGTTTAGTATTTAGCAGCATTACGACCTCAACCACCTCAACATTAAAAAGCTATTCTGCTATCAGTCTAAAACAACCTCTGAAAGACTAAACGTGGTGCTCTTGCAAAACGTACAGCGATACATTATTACAGGCAATAAATCACATAACAATGCTTAAAACATTGGATACAATTAATAGCCTACTGCTATTGCAGATACATTTTTGCTAAAAAATTCTTACCTTATAACAATGTACAGCTAATCCCTTTGTCCTATTGATAAACTGAGCACGGGGTAAATGTACAGCTAAAGGCCACTGCCTGTTCCATGAAAATCAAACAGAAAATCAACAGAAAATGTCCGCCACTGTGAGGTTCTCTTTTAAAATCCGTGCGCAAAAGGCGCAAACCAATCCCAGTGCGTCTCTTTAAAATTGTAGCAAATGGGAGAAGCTTCGCACTCGTGATGACGTCAGCACGCACAACACGTAGTGGTGCCGCAGCCGCCGGATTTTGTTTTTTCCCTCTCGATCTGAAATGTTCCAGTATGGGTTACACTTATCAATTTCAGGTCTATTTTGGTTAGTGATTTAAATTTCAGCACGGTTCAGTAGTATTAGGGTAATTTAATGTGCAACTGCTATCTCCCAGAGTTTGGCTTAAAGGTTAGAGAGCAGTGCTGTTGTGTGCTGCTGTGTGTGAAATACCACCTCGGTGTGGTATGTACTCATCGAAGTAAATATAATGATGTACTCCATAGGTATGTGACGGTATGTGAATTTGTTATTCTTGTTTTCCCCGATAGAGGTCATCAGCACCATCCAGCGCTTGGTGCGTTTTACCTTCACTGCGCAAGCGCAAGATATTCAACATGTCTGCGCCCTTCAGCAATCTGGTAAATAGAGACGTAGTTATAAAACTAGCTTTTATGGCCGCGGATTGACGTTTTTAAAGTCGAAAGCACAGCCTGTTATGCCTGTACGTTACAGTCTGTAATGATTCCTTCTGAACAATACATATATTTAGGACAATGTCCCTAGGAGACATCAGAAATCGGAAACATTCGAGTTGATTATGAAATAATCTGTTAAAATTACATTTAAAATGGTTTTGTTGATGTAACGCAATATTTCGGGCCCAACTCACTATTTATCTTATTCTTACACATTGAAATTTGCTATAGCATACCTTAAAATGACTTGGAAAAATCTACAACCCTTGCTCCATAAAGTAAAGATAATATTGGGGCCTTCTTTTCCAAATATATCCCGTGACATGTACAGAATGAGAAGAAATATTATTTTAGAGAGGTTGCAGCCGCATACTTTTGTTTGTGATGGAACGCCCAAGAGAAATCTTCACACCACTGCATCCGTGATGGTGTCCAAGCTACTGACACTTGAGGAGATTTTTGCCAGAGCATCTCTACAAGACTTTATCAAAAAGATGGAGACCGAGTACAATGACTGTTTAAATGCAGTCAACACCACTGAGTCAGAAGAATATCCTGCAGAAGAAGAGTTGAGAGCTAAGCGGACCAAAGTCTCTCGTTTGACCCCGGTCATTCAAAGCGTCAGAGAACTGTCTGCTAAAGAGAGGGAGCTGGGCGAGACAGAGATTCTTCTCAAAGGTAACTGGCGAGAATACTGACACTCCTACAGGATCATGAAATGTAAAAGACAAGTGTGAAGTGTCATGTTTTTCCAGATGAAGACATAGCCCTCAGAGAACTTGCAGAACTTGAAAGGGAGGCCTGTTTGCAAGAGATTCAAGTGTTCAGACAAAAGGTACTAATTGACCCACACAAGTGGCAGTACTGAACCTAAAGGCTATTTTTATAAGTGTTTATTTTATTTTTTATCAAAGAAAAGTAAAAACTTAGATGAGACAGTCAATAAAAAAAAAAGGCACTCAGTTGTTAGTTTTTGTCCTTGTCTGTGTCTTTCCCACACTGTAACATTCACAATGTATGTATATTCTAGCTCCTGGATCTGCTGATACCAGAGGAAGACCCAGATCTAAATGACCTCGTTCTGGAGGTCACAGCTGGAGTTGGGGGACAAGAAGCTATGCTGTTTACTGCTGAAGTAAAATAATGTCATAATTCTCATAAAATACTTGCTACATATATTGCAGATGCGCCTGATACTTAAAATATTAGTGTATGTGCAGTGTACGTCCGATAGTCTAGTGGTTAAGGCTACTGCACATAGGCTGGAACACTGATCTATCCTTAGCAGTGTGGGTTAGAGTTCCGGCTCCGACAATTTATTCCCTGCTCTTCACCCTCTTTTACCTTAAACTGTTCTGTCAAATAGAACCTTAAAGCCAAAAATCCTCATAAAAATATTATTGTACCTCTTTCCAAAGGTTTTTGACATGTACCAGGGTTTTGCTCATTACCATGGCTGGTCTTTTGACATGTTGGAGTATATGAGCAGCGATATAGGTTAGTGGGAGTAGGGCAAATGTTCTAATTCCTAATAGAAATGGTAATAATATTTTATGGTTGTTGGAATACTTGCTAAACAGGAGGACTTCGCCGTGCTTCGGCCAGTGTCACTGGTGATCACTGCTATAAAAAAATGAAGTTTGAGGCAGGTGTCCATCGGGTACAAAGAGTTCCCAAGACTGAGAAACAGGGTCGAATGCACACCAGCACTATGACTGTGGCTGTACTACCACAGCCTACCGAGGTAGGGAAACGCAGTCATGTTTCTTGCATTACCCTTCTGTGATAACTGTTCTTGTGTATATGTTAGATCTCTTTCTGCATAAATCCCAAAGACTTGAAGATTGAAACAAAGAGGGCCAGTGGTGCGGGAGGTCAGCACGTCAACACCACTGATAGTGCAGTCAGAATAGTCCATCTGCCAACAGGTAAAAACATAAACAGCCCAGCAATGTAGTGGGTAAAATATGTATTGGATGTCCAAGTTTCTCTGTAAATAATCCACACATGCAAAGATATCCATGTTGTGTGTAATAATCAGTGTTTGGAATAACGCCGTTTAAAAGAACGGCGTTAGGTAACGATGTTATTTTTTCAGTAACGGAGTAATCTAATTCATTAATCTCCCCATTCTTTAACCCAAAGACGCGTCTTCCCCCCCTCTCTCTCAGCGCTTGTTCTTCTTCCTCTCTCCCCGATCTCCACTCCAGAGAGACAGCAGGCCGATAACTTTCTGTTAGGGCATTTAACTTTATATTTGCTGATAATTGTTTTACATTTTGCCTGATGAATGAACGGAGAGACTTGCACAATCGGAGAGACTTGCACAATCGGAGAGACTTGCACAATCGGAGAGACTTGCACAAAGACTGTGCGTAAAGTCTGCCCTGATCGTTGGCTGCGTTAGTACATGTTTCTTTTACTCCTGTTCCTCCTCATTCTCTTTGAATACGGCCGTATTCCTACATTAATAAAACAGCGGCGCAAATACTGGTCAATACCATTCAGTCACAGAGGCCCCCCCTCTACTCTACCCCCCATTCAGTTCATTCAGTTACTATGAACATCTTGTACATGATAGTACATAACATACAAACACCTGTCTGTTCTACTCATTTCAACTGACTTTTGAAAACTGCTAAAAAAAAAAAAGAATTCTTCTATATAAAGCTATTTTTTTTTAACAGTAACGCAAATAGTTACTTTCCCTGGTAATGAGTTACTTTATTTTATTTGTATTTTTATTTATTTATTTATTTTATTTTTTTGAGCCGTTTACATTTTAACATTCACATTTACATCATTCTATTAGAGGCGCTCCAAAAAAAGAAACTTTCATTATAGAGTAGTTCAGTTACTAACTTAGTTACTTTTTGGAACAACTAGTGAGTAACTATAACTAAATACTTTTTTAAAGTAACGTTCCCAACACTGGTAATAATAATGTGAATTCTAAACTTCAGAATGTTAATTGTTGAACATTGTTGATTTGTATGGAAGAATGGGCCAAAAATCACATCCGGGCAATGTGTGTGCTTGTCCAAGTGTGTTTTCAATGCTGGAATGTGTCTTGCTTTTACAATGTTCTTGATACTTTTTCCTACATTATTACACAAAACCTAAGTTATGGACGATCAGTTGTTTCTTGGCATGTGTGGACCATTTGTGTGGATAGTGTGTGTAGTTCGTACAAGTGTATAGTTGCCAACATCTGGTAACATTTTCATGTCAATAGCACAATTGGAAATACACTTAAGCTACTGAGAAAAATAGTGATGCATTAATAATTTATTTGACCAATTATTGTAAACGGGAAAATTGTTTCATTATTTTTTATACATTTTTATGAACTCTATATTTCTGTCTTTTTTTAAGGTGTTGTTGCAGAATGTCAGCAGGAAAGGTCCCAGATAAAAAATAAAGAAAAAGCTATGAAGGTCCTTCGAGCCAAGCTGTACAGTATGAAATTAGAAGAAGAGACCAGCAAACGGTATCGGCAGCGTAAAGTGCAGGTGGGACATTCAAAAACACGCTTTTTACGCAGTAAAGTATTTTGCAAACAAAGTTTATATGAGAGATATTTTTTGTGCATCCTTAGGTTGGGACAAAAGGCAGGTCAGAGAAGATTCGGACATACAACTTTTCTCAAGATCGGGTGACTGACCACCGCATTGGAATGACAGCGCATGACATGAATAGTTTTCTACTTGGAGAGGATCTACTGGAAGATATGAATTCATCATTGCAAGAGTTTTCAAACCAGGAGGCTCTTTTAGAACTTCTGGAAGATAATGATCAAGGCTGAAGCCTGTCTTCCTAATACAAGAATAAATCAATGTTTACCCCCAACAAATGGGTTATCAAATTAAGCACGGAATCTACACGTCTAATGAGGTTATAGTGACTTTTTACCAGTATAATTAAACTTATATATGCCATACTTGGTATGTATTTTATTGTGGATTATTTTCATAGACATATATATAGACGCCTTTGCTTGGAGGGGAAACCCATGAGAGAAAAAGAGCCCTTGATAGGAACTACATTACCCACAATGCACCGGTCAGGCTGATCAACGGAATCTAGAAATGTCGTACCGCTCTGGGTTTGTAGCTGCGGTCGTACTATTCTTCAGTGTAGTCATCGCATCCTGTGCTCTAGTGCAACCCATAGCTAGCGTCAAGGAGGCTTTAGCAGCCGTGTTTTCGAAGAGGTTCGCCCTTTACACCACTAATAGACTTCTATTCGCTGTGAAATATGTTTGGGAAATCGAGAAAAAAACAGTTCTCGATTGAAAAACGTCGTTTGACTTTAACCTGCAGCTGCAGCTGAACGGGTGAAGCGGTGCCTTGGCCCATCTGTTTCGGTTAAGATTTTGACAAAGCCAGTCTGATGTTGGTGTCGGCTCACCCTCTCGACGTCCGCGGATTTCTGCCGTTTTCACGTCGTGCTATGAAAGTGAATTGTCGAGCTGCTCAACTGAGGTGAAAGTGTCAGGATTAAAGTGAGGGGGAACGGGGTTAATATTTTTTGGCAGGGCGAGAGTTTGGATCGGGCACCGAGACAGGGTTCTGGAGGCGTAGGGGAAGATCTGGAGTCCGAGCCCAGTGATGGCAAACGAGCCGATAATACTCAACGTCTATGACATGGTAAGAAGTAGCCTACACTGGTAGTAGTAAAAGAAAAGGTGTTACTTGTGTTTGCATTTACTTGTCCTTACGCACAGTGATTGTCATAATGATCAAAGCGCACACTATTCTGTTATTCCTATGCAATATGGTTGTTATTATATCCCAAATCCTGTTTTATATATTACTTAAGTAAAACCTGAACAGTGTTCAGAGTGCTGCATAAATAGTAGGCTACTAGATATAAGGCAGTAAAACAAATGTGCCTCTTCTATTGACAAGAAGCATCATATATCAGTAGCATTTTCGATTGTAAATATGAGAAGGCCTGTCCTACAGTAAGTACCTAAAGAGTTGTCCCCTTGTCACACTCTCAGAGGGCAAAAGTCCATCTGTATTGAATGTTCTGTCCTTTATACAAAAAGATTTCAAAAGATCAATCATGCACAGCCCTGACTACCTCTACCAGCCTTATGGATTTTCTTGTATGTCACCACCGAAATTTGACTACCCATATCAGGAGGACTGAATAACACAAAGCTGCTCTCCCTTTTTTGAGTAAACTGCTGCAGCCAAAACAACAGGACTACATGAGTGACACCTTTATTATTCCAGCTGTCTAATGAGCGGCTGGTCAGATACCGTCTTCTGCTGCAGGAAGGATGGGTCTGTTTTCTACTGTAGCTGGGGTCATCCTTTAGTCAGTGTGTGGTCATCAGTGCAGTGTTGTCATCAGAGGACACCGGTCATTGTTCTTCATGTCAGATGAATCACTGAACACAGACAAGGTGAACAATAGTGTGGTTGACTCCAACCACACTGTTTACATTTTTATTCCTCTGATTTTTAGTTTTTTGCTGGATTGCTATGCTTTTGGAGTAGAATTTGTGTTGAATTTTTTATCAAATACACATGATTGAAGTTAGTGTACAAATTGTCAGTGATTTTTGTGCATGTTATTTTTATTCAAAACAATGGTTCCTGTTTGTATACTGTTGACTTCCCCCTCGTCCGCATTTTTTCAATGTGGTCTCGCGCTCCATCTTCCTCTGGGCCTTTGTCTCCTCCCTCCTTCTTTCACTTCCTTTCTGTGTTCACTTTACTTGCTCTTTATTCTCCAAGCAGACTGCAGGGCTTTCTCTTGTTCCACTTTGACTCTTATGAATTGCTCCAGTTGTAGTGTGACCCAGTAATAGAAATAGTAGTGCTAGTACTATTACAGGCAAGCGCAAAAGGTCTACCCACTACACTTTAATTTGATGTGTGATGGGGTTGTTTTGGGTATCTGCAGTAGCTAGAAAAGCGCAAATGTTTTAATATATCTTTAATACAAGTGAATATAAATGTTGTCATCTCACCTGAGAGGGTAGTGAGGGGAGGGGAGCCCTTGTGTGGAGCACCTGCTTGCAAAGTGGGGCAAATTATATATGATAAATGTTCAAAGTTAGAAAAAAGATTTCATATTAAATACAAATAGAAAGTGATAGAAACAGGTAGTACCCAGTGTTAGAGTTTGGATGAGACAATGGAGGAAAGCGTTTGTTATTGTTTGAGCTGAGGTTTGTATAAAAGATATGGAAAGGTGGGGGAGAAAAAATGTTTTTTTCCACTTTCCATTGTACTTTTTGGATCCAGCACACTGGTTTTGAACTTAGGATGTGCGTGTCTCTCCTTCTATATTGTATAAAAGATATGTCTTGTTAAAGAATAACATTAAATAGCTATTTATCATACTGGGTTAAGCTATAAAGTTGTACTATCTCTGTCATAGCCTTGACTGTGGTGCTCAGGCGCCACTGAATGTTTTGCTTGCGTATCGGTATGACGCTCTTAGACGGTATTTATCCCTCTTCTGTGGAAGCATAGACAGACTTGAATGGTAGGACTAGCGCAATGTCTCGAGTTCATGTCTCCGGGGCCCGTAACGATGGTAAATAAACTTCTCCTGGATAAGACATCCTGACTGCTGCCTATTTTTCATCAATCATCTCGAGCACCATTGTTATTTCTCTAACATGTCTAAGATCATAAATTAGCTCCATGTCATGTATGAATTTTTTTAATGAAAAAAATCTAATCGAAAAATTTAGATTTATCAATATGAGGGGAAAAAAAAGTTGAATATTTATTTTTTATTGTCCAGGCCTAGTTCTTGCTCATTTGGATATTTTTGGAAACTGAAAACAATCTCCATTGAGGAGTGAGCAGATATACGGACTGATTGGCTCTTTGTGTTTGCGGCTCAATCGTGTTAAATGACTCTCCCTAGTATCTGGAGATGTCCCTTGGTTTCTCTTGGAGTTTTCCTGTTGGCCGTGCACTGTGCTACTTCTAAGTGGATTTCCTGTCCAGCTCTGAGTGCTTTAGCGTGGCTCTAATGAAACAGCATTATGTGCACTCCACCTGTCTGTCCACCAGCTTAGTGTGTGTGTCTCCTACCACACGTATGGTAAAGCAATGTAATATGAAGAAAACTTAGAGTAAAACATTTCCTTACAGTATAGTTGTAGCACTGGGGATACTTGTACTGCAACACATATTAACATGATATCATATCTGCATTGATCTTGCAAAGCACCAGTTTCCTTCCCTTGTGGCTTTCGTTATTTTCCCTAGTTATAACTCACTCTAGTTATCATGGTACAGCAAATTCAGAGGCCGTAACATAGCTATAGCTGTATTTGTCTGTTCATTCACAAGCTCACAATCTTCCCCTTTTCTTTTCTTCTATGGCTTGGAGGAACGTTTTAACAAGCTTTGAGGTAATGCGGGCTGAGATAAGAGTCTTACTTCACCTCTGAGTGGGAGGAACCAGGAGCCTTGCCACTGTTGCAATCTGCTATTTACAGTAATTGGTTGCACCTTTCTTTATAAAACGGTAAAAACGTAGTGATGGTTTGATAATAATGTGACCGTATGTGATAACAAAGGATATTGTTGTTTGCAACACTCTTACAATATAGTTACAATGCAAATTTCTGGTAATTGACAATCTTTCATTCAATTTTAATTGTATTTTTTTTTTTGCCTGGCAACAGTCTAGCGTCTTTGCCTTCAGTATAATAATTACAAAATGACTTGGCAAGCAACTTAGAATTGTGGTTTAAAAGGTGGAAGATAACACCAGGGACATGTGGTGCAATAATCAATAATTTATTGGTGGAGTTTTTCTGGAGCAGACCTCTTATTGCCTGTTTGTGTAAGTGATCCTGAGTAAAATCACAGGTTCTGACATGTTTGGTTATGAGTACTAAAGCACTCATCACTGAGTATTTCATAACTTCACTCATTTTAGTTTAAAGACTTAAACAATTTGTATTTGAATCAGTTGTAACATTTTCAATTACTTGTCTGCAATTTCTCTTTCAGTACTGGATCAATGAGTTCACCAGCACTCTGGGCATCGGGGTCTTTCACTCAGGGATTGAGATCTATGGAAGAGGTCTGTCTTTTCTGAACATTAGCAACACACAAGCGCATTAGCTGTGTGGTATTTTGTCTAGGTGTGAGTGTGTGTGTGTGTGTGTGTATGTGTGTAATCAAAAACATTTCTTCACTGAACGTTCACAGAGTTTGCTTACGGCGGACACCCGTACCCATTCTCAGGAATCTTTGAGATCACACCAGGGGATGCGACTGAACTCGGTGAAACGTTCAAATTCAAGTGAGTTTTGCATCCATTGTTGTAAATGTGAAGTTTTAATGCTGAAGTTGAATTAAATTCTAAGACTATTTTGCAAATGTTTTCGTGGTAATTGTGTAGGGATGGATGCCAACAACAACCGCTAGTTTGATCTCTCTACAAATATGAAAACTATGCGGAGGAACATGATTTCATTTTTTAACTCTTAATTCTTGATGACAGTTTGAGTGAGAATGCATAAAATATAGAACAGAAAAAAAGAATCTATCCTTGGTCGTTTTTGCGGAGGACATTATTCTACTGCAGTCATTTTTCAGCTGTTGCATTAGATCAGTTTTAACCATTTCAATTGCTATTTCAATTGGACTGCATCGCAAATATATCGTTCTGCCCTATTCTTCTGTGTCAACTTGGTGCAGATCAGTTCTTTTTTCCTCAACTCTGAGACAGTATTGATTTTTTTTTTTACAAGTATATCGGGCTACATGTCTAGTCCGTATAATTCAATATGTTCGAGGATTCCCACGTTATTCTGAGTGGAGCGTTTGTGCAGAAGTGTGTTACTTCTGCTCTAGTTGATTTGCCCTGTGGCTTTGAACAGACTCCCTGAAAATATTCACACACCCCAAAATAACAAAAAACAGAAACAGAAAAGAGTTACTATGTCTTAACAGTCTTAAAAGTGTGCTTGAGTCGTCCAACAAGGGCAAGCTGTTTTAGGGCAACTGAAGAGTTGGCCCGAGACAAAAACAATCTTAAAACTGCAAAAGAAATTCAAACATGAAAGAGAAAATGTTAAACTTCTGTAATTTATGGTTGTCTTTGCTGTACACCTCTCACTTGTGTGTCCAGAGAAGCCATAGTCCTGGGCAGCACAGACTTCACAGAGGAAGATGTGGAGCGGATCGTGGAGGAGATGGGAAAAGAGTACAAGGGCAATGCCTACCACCTCATGCACAAAAACTGCAACCACTTCTCCTCAGCACTTTCTGAGGTATGCAAAACATTTGCATGGTGCCTAAATACAGTGTTGTTTTAAATCCATAACGCGTAGAATTTTACCTAACAAATAAAATTGAAATACAAGCATTTATCTTATGACAGATATTATCATCATTGAAAAATGCCTCATAAATGTACAAACAAACATGTGCTCTTGCTGTGAGCGGCTCAGCTCTCCTGTAACTTTATAGGGAGTGAGTACGTCTCCAGCTCGTCTCCATGGAGATGTTGACTAAAGGCAGCAGAATTTGATGTTTACATATTTTAGGTCCTCATCCAAATCCATTCTTTGATTACCCATTGCAGAAATATCATTTCCTGTGTTGAGCTGGTCATTAGGATTATGTTTTCTGGATACATATTTTTGTTTTAAGTTACACTGCAAAAATGTCTAGTGCATAAAGCCGAAAGAAAGCGTAAAATAACAAATGGTAGATTGATTCTTACACATGACATCTCAGTTATGAAATGATTCGTGTGCCCAACAACATTTTCCACCAGGTGCAAATATGCAATATGGCTCCACCTCTGTTGTATGTGTTGCATTTGTTTGTTTATTGTACATAAAAAAGCAAAACCCCGAGCCAAGCAAGTGCCTTTTGTGGCTGAATCTGAAAAACCCCTGGTCTGTCAGCAGCTTAATTAAAATGCACAGCTCGTTTTGGGGAAGCCACTTTTTCCATAATTCGATAATTACACTGTCAAAGCTTTGTGGAAATTATTGGTCACATTTAGGAAACTTAGATGCCTGGGCCTGAAAAATACACACAAAATGGCTCTGGATTTGGGGCTCCAAGTTATTGTGAATGCCAGTGAAGTAAAACACGGCTTTATGAGTGTGGAGGAATGTTCACTGGCTCCGCGAGAATTAACCTTCATAACCTTTTTTAGGCTGGTATTTATACCCCACTGCTACATAATTATCCAATAAAAACGTTTCTATTTTTCCCTTTCTTGGGTGAGGGTATTAACCTCTTAACCTCCAGTTTAGCTTTACCCAAATCTAAAGGTTTCATGAAAAAACTGTCAAAATAGCAACATAACTAAGACGAAAACGAGGATGAAAACGCAAAAGAAAACAAAAGAGCGATAAAAACTATTAGTGATTGGTTCATTTGCGGATTTCTTTTTCAATTATTGTTATATTCCACTTTATAGCCAATGTCATACAGATCTACTATGTCAATGTAAAAAGCCCTTAAATAATTACCGGTACCTAAGTAAAATAGTTAATTATAGTAGGTACTGAGTAACCGTGCGCCAGTCTAAATGTTTTAGTGTTGTTGTAATCTGGCAAACAGAACATAAAATAATTCAAAATATATCCATCCAAAAAATGTTTCATAATGAAAAACTTTCTAGGGCTCATCGTTTGGGGCCAGTATTACCTGCACACGAAACATTTGTGCTTTTTATATATAAAATATGAATTTTGTTTTTTAGAATGCGTTTTTTTCCTCTACATGTTGGCATTTGAAAGGTTAAAACCACAAAAGATTTTTGTATTTATGATGAGGGCAGAGAATAAAGACCTCAAAACAATAACGACTTTGTCATTCATGTTTATTATTTAGAAATAAGGAGGGCCTGAGGATTCAAATGTGATACAGGAAAATGTATTCAAGTTTAAATTAATCAAACTTAGATTCATTTTCATCTGTCTCATGAATTTGTCACTTAAAAATGTACTCAAGGAGGAAAGAGTAAGTTTCCCTCAGGTAAGGGTAATAGTACCTCTTGTAAAAGTAAAAAGGGCTGTGATTTATCTAAATGATCAAATTTATGTAGCGCCTTTCTACCTGCTTTAGGCACTCAAAGTGCTTTACATCAAAGAACCAGTCATCCATTCACACTCTTATTCATACACCAGTGTACGCAGACACTAGAGGCAAGCTGGAAGTGTCTTGCCCAAGGACACAACGACAGTGTGCACCTGCGTGATTCGAACCGTCGATCCTCCGATCACAAGACAACCCGATCTACTCTCTGCACCACTGTTTCCCCAAAATCTTCTCCAAGAAGTACAGTTGCGTCAAAATGTTACTCTAGGTCACGTGCCTGAGTTAGTGTAACTACTCGCTTCTGTGTGACCGGTTCTGAAGTTTGGTCAAATCTAAATTTCCTTTCCTTTCCCAGATCCTGTGTGGTAGGGAGATCCCTCGTTGGGTGAATCGCTTGGCCTACTTCAGCTCCTGCGTGCCATTTCTCCAGAGCTGCCTGCCCAAAGAGTGGCTGACCCCGGCGGCCCTACAGTCCAGCGTGAGCCAGGAGCTGCACGGGGCGGGACACCTAGAGGAGGGAGAGGACGCCGCTGCCACTGCCTCCCTGGCCTCCATGTCGCCCTGCACACCCACCTGCCCCAGCCCCTCGTGTCTGCCCCCACACCCACGCCACCACCAGCCGCGACGGTAGGAGCTATTGGCGCACTGACTGTTGGCTGTCAGGTAATAGGACGGTCAAACGCATCAATCAATGGCTGCAATTCTCTCTGATGT
Source organism: Proterorhinus semilunaris (assembly GCA_021464625.1). Taxonomy (NCBI): domain Eukaryota; kingdom Metazoa; phylum Chordata; class Actinopteri; order Gobiiformes; family Gobiidae; genus Proterorhinus; species Proterorhinus semilunaris. Next base: position 20,145,464 of record CM038357.1, read on the forward strand.
CAATGCTGTCTTTAAGCAATCCGCCTGCTCTGGGAATGTCAGCTCAAAATAGCAGTGAAAACTCCGCTGGATATTTATTACTCCTCAGTGACAGTATCTCATGCTTTTATTTTGGAAGGAAATCCTGCTGGTGCAAATGTCTCTACATTTCATTAAAGGCGAGAATGCAAGATGGTGTAGGTCAAGAGGGTCGGTGCATTTCCTGAAATCGTATGATGTCTTGTGAATTGATAGTGAGAACAGCTGTTACGTTCTTTTACTTTTGTGGTGTGAAAACTATATTAAAACCTATATTAGTAAAAAGAAAAACATTGTTTATTAATTTTTGCAAGTTTAGGAATAAAAATATGAATATACTTTATTTACTTCATGAAAAACCTCGAAAAGCCTTACATTTAGAGAGCTGTTCTCAAGAGTTCACATTATACATGGTTTCATGCCTACAATCAATATAAAACGAATGACAGACGGAACCTAACAGTAGAATGGCAGCTCAGCCCTAGATCACTGAAAGTTTTCTTCATTGCATTTCAATCCACTATGTTATTGATTATTATTTCCCCCCACAAACCAACACAGAACTAATTCTATGCCATTAACAAGTATGTCTGTAAAATGTTAATTGATTTATTTATCAGTCGTATATAATTTGGTGTCCTTTTATGATGCTGCCTTTTCAAACCTTTGGGCTCCATGTGTCCCAAAGAAGAGCCATGCAGGTGATTTTACAACAGCTGGACTGAGGAGTGTTTTGTACTCCCATGTGGTATTTTTAAGATCTAATGCCTTTTTGTGGGATTTAACTCAGGATGTAAAAAGGCTTTGTAATATAAACTTGACCAACCTTTTTCCTGTTTCTTAATTTTTGTTATTTTTTGTAATGCAGTAGTCACTCTTTAAAGTCCAGTTTTATACTGTGCTCTTTGATAAAGATTACATTTTGTTTGTGGCTATGTGTATGCAAATCTGTGTGTGTGTGTGTGTGTGTGTATGCTGTGTGAGTATACCAGCAACTGCCAAGTTGGACAACTTTCCCAACACACACAATATTTCCATTAGACATTTCTCATTTGACTTGTAATACTTATTTCAACATGTTTGATTTTAAGTTGAATTGTATTTTCTGAAGTCTGTATACTGACGATGTATGTATATGGAAACAGCACTGTATGTTGTACAGTATTCTACAGTATTTGTGTTAAATCATTGACTGACTAACCATGAAGTGTTGATGGTGGCACCCCCTACTGGCCATGTCGTACTTGACGAACACAAGAGTGCTGAAATACCTTGCAGTTTTTACCAAGCATCACTTACGCTTTCTAACTTTGCATTTCATGTTCCCAATTCCTGTTTTATTACTTTTACAAGCCAAAGATATCCATTTGTTACATTTGTATGTGTTAAACAAAACAAAATGTCTCTTTTTGGTTTGTGTCTTTTTATTGTGGCGTTTATGTTGCTCACATTGTGATCTTTTGCACACCTTTTCTGAGCTATATGAATAGAGGTTATCTTCACCAAGCCTTCACTGGAGCTGCCCAGATTTCTACCCAGTTGTACTATTAAAAAATGACCATTGTAAATGGAGTGTTATTTCTTTAATATTTTTGTGCACTTGACTAGCCAGCCAAGATTCTGCCTTCTTCCACATGACCTTATTATACAATGTTTATAGTCAAATATAATAAAATAAAACATCTTGTGATGAGCAGGACAGTGTGGAGTTCTGTAAGACCTAAACTGGCAACCTAATATTTCAGCAGAGATAAATGACGATGGTAGGAACTTTACTGAAGGTTTCTTGGTACAATTTTGAGTTTGATGGGCTTCAGTGGTTGGCCCTTCCAATCAAACGTCAGCGGAATCTGAATAAACAGGAAACTAGTTTTGAAATCAGATCTTCACCTGAGTAGACCCTATAAACTATGGTCCAAAGAACCTTACCATGGTTTCTTTGCACGTTTCCAAAGTGTATTTCTGAAGGAAGCGAACCACAACCGTCTTCATGACCAGGACGGCATAGCGCAGTCCAATGCAGTTGCGAGGGCCTTGGCCAAAAGGCATGTATACATAAGGGTTGATCTCTGCGTCTTTACTAAATCTGCACAGGCACATACAGTACAAGTATGACATTAGTATTAAACTTTTTGAACAAAAGTAAAACTGAATCAACAATACCGCTCAGGTTTGAACTGTTCGGGCTGGTCCCAGTAACGTGGATCCTTGTGCAGAAGGTATAACGGGATCCCAACCAGAGTTCCTTCTGGGACAGTAATGCCATGGAGCTGTATTGTCTTCTTACACATTCTCTCAAGACGAGGGGCAGTTGGGGTCAAACGCTGGGACTCATTAATGACCTGGTCCAAATACTGTAGACTCGATATATTCTCATAGGAGACTGGAGACTAAAGCAAAGAGGCTGGATTAAAAACAAACCCATATGTATAATAATAAGATGTCAACCTGCTGTAGAACCACTGTACATTGTGAGGTAAACTAGTGTCTATCTCATCATGCAACTTCTGCAACACTTCAGGGTTTGTTGCCAGATGGTGAAGTGTGTTCGCGAGAGTTGCACTGGTGGTCTCATAGCCCCCAAAGATGAAAACAAAGGCTTGAGAAAGGATCTCGTGCTCAGTAAGACCTAAAAATAAGTAAATAATATAATACATAAACGAACTCATTTGATTATTAAGTAATTGTTCGCGAACGCCACAGCCCACTTCTGGGTCCTGATCCAGAAGTTGAGAACCACTGTTTTGAATAACCACACCTTTACTTGGTTGTTCTTGCTCATCTTGTATGTCAGGAATTTCACTCTCAATCAACACTTGTAAGAAGTCTCCTCGGGTCTGCATGAACATAAATTAATCACATTGTAAAATAAAATTTGTCCTCAAGATTAGCTCTCACAATGAAAAAATTCACTCCTACAATACGCGATGATACACTTACAGTTTTATCTGAATTATGTTGATCTTTGAACTTCTTTATGATATCATAAAAGAAGTCCATACTGGCTTTGGGAAAAAGGGACACACCCAAGGCGTTCATTATCCGACTGCTACCGGGAAACATCACTGCGGACAGAGAGGCAGTGGTTACACACGACTGAAAGCACAATGTACATGTATCATTTGTCACCCCTACTTAATATAAGGAGGGGCCAAAGTTTGAAGCTCATTATATTCTTCAAGTGAGTGATGAGAAGCCCATCTGGAGTGTTAATGGCATCAGTATCAACGCTGAAGGATGCACTCGCCACAACATCTAGACTGTAGGGGGCCACAAACCTGGAGCAAAAGAACATGCAATAAAACCTGATACACGGCTAAATTCTGTATGGTCTGATAGTCATAAAAGCACCTTACGCTTTAATATCAGTCGCTTCCGCCAGGTTTTTTTTCTCCAGTGTCTCAATAAGTCGATCTGCATAGCAACTGACGAAGGAAAATACCTGTAACAAGCAATCAGAAATGACAATGACAATGACAATGACAAAGTAAGTCACACAAACGCAAAAGGTAATAAAAGGTATTTGGAGACATGACATAAAAAATAAAAAAAGACATGTGCTGGTGAAAAGAGTAAAATTGTGTCATTTCAATAAAAAACACCTGTTTTAGCCTTCCACTTGTGAAGCATGGTGACAGTGTGTTGCGGATTCTCTTCCACCTTTCATCTTTTACTGTAGTAATTGCATCATCCATTTCACCTGCTAGACTATTGTCCTGAGAAATCAGAGAAGAATTCATTATCTTTTAATCAGTCTAAATATTAACAGTATTGTATTTGTTGTTGACAACTTATGTACTGTATTGTGATAATTATTTTATGTGTCGACTCACCCTGCGGTTGGTAAACACAGAGTAGCATTCTTTCACCATCACTGTCTTAATCATTTCAGGGTCTGCCACCATTAACACTGGCTGACGGCCATCGTACAGCCTAACAACCAGAGAAAATGAGAGGAATGGGAATACTATTATTTGGTGTTTAAGTTCATATGACACATTAGATACATTTTTTTCAAAGTCAACATAGTCAACACAATTTACCCAGCTTTCTTTAGTTTAACCAGAGGGCAGAGGGCTCCTCTCAAAAGCGCTATATAAATAAAGATTGATTGATTGAACCATTTTTGTGATGTTTAAAGTTTCACTTCCTTATTGGAACCTGACAGGAAGTTTGTCTATGTCTATCCAGCACAGACTAGCAAAGACAACAACAATCATTTAGTTAGTTAGTGTTTATTAAAACTTTCTTACCCCCAAAACGCTCCATACTTCTGATGACACAACCGGTCAAAGGGTAAGATGCCCTGGTGCCAAATGATACAAAATGTTTTGTGTTTATACTGTTTAGGATCATGCTTTGAAATGTGTGAATGGGAGTGCCTTACCTTGCTAAAGTACAACATTGTTCCAAGAAAAGGCATGGGAGTTGGTCCTGGAATCCCTAGGTTTCTGAATAACCTATATGGCCAAATCCCATATCTACAATAATGACATAGCCTCATTAAAAGGAAGTGACACCAAGGTAATTAAGTGTCAGCAAATACGTGCTCATCATCTTAGGTTATAACATGTCCTAATGATACTGTCTTTAGGCCTAATAGATAACATTTAATAGGTTGGGTTCACGTGACATCACACCATTGTAAACAGAGTAGGTGGGCAACTGAAAATTTCATGGTGGTAACTGTCAAACTGCAAATGTTTTAACAGTGCCTTGCGAAAGTACTAATACACCTTGAACTTTTGCACATTTTTGTCATGTTTATAACCCTAAACGTAAAGAAATTATTTTACATTTTTTACTAAAGGTTCACACACAAGTAACAGACGACTATGAAGTGAAAGCAAAATGATACATGAGTCTGTTATTTTTCAAAAAATAGAAAAGTGAAAAGTGGGGCGTGCATAAGTATTCATACAGCATGAATTAATACTTTTGTGGAATCCCCTTTTCCTGCAAAAACAGCAGCAAGTCTTTTGGGGTATGACAAGATTGGCACATCTAGAGACTGACATTTTAGCCCATTCTTCTTTACAAAACAACTCAAGCTCTGTCAAATTAGAAGGAGAGCGTTTGTGACCAGCAGTTTTCAGGTCTTTCCACAGATTTTCAATAGGATTTAGGTCAGGACTTTGACTGGGCCATTCTAACACATTAATATGTTTGTTTTTAAACCATTCCATTGTATATTTAGCTTTGGGCGGCACGGTAGTACAGCGGTTAGCGCTCGTGCTTCACAGCTAGAAGGTCCCGGGTTCGATTCCCACCTGGACGGGGCCTTTCTGTGTGGAGTTTGCATGTTCTCCCCGTGTCTGCGTAGGTTTCCTCCGGGTACTCCGGTTTCCCCTACCACCAAAAACATGTACAATAGGCCGGGATGAATGATGTGAGTGAGTGGTTGGTGGTGGTCGGAGGGGCCGATGGCGCAGATTGGCTGCCTCGCTTCCGTCAGTCTACCCCAGGGCAGCTGTGGCTACAATAGTAGCTTACCACCATCAAGTATGGAGTGAATGAATAGTGCAATGTAAAGTGTCTTTGAGTGTCCAGAAAAGCGCTATATAAAACTGATGCATTATTATTATTCATTATTATTATTTGTGTTTAGGGTCATTGTCCTGCTGGAAGGTGAATCTCTGCCCCAGCCTCAAAATGTCTCTGTATTTGGCTCCATCCATCTTCCCAACTATTCTTACAATCTTCCCAGTCCCGCTGAGGAAAAGCAGCCCCATAGCATGATGCTCCCCCCCCATATTTGACACTGGGGATGGTGCACTCAGGACGATGAGCAGTGTTAGGTTTGCTCCATACATAACGTTTTGCATTTGGGCCAAAAAGTTAAATTTTTGTCTCATCTGACCAAAGCACCTTCTTCCACATGGTAGCTGTGTCCTCCATATGACTTCTAGCAAACTTCAAACGGGATTTCTTATGGCCTCCTTTCAATAATGGCTTTCTTCTTGCCACTCGTCCATGAAGGCCAGATTTGTGGAGAGTACGACTCTAGTTGTCCCATGTACAGATTCCCCCAGCTCAGGGGCAGTACGTCGCAGCTCCTCCAAAGTTATCTTGGGGCACTTGGTTACATTTCTGACCAGTGCTCTCCTTGTTCGGTCTGTTAGTTTAGGTGGACGGCCGTGTCTTGGTAAGTTTGCAGTGGTGCTATACTCTTTCCATTTCTGAATGATGGATTGAACAGTGCTCCGTGAGATGTTCAAATCTTGGGAAATCTTTGTATAACATTAACGCTGCTTTAAACTTCTCCACAGCTTTATCCCTGACCTCTCTGGTGAGCTCCTTGGCCTTCATGATGTTGTTTAGTGACCAATACACTCCGACCATAGCTCTGAGGCCCTCACAGAACAGCTGTAATTATACTGAGAGTAGATTACACACAGGTGGCCTCTATTTAATGGTTAGGGCAAGGTTTGAACATTCTGCAGTCATTAGGAATGTTATAAAGGCAATTTAATGCACTCCGAAAATGCTGTATGAATACTTATGCAAGCCCCTCTTTTCACTTTTCTATTTTTGGTAAATAACAGAATCATGTATCATTTTGCTTTCACTTCCCAGTTGTCTGTTACTTGTGTGTGAACTTTCAGTAAAAAAATCCCAATAAAATCTTTATGTTTATGGTTGTAAACATGAGAAAATGTACAAAAGTTCAAGGTGTATTAGTACTTTCGCAAGGCACTGTATTGTCTTACTTTTTGGTCACTATCTTTTGTCGTTACTGGGATGTGAGCATGATGTTGGCCAGTAAAGAGGACTTTCTGCTTTAAAAATAATACGATTTGTGAATCCAATCTCAACCAAATACTGATGAATATTTGTCAATTTCCTTTTTGGAGATTTCTTACAACTGTCTTTATCTCTGATGTCATTATGTGATGATATCATAGCATAATAGAAACCAATTGCTTCAGAGGCCAGGTCACTTCTCTGGCACATGTCCACACCAGTCCTTAAAGCCACACCGTGTAGAATTTTACCCAGTAAATAACATTGAAATACAAGCATTTATTTTATGGCAGATATTTTCATCATTGAAAAATACCTCATGAATATACAAACATTATATTGCTGTGAGCGGCTCAGCTCTACTAAGACATGACTGTAACTTTACTGGGAGTGGGTACGTCTCCAGCTCGTCTCCATGGAGATGACAGCAGAATTTGAGATTTAAACAGATTTGGTTCCCATCCAAATCCATTCTTTGATTACCCACCGCAGAAATAGAATTTTCCAGCTGCTCATTGGGAGCATCTTTTGTACTAATGCCAACAGTATAGTCCATAATGTTACGCAGTGTGCCTTTAAGGAAATGACGCCAATGTTGTCCACACCATGGATCTATTATAATAATCGGGCTTGGTCCACACATTGAAGTAAATGGTCCACAAGTTACGCAAATGGTTATTACATATGGCAATTTTCCAATTTCTAGTTACCACTTGTAATAATCTGAAGCAAACTATAAAAGCTAAAGTAGACAATCATGTGTAAACACAAAAAAACGAGTAAACAACGTTGAGCCAATTAAAAACAACAAAGTGTTGTAATAATAGGCTACACGTAACAAGTAACACGAGATGACTTACAGCAGCAACAGAGTAAAAAGGAGAGCCAACAGAGTCCATGTGGATGCCGAAAACCACCAAAACTCAAACATAATGCCTTCTCCAAAACTTCTCACAGTAGAAACGCTGTATGCAATCTATTATCACTTACTGCGTCAAAGAGGAAAAGGTTTTGTTTTATCCTCACTGGAGAAGGCGGGGCTTTCTCCATGGACATAACGAGATATTGTATTCTTTCATGGATTTTGAGTCCAGAAAATAAAGGTTTAGTTATGTAACTTAAGGTGTATATATAGACCTCAAGACCTGTACATTAGCCACGGATATATAATGAAGACCCCCCCCCTCCTTCTAATTACTTTTGTCTTCCCCCCCCCCCCCCCCCTTTTTTTTTAACACGATATGATGTTACTGTGTGATTTGTGGTATTGTAACTAAAATACATTTAATTTTAACATTTGAATTAGGTAAACCTTTGGTCAAAATAAATTGTATCTCTTCCGTATTCCATCCAAACCCCGGAAGTACAATCCCTACTGCACGACCTTGCCTTTCACATGTGGTTGTATTTCACATTTACCCCCTTTCGTCCTGTCACCAAGATCCAAGCGCAATAGCATTATAGGTAAGCAGACGCGGTTTATGTACGCTTTTGTTGTCGTTTCAAATTAGATTTTGGTTTTCCTGCTGCAAGGAGCTAATGCTAGTGCTACAATGCTCCTTCCTCCAAGCACAACAACAAACCCCCGGCCAATTTGTTTAGCAAGTGTGTGAGTTCGTATTATCTAAACAAACGTAAAATCAAACGTGTTTCTGACTAGGCTGTGACAATTCAGACGTATAGCTGAGTGGTTATTTCCCCAAGACCCTGTTGTGTACTAATTTTTCACTTATTCTTCCTTTGTTCACTAAGAAATAATGAAATAATACTGAATGTGTATTTACTTTTACCTTCAGCTGCCTTTTATTCTGTTTACAAATCTACATAAAGGCTCTTCACCCATTCAGCAATGCAAAGAAATGTTTGTGTGATTGTAAATACTACTGTACAAATGATTGCGTTCAATATATTTAAGCCAATGCCAGTGTTGGCAGCAAAGTAGCACAAGACATTTTATTTCCATGCTCTCAGCTATGTTACAAGTTAAATAAGACATCATGCAGAAGTAACATCAATTATGTTCAGCAATAAATTCAATTGCTATGTGTTTAATTTAGGGATGCACAATCAATAAATGTTTGTTCTGTATAATGTGATATTTCATCCTTATAATTTAGATAAGAAAGTAACCATCTGTGTGCTTGAATTCTTACGGTGTGTCTTTTCCAGAATTGAATTCGGGGAAATGTTCCTGACCCTGACTCTGCTGAGGAAAGGCATCCCTGGAAAGCAGTGGATTGGGAAGTATCGCCGCCACAGGCCGGTCACGTGGCAGATGAAACGGAACATGGTAAAGCATCTGGAGCGCGAGGCAGAGAATGAGTACTGGATCAGTCGTCCATACATGACTCCGGAACAGGAGGTGGGACATGCAGCTGAGCGCAGGGCTCAAAACTGGCTCAAGATCAAGGAGAGGGGCTTTTCCAACTTTCCTGAACACAAAAGCATAACCGATCATTTAAGTCATCTCAGGATCACAAAGACATGGTCAAATTAAGGACTCACTCCACATATAGAGACTGAAATGAGACTAAAACTATTTGATACTATTCGTTTGTGTGTTGTTGGTGTATTATCAATTGCAATTCTTCCATCGATTTGCCTGGCTGAGTGTTTCAGTATGTGCCTGTTAAAATAAACCACAATCTTGTCAAAATAAAATTGCAACTCTAATTACTTTTGCTTGTGAGACTTTTTCACAAGATTGTTGAGCCATACCTCACAGTATTACTCAGTGCACAATAAATATATATATATATACACAACCGGTTATGGTTATTGGTATTATTTACTGTAAACAACACAACCACGAGAGATTCATTGAACTGCTACACACAGCAATACAAATATGAAAACACACAAGACAAAATACAAGTTCTGGTTATGTTGACATGATTTTATGTAGTTGAATTTGAGCTGAGCATGTGAGTGAATGTTGTAAAAGACTGTACGTTACTGTTGACCTGTTCTAGTTATCGGTCAAACAGGTTTAATTATTACAGCTCTAGAGTTGTATTAGATAAACGTGTAAAAGCCTGAATTAAACGGGTTACAATTTTGATTTCTCACCATTGGGATATAAATCGTTTAGCAAGAGGAAAGAAGAAAACTTTTGGGGATTTCCATTTTTGGAATGATAATTTAAATAATTCCTAAAAAAAAATTATAAAACTATCCTGCATGAAATAATTTATTTCCCATTATGAGTTTGGGAATTTTGAGGATTTCAATTTTTGTTTTTTTCAGTTTTATGGCCATTATTTTTTGGATTCTACTGTTGCCAATACCAAACCTGCTCAGAATTATATCGACACAGAAAAGTCTGTTTGCGCCGTGGGTAATCAAAGAATGAATTTGGATGAGGACCTAACGTATTTAAATCTTATATTTGGCTGTGTTTTGTCCATGGACAACTCCATGGAGACGAGCTGGAGACGTCTCACTCCCAGGAAAGTTATAGTCGTTTTGAGTTTGTTTGGTCAATTTTATAATATATGTCATTAAATAAATGCTTGTATTTTATTCTGTTTATTGGGTGAAATGTTACACGATGTGTCTTTAAGTTTAAAGGTTTATTTTTATTTTTAAGTTTTTTTCTAATAACATCAATATAAATTGCAATGAAATAACAGGAAGTTAGGCAATGTGAGATAATATGATGCAGTTAGATGGAGGCAGGTTATGTGCTGTGAGGTACGGGGAAAGAGTTTTTCAGTCACGAGTATTTTTATAGGAAAAACAGAAAAGATGAGTAAATGGGAGCCTTGATGGGATTGTGTAGCAGTAACCCGTGTATCCAGCAGATGGAGCACGTGTTTTTGCAGCAGCAGCTCGTGGATCCTCCACTGTCCTGTAGTCCCCTCCTGTGTCCTGTGCACTGCGCTCAGGCGTTGTTTTCCTCCTGGATGATGAGGTGCGTAAAAAGAGGCGCCAACGCACCGCACCGGACTGAGGGAGCTAATGACCAGACTAGACAGACCCTGTCCGACTCCGACAGCATCCACGCAGCGTCTCCACAGCAGCGGGGACATGACGAGCCTCGATGCTTTGAGGAGTAAAGCTTTACCTGCAAACGTCTGAGCACAGAGGCAGCATGGCGGGAGGTCGGAGGGGACTTGTGGCCCCTCAAAATACTTTTTTGGAAAATATTGTCAGACGGTCAAACGGTAAGAGCAATTTGTATTATTTTATTTTATTTTATTTTCTAAAATCGACAACCAGTTTAAAACCAAGCACCACTTTTGTCGCACAAGAGACATTTAGAAAACAACTTAGGTTTAATTTTATGTTAATATTAGACTTATTACAACACTGTTTAATACTCATTCCATTAATTGAATTAACCCTTTTAGATGATTGAGTTTTCCAGCGCAGCTTTCCCTAATCGGGATTCCCCGAAGTACATTGTGTAGGTGGAAAACGCAGAAGACCATTATCGCAGCACTCACTGTCGATTATATAAGGCCGATGGGGCTCCTAATTGGAAAATCATTTTAAGCGCAGTCTTGAGTGCATAGGCCAGTAGTATAGCGATAGGACCAGGTTACGCAAATTGGTTTAATTATGCGTAAAGGTAGTAGGAAAAAAGTGAAAGTGTGATAAATGAAAGCTATTTGTGACCAATATGTTTGCTGATGTGACGGATCTTTGTGAATTTTATCGGCGGTCCAGCCTTTTTGACCACCTCGTGTGCCCTAAGTGCGTCCCGGGGGCCAAATGCGGCTCACAAACCCTTAGACATTTTGCGGAGTTGACACATAATTGTAACTTCAACAACTAACATTTAGTGTGAAACAGAGCTGGCATTAATTAAGGTTCCAAGCCTGAATAAATGTCTGGTCGCACCGTTAAAACCTCTGCTAAATGCACCCAGTTGAATATTTCACTCACATTGACCATTGTCTGTGGCTCTCCTCTCCATATACACCCCATAATGAAAAAAGCATATTTGCACTTAATTGAAAATACACAAAATGTAGGCTCATATAGCCTACAATTGTATGTAACATTAGCTATAGGGTAGCCTATCTGAAAAATATGATTTTGGAATTTGTTATTTGTGCCAATTATCACATGTAGGCTAAGAGAAATTACCTGGATAGTCATGAAACTGGTGTTGATTGATTGATCAATTTAATGATTTGGTTCTTATTTGGGTTTTATGAGGGATACCTAGAATCGTCCTATGAAGCAGTAATCTATCTTCAGAAGAGGCATGCATTTCTTTGTTTTTTCTCTGCACATCTGAATTTACCCCCGAAAATAACTGCTATATCAAATCTTTTCCTTTGACCTTGGGCGGTCGGTGGATTAGTGAGTCCTAAATCTCCCTCCAAGTAAGAAACAAAAGAGGCCAGGCAATAATCTACGGGATGCCAGTGAGGAACAGTGGAGTGACTAGGGCGTCCCGGTGGTGGGTGGGCGCTTTGCAAACAATGAACTTCTCTGCCTTTTTATGTCTCTCAATCACTCATTGTTTAATAAGCGGCTTCAGGCTGCGTTCTGGATGACAGTGCGTCCTCTTGGCATTTCCTGCTCAAAGTTTTATAGATCGGGCATTTAGAATGAACTTTAAGGCAACTTTTAAGTGTCGCACAAGTCCAATTCTTTTAACAAAACCCTATTGCTGTACTACTAGGTCCTCCTCAGTTGTCCCAAGACACAAGTGACACTACTGTGCAAGTCACTTGGCAGTTGTGTCTTTCCATTGCTTGTTGCTACAGGAGATGGTGCAGCCAACAATTTGCTTTATAGGTGCTGGAAAGAGGTGCATAAATACTTGGTAATAGACATTGGCTGCAAATAGCAACTCAAAACAAAGCGGCCTATGTAAGGTAAGGTTGAATGTACTTTATTGTCCCTGTTGCGAAATGTGTTAGATTGATCTTAACCCATCCTTCAATATGGGGAGCAGCATCCTGGGACCCATCTCCATATCTCTATTGTGCACATCTTTTTTGTGTTGATGGGAACTCACCAACACACAAGGATCATCTGCAAACTCCACACAGGAAGGCCAACAGTTTGAGAATTTGACCTAGGGATCTTTTTTTTTTTTGGCCACTCATAGGTAGCCACACAGCCACCATGCTCTCAGTTGGGAGCTGTACTTTTTTCCTATTCTTTGTTGTGATGGACTGAAAGTTAATTGACTTGTTAGTCCCTTTACTTTAATTCCTACTCTTAGTGTCCTCGTTATTTATCCAGGCTTGGGACTGCAAATTAGTGATTTGTAACCCCTTTGCAGTATTAAGACTGAAAATAGGGTACACTGGCCTTAATGTGTGCCAGACTTAGGCATACTGAAAAACTGGTGCAAATACCTGTAAAGCCATATATAGGTCATTTTCAGATCCACCCAAGACACACTGCCAAAGCTAAACTACTATAAACTGTTTTGTGCCACATCGTAATGTTTTTAAAGCCTTCAAATTCCAATTGTTGTTCTGTAATTCGTTCTGTCCTTTCTGTCCGTCATGTCCCGGGGCATACACTGTGATTAACCATTGTTTTCTGTTTCACAAATTTCAGTTTGGACACTGTCCCATAAACAGACAGGTACTATGAAGAACAGTCTACACTTTTTCTCTAGATATCCCCTTCGTAGTGTACAACATGTTCTATACCAAATGCTGTTAATTTACAAGTCTTGATATATATAAGGAAAACAAAATGCACTGTCAGCGATTCTGCTAACGTAATAAAACTGATAAAAAATGAAATTATATGAACGTTTACAACAACACTCACTTAGAAGAGAACAGTTGTAAAATAACACGTTGGCATGGAACGTCCTTGTCTTATATGTTTTACATGATTGAATACCCTGTGTTCATTGTGTCCCTCTGTGTCTCCCCGTTTAAGTGTGTGCATATTGATTTTGTTTTTTGCTCAATGTCAGCAGATTAATAGGCTGGTCATGGTCTTCAAAATCAATACAAAATCAAACATTTACATTATTCAGGAGATAGTTGTCAATTGGAAAGATCTTCAGGGCTTTTTCAACCTCGATACATGTACAGTTCATAGGCAGTAATACAACTTTTTGGCCTATTTGTTACTACTTGTCATTAAAAAGCACCGGAAACTAACTACATCTTGGTGCAGTCAATTCAATCATCCTTAGAGCTACAAAATGAGCCTTCTGCTAATTTCAAGAATAGGATGGAAGCTGTTTAAATATGCTGTTTTGCGCTATTAACGTTTTTTTTTTTGCATAATAAATTTTTCTCCCTATAAATAAGTTTTGCTTGAAGGCCCCACATTAATTCTCATTTCTCATAACTATGTGAGACAAATTACTGCCAACTCCTTGCCATTGAAAAACATGCTATTGCATGTTTTTTGTAATGTAATTTGGCCTAACAATATGGCAACTGTAAGGTAAAGCAAGTAACCCAGTATTGCAGGGAGAACCTCAAAGTGAATGCATTAAACTAGTGAAGGCATGGGAATTTATTGAAACATGTTCAAAACTGCAACTAATTGTCATTGTCCCATTAGGGAAACTTCACCTTTGCATTTAACCCACCATTCAAGGCCGCTTAGGGATCAGTCAGGTAGAATTGTCAAAACGTTATACCCAGACACTAAATAGACACTAAACCTTAAATTTAAACTTGATATATGAGCAAGTATAAAAGTATATAGCCACATATTGCAGCCTGTTACAACTTGAAATACTGGTTTAAAAAAAAGAAAAAGGAAAAATAGGCCTAGTTGGATTGAACACAATTATACCATCATGCATACCTTTAGAATTCATACTGAGCTTTATCAGAAGGAAAGAGATTAGTTAATTACATAATATTGTATACACTTACTATAAAGTAAAAGAGAGACACTACCGGGACTACGACATCAGTGTGTCCAATTTTGCATTGTGATAGGGATAACAGTATCAAGTATTAATTTTCTTAGTATTGTAATTAAGCTTAAAATTGTTTCATAACAACACTACAGTCAGGAGGTGGGTGACTGCAGTGCAGCACCCGGAGACTACCTAGCTGAAGGATTAGCCCATTGTGCATGTTTTAGATTGACTGAGGAAACCGGCCCCCGGTATGGACAAAACATGCAGTTTGCAAAGTCCCCACATGGACCTTTTTATTTCCTTTATCCAGCCGCTGTCTTTACTGGGCTGTTCTCTTTCTGCAAACTATAGTAATTGTAACAATAGCCAGTATCTGTCTAACATGGTGCAAGGCAGGCAGCATAGTGGATTAATCAATGGTAATGCACAAAGGGAGTACAAGTTGGCCCGTGAAGTCCAATCCAAAAGACAAGCTACTGTGTTGCTGATACAGGCAAAGCAAGTCTCTTGGAAATGTAAGCAAATGGTGGCCATATCACATAATACTAAAACCATCAGTAACGGCTGATCCGTGTGTCATTTCCCAACTGTATACAGTCTGTGTCTCTATTCACTCTGAATTAGAGAAGGACTAAACAACAATCAACAATCTGAACAATCAAGACAATCGCTCAGACATGCAAACAGCCATGTTATGTTCTCCACAGTAAAACATGTTGAAACCGAGGCACATGCAGGATCCATAGCTAAACGTGAAGCAGCAGATTATTATGGCTTTGCTGCAACATCTTTCTGAGACCAAGCGTCTCTAATGAGAAACTATAAAGCACAAGCCTGGGCTGCAGCAGTTCTTGCCTCTGTGTAATTTAGGTGGGGTGTTCATGAAATGAGCCTTAAATCATCAGGGATCTGCATGAAAAATTAGCTCTTAAAACATTTATATTTTTGAACAAACTTTAAAAGGAATTATTAGTTGAGTTATTTCAAAACTTTCTCCAACAATAACAGAAAATGTAATCATCGCAATTTTACGCATTTATGTTGCTGTTTATTATCACTAACTAAACCAGTATGACAGTGCTTCTGTCTCATCCTGAAAGTCCTATTTCTCTCCATACATAAATCATTTATGTCTTTTCTTTACCTTGCTCCGGCTACATGTTAGTGGATGTGTCATCTCCCGGGGAACGCAACCCCTCAAGCGTGTGCCCTCTTTTTTCCCTGTTCAATCTTTTAACAGACACTAACTTTGTGCTGGGAAACGCTCAGATTGTGGACTGGCCCATAGTCTACAGCAACGATGGCTTCTGCAAACTGTCGGGCTACCACCGAGCGGAGGTCATGCAAAAGAGCAGCACCTGCAGGTACGAGCACAACTTTCTACACTTATCTGGAGTTGCCCACTATAGATGAAAAATATATGACTCTATATATCTGCTCTTAGGCCCTAGTTGGAATTGTACACAAAGCAAGTCGTACCTCCTGGAGAAATAATATTTATATACGCTAGAATAAAAACATATCTACCTGAGCGCAGTAATAGTAAAAATATCTGACTCATTAATGTAGGCTTAGGTTTGTGACACTTTATGAGTAGATTTTGGCAAAATTTAACCACGGAAAAATAGCAATGAATCACGATACATATTAGGGTCATGTGATGTGAATATCAAAAGGTCGAATAGGTAAAACATTTTTTGTAAACATTTTATAAATAATATTATCGACATTTCACCCCAAATAGAATAAAATACAAGCATTCATTTTATTTTATTTATTTTATCATTGAAAAATGCCTAAAGAATAGAACGAACAATCATGAGTGTTTGCTGTGGGCGGTTCACCTCCACTAAGACCATGACTGTAACTTTACTGGGAGCGGGACGTCTTTAGCTTGTCTCCATGGAGATGTTAACAAAAGGCTGCCAAATACGAGATTTAAATAGGTTAGGTCGTCATCCAAACCCATTCTTTGAGTACCTTCTGCAAAAATAGCATCTCTGTGTTTGGCTGGTCATAGCTCCTTATGTTTTGTATTTCTGGCAACAGTACAATCCAAAAATGTTAACCAGTGTGCCTTTAATCAGAATGCAGATACTTCGGTTTGCCAGATTGTTCGGCTAAAACCACTCTTCTTCTTGCCTCCAAAATCCCTGCACCTGCTTCAATCAAGTGCAAATGAGTGCTAATGTGTTCCTCAAAAATCCTACTTTGAGACTGTACCTTCACTGGCAACGGCTATAAAATTTAATTTGAAGCTCAGTGACTGAATTTGGGCAGTTCTTAGCTTTCAAATGAGGTTCGGCATGCCTGTATATTTTGTTTACTGTGCCGCTTACAGGTTCAGTTGTAGTTGCAGTTCCCGTTTTTTTAAACCAGTAAGAAGATATGCTTTAACAAAAAGTTGAATAAAACCTTGCCGAGTGCATGAATACCTCTGACAAATACAGACAATTTATCTTATAACGTTTTCTTGCTTGGCTCGCTGCTTGGCTGTGAAATTAGATCAGCAAAGTATTAAACATAAAATAAATAAAAAAAGCAATAACAAAGCTTGCCACTCTGCTGTTTATAAAATACGTTTGAAAAGTGTTAGGTTCTTTCCACTGTATACAGTTGAGGTCTTTCCATTCTTTTCCTGACGTAATTGTAACTCAAAGTCGTCTTGAGCAGCTCACCCGGGTACATACACAGCCAAACAAAACAATGAGGATGCTTCCCTCACTGTCAAAGCTCATACAAGAGAGAACAATTCGACATTAACGCTTCCCAGCACACCGCTCATTATGATCAGTGCATCTGTCCTGATGCTGCTGCTGTTGCGTAAATCTCCCGTCTATATAACACTTTTCATTACACTTACACTGTGGCTTCTGGATGTGCTTAAAATAAAATCTAACCTTTGTAAAGTGTACCTCCTATTATGTTCCTAATTGTTTTAATGGAAATTGGCTTTAAAGACAACACAGTAACTTTTCTGTATGCACTATGTTACAGCTTTTAACACATACAGTAAATGCAGTGCTTGACCACTAAAAAGCATGTGATTCTTGTATTATTCTTGTATGTATTGTCTCTCAAATGTGGATGCGCCTGGATATGTTGCAATCGCAATACATATTGTAATTAGATTTTTTTTCCCGAACATTGTGCAGTTAAAGGCACACTGCGTAATATTTTGGACTATACTGTTGCCATCAGTACAAAACATGCTCCCAATGAGCAGCTCAACACAGAGCTGCTCACCGGGAGTGGAGACCCACTCCCGGTAAAGATACAGTCACGTCTTAGGGGAGCTGAGCCGCTCACAGCAAAGGCGTCGTGTTTGTTTGTGCATTTATGAGGTATTTTTCGAAGATGAAAATATTTGTCATAGAATAAATGCTTGTATTTTATTTGTATTTATTGGGTAAAATTCTACGCAGTGTTATTATTACTGTATTTGTAACTTTTTTCTTTTGTTTAAAGAAATAAAGATCAAAACAATGCAGAGGGAAGAAGGGCAGGGAAGCGAGAGAGTTCAGCTTCCTGACAGCCTAGTGAATGAAGCTGTTCTTCAGTTAGCTGGACCTGGCCCGTAGACTCCGCAGTCTCTTCCCATTACACTGAAGAGACTGAGACACATTAAACACGCGTATGCTGCTCGTATACTTTGATAGTGTATGAAGAATTGTGTGCATCAAACGATAAAGGCTGCTGTATTATTTCTGTTGTATTCTATTTTACGGAACATGAAAAATGATGGTAACGAGACACTGCAGTTTGTCCTTTATAATCTTAAAATACAAATGTAACACTTTCCAGAGCAATGTGACGCTATATTTAGTGCTGGTTGTTTGACTTGAAAGGCAGAAAAGAAGCTACGCATGGAAGCAGTGTTGCAGCCAGCTCTGAGAACCGTGGGAGACTCGGGTTTGTCACAGCCAGCTCTGCAGCCATTAGTGATTTAGACCCTGGAGTCCCTTAACAGAAGCTGCAGGAAGGCTTGCCAATACAAATATCGCTTTGGGAGAATTGTTTTTAGGGTTATTTTTAGTCCGGTGGTGATGTAAGCACAAGGAAACAGGATAATGAACCATCTCGCTCCAAGATACGATAGTAATGAAATGTAGCTGCCTTTCTCTTCTTTTAGTGATTCACTTTGATTTTATTATTGCTATTGAACTTTCGCCTTTTATCTTCCTGAATCATGTGCAGCTATTTGAATAAGATCATTTCGGCAACTATGAGATAAGCAACAAATGTGCAGGTCCAGGTCAATTATTTATAATCAGGAGAATAAAAAAATCAATTATTTTCAGTAGTTTGGGGTTATACAGGGTCGGCCTTTGCACTTTCTCTCAAGACCAAGTAAATGAAAATACTTAAAAGGAAGGAGAAAGTAAGAAGCATGATGTAGATTAGAATATCAAATAATTAAATGATGTATTAATTTATGATAGAATATGGTGGTCTTGATCAAGTAACACCGATAAGTTTCTAACCATTTATAGAAATAATGTGTGTGCCGACTCAGATAAGAAATGACTCTTTGCTTTTACCTTTTTTTTTCGGTCAAAATAGCTTATATTATAGTACATTATGTTGGATGGAACTAATTGATTTTTGGTATGCAAACAGGCTCTTTACTAGGTCGTATTACAAAGACAAAGCCATAATTGAATCTTAAATGGCACAAGAACCATGTGCATTTTGTGATTTTGGTGAGAACGATTCAGACATCCAGGTATAAACAATCAGTCCAATGATGGACACAGCTGGATATGCATTGAGGTAGACGGCCGACGCTGCAGTTCGGCTTTACCCAAACCTAAAAGCTTCTTGATGCCTATAGGCCAGTGAGCGCAACAGTGTAATCCCTTATTTGAAAGCTAAGACCTGCATAAATGATCTTAACTTTTTTTGTCATGTTGTCGCCGTATTTTTATCACGTTTTGAAGCGTTTTTTGTCATGTTTTCACCTCTTTATTTTGCTTCTCTTTTGGGCCTTGTTTTTGTTGCTTTTCCATCGATTTTTTTCATTGCCTTTTTTAAGCTTTTTGTGGTGTTTTCATACATTTTTCATAGAATTTCTATTACTCTTTTGTTGCTCTTTTATGTTGCTTTTTCATCACTCTTTAGTCGTGTTTTTGTCACTTTTTTATTACGTTATTGTTACTTTTCCGGCATGTTTTTTGTCGCTCTTTTGCCCCTTTTTGGGGGGGGGGGAGAAAATGTGCTCGGTTCAGGTAAGGGGTTAAGAGGTTAAGTGATCCATTTATCCGGGCTTGGGACTGGCGCAAGGTGTACACCCCTTGTATCACCATGTGGCCGTCCAATTCATAACTACTGAAATAAAAGGAATTCTCTAAGAAGGTATAGCTTGCTCTAGAAACATATAATGGACTGAACTCGCTTGTAACATACCGCTCTTTCAAAGATCATCATGGCAGCCACAGAATATGCCTCGTACTGAAGGTATTTAAAGTTCTCGCACACGCTCGCCATCCAACATCACAGCCACTTCTCTCTTCACGTCACAACAAGTCTGTGTTCGGCGCGTGATTTCAATGATGGATTTTTTTTTTCTTCTCAGTGGCTGATCTGGTAAACATACAGTGTGGGGGACCTGTGGGAATTGGTCGCGCATGATGCGATAGAGTCATTTGGTGTTTAGCGCATTTTTCTCTTTGAAGGAAGCGGCTGGCAGAGGGGACATTCATCAGTGATATTACATCAAGCACTGGTCTGAAAAGTCTCGACTTGAGCGTCAGAACGGCGTCTCATTAAATTTAGCCAGCCTTTTGTATTTCATAACAAACTCAGGGTTATATTTAGATCAGCGGAGGAACAGAGAGCTTTGCAGGGTGCCGGTAATAGTCAAAGTGAGATGAATGCCTGTGCCGTGTGGTTAAATGCCTTCATGGCACTCTGACCCATCTTCAGGTTTAATTTGTTTTTGAAAAGAACTTTGCATTTAGGCAATTAGTGTGCCGGAAACATTTATCTTTATTTGGTGGTATTTTTATACCAGCGGAATTTGTGTAAAGATCTTTTGTGCTGCACTTTTTCTCATTAATGTGAAATGATGAATCCTTTGGCTTTTGCTACGTCCAAATAGAAAGTATGATTCTACAATGAGGAGATAATATTGTGAGGAGAGGTTTAGCCTCATTTGTTTTTAAGTATTTCCTTTTGTAGATGGAGAACGAGAAGGAGGAGTATGAAAAAGCAATTGCGGTGCTTTCACTAGTCTTGTTAGTGATAGTGGCAGTGTTGTTCTTTGCAGCTTTAAGTTTAGTCAAAGTATGGATTGTTGGAACTCACAACAAAAGGAGAATTAGTGTTAAAAGCAGTAGTAGTATTTATATTGTGTATATGTGTAATGTTGAAGGCTTAACTGTATATGCTAATAAATAGTTGAAGAGAGAGCCCTACACATTAGCCCATCATCTTATAACTGAAAACATGGCCGTTTGAATCATGGCTCCCGCTGGTGCAGACTGTTGTTGTGGCCTTGCTTTGGAAAAGAAACTTCATGTAACCTTACCTGTGTGAACAGTGTGTGAGTAAGTGGTTGATGGAGGTTGGTCAGAGGGGCGGCTGTGGCTACGGTAGCAGCTTACCATACCGCCTTGTGAATGGGTCGCCGGGTCAAGCCTAGTTAATACCTGGATGGGAGTCCGTGAGAGAATACCAGGTGTGTGTGAACAGTGTGTGAGTGAGTGTTTGGAGGGTCCGTTGGCAAAGATGTGGCAGCCACGCTTCTGTCAGTTTACCCCAAGGGCAACTGCGGCAACATATGGAGCGAATGGAAAATTCCCTTCCCTTGTGTGTGACTTGTGACTTGTGTCATGTGAAAAGCGCTATACACATTTCCTTCACTTCCCCCCTTATTTGTCAGAGTTTACTTTATATAAGAAATTGTCAATGTATTCTTAAAAATGAGAAACATCAAAGTACCACCCTGTATCACAACCCAACAGTTCAACATGACACAAATTGAAACATAAGTGTTTGTCTAATGCCCTATGTCCTGCAATGAGCTGCTCCCATATCTCACTGTTGATTAACTTAAAAATCTTCTTCTTCTTGTGTGTTGCAGCTTTATGTACGGGGAGCTCACCGACAAAGACACCATAGAAAAAGTGCGGCTGACGTTTGAAAATTATGAGATGAACTCGTTTGAAATACTCATGTACAAGAAGAACCGTAAGTAGCAACATGGGATGAAAACAATGTGAGGGGGAAAATCCAGAGTGTCTGGTCTCTTGTCATGCAAATATATTCAGAAGCTCAGTTGTAGCACAAGTTCAAAGCCAGCCCTGCGCATTTCTACCTTTTTGGAAATGTACTAATTGGTTGAGAGTTGGACCAAAGATGTCTTCCACTGATAGAAATGTTGTGTTGTTGCATTCAGGTGCATTAGAAAAAGGGAGGTTTCAGAAGCCTGGGGCACTATTGTTTACAAGGTTTTAGTTCAGGTTGATGAATCTCTCTCTCTTCTTTACTTTATATCCAGGGACGCCTGTGTGGTTTTTTGTCAAGATTGCACCCATCCGAAACGAACAAGAGAAAGTGGTGCTGTTTCTTTGCACGTTCAGTGATATTACAGCCTTCAAACAGCCCATTGAGGACGATTCTACCAAAGGTTAGCCCTAAATATTGAACACAGCATTTGCTTTAATATTTACACTACTGTATCTCCAGCTTCTTTTGATTTTTCAGCTGGAAAAATGATACCCGAGTTAAAGTTTGGTTTGTAACAAATGTGATTCAAAAGATTTGCGCATCTGCTTAAGCAGACTCAGTTGGGCATGCAGGATTGTTCATTGGTGTGTGTAACGGGTGAAGACGGGCAAAATAGAGCATGAATTAGTTTACAAAGGCGAAGCAAAGCAAGCAAACCATGCTGACGGAGCCAGCAAGGGGCTTATTATAACATGAGATTATGCCTCGCCTCAATGCATCAACAGGTAGCAAACTCTTGTAATGCACTATTAGCAACAATAGCCAGCACATTCTCAGACAGCTTGGATCATAATTGAGATACCCATATTTTCTCAGTCAAAGGTGGAGCAGAGATACATGGTACCACAGCAAGAGTACGTGCAAACTTTATAACACACAGTTATTACACCTGCAAGGGGGTGGGTCCATAGCAGCTTAGATGTTGTGAAACATACAATTACAAAAACACTAATAAATAGAATTATGGTAAACGTTTTCTGTCTGTGAGAATAGTGGTGTTGGTCACTCTTTTTGGCTAATGCATAATCAAAATATGATGGCATGTTAGTTTCCTTTCTCTCAGC
Organism: Proterorhinus semilunaris; assembly: GCA_021464625.1. Lineage (NCBI taxonomy): Eukaryota > Metazoa > Chordata > Actinopteri > Gobiiformes > Gobiidae > Proterorhinus > Proterorhinus semilunaris. Next base: position 20,168,333 of record CM038357.1, read on the forward strand.
ACTTATCTAATGTGCTGGTCAGGCTTCAATGCTTTGTGGGACAGATATTAAACAGGCCGCGTGTGGCCTCGGACCTTAGTTTGTCCCTCATTGCTTTAAAATTATGTTACTCATGTAGAAGTAAAAAGCAGTGCCCTAAATGATTATTAAAGTAAAACATATAAGTAATTCTTGAAAATACTGTGTTTGAGCGTAAAAGACTGATTTTTATTACTGTGTGTAATTCGACAGACAGAGCAATGGGGAAAATCAACCATTTCCAAACATTATACTCTAATAGCTAGGGAATGGGAATATTTTAAGGGAAAGTGCAAGCAACTAATCATAGTCACTCAATAATACTGAAGCACAAGAAAGAATTATGGTGGTATGAAGTATGTCACAGTTTTCTCAAAGTTACGGAAGTAAATGTACCTGATTATTCCCCACTCCCACCCCGTGCGATCCTGTATCATAAAAACATGGCTTGAACTGTGTGTGAAGTGCTAATTCTGCTGACAGTGGATCTACACCTTACTGTGAATCCGACCTGCAAGTGTTTTTTAGAAGCCGTCACAGCAACATGGAAATAGGTTATGCGGGATAATTAATTACAGTGTGTTTCGGAGATTTATAAGTGTACTTCCCCCCCCCCAAAAAAAACCCATCTCAGACACATCTCACCAAGGCAAAGTATACAAATATCTCACAAGAGTAGGATCTTTTTGTATAGTTTTGAGACATTTTCCTGACTCTGTAGAACAAAATGAGTCATTGGTAGATGCTGGTCAAGTGAGCTTTCATTACGTTCCAGGCTGAGTGTCAATACAAATAATAATAACACATCAGCATCTCTATAGACGATACTTATGGAGCGAGAGAACTACTCATACGCACCAATGATTAAATGTAGCAACTACTTACATTTACGTTCACATCGAATTTTGTGTTGCCATTAGTAAATACAGAACACAGAGTTGCTGTTAGACTTGAAAAGTAAATTATGCTCGGCACTTCAAAATCTCATATTTAATAGAATAGTTAAACAGCCTCATTGATCATTTACTGGCTCCGCTCATTACTTCTGACGCCGCACCACTTCAAATATGCATAACTGGTCGGCAAGTTTCCCTAATAGAAATTTCTCAAGTGCATCACAGAGTTTGGTTTCCCTATAACTTTACTTCAGAGGTTGCTTATTTGACCATGAACGCTTTGTCTTCCCTGTGTTTATGCGCCACAGGTTGGGGGAAGTTCGCTCGTTTGACCAGAGCCCTCACCAGCAGCAGAGGCGTGCTCCAGCAGCTCCAGCCCACTGTTCACAAAGGGGAGAATGTCCACAAGCACTCGCGCTTAGCTGAGGTATGCATTAAAACGTGTGGCTGGAAGGGCTCATTCATTGTGGTTTCTCATTAAAGGTTTTGCAAAGTCGACTTTTTTTTTTTTTTCATTTTCAACAACATTTTTGATTTATTTTGTTCATCAAAAATATACCCAGAGTTTTGTTTATTTCATTCATGTGTGTTTATCAAGAGCGCCCCACCTACAGATGTCATGAGGTGGTGCTCTTCTCTGATTTTACTTAACCCCCACCTGAACCGAGCTCATTTTCTCCACTTTGGCTTTACGCAAATCTAAAAGCTTTTCGAGAAAAAATGTCAAAATAGCGACAAAAATTAGATGAAAACAAGGCTGAAAATGCAACAAAAGAGTAACAGAAAAGTGACAGAAAAGTGACAAAAAAGTGACGAAAGTTTGTGACGAAGAAGCTTTTTACTAAAAGCAATGAAAATGTGGTGGGAAAAATGTGGTGAAAACAAAACAAAAAAGCAATGGAAAAAAATGACAAAAAAGTGACAACACTGTCCCATAGGCTGTAACCTTTTAGATTTGGGTAAAGCTGAACTGGAGAAAAAGCACTTGGTTAAGTCAGGGGTTAAGAGGTTACTTGCTCTGTTCATTATGGTGCTTAAAATGCCTTCACTACAAATTACTACTACGCTACATAATTTCAATCAATACAATTTGCTCAGGAATAAGGGCAGAAATATAATAATGTTCTTGCATCAAAAAAATATCTGGAGTAGCATTATGCTACCCGTTTTTCTTCATCTACTACAGAAAGCGCTCCGATCTGTATGTCCTGTATTTTGTTATGTCAGAGATAGAATCTGGAAGTGTCTGCATTTTCAAAGTCCATAGACCATCACCTGTTCTGAGTCATTCTGCATTCATACAGCATTTATTGTGGCAAAGTAAATTTGTTAGATGGCAAAAAATGCTGGCTTGTATCTTGTGTTTACTATGTTTAATTCCCCCTGCTGACAGCGCAGGGTGCTCCAAGCAACATACGAGACCCCTAAAAGAGCAGTCTACACTTCAAGTGTATGTACCATGCACACATATTGATTTAAATGATAAAACATGGAATATCAATGCAGAGATGCCCAAAAGCAGGTTTATAGGGCACATTTATGCATATGCGATGCTCTTCTGTGATTATGATGATATGTCCACTTTAATGCAAAATGGACCCCTAAACATGAATGAAAGAGTCTGTTTTTGTCCGCCAGGTCCTCCAGCTGGGTTCAGACATCCTACCTCAGTACAAGCAAGAGACCCCCAAGACCCCTCCCCACATTATCTTGCACTACTGTCTGTTCAAAACTACATGGGATTGGGTCATTCTCATTTTGACTTTCTACACGGCCATCATGGTGCCCTACAACGTGTCATTCAAGACCAAGCAAAACAATGTCACGTGGCTGGTGGTGGACAGTATTGTGGATGTGATTTTCCTGGTGGACATCGTGCTAAATTTCCACACCACATTTGTTGGACCAGCTGGGGAGGTGATTTCTGACCCCAAGCTCATTCGCATGAACTATCTCAAGACGTGGTTTGTTATAGACCTGCTGTCCTGCCTTCCCTACGACGTCATCAACGCATTTGAAAACGTGGACGAGGTGAGTAATAATTATAGTAATAATAATAATAATAGCAATGCATTAGTCTTATAGAGCTAGTTTCCAGATGCTCAAAGTCGCGTTACAATTTCGTGCAGTATTCATACACTCCATACTCAGTTGTAAGCTACGTTTTTAGCCACACTGCACTTAGCTTCTGAGATCAGACATAGCAAAGGCGGTGAGGACAAAAGATTCTGGAAATGTCTTACACATTTAGTTAATAATTATAGTGTTTGAAACTTTAATTTTTGTGTTTAAAAAGTAAATATTTGCAAAAACATCCAAATCCAAAGAACAAGAAAAAATATAATTTTCCTTTGAAACATGAGTTATACAGGGCCATATGGCCTCAGCATCAATTGGAAAAGTGAAAAAGCAGGTATCATACATCACTAATCTATACTCTGCACACTGCTGGACACACCTGCCTCAACTTTATATACTTGAGAGAAAGGCTCCTCTATGTTGCAAATTCTGCAATGAGTGAGGATATAGAATTTCAAACAATGAGTGTAAAATTCTATATCCTTTCTTCTTTTCCGTGGCTTTCTCAAATGTAAAAGAATATCGGAATATTATTTCCTCATAAAAAGCAAATGGCTTTATCAAAAAGAAAACTTTCTATAGGAGTTAGCACTAGCTTTAGTTTTAACCTAAAGGCAAAAGTTCACCTTGTCTTGCTACATTCAGGCTTTTATAATGTTTTATTATCTTCTTCATCTCACTTGTGTTTTGTCTGTGCAATCTCCATCCGACCAATCAATCAGTGTTGTTTTGAGTTGTGTAAAAAACAAGTCGCTCGTAATGATATGCTTGTTTGTGAATTTATAAATATCGGGGACATAATGAGGAGTGTGTGCTCGGGAGCTATCACGGGATCTTGAGATAATTGGCACTTTTTAATTGGGAGAGGAGAGTTACGTTATTAAACTGACACATTGTGCTGCATCACCGTCACCTCAAGTCATTAACACCTTGAGAGTTTTGAGATGGGTAAAAAAAATAGGTAATACCATTCGAGAATTACATGACAATTACATGACATTAATATAAAAAACACATACTCTACATTGTCACGCTGTCAGCACATACAGTTAGATAATCAATGTTAACTATTTGATAATTATCCAGAAGAGATGATAAGTCTTAGTCTAAATTAATGCGGTCATTGATTCAAAATGTATTGCCATTTTTCTCTCATATGCAAAATCACTAGTGCTCTAAACATGTTTTTATTCCTTTAATGTTTGTCTGAGCAGCAAAATTGCTCAATCCTGAAAAGCAAAAAATAGGACGGCTATCCTCGCTCGCTATCATATAATTGTATCTCTTCCCTTGTACACCCGCAGATAAAATTTCATCAGAATGTTTTTTGAGACTCCTTCCTTCTACCCACTAGGCCTGCTTCTCATACTGTATACAGTAGCTTGATTAAATGGAGCCCATAGGCCCAGCACTTGCCACTTTTCATTATATCGATGCATCATTGTGCTGCCGTGTCTGTGCTCACACATGTCACCGCTCATGTGTGTCCAAAGTGCTGTGTGCGCATCTATTGAGGGGCAGAGCGGTGCTTTGGGCTCTCCAGAGGCGTCTTCGCTCTAACACCAAAACACTGCAGTGAAAACAGCGGCTGATTGGGGAGAAGACTCTCACTGGATTTGCAGCTCCAGCGTTTTTGACCTCTTCTAGTCTTTCAACTGTTCAGCAATAGAAACGCTGACTATGGTCCAAGTGGCCTGTGCAAAATGCAGCCATCAGGGTCAGCAGATTAAACCATAGATTACAATAGATTTTTGGGAACACTTTGGAACAGTGCCCCTCAATAAACCATGATAATGTGTCAAAAATACAGTGCTGTGCAATAGTCTCAGGGAATAAACAATGAAATGTGACGTTTTTCCATCCTGATATATGTTCTTACCTGAGCTTAGACGAGTTGATGCGTACCTGTCTGGTCTTTGTGCGTGCGCTCAGTCACGCAAAAAGACCAAAGATGTTGTTAGCAAGACTCTGAGAACAACAGCATTCTGAACTAAACATGCTCTTCATTGGGTCATGCCAGATGCCAGATTTTTGTTTTTTATTTAGGCTTGGGACACAAAGACTATATCCCTAGCAGCTTATCACATACAGAAACACTTTCATGTTATCATTATATATCTTATTTTTACCTGAGTAGTGAGCTCAGTAAATAGAAAGTAATCCTTAAACTGATTTACAATGGCCTTAGTAAATCAGGTTAAGGATATTGTTTTTTTAAGTAGGACAGACCTTTCTTACAGATTCATCAAACCCCTTTCATATCTAATAACCTACAATACATCTGACATGAGATTTATGGTGAATGTATAAAAAATATTCCGCTGCCAGAGGATGACTGTTCCCCACCAAACACACATCATGAGTTGTGAGCGTCTACATAAAGGATTAGGCTTCATACTGCCGCCACTATTTGCTGCAGATCAATTTTGAAGCAATGTATGACTGGAGTGAATGAGAGCAAGTAAACAATTGTATGTTACTGCCTAAATATCGTTTTGCTGCCTGTGCCGCAGCAGCAGACATTACAGGTTTCCAAAATGAGCAGGGAGCTCTTTATTAATAAGAATATCCTGACAAATTTATTCTCTGCAAACTTTGAGCCCACTGCCCCGAAACAGGCTAAAACTCAATGTGTCATGCTGCTTTGTGCAGCTGACTGACACGCCAGGAACAGCCAACAACACTGACAAAAGGAGCAGAAATATTGCTCTAACACTTGCCTTAAGAATTGATGGCCAGCAAAACATTATCACCTGCCTGTATGTATGTGCAGCTTTATACTAAGCATCTTTATAATGAGCTGCTTGGAATATTTATGGAACATTAATGCTTTTTTTCTAGCCACATATTGATTTGGTTGTGACGTTTTTGCTCATAGTTTTTAACAATATAAGCCTATTGTGATAAACAAAATGTGTGTAGTGTTTTTGGCTTTTAGAAATCTATTAAATACAGTTAGAATAATTAGTGTATCCCAGAATACAGATTTTATACATTTTTTCATCCTGTTTTCATTTTTATATTGTGCGTAGTATGTAAACACTCAGCAGAGCACCAGAAGTCTACGCCTACCTCGACTAGTTCGCAAAACTCAATAGTAGCCAATAAGAGCAAAAGATTTACCAGCCAAAACAGAAATCAGTAGCACTTAGTTTTACAGCCCATAATGACATGGAAATAGGATCTGAATAGCATGTACCTAAAAGTGTAATAACATGGTAATGAGTAATGATTTATCCATTGTTATCCATAGTGACCATGCTGTTCATCCTATTACCATGTTATTACTGTGCTGGAAAGTGAAGTGCAATCCATAAATCTGCCAGGACCATATGGTTTATGTAAAGCCCTAATACCAGCCACTTCCCAAGAGCTGCAGTCACAATGCTTTTGTCTGCCTATCATGTTCTAGCCATACGGTCTATAGTTTTGATGTTGACAATTTGGAATAGTCTGTCCGTTTATTCATTACTTATTATTTGTTTCTGGCCAAGTCTATCTTCCATGTTTTTCATTTTTGTTTTCTTCTTTTCCATTCCTTGATTTTGTTTTGCATGGTCCCTCCCACTTCTGCCTGTGTTCTTGCATGGGATGATGATGATGACGGTGATGAAGAATTGGAACCACCGGGCAGTCACTCAAGTAGGATTTAGTCTGACGAGAATGTGTTGATTTCTTACTGTTTGTGCCATATGCAAGTCTCGGCATCTTTGCGCTGTTTTTTAACCGAAGCACTTGTAAAACCTGATCCACAAAAGCCGACCCATTATTGTGTGACAGTACGTTGCTGCAGCCATACGCGCAATGTAAAGCCCCTTATCTCCAGACACAGCGCTTTACTGCCAAGACTCCAGCTTTCCGAATGGGCTTTTTGACAAACCAATACAGCAAAGATACAGGCATCAATCATCACAGTGTCAAGTGGTAAGCTTGTAGAAACCAAAACTGTACACTGTATATTAAATGCTGTTGAAGGCATTGTAAATGTATATAAATAAATAAATTTACCCCTTAACTGGAAAAAGAGTCCACTATCTTATCTTGGCAGAGGTCACCCAAGTGTCCGTTTTTCATTTTCTCTGTAAAAGCTATGTACCACCAGCTGCACCTGGGGCAGACTGACAGACGTCCGGCGGAAGTAAAAAAAATCACATACAAAATCTCTATTGAGTCTAATGGCACGATTCAACAACTGCAAAGACATTTTGCAAGAAAAATAAATACATTGTGTGTTCTATGTCCATGAGTCACCACATAGCTGATTAGCTACTGTCGTTCTTTTAAACTGTTTTCAAAAAGGTCTATGGAGATTTTGAATGGGATTTAGACGTTCCTGGACTGTTGAGCTCTACCCCTCATATATCAGGTATTCACAAGGGGGTTTGGCCAAATTGGTACTGGGATAAATAAAATTGTTTAGCATTTCTAAACATTTTGCACAATCCAGTACAATCCTAACAATATCTAAAATGTTTAAATATTGAGCGTATTACATAAAAGCGTTATCAGAAAGCTGTCAACATGCGCACTATTTCAATTGAATCACTGAATTAAAAATATTTTCTGTTACATTGTTATTATTATTTGGAGATAAAGGGCTTTAACAGACGTTTCCTTTTCTTTGCTTTTATCCAACCATTTACTCACCGTATGAAATCTTAATTACAGCAGTTCTGGGATTGAATAATACCTAAATTATTGATGCGGTTGTAGAATACATGAATTCCTAATGTGCTAAAAGGTTTTGGCTGCAAACGTTAACACTATTCTTAAGAACACTTTCTCGCGCTTTGCTATATCACGCATTACGATATAAGCGTCTATTTATACTCTGGTTTATACAGTGATAAACTTTTGTCCTAATCCATGTTTACAGAGAGCAGCAAAACTCCAATGTGCTGGTAATTAAATTGCGCTACAGAGCCCGGGACTGTAAAAGGATTTGAGGGGAGCTGAGGTGTCTGGCAGCCTGTGTGTGAGATTGGATCAGATGACAGTGAGCGCTGCAGTTGTACTCGCATTGCAGACCGCAGCACATTAGCTAAATCGATACCTCCCTCTCCTTTCCAACACACACACACACACACACACACACACACACACACACACACACACACGCACACACACACACACGCCAGCATTGGAAAGATATTGTCTGCGCTTACAAACTAGAAAGGAGACTGATGCGATTTCCGTTGTCTCTTTAAATCATTGAGTGGGTGTTTAGGAATAGATTTTGAGCTGAGTTTACATTTAGCTTCTGGTTATGCAACAAAAGTCGCATTACATCACAATGAATAAAAATGTTTGTTTAAATTTGAAGAGTATTTCTGTTCTGTGAGGTCGTCTATCTTTTTATTCTACTGCGCTCATCTTATGGCCGTAGACTGTATTTAATATTTATTTTTCTCTGCACACTTGTTATGGCTCTATCTGTATGTTTACTACAGCTTCAAATAAATAGATATCCCACTCTGTTGGAAATGACTTGGCACAAAATTAATCTATTTTTGTGTTTGAACATTTCAGGGCATCAGCAGTCTGTTCAGCTCTCTCAAAGTGGTTCGACTTCTGCGTTTGGGTCGGGTTGCCCGTAAACTGGACCACTACATTGAGTACGGAGCAGCTGTGCTGGTTCTCCTCGTGTGTGTCTTCGGTCTGGCTGCTCACTGGCTTGCGTGCATTTGGTATGTAGTGCTTTGGCACATGTAGCACCAATTTGTACCCTCAAAAAAATGTGGGTGGGGTTGTGGTGGGTCAGGTCATATTACGCGAGCAAAATAAATGGTAAAAGAAATATCACATATCATTAAGACAGGACTACATGTGCAGGAAACACCATTTCTGGCATTGTTGTATTTAAATGCGTACTGGCCATTATTTTTATGTTTAGATACATTTGGGAGAGTCCTGTTTTTAGACAGGGGGGGCCTGACCTGTCTCCTGCCCCTGCAGGGAGGCGCAAAGGAAGAAAAGTTGGGAACCACTACTAAAAGTAGTTAAAGGAATAGGCCACTGTTTTTGCATTCTGAGATATGTTCTTACCTGAGGTTAGACGAGTTGATGCATACCTGTCTGGTCTTTACGCGTGCGCTCAGTCACGCAAAAAGACCAGAGATGTTGTTAGCGTTTAGCCTCTCCTCTATGGGGCCAAATGGGAGTGATGTTTGAAACTACCAAGCTCTTCCACGTTTTCCCAATTTAAATACGGTTACGTGAGTAGTTACACGATCCAAGTATAGTTACACAAAATTAAAACATGTCGATTGTCTAAGCGGATAAAAAGGGGTACTATATTGTAAAGCGTAATAACACCATAGGAGCACTTCGACTTTACTGCGCGGAGGTCAAAGTGCTCCTAAGGTGTTATGGCATGTCCATATCGTGAAACTTGTGCTTGTGTCCTCGTAGGCTAGTAGCCTAACGCCAGACTATAATCACAAGTGATATTTATTCTGGGGGCCACCAATTAATTTTCTCGTAGGAGAGGTGTGGTTTACGATTGTCCTCAGCGGTTTATTGGGCGCTACGAATGTCTATCATGCATCTGCACGTAGCCATAGCCAATCGTATCATTGTATCCGATGACGTATGACTTACCCGCTGTAAACTTTCTGTCACAATTCGGTCTTTTGTTGCCCTGTTTTGGTTTGCTTTTGTGTTCATCTGTGCTTGGTGTTTTATTTTGACATGTCTTTTGGGTCTGTGATTTTGCTTTGCTTCCCTTGTGTTGATTGCCTGCCCCGCCCTGATGTGTTTCACCTGTGCCCTGTTTCCTCCATGTATTTATACCCCTGTGTTTCCCTTGTCCTTGGTCGTGTCATTGTCTACGTCAGCCCCGGTTTGTGTCTCTGGATTTTGTTATTTTGTTTTTTTTGTCTATTAAACATCACCAGTTTCGTTGTAGTCCTGCATTTTGGGTTTTATTTTTCCTCATGCCACCTCCAACCATGACAGAATGACACGACCACTTCAAGACCCAGCGGACTGCCCTTTGGTAGTTGAGGACCCTGACCCTGCTTCCTGCTCCTGTCCTGAGCCACCGCTGGACATTTGACTCCGTCCGGGGTGGCTGTCCCCTTCTTCTTGCCCTGAGCCACTGCCAGACCCCGACCTCTGTTCGAGGTGGGCCCCTTCTGTTCCGGAGCCACCGCTGGACACTGTTTTCCGTCCAGGGTGGGCTCCTCTTGTCCTGGGGCCACCATCGGACTGAGACCTCCGTCTGGGGTGGGCTCCTACTGTTCTTGTCCCAGGGCCACTGCAGGACATTGTTGTTCGTCCTGGGTGGGCTCCTGCTCCTATCCCTCGTCATCACCCAGGGTTGTCTCCGCTACCTTCAGTTCCTGCCTGCCACCTTAACACTTCACCGCCGCCACTCGTCCCCCAGACCTGCCTGACTTGGCTCTGCTGTTCCTGAGCCCCCTGGATTTCCACCATCACTCTCCTGGCCCTCCTGGTTCTGACTCTGTTCCCCCCTCCGGACCCCTCCACCCTCCCGGGGCTGTTTTACATCGTGGGACGTCTTGGAGCCGTCCCTTGGTGGGGGGGTACTGTCACAATTCGGTCTTTTGTTGCCCTGTTTTGGTTTGCTTTTGTGTTCATCTGTGCTTGGTGTTTTATTTTGACATGTCTTTTGGGTCTGTGATTTTGCTTTGCTTCCCTTGTGTTGATTGCCTGCCCCGCCCTGATGTGTTTCACCTGTGCCCTGTTTCCTCCATGTATTTATACCCCTGTGTTTCCCTTGTCCTTGGTCGTGTCATTGTCTACGTCAGCCCCGGTTTGTGTCTCTGGATTTTGTTATTTTGTTTTTTTTGTCTATTAAACATCACCAGTTTCGTTGTAGTCCTGCATTTTGGGTTTTATTTTTCCTCATGCCACCTCCAACCATGACACTTTCGAGCTAAACTATTTAGAACACGGTCCAAAGCTTGATCGAAATATGGCGTTGCGTCTGCTGCTGTCATGTTGGATCCGTAAATAAAAGTTTGTTTTTTTTATCCGTAAACTGAAACGAAAAATAAAACTTTTTTTTCTTTTCCGTAAATTTTCTTTTTTTTTCTCAATGATTAAAAAGTAGAAAAGTAAAATCATTACACAATATGTCAGAGAAACAAGAGCATACCAACATACTGGACTTGCATAACGTTACTCTCCAGTGCACCCTCCAAAAATAGCATGACCGGTAGTGAACAGTTTAATTAACATCCTTAATCCATTAATTAGCTGATTATTTTTGTCAACACTCTTGTTTCACTCATTGGGATTACGTGTGCTTTGTACTTTAAAGCAAAGGAAGTGTTACTTCAGTGGTACTTTCCAGAGAATTCAATTTTCTCATTGATATGTAAATTTATGGAGCTGAGGCCTAATCAGATCATGCCCCCTGTAGGGGGTAAATGTGGTGCGAGCATTAGAATCCTGTGTTTCAATATGATTTATTATGTTTATGGTCAACTAGCGTGCCATTATGTTTTAATGCAAAGCCATTTTTAGCCATAATTTATTTTTATGATGGACAAGCGGGCACTTAAAATCTTTTATTGGTAATGATGCTAGAGATTGGATGAAAATTCTCCCATCTTAATTTGTTTCCATATGAAAACAAACTCCAGACCTTCACATTTCTATAAATTACTACAGTCAGTATAACATAGTCAGCAAACTGTTTCTAAAAACCAAGTGGCAAGTGATATTACAGACCACAAGTTATGACAACTGAAATTCTCTATTATGCAAATTTATAGTAGGAAGGAAGGAATTGTTTATATCCAAAGTCAATTTAACGTAGACCATGTAATTTATTATGTTACATACATGTATATTGAACTGAATATGAGGTTGGCACATTAGCTTTATTGCTTCAGCCTACTCCATTTTGAGCATCCATAATTTTATTTTTGAGATTTGAAAGAAAAATGAATGTAAATTGCTCAAATAAACTAAACTGTAAGATTAAATAGAACATTGTCTGTATATATTATACATTTGAAGATTGTCCTTGTAAAAAATTGTTTTACAGATGCTGCTAATTATTCTAATTCTTCTTTCCTGTAGTGGTCATTAATAACAAATAATCTGTGTCAAGCTTCTAAATTAAAATGTATATTTTCTTGCCTATTCTCCCCACAGGTACAGTATTGGTGATTATGAAATCATCGATGAGGAGACCAATATCCCCCGTACAGATAGCTGGCTGTATATCCTGGCAGAGACGGTGGGCACGCCATACCGCTTCAACACCAGTGGCTCAGGGAAGTGGGAGGGCGGCCCCAACAAGGACTCTGTCTACATCACGTCCCTGTACTTCACCATGACCAGCCTTACCAGCATCGGCTTTGGAAACATCGCACCCACGACAGATGGGGAGAAGCTCTTTGCTGTGGCCATGATGATGATCGGATGTGAGTGAAGGCCTTTTAATCTCAGTCTAATGTGGTAAATATATTAAACATAAATGGCTTCAAAGTGCATACACTACACAAAAACAAATCTCACTTATGGCTTATGCTGCTTTAAAACCATCAGTAAATAAATAAAGGTTATACCTTTTGGCCATCTGCAGATGGTGGTGTGTCTTTGTGCATGAACGTGACATGAGTAATTCATGTATAGCAATTTAAACAGATGCCCTTCCTGACACAACCCTGTCAATTTATTCAGCATTAGAGATTGCTCAAAGAGACCACTAATATTTTTGTTATCGTTCATGAATAGCATATTCAGACTTTAATTAATTAATGTCTTGCATCTATTGGCTTGGCTATTTATGGCGGCACCGCAGATAACAGATACAGCAACAAATAATATATTATTCTGTAACAATAGAATTGCAATAATAATCCTAACAGTCAGATGTGCTGTGAAAAACAACAGCATTGGCTTATCTCATGGAGAAAACTCCAGAGAAAGAGGCAGATTTGCACAGTCCGTCCTTATTTCTCCATATGAAACATTGATGATGTGTCTGTGTTGGTGCGTTCATAATGCACTATACAGAGCGGGGCCATTATGTGTGACTGCTCTCACAGAGCAGCACCTCGCAGCAATAACATTGCAACATCAGTTTAGCAGAGCTCCTTAGTCCCCTGTACCATCACCCACACCTCTCTGTTCAGCCGCACTCGGACCTTTGCTGCCAGGGTGATTGTTCTCATCTCGCTCGGGCACGTCTACCTTTCCACTGTTTAGGCTTAGTATAAATGTGCTGATGGGCAAGGTGGCAAAGCTCATCTGGAGACTTGTCGTTTTCTAAATATTTTATTATGTGAAGCAAATCACCTTAAATCTCTAAAAGCCAGACACCCCCGGGAGATTTCTGTTGTAGATGCAATCTAGTGTAGTCCATGGCTGTTCGGTATGAAAAATGAATGCCCTGATACTGTTCTATTTTTACATCAGCTCTGGATCGGTGCTGGCAGTAGAAGATCACAGTGTGATGAGGGTTTTTGTGGGGGGTGCACACAGAGGATGATGGGGGCTATACATATGTCCTGTTGCTATAGCAACCATTGGCCTGGGGCTCGAGTTTCTGACAACTGTCTTTTTAACAGTCTGAAACAAGCCAGCTGTTGGAGCGGTGTAGCGTTGAAGTTATGTGCGTCAGCAGTGGGTTGTACAGGAGCAGATACTGTACAGAGGCTTTGCTCTGGGGACTCTTTGTTCAAGCTTATTGAGGGAGTGCTCCGGCTTAAGGAAGTTGTCATCCCAAAACTTTCATAGCATCTCAATAAAGCTTCCACCCTTTCTCATTTAAGACAGCTAACATATTGCTGAACATATTATGTCACAAACAAATGGAGACGAGTGCAGTGGTATATTGCTGCAGCACGAGCTTGGTGAAGCAGCAGCTATGAAGGGATAAGGGATGAAAGTTGTGGTTATCCGCACCCTTGAGGAAATATGAGCGCTTTTTAATTAGCATTATTCCCAGTGCAGTTTTTCATCACTTTGATTGTACTACCGTAAAAACTAAACAAACACACCAGCGCACGGCGGGCACGCGCACCCAGGTTACTGTCATCATCTGAGCATAATTGAAATGTGTGGCTGGCATGTTTCCTCTCCTCCGTCCCTTCGAGCAGTGCTAATTAGGGCTCCATTGCCAGGAGAACGCTACACACGGAGCCGACATCTGATGGCTTTGATCCCCGCACCCCAGCTGTTGCACCGGCCCATCCGCACCATACACACGCATCTTTATTTCACAACTATTCTCCTTTTCCCACAGCGATAAATGAGTCAAAAGTCCTGATCTAATTCTGTAGGCTGTAACTACATGAGTATGGATGACTACAGGTGCGTTTACTAAGGAGCGGTAATTACAGTTTCCCCCTTTTGGCAGGTTTTTGCTGATCCAATTGGAGTGTAATGATGAGTAGGAATTGTTAATTTTTCACATGACAGACTATGGGAGCTGTTAATAAAACAATATTAAGGCTTAAGGCACACTGGATACATTATGATGGCAATACATTATAACGAAAATGAGGATTCTTGTTCTTTCTCAAAGAATTTGTGTTCTGCACTACTGTTAATCTACTTTCTTTATGCCGCACAATACATCAATAAATTATTATATTGTGAAAGTCCTTTGTTTTTTTGTTTGCAGAAATAATGTGTTTCACAGTTACTGTGCATCATTGTGGACAAATTTGCCCAAAGTATTACACGTTCTGTTTGATATGGCCATACAATTGCTAATCATAGTTCAAAATGTTTCCATAAAGATCAGTAACTACAGTGCTCCTCGAAAGTGCTAATACACCTTGAACATTTTCTCATGTTTACAACCATAAACATAAAGATTTAATTTTGAATTTTTTACTGAAAGTTCACACAGAAGTAACAGACAACTGTGAAGTGAAAGCAAAATGATACATGATTCTGTTATTTTTCAAAAAATAGAAAACCAAAAAGTTTTTATACAGCATGAATTAATACTTTGTGGAACCCCCTTTTGCTGCAATAACAGCAGCAAGTCTTTTGGGGTTTGACTCTACAAGGTTTGCACAACTAGAGACTGACATTTTAGCCCATTCCTCTTTACAAAACAACTCAAGTTCTGTCAAATTAGAAAGAGAGCGTTTGTGAACAGCAGTTTTCAGGTCTTTCCACAGATTTTCAATATGATTTAGGTCAGGACTTTGACTGGGCCATTCGAACACATTAATATGTTTGTTTTTAAACCATTCCATTGTAGATTTAGCTTTGTGTTTAGGGTCATTGTCCTGCTGGAAGATGAATCTCCGCACCAGCCTCAATTCTCTTGCTGACTCCAGCAGGTTTTCCTCCAAAATGTCTCTGTATTTGGCTCCATCCATCTTCCCAACTGTTCGTACAATCTTCCCAGTCCCCGCTGAGGAAAAGCAGCCCCATAGCATGATGCTCCCCCCCCCATATTTGACACTGGGGGTGGTGCACTCAGGACGATGAGCAGTGTTAGGTTTGCTCCATATTTAACATTTTGCATTTGGGCCAAAAAGTTCAATTTTTGTCTTATCTGACCAAAGCACCTTCTTCCACATGGTAGCTGTGTCCTCCATATGACTTCTAGCAAACTTCAAACGGGATTTCTTATGGCCTCCTTTCAATAATGGCTTTCTTCTTGCCACTCGTCCATGAAGGCCAGATTTGTGTAGAGTACGACTTATAGTTGTCCCATGTACAGATTCCCCCAGCTCAGCGGCAGTACGTCGCAGCTCCTCCAGAGTTATCTTGGGGCACTTGGTTGCATTTCTGACCAGTGCTCTCCTTGTTCGGTCTGTTAGTTTAGGTGGACGGCCGTGTCTTGGTAAGTTTGCAGTGGTGCTATACTCTTTCCATTTCTGAATGATGGATTGAACAGTGCTCCGTGAGATGTTCAAATCTTGGGAAATCTTTTTATAACTTAACGCTGCTTTAAACGTCTCCACAACTTTATCCCTGACCTCCCTGGTGAGCTCTTTGGCCTTCATGATGTTGTTTAGTGACCAATACACTCTGACCATAGCTCTGAGGCCCTCACAGAACAGCTGAATTATACTGAGAGTAAATTACGCACAGGTGACCTCTATTTAATGGTTAGGGCAAGGTGTGACCTTTCTGCAGTCATTAGGAATGTTATAAAGGCAATTTAATGCACTCAGAAAATGCTGTATAAATACTTATGCACGCCCCACATCTCCCTTTTTTATTTTTTGAAAAGTAACAGAATCATGTATCATTTTACTTTCACGTCACAGTTGTCTGTTACTTGTGTGTGAACGTTCAGTAAAAAATTCAAAATTGAATCTTAATGTTTATGGTTGTAAACATGAAAAAATTTGCAAAAGTTCAAGGTGTATTAGTACTTTCGAGAGGCACTGTAAACAGTAAAGATTACATTAAAAGTGAAATGATGTATTTTATGTAAACATTACATTTACTTTTACCATGAAATCTTTTAATACAGTGAGTTTAGAAAGTATTCATGCCCCTCTAGTTATTCCTATTATTTTATTATGTTGCTATCTGACACTGAAAATGTCTATTATAATTTACATACTCTTACATAAAGGCTGTATCTTTCTGTATCATGGGAAATGAAGGGAAATTAGAAGAAAAAAAAGGGAAATTAACATGGACCTGAACTTTTATGAATGTTCAAAAACAACACACCTATATCTCAGAGCAATAGTTCTGCTGTCGTTGTGCATTGCTGGGTTTGTTTACCCATGTGCATGAATTATTGGTTTCTCTTTTTTTTCATCTTGTTTTCACTTTTAAGTGGCTCTTTTGATGTTGAAGGTTGCAGACCCCTGTTGAAGGATGATCAGTCAGAGATTTTACCAATAGAAAAGAAATGTACTTGATTTTGGTATCGGCTAGAAATAATCAAAGTAGGTCTGAAAACATTCTGAAACCACCGTATGTGCCTGTCTTGTTGTCTTGTGTCTACTGCCCGAAATAAATCTTTGTAAGTAACCTTAGTTTGTTTCCACAGCTCTTCTATACGCCACCATTTTTGGTAATGTGACCACGATCTTCCAGCAGATGTACGCCAACACCAACCGATACCACGAGATGCTCAACAGTGTGAGGGACTTCCTCAAACTCTACCAGGTCCCCAAAGGTCTGAGCGAGCGGGTCATGGACTACATCGCCTCCACTTGGTCCATGTCACGCGGCATAGACACTGAAAAGGTAGGCTGCTCTAAAACCGCTGTGAATTATGTAAATTATGGTACCCTTCGCACTACATTTTTAATCTGACCCATGAATATTATACACTGTCGTTCTGTGCTGAAAAAAATATTTTATTCAACCACACTGAAGTGTAATGGGGTGCCATGATATTTAATTCTGTCCCCTGGCCATACTAAAGCTTCTAAATTCGAGAGGTAATCCCTTCCTGTGTGACATTTATGTTCAAAGACAATAGTTTTTAAAGCGTTGCATTGAAAAAGCCTGACGTCCTGTTTATTAGACGTCAACACTCAGTTGCGGATTAACCTTTGAATTGCAATAAAAATGCACAACATAATATCTAGTTTCTAAGTTATTCTGATAGCTATTTGACACAGTGAAGCTGGGAATAACCTCTTTTATATCAACCACTTCACTGTCTACTGCATGCTGCATATTGCATTTCATAACTTCATAATTGATGGGACACACCACCACCACATCTTTTGTGGAATTATATTTTGCCAAATTAATGCAACCTTTTCACATTACTCTATGTAAGAGGCTTATAGTCACACTGACATTTGGAAAAGCAACAGTGGTGAAAGCAATCACACGCACACACATATCTACAGCAATTTAGTCGCTGGGCCGCTACTTAGAGATCCACTGCTCATATTGACCCACATATTATTTTCTTTCCTTTGACACATTACATTGACATTTGACAGAAAACACACAAAATCTTAACCCATTTGATGTTGGCTTTATGCACTATCCACATTATTTACCTGACATTTTAAACAATAATGAGATGAAGTGTGATCTCTCTCAGGTGTTACAAATCTGTCCTAAAGACATGCGTGCGGATATCTGCGTGCACCTGAACCGGAAAGTGTTCAAGGAGCACCCAGCCTTCAGATTGGCCAGTGATGGTTGCCTGCGCGCTCTGGCCATGGAGTTTCAGACCATCCACTGTGCTCCAGGGGACCTGATCTACCACGCGGGCGAGAGCGTGGACAGCCTCTGCTTTGTAGTGTCAGGGTCACTAGAAGTCATCCAGGACGACGAGGTGGTGGCCATTTTAGGTGAGGAAGACACTCGTTAGTGAGACTTTAAAAACTGCACAGCACAAACAATTGATGAACACGTTCACTGACAAGCAATCAGAAAATATGTGTAAATAAATGCATGTCATATTTGCAAATCCTTATTATGCTGAATTATATTTGACATCCAAAACCTCTAATTGACATAATCCTGACAATTACATTTTATCTTCTTATTAAGTTGTCTCTAACAGTGTCCTGATGGAATATTACATTTCCTACTGTATTACCACCGAGATGCTATAATCTCTACCATCAGCACTATTAGAATTACAACTAATAATACTTACAACTACAACTCAGGCTGTACCAAAAATAACCCCACCCTTTAGATGGTCAAAAATATACTTTTTCCCTCAAAGAAGCAGCATGAAATATTAATCTCAAAGGAACATTTTCAGAAACAGATCTAGGCCGACTAATGTAAAATTACTTTTCACCACAGGCCCCATGCACAGCAATAAAAAAACACGGCATAATATTTAGTAGATCAATTACGTAATACTTTATGAACATCCTGGGAGTAACAACAACGTGCAAGCACTGCTAATGAAAGAGGCCTTCAGCGGTGGGTCAAATGTTTTCTGTAGAGATCCACTTTTTTTTTAATAACAAACAAGCTCCCCTTTGCAGGCTGTTTGTGTTACTCCTCTGAACAACATGTTGTGAGTCATGGGGCTGTATTTGGATACATGTCTTTTTGAAGAAAACAGATTCACAAACTGCCCTGAATATAACATATCCACCGTGGGGGCTGTTCGGATGTAGAGGGGCCACATCTTAGGGCTGACAGCGGATAAGGCTCTGTCCCACCTGGTTTTACCTGGTCTTATGCGCTTTAAAAACAAATAACAATGTTTAAATCAATAGTAAAATTTACAGGTAGCCAGTGCAAAAAAAGCTAAAAGATACAATAAAAAGATGATGAAAACTCAATTTTAAAATCCCATTGACCGGTTTGTCAAGTTTAAAAATCGCTCAGTGTCAGTGAGGGCATTTACAAACAGCACAATTTGTTTCTGAAACATGCCATGTTCATTAAAAATCGAAAAAAGAGTGGGTGGAGGTACAGCGCAAAAAGAATTGTCCAAAGAATTAAAGAGATTTAAACAGATGTATTTTAAACAGGCACTTTAAAAATGTACAGGGTGCAGGTGTGATGTGGTTACAACTATTACTTCAGTCGTTCCCCAATCAATGTGGACTTTTCTCTGTTACTTGCTCTAATTTCCCTCGTGATTGATTTAGTGAATAATGAATGGAGAAGAAGACACTGTCCTGGGCTGTTTTGTATTAGTTACCTCCTATTGGATTCTTTTGGAGACGATCAATAATGTTCTAAGCTATTGCCATTGAGCCAAATAGAGGCAAGCCCCAGCAAAAAACAAGTCATAGCTATGAGTCCAGTTCTCATTAGCCTAATGTCACAACACTAGCATCCTCTTAATCCTCTTTTTGATATTCTCTTCCCAAAACTACACTGCATGGCTAAATGTGTTGCT
The DNA here is from genome assembly GCA_021464625.1 of Proterorhinus semilunaris. NCBI lineage: Eukaryota > Metazoa > Chordata > Actinopteri > Gobiiformes > Gobiidae > Proterorhinus > Proterorhinus semilunaris. The sequence goes on from CM038357.1 coordinate 20,188,079, forward strand.
TTAAGTGTAATTAATCACTGTAATTTGATTGAAAGCAAGTATCAGTTTGATGGATGCTGCTGTTGCATCCTGAGAGGTTAGGATAATACTTTTAATAACATTTTTGATCACATTTGTCATCACACACTCCCGAGGGGCGGTCAGACGGCACTCGGACAAGTAAAGAAGTCTGAGATATTTTCTGCAGTCACACAAGAGCCCTCTGATGATAATGAGTCATAGCACTTCATTGTTAATTGCTCCTGTGCTCGTGTTGTCCCTTTCAGACATAAAATGACACGTCACCAGTGAGTCACAGAGTGGGAGCATGTGTCCGTGTGATGAGCAGTTACAGTCTGGGCACCAGAGGTTTGTTAATAGAATAGTGGAGAATAATGCCAATGGCAAGGACCTATAGCCGGCATTATGGCAACTTCTGTTTGTTCACATAAGGACAATTGTAAATATGGAATTGGTGTTATGTTGTTTCAATATATAATCCATCTAAGCCAGGGGTGTCCTAACTTTTTTCACCATGGGCCGCATATTGACATGTATATAGCATGTATATAGTGCATTCAAACATTCAACTGGGTGTGTTTAAAAGTGCTATACCTGACTTTTTCTTTTTGTAAAGTAAAATAGTTTTTGCTCTTTAAAAGTATTTTGTAAAAGTAGTCATTTGTGAAAAAAATCATCCTGATTTGTGAAGTTTGCGTCGTATTAGGATTTGTTGATGGTGTGTATTACCAGCCCAAATAGTCAATATGTGATGAAAATGGGTTTACCTTTTTCGTCACTTATTGACTCCGAAGGACGGCCGTGACGATAGAAACACCCATTTCATCACATTTTGACTAAAAGGGTTAAAAATTATATACCTAATTTTTATGCATTTTATTCAGAATTTTTAGTACAATCGTGCAACACGAAACATAAAACAAATAACACATAACTTAGATAAATAATAAACTAAAAAACGTGTAAGACTATAAGGCGTGCATTTAGGCCTGGAACCATAATGCCAGCTCTGTATCACAATAAATGTTACTTTTTGAGGTTTTAATTGTGTGGAGATATTAAGATTGCAGTAAACCACCTCTGGTGTTGTGTGCCAATAAAACAAACACAATTGGCCTCCAATTGCTTAGATCAGGCACTTTGGACATGCCTGATCTAAGCAAATGGGCCAATAAACTAACAACTTTCTTATTGTGCTTGCATTATTGCGCTTGTACTAGAAGTAGCAGCACTGTATACTAATAACTGCATAATACACTCTGGAATTTCACACACCCCTTGTATATGTTGCCCAAAAGTGAAAACAAAAACAAAAAAACATGTGGACTTGCATGATTAATCTAAAAAAGTGAAGTTGACTATTCTGCAGACTTCTTTGATAGTAATGTGCCTGATTACTGAGGTTCTTCACAAACCTGGTGCCCCAACTCCTTTGTTGACGTGCTTGAACAGTGCTTTTTCCTCTTATATTTCTAAAATACAGGTAAAGGTGATGTGTTTGGAGATGTTTTTTGGAAAGAGGTAACGCTCACCCAGTCATGTGCTAACGTCCGGGCGCTCACCTACTGCGACCTCCACGTCATCAAACGGGACGCCCTCCAGAAGGTGCTGGAGTTCTACACAGCCTTCGCCAACCACTTCTCCAGAAACCTGCTGTTGACGTACAATCTCAGAAAGAGGGTGAGTCCCTGCGCATCATAATAAGCTTATGCGGGACTTGTTACATTTATATTCAAGACACAAGCTTATGTCCGAAGAGAAACAATAACTGAAAAAATCTTATATAGATTAATGTCAGCAGAATCTCTCACAAATTACAAATATTAGTTTTAGTCAAATACTGTATGTGTGGTCTCTACTCACACAGCTTTCATTATATTAAACACAGTTTGGAACCGTTTCACAAAAATATACATAATTAGAAGCAATACAATGCATAATTTCTCTGGCTGCAGATACCGTTTTTAATGAGTACTTTTTATTCCTGAAGTGATCATCTGGCTTTGTAATTTTGTTTTGTTGGCAGCTCATAATTAGTGTATGGTTACTGCTTAGTTGGGGCAGTGGGGCTTTTCTTTTCTCCAAATGACTTCTTTTATTGTTCATTATAGTTTTCTAGGGCTAAGAGTTAAATGTATGTTTTATACCAGTTAAGCAGCGAATACATTGATATCTTAATGTACACAAATAGCAGGCTACACAGAGCCTTTATAATTGTATATATATATATATATATATATATATATATATATATATATATATATATATATACATACATACAGGTGATCGTCATATAATTAGAATATCATAAAAACGTTATTTCTGTAATTAAAATGTGAAACTAATATATGATATAGACTCATTACATGCAAAGTGACATATGTCAAGCCTTTATTTGTTATAATTTGGATGATTATGATTTACAGTCCATTTTCAAAATATTGAGATTTAAGATTTTGAATTTGGGTTTTTTACAAGCTGAGCCATAGTAATCAAAATGATAACAAATAAAGGCTCAACATATCTCACTTCTCTATCATATATATTAGTTTCACAGTTTAAATTGAATAACAGAAGTGAATGCACTTTTTCATGATATTCTAATTATATGGGAGTAGCCTAATTCAGGTCGCATTTGTTCTTTCCATTGAGTCACAAAACCTTTGTATAGTACATTCAGTTTTACTATGATAGTTTTATTTAGTGATGTTTGTGTCTTTGGCCTCATTACCAAATGTATAAAATCCTAAAAACATGATCCACACCAAAATCACTACCTTCCTGCAAATTAAATTATTGAGTTTCTTACTACCCGCCATATACAATGCAGTGGCAACAAACCGAGAGTGCGTTATACATAACTCATATGTGCTTGATCCCTACAACAGCAACATAGACAACTGTAGCCACCAATCATGGTTCAATAAGGTTAACCTGCCCCAGAGAGCTCAAAAGAGATTGAATTGCTCGCAATTTCACCTCCTGTATTACGCTAAACTATTCGGGGCGAGTCCAATACTTCCTGTACATGTATGCAGCTGGGAAATGCAGAGTGAGATTGAGGCAAGGGGCCAAATGCCGACGCCATATAAAACTCATGAGGTTGTATTTTTGAAATGGAAAAGCCAGCCTCTACCTTCTACCGCCGCTGCTGGAGTGGCTGAAGTCAACAACAATGCGGCTGACGAGATATAAGGACATTCTCATGCTGTTCACAGATGATGGATGGGAGTAGTGTTCATTGGATTTCAGCAGCGAGAAAATCTGATGTTTTTATTGATGGGAGAAATGATTGGGCCAACGGAAGCCACAAGAAGTTACAAGCCAGTACTATATGTGCCTGTAGCAGATTTGGTAAATAGAAAGTGTGGATTCCCATGCCAGGAGTCAGGTGATTGGCAATCGTGACCCCTTGTGCACCAACGTCACAATTACTAATAATGAGCTTTTCGTTTTATTTTGGGAACTAATAAGAAATAGAACTTGTGCTCAATTATGCTGTCTGAAGTCGAACCCCGAAAATCATTATAAATAGGAAGGTTTTTTTCTCACTAAAATAATAGTGTGATTAGAACATTCCCAGAGCAAACCAAGTGTGATGACAACACTGCGTTGTTATAAGTATGTGCTAAATTTAAGATATAATAAATATGCAAAATTTTCTTTCATAACGAAGTCAATGTCTAAGAAATGTGCTATAGCTGAAGTTCATTTTCCTGAGTACAGTTGACTAGTAAACACCAACACATCTTAATTTTGGCAATTGAAAGGGATAATTATGTATTGTTTTATATTGTCTAATTAGTTGCACATTAGCCTTAAAGGACCGCTTTCTGCGCCAAATAAAGCCAGAAGCATCAAGTGAACTTCCACACAGTGTCGAGGGAAAACACACACAAAGGTGACATTTGCAAGGCACGCAGTGTAAAAAAAAAAAAACATTGTCGCTATTAAGTTGCATGAGCTTGACACAAATAAACTTGAAGAATGCTATTGATATTCCAGCCACAGGAGGTTCAGAAGGCCCTCCAGTGTTTGTGCCGTGCAGTAGGAAGGGCATCTGGCCTAATGCCTGTGCATGGGTAAAATACTGCACATTATTAGGCAGATCTGAAGAACTCATGCTATTGTTTGTGTAAGCGTAAAATCTTCGCACATTTTTGGCACTTTTTTTTTTAATTGTCTTATTTAAATTGTCTTGTATAAATTGTCTCGGCATGTTTTTGTCGCTCTTTTGTCACTTTTTTGCTGCTTTTTTATTGTGTTATTGTTGCATTTCTTTTGTTGCGTTTTTGTCACTTTTTTAGATTTAGGTAATGCCAAACTGGAGAAAATGTGCTCAGTTCAGGTGGGGGTTTGGAGGTTAAAAGGCTTTGTCAGTGACTAACGATCTCTCAGTAGCAAGCTGAATATACCATACCAATCTAGTACTTGGGGGGTTTACCTTGTTGTTGGTACCGCCCATTTGTATTCTAAAAAGCTTTTCAGACTCTATGACTCTATACTATTATAATGCTATTGTGTCTTTACAGATCGTCTTTAGAAAAATCAGTGACGTCAAGCGAGAGGAAGAAGAGCGGCAAAAGCGCAAGAACGAAGCCCCGCTGAACTTGCCTCCTGACCACCCCGTTCGAAAACTCTTCCAGCGTTTCCGGCAGCAGAAAGAGGCCCGTCTTCAAATCGACAAACCGGACATCGATGAGCACGACCTGGAGAAGGGTCAAATGTACGTCGACGCACCTGTAACTAAATCTGCCATCGCCACCACCAGCATAGTCACAGTCACTGAAAGCCCAGCGACGCCTTCATCCTCTTCACCACAATCAGGGACTCCGCCAAATTGTAACCCCAATGACAAAGCCACGCTCCAAGTCCCCCCCCCTGTACCTTTTATATCCTGCCGCACTGAACCGGTAAAGGTAAAGGGCTGGGGCCGCTTTAAGGAGTCTATGGCCAAAGCCGACAACTGGAACAAAGTATCAAAAGCGGAATCCATGGAGACTTTACCAGAACGGACCAAGATGCACGAGTCGCAAGCCTCATTGAAAAAGACGGATTCTTGCGACAGTGGCATCACCAAAAGCGACCTCCGATTAGACAAAGTGGGGGATTTACGGTTGACCCCACAGGACCGTAGCCCCGTCCAACCAGATAACAGACACACATTTTACCCCATCCCAGAACAGACCCTGCAAGCCTCTCTGCAGGAGTTTAAGCTTGAACTAAAAGACGATATCAAAAACCTATCCACGCGAATGTCTGGACTAGAGGCGCAACTTATGGAGGCACTGCAGCTCCTCAAAGAACGGAAATCTAGCACTGGCACTCCGCAACCGCTTTTTGATATTTCTAGACCTACTTCACCAGAGCTGGAAAAAGAAGATATCTTTTCGTGAACGATATGAGGAGCATCGTGCATTTCAAGGCAATACTGAAATCTCAGCCTGAGTCGGGTTACACTGGGATTACCTGGGCGGCTGAGGCTGCAGTAATCACTATTATCAGGATTACAGAGCAGTTCTTCTCACTGGTGTCCTGGCTGGTTCAGTGAATCCAGATCCAGAGATGATGTAGCACGGTTTACATGAGGGAAAGCTCAGAGGGCACCTAAATCTGACAGCCGTATGTTTGTATATAAGGATGGTTTATTTTTCCATAAGCACTTGAATGGAAAAATAGTTTGAGGACATGCTGATTAGACTCGTCTCAAATCTTTTTATATGATTAAATATTTTAGGTGGTCTCAACAGAAGAGTTGTCGGAGACTCCACTGGAAGCAGCATGATGCACAGGTCTGTTATTGAACCATTTGTATCCCGCTCCCTGCATGTCCCTTACAAGAGACGCGTGCCTCAAAATGCACAAAGACATTCACGTCAGTTTACTGCAGATCTACAGTTTTACTATTTTGTCAGCAACGACCTTGTTTTATACAGACAGTATTTTACCAGACATGATCATTTACATGAGTGGACAGATATGCCCGATGAACAGTGGGCAATGATGTCAGATTTTGTCTCAGTTGAATCACATTTTACACACATTTTGACATTAGAGCATCTCTCATAAGTTTAAAGTTTAATGAAAGCCATCCATTTTAATGACACCAAACATAATATATAACTGTTCCCCCAAGATGTTTTCAGTCTGTCAAGAACTCTGTGCGGAATGCCTTTTTGCATATTGTTATAATAAAGTTTATTTTTGTGACGATAAATCTACTCTGCACACACTAACACAGATAATGGGACTTTTTGCGTCCATCTGCCTGCATGCTTCTTTCCACATTCCCATCTCTCACATTGCCGGCAATAGGTGAACATGAGATGCATCTAGCTGTTAAGAGGCAGTTGTTTGAGAAACGTGTGCTGGCAATCCAATTTCAATAGTACATAGTATAGGGTCCTTATTACAGGAGACTACATTTGAAATTATTTTTCATCATGTTGATTTAGACAGCTTAAAAGAAAACACCATGAAATGAATGAAATATAAAAATATTTTATTTACATTGGCAAAGCTAAAGTTGAATTATTTGTTGAACGTGACGACAACAGTGGTACCTTTCTTCCCATAAAATTAATTACCTAAATATACAATATTTCTGGCTCGTCTTTTACCAACATGAGATACAACTGGAGACTTTCCTCCATGTACTAGGAAACACAGGATGCGGTTCACATTACTCTATCAAAAAATTTAGCTAACTAAAAATAAATGGGCTCATCATCAGGGAACTCATTTGGGTTACAGCCAGTGTTTATGGGCCCTAATGGTTCTGTTTTTGTATAATTTTTTTGGATGAAATCATGGACTCAGTTGTTGCGTACGGCGGGTTCAGAGAGAAGCAGGAAAGGAGGGCAAAGCTGACAAAGCCCTGGTAAACTCCAGTAGAGAGGAGAATGTAGAGATTAAATCAAACCAAGTTTTCTGTGGTGTTAGGCCAATTAATTTATCTGAGAAACTACACCAATCACTGACAGTTTGAAATCATTGAAGCTAAAATGCAATTATCTATCATTTCAATTTCATTAAAGTTTAACTGCGAATTTATACAACTGCAAATTTATACAAATAGGACATACTGTCCTATTTGTATAAATCCTGTATCCCCCTCACTACAATTTTAAGAAAACACGTTTAAAAAACCAGCATCGACTTAGTGAATGAAATATTCTCAACAGAAACGCTCATGGGAGTAATAGATCCATGACTTTCTCTGTAACTTTGTACTGTAGTTTGTTTGTGTGGCATGCGTCACTATTAGCACTTTCACCCGTCTTCAGTCTGTTTTTTCCAGCTTTTCAAGCAGAATCATTAGGATGTATTTATTATTCTACTGGCGGAAGCAATATTACGAGTGCTATAGATAAAGGTTCAGGATAAGTCACTTCTGTTAAGGTAATGAATTCAGTCATATTCACAGCATGCAGCACTGTGCCTTTAAAGCGTATCCTCAGTGAGCTTACATTGAATAGATTAGTTACTTCTTTATTCATACTGATAACGGTGGCATAGACACATTCTTCTAAAACAATATTCTGCTTTGGGATGACCTGGAATGATCATTACAATTACAGTATTTGCACATATCTACTCACTGAGGTAGTTTGTCTCCAAGCTAATCTGGTGTCTTTGTTTTATGCACCGGCCTATCTTTGTACATTACATGTGCTGCTTCTATTCCAAGCACAATGGGAATTATTTGTGAGGAACTGTGACCTATGGTACCATTAAAAATACATATTTTTATTACAAGTGTGTGGTTTGTTCACCTTGGGGGATACCTCCCACCATTACAAGCTGTGAGACTTTAAATATCCCTACACACATCCAACAGGCAAGGTGTACCTCACCAGATCTACTCATGTTGATCGTCTTAGGTCGGATAAAGCTCAGTGTTATATGCTTATTTAAGCGGATTCTTTACTGACCCCACTCACAAACCCTTCTTAGCGTCACAGATATTATAATCCTGTGAAACAGAAATCAGCTAATGGAACAACTAAGGGCTAGCCACAACAACACATCTGTTAGGATTACAATGTAGTTCCAGTGTTTTGCCATTTCAAACAGCAGGGTGCTTTAATTGTTTGTATACCTTTGCCAAAGCACCCGGACAATTTTGTCTGTCACAACCAAAGCTTGGAAATTAGGTCATCATGTCATCAGCATGATCAAATAAACATGACATCTTTTGAGAACATTCATTTAAATATAAATCAGAATTCAACACAGTAGGACCAATTACACAATAGCTGTCATACTTAAAATTTCCATTGCTCTACCATTGGTGGTACTAAAGCGCATTTTGTCATTTGTAAAATTTTACAGGCAACAGATATTTTGGGACATTGTACATTGTACTACCAGATGCACAGATGAATGCAATAGACATCTTTTACTGCATATTGCCTCAGTGCAAGTGATGGCCCACAAGAGTTTAGTACATATTTAGAAAATAAATTAGCATTTCTTCAGCTCACTGAATCACTGAGCAACGCTTTGTTTCACAGTTGGTGTAACAGGACACATTGGGAGCCTCTATTTAGTGTACTAATTGTTTTTTTTTCCTGAGATGGAAGAGAAGATAATCATGCACAGAACAAGATGAACAATTAAGAACACAATGTTCACACCGATGAAGCATTATCATACATCACTGACTTTCATTGGCAGGATTTTCTTATGGTTTTAGATTTTCACCTGAGTGGGGGTGGGGGGTACATAGCTGGGCCCAGTCCAGAGGTACTGAGTCCGTCTGGTACTGACCACAGCTCGTGCTCAGCGGGAAATTCTGTCGTGTAGCAGCCTTCACTGTGAAGGAAAGTCAAGGTGATTCATGCTGGGTTAGGAGTCCACTCAAGTCCAATTTGCGCAAAACAGTAGAGGAAGGCCAGCATGGGTGGTGCCACAGTAGACCAACCTGAAATGAAGAAAGTACTCAAAGTATTCAGTCGTACCCTGTATACATTTTGTAGAAAGGTACTTCAACTATCTATATTTTTAACATCCTGTTTCATAATGAGAAACTATGAAGCAATAATGCTTTGTGTGTTATGCATGCGCTACATTACTATGTGTTTCTATTTATAGCATGTTGGAGGGTCTAGCAGGTAAGGACAGTTGTCTGCTCCTCCTCCTCCTCCAATGGCTTGCTTCCAGATTATCTTGGGAGCCTGCACCTGCACCCACAATGCTTTTCAATAGTCTATTCTTTTCTATTCATACGTATGCACATACACTGCCTCATGTACCACAGTCTGCAGTCTTCTATACATGTTGATTGGGTGAGTTGCACCAACACTAAAACAGATTTCCACACATTTATAGTGAAGTATTAACACTTGGCAGGAGAAAACCCAGCGGTTTCTTTTAGAAATGCATTCCTCATGTAGCTATTCACAATAAATTATTAACTATGTCATACTGTACAATGCAATTAGTAGAAAAAATCTGAACATGTCTATGAACACTTTAAAGGCAGAAAGTACTTTTCACATGCAAATTAATTATTTAAGACCTTTAATGGCTTGAGGCACAGCATGAACTATGAGCAGTCTTTGCACTTGTGCCAAGTCATGACAGTTTTATCTCCATAGGTATGTACATATCATTATCATTAACACTCTTAACAATAATTAACAGATTATTAACCATAAAATTAAACATCTGTGCACACAGTTACAAGAAGGACAAATATAAGTCATATTTTAGGACAAACAAAAGCAGGAAAATAATGAAGTCTGAAGCATTTGAATTGCATTGTTATAAAAGACCTAATGCTATTCAAAGCTGAGATGTGTGTATTCTACCATGAGAGTCCTAATGGAAATAAGTTCATATTTACAAGTATGAGACACACATTACATTAGAAACGTCAGAGTGCAGTTTGGTTGCAGCAAACACCACAGAAGATAACAGACAGGCTGATTTAAAGACATTGATCTGACGTTAATTAAGTGGACCGCAACTCCCTTCAGTGGCTTATTACTCATGCAGACATAAGTAACTGCATTAGCCTTCACTCTGGAAACATTGTATTCATTTAAGGTTATGAACAGAGTATTGTAAAAAGCAAAGTTAAACAATTGTATGTATTACATTTATGTATTAATTTATTTATTTATTACTCATTGTTTTTCATTCAAAAGCCAACAAGTAAAAGGCCTTTTTGTTAGGTTCATTATTCAGGACAAAAGGGATCTTGTCAGGCAGTTATTATGTTGCAGTTAACCTCAAATTAAATCACCCTCCATTTGCAGCAAGTTTCCTTTACGGATAAAAAAAAGGGAGGGGAAACAAGCCGTTTAACTAGTCACCTTCAAATCTCATGCTGAATTTCAGGCCAGATCTTGGACTGTGGAAATTCACATCTCTAATTTCAAAACTGGAACAGCCTCCTGCTGCGTGCTGATTGGCTGAAATCCAGTCATACAAAGTTGCACACATTGTGTTAACCTGGACTCAATTTGAAAGGTTCTTTTTTTGTGCTACAAATAGCATGCTTTATTTTAGTCTTAGTTTTATAGTACATGGTATGATGCTGTTTCAAGCTGTCATTGGACGTTTAGTTGCTTTTGGTTCAGTTCAATTAAATTAAGTTCCATTTTAAGTTCAAAAGTTCAATTAAAGCCAAGAATGAACAATGTTTGCTTGAGATCAGAGGCACATTAATTTGCCGTTGGACCCTGAATCTGTGTCCAGCCCAGTGCTGAGTGTGCAGAGTGCAGCTTACAGCGAGTTTATCAAGGGTAAACAGGCCTCAGGAGGTCCTGCCATTTCACTTTAAGAACCAAATGAGCCAAATAGAGACAGCACAAGCCATGAGGCAAATGACCCTGTGGATATAGTATTTCTAACTACATCTTTCTCTATAAACACAACTATGTATGATGATTCTTTACTTGGCAGTTAGGTTAAGTGTCTAGTTATTCTTAGAGTAAAAAGTCTGAAATTAATAATTTCCCCGTTAAGCAAAAAGAAAATGCGAACTAAAACAACGCAGTGAAAGGGGCTTACACAGATCCTATTAAGCGAGCATCCTCTAGAGCAATTTTTACCTTGAATAAAAACTCGCTTCAAGAAGATTCTCCCAACGTGGATCCCTCCGAGGAACACCAGATTAGACAGGATGAGCATAGCAGTGGAAAAGGCACACAGAAGGGCAGCGCAACGTCTTATCATGGCTGCAGAGAAATGTCGCTCCTGGAAAATATAACAAAATCACACACCCTTTGTAGACTGTCAAATGAAGTAAATTAGTATGTAGAATTTAGTTAACTCTGAAGAACAGATAAAGGACAAAGGCACACCACATTAATAATGAATAGTAAGGAGACCTTTTCTTAACATGAATGGTGGCTGTTCACTGTAAATGCCAACTGCATGTGACAGGCTAAAGCAAGGATAAAGGTTATGTTGGCTTAAAATAAGCACGTATGGAAAAAAAACTTACAATAAAAGAGTGAATAGGTGATGAGGATAAGAGAGTCTTCAATCCGCTCTCGACCAACACTCCAGCCCAGTTCATGAGGGACCAGTACTGCAAGTAGTCATGCCCTCCATGCCACACACAGACAAATCCAAATGCCAAGCCACTGGACAACACCTTATGTAGAGTCCCGGAGCGAGAACCTCCCAATGGGACATAGATGTATCTGGAGAAGAGAGAATATGCTGTAGATCGCATTGTCATGACACCATAATTCTAAAAAGCTGAAACTTTATTATGGACGTAAACTTTTGTAAGATAGTAGTACAAGTTTCTACTTAAGCTGAAATAATGAGAGGAACTGGCTCAGTGTAACATACGAGCGAGAAGAAACCTCAAAGGAGAGAGGTGAAACGTCCTCAGCTGAAGCCAGTCCAGTTGACAATATTTAAAAACTTTGACTATACTACAAATGATCCTGGATGACTTGGAGCGTAGACAAAAACATATTTTAAGATAGATTAGCACAGAAAATTCTGAACCAGTCCCTGAATATAAAACAATAATCTGGCCCTGCTGTTCAGGCTCCCGAACTCCAGCTGAAATTATGACATCGAATTCTCTAATGTCGTGAACGCAATCCATTAAAATATTTAAAGACAGTACCATAGTTTCAGCCACAGCGAGTTTGAGGGATAACACAAACACTGCAGCCATACAGCAAAACAAAAGGTCAGAAGAGGAGAACAATGCACCGAATTACAAATAGCACCTGTCACGGTTATTACAATATGACCTCATTGGGGTTTTCATCAAATTGACATTGCTCTGACATTTAGCGCAAAAATAGAGCCTCTTCAAGTAATTTACATTCTGCCATTTTCATTTATGCTGCAGCTGCACAAGTGACTCACAAGTGTTTGCGCAGTCCATCCTAAACACTCGACATCTATAACGGACTTCCACTATGGACAATAGCATCATTTCAACACAGAGGCAACCCATCACTCAATGTGCATTACGTGAGGATGTTTATTTGCAGCTGGCGATGGGGTATTCTTGAACTTTCTTTCTGGAAGATTTAACCATTTAAGCAGTGCGACATAATAACATAAAAATAATAGAGAAAAAAAAGTTGTTGTGTTTATTTATTTTAGACAAATATTCATGTTGACTATTTTATTTTTATTTATTGGTTTATTTGTTTGGGACAGTGCATGTTAATGAACATACATGGGTCTCATGCATATAAACACGCCAGACCGGATTGTAGCCTTGAGCTAATTTCCCTCCATTGTCCCCCATGCGCACTCTCAAACACACTCTCATTCATCCTGGCCTATTGTACATGTTCTTAGTGGTAGGGGACACGGGGAGAACATGCAAACGCCACACAGAAAGGCCCCGTCCAGGTGGGAATCGAACACAGGACCTTCTAGCTGTGATGCACGAGCTCCAACTGCTGTATACCGTGCCGCAATTCACACAGTGCACATTCGGGAGAAGACCGACATGGACTGCTAAACAAATAGAAGCATGCGTCTATAACATGTTTTGAGATCTAAAATACAGAGGATCCCATATTCTGTGCTTCAAATTGTAATTTCCATTTATCTTACAGTTTGAGTAATTATCCTAAACCAAACAAAGACAACTTCTTTATAGTATACTGCAGCATCACTTAACTGGCAAACATGTTCAGTCTTGTGATGCTGTGCAGGGAACTAATTATCTCAGCTACCCTGTAGCTAATCAATATTCCAGAAAGATGAGCCAGCATTTTCTGAGCTTGAAATAGAGTGGACAGCACGGCCATATTGGATGACCGAAGTAGGCAGAGGAACAGATGGAGCGATGTTAGCAAAGCACATAACCATACTGAATTTGTAAAGATTAAGATGCAGATGTATTCAACAGACATGGAAATACTGCTTTTTGAAGTAAATCAAAGTGAGTTTCATATTTAAATATATAATTATAAATAATAATATTTGCAAAAGGACACAAAATTCTGCAACTGTGGGTCCCTGAACAAACTAGGCTATGGTCAAACATACATGCATTCTCCATGACATATCATGATTTATAATATGATACAAATTTGAATAAAAAGAAATCAACACAAATTCAATTTGATGTGAATAAATATCTTGCTCCAGAGATTCATAAAGCTACACGTGCCTTGGGGATAGATGAGTAACCACTTGAGCGAAAGGGTTAGAGTAGGAGATTTAGACTGACATAGCATAGCAGCCCCAATAGGGTTGTAACACATTTGAACAACCAAACTTCAGTGTGCCATACCGCCTTTGCTCTGCCCAATCCCATCAGACCTCAGAAGCTAAGTAGGGTAGGGCCTGGATGGTACTTGGATGGGGGACCGCTGGGGAACCAGGAAGCCTGGGTAAATGCAGTGAGTGAGTGGTGGCCAGAGGGACCGATGGCACAGATTGCTAAACTCACTTTTGTTAATCTACTCAGCTGTGGCTACAATAGTAGCTTACCACCACCAAGTATGGAGTGAATGAATAATGCAATGTAAAGCGCCTTTGAGTGTCCAGAAAAGCGCTATTTAAAACCAATGCATTCATATTATTTATTATTAAAATCGGGGAGATTGTGGCATTGAGGCTATAAAGGCATAATGGCATGGCAAAGACTGAGCTACTTCGTGCCCAGGGAGACGCAGTGTTGGGGAGCTGTGTAGAGCACATCATTTAACACCTACGCGCTCATCTAGTGCCCTTCAGACAATTTCAAAACAGCATTAAGACCTTTTTAAAAACACTTCCATGAGCAGGAGCACTGGGGTATTATGTCACGGCTATCACTCTGCCTCTGTGCAGGGATAATTGCCGACGGTGCCATTAAGAAAGCGAAAACAATTTCTGATGGACACAGGCAAGGATTAGAATCATTTGCAATTTAAATACCGGTATCTCTAGTACAATACCTGCTATCTTATTTATTTGAAATCCACTCCCACATTATCCAAGCACTCATGTACAATTCTAAATGGAACAATGATGAGCAGTAAGCAGAAATTGCAACCAAGAAATGACAATGAGCAAAATATTAAATGGCTGTTATAGCATAACTAAGATGCTTTAATCTTACAGATGCGCAAACATAACACTGCCGTCATACGCACATACTAAACAAGGGATTTCCCCGGGTTCTAGAGACAAGGACTATTTACCTCACAAGCGGCAAACTCATAACCATAAGAAAACCTCCATGCAAATGCACCATCAAATGTGAGATACATAGGACAATGAAAGCTTTTGGTTCACCAATTCAACCAATTTACCAACATTCAAAGCAAGTTCAATGCCAGAAAGGAAATGAGCTATAAAATGGTGTCGTGGATAATAATCATGGACACAGAAAGGACATAGTGCCTTACAGAAGACGGAGGCAAGAAACAGAGGGCACCGTATTCATACAAATCCATGTCTAAAATGTTCAAATTATTGCTAATATAATTTCTATTTCAATAACTACACTCGACGTATTTAATAACGGTAGCTTTTCAGTATAATAGGCAATGAATACGATTTACAACAGATCTAAAGTGGGGTCTGTAGGCACCACAAAAAAACAGAATAGTCTTTTAGGTTTAAATGTGTAGATCCAACTTGTGTGCAAACATTCCCCAAACTGAATCCAATGTAAATCTGATTAAAATGTTCATTTTTTTTTTTTTAAACATACAAGTCATTATTAAAAGGGATGAAAACCTCCTGCACACTGTAAATTGATTAGTATAACTTGTCGCCACTTTACAACAATCACACGAGTACACCTCACCTGATGAGCCATCGGTACAGACCCACGTCAAAATATCTGTGGGGAAAGAAAAAGAAATGTAACAAATTAACGCAGAATGATTCACTGAGACACACCTGCAGACTGCAACATGTTTGTACTCAGCTTTGATCATTAGGAAAATGAAAAAGGGTGGTCTACTTCCTCAAGCCTGTAAACTGATAGTGTTTTGCCAATGTTACTGGTAAACAGGATTATGCATTCCATCAGTGTTGTCTACATTGCCCAGCTCGGCACACACAGTTCAGATTGGAGTGCCTTGGTGTCAGCACATCGGTCAGTGCAATGAATTTTCACAGCAGAACCAGCACAGTGGCTTCGGTTTGGATGGAGAACTCATTCATCCTTTATACATGAAATTTAAGGACATTGTAGGAATGGTGGTTACATTTAAATAGTATCCATCACCACGAGAGATGGGAGTTAAATTCACAGTAGGAGTAAGACATTTGTATCTTAGGCAGTAATCGTGACCTCTTCATCTTAAAATCAACATGGTTTGTTTTACCTTCCCTTTTAAAAATGTGAGGGCAATCTGTGCAGTCATCGTGACATTTCACTTTATTGCACGCACCGAGACGAGGTGGGTGTGACAGGAACTTGCACGGTGAGTGAGTACTTGTACTTCAGGTTCGGAGTGCGTATGTATCAGAAGGCCTGCGAATGAAACTTTAATGTTTTTACGTCACATAGATGCTTTTAATGGTGTAATAAGTTGCATACATGTGACATCAAAACATAAGCAGATTGTATGGATAGGCAGCTAAGATTTCTGTGGTACAATTTGCTGTTTGTATTGGCCTGGTTCATGGTTACTTTCTCTGTACTTATTGAGTTTATTCATTAGAAGCAAAAACAGGAAAATACAAAACGTCAACATCTTCTTGGTCAGCACAAATAAACTGAAATAATGCTCTCACAAATGTCAAAAATAAGGTTTCAATTTTCAGTCAAATAATCAGATGAATGGACTTAAGGCTTAATATGGCAAGTTAGTGAATTTGTTTGTGAATGTCTATTTTGGGATTTCCTTTTAAAAATAAAGTTGCATTGATCCATAAACAAATTCTTCTCTATATGAACCCAAGATATTATTCATTGTGCTCAAGGTTTGCTTGTGGTGCGTGGTTGTGCAGAGCTAAAGAGCTGCATCAATTTAGGTTGAGTCCAGGAGAAGCTAGTGGTGGAGGTGACCTGTTGTTCTGATTGCTAGTAATAACAGATGACACAAATTTGCTGTGCTCACAGTGATTGCCCGCTGACCACTAAAGCACTTGACACCAATCAATTACAACTTTACTTTGAGGATGCCAAGTGTGTTTACTCTGACCAAGTGCAATTTACCAGATTAAATATGCAGGTGTAAAATAAGTGTGGTCTCTTGCCTCCACATTCCAGTGAATGTATGCATGATGCTGACACAGCGGGGGAGTGTTGGGGGACTCAGTCCATCCATTGTCGCCAGCATGGACGGCAACCCAAAGAGGACCAAATACTTGACATGGAAGAACTGGACGAGAGCCAATGCCAGGCCACCTGTAAAAGAGGAATATTATAATGGTTTAATTCATTCCAGTAGTTTGTCAGCCCTTTTTAAATGCCTGTACTATTCACAGAGATGCTGGGGAAAAAAAACACAATTTTAAAGCAATCTGGTTAGAAATAGTTTTTCAAATGAAATTTCCAAGATTAGAATAATATCCCACAAGTGTCATCCACAAGCATAATGTTACAAAGAATGTAATATTGTTAATTTCTATTCTATTTGATGAAGCAAACAACATAAAAGTGGATACTGCTTTAATGGAGGCCAGCGAGAAAGTCTGTAATCAGCATATCCAAGCTCCTACGGGAGCATCAAGACTTTGAATTCTGCATCTCATAAACATGTTTAGTGCATGTTACAAAGCACTTTTTGCCTCATTTTTCAGTTCAGTTCTATAAATATCCCTTTTACATATAGAGACTTACCCAATGCCCAAGGAGGAAGAATCTCTAAGTAGGTCTCATTGCTCTGTATTGAGTGCATATGCATAGTGTGGATCATAAATTCGGCAATACACCACCACAGTACGATTCTCCCTGTTCGAAGAACCATGAACTTAAAAACTGCTCCATTTCTGCCAAGGTCCTCTGCAGGTCTTTTTATCTGTGGAGTGCAGAAATTCAGCACATTGTTAAGAGCACACAAAAAGGTGTTAAGGTTAGAGCTGTGGCCCACAAGATGGATCTGAATGCTGAGCCACACTTGCTAACACTGCCAATAACCCTTACAGCATTCAATAAGTAACCGACTGAGAGGTGGCACTGCTGAAGCCGACACTAGCCTGAAAAGTGACATCTTCAATAACGAGTCACATCTGCCCAGCCACAGGTGGTCACAGCCAGCAACCTCACAGCTTTTACGAACAGAAAAAACCTCTGCAATTCAATGTTATATTATTTTCCAGTTATGTAGAGAGGGCGATGTCTATAACCAAATCCGATCTTTTGAAAGGCTCTTTAATGTGAACCATTTGTGAAAAGAGTAAGTTAATTTTCAGTGCAATAGCACTGAAAACGATTTGGTACATAGCAGCAGTGACCTGCCTTTTTTTTTTAATAGTGGCATACCATTATATTTCCCTTCACACATTTCAAAGGATAAACATAAATTAGAATAGAGTGTTGATGAAAACATCAACACATGTGCATCTCAGCGTATAGTTCTGTGGTAATAACACTGATCAGGCTGGCTAAACCAAAAAAAAATACAGCCTCTTGAACGGTTCTTTGAAATGAACTGATCCCAAAGATTTGGCTCCTAAAAAGAGCCAAAAATACCATCAATACAAGAGAGTCAGATAACAAGGAATATGCTTTTAGAATCTGAAACAATAATATGTACCAATGTAATAATTCTCATAACTGCTGCTTCATCTAAAAAATAAAAATATTAAGCTCTTACCTGCTGACTATAATCTGTGTAAGTGATAATAGGTCCATTGTAGAAAAAAGGATGATAAAAAGTGTAGGAAAACAACCAACAGAGCTGAACGATGCCACCAGTTTCAGTAAGGCACCAGCAATGCTCCAGGCTGTAGCTGATAAATCGCAGACCACACACTGCAACACTGAACAGAAGAAGATAGTACTCCTCCTCGGTTTCATACCAGCCTCTCTGTGAAACAATAAGAAGGCCAATTATTTTTAGACGTTGAAGGAACTGAGGAGGAAATCCTCGTTTTTGTGTTACTAAATTTAGATTTTATAGGTGTAGACTGACCACACATCACAGAGGATGGGTTCTATAAGGTGAGCAAATCTGACGGTGTTTAAAAATAGCTTGATAGTTTCCCAGGATAATAACAACCACTGGAGAAGAAGACAGCTGCTAACGAGGAACAGCAAGTGTCACCCTTGTGTGAACAGTAGTCTCAAGTGTGTGAGCGCATAGCAGTGCAAGAGATGGACTGTCATTTTGAATACTAGGATAACGATCACCTATCAACTATAGCCTAAAAATACAACCCTTACTTTGGGCACCAGCCAGGCGGGACAGATTTAAAGCAGCCTGGAAAAGTAGAACTGGAAAACATTGGAGATACTGACTAGATTAAAAACAAGTCAATTACTTTTTTATGCATTGGTTAGTACTACAAGTACTACTAGATGCTTATATTCTATGAGAGTATGTGGAGGTGTGTATTAAATGTGTATGTAGTGCCATCTTGTGTATATTTCCAAAATAGCAGTGTTTCTCAAACTGTGGAACAGGTAACGCCAATGGCAGCTTCAGGCGGTACGGCTCCTCTGCAGTTCTAGTCTTTGTATATTTAGAGATAATCTGACAAATGTTTTTGCTCTTTTTAGTTTAGTCCATTTTAAAAGTTGTTTCCGTGTTGTAGTGAAACTTTAGACTTTGTATTTCCCAATTTTAGATCTAATTTTGCTCATGTTCGGGCCTTATTCCTTTATATTCCGAGAACCCCCTACCTCGAGGGTGCTGACCACAGATGCTGACCATCATTTAGAAAGTTTACTATAAAAACTAAACTACTAAATTCCAAATCATTAGTATTTAGTAGGATGTTGTGTTCAAAATACAGCAAATACACAATCAAACCTTAAACCTTTCATGGTAAAGCAAATTAAACATTTCCATTCCTCTGATAATAACACGGTGATTCAGTTTTCATCTTCTTTTTAAAATCTGATATAGGCTACAATAATTCACAGTAGCTAAGAGCTAAGTGCTTGCACATGGTTCCAAGTACCCTTGATTGGGAATCACTGCTGTAATAAAGCGGGTGTAGACCAGGTGATTGAGAATCAATAGCACTGAATATATGGGATTACGGTGCAAAATATGATATGAACAAATTAGGATAAGGAAACACGTAGCAAACCTGAATATCTTGCAATGGCTGAAAATGAATAGTGGAAATAAGTAATAATAGGCTTGAAGCCCAACAAAATGCAGGTCTTCGAAGTTGGGCAACTACAAAAGTGACTCCAAGATGAACTAGAAGTACAGCAACTCCTTTGATTCCCACAACACTGGTAGCTACTATAAAGCCATACACAGCAGACACCAGCACCTTCAACTGTAGGGGTAAATAAAACATAATTAAAATAATGTATATTTGTCATTTCGCTGAAATATCAGACAATATTACTACCTTGGGAGAGTAAAGGTTGGTCAATATTGTTATCACGCCATGTCCGAAAAGACTCCACAATAAAGATTTCTTCGCCCAGTGAGTCCAAAAGGTCCACTCAAAGTCATTGGGGTCCTAAAGTTAATGATGTATGACATTTCTGATTACTACAACGGTCTTATAAAAAAAGGAGCAGTTACTGATGACTTACCCTAAGATAACCAATTAAACCTTGTTCCAGCTGAAATTGTCTTTGCAATCTTGTTTCATGTGCTGGAGTAAAAATAAAGAAAGTAGGCGTGTAATTATTTGATTTCTGAATGGTCAATGTTTTTCCTAGCCTATTTTAATTACATTGTACACACCTTTGGAAAATATGTGTAATTGATAAAAAGAATACAGATGTGAACCAAAGGACAGCACCCAATATGCAAAGATCTCAGCCCGGGGCAGAGATGTAGCCTGTGAAGTCATTGGACAAAATGAACCTAGAACACAAGAGACCGAAAAATGAACACTAATATTAAGACAATGGATTACAATGGATAAAGACACATGCACTAGAAAAGACAAACAGCTGTAATTTGTTTGTAGAGACTGGATAATACAATATTCGTGGTGAATAATTATGACCCTCACAAGAAAGAGACTGATGAGAGTCATTATGGCAGATCCACCAAAGTTAAGTAGCTGTTGCTAGGTAACAAAGTAGCAGTGGCACGCGACCCCACGTGACGTGACGTTGGAAGTTGTAAACTAAACTTTCCACCGAGAAAAACACAAAGCAGGGTGCTACAGTAAGGTAACAGGACCTCTACGATTGATAAATAATAATGTGCATGAAATCAACGTATTAATAAATAGCAAAAAGGATGTTTGTTACCTCTAAACATTTATAAGGCACTCCATTCAGCTGCTGCTTTGCTTGGTAGCTAGTAGAGCTAGCAAGCAAATCACTCAACACCGCTGGCATTTGGCGACAATGGCTGTTTTCAATCAATATCTTCAGCTCTTTAATGGTGAACTTAAGGCCAATCTACTGAATCTCTTGGAGGGACAAATCAAAGGTCTCCTGAGTCTTGGTACCACAGTGATGAGGTTTGTCCACAGGCTAAACGAAGGGGCAAGCAACGATGCAATACTGCCACCAGCTGGACAGGAGTAGGTACCTATATTGAAAAACTGTTTGGGGTACCTGATTTTTTTGGTGTTGTAGAATACATTTATTTTTGCCACCTTAGAGTATGTTGTAAAGACGGACGAATTTATAAATACCTTATTCAGCATAGGTTTGTATCCTCTAATAACCAAACTGAGTAGAATTACAACCCATAGTGCTACTCTAATTGACAAAATGTTTTGAAATGAAATAGAAACTGATATAATCAGCGGACTAATGATAAATGATATCAGTGATCACCTTCCAGTTTTTGTAATATACTAAAATGAAGTTAAAAAAAATCAAAAAATGAAGAGGAAACTATGTACTGGTTTAGAAGGGTAAAAACAGAGAAAACTATCGATGCGCTTAAAAAGGAGCTATTGATGCAAGATTGGAATATTATATACAGAGAGAATGACACTAATAAAGCATATGATGAGTATTCCAAAAGGTTTATGATAAAAATTGTCCAAAGAAAAAATACTGTAATAATAGTAAGTGTAAAGAAAACCCATTTATCTGTTCACTTTGTCACCACTCAATGCTGTATATGGTGTGAAATGTGCATATAGTAACATTCTTTGAACAATTTGAATACACAGACGGGACTGTGAGAGCTAGAAACAACTTTGGGCCTAAACAAAAAATGTCATGTTTGAACAGGAAAAATCAGGTACCCTAGCTTTAAGTTCGGTCTTCATTGCATTTACTACACCTCAACAAACATTAAGTGTAATTCAAATATGACGCAGCTGGAAGATTGTCATTTGTAAGGGGTTTATTAAGGATCTATGAACACATACACAGGGATACAGCGGTTTCTTTCGACAGTGGTGCACGTCTACTTAAATACGTGTTGTAGCCTCACACATCATGTCATAGTAAACAGAGATAAACAATAAAAAGCAAGCCCTGACATGTGCTATAATGCTGCCATTCTTTCACACTTGTTTCATTCTTTCCTTTAAAACGCAATCTGACACTTCCTTCTGTGCAGCACCTGATGTGAGTGTAATTAGAAAAAATACCATAATGTTTAACTCTCTGTGTCATGCTGAAAACAAGGCGCCTGCTCTTCCTTATGTATACTTAATACTAGATACATTTCTCAAACTAAATGTCAGTGTTTCCGTGCATGCGACTGCTCAGATGGGGGCGTCTTTGTTCTGTACACAATTTGTAATGCTGTCTTGTTTTTACAGCTCATCAGTTTCACCATCAAAAGGCACAGCATCTGTTTCCATATGAATGCTACTGGGCGCGCTGCTGCACACCCAGCCAATGGGAGTGCGGTTGAAAGATGGTCGGCAGCCTACGTCATGCTGGTACACCACTGGTTCGGGCTCCTGTTTGGTCGCCTCTGTGTCCGGCATTTGGAATTTCAAAAACTGATTGGCCTTCTCAAACCCACCAAAGGGCATTGCAAACCTAGCAATGCAAAAGACAAGAGGAAACCGTTATGGTAAATGGTACATTTACAACCGTTGTCGACTATTCAAACCATACCTGTTAAAGCATTTGTACTTGGGGAGGTCCTTATATAGAGCAGGAGCAGGCATTTCAGCTTTGAGGGTGGCTATAAGGTTCTCGTCACCCTTCATGGCCTTTTCCCATGGAGACACATATGTTCTCATAACAAGAACATGCTTCTTTTCATCTTTTCCACCACCTATATACAAATTGTATTCAAATATAATTAGTTATTTTTGTTGTTGTTATGCAGAGTATATATGAAAAAAGAAAAGAAAAAAACTGTATTAAACTCCACAACAATACAAACCTTTTAGTGGAGTCCAGTCACCTCTTCCTTCTCCATCTCCATGTTCCCCACCTGCCCCTCCTGCCCCCTCTGCTCCACCTGCCCCACCTGCCCCCCCTGCGCCTCCCACACCTCCTGCTCCTGCTCCTCTGCTTCCAGGTTTTGGCGGCGGCACAGGGGCACCGTCTCCAAACTGCAAACTGCCACAATGGATTGTACTTGACTGTTGGTTAATGATCTGTCCTCCGGTATTAAACATCTGTCCGCCGAATTGACCACCAACAAACTTCTGGAGGTTGTCCTTAATAAGAGGATTGTAAAATTCTAATATTTTAGACTCCAGAAAAGCATATGTTTAGTTATTTTAATTTGTTCATTTTTTGTTTTTTTTGTCATTCCAGAACCTTACCATGGTCTCACTGGTGAAGACATCTGGGTTGTTTTCATAGATGAACTTTTCCACTCTCACCTTCCTCATCTTGAACATCTTTGAGCCTCGGTTTTTCATGAGAGAAAGCTCCTCCAGCATAATGTCCTTGGGGGTTCTGACCTTTATACCCAGATCCAGGTGCTCGGAAAAATCTGGTTCCTCTGGAGGAGCATATCAAAAAGTAAGACCTTTTAGCTTTCAAATTAGTGTTGTGATAAATTGAGATATGTATAAATTCACATTGCTTAATAAGGGCTTACCATGCTGAGCGATATGTGATAGGTCAGTGATGATTTTTGAGGGCTTTTTCCTTTTGGTTAGGGGGGCAGGTGTTCCCAGAGGCATGACTTCTAAACAAACAAAAAAACTGTTGTATTATTCCTGTCTCTCTATGTTTTCAGCTTAATGACAACATAAAATTAAGCCTCCATAAAAACAATGCCATTGTGTTGTTGAACATTTTCACAAACAAAATGCCTTCAGGACTCAACATAAGAGTGACAGCCCTAACAGTGGCAGCAGAATGTGTTAGGGTGTACAGGCACAGACAGCAATGGAGGCCTCTTCTCCACTTCCAAGTTGAAGGGTGATGTCAGTGCCCTCAGATTCCTCACGTTCTACAGCCAAACAGATGACTGGCCCAAAGGAAACATATAGCTCACTTTGCATTGCAGTTTTGTTTGGGAACATTAGACCTGAACACACAGACAACATAAACAGAAGCACAATGCGATTCACTCGTACAAGAACCAACAGCACCCTCGGCGGCGGGTGCTGTTGGTTGGAGTATGCAGTGGGATCATAAAATAGCATATGGCTTTATTCATATCATCCGATCATATTCCCCAATCTGCAAGCTGCACTGAGCTTGTGAGAGGGCGATATCGAGAGATCACTGAGATACTATCAGTCTTTCTATGGCCTAAAATTTATTTTGCCATGTTATTTCTGATAAATGTACATTATATGATTGACTGTATTTTTATTTTAGTAGGGTCTTGTAAAGTGGCAAAACACCACCTCTCTTTCTGTAAGTGATCCCACTGCTGCTATTTTTAAAATCCAATACCCGCCAAGACATTTTAGCAACAAGTAATTGCGTCATTGGACTTTGTTATCAAGACAGTAGATCAGCAGACTACTGTACCAAATACACAAAAGTGGGAATATGAAAAGAGCTATAGTGACTAGTGTTCAAATCCATTTTATCCAGCATAAAACTATCTACACGCTCAGGGATGCCTTGTGCTCAGGTTTCCAGTTCCCTCCCTCTTAAGTCAGGGCTGGGGCCACCATATAAAATATTTGCAGCACCAACAAAAGTCAGAGACAGTATGTTTAGTGTCTTTTGATATTTGATTACAACGTAATTTCCATTAAGTTATGATTGAACAGCAGTAGTTCAAGAGCAACTGTTAGTCACAATACTGTAATGATTGCGCCCTTTTCCCGTCGTCAGTCAACTTCAAATTTTCCGGATTTAGTTTGATGCACCTGTCTGTCTGTCTGTCTGTAAGAAGAAAACACATTCTGAGATGCAGCTCCACTCACCGGGTTTTTGTTGTAATCCTGGGCGGAGAGACAGCTATAAATACCAAACCGAGGAGGAGACCCAAGTCGAACGCTGTGGTCTCTGTCACAAGTTTACAACTCCCTCAGTGCCTCTGACCCTACGTATGAGGAGAGACCCAGGTCCCGGGAAGTGCAAAATCCTCCCTTCACTCTGATGGAAGATCTTCCAGAGGCCAGGGGGGGGGGGGGGGGGGGGGGGGGGGTTGCAGTGTTGGTGTCAAGAGGAGGAGTATAGAGTATGAATACTGTTTGGTTGAGCTCCATGGAGGTGGGGGGAGAACTCTCTGTTGGCCTGCTGAAAGTGCTGATGGGGATATAAACGGAACAAAATTATTCTCACAGATGGTTGAGGAGCCTATATTTAGTGTAGCAAAGGACCAAGGAACATAACTAGGGTTAGCTTAGTTTTAAGATAACCTCAAAGGACTCTGGCTGCTGGAGGTGCACTGAGAAGAAATCAAGAGGCCAAAGGTTCCATACACAATTGACTGTGCATCTGAAGTGTTGTGACATCTGTATCTACTTGCTGGCATTTTTAACAGTTCCTGAGCTGCATTGCAAACAAAAAATGTAGTTTTCTTTACTTGATATAATTCTCTCCGTGTTGATGGCAACATCTATGACCAGATTCTATACAATTATAACCAAATACCATCAATAATAACATACCACAAACAATGAAGAGGCTGTTTGGTCGAGTTTCACTGCATCAGTCAGAGAGAGGCAGCAGTTGAAAACTGGCTCCACAGCACTATCTAAAGGTTCAGTAGTTGTCCAGCAGCAAAATAGACCAGAAATACTGATTAGTGTTTTTATATGTTTTTCTTTTTCCACATTATTAACTGGAACAGGGTTGACTGTAGCCTATCCCAGCCGTAATTAACTACAGTGGAGAGGTTGAGAAATTTTACCTTTTACATCGAAAACATATGTTGACAGACAAGACTGTGTTTTTTAGCAATACCTAAAATATTATTGTTGGGTTTTTCAAAATTATGAATTTATTTTAACAAAAGAGACTCACCGCAAAGTGACATGAGAAGGACATGTCAATGTGTGTAACACTACCTTAATACATTGTATGGTGGCGCAGATGGTAGAGCGGGTGTTATGATGTGGGTTTTTGGTTGTTGGTTTTGTCCTGGTTTTGGTTAGTTTCTCCCCTGTCCTAGTCTGTGTCTCTGTCTTGTGTTTATTTTGATAGTCTTGGTCTGTGTCTGTGTCGTCCTGCTTTCCCTTCCTCCTGTTGATTGCCTGCCCCGCCCTGATGTGTGTCACCTGTGCCCTGGTTCCCTGTGTATTTATACCCCTGTGTTTTCCCTTGTCTTTGCTGGATCATTGTCGTTCGTCATCGTAGTCATTCTCTGTCTGTTCTGTTCCTCGGATTCTGCTTGTTCCATTAAATTTGAGTTTTGTTTGGAACTGCTCTGCGTTTTGGGTCATCATTCCCCCGCACACGTGACAGAATGATCCAGCCAAACGAAGACCCAGCAGACAGTCCTTTTTTTGTTCTGGAGCTGTGGCAAGGTGGGTTGT
Organism: Proterorhinus semilunaris; assembly: GCA_021464625.1. Taxonomy (NCBI): domain Eukaryota; kingdom Metazoa; phylum Chordata; class Actinopteri; order Gobiiformes; family Gobiidae; genus Proterorhinus; species Proterorhinus semilunaris. The sequence continues at coordinate 20,214,440 of CM038357.1, forward strand.
CCCCGGTGAAGCCACTGCCGGACACCGACCTGGGCTTGGGGTGGGCCCCTTCTGTCCCAGAGCCACCGCTGGACATCTTGCTCCGTCCAGGGTGGGCTCCTCCTGTCCTGGGGCCACCACCAAGCCCAGACCCCCGTCCGGAGTGCACTCCGCCTGTCCCCGCTCCTCGGCTGCGCCCCGCCCGGCCGCCGCCTGTCCCCGTTCCTCGGCTGCGCTCCGCCCGGCCGCCGCCTGTCCCCGCTCCTCGGCTGCGCCCCGCCAGGTCGCCGCCTGTCCCCGCTCCTCGTCGGAGCTCCACCCGTCCGCCGCCGGGGCCCGCAGAGCTCCCGGACCTGCCTCCGTGGCCGGCGGAGGAGGGTGCATACCTGCCGCCGCCGGACTTCGCGGACCCGGCCCTGTTCCCGCCGCCGCCGGACTTCGCGGACCCGGCCCTGTTCCCGCCGCCGCCGGACTTCGCGGACCTGCCTCCGCCGCCTTGGCCCGCTGCGGAGGATCCGGACCTGCCTCCTCCGCCTTGGCCCGCTGCGGAGGATCCGGACCTGCCTCCTCCGCCTTGGCCCGCTGCGGAGGATCCGGACCTGCCTCCTCCGCCTTGGCCCGCTGCGGAGGATCCGGACCTGCCTCCTTCGGAGACCCCTGACCCGCCTCTGCCTCGGCCGGAGGCCCCTGACCCGTCTCGGCCGGAGGCCCCTGACCCGTCTCGGCCGGAGACCCCTGACCCGGAGACCCCTGACCCGTCTCGGCCGGAGACACCTGACCCGGAGACCCCTGACCCGTCTCGGCCGGAGGCCCCTGACCAGTCTCCGGATCCGCCTGGGCCGCCTGACCCGGAGCCGCCTGACCAGTCTCCGGATCCGCCTGGGCCGCCTGACCCGGAGCCGCCTGACCCTCCTGACCAGTCTCCGGATCCGCCTGGGCCGCCTGACCCGGAGCCGCCTGACCAGTCTCCGGATCCGCCTGACCCGGATCCGCCTGACCCGGAGCCGCCTGACCAGTCTCCGGATCCGCCTGACCCGGAGCCGCCTGACCCGGAGCCGCCTGACCAGTCTCCGGATCCGCCTGGGCCGCCTGACCCGGATCCGCCTGACCCGGAGCCCCCTGACCCGCCTAAGCCACCAGACCCGTCGCCCCCGTGGAGACCCCCGGATCCGCGGCCTCCGCCGGAGCCCCCAGACCCGCTGCCTCCAGGGTAGCCCCCAGGACTCTCCGTGCCCCCCGGGGTTGGGGTTCGTGGTTCCCGCCTCCGGGCCCCCTCCGCCCGCCCGGGCCCGTCGGACTTTTGGGCCTTTTTTGTTTTTTTTAGGTTTGGACGTCTGGTAGCCGTCCCTTGGAGGGGGGGGTACTGTTATGATGTGGGTTTTTGGTTGTTGGTTTTGTCCTGGTTTTGGTTAGTTTCTCCCCTGTCCTAGTCTGTGTCTCTGTCTTGTGTTTATTTTGATAGTCTTGGTCTGTGTCTGTGTCGTCCTGCTTTCCCTTCCTCTTGTTGATTGCCTGCCCCGCCCTGATGTGTTTCACCTGTGCCCTGGTTCCCTGTGTATTTATACCCCTGTGTTTTCCCTTGTCTTTGCTGGATCATTGTCGTTCGTCATCGTAGTCATTCTCTGTCTGTTCTGTTCCTCGGATTCTGCCTGTTCCATTAAATTTGAGTTTTGTTTGGAACTGCTCTGCGTTTTGGGTCATCATTCCCCCGCACACGTGACAGAGGGGTCGTCTCATTGTGTCCTTGGGCAAGACACTTCACCCACCTTGCCTCCAGTGTCTGCGTACATTGGTGTATGAATGGGTGAGTGGATCCTTGCTGTAAAGCGCTTTGAGTGCCTAATGTAGGTGGGAAAAGCGCTATAAGTTGAGACATCGTGCATGAAACGGGATTGTTGTTGTAGTTGTGCATTGTTTCAATTAATTGTATAAATAGTTCATATATTTTTTTTGTAAGTTGGTCTGTATGAATGTAGCTGCTTGAAATGTTCTGAAATGTTCTTTTTTATTTTTATTATTATTTTATTTATTTATTGCACTTGGGGGTGGGCACTCATAAGCTTTTGCTTCAGTCCACTCCTTTTGAGCACTGTGTACTGCTCAAATAAACTAAACTAAACCATTTACCATAACTTGTACCTATGTAGTACATACACAATGGAATAGTATTTGTACTTTGTCGGTACACAATGTAATAAGACATAAGACCCTTAGGGTTAGAGCTTAAGGTTAGGGTTATATTATGTTATTACATTATATACCTCCAAACTACTAATACACATTATTATTCCATTGTGTATGTGACACAAAGGTACATGTTATTACACATTGCTACATAGAATATTAGATTGTACTAAATGTGGTAGGTACAATGTATCAAGGGTAGTGTAAAATAAAGTGTTACCATTAAATATAATAAATAATGACTTACACTTGTTTTGTGCTTCACAAGCTTGACAAGCTGCTCAAAGCTCTACACTAGTCATTTTTCATTCACTCTCCACACTTTGTGGAGATAAGTTAAATATTTACCACAGCTGCCTTGGGATAGACTGCCATGAATCTGCGCCATCAGCCACTCACTCACTCACTCACTCACTCACACACACACTCACTCACTCACCCGCTCTCACACTCACTCACTCACTCACACACACACACACTCACTCACTCACTCACTCACCCGCTCTCTCACTCACTCACTCACTCACTCACACACTCACTCACCCGCTCTCTCACTCACTCTCTCACTCACTCACTCTCTCACTCACTCACTCTCTCACTCACTCACCCGCTCACTCACTCACTCACTCACTCACACACTCACTCACCCGCTCTCTCACTCACTCACTCACTCACTCACACACACACACACACTCACTCACCCGCTCACTCACTCACTCACTCACTCACTCACTCACTCACACACACACACACACTCACTCACTCACCCGCTCTCTCACTCACTCACTCACTCACACACAAACACACACACACACACTCACATACACTATATTTAACTGATTTGCACTAAATGATTCATCAAATTAAATTTGTACTTGTTGCATCAAGTCATTTTTACTTTGTTTTACGGCATAAGGGTTTGTTTCTGTTAAAAGATTCCTTTTAAAACTGAAGACAGTTATAAGGTCACATTGCATGTTCAACAATAGGGGGCAGTGTTCATTTAGAGATGAGAAGATGACTTTCAAGCATTTCCTTTATTTCGCTAAAGCAGTATTAATGGATATAATGAACACATTTCAACAGTCAAAAAATAAACAGATACATTCATTATTATGTGTGTTATAATTACATTTGCATGCCACAAAAACCTTAAAATCCAGACACAAAAAAAACGAGTTTATTATTTATTAAAACCATCTCTTATATCTGTACCATGTACTCTTCAACATACCCAGTTTAAAACATAAACTTGAAACATACATATTCCAGCTTCTTTCATTGATCACATTTATAACTTTCTTGCATTATGTCTATTAGGTAAGACATAGCCCCATTGTAGTTACTCCTTTGTTTTAAAAGCACAAGTTAAACCTCCTCCACTTTCTTGGTTTCACATTTTTTTCCTATTACAAGTTGGAAACCCTCTGACAATATCTCATCCAAGAACAAACAAAATGACAAATAAAACCACAATTTAGCTTTATTATTTGTTTAATACAATTTCAGCATAAACACTTTTATCAAACATGAGCACTTTGATATCAGGTGAGGGTACATTTATGTGACCTAGCGTTATAGAATGATTTCTCACTCTATCTATTGAGAGTACTGCTTTAAATTAAAACCTTGCTAAACCTTTTGTCTTTAAACCATTTCAACTATTTCAACAGTTATCTACCAGCCTAACTATTTTGCATTTTAGCTGAACATGAGTGATGATACACCCTATAAGAAATGTTGCAAGTGTACCAAACATAAATACAATATGTAACAAAAATATAAAAAGCCAAGCCACAGCTTTGCTATACTTGTAAGCTTTCATAATCTTTAATGTGTAGATCGATAAATAGGTTCAACAGCTCAAAATGCACCAGGCCTCCAGACACGAGGCTGAACTCCACCTTTGGTTGCAACAAAACGTGGCTTGGGTGCCTGCACTGTTGTTGATTTAAGAGGGGGCAGAGAGGCCAGAATACTGAGCTCAGGGGCACTCTGAAACTGCTTGGCTGCTTGGAGCCCCGTGGAGTATGACACTGGAGTATAAGGGGTGGGTACAGAAGGGGGCACAGGATGGGGCATTGAAGGAGTGGCAAACTTGGGAAGGCCTGGCAGACCAACTGAAGGGGGAAAAGCTGCTGAAGGTGTAGCTCTGCTTGCTGGTGCCATGGCAAAAGGTGGTTGGGTTTGTGTGAACGGGACAGCATGAGGGGGAGATGTGGTACCAGAATGGGTTATGCGATCTCCCAGTGTGGTGGCTGAGCGTGGTGCTATAACCTTTGGCGTCAGGGTGGGAGCTGACATGGGAGTCGGGGTGGAGAATCTTTTGATCTCATAGACTCGAGCTGTTTTAACAGGAATTTGTTTGGGTGTAGTCAACGAACTTCCTACCATTGAATAACCCCCTGTTTGGTGCTGCCTCTGAGCCTGATAGGAAGGTAAAGCTGACAGATTTGAAACACTGCCTCCATAGTTGAACATAGCAGCATTGAGCTGATATGGCTGCCTTCTCATAAAATCCAGAGCCTTGATTCCTTCTTTCTCGGGGCCTCTGTCTCTGCTGTCAGTCCTTGTATCCCTCTGAGGGCCTGAAGGTATTGTGGGAGCCAAAAGAGGATTATACCCTATTGGTGGCGGTGCACGTACATTTGGGGTGTACTTCCATTGAGAAGAGAGGTCAGGGTTCATTAAAGGATTCCTTAATAGATCTGAATTTTGAAGGGAAACCTCTTGCTGATAGGGCGTCTCCGGTGGGGTGTCGACCACATACATACCCATTCTGCTTTGCCGTTTTGCAAATAATTGAGCCCCTTTACCTTCTGCCTGTAGGATTGGTGTTGTTTCATGAATAACCTTTGGCTTAGGTGCTACAGGTGGGGGATACCTGTCCAAATCACCACCTGTCGATTCATCTAATTTTTCATAGTTTATGTCAGAGCTTTGGCCATATCTGCCATACCGGGTAAATCTTTCATCTAGGTTCTGCACCATAGACAAAAGTTCAGGGTTAGGTGAATGTTTCTTAACTTCTGGTAAAGTGAACATTGGTTTAGGTTTTCCGCCCCGTTTCAGTGAATCCAATAAAATTCCAGTGCGACTTGTCTGTCCAGGAACAGGGGTTGGTGGAACAGGTTCTGCCTTTGAGACCACAGAGACTGAGGCTATGGGTGCCGAGAACTGCACAGGAGGCAGCTGTGGAGCTGCCTGGACAGGGACCACTGGAGCACAAGGTACTGTTTGCGGCATTGCTGGTATATTTGGTTGGGGCATGTGTGCTTGTGGAGCTGTAGGAAAAGTGGGTACAGACGACGGCGCAATCGACACAAACTGAGCTTGATGGACTGCAGTTATTGGTGGTGGTGGTGCCTGCAAAATTTGTGCTGAGGTAGAGTAGACTGGCTGATAAGGAGCTCTGGGAATCTCTTGAGCCGGAGCCAAAGGACCTCTTGATGCAGTTGGGGGAATTAGTGGTTGGGGTACTGTAGGTAAATATGACATAGCTGGTGGAACATTTCCGTTAACCTCAGAGGTTGATGGAAAAGGTACCATCACAGCAGCTGAGGCCGGCCTCTGACTTGTCTTTGTGACAGGTGGTCGGAAAGTTACGGGAGCAGTCGCGGAGCGGATACTGATAAATCCTGGTGTGAATGGCCGTGCCGTTCGATTCAGCACATTACTTGCTGGCTGTTCTGGTAATGGAGTTTCACTGAGGGGTTCAGGACTAGCAAGGACTGTTACAGGTGCTGTGCTTGGTCTTGGTGCTAGAGACGGAGATGCCATCATATTTGCTGGACCTCTAACAATCTGAGTTAGTTCCCCATTTGAACCCATACAGGTTGTTGTACAAGTGGGAGTTTGAAGCTGAGACACCTGCTGAAGACCATATGGACCAGATGATGTTACTGGCTGTGGTTGAAGATGTGAGTGCATTTGCAGGGGCATGTTTGTACTTATCTGATGCTTTTCTAGCTGTTCTTGGGCATGAGACTGAGGAGGTGCACATTGATTTGCAGCTTCTATTTTTTTGGCATGCTCCACAGCTCTCTTTCTCTGCTGTTCAAATAGCTGAGCACCCTTTCCTGTTGTATCACTCAACCCTGGACTTGGGGCATCTTCTGCCCCATCCCCACGTCCTTCCGTTCCTGCTGTTGCCCTTTTCTCTAACATATCAATGTAGTCACTGTCCCAAGTTGGATCTGGAACTGAGGAGAAACCATCTTCATCAAACTCTGACTCGCTACCTGGAAACACTCCATCTTCTTCTTGTGAGTCGTCAAGGCGATCCTCATCAACACTGCCAAAACTAGTTAAGGTGTATTTTTTCGAGCGCTGGCGTCTCTTTTTGAACATTAGCACCCCTTTTGAATGTGGATTGGGGGCATCAGTTAGTAGAGATGCAATGGTTCGACACTTGCTTTTGGCTTCTTTCACCTGCTTGTCCTGCACTGTGTCTCCTCTGTTCAGTTCTGTAGAGTGTAAAAGCCAAAGCTATTAGCTGAACAATGGATACATGCATTGTGCTTGTAATTTATAGTAAATCATATAAAAGTAAATAACAGCAAACAAAATCACTTTAAAGCATACAGCAATTCAGCAACATTAGCATAAGGTTAGCTTTCAATATAGAGATACTCTTTAGTTGATTTATAAAATAATGCTATTCTACAAAAGAATATTCCTTTTAGTTTTGAATCTTTCCAAATAAGCTTTGGTCCCACATACGCTAAATACTTTATTTGTCTACTAACTAGTTCACTGTAAAATATAGCTATACAGTATAGAATATCAATGATACTTTTTCTCTTGTGGTGGTTATTTAATTGCTTGTTAAGTTACTAAGTTCTGCATATCCTCTAACTTGTTAAGGTGTCAAGTATAACACAGGGAACCCAATGCCGTCTGTCTTCCTTTTGACACGAGCACGTGAATATGGTAGTTAATTTGTCAAGGACACTGTAAATCAAGTTTGAATATCCTAAATATATTTATGTTCGATATTAACTGCAATTTGACACCTCAAATCTGGCTCACTTTTCTTTTTTTAAATCATGATTTTTAGGAAATGGTTACACACAATGTCTGACTCTCCGGTTTACTTTAGTTGTAAGAATAATGCTTAAAATTTGAGGGGAGGACAATTTAAACTTAAACTCAACATTTTGCACCTCTTTTATGACTTAATTAAAGCTGCTGTGTGTGTTTCTAAGATCCTGAACTCAACACTGCTATGTTAGCAGAGTTAGAGTTAATTCTAATGATAATAATAGCTGTTTATTATTTAATGTATAGGTCTGGTATAATATATTGAACTTACTGGCTTGCTTAGCTTTTTCCGTGTACGTTTTTGATAGCTCCTCATCAACAGGTTTATTAAGTGGCCCCACCATTGGCACAAGCTGACTTCTAGAGCCGAGCATCATGGCCTCTTTGGCTCTCTCCGGAGACACTAAGGGTACATTCGCTGGCTCAATGAAACCACTGTCATCTTCTTGGACTCCATCACGTGGTCCCTGGTCATCTGCTGAAGAGATAATGGAGGATGTCTCTGTGGAGGTTTGAGAAGACCACATACCCGGCCCTGGAGGCTGAAAAATAACCTCTCTCCGTGCCACCCCCGGCAAACCCCCTCCTCCGACTCCGTTGCCTTTTCGTCCTTCTAATATATGTGCATCAGGAGCACTGTCATAGCCACTCATCTCTGAGGTCTCCCCTCCTTCAGGCGAGGCTCGACCAGATGGTTTGGCAGGTGTAGAATTGCTTGGACTTCGTCGTTTCTGACGGCGCTGCCTTTCATATCCCGCCACATCTGCATCGCTGTCAGTTTCTCCATAGTAAGCCTCGCTCCCTGGTGGAGATGTAAGCCCACTGGTTAAAGACGACCGACTCCGGTGGACCTCGCGGACAGGTGCGTGGTGTGGATGAGTTGGAGACATGGCACGCAGAGCTGCTCTGTACTCTTTGTCAATGCGGGGAGATGGTGCACGGTTTACAAGTACTACGGACTGGAAACCAGCAGGAACTCTGCAAAATGATATAATTACAATCAATATCTAATAAACGTAGAATAAATCTTGAAAAAAAAAATCTGTTTCACCAGTGATCGACATAATCTTGCTGAACAACTGGAATCTTATAGTATTATTCAGAACTTTTTGTCTCACCTTTTGACACGAATATGCAGTGCACCTGGGGAGCTGTCGATGAGGTTCATGGCCTGGGCATGAGATAACGTTCCACATGGCTGGTCATTTATTGATAGCAGCTCATCAGCTTCCTGAAGCCCAGCTCTGCAGGCTTTGCTGCGCTTCCTTACCTACAACAACGGATCAAGCTATCATGGATCATGGAACTTATCAGCTTCTTTTGAGTTTTACTATATCAAATCATACAATCAATCACAAAAACATCTTTATTTTTCCTTTGCATGTGGCTTGTTATGCACCTTAAAGTGCTTTATGCTCATTCTAAAACTAGAAAAAGGACACCAGTTGATACAGTATTAACAAATGGTCCCGACTTAATCAAGTCAGTTTTTATATGTATTCTGTTCATTCAGAACAAATAACATATCTAAACACTGACATTATGTCACTGTGTGTGGCTCCACCTGTTGGGGACATGCCAAACCTGTCAGTGTTACATTTCCCTACATCATGGACATACAGGATGAAAGAGCATGCTGTCTTAGGTGCTTAGACACAGCTGTCCAGTGTCATACAGAATTGTTTCGTGTGGGCTTCCTGTGTACTCTCCAATCAAAAGAAATGTGTTATTGTTCCCGAAGCATCAGAGCCCCAATACTACAATATTGATACACCCATTGATGTTATTATTCTGCCATCACATTTTCTCCTAATAATAATTTTCTCCTAAATATTAATTTTATACATATCATCAGTCTCCTAGCATTGCCAAAAATAAAATTTAAATTATACCTAAAATGATGAAGCAGTGTTAAAGCAGTGAATATAATGAAACAACAGTTTGGCCAAAGGAGGCTGACTGCCAATGAACGTTTCTTTATTTTTTTAAATGTAATGTGTTTTTTGTTTCTGTTTGTACAAAAGAAAACACAGAGAATTTAATTTGTGTATATATATATATACATGTATGTATATATATATATATATATATATATATATATATATATATACATGTATATATATATATATATATATATATATATAAGCTAATAGCACTAAAATAGTGTATGAGATTCTTTCTAGAATGTTAAGTTGAAACGTACACCTTGACTGACCCAGTGACCCATTGCTTAAGCCAATTATAGCTAACTGGAAAAGTACATTTGCTCAAGTCAAATACTGAACTAAACTTGAATTATGTCAGAATCATTTCTCTATGTGTATCAATATTATTAAGTACATTATGTCATTATGTGAGACGTTTGTTTGGATTAATGTTACATCAATTCATAATAAGGATTTGCAAATTTTAGCCAACCAATAATTGTAATTTATTGAAGCTTGTAACTAAAAAACATTATGTAAAAAAAATAATAATAATGGCATGAATTTGAGTGTTTAGCAAATCAAATTGATACTGTATGTTGCTGCATGAATGTCATCCCTAAACAAGATGGTGACTCATATCTGCCCCCAAAACAACTTGCAATGGTGCCAATGTTCCATTACAACAATTTTCACAGCTCCTTAAATCTCAGCCATTATAAATTGGATTGAGTGTCACTGTCAGAGATCTATTACTATCACAGAATAATCTTTTCAATAAAATACCAAGCTGCTCATGCCACTTTTCCATTTAACATTTCACTTTGCTCTACAGAACACCTGCCTTACCTTTGCCACCTGTAGAGGCTTCTGATGCTCAGCTCCTCCCTGGAGACGGAAGCCCCATGGTGCTCCACCTGACAAAGTGATTATCACTTCTTCTGCAACCATTGTTTGTTTCTTTCTTTTTTTAGTATTTTCTTTCTGTTGTTTTGTTTGTTGCTCTTATCTTCTTCCTTTGCCGGGGGGATCTTAAAATGTTTGCTCCATTGTTAGTAGCCAGAGCCCCCTTAGAGAGCACTGACCTGCCTGCCACACTGTCCGGCTGCCGACTCCTGTCTAACTTGAGCTTCAAGGCCAATGCTCACACCTGAACATAATGCCCACGTGTGTGCTCATGCCGAAAGGGGAAAGGGTGGGAGTAGTGGAGGGAAATATGATGGGGGTCTGTGTCCACTTGCACTGAGGAATGCTTCGACTAATCGAGCGAGGGGAGGGTCCTGTGGAACACTTGTGCTGTCACTCACTTCAGTGGCACAGGGTTGCTAATATCCCATCCAAAAATAGGATCTAAGCGCTGCTCTTTTACAGACCAAGGAAATAGGAACTTTCATTTGCACCAATTTCAAAGTTTCATATTGTCAGAAAACAAAGAAAAAAACATGGGTGCATGAAGACAACTAATGCTTTGTAGTCAGAGTCTGAAGTACAGTCAACCTTAAACATGCACAATACTCATCAATAAGCTAATCCTGACCAAATCTAGTGCAAGATCTGAAGATCTGGAGATTGGTTCCAGGGCACTGCACTGTGGTCGCCCACTGCACCTGACAAGATGCCCTAGCGCTATTTAAGAATGTGTCAAATCCAGAAGACTAATTGCACTACTGTATTTTTCCCCACCATTGTCCCCTTGTGTGAGGAATTCAAAGAATTAGAATTAATGACAAAATGTCCTTGTATTTAGTACTATGTAGAGCATAAATTATTGAGCTTTTAGCATTATACCATTGCATTTTTCTGTGGAAGGTACCAATTGGTTTTATTAGCGTATTATGCTGCCGCTCTCTTTGTGCTGGAAGAACCGTGTTGCTATTATCAATGTAGCTGGAAGTTACCATTGATAGATGCTCTCTTTGGCAGCTTGTCCCTGCAGCTGTCTTCAGACCTCAGGATAGTAACGAAGCTCTGTCCCTGCCAGGCACTTTTAAAGGTCTCAGACGGTGTTTTGAATGTACCAACTCCTCAACATCCCTCTATGTATTTAAAGGTTTATTGTTGTTATTTTTAAAACCAAACCAACAGTATATTGTAACTCAGATCATAAAATAAAACAGTGGATTGTGATCATCTACACTCCGTGACTTACTTTTACAGAGGACATTACTTTCCTTTGTAACACCTGCGCCCTCTAGTGGTTGAAGGGTGCATGTTGTGTCTACGTTCCTAAATAAACACAAATAAATAGTTGGAAAGCAATCAGTACAATAGTCCACAGTGCATATGGAATATGAAAAGTAAGTTAAGGTTAAGGTATACTTTATTAATCCCCGTTGGGAAATTCGTTCTCTGCATTTGACCCATCCTCAATGCTGGGCAACCTGTAGGAGGGTTAGGGTGAGGGCAGTAGCACTAAATCAGCTTCAACCTCGAAGCGAAGGTGATTAATGAAATATATATTGTAAAGTAGACCTGGCACATGTGGAAAAGACACAGTTGTTTACTGTAGAGGTTCAGTTGAAGTAAGAGGAAACATCCAGACGTCTCTTTTTGACCTGAGAACTGACTTCTATTGTACCTGTATTTATGCTCTTCCTTCAGCATGCATTCCTTTCAGTACAGTGAACCCCTGATCTCAGTTTGTCACAACTCACTGCTCCCAGGACTCCCACTATCCCAGGAGAGATGAGTGCTGTGTCATCCGCTCCACACAGTGATGGCAGGATGCCAGGTGACCCTTCATAACCTCTGTGTGCCGTCACCCCTGACTCATTATGCACACACCTGCAAACAATTACACAAACCATCTGTCCAAAAACTGAAATGAAAAGTATGCCTTTGTCATTCCCATATGGAATGTTGTAAAGTAAATGTTATCTAATTTACTGTACAATATAACAGTTGAATCCAAGAGCTTAACCCAAAAGGTTATGACTAAACAAAGAAAACAAAACTATATTTTTGTGGTAACGCAATACCACTGCTGTAGTAGTGCATTTTCAGTTGCCAAATTTACTTCTAGTTACAGTCTAGTCTGGTGACTGATTGGGTAAATTCAGTCTAATGCCCAAAACACTCAAGCACGTCAACATTATATGCTTCAAAAGACACTTCACAGAATGTGTATGATAATAGGATGGAAATAGCATTATTATGCTTATTATAACGAAACAAAGGCCACACACCTTGATGATAGTGTGATTAATCAATACCGTTTGCTTGCCCAAACCCTGCTGTACCCTATTAGCTCGCTAATTCTCCACCACCTTTGGAGGTGTTTCCCACATTGACCTGGGGGTATCCAGCCCATAGTCTGCACAAATGTTTGCCATATAAGCTTTCCCTGCCAACACTTTCTGCTTATTACAGCCGTTTCTGCAAATCTTTCAAACAATCCTTTGGACAAACCAGCCATTAATCTCCACACATCATTCAAATGCCATCTGCTATCAACTCAGAACAAACTTTAGCGTTTCTCACAATCACCATGCAACTGTTATGCTGCAGGGGGAGGCTGAATAGAAAAGAACCTTGCTTTTGTTTGTCACCTGTTACTTCTGTTGGAGCTCACTTCTTCAGTCCTTTGTGTGAGTCCTGCTGATATTTTTCTTTGCAAAGCAGCCCCCAAGGACGAGGGAAGCCATGTGCAATTATCTATCTGCTTCTCCACTGTCCACTGTTGGACATCTGCTTGTCTATTTCATTGCTTAACATTGGTGTCTTTCTTGATTTTCAAACTCAGAAACAGAAATCTTTATAAAACCTTGAGACTTTTGTTGTGATTCAGACTGACAGGACCCCTCTGTTTGTTTTGTTTTTCTTTAGATTGTATTTTTCTTGCCTCTCTATTATCATCGGAAAATACCTGCTTAATTTCTCACTGGGTAAAGCAACATGAGTTTGCCTCTACAACCTAGGAAATGGACTTGTATCTGAAGCATTGATTTGCTTTCCGTGTTATGGGAAGGAGATGGCCTGTGAGGTGAGGGCAAAGAGCCCAGCAATCGATGCATTCTCATCACAACACCGGATGTTTAATCATGTGCTCACTGCACAGTGGTTAGTGGATTTATGAATTGACTGGTATGTAGAAAGGAACGTTTGATTACATGTATTGCATTGTAATATGAGTAAATGTATTCATTATTTATTATTAATGATGACGTTAAGAGCGATCTAGTAGTTTCTTATGTCACTCAAAAGCTCACAAAATGCATATTTTTCAAACTACTGTGTTACTGAGCAAACTTGACAGCACTCGCTTTTCTCATGTGTATATGAATGTTACACATGACCTGTACATCCTTGGAGGCGCCTGCAAGCCTAGAGGAATGTTGCAGACCAGTGCAAAAAAATCCAACTTTTTTTTTTACCAACTCTCAACTGCCAGCAACATAAACTCCTCCCAGAACTGTCCTTGATCAAATCTACACCATCTCAAGAAAATCAAAACGACTCTGAGATAATGCACTGATAGAGCCCTTGGAAGTATAGATTTCACATCAGGCTTTTCAGTAATGACTATGGGGATACATACTGTTTTATTCTTGGTGTCTGGAGTGACCTTGCTTGGTCATCACAGCTGCTTGAGTAAAACTCTTGAAGACATGCCTGTGCGTCCTCATCTCATCTTTATTATGGTGGATGACCAGGGGTATGGAGATATTGGCTACCATGGGTCTGACATCCACACTCCTGTGTTGGACCAATTAGCTAGAGAGGGGGTAGTTCTTGAAAATTATTACGTCCAGCCTATTTGCTCACCCTCACGCAGCCCGCTCATGACCGGACGGTAAGGCAAATATTAGTATTTGTTCTTAATTGGTAAAGCTGATTATAGTATAGTATTATGCATTTACAGTAATGTTTTCCTTATAAGAGCAGTTGTTGGCACTTAATTTTGCCACGAATAGACATTGTGTTGCTTATGGTCAAACAACTGAATTTACTTTTTTAAATCATAATGACAAAAGAAACTACCAAAATGACCCTGTTCAAAAGTTGACATACCCTGGGGTACCCGGGGTTCGAATGGCTACTAAAGGCATCCTCACCTGAGATCTGTGTTGGTAATTATTGTGTGTGTGTATAAAAGGGGAAAGCAAAATAATTGTCAGAGTATCTGCAAGAAAAGGTAGTTGAACTGTATAAAATGGTAAAAGGTTATAAAAAAATATATATATCCAAGGTACTGGGAGTATCAATCAGTAGTTGTTAAAACCAAACCAGTCAGTTAGACCAACAAAAATGTCAGTAACAACTGGCAGGAAAATTGTGGATGCAAAGAAAAACCAAGAGATAACTTCAGCTGAAATACAGGACTTTCTATAAAAACGTAGTGTAGCTGTTTCAAGATGCACAATAAGGAGGCATTTGAAAAAAAAAAGGGCTGCATGTCACCAGAAGAAACGCCATAAATTATCCGCTCACAATATGCCAAACAGCACAGAGACGAGCCTCAACATTTCTGAAACAATATCATTTGGAATGATGAAACTAAAATGGGACTTTTTGGCCACAACCATAAATGTTACATGTGGAGGAGTCAACAAGGCCTGTGATGAATAGTACACCATTCCTACAGTGAAACACAGAGGTGGATCACTAATGTTTTGGGGATGTGTTAGCTATAAAGGCACAGAAAACTGGATGAAAATAGATTTCAGGATGTCAAAGAATACTGGAGAAAAAGTGTAACTCATCAGCCTGGCAACTGCGCATGGGACGCACTTGGACGTTCCAACATGACAATGATTCAAAGCACAAGGCGATGTCGACCTCTCATTGGCTACAGCAGAATAAAGTGAAGATTCTGTAGTGGCCATCTTAGTCTCCTGATCTCAATATCATTGAGCCACTCTGGGAAGAGCTCAAATGTGCAGTTCATGCAAGACAGCCCAGGAAATTACAGGACCTGTAGGCTTTTTGCCAAAAAGAATGGCCAGTTTAACCATCCGCAGAAATAAAGAGGCTAATCCACAACTACCTCAAAAGAATCCAAGCTGTTGATGTTAAAGGGGGCAATACACAGTATTAAGAACTGGGGTATGTAAACTTTTGATCAGGGTATTTTTGCAGTTTCTTTTGTCATTATGATTTAAAAAGAGTAAACTCAGTTGTTTGACCATAAATGGCTTCACACAACCACTAACTATGAGTGAAACATTTTTTTTTTGCGTTATTATTCATTTTCTCTGAATAATGGCAACAAAAAAATTCAGTTAGGGTAGGTAAACCTTTGAGCACAACTGTATATACTGTATATATTCAGTGTTTTTTATTCATGACTAGGTATCAAATTCACACCGGCCTTCAGCATTCAATCATTCGTCCACGTCAGCCCTTGTGCCTGCCCCAGGACATCCCCACTCTACCAGAAGGCCTGAGAGAGGCTGGATATGCTACTCATATGGTGGGAAAATGGCACCTGGGCTTTTGCAAACAGAGTTGTCTGCCAACAGGACGTGGTTTTCAAAGTTTTTTGGGAACGCTCACAGGCAGCGGCGACCACTTCTCCTATCAAAGCTGTGATGGGGCCGAAGCGTGTGGATTTGACCTCCATGATGGAAACAGACCTGCCTGGGAGAAAAGTGGTAACTACTCCACCCTTCTCTACATTGAAAGGTAGGTAACATTTAATTGTATAAAAAGGTTTTGAATCATGGCCATTAACCCAGTTTATTTTAAACAGAGTCAAGGAGATCCTAAGGAATCATGATGGGCATAAACCCCTCTTCTTGTACCTGTCCCTCCAGGCAGCCCACACACCATTGCAAGTTCCAGAACAGTATTTGCATCACTATGATTCTCAAAGTAATCGCCTCAGACGTCACTATTCTGCTATGCTAAGCTGTCTGGACAATGGGGTTGGAGAGGTGGTCCTAGAATTAAAGAAATCTGGGCTATATAAAAACTCAGTGTTGATCTACTCGTCTGATAATGGAGGACAGCCGTTGTCTGGAGCCAGCAACTGGCCACTGAGAGGTGGCAAAGGTACCTATTGGGAAGGAGGAATCCGTGCTGTGGGCTTTGTTCATAGTCCTCTTTTAACTCGTAAAGGAGTGGTCAGCCGTGCTCTTATACATGTATCTGACTGGTTTCCAACCTTATTAGGACTAGCTGGTGCCCCGCAGGCCAAACACATTCTTGATGGTCATGATGTTTGGAAGACCATAAGTAAAGGCGTTCCATCTCCACGTACAGAAATCCTTTTTAATATTGACCCAGTGTCCAGGAGGCCTGAGGAGCCATATACCAAGGCCTTGCTACAAAATGGTTTGGGAATTTGGGACACGGGAGTTAAAGCGGCTATCAGAGCTGGAGATTGGAAGTTGTTGACTGGCAATGTTGGCAGTGGGGACTGGATACCTCCACATTATTTCCCGAGCGCAGCACAACAGGGGTTGGAGAAGCGGCGCAATGAATTGGGAAAGTCTGTGTGGCTGTTTAACATTGCCAGTGACCCATATGAAAGATCAGACCAAGCAGAAACTCGTCCGGACATTGTCAAGCTTCTCTTGCGAAGACTGGCAGATTATAACCAAACGGCTGTGGTAGCCCAAAACCCACCAGATGACCCTCTGGCCGACCCTGAACTCCATGGGGGAGTTTGGGGCCCATGGCTGAATGTTGGAGGAGACCATGAAACAGATGGTTACCAAGAACACGGAAGAGAGGACAGACAAATGAAGATCAAACACTGCAGGGTCTGCAAGCTAAAAGCACTCTTTAAGAAGGTGGGCTCACGCCTACAAAGAAATATGTTATTTTTCTAACTAAGAAATATTTCTAACTAAGAAATATTTGTACAGTATCATATTAAAAAGAGTTTCACACAAGACTGATCAGATGGTGGGAAGGCTGATACACATTGTGCCTGATAGACAAAGCAGACAAGCCTGTTTGGATGATTAGAATTAGAGTAGGCGAGCTCCAAATCTGTTGAGAGGGACCCTCCCAATGGGCTCGTATACCTTGTCTCTAACACACTACACAGCTTAGGAACATTATCTACCAAATCAGCTAGTTGGGGCAGCTGGGTGGGGGTTTGTTGATGAGGAGCTACTGCCCTCTTCAATGGACTTGCTCTACACCCTGGCTTTTTATCGCACTACACTATGCAGTGCTTACATATTACATAATTCATTGCACATAAAACAAAACAAAAAGGAAGCAACCAAGGAAAATTGTACACTAATTAATACCATATCAAGGATGGAAATGACAACTGGGACGTAGCAAGATCACGGATAATATGTATATTAATGTTCTTTTTAACACAAAACTAGTGACTTTCAGGAATGTTAACTGTGTTTGGCATTGATAACCATCTGTAATTAAGTAATGATCGCCTTTTGTCACTTGCTTTGTACCAGACATCGTACATTTAATGAGAGCGGTGTTGTAGTTGTGCTTCGCTTCTGTTTCTGTACATTTTTGTTAATTATATGAACATTTCAAACAGTGCTTTGTAAGTGTGGTCCGTGTTAAACGGCCGTTTTGAAGTGTAACAGGTTCTCTTTTGCTAACGAAGCAAATCAAAATCAAAATATGATGTGCTAAATGTATGATTGATAATGTGTAAAGTTAAATCACAAATGGGTACGTTGTGTGTTTGTGTGCATGCTGTGTTCCTATGCTCTTAATGTAATTGATTTCTCCTAAGCTTTTGCTTCGGCCCTTCTCCTTTTGAGCAGAACTTCAACTGCTCAAATAAACAAATAAACTAAACTAAGTAGTATGACTCATTCACTGTCTCTGGCCAAACAACACAAGGGTGACTTTGGATGACGGTGGGTTTGCGTCTCAGCTCACATAACTGTACCCATGACTATGTTTGGATTAATACAGAGAGATAGAGCGTGCATGTGCTTGCTCGAAATGACACCAAGGATGACCCCTGATGTCTTGTCCACTTTTCATCCATGGGGGGGATGCACAGGCCTCTGCAAAGTGGCTGAAATCTTAAATTGTCCTGATATTCTTCCCAGCATATTTTTCTTGGTCTTTGAGAGTGCTCTCATCGGAGAGTGCACTTCATATACGACTAGTTTCTGACACAAGATGGTTCAGAGCTACTGTCATGTTAAAAATGTGCACAATTACCACAAAATGCAATTCCAAGTGCTTCAAAAATACAAACAATTACATATAATAAGGCAAATCAATAATTAATTACATTAAAAGCGAAGAGTGAAGATGAAGCACTATCAGTTGTCATAGGCACATCTCTAAAAAGTTGTTTTCAGTCTGTATTTGAACATTGTTGAGTTGAGGCCTGTGTCATATTTTCTAGAAGTGTTTTCCCAATTTTAAATGCAGCCTCAACGTGTTTAGTCCTGTCCCTGGGCACCCGCAGACGACCTCTTCCTGGGATGGTTTATCTTTTAGGGTTTAATAAACATTTAGTGGACTCTTACTAATGGATTCATAGAACAACCCTAATGACCAGAGCGATATGATCGTCCTTCTATCTCAGAGTTTCCAAATTACTCAGGTCGCCACCCCAAAATATCGATGCAAACAGAAAATATTGCTCTTGTACCCATTTGGAGTTATACATTTAACTATTTTAATGTTGTTTATATTTGTATTTGATGCAATTTACATTACATTACACAATTTCACTATTTTTTTATTATTTTTACTATTATATCTTGGAAACAAATCTTGCGACTCCCAGCTTAGTGTCTTGCGGCTCCCTTGAGGGGTCTTATTTTCCCCTCAAGTTAATGCATAATAAGTAACTAAACCTACAAAGCTAAAATCATGACTGTAACAGTCTTTTTTACAGATCAGATGTCTCTATACTTATAGAAGATAGCCTAAATATTGAAAGTAATGTCGCCTGAAAAAGGCTTGCGACCCACTGAAAATGGCTCTCACTTTTGGGTCCCGACCCACCAGTTGAGAACCACTGCTCTAATCAAATACTGCTTAACATGTCCCACACACACACACAATCAATGAAATGTAACAATTATTACATTTCATTGTAATAATTGTTTTACAATGTCTTTATCAACCATTAAAATAAATGTCTGCGTAAGATCTCAGTCATACAGGAATGTCAATCCTAGATGAAGATTCTTGAGTCATCGTCTGTACTCTGTAGTTGAAAGTATAGGACGTTTTGCCTCATAACTAAAAGGCTTTGTCAGCAACACTAAGGTTATCCAGCTCACAGGTGGACTTGATAAACACCACTGGGAGCTTGGCTAAGTCTCTCCCTTCTTTATTCAAAGGCTATACCTGTAGGTGAACAACTTTTGTTGTTATCAGTCTCACCTCTCACCTGAGTTTCAGTCTCAGTTACCCTACTTTCAGCTGATCACTGCTACTTAACTGTCTGGTCTGTGTCTCAGCCTCCCATACCTATAATGACCCAGTGCTCTTTATCTAGTCCGACTGTGTGCTGGAAACCTTAGCGTCGCTGTCCTTGTGGATGAGAGGCAAACCATCTTACACTTCAGAGTGCAGACGAGGACTCAACAACATTAATCTAAGAAATAACATAAATGTTTGTTTATTTATTTTTTAATAGTAATAGTTTTTGAAGTAGGAAATTAGGTATTCTTTCTCATCTTTGTTGTTGTTGGTTTTTTTGACTGATCCTAAATCTGTAGACGCTTTCAAAAAGAAAAGATCTCGCGTTGCTTCAATCTCACTATGTGCATGGATGTATTGCCATAGCGTCACTTACGGTGAGTGCAGAGCAATGAGCGCTCACTCTGGCAAAAGAACATTGGAAAACGTTTAACCATGTTAAGACATAGGCTATTGCTTGAAAGAACAACAATTAAACGCTTTCAGTGAAATAGTTGCATATAATGCACACAAATAACATTAAAAAGAAAAAACTGTTTCAAAAAAGTGCTCTGAGAATAAAGCACGCGCCTATCGCGTCACCGTGCTCCGCTGTCAAAGAGTGTGCGCTCTTGCTCAAAGATGATCTGTATTACTCCAGCTCCTGCTCTGCCTCTCCTCCTCCCACTCGCCTCTCGCTGCTCTTCCCACTGCTGCCTTCACGATCTCTCCCGATACCTGCGCGGATAGGAGGCGATACACCCCTATCCCCCATTCGGCTCATCATGGCTACAATAGTAACCTCGACCAGATTCACAGACGAGTACCAGCTCTACGAGGAACTCGGAAAGTAAGAGACTGTTCCCACCTCTGCGCTCTTGTTGCATTCAGTGGTCAAGTGTTCTGTCCTGCACGTTTTTGTCTCCGCGCTGCCACCATTGTGTGTGCCTTTACTTCATAGTTGACAGGGCGCGAGAAGCTGTCAAAAGGAGAAAAGGCGAAGCGAACCTCCTACACGCATGTCCGGTGGAGGATCGTACGTTTTCGCACGCTTCCGTAATGCTGAAATGCCCTTATACAGCAAGAAAACCCCGGCTTGAGCGAGCCGCTTGTTTTTTTTTTTTTTCTTGTTTTTTGTGTGTGTCGTGGTATCCAGGTGCTATCCACACGTCGGTAAGCAGCAGCGTGTGTGGAAACCTATTCGCTGGTGGCATCTCCTGGCCCCCGTGCCGTTTTTCATCGTGTACATATCTGAGCAGACTGCAGAAGAAGAGCTACCCGGATCGTGAAGCACCAAAACGAAACGCAGGCTTCACCGCGTGTGGTCATTTCCCCATCATTATCACACAATTTACATAAACATGGTGCAGCTATTGCCATAACATAAGGGGACAGCGATTACAAAGCCCGATTATAAAAATGTAATCTGTGTGTTGCCCATAGCGCTGTTCCATCCACAGCCTCCTGATTCAAAATGTGAAGATAATTGTCATAGTCTATGTGAAGATTATTTCTTGGTCTACCTTCTTGTTGCTTTATATAGCTCCACTCACGTTTCCTCCTCCGAGCTAATGACTGGGTCCTTTGACAATGCAACAAGCCCCTTCTCTCCCCTGTCACGCACTAGTAACCAGGACCTCTGCTCACATCTCAAAGACACCATGTCAGACACTATTAATTATGCATGTAACTTCCTTTGCCCCTTCTTTACTTGTGTGGGAGTCTCTTTGCCTGCTGGCAGCTTGTTGAAGTCCCGCACTTTTCTTCTAACACACAGAGGCTCCATGACAAGGACTGTTGTAATACCTTAGATCTTCATTGGCCTGTCTTGTCTTTCAGGGGGGCCTTCTCTATTGTCAGACGGTGTGTCAAGAAATCCACTGGCCAGGAGTATGCTGCAAAAATAATTAACACAAAAAAACTTTCTGCCAGAGGTAAGGAATGAGGAATGCGTCTGTTTTGTTGGAACAGCAGCATTATACCTTGTTTACTGACTAAGAGCTGACAAACTGTGGGTTCCGGTCCATGAAGTTCCCATGTGGATTAATAAAGCATTCTGATGCACGCTTTAACTTCCAGGAGTATTCACATTTGAGAGAACATGTAAATTTTGACCGCTGTAAACCAATACATGAATCAGATGCATTTCAGAACATATTTCTAAACCAGAGGGTTAGGAGGTGTTATCAGGTGACAATTTTGAAGTTTGCTTGGATTGTATGCAGTCTACTAGACCTATAGTGTAAAATGAGACAAAGACCTTTTAGGTGGTAAAAATATATTTTCACCTCCTATTAGATCAGAATGGATTGCCATTGTCGGTGAAGGTACAATCCCCAAAATTAAGGACTAGGTTTTCATTTGAAAATAATTGCTTTTATCTGAAATTTTGGAAGTAAAACATATCTTAGTGTGATTATATTTTTTTTTCCAAATGTTATATGTTACATTACCAAGCTTGTGACTATGTGTGACATCTGTGTCTGGCTTGAGCTTTCAGTGCATGTGTTCTGCAGGGTCAGGCTAAGGGTGATCACCAAAGGTTGAGTAATGATGCTTGGTGCACATAAGGGGCACTGATTGGTCTGCTTTTCTCCTACCGGGATGCCGGCTGAAATCTTCTCATTTACAGATTTTCACAGTGGCTACACAGTAGGGCTGGGCGATATGGACCAAAAGTCATATCCCGATATATTTAGGTTGAATATCGATATACGATATATATCCCGATATTTTTTCTGCAAAGTGAGAGCTGTGAAATGAAATGTTAAGTCAGAGTCAAAGCCAAACACGAGTAGTTTTATTGAAAACTCACTATAAAATAAAAACATAAACACTGTATAACAAAGCTCCATAAGGTGCACATTTAACTAAAAAAACATCTTAAATAAAAATGGCATATACAATAAGTATTTCAGTGCAAATTTGAACTAAATCAATATATGCGATATGGTCTCATTCCATATCTCATTTAAAAATATATCGATATATCTTAAATATTGATATATCGCCCAGCCCTACTACACAGCACAGATGATGTTGTTCATTTCACAAATTGTGTGCCCTAGACTTGATTTTGGATTTAGCCTATTCTTACTTCTCATGCAAAATCATGATGGCACATTTGTGTCACTTAATTAACAACTCATTTTGAAACACAACCTGTGACACCATTAAAGGCTTTTGCATAGTGTTATCTCTAGCTCACACAGCCCTTAATCATAACTGAAGCATTTTAGTTTTGCTACTGTGTGTTTTTACAAACACTAAGAACATATTCTCCAGCCTCCGCCATCCTCCTCATGCCTGCTGAGCTGAGACAAAGGCAGCGAATGAAGGGAACTGTGCCAGAAAGCATTCATCATAACACACTTGCAACGGAAAGCATATCAGTCAGCCTTGTTAATTATGTACAATTATACTTTTATGCTTCCTGCTTTAAAGCCATGTTGAAGGTGTGTGTTCAGTTCTCACACTTTGTTTTGAAACTGTGGACACATATCAAAACCCCCAGGGCTGATTAACGTCAGGGAACTTTAGTGTGTCCATGCTTGCGTAGGCGGGATTAATCTCTGCTCTCTGTGACTCAGGGAGGGCACATTGGCTGGCGGTGAGGTCAGCTATGGCTGGCTTGTGTGTCTTCACATGCATGCACACGTTGCTTGTGCACACGCATGTGCTGTCACTTTCACTTACATCCACAACATCTTTGTAACTAACACCTGTCTTTACATCAGTATGTAAATACAATACAAGGATCTTTATCCAAGTGACAAGTAGGCCTGCCACGATAATTACTATATCGAGTTATCGCTCGATAAGTAAAATGAAGGACGATACAATTTTTAGTCTCGATAAATGCACGTGCTGCGTGTGCTTAAAATAAATACAGAAACATGAACGCTATCACAACGCTGCGTGAGCGGAGCGTCCATCCAATCCATCTCCCTGTACATAAAGACCGCATTGAGCACATCAGCCGCATCCCGCATGGATCCAGATCATAGATCAGCGCTGCTTTTGGAGAGAGGCGGGGGGTAAACAAAGTGCCGCTACTACGGAGCTGCTGAACCCGACACTTTCTGTGAACTTTATCACGGAGCAAGAGGGACTCGTGAGAAAACATTTGGAATTCTAGCCAAAAGAACTCATCACGGAGAGAATAATAACATTAATGTGACTGCAGGTATGAAACCACCCCCCAGTCAGTGCATCAAAGCTAATCAGCGCTACTGTTAGCGAGAGGAACCCGAGCGCTTTAGCCACTGTCCAAATACAAGCGCGATAGTCCTGAGAACATTACTCAGTGCTTGGGTCTATGTTACAGAGAAATGCTGCAGCGGTTTGACAAACAGTCAACAAGTTTCCCAAAAAAGCTGCTTCACTCCAACAGCCGTGTGTACAGGAGGTTATATTTTAAAAGAAAAGGAAAAAGAACACAACATATGGCTACTCTACTTTAGCAGTAATACAGTATGATCTGAATCCATACATTTAATATATTGTTTTTGTGAGGAAATATTTAACCAGAATAATGCAGATGAAATATCAATATTGCTATTGGGATATTTTTAAAGATGATACTGTATATTGACTATTTGTTGTAAATGTTGTGACAGGCCTATGTCAAACACAGAACCTGGTGAGAGTGTAAGTTATGTTAAAAGCTTGAGAAGCACAGATGGATACAGTGTCCTAGAATATGTCGACCCTTCTAGTTTGCACTTTGTTTGCTATAAGGTGTTAATATTGAATGTCAGAAGTTCAATACATTTCAATTAAATAGTTGCTTACAGTTTTCTTTTTATTGCCTACAGTATTTGCATTATACTCAATATTATCGTTTATCGCGATATTTTCTGAGATGATATATCGTCCTCAAAAAAACACTTATCGTGGCAGGCCTAGTGACAATTTTGAAGTTTGCTTGCAGTATGCAGTCTTCTAGACCTGTAGTGTAAAACGAGACAAAAACCTTTTAGGCGGTAAAAATATATTTTCACCTCCTAAAGGGATATATCATTTTCTCATATCTAGAGCTTTTCAAAATTTGACAATTTGGTTGATCTAAATTTCATATGTTGTCTGATGTCTGTTACATTTGTTCATCCAGACACATTGTTCCTGAGTCACTTGTGTGTGACTACAGTAGTAGACTAGGATTTCCACATGAATTTGAGTGATTTCTGAAATGGTTGGCCATTCTAAAGAACGCATTCACCAAATGTGTAGCTGTATTCAGTGTATAAACTGGATCATAGATCGAGGGAGCTAAAATACAATTTAGTTTGAATTTATTCAGTTTAAACAATATTTTAACAACAATATCTAAATTGTCTTGTTCTGAGTCACTTCTGTGCCTCAAACTTATCACAGAATTATGTTGTTCTGTCGTAAGCAACACAGATGTGATAACTTATTTCTACTAAGTTTATATTAGTAAAACCTTTGCACTTCAACTTCCCTGATCTGGCAGCTTTAATAAGTCATGTCAGAATATGACATCAGCATTCTACTATGCCAGTATTATTTTTGTCTCAATTATGAGTCATACACTTGCGAGGTGTATTTATATTCTTGTATCAGGTAAGGTCACATCAAAAAGGTGGAGAGAGAGAGAGAGAGACACAGACAAACAGAATAGGAGGGAGGGAGTGCGTGGCGGCATTTGTTCGGCTGTTGAATTATTGAGGAACAGAGCTGCTTTGCCCTTAGTAAAAATGCTTAAAGGTTGAAATGTGGGGGTTTTATCACTTCACGTTCACCAAATAACACTCTTTCATCTACTTAAATGTTTTGTTGTGATTTTGCCTCATCGTGACACCCCATGTTGGCAGAGAATGCATGTTTTTTCAATTATTATTTTTTGGTTCCCTGATCTCTCTAGTACACTCACTGGAGGCTGATTGGTGGAAGGCTGATAAACGTAGCAGTGCTCTGTGGTGAATGTTTAATGGGACCAACAGTGAATATTTGATGAATGAGAGAGAGTCTTATGTAGCAGCACATAGATGTACATATGGAAAAGAAAGTGAGACGGCATTAGATTATGCTTTAAAGCTTTACAGCGTAAAGTGAAGGCCATCTATATCAAAGGATTATAGTGCATCTATCCTGAGGTTTACTTCCCATATTCACATTGACCTACTTTTGAGGTTTTCTTTTTACTCTTCATCCCCCCCATTCTAAGCATACGGCTTAGTATAGCAGCCAGCATGAATACAACTTTAATTTGCCTTATAGTGCTGGAGTTGGTGAGTCTTCTTCCTTGGACTGCGCCCCAGTGTGCTGATGACAAACGGTTGTATTGTGTATGGAGATTATAGGAAAGTAATTCTTGTGTGACTTGGAAGTGTCTTGTAATGATGAGATATTGTTTTCTTTGTAAATGCTCCAAATTGTTTGCCTGAAATGGTAAATGCAGTCGTGATATGAGTCAGAGATAAGTTTCTATGTGGGCATGTTTCTAATGTGGCATGTAGCCATGCCACATTATTGTAAGTTGTCTGTACAAGTTTGAAAGCCAAAGAATAGTTTTGTGCATTGTGCTAGAGTTGTTAGAATTTTACGTAATCAAAATGTGGATGTCACCACAAATCCAACTTGGAAAAGTTTGGGAAAATGTATATTTCAATTACAATTGGCTGTTATTAATTTGAAAGCTGTCATTGATAAACCTGAAACAGGTCAGGAAGGATCAACATTGAGTGGAGAAAAGTTTTGTCGTGATTCTGTGATCTCTAGTGAGCTTACTGGATGTTGTTTCTGAAGCAGAAAGCTATCATTTGTGAGTGTAGTCAAAATTAAACTGTGCGCCATTCCAAACCTTCTATAAGATGATGACCTGTTTATTTATGTTTCCATTGTCTTCCTAACACAGTGGTGCATTGATTGTAATATACAAGGCGTAATTACATTTTACAGGTAATGCAAGCTACAGCCTGTAAAATGACACTTTCTGATGGAGAGGCTTTTATAGAGACACTTTATTGGAACAGTTGAGAAGGCAATAAAGATGGCCCATCACATGGGAGCGGCTACTGGGAATAATGTGCATTTGTTATGATGCTCTTTTCATTGTTTACGATTTAGACCTACTGAAAATGCAAACCATTCTCATTACATCCGCTGTGTCATGTGACAGCATCCCTGGAGGAGGTGTGTTCAAGGCTCTTGATCAATTTAGTTGCTGTGAATCAACACACTTCTTTTTTTTTTTACAATAGTGCACTTTAATGATTAATCAAATCTTTTGCTTAGTGGGTCAAGCACAAGTACTATCTACCCTATATGACTCTAATATATTGATTTGAATCTCATAGAAGAAAAGCTGCATTTCAGGGAAGCACACACTACAGAGTCTAGTGTAAATATTGATTTAACGTTTGCTGTCATTATCTCATTTACACTAGGACTTCTTTTGACAAGGCTGCCCTTTTCCCAAGAGCATTATGTTTGACCAGTCACACGCCCATATTCGGCAACACAGCATTTATTGTTCATCTATCCCGCCATAGGTCATTCCTTAATAATAGGATTTAAACATGACAATCATTGCTCTCCCCACCTGACTGGGCTAATCTCATGCGTAATCTCATGCGTAATCTTTTGTGAATTACAAGTCATATGAACTATGGACACTTTATCCTATCCCATACTTGAACAAGCAACTACATAATTTGGTTAAAGTGAGCTATCCTGTTCTTTGGCATGCGGCTAGCACAGTTGGTCCATTTGTGGGCACACTTCCAAGGATACAATCAAAGCTAAACTCCTTTTCAGGCCTTTGTTCAAAACGTGGGTAATGATCATTCAAGGGAGCTTTTTAATGTTCCCCTGATTTTGATTGTTTTAAAAAAGGTAATGTTGTTCATCTGTTCAATTTTTTTTTTTTTTATAAATTTGTTCTCAGCCGTTTAGAAATTTGGCAGTCGGTGTATGTGATACATGGTTTGGATGATTTTAGTGGCTGTATTGGTGGCTTTCAAAGTCTAGATTGTAATAATATTCTGTGGGGAAAGAACCAGCCTTGCCCTATTAATTACATGGTGTGTCCATAAGATATATAAATTAGCAATAGAAATTTTTCCTGCCTCTCAATAAATATGTTAAACCAATAGAATTAAACCCAGCAATTCAAAACTATTTTTAGTCACTGTTGGTTGGTTGTATTTTAATGCTGTTACTCAAAGTGCATTAACTCGTCGGTTAGCACGTAGCTAATGTGTAGCTGCTTAATCTCATTAGGCTTTGTTTTCCATTGTTTTATTAGTGAACGTTAAACATAGTTTGTTTTACAACTATATTTGTTCAGAGCAGGTCACACAAGCTTAAGAAAAATGTTTTCATTACATGGGATTATTAAAAGCGTACTGTAAAATGAGGAAATGTTAAATAACATGACAAAGCATTTACAGTATTACAGTAAACAGTGACCAGAATATATGTTTTGCATTGATAATAATTTGTTTTTGTTTTGATGCAATATTAGAATCTAGTGACCGAACAGTTTTACTACTTCTGTTGTTCAATAGTGAAAGAGCAGTAAGATCTTGTAGTTGGGGGTGGCCTTATGAAGATTAGGGGATGATGTTTTCACATTTCATTATGTTATTGAACAGTTAACACAGTAATGATATGTGTTAATTGTGATTGAATGTCTTTTGTAGACCGGGTCAAACATGAATTTGCCTTTGCTAGGATAGACAAGGAACATGTTATCTTCACTTATCTTTGAATATTAATAATGATGGCTTCACATCAGCGCTATGTAAACTTAAAGTAAGTACAGTATTTGGAAAATGCCATTTACCAAGCAGAATTCAGTAATTTATGGATGGTAACAACATTGTTACTTGAAATTATACAGTAACATTGAGTGGCACAATGGCACCTCATCCCAGTGCTAATCCTTTTGCAGAAACTTGTCTCTTGCTGTCTGTAGGAGTCAGTGCGGGCCTCAGCGGTAGCCCAGTGACACTTTGCTGACCTCGCACTGACAGGACGTCTGACTGGATTGGTTGCTAGTTTGAGGAAGTCCCAGATTCTCTTTCAATAGCTTTTGAATGGGATGGGTATCTCAGTGTCTTGTTTTGGATCTATGCCCTGATAATGTGATGCAGGGTGGTCCAGGTCACGGCTATATGTCAGAGAAGGTTTGGATCTATTAATAGACATGTCTACCAGGGGGCAACGCTTTCCTGAAATCTCGAAAGGGTGTTTGGGTCTGTCTGGCTCTCCCTCTCTGCCAGGCTGTCACTAAAGTCAGAACCTTTCTTATATTACCTTTCCTCTGTGATTGATTGGTAATCCCATTCAACAAGATTGCCCAAAAATAATCAAGTCCAGCTTTATGCCCACAAAGTCTGGATACCTGCTGTTTGTTGTTTCTTCTTGTTTATGGCCAAAGTGCTGCAGTCTGTTAATAAATGTGTCCTGAGAAAGTGACTGAGACACTTTTCTGAATTACACCTGGAAGCCTGGCTTTAGCTTTCCCTTGCAGTGCTGTTTATATGGACTTGCTGCTAAAGGATTAATCACTAGGTTATCTAATGGTGTTTGTGAATGATAAATCATCCTCCTAATGCACATATGCCCCCAGACACTGAGCTGCAACATATTGGCCTGAAGATTAGTCAGGTGACATTTCAATATGTCAAGCGATTTGGTAACACATAGGGGCCCAGATGTCTATTACCTAATAGCATTAAGCACCTCTGCGCATACAAATATCTGCAGATTAAACATGCTGTTGGTATGAACGATGATGCTGTGTCTGTTAAAAGCAGGAGTAAAGGTTTCAATCATCGAAATATATCTAATAGAGGTCAACCGATTTTCTAAGGCCAATTATTGGGGATTTTTGGCCAAAGTTTTAAAAATGTCTATATTCCTGTATGAGTGTCAGTGTTGAACTGTGACAACACTGCCCTCTGCTCATACAGAGCAGAGGGCAGCTCTGTATGAGGGGCATAAGGCAGATTTATTTAGGACCAAGAAAAAAATCTGCAGATTCCAAATCAAAAGTCTCAATCGCTTATGGTTCTGAAATGATAAGCAGAAGTCTACAACATAAAATCTATAAAATAGATTTTCACCGCAATCACTCTCAGTTCCCCTGCGGCCTAGGGAGTTGTGGGGAGTAGGGCTGGGCGATATGGCCTAAAAGCTATATCATGATATGAAAAAATAAATATCACAATAACGATATATTTGACGATATAATTGACAATGGACGAATTACTTCAAAATCCCAGCCTTACGCCTATTGGGAAGATTCATTCAGTGATATTTTATTCTTTTTTTTTTTTACGGCATAATTGTCTTCCAAATATGATCTACTCAAGCAGTTTACATCCTTCATTTCATTTGACTTTTTCAGCACGTGTCCCCGTGTTCTGCAGTCACCGTTTATGCTGCTCTGATGGAGCGGAGCGTAACATAAATTATATTGTGTCCATAACGATATAAAAAATTACAACGATATCAAAACATTATATCACGATAACGATATGCGATACGATATGGCCCAACCCTAGTGGGGAGGGCTCATTTTAAGGCTCTGAATGAGCCACTGCAAAAAGCCAAGAGGTTCTAAATGCAGCCGATGAGGAGTCACGTGATTAGTGGAGCTCCAGACCTCCACAGGAAATAATGTCACCTCTACTTTTTTCCCCACGACATTAATTTAAATTAGTCTTAATAAAACAGATTTAGTAAACTCCACTATCCTTAAGGTTAGGGTTAGTTTGGATTAGTTTAATGTTGTGTTGTCCTGCGGAGGTGACGTCATTTCCTGTGGGAAGTGGAGCTCCACTGATTACATGCCCCTCGATCGACCGCATTCAGATCCTTCTTCCGAAAACGGGAAGTCTCTACTACTTTGGGCTATGGAGATTGGCCAATATTTTAAAATGCCCATATATCGGTTTAATCATATGCTGTTGTGTTCAAATGTATTTTTTATTTTATGCATACTTTTTATATTGCTAACTAGATTATTATATGTTATAGCTGGAAAAATACATATATATTTTCCTTTCGCTAAGTTTTTAGAAAGCAATTTGAATGTACAATTGCAATGCAGCCGGTATCACATTTCAGACTGTGGCTTAAGTAAAGCTGTAGACTATTCTATCTATCCCTGCTGCTTAGCCTGTTTATGGCTTTCACATTGGAGCACAACATCCAGCTAGATGGATAAATTAATATGATGATATGAGTCGCCGTCAGCAAACAGTCAATCCAATTGGACTAAGTGCTGCTGCGTCCCAGACCAGACACTAGATCATAGCATCACTGAAAAGTTTGTGAAGTGGAGGAGCAATATTTTTGGTACCCAGACAGATGATAGCTTTACCATGGCAACAGTCCCACTATTAGGTTCAAATTAATGTTTTGAGGTAGTGACCACTGGCATTATCGTTCAGTCTTTTTGACATTTCATTTTCACCAGTGGCTAGGGCTGCACAATTTATGGCAATAAATGAAAATCGCATTTTGAATGTTCGCAATAAGATATTATTCTCATTAAGGAGCCCAACATGCGACAGTGAATTAGTGCTGTTAATTTAGTAAAAACTAATCATGGTCATTTAAACTGTAGGACACCGTATTTTAAAGTTTGGCTTTCTCAGAATTGATGCTCATGTATTGTACATGACCTGTGTTTTTCCAGTTTTGTGCTCACTTTTTGTAGTTAATTTTTTTAGTCATATATTTAGACTCTTAACAGCAAGCACTTCTGACTTAAAAATAAAAGCAGCCATAATAGCTCATTGTAGCTCTGAGAAAAGACTGAGGAGTGTTGTTTTGTGAACTTGTGAATGTTTTGATTTCCTTCTCTATTTTTGAACTGTATTTCCATATCATTGGACCATCTTATATTGTTTGTAGTTCCACTTGCAGAAAAAGTTCCTCAAATTCAAACAGAGGTTGTTCTAATTCACAAAGCACATGTTACATGATGCCTATGATTGTCCACCAGCTAAATGACTCCTCAGCAGAGGAAGGAAACGTTTCCTCCTATTCACTTTCCTGCAAATGTTTCTTTGAGCCAGTGTGAGACTTTTGACATTTAGACGCGCTCCACCCAGTTATGTACACTCGGTGTGTACATATCTTTTAAATTAGATGAGTGTCTTGTGACCGAGTTAAAGAACCGTCCAGTGCTCTCAGTCACATGTACACATGCCAAAATAAGCTCACATAATTCTCCATCTGTCCCCTGAGGCTAGCATCTGGCAGATCACGGCTGGTTTGGTCAATATGAACTTGACCCCTGACCTTTGTCAAACAGAGATGCCATGCTCCTGATTGGGCCCACAGCCTTCAGTCTACAACAGTGGTTCTCAACTGGTGAGTCGGACCCCGAAGTATACAATCACTATTTGAGCTTGTTAAAATTATTATCAAGTTGTTGTTTTCAAATCATAATTGTGTAATGCTTATTCAACAACAATTTTGGAGGAAAAGACAATATTTTACATTATTTGGGTTGAGGCTTGTCATCCCAGGGTGATTGTGGGTACCGACACCAGACCAGTTGAGAACCACTGGTCTACAACATACAGCTGCATGGACAGACAT
Source organism: Proterorhinus semilunaris (assembly GCA_021464625.1). Taxonomy (NCBI): domain Eukaryota; kingdom Metazoa; phylum Chordata; class Actinopteri; order Gobiiformes; family Gobiidae; genus Proterorhinus; species Proterorhinus semilunaris. The sequence goes on from CM038357.1 coordinate 20,246,464, forward strand.
GTACATCCTGCCCATGCCATTAAAATCATTAACTCAGCGCTGATCACATTAAGGCCAGGCCCACAAGACTAATTTCACTAAGTGCAAAAAGCTTGTGCTAGATCCTCTGTCTGTCCATCTCTGAGCTCATGATAGGGGACAGCTGTTTTGGCTTCTGCTCAGCTCTGCTCTGAAGCTATGATCTGTAGATGATGTTAATGACTGAGACATGCACAAGTCAAGATCTCAGTGTTCTCACTCATTAATCATCTCTGTGCATCTTTGTTTTTACAGATCACCAGAAACTTGAACGAGAAGCAAGAATCTGTCGACTGCTCAAGCACCCAAACATAGGTATGTTTTCACCTGAGCCAACGAGAAAACCACTACCACTGCTTTTATTTTGAGGATTGTATCTACCACAGACATACAGTATGTTGAAGTGTTGGATGTACTTCATCTTTTGGCAAGAAATGTATAAAATGTCTTTAGTGATAGACTATGTATTCCTTGTGTCAAATGTGATTCATATTATTTAGATAGAGGACAATACAGAGTCTTGGAATTTGGGAGAATTGGAGCAAATGGAAAGAAATCTCTGTTCATCTTTGTCTAACCTCCAGTTAACATGTTGTCTGTGGTCGCCAGCCAAAGAGGTGAGATGAGAGCTCAGCACACATGCCCAGTCAGCTGGTGCCACTAATAAGATCAGAGCTCAGCACACCATCATGTTTAATGTTGGCAGCACTGGGAGTTTTTCTTCTCAACTGTAGTGGCTGACAGTGAGGTGCTTTTCCTGAACATTGTTTTTCTATCTGACCTTTATGATGGAGACAGAAAGTGCAGCAGCACTCACAGGTTTGTTGGGCTTTCTCTGAGACGCCCCTCAGGAGTCCAATAACTTTGTCTGTTGTGACTTGACTTAAAGTGGTGGAGAGGTACAATTGGTTACCTTCCCTCCGACAGTAATTCTGTATTGGCCTTTAACGGTTCTTCTGCTGCAGCAATGACAAATGTTTATTAGATTCAAAAAATAACATTTTGTCTTTTCTATTTGCAGGGTTTAGAATAGAATAGAATAGAACTTTATTGTCTGTTCCAAAGAGCAGAAATTTGTCTTTCAGCACAGCACAAATCAATCAAAAAACACACACAAACAGTAGTGCACCGCTTGGTTTCTGCTGCGCATTAAAAAGCATTAAAAGTCATTAAAATAATTTTGCCAAAATGAAGGCCTTAAAGCTACTAAAGCAATCCCGTTTTGCCGAAGCGGCATGGTTGCATTCCCACATTGTATCGCTAGATTCGCCACCGTCGCAAACAGCGAGGCAACTTTGTACTGCAGAAGGAGGCACCACACCTCCCTCACCTCACAGCACACCCCCCACCACACCTCTCACCCCCAAGTTTGCGCCTCACCATGTAAACACAAAAACGTGCAGGGATCGCAAATGTTTGACGCAGCAACAGTTAGCGGCTAACACAGAGTTTAGCATTATGACAGAAGTTTACAAAAAGATCGTAAACTGCCAAACATCTGACCGATCTGCTTTGATGCAGCTGAAATCCTCATGAAATGGACGTTTGTTTAATAATCCAATATCTACAGGGAGCCATCAGGTTTTTTTCTTTCTTCTTGTATACACAAAGCAAAGCAGCACCGGTGGCGTTCAAGGGTTGCGGGGAAAAAAGCTCTGCACTGTAAACTTAGTTCTAAGTGGAAGTATTATGTTTTAAAGGCAAAAAAGGAAAACAACATGAAAGTTGCAGTTAAGCAAATAAATGTAAGTCTCAAAATGTTTACTTTGCTACATGTCTTATTTATGCTGATGCAGAAGATTAATGAGATTTCTGTATCTCATTGAATTCAATCAGAGCGGCGTGTGGTCTATGGTGGAGGGGAGTGAGGGGCGTAGGTGAGGGTGAGGGGGGAAAGCCAGGTGAGGGGAGGAGCGGGGGCAGAGCAGGGTTCACTACTGACACCAACTGACAAAACAAATTAAAAAAGACACTGCTTGGTGCAGCTTTAAAACTTAAAAGCATTAAAATAAACTATATGTGGCATTTAATACATCTTTTTGGGCAAAATAATGGCATTTCTCTGTTATTATCGTTGCAAGTTTGTTGAAAATCCCAAAGTTATGGTTCAGCTGCAGTTTTGTCCGAAACTGTCCACAACTAGCTTTTGCATATTAACATTTTCATTCAACTGTTTGATGGAATGTTTGCAAATATTAAATAAAATGTCTGTTTTGACAAATACCTATTAAAAAAATTACTTGCCGCTGCCTGTAGAAACCCTGATTTATAAAGCATGGTTGGTCATACTAATCATTTGTGCTGGATTGTTAAAACATGCCAGTGCACAAAAAAATGCTCATATAATATTTGTATTGATAATAATTGTGCAAAGGTTGAGGTGTTTAAAAAATAAGACTTTCTTATTTCTTCTTGATAGTACGCCTTCACGACAGCATCTCTGAGGAAGGCTTTCACTACTTGGTGTTTGATCTGTGAGTATCTCCCTCATATACTGACCATCTACTATTTTTCCACCGCATAGAGGGAATGCAAGTGATGTCAACAGTGGGATGACTTTATTTAATGTAATTTCATAACATTACTGTTGTCACATGTAATTTAAAAATCAGCTTCACCGAGATGAGCGACTTTACTGATGCAATATTTGGCGGATAATAGTCCCAACATTGATGAAAATGTAAAAAATGAACAGATGAAGAAAAAAATGTTAAATATCCATCCATCCATCCGTCCATTTTCTTCCGCTTTATCCGGGGCCGGGTCACGGGGGCAGCTGTCTCAGCAGAGATGCCCAGACTTCCCGATCCACGCACACCTCCTCCAGCTGTTCTGGTGGGACCTCGAGGCGACACCAGGCCAGCTCGGAGACATAGTCCCACCAGCGTGTCCTGGGCCTACCACGAGGCCTCCTCCCAATAGGACATGCCTGGAGCACCTCCCGACGGAGGCGACCAGGAGGCATCCGGAACAGATGCCCTAGCCACCTCAGCTGGCTCCTTTCGACATGAAGGAGTAGCGGCTCGACTCCGAGCTCCTCCCGGGTAACTGAGCTCCTCACCCGACCTCGGAGGGTGCGCCCAGCCACCCTGCGAAGGAAACTCATTTCGGCCGCTTGTATTCGCGATCTTGTCCTTTCGGTCATTACCTAGATCTCATGACCATAGGTGAGGGTGGGAACGTAGATCGATCGGTAAATCGAGAGCTTTTCCGCCTGACTCAGCTCCCTCTTCACCACAACAGTCCGATACAGCGACCGCATCACTGCTGACGCCGCACCTATCCGTCTATCGATCTCACGCTCCATCTGTCCCTCACTCGTGAACATGACCCCGAGATACTTGAACTCCTCCACTCGAGGCAAGGACTCCCCACCGACCTGAAGCAGGGAAACCACCTTTTTCCGGTGGAGAACCATGGCCTCAGATTTGGAGGTGCTGATCCTCATCCCGGCCGCTTCACACTCGGCTGCAAACCGCCCCAGTGCACGCTGAAGGTCCTGATTTGATGAAGCCAACAGAACAACATCGTCTGCAAATAGCAGAGATGAGATCCTGAGGTTCCCAAACCGTACACCCTCGGCCCCTGGCTGCGCCTAGAAATTCTGTCCATAAAGGTAATGAACAGAACCGGTGACAAAGGGCAGCCCTGGCGGAGCCCAACACGCAACGGGAACAGGTCTGACTTACTGCCCCTGCTGCGGTCATACAGGCAACGGACAGCCCTTAGTAGAGGGCCCCGGACCCCATACTCCCGGAACACCCTCCACAGAGCACCACGAGCACCATCTAGTACCCCTCCCAGGGACTCCAAGAAGGCCGGGTACTCTGCACCGATGTTGGGCCCGTAGGCCGAGACAACGGTGAGAGACCTGTTCCCGACCCGAAGGCGTAAGGACACGACCCTCTCGTTCACCGGGGTGAACTCCAACACGTGACGGCTGAGCCGAGGGCTATAAGCAAACCCACCCCAGCCCGCCGCCTCTCCCCACGGGCAATTCCAGAAAGATGGAGCGTCAAGCCTCTCTCCAGAAATTGGGATCCGGAGCTCAGGCTGTGCGTGGAGGTGAGCCCGACTATATCTAGCCGGTACCTCTCAACCTCCCGCACAAGCTCAAATCAAATCAAATCAAATGTATTTATATAGCACATTTAAAACAACTGTTGTTGACCAAAGTGCTTCACAAAAAGGTCTACAGTACAAAAAATAATAATAAACAAAACACAATATACAAGCAGCAAAGCACTAACAGCTCCGATTTTGGCCATGATGCTAGACAGTGTTAAAAGCTTTTGCATAGAAATGTGTCTTAAGCAACGATTTAAAATGGTCAAGTGTCTGTGCAGCTCTTATGTGGAGAGGCAGGTCATTCCACAGTTTGGGAGCTGCAACAGAGAAAGCCCTGTCCCCTTTGGTCACACGCTTGAAACGAGGAACCTCCAAAAGCAGCTGATCAGCTGATCTCAGAGCCCTAGCAGGGGCGTGGCGTACAAGAAGCTCAGACAAATACAGAGGAGCAGTGCCATGGAGACATTTGAAAACAACAAGTAGAAACTTAAACCTTATCCTGAAATACACAGGAAGCCAATGTAGAGCAGATAACACAGGGGTGATATGCTGTCGCTTTTTGGTCCCTGTAAGGAGACGGGCAGCTGCGTTTTGTACCCCCTGGTGGCAACGAATTGAACGCTGACCAAGACCAATGTACACAGAATTACAATAATCAAGTCTCAAAGTTATAAAAGCATGAATGGCCTTCTCAAAGTCACATGCAGGTAGATAATTATTTACCTTGCTTAGAGTTTTAAGGTGGAAAAAGCTTGATTTGACAACATGATTTATATGTTTCTTAAATTTAAATTAATTGTCTTCAAACACACCGAGATTCCTTGCAAAAGGGTGACAGAAAGAGGCTAAAGGGCCGATGGCACTGTCACAATTGTCGAGAACATTTGAATCAGGATATCCAAATATTAAAATTTCTGTCTTATCTTTGTTCAGACTTAAAACGTTGGCCTCCATCCATAACTTAACTTCTTGTATACAATCCAACAAAGGATTCAATGATCTCTTAGTGCTAGACTTTAGTGGCATATAGATCTGCAAATCGTCAGCATAAAAATGATAGCCGACTTTGTGTTTCTCTAAAATCAGTCCAAGGGATAAAAGATTCAAAGAAAATAACAAAGGGCCTAAAATGGACCCTCGAGGCACTCACTCCACAATGAATAGGTGACACAGATGAGAAGCAAGAGCCAACATTAACTGAAAAACTTCTATCTTTTAAATATGAATCAAACCATTTCAGAACAGTGCCTTTGAGTCTCACAGAAAGCTCAAGGCGTGATAAAAGAATGCCATGATCCACTGTATCAAAGGCAGCAGTCAAGTCCAAGAGCACAAGGACAGAGTGACCTCCACTGTCTGCAATTAAAAACAAATCATTAAGGGCATAAAGGGCAGTCTCTGTACTATGACTGGGTTTAAAACCAGATTGGAACAGATTGGAAGCTCAAGCTCCTTCCCCCCCAGCGAGGTGACGTTCCATGTCCCAACCGCCAGAAGCTGCGTACGCGGACCAGGTCGTCGAGGCACCTGCCTTCGACTGCCACCCAGTCCTCTCTGCACCCGACCCCTACGGATCCCTCTGCGGGTGGTGGGTCCACAGGAGGGCGGGCCCACGTCGTCCTTTCGGGCTGTGCCCAGCCGGGCCCCGTGGGCAGAGGCCCGACCACCAGACGCTCGCATTCGAGCCCCAACCCCAGGCCTGGCTCCAGGGTGGGGCCCCGGTTGCGCCATCCCGGGGCGACGTCACGGTCCTTGATCCATTACTGTCCATAGAAGTCTTCTGAACTGCTCTTCGTCTGACCCGTCACCTAAGACCTGTTTGCCATGGTAGACCCTACCAGGGGCATAAAGCCCCAGACAACATAGCTCCTAGGATTATTCGGGCACTCAAACAACACCACCACGTTAAGGTAGAAGTTCACGGGGTTGTAAAATTTGAAATAATTTGTCTTTTCAGTGTGACCGGAGGAGAGCTCTTCGAGGACATCGTTGCAAGAGAGTATTACAGTGAGGCAGATGCCAGGTAAAGTATGTGTGAACCACTGTAAAAGTCACTTCCGACACATTTGTACCAGTCTAGAAAAGACCAGTTTCTCTGTCTTTTGCCACTTAGCTGTTCAGTGTTCATTGCACAGGAATTGTGGTCACGCTCAACTCTAAATTCCATTTTATTCATAAATGTAAGCTGTGAATCCACAATGGTTTTATTGTATATGTATCTTACGTCTTGTGGATGTTTTAAAATATAACATAATTTATGGACTGTGTATTGAACTTACAGACTATGTTTTAATTTAGGGTTTATTGATGATAAATTGATATTAGGGATGTAACGATTCATCGAAAATCAATTTAAAATCTATTTAATATGCGTAAAATGTGAATCGATGTAAAAAATAAAAGAATCGATTTTAAAGCCACCCTCAGCTACTCCATTTTGCGCGTTAACAACGTTAACTTTTTCTCAAGACAAGCTCCACACCTTCCCCGCCTCAGACCCAACACACGCCACACCATGTAAACACATACACGTGTAGACATGGAAGCAGCAGACGCAGCTAAAGTTAGTGGTTACGAGATTAGCGTTAGCGGCTAACGCAGAGTTTAGCATTTTGACAGAAGTTTACCAAAGATGGTAAACTGACAAACATCTGACCAACCTGCTCTGATTCTGCTGAAATCCTCATCAAATGTCCGTTTGTCAAATAATCCAATACCTACAGGAGCTGTCATGTCTTTTTCCTCCTTATGTTTACAAAGGCTGCACCGGAGGCAGTGAGGCTTCAAGGGTGAACAAAACTGCACTGTAAAATTAGTTCTAAATGGTACTATTATGTTCAAACTGCAAAAAAATAAAAAATAAGTTTGGTAAAATACATATCATCTCAAAATCTTTGCTTTGCTACACATCTTATTTATGCTGAAAACACGTAAATTTACAAGCACTCATGTGATTGATTATAGTTCATTTTCATGTCTTGTAATTTTTTGTAATGTAAAGTTCTCTTACTGAGACAGTTGCAGTTTGTTACAAGGACAAAAATGCACATGTTAAAACAAAAGAAACATGAACAAGATTTTTTTTTTTATTGGAAAAAATCGAAATCGGGAGCTTAAACTCAGAAATCGAATCGAATCAGGGCTTGAGTGAATCATTACATCCCTAATTAATATGACAAGAAAGACACAGAAAAGTTGACACGGTGGGGCTGGGAATATAAAGGGATGAAGAAGGGTTAGTGAAAGATCTCATTGTGTGCGGTGCAGATTTAACTTGGTCACAAAATTGGAAGCTTTTCTGTTGACTTGTCTCAAATCTTTGATCTTATGACGGTGTGACTGTATGTTTAACTTTGAAATAATTATGCACCGGGGCTTTTGCTGAACTACTCTCAATGTTTTTTGTTGCCAAATTAGTTTCTAAGTTTATACTGTAAATAATATAAACCGATATTTGACTTTAACAATGAGAGTAAGACATGGCCTTTTGTTTTTGTCTTTCAGCCACTGCATTAATCAGATCTTGGAGAGCGTTAGTCACATCCACCAACATGACATTGTGCACAGGGATCTCAAGGTGAGCTGTGGCCAACATGTCCCTTCTAGAACCTCACCCAAACCTTTTTTCTTCTGCTGAGAATTAAAGTGCTGTGTGTGGGGTTCAGGCAGGTCTGCATAGACAGACGTCATGCGGTGACGTTAGGAACTCGGGCGTCTGCGTCATTTCTCATTTCCACCTTTGTCCGTCTGCCTCTCGTTGTGGTCCCCCCTTTTTCCTGTTTCACTCTCTCACCTCCGTCGCGCTCGCTCACCCTTTACACCCCCCTTCCCCTCTTGCTCTCTCTTTTGCTGCTTTTTGAGGAATGACGAAAGCATTTATAGGCTATTTATAGCCAGTCGGCGGGTGAGATGAGGGGCAGTGACTATTCTCCCTGCAGCAGGATTTGCCTCACCCCTGGCTCAGACTGCAGCACTTTGACCTCTTCAGCACAGTTAATTATTTTTGGCCGTAATAAAGATGATTTGATATTAAAACAGCTGGAGAATTGACATTTGACATACATGCAATTTTTTTATTTTGCTGCATTACAATAAACGTAATGATTAAACTTAACCACACAAATGTCTATTCTCATAAAACTGTTAGCAAATAGTTAGCTTTAACCGTCTAAGGTATTTCTTAATACACTGAAAGCTACTTGTTTATGAAAATAACAGAAACAAAGTATGCTTTGACCTGGCCGACATCACGTCGTCCCTCTGTCATCTCGGGAGGGCCACTCACTGAAAGCAGAGCTGAGAGCTAGAGGCTGGTGGCAGGCTGCGTTGCCATGGTAACAGTGGGGTGAGGTCACCCGGCTGCTGCGCCAGTGTAGGGACTGATTATGCCACCTCCCATCTATCTGTCTCTGTCTGTCTGTCTGTGTGTGTTCTGCTGCTGCACTCCCGCCAGGCCTCACTGTTCCGTTACCCCCAGCGCCAGGCGGCAAGGGTCACAAATACATAAGACAAGGGCTAAACCGATCACTGCTCTATAACACAAACCTGCTACGGGCCATTCACTATTGAAAGAAATATCCTAACAGAAAATTCTGAAATGTTAAACCTTTTAGATACAGTTTTATGTCGGGGATGGGTGCACTAACCTGCAAAATTATTCATGTCGCTAAGTCCTTTCAACTGGCAACAGCTGTGTTTGTGTGCGTGTGATTCAATAAGTCAATCCACTATTCAGTACTTTTGTTGAAAGAAAAATAGATCACATGGATACACCCATAAATTACAGATAAATAGATATTTACCATAAACCAGGTCAAACCGTCTGCATTTTGACAGTTTTAAAGCAAATTCAACCATGGAAACACAAACTGACCTTCTCTTCAATATTATCCTGTTACTGGGAGTTGTAGCAGGGGTCCGATAATGATGTAAACAAAGGATATACAATAAACAAGCTATGCACAGTTTGCACCATTTTTTATAATTATAATAACCTTAGATTTCACTCTCTGTACACTGAGTAGACGTGTCAAAAGGGCGTTTTTGTCAAGTATTGCTTCTGTTGTGGAGTAAAAAGATTTGTCCATGATGTTTTCTCCTTACTCCCAGCACACACTGACATTTCTGAGAGTGATAATATAAAGTGCAAAAGGCATCTGTCTGTGTCTGTGATCGGGTCAAATGCATTACCAGATATGCATGAGATTACTCTACATATCACAGAAACCTACTGGATGGCTTAATACCCTTGTGTAATGACGTAATCTAGAAAAAGTACATGCTGTAGTTTATGCAGTCTTGCTCCTGACACAGCTCACGGATATGATGTATTTCCCCATGTTTAACGCTGCAGCCAGAGAACCTGCTGTTGGCCAGTAAGATGAAGGGAGCAGCCGTGAAGCTCGCCGACTTCGGTCTCGCCATCGAGGTGCAGGGCGACCAGCAGGCGTGGTTTGGTACGAGACGAAATATGCTTTTAACCACAGTCTTTCCCAAACTGTATCCACACACCAAAGTCTGTTTGTTTGTTTTCTTTTGGTAGGTTTTGCTGGAACTCCGGGTTACCTGTCTCCAGAGGTGTTGAGAAAGGACCCGTATGGCAAACCAGTGGATATATGGGCATGTGGTCAGTTTGACTTTGAGACAGGTTTTTTGTATTACTTGATATAAAAATATAGGTTTTCTTTCATTGAGCTATCTATGTGTTCCAGGTGTAATCCTGTACATTTTACTGGTGGGCTACCCTCCTTTCTGGGATGAGGACCAACACAAACTGTATCAACAAATCAAGGCGGGTGCATATGATGTAAGCACTCCTCTAGTTCTTCCATATCATTTTGTTTGTGTTTTGTCTTGATTTTTATTTGCTTAAGGTTTCCATCTCCGTATGCATTTTGATCTTTAGATCTTTAGACCGAGTACTGTGTTTAGTAATACGAGCAGACATGAAGTCAAAGGAACAAAGGAGCAGCTGTAAGCAGATAATTACTTATTGTTAGAATGCCCTAATTGCCCTTTTAATTGCTTGCTCATGTCTATTGTATATTTTTGATCCTAAGCATCATAAACGAGAAGAGCAATATCCCATTTAGCCCATCTTGCCATTGTCCCGTGGGGAAGGGGAATTTATTACCCCGTATCAATTTCCATAATATTAAGTGGCCACATCTGATGAATGTGCACATGATGAGCACTGGTATGAAGTGATAGAGACAAGCACTTGTTACAACGTGCACATCTTCAATGTAATTGGTGTCGGTGTCCGTCTTCTATTTCGTTAACAGTAGTTGACAACAGTCAAAGAAAAGTTCACCTGTAATGACGGTGTAGTTTGAAATGAAAAGGGCTGTACAATACCAAAAATGTAATCACTCATTACAATAAATTAACATGTAACAAGAACCACTTCCAAAAATAACAAAAAAAATATTAGAAATTAACAATCACATTTTGTCGATTTAAAAACAACCACCAATGCACAAAACACATTTTTTGTCATGCAACAAAGTTCCACTTTGTCAGTGGCTGCATCCTTCTCCTCTTTTCACCCTCCTTTTAGTTCCCATCTCCAGAGTGGGACACAGTGACCCCTGAAGCCAAGAACCTGATCAATCAGATGCTGACGATCAACCCTGCCAAAAGGATCACAGCGGACCAGGCTCTCAAACACCCGTGGGTCTGTGTAAGTCACGCTCCTCGCTGTTTGCACTTCAGAGCCACATCCAGACTCCGTGCCGAATTCTGCTACTGACTGTGTTTACGGACGCTTTATTACATCTTCTCATTTGATCAGCGCTAGCCTTATTCAGCAGCTCCTCACACAGTCTATGTTGGAGATTGCTGCACAGTACAGAGCGTCTCACATTTCATATTGTCATTCAAGTTTTATTGTTGATTAGTAAATAGTGTTTTAATTACTATGAGAAACTATAAACTATTGTGACATTGTTTGTTTACTCACAGCAACGTTCCACAGTGGCCTCCATGATGCACCGTCAAGAGACTGTTGAGTGTTTGCGTAAATTTAACGCAAGACGGAAATTAAAAGTAAGTGTAACATTACAAAAATAAGTACCTGTAGTGTTAAAAGACAAACCATTTTTAATGTTGTTTTTCTAGGGTGCAATTCTCACAACAATGCTGGTTTCCAGAAACTTTTCAGGTAAGAATTGTATCTAGTCTTTACATTTTATGTATAATCTAACCACAATGACAGTAGTAGTAGTCTAATTTACTACCCCTCGGTGGTAGTAAATTAGACTACCCGTCTGTAAATTAAAGATAAAATTATAACACCTACATCAGAGGGACAGCTCTTGAAGCAGGATGCTGAGGAGCTGGATGGTAAATCTACAAGAGAAAAGACATGGTGGTAAAATTACATTCTAGTTGGTATGAGTTAGATTCACTGTGGCCACATATTAACCACCTGAAATCCAATCAAGCAGTAATTTAATTTTTGATGGGATGTCACAATTTAAATGCATATTGGAAAACATTTGTTATCGGTTTCTGCATTTTCTCTTAGCTGTAAATCAATCCCCATTTAGTACTGTTGAGTTTTTCCCACTTAAGGGTTTGGCTTGGATTTCCATCTTGTAAGCAGTTTGATCACCGAAATGGAGTGCATTTTTGATTGAACACCCAATTTGCGGCCTGGACCTTGTCCTGGAGTCTAATGCATTAATGCTATTGGCCGAACGTGTGTACACTCTGCGTTAGGCTGAGTGGCTCCAGTGGTCAAGGTTAATTCAGAAGACTGTAGACAATCCAAGTTTCAGAACTGTAGTCCGTAGGAAGGTGTATATATATATTATCAACCTTCATACAGAAGGTTGATAATATATCTCATCATTTGACTTGATGAAATACTGCACATTTCATCAAGTCAAATGAACTCTGATAAACCATTTCAGTTTCAATAAAAGAATGCGCTGTGTGGGTTAGTTGGACATTTAAAATATTGCTTCATAAATAATGAAACGCATTTTAGGAAGTAGTAGTTTATCTTAACAGAGCTATCCATCCATATCCATGCCCTCTCTGTCCATTAGTGGGACGGCAGCACACCAGCCCTGCCGCTACCACCAGCACTGCCGCTATGGCTCAGGAAGGTACGTCTGCTACAGAGGGGCTGGAGCCATGCACTGCCCGTCTCACACGGGGGGCTTTTGACGAGTGCCCTATACAACACCACCTCTCTGTAGCTCATCCTTAAGCCTGCTGCCTGCCGCCCCAAAACTAAGATAGCACAAAGCTATCAAAAAAAGTCTGCACCATCCCTCAGCTCTTGACCTTTTTATTACCGCTGCGTTACTCGATGGTCTAATGAACGGCGCTGCTTATGAGGACCGCCCGTTTAATTATCAGCATCAAACACAAGAGCCATTTTAACCGACACCAAGCATGACCCTGTGACCTCTCTCTCTCTGACTTACGGCAGCAGCCACCTGGCTCGGATGCTCTGTTTACGCCTGTGCACTAATGCCAGCCTGCATATCATCGGCACTGCGGATAATAGCCTTAACCTTTAATTCGGCAAAACAAACACAGCAGTATCCAGACTTTGACGCGCCCTGCAAATGCATCCTTCTGAGTTGGATTTCTTTTTAATGTTTGCTTGTGCTAACTGCCACCTTCTTTCTAATATTAGTGAGCTAAGCATGTGTTTAGATTGCACTTGTCTGTTGTGCATGGGAATCTGAATGCACAGGTTGTTCTTTACCTCTCACAGTGCCTCTTTCTGCCTGCTCTGTGGTTGGTTTGACTTGGAAACAAAAATCCAAGTGAACTTTTCACAAGGCGCAAAGATCCAGAGCAGCGTCATCAGGCTAAATAATTGAGCTACTGGGTCACGTATTACTTAACTTATAACTTCCTCTTGTAAATGACTTTTTTTGTCAAGATGCATTTCAAAGACTTCAGAGTGGTTGCTGCATGCTGGACACGTTAATGATATCCTGTCATGCATGTTATAGGCAGTTGCTAAAATTATTTTGGTGATAAATGTTTCCCCCCCCCCCCCCCCTTTCTTTCACTGTCCTGCTTTCTGCTTTGTAAATGGCAGGTAAGCCGTCCAATGACCCTCTATACTAATTACAGTTCCCAAAATGTGTTCAGAAACGACGGCTTTATTTACTCGTTTTGCGTTGACTACGTGGGATTGAAGTTGTGTTAAAAAAAAGATAATCCCAAGAATTCTGTGTGCCTCGTTTCTTGGTGTACAATTTTTGCATTACTAATTTCCTGTTTTCTTACAGCTTGCAAAACCTTGCTAAACAAAAAGTCTGATGGTGTGAAGGTAAGTGTTTCATGTTTTGCCTTCTACAGTAGATCTCTGTCCTTAAACTTCCCTTTAACGGCTAATTCTTTTACGTTTACACATTCAATGCACATGCAATTACACCCCAATATCTCCAACAAAAAAACACTTAGATTAGGCACAATGCAGTGTATAGGATATGTAATTCAATATAATACCTTTGGCTTATTATCAGTCACTCCTGTGCATGCAGTGATGCGACATTTCAGGAAATGGTTATGGTTAAATTCAGGAACACTGAACAAATGACCATCTTGCAAAAATATGAATTTGTCCCATTTATGTTCTTGTCAAAGCATGTGCAGTTTTCCTTATTTTTCTTTTGGGGTTTCAAGCACTCCCAATGTATGAACCTCTTCAGAAATGAAATTTGATCATCAGTGACATTGCAGTGAAGATTGCTGCCATGATTTATGTGCATTACAGACGTCGACAGTGCACTTTTAGCTGCATGTTTTTCAATGTGCTTGGAACCCACAGGACACTGCTCGCACTTTTACTCACACTTTTGATCAGTTCCTTGTTTTTCTATGATTATTTCCCCTCCTCCTCTTCATTGCCGTCTGTCAGAAAAGGAAGTCCAGCTCAAGTGTTTGTTTAATGGTGAGATCAGCGTACATTTTCTTTCGGCCTATTTTTCCCTTTCCACTTGTTTTCTCCTGTTGTTAGTCGGCAGAGGGGCGTTATGCATCTTTTATTTCAGTTTTCCCAACGCCATCCAACATTTCCAGCATCTCCTGAGTGCCAACCATTAAGGCTTTTGTTTGATCCTTTCCAGTTAATCCTTATCATTGCCCATTCTCAAATGCACAGGAGGGATCTGTTTGGATATTTGTAATAATTGTGCATGTTCTATATTTATTTTTATTTATTTTTTACCACCTCAAGTATCTTCCTGTTCTGTCTTGGTCACCTGCACAACGTTTAGTCCAACTTTTCCCCAGCTGTGGCAAGCTCACATTAACCTCTTTGTATTGTTGTAATTAAATTAAAGGCTTAAGAGGTTTTGAGATGGAGAACCACAGTTGAATCAGCGCTTTTGTCAAGCTGCGAGAGTAGTTTGGTCGACCGCATCCAACACATAGTGTACATACCTCTTGAGGCCGCGGCGCACTCAGCCCAGAGTGTTTTACTACTTAGTTTCTAAACTTAATGCCAACCTTCAACCTCTTAACTTCTCTGTTTACTTTAAAGACTCACATTTTTGTTAAATTTGAGTCCCAACAAAATTCCAGGTCTATTTCTGCTGCTTTAACTAATAAGTAATGATAGTAGCGCTTTTTATTTCCGTTGGTGCGTACTTCTTCTGTGCCAGAGTGCAGCTTCAGGCTGTGTTTGTTCTATAAAGAAAGTCCACAGAATACAGTTGTGTTGTTGTTGGCAGCAGGTTTTACAATTACAACTAAGAAACCATACTGTACAGGTGAAACTCGGAAAATTAGAATATCGTGAAAAAGTTCATCTATTTCTGTAATACAACTTAAAATGTGAAACTAATATATGATATAGACTCATGACATGCAAAGTGACGTATGTCAAGCCTTTGTTTGTTGTAATTTTCATGATTATGGCTTACAGTCCATTTTCAAATGCCGCATTAAGGCAGTATTTCAAGTAAAAGGGCCCAAATCAAGTACTAAGTGCTTATGTATGATTATACTTTTCAGAGGACCAACATTTCTGTTTAAAATCTTTTTTATTTTATTTCATGTAATATTCTAATCTTCTGAGATTTTGAGTTTTTACAAGCTGTAAGCCAAAATCATCAAAATTAAAACAAACAAAGGCTTGACTTATGTCTCTTTGCATGTCATGAGTCTATATCATATATTAGTTTCACGTTTTAAGTTGAATTACAGAAATAACTCTTTTACGATATTCTAATTTTCCGAGTTTCCCGTGTATTTAAAGCCTGTCAAGGGATATCCAAGAGGGAGAGCCAATATAGTAGTGCAAGTCGAAATGTTGTTTTGATTGTATGCCAGATATATTTTTTCCACACTGCAACACAAGGGTCTGCCCGGTGCTGCACTAAAATGTCTTTTCACTGCATGCACAGATTAAGACAGAGCTTAACGTCTCTTCAGCCATTTCATGAATACCGTTTTCAAATACAAAACTATTACTTAGATTGTCAGTGTTGTAAACATACTATAAGGGAACTCTGTTTGTGTGTACACATCTGCTCGCTGCTCCCAGCACAATCCGATTTAAATTCCGCAGTGGCCGCACATGTGAGGCTTCAGATTTGCGTCGGCCCGTTGCTTTTCTGGCCCCATGGAGCAGCGGGGATGCTGTTTTACCATGTGTTTCTGTGCCCCAGTCGCAGGGAAACAACAGTAAAAACAGTGTAGTCAGCAGCAGCAGCACCAAAGACAGCAGCATGTCATCTTCAGCTCCAATGGTACCTCATCTTTATTTGGTTTCTGTCATACTGCTTTAACTGCGCTCCATTTCACTCGCTTCTGTCACCCACTTAACCTTTGACCATTTTCGGTTTGTGAGTTTATCAGTGTTTCTTTTCACTCTGTGCTTTGTGAGCCCACACACCCTCTCTGCTTCTGGTTTTTAACACAAACTGTAATATGCTGAGGGCGTTTTTACAACTTGTTAAATAAAGGAGTGGTTGGTGATTGTGATTATGGCGGCCTCGGCGGGCTTGTGTTCTACCCAGACCTCCTGTTGACATGTTTAGATGAACGCTCACAAAGTCTGAGGCAATGACAGCCAGACAAATTGCTTTTATTTGCACGCCAGTGACGGGCCATTCAATCATGTCCCAGTGACTCCTCGCCTTACTGTGCTCCATTGTGTCACCTGGGCTTTGTGCACGGCCTGTCCTTGAAGAGGGACAGCCCTGCTGCGGATGTGCTCCACCGCAGCAGGGCTGCTAAAAAAACAGCCCTGCTGTTTAACCATGTGTGCTAAAAAAAACACATAAGAGTGTTTTTTTTAAACTCCTCTTAGAATTTAAATGAGAAACATTTCTGGGTGAAGCACAAGCTGTAATAGACTGTCATTTGAGAGATCTTAACTTCATGAGCATGCAGCCTTGAACATCTTACCAAAGCTACAGGAGTTGTGAGAACACACTTTAAAACTTAATTTTAGATCAATGTTTCTATGAATATCACCCCACCGATTACATTCCATTATTACATACAGCAGAGGCTGGATACTCATAGGTATTCACTAGTTGAGTCTGATATGGATTGTGAACAGCTTCTATTGCCTCTTGGAGGTGTCGTCTTGTGCCAAATATTGTTTTGACGGTATCATGACTGAAGAGGAACAATGACTTACATAATTTCCAATTACCTGGTAAAACTTTGCAGATAGATCCCCCCAGCACAGATAAAAAATCAGTGCCGGGAGTAAAAAAGCCTATTAAAAATTATGTTAAGATTGCGCAATAAACTAAGATATTGTCCTAAAAAGCACAACCAGTACATTGGAAATCGCAATGGCAACTTTATTCATAACGCACTTTAAAACAACTACTCAACCAAAGTGCTACAAAGATAAAACAGAAATTAAAATAAAATCTACAGTCTTTTCCAAGTGCAAATCAATTAAAACTGTGAAGTAAGTACTGGCCGCTAGTTTTTAGTATAAATACATATCGGCTTAAACACACAATGTCATCACCTGGTTGTTCTTCCTCCTCCGTCTGGTACAAGTAACAACAGAGCTGTGTTTGGTGACTTTGAAGTGACTGACCTCAGCTTTTCAGCAGCATTTGTTCGGTGGCCTTGTTTTGTGTGCACATTTGTCTGTTTGAAGTTGTGGAATACTGTACCCGGTATTTCCTGACCAATTCCCCGTGTGGTCCATTTGCATCCTTTCCCTGCATGGTAAAGTGTCTCCTGCCTCCCCTCCCCAGGAAGCCCAGACAACTGTTGTACACAACCCGGCGGATGGCACCAAGGTAAGCCACTCCTTGTCCCACTGTAGCACTGGCCAATGCTAACACTTGCAGGAGGCGCTCAAGGTCTTTCTCTTCAAGAAAAAACTCCCAAATTGTTCAGACATCTGTCTAAGAAAAATAATTAAAGAACTTCATTCAGCCTTTCCTTTTAAAAATGTATTTGTGTGCACAATAGTTTGCTTTGCTACTCTTGGTTTTATGTGCCTCCTCCTGCCGTGCTGGCTGGTTGTGCTCCTGAATGTTCTCATTCACTTGTACATCCGTCTGCCCATCTGTGGATGAAGACACCCTCCACTTTACTATGGCTTTACTTCTTTTTATAAAGCTGTTGTGCTCCTGTTTTTCTCTGTGTCTGTGTGTGACTTTTGACAGGGCTCAACGGAGAGCTGTAACAACGCAGAAGAGGAGGACATGAAAGGTAGGAAAGGTACTTATCAAGTTTCACCTCTGCATGCTTCCTAATCTTCACTTGTAGAGGACGCATGCTTGTCAAGTATATTTGCATGAAGTGCAGCATAGTTGTGTGTGAACCTTTAAGCTCTTAATTGGTCTAGTTCAGTGCTGAGTTGAAACGTGGGACAGGGCGACCCAGTGGGACTCCAGGAAACTACTAATCCAGTTACTGAGAGCAGCTCCTCATTGGTTTAACCGTAAGCAGTGATGCAGAGGATCACCGCTGACATGCAAACTTATGTTGTAGATGCTTTTAAGCTAGCTCGTACAGCAGGTTTTCTGACATCAAGGAACGTGGACAGAAAACAATAGTAAAATGAGTACATGTTGTTTTGATGTTTGATGCACAATAGAAGGTTAGTTTGAACTGAACTGAACTTACAGCAATTGATTAAGTGTTGTTAGATTAAATGAACAGATTGTAAAGCATTTCAAGACGATTGTTATGATAATTCGCAGCTTTGGTTAACAATATAGTATTGGTCTTTTATCGTGTTTATGCATTTACGTAAATAATTTGTGACTGTTCTTTTTGGCTTTACTTTTGTATTATTATTTCCAGAAGTGTGTGCTGTGGCTACATTGAGTGTTGCAGGTTGTCTATGGAGTTATAATGGAGCTTTTGGGGTGTGTGTTGTTTACATATGCGCGTGTGTTAGTGTGTGACAGTGACAGTGCAGACAGGGCTGCGTTGAGTCAGTGCAGCACCACTGAGGAGCAGGTCCAGGCCTCATGTCCTCAGAGCCCTCCCTCAGTCCCTGCGCCCCCCATCACTGTCCCAGTCTCTGCTGTAGCTTCTCCCACCAGTAAGTGCAACCAATGCCCCTGTGTGCCTTTCCCTTTTAAAGCTTCTCAGTAAGTTGGTATTAACCAACCCATTTCCCCTTCAAATGTCAGCCTTTATTATATATTTCCCTTTGCTACCATCTAGTGGCCTCTTCGGCTACCTACATGTTTAACACTATGCACCCACGTTCTGCACATATATCACTAGACTTTAAGATGTCTCTGTGCACTTGGTGAAAGTGTTTCCCCTTTGTGCAGCTATCCGAGAGCAGCAGACTGTTAGGAGCCCACCTGTAGTTCAGAGAGCTACAGAGCCCCAGCCCAACGCCAGTATGTGCCCTGTGTGTTACTGAGTGTGTGGCCTTTCTACTTCAGCCAATGTAAAGTCCTTACATGCATTGAGTAATATGTGGATACTTTTTAGGGTAAGCTTTGTGTGTGTTTTCTCATGACTTGGTTGAAGTTTGATCCTTGGAGGGGTAATTAAGGGTAGCGATCGTTAATACTGTAGTTGTGAATACTGCTGCTGTGTCATATGTCACAGCAGATTTGAAAAAAACAACAACAACGCATGCATTGTGCCAGTGTGATCCTGCAAGTACATCAGTGACTATATTTTCCGTCCTCTTGTATGTGTAATTCCAGCTCGCAAACAGGAGATTATTAAGATGACAGAGCAGCTGATTGAAGCCATCAACAATGGTGATTTTGAGGCTTACACGTAAGTAGCGCTAAATGTTTTTCTTTGTCAGCGATGAACAAACTTAAACAATACAGAGCAAAGTGTGTTTCATTTTATAATAAATTCACTTGTCTTTCAGGAGAATCTGTGACCCTGGTTTGACCTCTTTTGAACCTGAAGCTCTTGGAAACCTTGTAGAGGGCATGGATTTCCACAAATTCTACTTTGAAAACTGTAGGTTTGTTTATATATATATATTTTAGTTAACCACCCATTTGCATACATGTACCAAATAAAAACTATTGTATTTCCTAGTGCTAAGTAAAAACAGTAAGCCGGTGCACACCACAATCCTGAACCCTCATGTGCATCTTATTGGAGAAGACGCCGCCTGTATCGCCTACATCCGTCTGACACAGTACATGGACAGTCAGGGCCGGGCGCGCTCCTGTCAGTCGGAGGAGACTCGAGTCTGGCATCGCCGCGATGCCAAGTGGCTTAATGTGCACTTCCACTGCTCAGGGGCACCAGCCGCACCACTGCAGTGAACACAGGCACAGGTAAACAACAAGGCAGAGAGAGGCACACCCAATAAGTCAGCCTGTATAACTGTTCCACTTTTGCTTTTCTACAGCTTTGCCTGAACACACTATTTGGAGCATTTATTCTCCGTGGTCAGTTTGGTGCCTGGATCATGGATACGGAAGGAGGCCGCTTGGAAAGTTGTGCAAAAGAGGGACATATTTAAATTTTAAAAATCCAAATATAGTCTACAAGTACTAAAAGAGTACGTAAAACACCTGCTTGAAGGACTGACCACACTGAGCACAGATCCAGTCTAAGACTTCATGGTTGATGACCTTCGGCCATGTAGCTTGCAGATGGTGCATGTTTCGGCCACTTGGGGGCATTGCTGTTTTGTTCTCCTGTGGCCTTCCTTATTTCACCCCTCTTCTCTGAAAGTATTAACCTTGAAATATATCTATATAAACACACAAGAATATAGATTTTAAAGCGATACACACCTGCACTTATACTGTAGTAGTGAGATGGACTGTGGCTTCACACAATAGGACTCTTGAAGTATTGCTTGTTTCACTTTAAGGTGGGTCGATTTGAGGAATAACTTTAAAACCATATCATTTGTTTTAACATGAAATAGATGTAACGCGTTATTCGGGGGACCTTTATTCATTTTCGACTCTTACTGTATGTGTTTTTGTCTTCTTCTGAATGATATAAGGTGTTGTGTCGTTTGTGTGTTGTTTTTTTAAGTTCATTTAAAAGCACTCTGTACAAAATGTTTATAGAGAAGGTTATGAAAAGGGAAGCATATTTTAGGGACGGGAGCATGCAAGTGTGGCTATTTGAGTTCAGCAGTGTAAATACAGACATTTATGCATGCACACATTATCCCAACGTCCACAGTTTAAGGAGAGTCTTTGCGCTTTTAGATGGAATATCCAAACCCAGATCTATCTGAAGTTGCAGAGGAGGTTTTCTACCCTTATCCATGTTGCCCTGTCTATGTAGACATTTCTCTTAAGGTTGTGCGCAAGTCGATGTGAAGCATGTTTTCTTTTGACTCTACAGCCAGTGCTGTAAAGTTAATTGATGTGTGGCTTTTCTGCAACTTCAGATGTTTATTCTCAAATACCCTTCCTACCTCCTTCCTCAGACCCCATAATTCTGCCTCAATGACCTCCAAGTCCTCCCCGTCCTGCGTCTTGATACTGATGTCACCTGTATGCCTGTCTGTTGCTCTGATTGTGTTCTTTGACCTTGTATTTGTCTGTTGGTTTGCTGTACTGAATCACGTCTTGGCACTGTTTTGTGCATGTTTTTCAAAAGTGATGGACCACCATAGAGGATTGGATTATATAGCACATTTTGAGGCTGAATGGAAGGACTTGCCTTCATCAAATAGCAATCATAAAAACTTTGCACCCTTGCCGTTACATGTTAATATACGGTGTGGAGCTTTTTATGACTTGTCAGAGAGAAATCAATACGAGTTTTGTACTCGTCTTTACGCACTTGGTTAAGAATAAAAACCCTCCTGTGACGCCCAATAATAAAAGCACACATATCCCCTTTAAAAATAGGATGAACATATCTGTGTCCGTGAGTGGCAGTTTTTCACCGTGTTGTAAAAACTTGTGTGCCTGTGCGAATTTGTACTAACGGGAGCTGTTCGCTCCCCGTGCGTCGTCTCTGCTGCGCTGCTCCATCAGTCACTCATGCACAACTGAACTTAGGGGTCACAGACAAACACAATCTTAGCGTCACTGACACAAAGGTAGCAAAAAGATCGTTTGTTGTAACTTGTCCTATTTTAGGACTGTGTGTATCCATGGCTTTATCTCGGGAGTACTGTAAAAAAAAAAAAATACAATAAAATAAACTGCATTTACCACCGTGATAACGATATCCGAAACCAAAACTTGTGATGTTTGAAATTAGTGTTGTATCAGGCGCTGGTCCAAATGTCTGTCAAAGTGTTGAACCAATGTTTTTTGTTTTTGGAACGAATACAGTGAACCGGGTTCATGTAATAGGATTTCCAAGAGGGAGGTCGAGGTGCGGACCCAGGGCACGGGTGCACACTGGGTTTGCCAAAGTATGCGGACAAATGTGCGGGACCAAGTAAAAATAATAAATTTTCAAACTATTCTCATTTCATTAGGAGAGTTGCACTTCGAAAAAAATGTTTGCTTTAATCATTTAGCCTATTTTTTGCACTTGATGTCATTTGATGTTACAGGGTATGCGCTTTGTCGCAGTTGTAAATAAAACACGTGTCCAAATCTTCCATAAATTCACTCATTCAATATTTTTTACACGGTCCAAATACTTTGGCAAAAGTGTACGTTGAGTAAACGGGGTCCCGAAAATATTGATAAATGTAAACAAATATGCAGTTTTACAGAAATGCATGTCTTTTACACTGTTTACTTGATGAAAGCAGAAATCTATGTGACTTGCATTTTGAAATGGTCGTTTCAGAAAAGTAAGGCATCATGAAAATGCATAAAAGATTAGCAAAAGCCGTAGCTTGTATGTTTCCCTGTAACCTGGCAACATGGTTACACAATGTCTCCCTAGTTAAAATTGGATGCTGGATTTTTGCATGACCCAACAGATAATAAAAGTCATAATTAAAACTTGTTTGAATGGTTGTTCTCCATAACCGTGTTCCTGAATAGTATGGTATAGTATGAATTAAAATATTTACCATCGTGTAGGGTTCATACAGGTCGCATGTTATATCAATAAAGCAACAGACAGTTGTAATTGATGATTTTAATAACATCAAATGGATTTTTGTAAAATTGCAATAGAAGAAAACATCTGGTCACAGCACTGGGAAGGCTGTAGCCCAGTCTATACAGTAACGATGATCTGTGCTTTCCTTAGGATTGTGTTTTCATGAATGAAGGTTGAGCAGAAATACAATGATTTTATGGAATATAATGTTAGGTAAATATGTAGTGTATGTTCACACATCACACTTTTATCCTTCTCTGGAGTCTTCCTGATGTCCGTGATTCTAGACAAGTGGGGTGATTGGTTTTCGATTGCTCCATGTAGATTGTGATTGTTCATTTAGAGCAAAGGTTTGTGCCAACATGCTTGTTTAATGTACACGCCAAACTGGATGGCTGTAGTCTATGGCTTAAGAACAGGAGTGCTGCCGCTTTCCAAGTTGATCCTCTCAATCACCACAAAGTTCATCTGTAGATCCAGAGTGCGATTGGAGTGTTCATTTTGGCTGCGGTGCGAACATTGGCACTATAACCTTTAGTGCATGTCAAATACTCCGGTAGCAAGACAATCTGCCACGGCTTTACAAAAAACACTAACCATGATTTTCTTCAGCGCCTTTCTGTGGTTTCCTTGATTCAAGGAAGAAAACAAAACTGAACAGAGAAGGAAGTACTTTCTGTACAAACAAACCGGAACATACAATCTTCTCAATGGGGTTTCTGCCGATTTATTCTATAAATCTTCAACACACTGCTCCAAGGCCACCTTTGTCTTTAGATTCCAGGCAAGCAAGAAAGAAGAAGAGATCGAGAAGAAAAATAGAAAAAAGAATAGGCAAAGTTAGAAAAGTTTAAGATCAAGGGACAGAAGCCTCAATTGACATGCAGTGTCAAAGTATTGCGAGGATTTGGGCAGAGGACAGAAGCCATGCAGGGACAGGAAACAGCCTGGGGCAAAAAGGGGCGACTGGTGTTTTCACTGTTAAACACTCGAATGTCACCTTGTGGAACAGCGGGAGGGTTGGACCTGGACAGCAGCTGAGATTTAAGGGATATTTAGAGGCAAAGGGGTTGACCAATCGGGAGAGGGGCCCATATGCCATGCAGCCCGGTCCCAGGCACTCCGTGGGACAGTAGGCGACAGACAGTGACAGTGAGGGGCACGCGGTTTACAGAGGCAGGATGGATGACATCTGTTACAGCATATTTAAGGGTTCCCATGGAGACGGGATACCCCCACACCCCCACCCGGTTCGCTCCTCTGGCCCCTCCCAGCGCCAGCACAGACTCACCACACGCTCACAGCATGAGAGCACACAGACGGGACGGGGTTAGCAGCCTGACTGGGGCTCCCCGCTCCGGCTTTTAGACTTTCTGCCCTCGACATCTGCGGGACAAAGGCAACGGTCATGTTACATCTGCATGGCCCAAAACAAGCAGGTAAAAAAAAAAAAAAAACACACACACACACACACACACACACACCAAAAAACAGAAATAATAAAATAAATAACGAATAAACTGAAAGTACTAATACTGACACATAGCAGTGCTCGTCATAATATAAATTAATGCGGTGAATAATCTGTACAAGAGCAATCTCAAAAAACAAACATGTATTCAACAACGGATGCACCGATTTAAGTTATCCTTCAAATTTATATTATACTTAATTTCCAAAACAATAGAAACCAAAATTCTATGTATCCTTTTTAAAAATAACCATCTATTCTCTTTATTTTCTGCATGATGTTTTGGCTTTTGTCAATACCCAAAGAAACACCCAGCAAAGAAAAATGTGTGACACAGTAAAAAAATAATAATAATTATAAAAAACACTGAGAAATGTGTGAATCCCATTTTGATTAGAAAAATCAAAATGATTGGACAGTTTAAAAAAAAGCCATGCATTTTAGTTTTGAAAACAGAAGTGGTGAATGGAAGCTTTTTGTTTTGTGTTTGCCAGATGCTTTTTGGGATAAATGCCATGACAACTTGAGATGACACCTCTCAAAAGACTTACATAAAACCAGAGAAACCCAGTGCGTCATGCTAATCTGTGACAGTTTAAAGAGGGAAACACAATGGTAAAAGCTGGACACAACATTACCCTCAACAGAACTGAACAGAAAAAGGAAGTGACCAGTTCCCAATCTGCACCAAACAGAAAACCCACAGTGACAGTGCGGGACCCACATGCATCAGTTCATGAGTGTAAAGTCACACACAGCCATACTCGTACCACAGCGACTGGTCCTCTGCGCTCAGAGGCTCATCCGAGTTCTTGACCTCCCCAAACCCTCGGCTGTTAGACTGAGGGGCTGTGGTTTGGGACACGGGGCTGCTGTGGCCTTTTGGAGGTCCACTGATGTTACTCACTAAAGTGGGATTCAGGGACAGGAAGGGCAGGTTTTTAGTAGCGGACTCACTAAAGATGGAGTCCATGAACACAGACTCCACAGTGAAGGATGGGCCCAGGAGGCATTCTAGATTGGAGAGCTCGGGGTCGTCCAGGCTGTGGCAGGGTAAGCTCAGGGACTTGGGGAGCGGGGCAGCGCTGCTGTGAGGGTGGTACTCACTGGGGGTGGGCTGGGAGCGCAGTCCCGCCTTAGTGGTCGCTGTGGGTGGTGAGGAGTCCACAGACACGGGCTGTCTGTTGTCCTTTGACAGCATGTCGTGGATACTGGTGCGGCGTGTGGTACCCTCAGCCGTAGAGATGACGCTGCTGGCCCGGGGAAGAGTGGAGGAGGAGGAGTCCAGGCGCTCACACACAGAAGAGGCTTTGGCCTGAGTGGACAGACTGACGCGGGGCACAGAGCCTCTGACGCGGGTACTCTCAGCCTTACGCAGAGCAGGACGTCCTGGCTGAGCTGAGGACCTCGGGGGGCGCTCTGAGCTGACAGAAGCTGCTCTGCTGCTGGATGAGCGCAGGATCCCACGGCCCTTTGTGGCAGGGCGCTCCTTCACTCCATGATCAGATGACGTGGACAGACGAGGAGAGTCCACTGTGAGGTTCTCCTGACTGCCAGACTGCAAACAAAGTCATATGTCAACTTTAAACACTTGTTCCGTCATCCTCTTAGGTGAAGTGTGCATCTCTAGTTGTCTGGTGCTCACCTCAGCAGGGTCTATACCCTCATCGAGAAACTGCTGTAGGGAGACCACCTCACTGCCGGAGGAGCCGTTCTTCCTGATGTGCGTCTGTCCTGGGCTGCCTGTGGTGGAGGGGTCCAGGGATCTGCGCAGCTGCAGGGGACTCTGGTGTGAAGAGCGCGATAGAGAGGGCTGCTGTACCGGACTACTGCCACTGCTGGACCACACATCCTGGTCCAGACTCAGACTGAACTCTCCACTGCTCTCACTGTGGGGCCGGGACAGGCTGCCGTTCAACGTCCCTAAAAGAAAATATTGCAAGTTTTATTCAAAGTATTTATAACTTTTTAGGCCGTTTTCACACTTGCGCGGTTTGGTCGGGACTTTTGGACTTTGATTGGTTTGGTCTAAAGTTAGAGATTAACAATCCCATGAAACATGGTTTGTTTGAATATACGTTCAAATAAACAGATGAGCTAAACTAGAGGTGGGACAAAGGAAACAGAGCCCAGAGAGGGGGTAAAAATTAGGTAAACTTCCAATTTTCCCTCAACAGGGACTACGGCAGCCCCCGTCTCCAGCACAGACAGCTGTCCTACGAGCCCTAAACAAGCCATTAACAATATAATACATAATATGGCCAATAGAACAGCTATACTAATAATATGAAAGTCCCAGAAGCATCGGTGTTCATTTGGTTAAAATAAATCAATATTAATTCAGAAAAGCAAACTTTCTCTGTGTTCATAGGGTGTAGTGCGTTTGACTTTAGGAACATGACGTGAAAGCAAAGTTTGCGTATTAAACCAAAATAATAGAACACTTGTCAATCTCCAAGTCAAGACCTTGGTGTCGACTCTCAGATATATGAGCAGCACTGGCAATAAAATGACTAAGAATCAACATTCATGCATCAAAGTCAGGTGAGAGAGTGACAGCAGAGCAGGGGAGGAGCGTACCTTTGGGCTCCAGGGGAGAGGTGAGGTGCGAGTTATTGTTACTATTACTACTGGTCCTGTTGCTATGGAGACTGGAGGGTCTGGAGGCTGACGGCACACATAGTGTTAGTGTTATAAAACAGATTACAGTTGGAGGTATTAGCACAATAGCATGCACTAACACAAAGCGGGACGAGGATGCATGCAGACAGTTTGAAGTGACACCTCCCACTGGGGCAGCAGATGGCCCGGGACAGACTCAGGAACAGGAAGAGTGGCTAAATGCCAGACCTCACTCCAAAGAAGAGCAGTTAACAAGGACATGACCGGCAGAGATATAAGGGGAGAGTAACCCAGTAACCCATAGGAAAACTAGAGCGTAGACGTGGGCAATATATCTTTTAACTTAAAATATCTACAATATTGTCAATACTAAATCAACCAGACTGCCGCTGAAAATATGAAACAACAAAAATATATCACCTGATTGCCTTTACCAGAGCAGACCAAAATAATATTGTACATTGCCCACTCTTATTAGAAAGCAGTGTAAAAAATGACAGTAGGTCAAGTTTAGTACCAAGCAGTGCTCACTTACAACAGATGCTACAGGACACTCTACAGACGGCACTCAGGTCTAGCTGAGATGCATGCAGGAGCCAAAACAGTACAGCAAGTCTTGGCAAAACACTAACGCATACTCCACAGTTATTCGCATCCATACGAGAGCAAAATAAAACCTCGTCAGTGTTTGCAGTATTTTAATAAAGTTCAGTGATTAAGGCTGCACCTGCATCTGATTCCATTAGCATCCTGGCATTGCAAAAAGCACAGAGACATGACCGTATGTCTGGTACTAAGTGCTGCTGTGATGATGCTCTTCCTCTAGACCTTGCAGAGAGGCAGCAGTGATGGACTTTGATGGACAATGTATTGGATTTGCTGCGTGCATTCTGGGAACTCATCAGTCACTCATAGGAAGAGACTTTATAATATAGTTTTCCGTACCTAAACCTAATCTGTACAGTTACATATGTGTATTTTTACATGGAGGAGCATTGCATGGGCACAACTGGGTCATTTATTCCCCAGTGGCAAATAGCTGGTGAACCGATTCAGAGCCACAGATTAACTGTCCTCAATAACTCTGTAAAGCCTGGAATAGAGTCGATTCTACTTTCACTCAAGGCTGAACATCCTAAAATTGCTCTCTCAAACAAGATGAAATTGAACAAAAGTGCCATAAGATAAGCAGAAGAGAGCAAAGCCGATGGCCTTTTTTTTGGGAGATTAAAGCTTCCTCTCTCTCTGCCTCTCTGATTCGACTGGCAATTAGACGACCTTTCAAACAAAGTGCTGCAATTATCCACGCAGATCCATGCTAATGTCCTACCTTGACTTCTCGGATCGTCAGAGGAGCCAGCCATATCCTCACAGGAAGCATTGTCTGGTATAAAAGCATATCACATCGTTATCAAAACATCAGATGACTTACTACATTTCTTTATTTTTAGCTTTGATCTTCTCACCTTTGACCCTGAGGCGCTGCTTGCTCCGGCCATGGCCAGCAGATGGCAGCGTCAGAGCCTCACAGTCAATAGCGTTTGTGGACAGAGCCAGTTCTTTGAGTCTCTGTCCATTGCGTCGCGTGGAGCCCGTCGAGTCCAGCGAGTCTCCTCCGTCCAGGTTGTCGATGCTGAGCGCCCACTGGGCCTCGGGTCCCCCAGCCACTGCCATGGTCTGCAGCAGGTCATTCATGGCTGAGGAACAAATGCAATTAAAGAAAAGTAGAAAACAATTATGAGCTTATGTTTACGTTATGTTTATTACAGTGGAGTGGAAAAGTTAGTACTTTAGTAGTTCAATTTAATAGAATAGATATAGAATATTTTATATCTTGTCCATTTCCAAAAATTAAGTGGTTCAAATATTTACTTGCAAGTGAATTTCTCCATTATGAGATCAATAAAGGCCATCTTATCTTATAACATTTCTAAATCAAGAATGAATTGAACTGAAATATTTTCACTATTCAACAACACTGTAATTTTCTGAGATGCAAATGTATACGCAACAATTTTACTTGATATCCTTCGTCATAATCATGGGATGTACATTTTAACTTAACCTACAGTATAGGAAGCACACACTGAAAACACGTTTATTAGACAATGTGCATCAGCCTTTGCATTTCTGCTTTGGTGGCGGCTGTCAAATGCACACTGTCTAAGAAACAGTGACAGATGATTATGTTGGACAAAGCATGAAGCATGCTTCACCACTCCAGGCAGTACTGCACTGTCTACGACCAGAGCCGAAGAGAGAATTCAATGAGCACAATAATAAGATCTGAAACGCCGCTGTCAGTATAAAAAAAAAACATAAAAAAAAAAAGATAGTGAAAATCCAGGCTCATTCGAAGTTGTCCGTGGCCAGTGCAGCGTGGCAGCGATCAATGTTGCGATGATTTCAAAAGTCATGCTGTGTCTGAAATGAGCACACACTCTGCAGGCTCATGAAAGGCATCGGTCTCTCTCACGGTCAATCATCTGCACACCCACAGAGGCAGACATACGGCCTTTCATACACAAAATACACAGCAAAATACCCCAACACTTCTAATCAAGACAAGGAAGCTTTAGAAAGACATTTCTTAATAAATCTGCTAAAGAACTAGGTTGGTGAGATGATCTATAAGCAAGTGAAGGCGGCAGGCTCAGCTCACAAAAGTGACAAGGAGATTTTCCAAGAACGAAAACCCAAGAATTGGTGACTGAAGAGATCAATGTGGAGATTATGTGAGACATAACTCAATATCAAAAGCTTTTCGTGTGGGGGATTCAAGACGAGACACTGCAGGTGAAAATGGAAAGAAAGTTTAAATTTAGGAGATACAATTTCAACATTTTCCTGTTCATTACATAAATGACCTCATGACATGTAAAACGATTTATTAATAGCATTTCATATTTCTTATGGAAATAAAGAATTTTACATCTAAAAATGTCAGCAACAAAATCAGATAAAATGGGTAGAGCCCATTAAGAGTTTATTTTGTTGACTTATAAGATAGCAGATTTATATTACTATGGATTGCCACAAAGTGACAAAATACATTTCAACACTTCCCCACATAAGTCTATGGCGGTATGTGGATTCAGTGAAACAACAAAACAAAAACACCTAACTGTGTAGATTAACAATGCCTTTGATTCCTGGTGATAGTTTACACGTCAGAAGGATTAATGCAAGACCTCAAAATTAAAGCAGTTGTTTTACCTACAGTGTCTCCACTAAGAAAAACAGTTTTCTTAATATAGCCAACAATAAATTGGCAGTATTTTAGGGGGAGGATAGATCGTCCCCTTCCACACCTCTCCAGCTTCAGTGACCATTCCTTTTTTTCTTTTTTTTTTCTAGAGTGACAGTGAAAAGGGAAAAGCGGCGGATGAGAGCTAGCGCTGGGTAGCTAACGGAGGTCTTACACATGGAGCGCCGGTAGATGGCCTTGGCCTTGTCTTTCTCCTTGGATCTGTTCCTCATGAAAGGCAACTTTTTTAGAGCTGTCAAAGTGAAGTCGGAGACAGACAGATGTGAGACAGGACGGGTGCAGGGAGAGAGGAGGAGGATTTAGGAGAGAAAAAAAAAAGAGGGAAGACCAGAGGGATATGGTTAACATTAACAGAGAGTCCAGGGTGAGGAACAAGAAGAGATCCTCAATCCACAGACAATATTCACTCTTATTGCTCTATATCTGATCATACTGGTACACAAATTATTTATGGGGCTATTAACTACTTAATTCAATCAAAATCTACACCAAACTCATTGCACACAAACAACACATCGGCAGCCCAATGGAAATGAACCATGGGTGATGTTTTTCAGCACAAATACACCACACCTAGATGAAACACCGAGGATGTACAGAATTAAAGGGTGCAATTAAAAAAAAAACTTTATATAAAGGCTTTAGTTTTTAAAGTAACCATAAAGCAACATTTAACTACAGAAAATAAAACCAAAAATGAAAAGGTCAGACAAAATTGCACCCTTTAATATCCCTCATGCTAATGTAGCCCCTTTATGTTGCTACGTTGTCACAGATGAGCCGCACAGATTAACAGTTTGACACAATGATGCTCTGAATCAGATGAGGAGTTATGGAAAAAACGTCTGAAACAAGTCACCGTTGTGCAGCGCAAAGCACAAATCTAGAACCACTGACGATGGCAATGGACTCACGAAAACATGCCCCGAAAGATTCGAAAGTGGGTTCAGACGCCCCGTCCAAACTCATCATACCATTGGACGAACCCTGTACTTGGGCATGCGGCTGATGCCCTCTCCTCCCTTATGAGAGAGATAGAGAAGCACAGGAGCAGTTAAAGAAGTGTGCACCGCATTATACAGAAGATGCTCCATAAAGAATATCCTTGTTAGCTGCAGGTACAGTGGGCTCAGGAAGAATGTCTCTTTTTATTATGTCATTATATGTGACACTGTACTGAAATTTTTTTTTTTTTTTTCCTATCTTGGGAATTATACCTTTCTAATTATATTGGCTTGATACTGTACATAGTTGCACTCTCCCCTTTTCTCCCTCTGCTGACCCCTACTGTGTTCAAGTGTGGTGTTAAAGTATTTGTTAAAAGGGTTTGAGCGTCAAGTGTAGAATGGACATTAAACGAACAAACCTGAACTGGAATAATGCAGAATTCATATGCAACTCATTACAACTGAATCCTTTCTGAACCCACTGCATGGTCAGAGATCAGACTCGTGCCTGTGGTGTACTCACTGTTGCTCCTCTTTTGTGTGAGCGTGTCGTCCAAAGAGTTTGAGCCGGAGCCGATGGAGGAGCTGTCTAGACTGTCCGGGGGCAGCGCCAAACCGTCACCCGACTCCGAGCGCGACGGCGTCAAGGTGAGCGAGCGCATCCTCTCCCTCTTTGGCTTGATCAGCTTCTTCATCTTCAGGGTGATCCAGTTTCCACGCCTTCAAAGAGGACAGACAAGAGCTTCTCTTAGAGTCGAATCTTTGAACACTTTGATATAAAACTCGATAACAATTTAATGTCCAGTAGGAAATAGGGCCACATGAACTGTATCGAGAACTGTATAGAGAACTTTGAGTATATCTTTGCAATATTTTGTCTTACCATTTTGACACAGTATGTTTGATTACTTTAAAATATGGCTGCACAGTTTTGGAAAAAAATATCCAAATATATTTTTTCTGACACATTTTGAGAATGCGGTGAGATTTGCAATTCAGGTTTTAAAACCAAAAGCGCACATTTCACACACATCCAAAAACATTAAGACGTGAGAAAATATTGAAATATGAGGTGCTAAACTAATACAAGAACCACATGCATTTGAGAACGTGTTTGTAGATGTCTACACCTGAGTTTTAACAGGTTTTACATGTAATAAGATCCCATGAAGACAATATATACACATTTTCTTTCAATGAATAATCGTAGTCTGCATTTTAAAACACTAGCTTTCATACTTAAAAAAAAAAGTGTAAGTCTCCATCAGCTTTGGGCTTCCTGTAATATGGACAGCTGATATTGTAATAATTTGGTTTGAGTTGTCGTTACCTGCGTGGAGGTGAAGGGTCATAAAATTTATACTGGTCCATGATCTTCTCCTCGAGCTTCTCCTTCTGTCTCCTCAGCTCATTCAGCTTGTCTCTACAATAAACATAGTCCATCTTAGAATCATACTTAACTTTGTAAACATGTAACACTGCACTTAAGAGTTAAAGAATCCTGTAAAAACAACAACAATAAGAGTAACAATCACATGTATTGTCTTTGCTCGACGTGGAAAAGGTCCTTGCTCTCCATGGTCTGCTCCAGCAGGGTGCGGTTCTGCAGCATCAAAGTCTGGATCTGGTCCAACAGGTGGCGGTTCTCCTCCTCCAGGTTTCCTTTCAACTGGCTCAGCAGCTGAAGGCACAAACACAAAACATCAATACGTGCATTAAAAGGGATGGAGTGTCCACAACACAGCTGGCTACAGGAGTACCTCTAGCATCATACGGTCTATCAAGAGTTAGGGCAGCTGGGAGTGAAGATGAATGAGGATCAAAGACATAACAGAAGTTTATGTAGTACGTATTTTTCTCCGCTGTCCCTCACCTCACACTGGTTGGTGAGTTTTGTGGAGGTGATGTCCAGCTGTTGGTACTGCTCCTTCAGTTTGGAGAACTCCGCCTCCAGTTTGGTCTGGTCCAGCTTGGCGCTGTTCAGTTGGCTTTTCAGGTTTTTGTGGTCGAGCTGGAGAGCCTCATTGTCCTTCATCAGCTGTTGATATGTTGAGTTCAGTCTGAAACAAGAGCATGCACTTCAACAGTTCAGATATGTTACTAATGTCAAGTGAAAAATGAAGGTAAACAAACACGGACCTGTTGTTTTCGTCTTTGAGCAGCCTGTACTTGTCGGCTGTAGCTTGGTGAGTTTCGTTTTCTGATGCCATTTTCTCTTGCTGCTCCTTCAGGTTTTTGTCCAATTGCTCGAGATCTGCCTTCCTTTGCAGAATCTGTTTGTACCTGCAATTACAGCACACATTTAACACATTACCGATTACACTTTAAACGCTGATGCTCTGTCGTATCTTACTTGTCCTCTAGGTCTCGGTGCTGCTGCTCCAGACTCTTATGTGAGCTCTTCAGTCCTCCGTGTTTCCCGATCAGAGCCTCGTACTCTGCGGCCTGTCTCTCGTGCAGCGCGGCCAGTTTCTCGTGGTCCCGCAGCAGCAGCTCATACGTGGCCCTCACCTCTTCCTTCTCCCGCTGCGCGCCCTCCTTCTCCCCCTCCAGCCCGCTCTGCTGGCTCTGCAGCTGGGCATTCTGGGCCATCAGGGACGCACTCTGAGAGCCCTGTGCGGAGTTCTCAACCTGGTGCACACAGAGGTCAATGATATATTTGTTACAAGTGTAGATTTTTTGTTTCGCTTGGTGTGACAGGGTGCAGCTTTTATTTGTTTGTAGAATTGACATCTAATATACAAGACTCCTTTCGTAATGCTTAATATGGTTATTTATTTATGCTGGAACAACACACCTTTTTCCAGATATCTTTTGTGTTCAAAAGCCTCGCATTTGTGAATATTGTATTGGAGCGAGCGGTCTATACCTTTTACCTCGGGCGCATTACTAACACCCACACACGAATCTCTTTTTTTTCTGAAAGGTTTGTGTGTTCTGTAACAAACACTCTCCATTACCTGGAGCTTGGCATTTTGCGTTTGCAGTGTGGTGTTGTTCTCCTGCAGAGTGGCTGTCTGTCTCTGTAGGGCCACTATCTGAGCCTGGAGGTTGGAGCTCTGCGTTTCGAGATGTTTGAGCTGACTCCGTAGAGCGGCCTTCTCAGCCTGCAGCGTCGCATTCTGCAAACAGAAAAATGGCAGAGAGTTTATTTGCAAGCCAAATGCATGTACTGAATGTAAAAAGACAGTGGGCATTTACTTACATTCCTTTCCACCTCGATGAGCCGGTCTTTCACCTTCAGTAGTTCCCGTGTGGCCTCATGACTCTCCTTCTCCCATTTGTTAACAGGCCTTTGGTCCTCCCCTCCTTTAGGGGGCGAGCTCTGAACCATCCTTTCCTCCTCCTCCCTTTGTCGCAGAGCCTCATAGTTTTTTTTCACCTTCGGAGACATGCATGACTATTTATATGCTGCAGAAAAAAAACACTGCCACCAAACTAGAAAATACATAGTCATTCTGTTAACAGCTTCTGGTTCTCAAGCCGCCCAGTCAAACTTGAGCTACATTTGATTTCATACCCCCTAAAGGGAAACACCCTTCTACAGGCTCCAGGCCGCCAGCCGCCTCATGAATAGATAAAACGACGATAGAAATGGAGTGAGTGAATTAATAATGAATTTGCCTTGAGAACACAGTTTCAGCTGCAGGGACTGACTTCAGCGCAGTTTCCTCTCAAGTCAATTGATCTTAGTGTGGCCTTTACTCCATATGATTCCTGTAACTTTGATTTCGCTCTGAAGTAGTAAGTTCAAAAAGCATTTGCAGTAAATAACAATAACACATGAATTGTCATGTTTGTTACGGACCGTCTTGAGCTCTTGGCGAAGCTGCTGGTTAAGATTTGAAGACTCTTGTAATCGGGCCTCCAGAGCAGCGATCTTCTCCTCCTTGATCTCCAAAGACGACTTCAGTGTGGACTCGAGCTTTGTTTCCAAGAGCTTAAACCTAAAAGAAGATGATATGTGCAGAAAAGTGTCAGCACTGACGGGGAATTACATTTGGATAAGACTGTTTTGAATCCCAAGCGTAATTGGGCAAATCCATTGATCAATTGTTGGCCTGTCAGAAATAGTAATACCTGTCATTAGAGCTCTCGTCGTGCAGAAGTCTCTCCTTGTTTAGTCCAATCTTCTCCAATTCATGGGTTAGTTTTTCCAAATCATTATTCATCTGCTGAGTCCGCAGCTTCTCACTCACCAGCTCCTAAAGACACAAGCTGGTTTTAATTCTGTTCCCCAAACTTCAAATTAGAAAATTATAAACATATGTAATTAATGTTAATTGTCTTTGTTAGTCTTTGCTGTATATAATGTTGTGCTTTTGGCTGTAACATTACAACACCGTTAAGAGTTCTGTACCTCTCTGAGTGTGATGAACATCTTCTTGTCGATGCTGCCCTGTTTGACCAGCTCCTTGTTCTCTCTCTCCAGGTCTTTGACTCTGGTGCACGAGTCTCTGAAAAAGATCATCTCTTTGCCCATGGTGCGGTTCTCCTTCTCCAGCGCCGAGATCCGCTGGTTGTCGTCGTCCAGCTTGGAGTCTTTAATCTCCGCCTGCTGCCTCAGACGCTTGTTCTCCTTCTCCAGAAGCTTCTTGTCCTTTTCCAGTTGGGACGTTTCTTGCTCTAGCACCTTGTTCTGAAAGATATAAGACAGATGTTAGACTTCCAAAACTCTAAATGTGACGTAAAAACAAGAGTATTAACCTAAATAACCCAAACGTCCGATTGCTGTCCACCGTTTTTAGTAGGGACGTCACAATAACCGTAACAGTAATCAGAATATATGCATTTGCATCTCCCAAGCCTAAACACATTATGTTTACCCCTTACCCTCGCCTTAAACTAATGCATTTTCTCCAGTTTGGCTTTACCCAAATCCAAAAGTGCCTCGATTGGAGTTTACAGTCTATAGGTCAGAGTGACACCTCATTTGAAAGCTAAGACCTACTAAAAGGATCTAAATTGATCTTTTGTTGTTGTTGCCAACGCCAGGAAATGTGTTGTGTTTATTTTTATTTTTTGGGGGGTCGGGATTTTTTTCGATTCATTACGATTCATTAATTACATAAGGTTTAGTGCGATTAAAAATATGAAATAGATATTAATCACATTTTTGAGACTTCAGTTTCCTTTTTCCTGCAGAAGTTGCTTAGGCACAGACAACATGTAAAGCCAAACACAATTTGACTGTCAAACTGGTTTATTCCCACAGTTAAGCGCCGACATAAACCTATTTAAAAAGATCATTCTCCAAAATAAATTAAATTGCTATTGTCTTTGAAGTGTTTGAAATGATCACACTTCAAATGAGCTAAAATGCAGGAAACACAAAGCAGCATCTAAAATATACCTCTAAAAATAAATACAACCCCTAAATAAATTCTGCTTAAATGTGATTAATTGCGATTAATTATTTGCAAAGGCCATGAGTCCCACCACTAGTTTCTTTCCAATTTTTCATTGCGTATTAGTCTTTTTTTCACTGTTTTGCATTTTCCTCTAGTTTTTGTCACTATTTTGTTGCCCTTTTGTTGATTTTTGTCTTTTCCTCTTTGGTGGCTTTTTTGTCTCGTTTTTATTGCTACTATGATGCTTTTTCCCCCAAAAAAGCTTTTGGATTTGGGTAACGCCAAACTGGAAAAAATTTGCCTGGTTCAGGCCGGGGGGGGGGGGTAAAAGGTTAAATACTATTTGAATCTAGCACTAGGCACTCATCAGGGCATTTTGAGAAGAAAATGTTTGCCAACTGTTCAGTTCTATGAACCTGCAAAAAATTATAAATATCATCCTACTGCAAGATTTAGATTTACAGCCCCAACAGAAACTGCATGAAGTATCTTATTGAGTTGGCACATTGAGTTGCCTTGGGT
This sequence comes from Proterorhinus semilunaris, assembly GCA_021464625.1. NCBI lineage: Eukaryota > Metazoa > Chordata > Actinopteri > Gobiiformes > Gobiidae > Proterorhinus > Proterorhinus semilunaris. Next base: position 20,283,169 of record CM038357.1, read on the forward strand.
ACGAAATGCGCAGTATAAATAAAGTTGCCTTGCCTTATTTGTTTCTTGAGATGTATATTTTCAGCTTGTATGTGATAATCTTATGAACTGTACATCAAAAGCACTTTGAGTATTACATAGCTTAAGTATATTTCCTGACCTCTTGTTCGAGCTGCTCCAGGCGTTTGCTTGAGATTTTAAGCTCCTCCAAATTGCGTTGAAGCGTCTGATTTTCGGCCTCCACCTCCTGAAGCTCAACCTCCAGCTGCTGGATCTTTTTGCTGCTGTTTTCCAAAGCCTTCTGTAAGCGCTGGTTCTCAGTGTCCAGGCCCTGGTAACTCACCTGAGAGGGGGGGGGGGGGAGGCAGGGAGGTTATTTTAAGACACTGAACTAGTTGTGCCAATCCCTTCAGAGAGAATGGCCTCAGATAAAGATTTGAAGATCATCAGAGGAGGAAAAACTATGATTTTTTTTATTCGTACCTCTAACCGGTCATTCTTCTTTGAGGAGGCCTTCAGGAGATCCAGGCTACGTTTGAGCTGGCTCTTCTCACTCTCCAGCTCCCTGTTCTCCGCCTCAAGTTGAGCTGCCTTCGCCCCAGTCATTCGGAAGTTTTCTGTCGTGCGACGCAGCTCCAGGTTTTCTTGTTCGAGCTGCGTATTGTCCTTCTCCAAAACCTCCACTTGAAACGCCAAGTTTTTCAATGTGTCCAGTTTCTTTTTCAGACGGCGACCTTCAGCCTCCAGCTCCATGTTCTCTTTCTCCAAAGTCAGAACCTGCAATTACACAAGTACATTTTTTTTTTACTGTTTACAAAACCGCCGCGCTGTATCATCATACCTTCTCACAGGTGATCCCCAAACTGGCCACCTTCTTGTGCAGACTTTCATTTTCCCTCGCCAACTTCTGCACCCGCACTTCCAGCTCCTCCGCTCGCTCCCCTTTCTCCTTCATCACTTCCAGTTCCTTTCCTGAAACAAGCATTCATTTTTAAAGCAACCCCATATCAATAGTCAACACAATTAGGCTCTATTGTGCAAGCTATACTGTACTTAAGGGCAAGTCACTTATGTTTCAGTGCAGTGTTTCTCAAACTGTGGTACGTGTAGTAGTACGTGGACTTCTTCAGGCGGTTGTCAGGGCCATCTGTAATTTTAAACTTAACCTTTTTCATTTATACTTTAGTAATGAAAGTTCGGCGTTTTTTTTCTGGTTTAGACCCTTTTTAGACCCCTGATTAAATACAAATGTAGGAGAGTTTGAGAATGTTCCCTTTTTTTTTTTTTTTCATAAATGTCACTACACTAATGTAGAACTATGACTAATCCTTACTATGAGTAGTAACCCATCATATGCACTTTCAATGCCGCTGATCAACTGATGTCCTTAAGGCAGTGTGTTTTAATATCACTTACGTAATTGCTTTCTTTCAAACTCGAGCTTGTTGAGTTTGGCCGTTGTCTCACAAATGGACTCGTGCAGAACTCGATTCTCCTTCTCCACATCTTTGACGCGCGCTTCAGCCCCGACCTGACACCGCTGCCTCAGAGACGCCACCGTCTGACCCAGGTGCTTATTCTCCTGCTCAAGACCCTTCAGCTACAAGAAAACAACCAATGTCCTTTTGAGTTAAGAACAATTGGACAAGAATGATCTTATGTTGTCAATACGGCCAAACTAATACAAGTAAATTATGTGGCAAATTAACAACAGTATAATTTAGGTTATACATGTATGTGACCTCAATATCTTCATTTTCTGGACAGAACAGACAGGAAATAAATGTGGCAGAGAAATCAATGAGTCCGTATCAATAAGCAGTAGGCCTGATTTATAAATATTTCGGATCAAAATGAATTACACAGACCAATGGCTGCTACATTAGTCAATCAGATAAATGATTAAACTTGAGCTTGTGCTACGAATACAAGGCTGTACGTACTATTGCAGGCAAAACTGAGTATTACATTGATGAGCCATAATACAATAAAATATTAACCTGGAAATCATAGCACTTCCTGCCCTTGGTCTTATGCACACGCATGTACCTGTCTCTCTGAGTTTTCCCGGAACGTCTCCAGGGTTTTCTCAAGCAGAGCCTTTTCCTTCATCAGGTCAGTGCTCAGAGACTCAGAGCTGCGCAGTGAGTCTCTCTCTGCCGCCAGCTCGCTCTCCAACTGCTCCAACTAAAAACACACAAACATGCTGCATAACCATCAACTCCTGCAAAGACCAGTGCAAAGACCATATTTTATTTACTTTATTTAAAAAAACACAGATCAAAACTTTTTTTCCTCAAATCGGAGACTGTTCCTACCTCTGAAGTTCCAGTCAAATACTGTTGGGACGTTAGAGACTAGCAGAAGCTGCATTCCCATTTTAATGAGTTTTATGGAAGACCCAAAGCCTCAGAGACGAGCAGTAAATTCTCCTTTAGATCTACTCTTTGTGAAAGAAAACACAATTTAATGCTTTTTCTCCACAGAGCTCAGAGAGCAGCTTATACTTCTGAAAATAGCTGAGAGACTTCTCTTAGCGAGGGGCGTTTGGGTGTCAAAGCCGAAAAAAGAAAAAGTCTGCTGGGATTTATAGCTTTGCCTTTATGCCATCCAGGCCTCTGTGTGTGCCCTCTCTGCCTTTCTACTCCTTTCTGTCCTCTGACTCCAAGTGAAAGGATCTCCAGTCGTCTGGCAGCTTGATATATTAGAAGGAGTGATGGGCCAAAGTGTAAATCTACGGGGGTAGGTCAGATCGGATGAGGTCATAGCTTTTGACCACAGTTCCATTGAGTGTGACATTGATACTGGCTACGTGTGTGGGATTTCGCACATATTTAAGCAACGTGGGACTAAGTGAGGAACATTGAAATGGACATTTCTTAAATTGTAAAAAATAAAATAAAGCATAATAATGGGGCGTCTTACTCTGCGTTTTAGTGTTTGGTTTTCCTGGTTTGCTTTGGCCAGTTTGGTGGTGCTGTCCTGTCCAGCTGCCCCCCTCAGCTCCTCAACAGTCTTGAGCAGAGTCTGGTTGTCCTTTTCCAGTTTGAGCAGGCGGCTCGATGTCAGTTCATTTACCTCATCTCCCAGAGACTTCTGGGGGACTGTGTTAAAAACGATGCACAGTTGATTAAAAACAGACAACGAGAAACAAATACCTGGTGAACAGATTTAAAATTAATAACAAGCTTTAACGACATGGAAACAAAGCACAAGTTGCTATTGCAGTATCGTAACACTGACACAATGACACAGCCTTAAGCCTATGACGGCAGCTAAATGCATTGGCACCCTCATTGCTCCTAAACCCTTGGTAGGATCACCCTAATATGAATGAACTAAGGAGAGAGAGTGCTTACCATCAGCCAGATCGGGTGTTTTAGAGAGCTGCTCCAGCTCCCAGCCCAGGTGCAGAGACTCGCCCATGCTCTGCTTCTGAGCCATCTCCAAGACAAGGTTCTCCTCCAACAACTCCTCCATGCGTTTGCGGTCCAAGTCTCGCTCCTGGTGGGAAAAAAACAATTCACAATTCTGACCCACACAGTGCTGGTAATAAACTGCCTAGTCCCCACAGACGTTGTTTTAGCTGAAATGTAAAATATAAATGTTAAGAAGCACTAAGAACGCTTATGAGCCGCAACTATGTATAACATTTGACTTAAACTCACTAAAAAAATTGTGTTGAAGCCTTGACATTACTATTGCATGATTAATAACTTAAAGGTAATGTTTGTGTGTGCAGCCAGTAGACTAGTGGTTAAGGCTGCAGCACATATCGCGGTTCCGGTCTTCTGAATGTTTGCTTGAAAAAATTAGGTTTATTTTAAATTAAAATATTCCAAACAAATGCCTGGAAAAGCATCACCTCATGACGTGGGGGAAATGTGCTGCGCTCATGAGTAGGAGTGCACAAATGTTTGATAAAGGAACAACATTATAAAATGGTTGAAAGCTCAGTTGGTTAAGCGAAATACACATCAAATTTAATCCATATTGAAAAGTATAAAGTTAAAATCCTACCATTTCCAAATCGTGCAGTTTAGATTTCAGCTGCAGGTTTTCCTTCTCCAGTAGGTGATGTTTGTCAGCTCGGCTCCGGTTCGTGTCCAGCTGTTCCTCCAACATGTTCTTGGTCTCCAGCAAAATCTGATTGTCTTCTTTCAGCTCCTACAACGCGCCGACACACACGGTTCATGTCTTCCATTGTCTGATTTTTGAGTCCTGATGATGTGTGGCGTACCTCGACTCTGGCCTTGTAGAAGTCAATGTCGTGGAGTCTCTCTTTGTATCTGCACAGTTCACTCTCCAGTTTGTCCACGCGCATCGCTTTCTCCCGGAGCGCGTCCAGCTCGTCTCTGTAGGCGCGCGCCGACCGTGCATCGGACATCAGCTGGTAGCTCTGGAATTTAGTGACACAAATGGATGATAAAATGTATAATGCCGGTGATTATATTATCATAGGTCAAATTCTCCCGAAAATCATATTAACCCATATCTGGCCAACAATCGATTAAATGATCAATAAAAAAAAAAACTAATGCATGAACACAATTTAGTTTTGCATTTAAAGCAGTACTAAGTAACTTGTTTAATAAATCCTTTTCCTAGTCCCTCTGGGGGCAATACAAGTATTAATGGGATGATTTGGGGGGGGGGGGGGGGGGGGTCTTTCATCTCCCCCTGGGTATCTCAGAAAACCACCATGCAACTTTCCCTGCCTCCGGGTCGGAGCCACCAATACACACTAATTGAATCACGAAGAAGAAGCTAACAGGCTAACGGGCAAAGCTAACTGCGTGCTAGCGCCACTTAAACAGCATTTACAGCCAAGTTTGAATGAAAAAAATTATCTCCATTGTGTAATTGGATGTACAATTTCCCTCTCTCCTTTTGCCTTTTCTGTCAGCGTAGTATTTACTCCCAGGGACAATGAATGAATAAAAAAAAAACGCAACATGCTACGACACCTGCAGCGGCGCGTATGGCCGCTAGGGGCATGAGTTACTTAGTACAGCTTTAAAAAAGGGGGTGTTATGCCTTTAATATAATAATCTCAAACACATATTCATCACTATTTTACGCTTTGTTAGTTAGAAAATCCAACAATGATCTTAAACAACTGAAATAAAATATCCAGTAGTTTCACTTCCTGGTCTCCCTATAAAATGAATCATAGCCAAATCAAGGTTCTAATCTCAACAATTAGCAAATCTCAAATCTTCAATTATATAAAAAGTAATAAAATAGTCAGTGAAGAACAAAATATGACGTATATACACTTGTATCCACATTTTACGCGTTTAAAATATGCATAAACTGATATTGGAAAATAAATCTCAACTTTAATGTATGTGAAAAGAATTGCACATCAGAAAATTGTTCAGCACACAATACTAAAATTAAAATATCTCATTATTGCTGCATAATGTTGCCTATTTCTCATAATATTGTTCAGCTTTTCAATAAGCGTGTCACAGAGTCAGAGGGTTAATAGCGTTGTTATCTTGTGCGATTAGGGAGATTATCTGAAATGCAAACAGCTTTAGTTGGCTTTCCTCACTAACGTCCTCTCGACTGTGCACCCATCAACCCGGTTTATAACGTACATTTAGCAGCCACCCACTCCAAATCAAAAGTCATGGGAGGTTGCCGTTGGACTATAGATAGCTCTAATAGCCTGTAATGAGCTAAAGCACAAGCCAGCTGATTAAGGCCTGGCAGCGCTGCAGACACAAAGAGCGTGGCGAGAGGAGGAGGAGCAGGTGGAGGGTGCGGTGTTAAATGAATGTGCGAAGCCATGCTTTTTCAAAATAAAGATTTGGAGAACAGAGTGAACAATATAAACAACTTCAGGAGCATTAACGCTGGAGAGAAAACTAAACTACACTAAACTAAAGCAAGAATCTCATGCATTTCAGAACAATTTGTAGAGGTTTAAACAAGGATTATCAGGTTCTACTCCTGCAAGTTTTATACCTAATAAATCCTGTGTTCTCCATCCAGTTGCAATTAATTGTGCCGCCATAGTGTTAAGTATTAAGACCCATGTGCTTGTCTAACCTCTGTCTGCAGCCTCTTCAGCTCGGCTTCCATGTTCTCCAGCTCCTGCCTGGTGTCTAAAAGCTGCTCACTCTTCTCCTCCCTGAAACATAGATTAAACAGCAAAGCATTAAAGTGTGACTTACAGCGGTTTCAGACAGTTTCAACATCTCTATTAATTATTTTGTTTGCATTTTTCTATTTGTAAAAAGTGTACACTAAATACTCTTCAATATTATTAAATATAGAGTTGTGTGGGAAATTCCATTCATTAGTCGTGATACATGAACCTGAATGTAGATTTCTTAAATATAAGCACATAGGAATATATAGAGGGCCTAAACCCACTGTATTTCATTTTCAAGTTATAGCGGTCTCTGGCTCTGGGATCGCAGATGGAAGCTAAACCTATAACCTGGGGTAAAGCATCTTTAATTCATGTCTTTGCACATTGTTCCTGTTAAACCATTAAACTAAACCTTTCAGAAATGTTACCTTAGATGTTCCTCAAGAGAGGAACATCTAAGGTAACATGAATGGGAAGTACCTGAAAACAGATCAACCCACTAACCTAGTTTCTTAATTGGCAGAGCATATTGTGTGTGTGTTAGTGCTGGTGGATCAGGACACGTCCGGAGTGTGTCTGGGCCTAAGCTACCAACACCCGGACACCTTCACGTACACAAATGCGTTTCTGGCAACATTATGGGAATTTGAAGTTTATTCTAGATCCGTCACAAAAACAAGTTCTGAAGTGTGATTTTACTGTAGAAAATACTGTAATTAATAACAGATCGTTTAATGCCTCCAATACAGTAACCCTGGTATGATAAACGTTTGTTTTTTATGTGCTTGACTCCATGTTATAATAATAAAAAAAAGATTTAACATTACAAGAAGGGGACACAGTCAGAACGAGTAGTGTGGCGTGTGTTGTGCATGCATGATATCTAAAAATATGAGCTGCAATAAAACACACACTAAAATCAAGTGTTCCCCCGATCTACACACAAATATTAATATATATTAACATACTGAACAATAATTGGACAGGATAATATCGTCACAGGCCTAATTTATGCATTGTGGCTTCTTAGTGGTTGAACTTGTCAGGAAATGCTTCACTAACTTTTCGTGTGACACAGACACTGCACCACTGCACATGTGATGGCCCATTTCATCACAGATCCCGGGAGTCTGGAGAGCATTTCAATAAGGAAACGCCATCATCGTTCTCTCGTTTTAGTTCAGTCAATAATGTTGGGATGAAGCTGAGATGCAGACAGAACGTTCAATCATGCGTCTTTTCATCAGACCCCACCCCCATGCCCGCCCCCTGACGCTACGCACTCGTTAACCAAATCAGAAACCCTTGTCGACTTCAGCATGGCACAGCTGGCTCGAAAGGGTTTCCCCATACATGATAAATAAATAAAAAATTCAAAGTACATTTCTGTGGTCAAAAACGCAACGTAAATGAGATGAAAACGCAACCCAAAAAAAAAAGGCACCAAAAGATCGACAAAAAGGGATGAAAAGTTGGGACGAAAACGCAGCAAAAAAGCATACGAAAAACAAACAAATGCAACAAAGAAAGTGACAGAATTTTTTTTTGATAAAACTGCAGTGAAAAAGACATTAAAAAAAGCAAAGAAAAGGCGAAATATACGCGACAACAACGCAAGGAATAAGCTCAGTTTTGTAGGTAAAGCTGAACTGGAGAAAATGTGCTCTGTTCAAGATGGGGGGTGAGAGGTTAAGACTAACAAAGAACTTTGAATGGCTTTTTTTTTATTTCATCTGCACCATTAAAAAGGCTTATGGTTAAGACAATAATTCTGTCGTCCAATGTAGCAATTCGAGATTTGGTGTCAAATGTAAAGTGCATTACTACTATTACTACTTTTTCAAGAGAAAGTACCCCATGCCCCACGGCTCTAATCTTGCAGAGCAGCACAGGGCAAAGCGGGCACCATCCCAAAGACCACACAGTAAACATGTGCAACTAGCTACAAAAGGGCCTCTTTTAGTCCCAAAGAAAACTGCCACCAAACTGCAGTGCGAGTTTAACAAACGGGGACAGACTGTGTTTTTATGCCTTTTCCGCGCGATCACATGACACCCCACATAAACACTTCCACAGCAACCAGCAAACATCCTCGAGAGATTTGACTCACTTTGGAGTTTAAAGTGCTAAACATTTCATCTTAATAATCTTTTAATAATCTAAAACTACATCTACAAATCTGAGTGACTTCGTAACCACTGAAGACACAATGCTGAACAATTATCACAGACGGAGAGCTTTAATTACAGTCTGCTGGTAGAAGTGACGCTAACTGGTAGTTAGACGTCACTTACATTGACAGTGTAGCAAGGAGCATGGAAAAAAACATGCCACTGCTGCACAAAATGAAGCTAGTTAGATGGGTAGAACATATGTGCATGAAATAACTGAGATCATACTGTAAAAAAAGAAAGAAAAATTCCTCTGCCCAAAAACTAAAGTTCCCACGTGGGCGGCATAGTGGCACAGCGGCTTCACGTTCCGGATTCAATTCCCACCTGGACGGGGCCTTTCTGTGTAGAGTCTGCATGTTCTCCCTGTGTCTGCGTACTTTACCACCCTTACCACTAAAAACATGTACAGTAGGTTCCTCTCTGGGGCCAGAACTCCCCTGGAAATTATATTCCTAAACTCAGTGGGACTTTCCTGGTTAAATAAAGGATAAATATAAAAAATGACTAACTAGGTTCAGCAACCCTATGTGCCAAAGAATGAGATCAGCCGAGTACCTGAACGACCAGGTTATTCATAAATTGATATTATCTTCCCTAATGGCACAGGCATATTCCTAGATGACAATGCAAGGATTCATTGGGCTCACATTGTGAAAGAGTGGTTCAGGGAGCATGGGATGTCATTTTCACACTGGGATTGGCCATCACAGAGTCTAGATCTTAATTCCATTGAGAATCTTTGGGATGTGCTGGAGAAGGCTTTGCACGGTGCTCACTCTCTCCGATCATCGATACAAGATTTTGGTGAAACATTAATGCAACACCGCATCTTTTGACATTGCAGAAGCTTATTGAAACAATGCCACAGTGAATGCGTGCTGTAATCAAAGCTAAAAGCGTTATAACAAAATATTTCCCTGGCATTTACAAAAGTGTGAGTAGATGAGAGGTGCAATAATGTATGTGTGCTATAAAAGAGTAATGAAGGAAGGAAGTAGAGTAAATCGTGTATTCATTGTCATTGACTTCATTGTTTGAGGTGTCCGGTGTTTTAACAAGAGACTCAAACAATCCTCTTCTGCATATCAAAGTACATTACATTTTGAAAGACTGGTTTCTGACTCATTGAGGCACTCACAGTTCCTGTCGCAGCCGTCTGATCCGGGCCTTAGCATCTGCCAGCTCCACGGAGAGGTGCTGCCTGCTCTCCGTCCGCCTCATACTGGGGGAGCCGTTTGGAGACTGAGCTGGACACGGGCCCAGAGGAGACAACTGCACACAGTCCCTCTCCTGAGTCAGCTCCACTATGGTCTGCACGAGAGAGGGGCAGGTCACAACATGAGAGGGGTTACCAGGCTAAAAGATCACTGATTCTTAATGGTCTTTAGAACTTTAGGGCTGCACGATAAAATCAGTTGCACTGAGCAAATTCAGGTAGTACTAGGGCTGGGCGATAAATCAAGTTAATTCATGCTTTTAAAAACAGTCGATGTGGAATATGGCTAAAATCGTGTCCGAGTTTTCTTCCGCTAAAACAGAGTTTCCCACTTTTTCCCGGTCTGCTTTGCACCTTTTTCTCTCTCTGCTCAGAGCGGAGCACGGCCATTTAACTCCCCCCCCCCCATCTTATCTTAATGGGCCTAATTGTAGGCTATATTATGAAATATTAATGAGCAGAACTTTGAGCAGTTTTCTCCATATGAAAGGTCAGGAGACTTTTTTTACGTTTATTTCCAATAAAATCAATTACAATCATAATCATAAACGGAGTAAAAAAAATTTTAAAAATTGGCCACATCGCCATCTCCGCCCTAGGTAGTACAATATTCATTGCAAACACCATATAATCTCTCAATTTTTGTATTTGTTAATTAGTTTGTATTTTAACAGTCTATTGAATGTTTTTTAGAATTACTTTCATGAGATTGTCTGTGTACCTCTCTATTATTAAGGCCTACAACTGTATCAATATCCAATTTAAAAAGAAAAAGAAAAACATTAATTCATTCATAAAAATTATGAATACCAAAAAAATAAACATTTTAAATTTGATCAAACACATAATATGGACTTTTATTTAAGACTGACCGTGATTGTTCGAACTAAACTCTCCCTCTATTTCTGCCCCATGCTCAGGGCAATAGTCCCACACATGGCTGATGCTGATCTGATGCCCATGAGAGGAAATGGGATTTTAATTGAGAGCGGCTGCAGTGATAGTCTGGAGGCTATTAAAACTCTGACAGTCAAAGTTGGTTGTATCAGTCTGGGGAATCTGCTCCCCCCGAAAACCAATGTAATGACGCATTCACTGCATTCAACACGAAGCACACACAGAGCGCTTATCCACAACACATTTAACCGTTTCAACCCTTCCTTCCTGAGACGGCTCTACTGTGGTCATGGCAAAAAAAAAAAAGTTTCCACATTGCTATGCAACGCTACAGCACTCATTTCATTAGTTAACCATAGTTTTTAGAAGTTTAATAAATGTTAATAAACATTCATAAAAAGGCTCACAGGAACATTTTCTTGTCTGCCGCCATGACATACAACACAATACAAGTACTGCTATTTTTACCTCAAGCTGTGTATCTCTTTCATCCACCAAGTGTTTCAGATGAAAAGCCAGGTTTCGTGAGAGGCTGTCCAGGTCGTCAGGGGGCACTTCTCCACTGTCCAACCACTGTAGGTCCACTACATTTTCATGATTATGCGTTACCTACAAACACACAAGTCAGAACTATTCTCTTAAGCCTACCTTTTTTAACACTACGTGCGGAATAATAAACATACCTCTTGGATGTGGGAGGCTATAGCAGCTTTAGTGTCAAAATCCAAAGTCTGGATTCGATCGATATATTCTTCTTTCTTTTCACACTGTAAAGAAACAAAAACATGTAAAATGTAGCCACAACACAACTGAATACGAGTCTTCGACACAATAGAGTTGGTGGAGGGGCAGCTCTTTTAGTTTGACATTGCATCAACCAGGGAACATCATCAATGCCATCTATTTAACACCATTAGCTCTGTGTTAAAGCGATTAGTTTTTATTGAGAGCAGCTAACTACATTTCCCCAAAATGTTATTAACCAATTACTGAATCTTACTCCTGGTTTCAACATAGGAGCAATTGTACGTGCAAGGAACAGAAAGAGTGTTTGCCACTGAATAAAAATTGGATCAAATACAGCATTAAAGCCGTCAATTTAGACTTTTTCTATGCTTTTATGTATTTATTTAGTTATCCATTTCTCTTTTAGGCAGAAAAAAAAATGAACACAATAGTGCCGGTCATAAAGCATAAAGATGAACACATACAGTACATTCAGAGTCAAAGCCGTCCACACACACAGGCACAAAGGAGAAAGCAGAGGAATGAGTCTGTGGACCTATGTCGTCACATAAATTACGCTAAATGATAAAAAGTGGCAAAACGTTATTGTCCCCATAAGGAATTTTGTCTTTGACCATATTAACCACAAAACTTCAAATCAGCTGCTCTGCACACGTTCGGCAACAAAGACAAGTACATCCTCTGAAGGGGCGTGCTGATATAATATAGATATTGATTCCATTTTAATGCTTTTACCTGGACAGCACAGCCCAATAGCAGCAGCAATAACTTCTTCATTTCCTCCAAGCCTTGCTCTGAAATAGACAAACAAAATAGTATTGGGACATAATCCGAATACTGAAAATGTCTCGTCATGGACAACACAATGACGATGATGTTCAGCACCACATACCTGTAGGTAAAACACCTAAAAAAAAATATTTTATTAGTGGCTATAGCGTACCACGGAATAAATAATGCCCTCATAGCAAAACAATTTGGAGAGAATAATAATCCACTCGTCAGTGCCAGAATTTGTAGTGTGAATTTCCTGTTGTGCTTCACATGTCGGGGCATATTGTCAAAAATGTTGAAACCCAAAAACAGCTGCTACCAACAGGCCTGAACTCATCCTGGGACTGGAGGCTCAGGGCAAACCAGTTGGTTGTGTGGATTTGAAATGACTAAGTGAAACATCTTTGGGAAGGTGGGGACAGGAGAGGCTTGTATAGTGCCTTTGGTATAAGCCTGCTCATTATAAACACCCAGGGGGTGGCGAGCGCTAACGCCAGCAATAAATCCAGATTAGCGACAGCCACTATGAGCAAGGTGGAGAAAACTCAAAACACGCTCAAGGCTACAGCACTTTTACACAATCCAGGCAGGTATTCAGGTAAATAACTATTTGCATGTGTTTTGTCACTGATGCTGTGTTTCCAATGATCAGTGTAATTGCAATTGGAAGACGATTCGACACAAAACAATTAGCAACATATAAACAAACACGGATATCATGGACAGCAGAAGACGTTCCTACAGAAGCCTCAATCTGTCAAAATAGTGTCAGCAGCGTATCGATAGCCCATTTCTCAATAGATTCAAGTCAATATTTACCAATTTCCCTAAATCAATAGAGACGAGGGAGTTGAAGTCTTACAGAAACCAAGGCTCCTTCAGTCTGTCAATATAAACAAGGCTCCAATGAAAGATTTATATGCACACCTACTGATTTGGTTGAGTTAAAAGCAGTATCCGTAATATTTTTTTACTAGACAGTCTTTCCGTAGACATTATGAATGCAGTTTGTGATTCATTTCGATTAATTGTCCTCTGTCTTCAACTGTAGTCTTTCACAAATGCGTGGGCTAATGCTAATTACAAGCGCGAATGCCAAGCCTGAAAACTGTCAAATCACTGCTTTTTTAAATCACCATATGTTTCCTGAATGATATAATGAGAACGAGCCACATCGAGCATAAAGAGCAGTAATGGCTGATAAAAATGTCTCTTTGCTTCAGGGCTTAGCAGCTTTTCAAAAGAAGCTACAGAAACCAATTCGTTCAATTTCAGGAGAGGGATTTGGGCTCAGCAAACCTAATGCAGCAATGCATGGAAGATAAGAGACTCTGGAAGGATAAATAATTTATAGTCAGGCAGGAGAGGTAGATAAAAGCAGCCAGACAATAGTAATAGAGCAGTACGGACCGGCAGCCATACAGACACACACACACACACACACACACACACACAGGAGATGCACTATTGGAAGACACTGGAGAAGGATGCAAGGAGAGGAGGGTGAAAATAGACAAGAAAAGCCCCCAGCTGCAACAAAGGCTTCAAGGAGGAGATTCCTGTTGTGTTGCGTGGGTCTCATCATTCCTCCACACTACATACAGTACTGAACTGGAAGCTGTGCAAATAATCTGCCCATGGCCAAGCAAGCAACCTTGCCAAACCCTGATTTAAAGCCTCACCATTTCGTTCTTACTGAAGCTTTTGCACTGTGTATTTTATGTATAAACCTTGTCATCCCCTCAGCTTCCTGTCTACCATCCTCCAACATTGTCTATGCAGTGACTGCTTGTATGCGTTCATCAACGTGTCATCTGTATTTGCCCCTTTTCCTCCCTCTGTGCTTCATCCCTTCGGCAGGAAACCAGGGGTCACCAGGACATTGACTAACCCTTCTTCCTGTCCAGCCATTGTCAATCTCTCTTTGAGGATATGACTTGATACCGTGGTCACACTATAAAGAATACATGGCAATTGTATTTAACGTGGGTTTAATATTGGTCCTTTTTGGCCAGATGACGCACTCTTGACAAGGCGACCCAGTGCAAGAAATAATTTTCTCCTTTTACCATCCCTGAATGCAATAGACAGGAGTATACCACGTGAGGTTCTGAGCCCAAAAACAAGTATTGTACCTCTTCAAACCAGTGCGATATCCACCAGGGGTTTGCGGTTATATCTACCCGAATCAGAGCCAGAACAATGCAGCCATGACAAAGCATCGTTAATAGGGTTTTTTATGTCACTCATTGTGCCGAGTCATGACAAAGATGGGCTCAGCAAGTCACTGCTCTTCTCATATAACCACGATATGTGACCAAATGGAAATACAGTCTTTGTTTATGACCAAAAAAAAAAATCAATATCCCCAGAGGAAAAATACTTGTGTAAACACGACCTCAGTAAATAGTTACCGACATAAATAGGCCAGAACACAGAAAATTATGTGTTTCTCGATGTCTGCAACCTCATGCAAAACAAAGCACTTTGTATTTCTCCGAGTTCGCAGTTACAAAGCAGCTAAAGCCTATAGACGAGGTAATAATGAAAACCCCTCGCCAGCCATTTAAAGTGAACTGAGGTTTTTAGCAGATCAGACAAGATTATGTGTGATACTTCGCAGTATGTGGCCCAGACGAAACAAAGGGTGTACAGTGTATCCTTATTTAACTGATCTGAGTGCACAAGTCAGGCCGTGTCCCTGGGTTTGACTGTGCATGTGTGTATACAAGACAAAACGAAACGGGGTTAAGTCAGAGCCTGGGGGGCACAAGGGTCCATTCCCACATTGAACTGTTTGGAAGAAGACCCTCCCCCCATGCACAAACACTCGCACACAGACCCCCGTGCCTCTTAATGGGAGCATAATAAAAGCCACATGGCCAATGACTTTCAGCTGCCAGTTACCGAACCATAGAGGCAGACTTTAGAGCCACTGGTCTCACTGGCAGACTGACGGATTATCTCTGGACCTTACTCAGACTCAGAACTTTAGATTAGATTTTGTATGTGTGGTTGCATGTAAAGAATAAGCTCATGATGTCTCATTACCTTCTTTCATTTGTCCTTTATGCTACAATGTAAAAACAAAAATGTGTTGAAAACCATGACAATAAAAACAATAGCTGTGGCGGCGACATGAGGCCTGTTGATGGAGCAATAGAGGGTACAGTCAAATCAACGGTTTTGTAAAGGCCACAAATCATTCAACAGTCCTGCTGAAGTGATGATGTGAGTAGAGAAGTAAACACAGGTAGTTAGGCTAAAGTTTTACTGCTGCTACCGAGTACAGTTCAGTAAGCGCTTTGGGTGACTTGTGTCATGTAAAAAAAAAAAAAAAAAAAAAATACATTAATTATTTATATATATATATAAATAAAAATAAATCAGCTGTCATTCTATTCCATGCAGGCAAAGTGCCAAGAATTCTGAAGACGAGACGGCAGTCTTCCACTGATGACAACACCGTTATGCGTTTTTAGATTAACAAACCTAGAAGTGTTAGCTACAACTGGCACTGGACAAAAGCTGAGGTAGATGAGGAATGCTGGTCATATTGTGCAAGGAAGCAGCGGAGAACTGATAAATATTAAAGTAAATAGAAGGGGCTCAAACCAGAGGAAGGCAGAGGCAAATGTACCGCTGACATAATAAAATGGAGCGGGGCATTGGCAGCCAAGAGGATTGCACCAACCAGGTTTCTGTTGGTGAAAAAAAAGTCTCTAAAAACATGATTCTCTTTACTGTGAGTGGGTTGTAACTAGTAACTTTACTGGGAGCAGGAATCACCAGCCCTTCTCAATAGAGATGATGTTGCCGCTTTCTTTGACTACAGGTAGTCGAATACAAGTTTAAAAACATCAGGTCCCATTCCACATAAAATAGCTTTGTAGAAGTCTAGATGAGCATAAGGACCATGTGACCTAGCAACACATCAACCGTAATGTTCTGCAGTGTGGCTTTAAACAACAAATCAAATCTCACCTGAAAGAGGATTTCGTCCAAGGACCAGCACATTTGGTAAAGGCATCATCACGAGCTGCTGTAGGCTTTCCTGTAAAACAAGAAACTCTCAATGAATTCACACTCAGTAAATCAGCAATACTACGATCATCATTATTGCTTTTTTTTTTTATGTCTCATATCAATCTTTGTAGCATTTGAACATAGATTAATGCTCTCATCACAGGATTGTCAGTCACAACAACCAGCATGAATCAGAATGCTTCTATTCATAACACGCCTGCAGATATTCAGAAAACAAATGCTCGTACAGACAGGGATGGGCAAGAGCCAAGAAAACCGTGTTACAGAAGTCTGGTGTGAACAAGCCTGCTTTGAACATGGAAAATGCCAAAGAGAATTTCCTAACATTGGATGATACACTGGGCACCCTGCCAAAATATTTTCATAGCTGTAACTTTTGCAGGTCAACCTCAGTGTGTTCAGAAAAGCAGGCTAAGCAACCTTCAATATTTCATGCCTACCTTCTGGACTACAGTAGCCTGAACTCGTCTGACCTAGGGATTTACCAGGTCGAGACATGTTACTGCTGAGGTCATTAAAACCGCCTTCTATAAGTCACAGGCCCATCTGCTTAATACATATTGCCTTACCTGACCCAGATGGTAAAAGACAGAAATTACCTGTATGTGCAAGTCTAGGTGCACAGGTATTAAGAAACATGGTGTGAGCAATACATACTACTTTAATGGAGCTAGTGGCGTATGGCTTGTGTTTTGGTGCGTGTTTGCTATGTCCACACACATTTACTTCTTTGTAAACAATTGCTGTCATGTTACTACTATGTACGGTCTGCAGTATTGGCAAGAGGCAGTATTTCTTTGGCTATCTAACCCTGTAAACATTGAATCTGTTGCCATGTGGACATAACAGTCATCATCAACAATGCAGCAAATGGACAGGAGATGCACCCATTATCAGATGCAATATTATGTCACTGTAATTTGTACATTTTGAGATAGAAAGGCTTAGGTCTAACACAAGTGAAGTGAATAAAAGAATGAAGCCCATATTCACAAAATGACCACACAGTAGCTGCTGCGTACACAGTGACTCAGTGTTCGAGTAACGGCTGCAGCCCCAGCTGGCAGTGCTGACACTGAGGCTCTGGGACAAATCAGCTGTTGGTGCGCCTTTACACACAAATGTAGGTCAGAACTGCTCGTTTCTATGTGACAAAATGTGGCCGTAAGGTGATAAAAAAATGACAATAAAAAGAAAATTACAACAAACAAAAAAAAGAACTGCTTGTTTCTTATAATATTAAATAGTAAAATATGATGTGTTATTTATGCTACTTATCAAAGAAAAACCTACTCTCGTAATATCCAGTCATTATTCATCATTAAACGGTGTGAGTTGTGTGGGAGAGAGCCAAGACAACAGCAATCAGATTATATAGCTTTATTGTGCAGCCTGAAACATGCATTGATAAAGAGAACCCCACTGTATATCCGCTTCAACATCTGCCCTTTCTTCAGCACCTGTCTCTATCAGCTACTGTCTGCACCTGTTACTTTCAGCGGCAGGTGTGACTATGTGTCTTTGTCTTATGGACTGTACTAATGCTGCATTACTTGTTTCTGTGACCAATGATATTTGTCCAACACATTATTTAAAAACAATGCATAGACTTTTTTCACCTATGTTCACACTGCTTTAGAAGACTGTATAGAGACTAAAGTCGTTTTTGCCCATTTTAACCAAATAAACTTACATTTCACTTTGATTGCAGTAATACAGCCCTGACTGACGCACAGACACACTGAGCAACACTTTAAATTTTGTCACACAGACAGGCTTGTGGATGAGCAGGAAATGACACACATCACGGATTAGCCACATTGCTGAATAACTAGAGTAATATGGCACATGGATTAGAGGGTACAGACTTAGCTCTCATACATAAAACATGGACACTGCAGAGGAGCGAGCAGTCGCCACTGAGCTGCATGTCATGAGAATTCACACGAGATAAACATACTACTTTTTCCTCTGCAGTGGTTGAAAACAACATGAAATCACAATAACAATTTATGCTTTTTCCTTGTTTTCAAATGCACCCGCCCAAATTTGACAACGAGGCCAAGAATGGTAACTACCAAGTTCAGTCAACAGTATATACGACTGCTAATCCTTGGATGAAACAAACGATTCATTTGAGATTAATTACAATTTTGTCACAATTGATTAATGAAAAAAGTTGAAATCATACATAATGATTTCAATCCTCCATTCGGTCTGCAAGAGGTCTTTTAATAGAACCTGTTAAACCCTGTAGTTTGGACCTTTCAAATGCATGTGATGTTATTCATGTATTTCAGTCTTCTCTCTAGCGGTAATGCTCCTGGATGTGTTAAAATATATCCTTTTTTTTTTAATGTACCTGCACAGATTAGATAAGAAATGCAGAAGATGAATGGTGCTGAGACGAAACAAGAGTTGAAAAGTTGATAAAGAAACGATGAGTGATGAGCTGCCGCTTTGATTCGATCATTTCTCACTCCAGGCACGCAGCCCCGACATCCCTCCATTCTCCACCCCCTCCCTCCTTCCTCTACATCAGTATATTATTGATTCCAGCAGGATGCACAGTCTCCCAACACTGGCTCATCTTCCATCCCACAGCAACTCTTTAACTGATATATGGAGACGGGGCGGGGGGTTAAGACAGAAGTATGTCAAACACAGTTAAATTTATTCACTTCACCTGTCTCTCTGCGGGCAGTGGGAACCATGTGCCGAGAAAGCAAGCAAGTAAAACATTGGAGAGTTATGTTGTTAATTGTTAACTTTTTTCCCCAAATTTAAATGCTTGACACATTATTTAAACACCGTCAGTGCTGTCATAAAAGTACAGTCCAGTGGGGAAAATACCTATTATTTTCTTCTGGCAAATTAAAACACAAAACAGTTGAGCACTTGAGTTACTTTGGGAAATACTTCATACTTCCAATACTTTGGAAGTGAAGGTGTTCAAGGGATGTGACTAGCTGTGTGAATCCCCCAAAACAGAAAATGTCCAACAGTGAGTGCATCAAATGCAAGTGATTATTTTTTTAGTGTACTTTGTAAAAGTAAAGATATCTGAGCCTTGTCTGTCCGACTCTTTATAAGTGGACACCGACATAAAAGCTCGCTCCTCCTGACAACAGAAAGGTTGGCTGAAAATGCCGTCGCCTGGAGAAATTCTCGGGCAGTCCCTCCCACACACTGTACCAGTGCTGCAGCGCCGCATGTCAGTTCAGCCCTTACAGTAGATCCAGCTGTGTACACGAGAGCCTGCGCTAAATTGGGGTCAGAGAGGAGGTTATAAGGATGCAGTGTTTTTAGCCTCAAAGACCGAAGACCGTCAAACACACGCACCCCCCTCTCTGCAAGTCCTTCCCATCCTTGACTAGTTCCGCTGCTGGCTTGCTTTTAACAGGGGGCTAATTGTGCAGCTGCCTGTGCATGTGCTGCCGAACCTGAGAGCCGGAATCACACCCATTCTGCAGAACTGGAGGGGTTACCATAGAAACCAGGCGATGGGTTTATCCTCCCCAACCTCAGCCAGTCTGACATACATAGTAAAGCATGTACAAAAAAAAAAAAAAATGCGCAGAGCCTCACACATACTGTGTGACGGACTGGCCCTATAATATGTGTATTAATTTTGGTTCTCTTTCCGGGGTGCCATCCAGGTCTCCCTCCTGGAACATAGGATACTGTATTCTTGTTTAGTTTGAATATCTTAGGCCAATACACACACAAGGACATACACTGCTTGGCATACACCCTTTTCTGAATGACACCAGGCAAGGAACACCAGTTGAATACTTTTTGGTATATTTTTGTCTTTCAATAACAGAAAAGAGAACCCCACAAAACTCCCCAAAATAACCCGCATATAAATTGTCCATGAAATGTCTTTGACAAACGAAGTAACACCGTCCAACTTCCAAAAAGTTTGGGGAATGCAGCTCCACACAAAACCCCCACTCTAACAGAGGGATCACAAATAATTTCATACAATGCATGAGCAAGCAATACATTTAAACAGCATAGATACACAAACACAAACTCACTGCCACTGTCTGGGCGCGTGTGTGCCAGTCAGGTCACTCAGGCGCAGTGGTATGGTCTACATAGGGATAATTACATTTTTACATCATAATACAAAGCATTTCATAATGGGGCGAAATACATATCTAAGAAAACTCACGGGGATGGTAGTACAGTGACGCGTGACGTGATGACGTCAGCGACATGCGGGACGCACCCGCTGTTGGACTTCCGTGTTTTACGGATACTTTGAACAGGGCTTAATGCTAATAATCTGGACAAACAGCGGTTGAATATGATACACGGCTACGGCGGAGTGGATGCCTCTAATTTCAGTTTTAAATGAGCGTGCTCTCCCACGCGGCTACTACACACTGCTGCTCCTCCGGCTGCTGCTCGCAGACTGACATTTTTAAAGAACCAGGAACAGCTCGACCGGCTGCGCGAACGGGGGACAAATGGGATGCGTTTCCCAAGGCCCGGGGGCGTATGCTCGGAATGGAGCGGCCGGTGGGGGCCGAGAGAGTGAGTATCGCTACATACATTGGGCAATCCCAGAGGGTTGTTACACTCCCCCCCGCTTCTAAAGACCCGAATAAAAGAGGGGTAATCTCCAGGCAGGAATAACTCCACCTTCCTTCATACTCCCAATTGAGACAGAGAGAAATTCCAATTCACCATCATACGGCTCCTGTAGCCGCGTGCAGGACACTGTCGTCAAAACCCCGGAAATCCTCCTCGTCACTTTCCTCCTCAAAGATTCGACACAGCTTGTCGCGCTGCTCCTTGTCCCACTCCTCTGCAGAGGGATAACAAGGCTTCATTTGGGCCATGTGTACCACACGAAGATCCTCTCCCGTATCCTCCAGGACAACTTCAAAATTCACCGGCCCGGTCCTTCGGGTTACCCGGTACGGACCCTTCCATCTTGGGGCAAGCTTCGCTGAAAACGATTGGTCCGCTTTCGATAAAGGATGGGTACGTATCCAGACACGATCCTTTTCGGAGAAATTTCCTTCCCTTCTTCCCCGGTCATAGTAGTGTTTTTGTTTCCCTTTTGCTTTCCGCAGATTGACGCCTACGAACTCCTGAAGCTCAGCAATCTGTTTGCCTGTAACATAAGCCGCAGTGTCAGGATCACACAGGTCCGGACTCAGCTCAACATCCAAAGGACCCCTAAGAGGACGTCCCAGGTTTAGCTCCGCAGGGGTCACACCTGTGGACTCATGCACGGCAGAGTTAAGAGCAAACCGAAACTCGGGGAGGTATTTGTCCCACCCCTTGTGATTAACATCGACATAGGAGGCAAGCATAGCTTTGATGTTCCGGTTAATTCTTTCAGTGAGATTGGTCTGTGGATGATAAGTAGAAGTTCGCTTAGGGGTGAGGTTCCATCTCTTACAAGTTTCTGCAAACACTGAAGACACAAACTGAGGGCCCTGATCAGAGAGGATATAGGTCGGTACACCCCATCGAGTCAAAATCTCCTTCACCAGACATTGGGAGACGCTCTCTGCAGTCGCCTTCCGTAAAGGAAACATTTCCACCCATCTGGAGTGATAGTCTACAAAGACTAGCAGATGAAGGTAGCCGTTTGAACTACGGGGAAAAGGACCCATCAAGTCCACTCCCAACATTTCCCAGGGAGTATTCCTCTCTGTCTGCTGCAATTTCCCAGGCGGTTTTCGGTTTTCAGGTTTGTACCTTTGACACACTTGACAACATCTCACGTAATCGCGAACATCAATACTCATCCTTGGCCAGTACACCAATGCGTGCAGACGTTTGTAGGTTTTGTATCGTCCGAAATGCCCAGAGAGGGGATCGTTATGATGGTGGTAGAGCAGTTGCTGACGGAGTGACGGAGGAATATAGACTTGGTACAAAGTCTTGTGCGGTAGTTCCACGATTCTGTAGACCTTGTCCTCGAGAATGGTGTACTTGATGGTAGGGGTCTCGTTAACGGCTCCTTTTTCCATAATTTGTTGGTATAGATCTTGAGCGAAAGGGTCCAGTTGTTGAGCCTTCCAGATGTTCTCATCGGTCACAGACAGAGATGGAGCAGTGTCCCTCTGGGATCGGAGTACAACGGCGCAAGTCGCAGGTGGATAGGCCGACTCCTCCACAGGGGCTCGCGACAAGGCGTCAGGAACAGTGTTGTACTTCCCCTTGCGATATTCCACTGTAAAGGAGAACTCTTGCAGCCGAAGAGCCCATCGAATCAGCCGAGTACTAGGTTTGGGAGTTTTAAACACCCAGACCAGTGACGAATGGTCAGTCACTACGGTGAAGTGTCTTCCTTCCAGGTAATATCTCCATTTTTCAATGGCCCATACAACAGCCAGACATTCTTGCTCAGTCGTCGAGTAATTCCGCTCAGCCTTGTTTAAGGTTCGGCTGGCAAAGGCGAGAACTTGTTCAGTGCCTAACCCAGTTTGCTGAGCTAGAACAGCCCCCAAACCCACATCACTGGCATCGGTATACACAGTGAATGGTAATGTGAAGTCAGGATGACCCAGAATAGGTGGAGACACAAGGTGACCCTTTAAAGCCTCAAACGATGTTTGGCACGAGGGAGTCCAAATAAATTTGGCCCCTTTTCGCTTTAGGGCGTTGAGGGGTTCGGTCAGCTCAGAGAACCCAAGCACAAAACGATGATACCATCCAGCCATCCCCAAGAACCTCTGCAGCTGCTTAATGTCTTGGGGAACAGGGAAGTCCTGAACGGCTTTGATTTTTTCATGGTCCACAGCAACCCCAGCGGAAGATACCACATGGCCCAGGAACTTCAGGGAAGAGCGGAAGAACTGACATTTCTTCATGTTGACTGTAAGGTTAGCCTCTCGTAACCTGTCAAGAACCGTTTGTATGTCGTAATTGTGTTGTTCATAGGTCGTAGAGTAAATGATGATATCGTCCAGATACACAAGGCAGATTTGTCCACGTAGTCCGCCCAAGACTACCTCCATTAGCCGTTGGAAAGTCGCTGGGGCATTCTTCAGCCCGAACGGCATCACCTTAAACTGGTACAGGCCATACGGACAAACAAAAGCAGTCTTTTCCCGACTTCCTGGGTCCATCCGAACCTGCCAGTACCCACTGTTTAAGTCCAAGGTAGTAAAGATGATTGCCCCAGCAAGGGACTCTAAGATTTCCTGAATATTGGGCAATGGATAGGCATCTGTGTGCGTAGCAGCATTCATCTTCCTGAAATCCACACAAAAACGTGGTTTGGGGTCGTCTTTTTTCGGCACCAATACTACTGGAGCGGCATATGGAGACGTTGAGGGTTCAATGATGTCTTTCTCAAGCATTTCCTCCACATACTCCTTAATTATCTGGAGCTTTGCTGGCGAAACCCGATATGGTTTTTGCTTGATAGGCACTTCGTGAGATAGGTAGATCTTGTGGGTAAGTACCTTTGTACATCCCAAAGTGGGGGTACACACATCAGAATTATTTATTAGTTGGAATAACAATGACTGCTTCCCGAAATCATCCAGGTGTGCACTGTCGACCGCTTTCTGCAGGAGAGCATCACTGGCGGGAATGGTAACTAACTTTGCAGGTGGAACAGCCGAGAAAAAGGCAAGCCGAGGAGGAAGATCTTCTGACCAGGACGCTGACTCGGGAATAAAGTTGTACCATTGTTTACTGTTGAACTTGAACCAGTAACGTTTTTCGGAAACGTCGAACTGCAGACCGGAGAGGGAGATGAAGTCAAGACCCAACACAGCAGGGAAGGCAAGACTTTGAGCTGGCAAAATTACGCAAGGTAAGGTAATTGTCTGATTTTGTAGTGTGATTGGTAATGCACTCCATCCCAGGGGTTGTCGTCCTTCTCCATCTGCCAAGTATAATGGTCCCCTTGTCCAAGGTTTAGCTTCCCCTTCCATCTCATTCCATACCCTCTCATTCACCAGAGTATAGGAAGAACCAGTGTCCAGGATGGCAGCTCCTTTCCAGGCACTGATATTGATGGGAATCATCAACTGACATGGCAGTGGACTGGCGAGAGAGGAAGCATGCAGACAGATTTCTCCCAGAGGTCCAGATTTTGTAAGGGAGCCAAGAGTAGCGGACCCTCCGGGGATAGGAGATTGACCGGCAGCCTGCTGAGAAGGGACCTGAGGCTGGTATGGTTGGTTCATGGCCCCGCGTGGACAAGCTCCCGGAGAGTGATCCCCTTTACAGTGCCAGCAGAAAGGTCGAGGTGGGCGATTAGGATTTTGATTGAAAGTCTGCTGTTTTAGCCGCACTGTGTTATTGTTAGAGTTGCCGGTAGGCCGGGGTTCAGCGGGCTGTGGTGAGGCACTTGCTCGTTTTCTGTGCTCGTACTGTTGCTGATTGTCCCGATCTCGTTCCAGCTGTTGTCCCAATCGCACGAGCTCCTCCACAGTGGGTACTCGACTACTCCTTAACTGGCTGGCCAAGGCAGGATTGATGTTTTTAAGGATCAGCTTCACGATTCCCCCCTCCGTGATTTGTGGATTCCACCGTTTGCATAGGGATTGGTACATATATACGAAATCCCTAATGCCTTCATTTCCTCCTTGGACTCGGGTTCGCACTCGTTCCGCTAGCTCATCCTCATAGTCCTCGGAGAGAAAAGCAGTACGAAATTGCAATTTGAATTGAACCCAGGTTCGAATCTTATGTCTGGCTACATCCCACCAATCCCTGGCGGTGCCATGCAGCACATTTCTTAATGTAGCCATAAGTTCCTCGTCAGTTAATGAATTCAGGGCCAAATAGTCTTCACAGCGCTCCAAGTATTGCAGCGGGTCAGCCAGATCCTCTCTCTGTCCGTAGGTTGGGAACAGCAGCTTCACGGGACTCTTTCCAACATCCCGACTCCGGTGGAGTGACAGGGTTGAACCCCCCGGCGCTGCTTGGACCCCGGTTCTCCCTGGCTGAGCTGTCGACTCCAACCTCGGTCTGCCGGTGAGTATCAGGGTTTCTGGCAGGTCCTGGAAAACAGTCTGACCCGTATGATCCATTATAGTAGGTTGGCGACCAATCTGGACAGACTGGCACGTGGCGATCATGTCCTCCGTCATAGTCTTCATGTGAGTTTGAAAATCCGAAAAACCCCCCTGTAGGCGGGAAACCTCCTCATGCAGGCTGGAAATACTGGCAATAACTGGTGAAAGCAGCGAGTGGAATTCCTGGAGCAGCTCTGATTGGTGGTGTTTCAGTCTCCAGCCAAGGGATGCTTTGGTTTGAGAAAGTACGTATTCCAATTGTGCATCCATGTGTTGATACTGTTCCTTAACATGGTCCTTCATTATCTTCTCAACCTGTTCCGTGGTCGTGGTTCTCATACTGTGCATTTCTCCCGTAATGACGGTTTTGACCTCTTTCATTAAAGACTTTACGTCCATTACTGGGGTCCCAGAAGCAGCCATGTCGTCCGCTAGGTGATCAGGAGGAAGCGGAGGCATCACAGGGGAGTTATCAACGCCAGTTGGTGACATATCCATCAGGGAGTACGCTGTGGAGTGTCTATTTTCAGGAGACAAACGTGTTGGGGAAAATGGCGCTTCTTCCTCCAGTGCCCTAAGGACCTCCTCCACTGTTTCAGTGGTCATCATTAATGGTTTTGATAATTTTTTTTTTTTTTTTTTTTTTTTTTTGGTGTCCCCTTGTTAAACTATGTCAGACAGTTTTCATTCATTGGTCCCATCTGGGGTGCCACTATTTTATGTGACGGACTGGCCCTATAATATGTGTATTAATTTTGGTTCTCTTTCCGGGGTGCCATCCAGGTCTCCCTCCTGGAACATAGGATACTGTATTCTTGTTTAGTTTGAATATCTTAGGCCAATACACACACAAGGACATACACTGCTTGGCATACACCCTTTTCTGAATGACACCAGGCAAGGAACACCAGTTGAATACTTTTTGGTATATTTTTGTCTTTCAATAACAGAAAAGAGAACCCCACAAAACTCCCCAAAATAACCCGCATATAAATTGTCCATGAAATGTCTTTGACAAACGAAGTAACACCGTCCAACTTCCAAAAAGTTTGGGGAATGCAGCTCCACACAAAACCCCCACTCTAACAGAGGGATCACAAATAATTTCATACAATGCATGAGCAAGCAATACATTTAAACAGCATAGATACACAAACACAAACTCACTGCCACTGTCTGGGCGCGTGTGTGCCAGTCAGGTCACTCAGGCGCAGTGGTATGGTCTACATAGGGATAATTACATTTTTACATCATAATACAAAGCATTTCATAATGGGGCGAAATACATATCTAAGAAAACTCACGGGGATGGTAGTACAGTGACGCGTGACGTGATGACGTCAGCGACATGCGGGACGCACCCGCTGTTGGACTTCCGTGTTTTACGGATACTTTGAACAGGGCTTAATGCTAATAATCTGGACAAACAGCGGTTGAATATGATACACGGCTACGGCGGAGTGGATGCCTCTAATTTCAGTTTTAAATGAGCGTGCTCTCCCACGCGGCTACTACACACTGCTGCTCCTCCGGCTGCTGCTCGCAGACTGACATTTTTAAAGAACCAGGAACAGCTCGACCGGCTGCGCGAACGGGGGACAAATGGGATGCGTTTCCCAAGGCCCGGGGGCGTATGCTCGGAATGGAGCGGCCGGTGGGGGCCGAGAGAGTGAGTATCGCTACATACATTGGGCAATCCCAGAGGGTTGTTACAACTGTACCGGCTTTCACACATCGTATTAAGCACGTACGCACACGCGCCACGCACGCAGCCTCTCTGGGAGTCGGCACTGCGGACTTCTCTCCCGCTGAAAAACTGCACAGATTACCAACATGAAGGGTTCTTTCCACCGACAATAGGAAGAGGCATTCTTCCTGTTTCTGTCACAGCGAGCAAATAGACACTAAAGGATGAACATGCAGAGCTTTTAAAAGTACCACAGCACGTTCCCCTCTATTGTTCTCAGCGGTCGTAAAGATCTCAATCAATCAACAGGAATTATGATGCAACTTATACATATGAAGCTTACCCACTTGATCACAAAATATCAATACTGAGATACTAAAGGATACTAGCTCACATCAGACACTGTGAAAGTAAAAGGGCTTTTATATAAAAATACTCTATCAATGAACCAACATGGATTTTGATTTTTTACACAGTGGAACAAAAATTTGTATAGTGTAGATCAGGGGTTCCCAAACTGTGGTACGCGTACCCCCGGGGGTACGCAAAGACCTTTTGGAGAAAAAAAAAGTTGATTACAATCTGATCGATATCGACGCCGCACGGGAAACGCGGTTATAAAGACGAAAGAGTCCTATAATTCAGCTTGTTCTGGACCTAAATGTGTCCACTCCAGAACCAAACCTCATGGACGCGAGTGCGTAAAACTCCGCGGAGGCCGGGAGCGCGGCTGAGGCTGCGTCGGCCCTCGCTACAACAGCAGCGTCAACGTTCGATCGAGTTGCAATTTCTGTAATATCTGTCAGGAGCCTGGGCGCCGTCAGACTGACGGTGACTTCGATTTGCAACAGGAGTTTTCCTCTCATAATGTGGCTCTATAATAATGGCAGAAATAAAACATAATATTGCATGTGATATTCCCAGTGTTTTCAATCGCGTCAAACTAGGGGGTACGCAGCTCGTCACCCAAAGCTAGTAAAATCAGGTTACATAGTACCAGGCAACCCATAAAATCAAAGCATGCTGGGGCTCAGAGGTGATCTATTTCAGTAGTTAATTACTTTGTTTTTCGAGTATTACTGATAATGAAAACCATCCTGATGTTTGATGGGTATGAAAAAAAAAAATGGACAACACAAAAAGACTTTAACTATAAGAGACACTGATCCGTGATTATGAGGTCTTTAAATTTTTTTTCCAAAATAAAATGGCAGGAGAGCTGGGGTAAAACAGCAGTGGAGTCCGCTGTCAAACAGATGGACAGATCATCTCTTACACGAGGAGGAGGAGAGACGGTGCCATTAGCGCACAGTTGCTTTTGTTTAGCCCGTGTTATCTGTCAGACTGAGTGCGTATTCTACAAAAGCCTGGAGGCCCAACAAGCAAAGAGTTGATCCTGCAGCTCGGCTCAAAGGTGGAGGCAGGTGGGCTGAGGGTGATCTGACTGCCCCTTAACATTACCCCAGGCTCTGCTTCGTACTGACTGGATAGTAAGTTGCAAATATAATACCATGTGCCTCCTTGACAATGAGGCTAAATCTATTCCGTACATTTGACTATGATTTATTACACCTGGAACAATAGTAGGCAAGGCAAGTTTATTTGTAGAGCACAATTCATACACAAGGCAATTCAAAGTGCTTCACAGTTGCATAAAATTACAAGAAAACAGATCAAATCAATCATTAAAAACATCAACATAAAGTTAATCAATTACAGTAAAAGGCAAGAGTGCAGATAAAATACTTTCAGTTTTCATATGCTCGGGTAAAAAGAGCCGTTTTCAGCCTGGATTTGAACATCGTCAGAGTTGAGACCTGTCTCACATCCTCATGAAGACTGTTCCAGATTTTAGCTGCATGAAATTGAAACGCAGCCTCACCGTGTTTAGTCCTGACTCTGGGAACCACCAGGAGACCCCTCCCTGAAGTTCTCAGGGCCCGAGATGGTTCATACGGCTATCACATGTCAGAGATGTACTTTGGTGCTAAACCATGAAAAGACTTGTACACAAACAGAGCTGTTTTAAATTCTATTCTCTGAGTGACAGGAAGCCAGTGCAGAGACCGAAGCACTGGACTAATATGGTCGTATTTCCTGGTTCTTGTCAGGACTCGAGCAGCAGCGTTCTGGATGTTCTGCAGCTCTAACAGCTCGTTTAGAAAGGCCAGTGAGCAGGCCGTTACAGTAGTCTAACCTGCTGGAGAGTAAACAGTAACTGTTTACTATTGCAATTAACACAATTCAGGAGGCGATTGGAATGTAATTATAAAACCACCCACACAAATTTTGAATAGGAATGACACTGGATTAAGGAACTGATGATTGTAGTCTGAATGAGAAATCCTGCTCAACCCGCCCCTGTTGCTATTGTTGTTGGTTGGAAAAGAGGAACCAAGTCACAGGCTTCCTTTTCATGCATCTCTGACTAATCTGAAAATAACTCCTGCTGCAGCATATGGGAACCCACTCTACACGAAAACTGCCATAAACTTTGCTTCCTGTTCGCTTTATCCAACTCCACAAATGCACACAGTATATGAGCTCGTCTGGGGGAAGAAAGTAGCCGTAATTCATTATTCAACACATTTTCGTGTGGTTAAAAAGATAGGATAGCTGCAAATATAATGGAAAGCAAGTCTTGGAACTTTACAAAAATACACTGGCCTTCCATACTTTACAACTTTAAAGTTCTCCATAAATATACATTATTTTAGGTATTAAAATAATGTACAGTGCATTTATGGCAACAAAAAGCCCCTACTTCTGAGCACACAAAAATCTATAAACCATAGTTGCCAGATGCCACCTACTAGCGAGACATAATTAGTAGCTGTAGCACTCACATATGAACACGGAAAAAACGCAGCACCACTTCATGGCATTGTCTGGTTGGAGGGAGTAAAAGTTTTGAGCTCTGGACTCTATGAACTACTTCAATATTTACCAAAACAGGTCATACAAACATTGTTCCTCTATCGGCGCAGTTAAAGAGCAGCATGCGAGTGTCCAGGACAAAGGACTGTTAGCCCGCAGTCACAAAACAGGCACATGTCCCCATAAACTCGCCAACAGCAAGAAAGAGCATATTAAAAAAACTAATTAAACAGTGTATGTGGCGATGTGTGTGTGTGACTCACTTAATGAGCGCTGTAAAATAAAATCACAGCCTTAAGACACAAGTGTTAAAAATCTGTTTATATGAGGCAACAAGAAATGCGTGTCGATTTAAAGCAGTGCGTCACAACTTTGCATCACCCTAAAAACAGGGCAGCTTTGTGCAGATTCGGTCAACAAGGAAGGAAATGATCAACCCCCCCTTCCACACGCACAGGCAAAGGCATGACAAACCACGAAAAGTTACATGAAGTCATCAGATCTGACTACTAGGGTGATGCTCTGACCTCGCAATGAAATGGGCGCAAAAAAGCTCAGAGAAAGTGCTATAATCAGAGTTGTTATACCACAGATGCTAAAGATGCCCGAGAAAGCCAAAGTAACTCAAGTCAGTGGAGTATGAATGGTGCCCTCTGTTAGCATTCAATCAAAACAGCCTAGTCTACCACACCCCAAAGAAATGCCAGGCAAAGAGAGGACAGAGACCGCTTTATTTCATGTTTAGCAAGTCATGATTAAGGCTCAGAGGGGAAAATAACTGGCAAAAATATGCATATGAATATGCATGATTTAATTTAATTTTTTTAAAGGCTCATCCGCCAAAACTAGACTAGCAAAATGGGTCAGGCACATACTACGAAGATCAAAGCCTATTAAATAACACACACATATACTACTTAAGGGACAACACAACACACTGTCACTACTATCAAGTAACATACATTTCCAGAAAATATCGTGATAAACTGAAGACCATATTATGACTCCACTTTTAACCCGTAAGCATGAAAGACACAGTATGTGCTTTTTTTTTCTAAATGTACATAACCTATTTAACACATGTGCTGCAATAAATCTGAAGCGCAATGAGCACTTTTTTTCTGCACTATATTAGTATGTTAGTACTAGGGCTGTAATCAACCAAGGAAATGGTTGGTCGACCAAGAGTATGGCGCATGTAGCGATTAGTCGACCAAAAAAAAAAAAGTATTATTATTCAATTATTAAAAACCATTATAAAAACAGTTGCGCAGATGGTAGAGCGGGTCGTCTCATGATCGGAAGGTCGGGGGTTCGAATCCCGCCTCCTGAAGGTGCACATTGTCGTTCACTTCACCCTCCTTGCCTTCAGTGTCTGCGTACACTGGTGTATGAATGAGAGTATGAATGGGTGAAGCCCCTTATGAGACCAACGGGCCCGTTTGGAACCATGAGGCCGTCCTCCTGTGGACCCACCACCTGCAGGAGGAGCCATAGGGGCTGGTGCGATGTGATTTGGGCGGCTCCAACAGCTGCCCCCACGATCCGGCAACGGACAAGTGGAAGAAAATGGATGGATGGATGGATGGATGGATGGATGCTGCAATTGAAAGCCCCTGCATAGTAAAGTCTAGTCGACCAATGAAAATCTTGGTCGACCGCGACGGCATCGACCAATTAGTCGACTAAACGACCGAAGTTCCCAGCCCTAGTTAGTACCTTTAATGAGTCTTATGCCCATTATCCAACCCTTCAGACCAACGTTGCTCTAAGCTAACAAAACATTCCCACAACTGCAAATTAAGATACAAATGTTAAATATTGTGGCCAAAAAATGTGCATATTTTGAGCCATTCGTAGTCATTGTGACGGGTCTTAAAGGAATAGGCCACCGTTTTTACATACTGACACATGTTCTTACCTTACCTTAGACTAGTTGATATGTACCCGTCTGGTCTTTGTCCGTGCGCTCTGCCATGCAAACGGAGCACAAACGCAGCCTCTTCCACATACTGTGTAGTTCCAAATCAGCTCCCGTTAGAAGCTACCAAACTCTTCCACGTTTTCCCTATTTAAATACAGTTACGTGACGTGTTACACTACAAAGTATAGTAACACAGAAATGTAACATGTCGATTTTCTCAGCGGATAAAAAGGGGTACTATATTGTGAGGCGTAATAATACGAGGAGCACTACGTCCGCGCACTAACTCCTAAAGACTTTTCTCCCGCTCACTACAAGTCACGCTGCTTCAATATACTTCAATGCGCTGCTTCTATTGACGGAAGTGAGCGGGAGAGAAGTCTTTAGGAGGTAGTGCGCGGACGTAGTGCTCCTCGTATTATTACGCCTCACAATATAGTACCCCTTTTTATCCGCTGAGAAAATCGACATGTTACATTTCTGTGTTACTATACTTTGTAGTGTAACACATCACGTAACTGTATTTAATTAGGGACAACGTGGAAGAGTTTGGTAGCTTCTAACGGGAGCTGATTTGGAACTACACAGTATGTGGAAGAGGCTGCGTTTGTGCTCCGTTTGCATGACAGAGCGCACGGACAAAGACCAGACAGGTACATATCAACTAGTCTAAGGTAAGGTAAGAACATATGTCAGTATGTAAAAACGGTGGCCTATTCCTTTAAGTCATTACAGTTGCTACTTCTAAACAGTATCCAAATGCAACTACTTACAAAAAGGACAAGTATATTGTAAATGATCCAGTTGCATCCAGTAGTCAGTCTCTCTCAAACTGGAGTTCAATGGTCCTTGCTTCCCTTTAGAAAAAAAGCTAAAAGGATAGTGTTTATCTGGTCAGCCTTGTATTACTTTTCTCTGGAATGCCAACCCAAGGCCGCTAAATTAAAAAGAGGCCTGGGTTATATTTGGCCTGGACATTGAGAGAGGAGAGCCGAGTTTTCAAGTGCATTTGGAGAACAATAAGTAACCGGAAAAGTAATATCCTATTGGACTGGCTGAGGCTAGCTCACACTGAAGGGGTCTATATAGCTTCAACATTTAAACTCAATACATTGTCTCATGTGGTTACAGCTGCTCTTGACTGATCTACAGACTGTACTGGGAAATCAAAGCTGGTCTAGACATGGTAAACCCACCTACACAATCTCCGTTCCAGCAATAAAACAGTGGAAAATCTACTCATGTACATCTCACTCCATCTACCCTGGGAGCTCAAGATTACATTATTCCATAGTTATTGTGTTTGCAGACATGCCTTTTACGTTTAATGGTTGATTTGCAGCTTGGGGTCTCAAGGTAATAAGATCAAATAAACATGGTGCTCCATTGAGTTGTGCTGCCCAAAACCAATCACTTGAAATTGACTTTACATATTGGAAAGCAATGGGGCTTGTAAAGGTAATAAAGAAAGTGCTGAGCGGTACACCAACCTAAAGACCTGTTAAGCACATTAGTTAGGGGTCCGAGTCCGTCTCCGTCCAGATGGCCATGGAAATGTGAAACCAGTAAGTGACAAAGTTACCACAAGAAGAGAACACCACATCAATAGTATTTAATTAAAGACTCGAATTGCAGCTATTTTGGGCAAATTAATGAGGCAAATATAGTTTCCATATATTGAAATAATAGTTCTTAAAGTTTTGGATGTGGGTAAAGGCAACACATTTAGCAGTTTCAAGTTGAGAGCAAAGCCTTTTTTTTAAATATTATTCGTTTTTAGTTGTAAAATACTTGGGCAATAGAGTTGTCTGATGGCTTGAATAAAAATACTAGGCTAGCGTACAATAAATATACATACTTTTTTTTTGTCCCCTGTAAAGATAGGCCTGGTTTAGCGGTCTTAGTCGCTTCTATATTGTAAACTGTACCTGTTCATCTATCAATGCCTTAACCGCTTAACCTTTAGACTAGTTTGCGCTCAAGATGTTGAAAGCATCGCTCATGTGCCGTTCCTCCCACCACCTCTAATCAAAACACAGCCATATCTAAAGCTACTGTTGCAATGAAACTTAACCCCGTCTACTTTCAAATGCTCACTTGCAATTATCAGCGGCCGTTTAAGACCCCGAGAGGGCTGGTTTCTACGGACACTGGGGAGGGTCATAGGGGGCATTGCCTTTACTGGACCCCCACAAATGGATTCGATTCAAGATTCGGATAGAGATAGACAGGATAAACAAAGCACAGTCAACAAGGGCGACATTGTTGCATTACTGCACAACTTCACACCAACTTTGCATCCTCAGATGGTGCATTTGGCCAAGTAACATTTATGAAAAGCTTCATGAAGCACAAGTTAGAACAGTGGTTCTCAACCTTTTCAGCTCTGGGGCACCCCTACACGTGCCTCCCACAGTCTGCGGCGCCAGCTCCCATACAGTACATATCATGTTAAATGTGCACATTAGGGTTAATGTCTAATATGTTCCACATCAAAAGAGCTGTGTTAATACTTATTCAGGAACATTGATAGGATGATGCAGGTTAGGATGACGTACTGCACAAAGTCTTTATTATTAATAATCCATGTACGCTTTTAGACAGGCTTAATTCTTGTTAAAAGCCAGACTATATTCTTTTTGGATCCTTATTTTAAACTGTACTGTTTTGACTTGGATTAGTAAATCCACTTCCAACATAATTATAAAATACCCTGCTTGAAGTCAGTATGATTATCAGTATGTTTCAGCATATGCAGAAAAAGCGAACTCGATCTCATGCCCTCTCTTGTTTTCCTGTCCTAGCGCCTGCTCCTCCTCTCTTCTCTCTAAGGACAGGCATAAACATTATGGGAATGCCTAAATATCTCTTTTTCCAAGTAAAATTTCAAGGAAAACATTGTTGATAAGGTTTGAAACACTGCGTGCGTTTCCGCTGCTCGATCGCCAATTATTGTGAAGGTTTTTCAGCCGTCCATAGACCAATCTTAGCCAAACAAAGTGCTTCGATCTTTTCACCAGAACTCGCTCTGCTTTGTCCAACGAACATTACGGGGCAACAGAAAAGTGTCAGCTCTCAACAGTTGTTTGCTGTGTAACGCTACACCCCCTCTGACAAAATGCTTTATTTTTCATATAAATCCGTAATTTCCCCACAACATTTCTGGACTTAAAGGGACTAGATGCAAGTTGGTCATTTTATACTCACTACTACCACCTCAGGTTTAACGCGCAACTGCAGTCTCTATATTAAGCTAGTGCATGACGACACTTCGGACCCGAAATAACAACTTTTTGAGTGAAAGTGCAGGATTTTAGTGGCAGCTATGGTGGACAGGTCTGGGCTCATTCTACACATTGGGACATGGCTGGAACATACATCATTTTAACATGTTTAAACTTCGTATAGGCCCTTTAAGCTGCAGCACCCTAGTTTAAATCCCTGAGTTAGACCTTTGTGACCCATGCAGGATCATCTCTTCAGCCACTGACTGAACCTGCTTAACCTTGAGCTCATACCAATTCACAGACAGATAATTCTCTCAGCCATTTGCAATTTCTCCATTGTTTCAATAAGATGATCCTCTATTGATTGACAGCATGGTCAGTAGTAACCGGTACATACCAAAGTACCAAGAACATGTATAATTCAACTACTTGAAGACCTGCCTCTATGCTCAATGTTGTTAATGTATTAATAAGTAACTCCCTTCATCTTGGCCTGAGTGCAAACCCTGAGGATATGGGTCAGAGTTCTAAGTCTAAGTGTGGGAAAGCTCTGTATGTCAGCACAAGTGCCCAGCCATCACAGACAGGCTGACTCATGCCTGATACACTGGGATCATCAACATTGTCAACAGTATAAAATAATGTATTCATTCATAATCTTGTTGAAATATTGTCATCTTGTTAATTTTCATTTTATGTCACTTCAAGGCATTTTGTTAGTAGCCAATCATTTCTCCTAGAGGCACTTAAACTTCCACTTCTGTTTATGCGCATTGACGATGAGGCTGCACTGAGAGATAAGACCACTGCTATCAGATTCACTTCTGAGTGAAGCCATCTTGTGAAACCACCGCATGCTTGATTTGAACCTGCATAGTGCTCACAGTGTGAACTAAAATACACACAACAAAAGTATACCACTTCAGTAATTTCACAAATCCATGCTAAATTGATTCAATTGACTAAAATAGTTTAAACGGTTGTACAAACATGTAGTAAGTAGCAGATATTCATGAGAGCAGAGTCAGAAGAACCACATGTGAGGGCTGTGACATCTCTGTGCGTTTGTTCAACCCAGAGCAACATCTGGAGGGAGTCACTGCACATCACACGTGCAGCCACACGTCAGACTCTACTAATACAAACATCCACTGCATAAAGACAGGCCTTCTGTACATTGCAACAAGACAGAAAACAAACACAACTTGGACTTTCCCTAAAAAAAAAAGAAGAAAAAAAAAAAGGCTGGCGTCATAAAAAGCTTAATCTGACAGTCAAATGTATCTGTGACATTTAAGAAAACTGCTCATAGTACGAATGTTTTCTGGCATTGTGACAGCTCATGCCACTTCTTTTATAGAATCTATAGGAGTTGTGCTTGTTTTCCTAAAGTGTGTAGCAAACATGCTCAAAGAGATCTTACCTGATAGTAGGACTTAATCTGTCGGATCAGGATGGTCAGATTCTGGATCCGGAGCAGGGGGTCATTGTTCACCTTCTTGTTGGTCCTTTGTACTGTGGCTTTGGGATTTCTGAAAGATAAAACAAAATGGATGTTGAAGGAATTACTAAAGATGCAAACAATCAAAGTTATCATAGACAAGTTGTATGGATCTAGGCTTAAAATCGTTCAGACAATGTGGTGCAAATAAACCTGATACAAGGTTCTCAGTTAGACACTATGTTGATCGCGCAGATTAGAGTTATGTGCATCATAGTGAAAAGGGGCTCGATAGTTTACACAGGGGCAATAGGTGGTCTTTGTATGTTTTATCAGCAATTTCTTGAACCTTTAGGTCAATCTGAGCAAAGAACCAACCACAGAAAATTCCCAAACTCTTCTTTATTACTCAGAAATTGCACGTCTTTATGGCCATATAAGAAGTGCAAGTCTTACGCCTTGAGGTCCTACAAGGAGCATGCATGACGAGCGATGTTATCACGGGTAACAACATGTTTTAGTGAGCCATAGACATTCCTCTGATACAGAGTACCACATGCTCAGTCGCTCTTATCACAAACAAAGCTAATATTTGCATTTCTTAGATTATTATTACATGTCTACGCAGAGTACTTTTCCAAAAATATTCAACGCAGAAAAGCTCGCACAACAGTCAAAACAGAATGCATACAATTTCTGCAATTTCGAGGTCATGAGAACTCAACAAGAATCTCAGTTACTTATGATATGACAATAGTAGAGAGTCTAGTTATTGAAGTGGTCGCAACATGGATTGTTTGTAAATGTGGTACAAAAACACCAAGCTGAATGACTTGTAGCCAGTGACTATGGATGCTTCAGGGCAATTCACAAGACCTCTCCAACAAGACAGATGACAGAGCTGCAACTTCAGAGCTGACTGGGATTTGACAGGTTTAAGTGGATTTTGTTTGATAACAAGGAGACATGCTTTGAGGTGGCACTATTTAGGACCGTCTAGATTTTAACAAACAGACGTACTCGGTATGGATATGGATTCAATTTGTATGTTTGTTCGTCATCAATGGCACAAGACTGAAGAAATGACAGACGGACAACAAGACATTGCTTCAATCACATAAAATAAAACTTTTAAAATCCACTTAATAATGTATGACCATGTGGCAAATTGTATTATTAAACCCATATTTCAAGCTTAACTTTTAAATACAGTGCAGCCTAGCCACACACCGGCTTTATAAACCTTAATACTTTACAACATACATCATAGCATGTATATCTAATGACCTATATACGATGCCTGGCCTGCCAGACGCTCCTCCTTTCTGTCCAAAAAGAAGAACCGTCTGGGCGGCTGCTCGCAGCCAATCATTTCACGATTTTACCCACATCGGTCCAATCACGGACCAAGAGACGGAAGCCGTCACCTGTCACCGCCACGCACTCTTCCAAAACATTAAAGATGGCGGCTGTTTTCTTCTGCTCTTTCATCTGTTTTAAATCATTTGGAAAATATGAAATCCCTAAAACCGAAACACGAAACAGCGTTCGAAGTGTTCCTCATAAAATTTAAAAAAAAAAAACGTTTTTGGAAAGGCTCGTCAGTCACGCCCACCGGGAAATTGTTGAGATCATGCTTGCTCCCAGACTATGTCTTTGAAATATCTATGAAAAGGCATGTCGTTTGGCAGGCCAGGCAACTATATAAGGGGTCAACCTGCGCCAAGATGGGGGAGGAGTGTTGCACGCCAGCATCAGTGTAGCACATGTGAAGTCATGCATACGTGCTCATGTCTGCATCTGTGCCCATGTCTAGAAATGTGGAGCTCTATTCCCATGTATACAAAGTCTTCCTATAGCACACAATCATGTTTTAATTCAGTCCTGTTTGCCCGGTGAATTGAAGGAAAGGTGAAGGAGTCCACTTTTTTTTTTTACAGGACAGTTCAGCAGATGGTCACTTGGGACTTCTGGCTGTACTGTATGCGATGGGTCTGATTGCTTTACCACACTCTCTTCTACATATACTGCACTCTTATAGTAGCTAATGGGAAAGCATTGTGTCTGGCTGGATGTGTTAATTAACCTTCTCACTATCTTCTAACCAGGATGACACGCGACTCTTTTCAAAGCAGGTCTGAATGAATGGTCACATGCCGTCATCATCCCCCAAGCCCACCACCCCCTTTCAAGCAGCATAGTATGGGGTCTATTTAACCCTTAATTAAAATGCTCTGTTATATGGTGTAATCCCATCAGAGTAATACGGTGTCGAAGGCAAGTGGTAAGTGGGGAGCACTATAAAGCAAATCATTCACACCAGAATTCTTCCGCAGCGTGATATACAGTAGTAGCATGGCATCCATTTCCCTACCTCAATAAGCACGCACTGAGCTATTGCCCCCCTCCTCTTTTTACAGTTCAGTAGGCGACTAAATACAGGGGCTTAACACCAATGATTGCGATAATAGGGAAGGGGATTCCAGATATTGCCTCCTTGCCTGCTCCTGCTGATTCAGTGGATTTAGGACTTAAAATGGACAAGTAGTATTAAAAGACAGACAGTCTGCAAGTTGGTCAGACAGCATGTCGATAAGCCGCCACATCAGTGCAGTCAATAGGTTCTGTGTAGCTTTACTATTGTAAAGCCTGGGGGCCATTGCGCTTTCTCCTCTCATCCACAAGCTCTGATTGGCCCAGTAGGTTAGGGAGTAGTGGTAGCCTATATATGACAGGCTGCATTAAAGTCAGCATGGGCACCCAGGCACATGCCTGCACTGCGATCACAAAAGGAAATGCAGGCGTGCAAGTGTGGGGAGATAGAGCCAATAAGCCAAACTGTGTAAACATCGGAGTGTGCCGAGGAAAAAAGTGATTCTCTGAGCAATTAGGAGACAGAACACTTGGTTTGTTACAGCAAATCTCAAAATCTCTAATTACAAACCTTGATGGGGAGTCAACAGCAATTTGCTTATAAAATGTTGTACTGCATAATTAGGCAAACACATTAATGCTGCACTCTCACAAGATTGGAAAAAAGCACTTATTCAATTATGTGTTCCCTAGTAATGATGCCAGAAAAACATTTGCAAAAGGAGCAATATGGCCAAGATGACAAGATCTGCGGTCAAACAGTGAAGACAAGTCCATTTGTGTCCATATAGTTGCCTGGCCTGCCAAACTACATGCTTTTTAAAAAAAATATTTCAAAAGACATCTAGTATGGGAGTGAGCTTGATCTCAGCGATTTCCTGGTGGGCGTGATTAACAGACGGCATCAACCAATTAGAGCAATGCTGGATACATCGCAGGTACAAGCTGCAGGAAGCCTTTTCAAAAATGTCCTTTTTCATAAAGGAAACCAAAGTGGTTTCTTGCTCCGGTTTTAGGGATTCTATATTTTCCAAATTATTTAAAACAGACGAAAGAGAAGAGCAGTGCATCAGTCGTCGCGCCGCCATCTTTAATGGTTTTGTTAGAGTGTGTGATAACGGGTGATTGGACCGATGTGGGTAAAATCGTGAAATGACGCGTTTCTTCTTTTGAACAGAAAGGATGAGCGTCTGGCTGGCCAGGCAATACTAATAGTGCTGTCCCAACTACCAAGCCCATAAGTTGAGATGGAAGGATGGGAGAACACTGCATGGATGACCCCTTCCTTAAAATTGTATGCCAATCAATAAGGATGGGTGCCATTAAAAAATGTTTTCCATCATACATTTTTTTCCATTGTACTTTTGTTTACGATGCAGATACCTGAACGATACTTTTCCGATACTTATACGAAAATATTTGTCATCTAGAACCAGAAAATAGAACGACAATGTTCTATTCATTATTTTAATGCATCACTGATTTCATCTGAAACAACCAAGTAACTTTGTTTAATGCTGTTCCTGGATCAAACAGGCATAAAAACTTCTCTAAATTAAAATTTATTTTGTTTGATCAGGGACAATGCACAAAATACATTAGTCTAAAAAAGAGGAGATGTCATGTGCTATGTTATAGCAACAATGCCAATTGTCCCTGAACAAGTTGATGTTATACTTACAAATAACACATGAAGCACTTCAGGGAACCATCACTCAGTTTACACTGTTCCTTACACAGTCATTTAGTGTGTACAGTTTGATTTGATAATAACCAGATACAAGTGGTACCTAAACTTTTTTTCGATTCTGTGCTGGTATCATTTAACGGTACCCAGCCCTATCAAATAATATGCAAAGTATTTGTAGTTTTCGTTCTTAATAGAAACTGGACCAAGTACTGAGGGTGGTATGTAAATTTCAAGGAAGAATGAACAACTCACCCATTGCCTTCTGCACTCACTAAGCCACCAAGATCCGTAACAAATCCACAGTTTATGAAGACTGAGAAAAATCCTTTTACGACTACTTTCCTTTACTACGATTCTTTAGATAAAGCGATTTAATCAAGTCAAAACGTTGTAGCATTTATTTTAGCTTTGTCACAGGTATAAGGCCCCACTGTGTGCCCCTCATGAGGACAGTAATACAAACAGAGCAGTAAAATGGTGACCAGTGGTATGTGGTTCCCATCGGCCAGATTTCCTCATACTGGCTTCTTCACAGCCTCGTTTCTCTGCTGCCTTTGTCTCACGGTCTCTCTCTTTAGGGACTCTTCCCATTCCTCTGCCCTTGTATCCATAGGGACCCTTGCTAAACCTATAATTGCCACTTGGCCGGAAGTGACCAGACTACCGGTACTTATTGACTTCACCTAACCCTAACCATCAAAAACAACAAGGTCAGTCTTCATACGGACCGCAATCCACACACACACACCAACACATGAGAGGCATCAGTCGTGACCACATCTGTGTTTCAGCTTCCTCCTTCCTTCCAACCAAAGAATAACTTATTTAACCTGCATTGTCATAGTCAGTTACTGTCAGTGTTACACCATGCCTGCTCCTCTCTGGGTAATAAGTAAGTAGTGCATCCATTACAATCACTCATCAACTCCTCGTAACTATAGCAACTGTAAACATGGCCACGGTTGAATAGAAGGGAGAAAATCATCTGACTTGACAACCACAAAACCAGATTACTTGAACCAATCATTAATATGAGGATAGGACTCGAGATGTAATTTTCACATAGGCTCAGGCTGCCAAACAAACAGTGAAATATAGAAGTATTAAACTCATAAATAACAAAGGATTATTTTAATGGCCTAAGTAATTACACAAAATCTCATGAGAGTCGGTGTGTCCCTTGGTTTGATGTCGTGTGCTTCACATTACAACAACCTTGTTAAAATGTTGATCTTTGCATGTACAACACAAATGTCTATGGTATATCAGTATTAAAAAGTCAGAGTGGATCTCATCCCTCTTGATCCAAATATTCATCATCTGGACCTGGAATCCCAAATATTTCTGGAGTCCAAACAAGGACAAACAAAGTCAACAAAGACCCAAAGCAAGGGAAGACTCTTGGGAGAGTTGACCCTGTATCCTTTTTAGACAATATAGCTCATGGCAAACTTTCCCAAATACCAGTGTTTGAGCATGTTTGAAGCTTCATCAGTCATTTTCATCTTCACATTGTATTTGGCTCTGCTTTTATTAGCTGCTGCGAAGCCAATTTTGTCATTACAAGGACGTGATGACAGCAGCATTGTAGACGACATCCTGAGTGTGTGCTTACACAGCTGATACAGCAGCCTTGGCACAGGCAAAGTACCCTGCTATGCTTTTGTGTTCAATAATACAGTATAATGCATTATTGCAACTACAATTATCGCAGTAAACTGGAGATAAGGAAAGTCAAGTGTATGTCAATAAACACAAGCATAGCCAATAGGGTCACCAGCTCACCAACTGTGGCAAGGAGAAAGGGACAAGGCTTAAGTAAAGAATATATACACAGACAGACTGTATTTATCAGTTTGTTCCCCTTTGCAACCAGGAATCCCCTGAAAAACAGCTTCTTAATCTCCGTGGGACTTTCCTGGTTAAATAAAGGTCAAATAAAAATAATAAAATCATTATTATTTTTTTCATCTTTAGCAAAGATGAAATTTAGCTAAAAATGTAAAAATCTTAGTCAGATGGATTACTGATTTTGTAATACATTGTGGCATCCCACAATATGGATATTGCATCACCTAACAACACAATGATGACAATAGTTTGGAGATATATCGTGCAGCCCTAAGACAGACATATAGAGGAGTCCACCCAGACAGAACAGACTGGTTGACCAAAATGCCAACAAACCAGCATGCGTCTACAGCTTGGGCAGAAGAGCAGAACATCCGATGGGACATTTGTCACAGAGTCAAAATGAACAGGCTCATGGTTGCCACGTGGACGCCGATTTGGTGCGACAGCTCTGAGGAGGAGATCGAATTGGCACAGTTATGTCACCGTACAGAAGATGAGAGGGTGGGGGCAGAGCCATATGGGCTTCGGTAAACCGTTAGATAATCCTGGGGTCTCCTGTGCTTCTGAGTGATGCCAGCTTGTCTCCCATCACGCCCATGGCTCTTGCCAGATACTTCCAGAGTAACAGACATACTGGAAAGATTGGAATAGAGTATATGTACTCATTCATTCTAAACTGAACCTTAAATGTTCCGGACTGGGTGGCAAAACAAATAATAAAGTAGAAATGACATCATTGTTGTGTTGCTGCCACGACTTCCTGCAGCATCTTCACTGTAATCTATCCAATCAACATCTGTTTCTATAAATTGTATACAGTGCTTTTTTTGTCCAATGGGATTTTGAGGGAAGGGTAGGGAAATGATTGACACAATTCAAATGAAATGCTATCTGTTCTAGATATCATTGGCTTTTGTCCAGATTAGATTGGTCAGCAGACAGGAAGTAGAGGAGAGACAGGAAAATTACCCTAACAATATCTTGCTGAACGTAAAGGAGGAAGGCAACATACACTTGATGAAAACCCAATCCATGTTTTGTTGAATATAAGTACAACATTGGAAGACAGACAATTCTGCCCAGCTGCAAAGGCCACAAATATTAAACAGTGTCTGCCATATTTGTAGTGACCAAGCACTAGAAACAAAGAACACAGTCTCACCACCACAACCAAAGCCTCCTATAATACTGTAGCCCTCTGTGTGGGAGGGTGCCTGGGCAAGACAGCCATCAACAGCTGCATGACTTCAAAACCAAACACAGGCGCACGACTAACAGAAATGCGCTCACACACGCACACACGCACGCGCACAGACTGGCAATCCCCAACATCCTGTCAGGCGATCACACTTCATTCTGGCCCCATGCTGGCTCTTGCTCCTACTGTACCACTCTACCGGTCAAACACAAGATCCCTGTCTGAGCCTCTACTTTTATTTGCCGACAGAAATCTTATTAAACTCAAAGCCAAGAACATCACAGCGAGAGCGGTGAAGTTGCTAGTCTTTAAATTGGGACAGCTGCAAATAACTTTTTTTTTCTTTTTTCAGCTTTATTTAGGAACTTTCCATTTCGCCCAGTATTCCCATGTTGCCTAATGTTAAGCCATGCAGCAGCTAAACAGTAGTTCAGTAGTATCTACGACTAATGCACTACTGCAACAAGCGCATGTGGTGGAAAAAGGGGATTATTCTACATTTATTTCTAGTTGTAATGGGACAAGGCGTCACAAACTATGCAATAAGTACAACAAGCACCCTATATGTTGCGTTGTATGATAACATTTCAGAAGTGGCCGAATATGGCAATCTGTGACAGACAGGCGCACAAATGCTGACACTGCAGTTAGCAGCATTAGAGAAAAATCTATGGAAGAACTGCACAAGAGCACCAAAGGACAAAGGAAAGCGCTTTGTCACCATTTCTACACTGGTCCAATTTTGCCTCAAGAACCAAGGTGAATTCGATCAAGCCTGCCATCTCCTTGTTCTTTCTACAATTCTTGTCTGGTTAACGAATCCCATGTCTCGTCTAATCCCTTGCACAGTAGGAAAAGTGAGCGCTTCAGCTCTAGGGGCGGGGAGTCTGTGAGTCTGCTGCAGTTGACAGAACAGATAGGAGAAAAAAAAAAAAAAAAAAAACACAACCACACTCATCGCATAGGCCTATTCAAACCAACTGGATATGCTTTGGGACATGAGGAAAAGTTGTAGAGCTTCTATGGATATCGGACAGTGTTGTGACCTGCCATTGCCCTCAATACAAGCTCCCCTTTGTACGTGTAGGTCACATCCTTAGGTAGTTTCAAACCACTGTGGCACAAAGAGATTGAAAAAGGCCTTTCCCAGCTAAAGCAATAAAAGATGCAGATTTGATTCCTACAACCAGTTAAAGGCGATTGGGACACGTTTATTGTTTTGACTGCACGCACGTGTCTAGTGCATTTCTCAAAGTGTCATATTACTTACATCTCCAGCATGATCTCGTTCAGGTAAATCCCGTCCACTAATTCAATATATTCCGACAATTTGGTGCCATCTGTCACTGTCAGCTGCCCTA
Organism: Proterorhinus semilunaris; assembly: GCA_021464625.1. Lineage (NCBI taxonomy): Eukaryota > Metazoa > Chordata > Actinopteri > Gobiiformes > Gobiidae > Proterorhinus > Proterorhinus semilunaris. Next base: position 20,327,746 of record CM038357.1, read on the forward strand.
CAGTCTTCACCTGAAAATAGATGGCACAATTCAGTGGGTGTTAAAAGAGTCAGCAATTCCCACATACGACAAAGGTTTAATTAATTTCATAGAAGCGTGATCAGGGGGCTTACCCAGCAGACCAGGGGTGAGAGCAGAAATTGCTCCAGCAACGGGGTGAAAACCTTGCTTTCCATTTTTCCCGGTGCAGCGGTTAATGGAAAATGTGTTCCCCTTTGAAAAGATACGATCTTCGGATCTTCAGTTTTCACCCCTTGTTGAATCCATTAAAGTGGTGATCATTTTGGCAAACAGTCCCAGAAAACAAGCGCGTCTTCGTCAAAGATTTTAGAGTTCCTTTGGACACTATCCAGCAGATCTTTTTGGGGGGTGGCTCTGTCTTGCGCGCAGACAGAGCAAAGAATCACATTTTTACAAGGTTGTGAGCCAAAAGTATTTCAGAGTACAACAATTTAGGCTATCCAAGTTACTACACACGGGTTTGTGAGATCTCACCAAAGTGTCGTTTTTTCCCACCCCTTTTTTGCCAAACGGTTACAGAAAAATCACCGTTCAAACCGGACAAGACTGATATGAGCGCGCACGGGGTTGTCCCAAATTAAAATCTACTCCACTCCGTCAACGAAAAAAAAAAGAAAGGTATCTCGCTCAAGATGTGTATAGTTCCTCTGCTGCGTAAATGATATTCATTTAGGTCTTTGTACCGGCGGCAGCGTGTCCTCTTTGAGCAGCTCCAGTTCAAATGGTGCAGACGGAGGAGGCACTTCAGAGGATGACTGGAGGACACGTAGACACGCCTCTCTGCCTCCGCCTCCCATCAAGGCAGAAAATAGGGCAATCATCACAGCATCATCGGCTTCTATTTTTTTCTGTTGGGAATCTAGGTTTTCTTTGACTATTGATGAAATAGGCCTATTCAATTAAAGTTGAGTGAGGGCAAATATATGTGAATGTGATGATGCCACGCCTCTAGGAGCCAGTTTCTCCTATTGATGGCATTTTCACACGCATACATTATGTAACAAATCATTTGCATTTGTGATTGGGTCCGTGATCTCATTGATCAGCACTAAAAATCTCCATACTAACTATTGTATTTTACCTTTTGCATTTAAAAAAAAAGAATCAGAATAGAATAGAATAGTATTTATTGCCATTGTTTAAGAACAGGTTCACAAACTAGGTATTTTTCTCAGTACAATCATGCCACATAAAACATATAACACAGATTTGAGATAAAAATAAACTATAAAAACTTTAAAACTATAAGGCTACAAGGGCATGCATAAAGAATATTAAAATCAATAGACAAAAAGTCAAATATGATAAGACAACAATTGGAATTTCGTCACCTGAAACCTGATTCAACCCCCGTCTTCGACTTTGGCCGGTTGACCAAACCAAAAAAAAAACTAAACTAGAGACGCTTGCAATAAATTTGTTTTGGTGGGTCCTGGCGGGTGGAGTGCAATGAATCTTCCATGAAGAATATCTCATGGTATTAGACCAATAGGTTTCTACCAAAAGACTCACAAACATCCCCTTGTTGCAACATCATTGATCAAATGGATCATGACGCGTCTTTTCTTTTTTCAGGTCAGCAAAGATATCATTAAAGATATGGAGAAACTCCACTAGTCTGATGATAGGCCTGGTTTAATTACTGCAAGGCTCATTGCTGAGATAATTTGTACACCCTGTACGTTGGACCACAATATAGACTCTTGGACCATAAGGATAATGCTGTGAGATTCAGATAAAAAGGTACCTTCAAAGTCTTTTTGTTCAAATGGAGAGAAATGTAGTAACTCCATAGGTTGATGTTTTTATCCTTTGTCTGTACGTGCTTGTATCAGCACTTAGTAAATTAGTTAAAGATTGGTTTAGTGTAAGTGGCACCTAATCAACAAATGATAAATAGGGTCATCCTTCATGGGCTCAAACAGGCTATGTGGTCAAATAGCCACTTTAGACCCCACTTACTGCTGTGGACCCGGAAGACACAATTTTTGAGACACAAGTTTTAAACAGTAAAAAGGGCACAGCCTTAGTTATTTAAACTCATTCTCATTTACATGATGACGGTTGTTGTGGGGCTACACTACAGCTTGGGGCCATTGCTTGCAGTATGTACTAGTCGTGGCTTGTTTTTTATGTTCAACATGTTTGACAACCAGAAGTGCACATTGGGATAATGCTTCTGGAACAAAAACCGGCATGAAGGTCAATGTCATATACTGATTTTTTCCTTTTTTTAAGTGGTGGCATTATTCAATCATACAGGCGTCATTCTTGACAGTCAAAGGATTTTATGGCTCAAATTAAATGGATCTAGTCAGTAAAAGAAGGCTTTCACATAGCCTTTGTGGTTGTGGCTATTTCTTAAAGAAAAAAAAAAAGTTGAATCGGTCGAGTTCCACAGGCTCCAACCCTACATCTGAAAAGATATAAAGAGTGAGAATGCAGAAAATAAAGTTGGATTAGATATTATGTTATAGCTCTTATAATCGTCAGGAGAACAGTTATCCTAGTTGACCTGTTCAGTTCCGGGAAGAAATTAGTTGGGCCTGTGACTCAGGAATCATAGAGACACCGCAGCATTCCTGAAAAACACTCATGTTGGCAAAAGCACTGCAGGAATTTTAACTGCCTTTTTGTGTGTGTGAGCTAGCTCACTGTACTTCAAGAAGTGTGTAAAGAAAGTGAACTCCTCTCCAATTTGGCCTATTTTAACATTGTGTACAGGAGCATAACTTCAGGCTGTGCAGCCATGTGCAGTCACAATCCCTTGATTCACCACTGCAATCATTTTTGCCATCCTTATCTTACTGCCATAACTTTTTTTACTTACATGCCCTACTCCACGTTATAAGGTTTGGGAAAGCTTAATGTGTAACCATTTGCATATACTGTTCTTGTAAGCCTACTTTCAAGTCTATGTTTCCAGTCTAACTAATACACATTTGATGGTGTGCCCAAAGCTCGGGTAAACTAAACAATCTGTTAGTAACTTAAATATGTATAGGCCTATTCATTAATTAACAAGAATGATATTTTAAACTTGTACAGACCTTTTTTGGAAACTCAAATATGCTTTACATAAATAACACAAATAATAGAAACTGAATTAAGAATAAAAGAAAAAAACTGTTAATTTTGAGGATTGATTGATTGATTGAAGTTATAGGAGTGAATTCCAGAGGGTGAATCCATTCCCCCAAGGTCTGAGGCTTAGTGCAGGTGATGTTAAGAGGTTGGCGTCTGCAGAGCTGAGGTGGTGCATGGAACAGGATTATTGCAGGAGGTCGGTGAGGTATGGAGGGGCCAGGTTATGCAGGGACTTGTAGGTGATGCTGAAGGATGGGGGTGATGTATTCTCTGGACTGGGTATGGCTGATCCGGCAGACAGCAGAACCCTGGATGTATTGCAGTTTTTGGAGATGAATGGAAGAAGCATGTTTAATAGAGTGGCAGAATGTGCATATGCTCACATATAGCCTAATGTGCCTGCGTGGGCATGTTCTTAATATAAATGTGTAAATGTGGGTCTAGTTGTCTCAAAGCCAGCTCAGGAGCCCAGTGTCGCTGACATTTATGAAACTTGTTCTTGATGTTTATTGATATTTGTGCATTGATTATATGATCTTACAGCGGTGTGATGTTTATTGACTAGTTTTAACAAGATTTGAAAGATTGAAAATGAACGCGTGTTTTGCTTTTGTTTGCAGGTGTTCTAGAATCACAATGGAGCTTTGGCAACAACAAACAAGATTTTTTTTTCCATATGTACATTACGTTTCACACATATTAACATATATTGCGCTTTACAAGCATGTACACGTTTTTCATAGTGCTACTCTGAAGTCATTATAAATTCACCCATACTCACTGGTGGTAAACTGCTATTGGAGCCACAGCTGCCCCGGGGCAGACTGGCAGAAGTGAAGCTGCTCATCTACTACTACTACCAACCAGTCAACCAGCCACACACTACTGTACACACTAAGTCCATTACTCACTAATTACCAGGAGCCTTGCGTGCAATTGTTCTGTATCTTGAAGTCATGGAAACAAAAAATAAGAGCATTATTAAGTCATGGTGACGAATGCAGCCATTATGCGCATCTGTGGCTTTGTCCACAACTAGACAAGGGTTTACTTTTAATGATCGGTCTGCAAATTTAGAAAAGAGAGCGGTGAAACGTAAACTTTCCCTTTGATTTTGAAGAACGTAACCTCCCATGCTAAAACAGCGTGTTTGTGTTTTAGAGGAAACGGTGACATCTAATGGTAAAAGTGCGTTATTATTTTAGAGTTGAAGTATTTTTTATTTACTAACAATTCGCGGCAATTAATTGTCTTACGTCTGTTTGCGTGCACATTATCAAATTGATAGATTTTTGCTCATCACTTTTGTTTTGATTGACAATTTACGCAACACGTCACGTCACGACGCACTTCCGCACATGTGACAAACTGTCATGGAAGCCCCCACGCGTGAAACGAAACTCTAAAGGTACTTATTGTGTGCACACATTTTAAGTGTTTCGGGCCTAATATAAAGCACATATGAGGTACTTACTTAGACCCGGGAATTCGTTTGCCCGTCTTTATGTCCGGGCATGTCATCAAAGCGTGTACAACAGCCACTCGCGGCCCAAGAATATCACTGTGGACCTTGGAGAGAAGTGAGTACAATGGTGCTGCACTTAGAGGTACAATTCAGTTTCCTAATTACACTTCTGTTCACTTATAGAAAACTTGAGATCTCCTCTGGGAGATTTGCCAGATTCGCGGATGGATCTGCTGTTGTACAGGTAACAATCTCAGAATTAACACATACTTATAATGCACATTTACTTTAGATGTGATCTTTCAAAACGTATACCGTTCTTCTGACTACAGCTTGGCAATACCTCGGTGATGGTGACAGCTGTGAGCAAAATCAAGCCATCGCCATCTCAGTTTATGCCTCTAGTGGTATGATATTCTTTTTCATTAGTAAATAAACACTTAACTGAGCTAAAACTTAGATTAAGCCTATTATTTACTTAATTTACATCATATATGAAGTGTAACGTGTAGACTATGTTTTAAACCTCCACAGGTGGACTACAGACAGAAAGCAGCTGCTGCTGGGCGGATCCCCACAAATTACTTGAGACGAGAGCTTGGAACTACAGATAATGAAATCCTTACCAGTAGATTAATAGGTAAGATATTGACATTTCAAGGGATTTGTTCATTCTGTCGAAAATAAACTTTCAATTGCTTTATCTTCTTTCAGATCGTTCAATTAGACCACTTTTCCCTCCCGGTTACTTTTATGATACACAGGTCAGTTCAATGACTATCACAATGTTTTTTTCTCCCACTGTATCTGGCTTTCTTCATCTCATGGATTTAATTTCTGCTAAAACCACTTTCCTTTTAAGATCCTCTGCAATCTGCTGGCAGTAGATGGTGCCAATGATCCGGATGTGCTTGCAATAAATGGAGGTGAGTACTATTTAGTGAACAACATTATGAACAAAGACATACATTGTTCACAAAACAATTTTGCTTTTTGAAGCGTCTGCTGCTTTGGCACTCTCTGACATCCCATGGCATGGACCAATTGGTAGGAAAGAGCTAATAAATACATTATAAGTTATCTCAAAAAAACAAAACATTTCAGTAAAAAGCATGTTTTAAGTTTTACATTCTGTGTGTAGGTGCGGTACGAATAGGCATGATCAATGGAGAGTTATTGGTCAACCCAACCCGGGCTGAAATGGCTTCTAGCACTCTTAACCTGATTGTGGCAGGAGCACCAAGCAGTCAAGTTGGTATGATACATTTATTACTTATACTTTTTGAAAATTAAAACATCTCTTCACTTGTAGGACTTGATTTTACTTTGTTGAAATATAAAATTGGTTCTGCACAAACATCTCTGTGTTGTAGTGATGATTGAGGCATCAGCTGACAATGTCCTGCAGCAAGACTTTTGCCATGCTGTAAAAGTGGGAGTGAAACACACTCAACAGATCATACTGGCTATCCAACAGATGGCAAGAGAGCAGAAGGTCATCAAGCGCGTTCCCCTCAAAGTCTTCACTGTACCAGACGAGATAGTGGGACAAGTGCGGCAGTAAGTATATATTTGTTTCTGTTGTTCAATTAATAATTGTAGTTGCAGCCGTTAGTCTACTGGGGAAAGCTGCTGCACAGATGGCAGAACACTGTTCTGTATGTACTGCACAGTATGAAAATGCAAAGTAATTTTACAACTATTCCTTTCACTTTTATAGAGTTTCATCTGAAAGAATTTATGCTGTTTTTAGAGATCGAGCCCATGATAAGGTAAAACACCAATGTTTTTTAAGGACACATTATTGAAAATATAACAGTGTATACGTGTTAAAAAATATTTTTAGATTTCAAGGGATGAAGCCATTAACAAAATCCGACTTGAGACAGAGGAGGTCCTAAAAGGTACACAAGACTATCAATCAAAACATGCTCAGTGTCTGTACACGCAATGTTATTATTATTATATATTACATATATATATATATATATATTATATTTTACAGAAAAGTTCCCACAAGCTGAGCCATTCGAAATAGTGGAATCTTTTAATGTTGTAACCAAAGATATATTTCGCAGTTTGATCTTGAATGAATATCAGAGGTATGTTATGTCCTACAAAGCAAATTTTTGGAGATTATATTTGTATACAAATAACAGATTTTTATTTTATTATTATTTTATTTTAGGTGTGATGGGAGAGATTTGACAGCTCTTAGAAACATTTCTTGTGACGTCGACTTGTTTCAACCACTGCATGGTTCCGCTCTATTCCAAAGAGGGCAAACACAGGTACTGTATGTTGGCTACAACATATTTTCATTGTAATGTTTTATTTCATTGTATTATACATTATTCAAGGGATGTACTGTGTAACTGTATACAGTAATCTTTAAGGTTGTCCTTGACTGTGTTATTGCAGGTCCTGTGCAGTGTCACTTTTGATTCCCTAGAATCCAGTGTTAAACCGGACATCATCACGACCGCCTTAAGGTCCGCAATGTTTTTTCTTCAATATGTAAAATACAAACATTCTGTGTATGCCAACCTTATTATTTACTAACAAGTGTTTTCCCCCCTTTTGTCATTACTACAGTGGCATTAAAGATAAGAATTTTATGCTCCATTATGAGGTAAGCCACATCAACTAATTTTTTACGTGTGTTAAGGATTTATATCTGTATCTTTTAATGTGGGTATGGACGGACCCCAGGAAAACTAGTTGCTAGGATTGCATTCATAAACAAATAAATATACTACAAAACATAATGTACAATGTCTTTATTTATCCTTTACAGTTTCCACCATATGCAACTAATGAAATTGGCAGGGTGGGAGGATCCAACAGAAGAGAACTTGGTCATGGTTTGTCTATTGTAAATTTTATTATGCAGGCAATATTATGTTATTTTTCCAAGGTGTAATGAAGTTCACGATTATTTTCAGGTGCCCTGGCTGAGAAAGCCCTACGCCCAATTATTCCTAAAGACTTTCCTTTCACTATTAGAGTTACAGCTGAGGTTCTTGAGTCCAATGGTAAGTTCTCAAAAACTTGAGCTAATGCTCTCAACAAAATGAAGGCATACAGTATTTACCATCATTATCATGTTTCAGGGTCTTCATCGATGGCCTCAGCTTGTGGAGGTAGTCTAGCATTAATGGATGCAGGTATTATATCTTAAAGGCCTTTGTGGGTTCTAGCTGTGTTATGTGTGAAAACTATTAATTAACCTATTATCTAATCTGATTTGCAGGTGTGCCTATTTCTTCTGCTGTGGCCGGTGTTGCCATTGGGCTCATATCAAAGCCTAACCCAGAAAAAGTCTCTGAAATTGAGGACTACAGATTACTAACAGATATTCTTGTTAGTTATGATTAATTTTTTTAAATGTTATTATCTTTTGTAAGTACGCTGGTTTGAGGGTTTGTTATCTCTTCAGGGGATAGAAGATTACCTTGGAGACATGGACTTTAAACTCGCTGGAACAAACAAGGGCATCACTGCCTTACAGGTATTTAGGGCATAATACCAAATTTCAACATTGTTGTATTTTAAATGGCTTTTACATCTTAAGGCAGATGTAAAGATTCCCGGGCTGCCTCTTAAAGTGGTTATGGAGGCAATCCAACAAGCAACAGGTAGTTACAAAAGTGATGTACTGTACGTACAAGATAACCACAGTTTATTTTATAATCTAAATGTGTTTTATGCTTTTCTCAGTTGCAAAAAGGGAAATATTGAGTTTAATGAACAAATGCATCGCCAAACCCAGAGATAAGAGGAAAGAAAATGGACCTGTTGTTGGTATGCTTTAGGTTAACATATGACAAAGTAACTGTTTATTTAGTTGTACCCAAGGAATATAATTCTTTGTCAAATTATATTGTCAGAAAATGTGAGAGTACCCGTCTCCCGAAGAGCTAGATTTGTTGGTCCAGGAGGGTATAACCTACGCAGACTGCAAGCGCAAACCGGTATTATAACATGACATTTCAATATTTTTCTCTATATAAATATGAATATAAAGCTAATGTCTTAGTATTATTTTTTGTTGTTTAGGTGTCACAATAAGTCAGTTGGACGAGGAGACATTTTCAGTGTTTGCTCCAACACCAAGCGCAATGCATGAAGCACAAGAGTTCATCAGTGAAATTTGCAAAGATGATGTCAGTCACCATTATTTTGGGTTTTGTGGGAAGTCAACAATGTTAAAAACAGCCAAAAAAGTTACTTTTTATTTTATTTTTTTATTAGCAAGAACAGCAGTTGGAGTTCGGTGCTATATACACTGCCACAATCACGGAGATAAGGTATAATTTTGTACTTGCAAACTACTATGAATTGGCCCATGACATCATGGACATTTTTTATCCACTACAGAGACATTGGCGTCATGGTAAAACTATATCCAAATATGAGTGCTGTCTTACTTCACAACTCACAATTGGATCACAAACGGGTAAGGAAAAGTGTCATTTGAAGCTTTTTATGTTCTTGATGTTTCTGTATTCCGAAATCTGAAATGGATTTTGTTTTAGATAAAACACCCCAGTGCATTGGGTTTAGAGGTTGGACAACAGATACAGGTATCCTAAGACACACTACTCCTGCACTTATGAAGTCACTTTAGTTTTGTGAAATAATGCTAAAAAAATGTTTTTTGTTTGTAACAGGTCAAGTATTTTGGACGGGATCCCACAGATGGCAGAATGAGGCTTTCTCGCAAGGTCCTTCAGTCCCCTGCTGCAACGATTGTTAAAACACTTAGTGAAAAACAAAGTATCTCAATGGAACCTAACAACAGTACCAATTTATGACAAAATGCATCCAAAACAAACTGTTGATTTTTAACCCAGACTGTACCACAGTTCAAGTACCTAAGAAAGTCAAGAGGATCTGGCTGCAGTAAATGGAGAGTCACATGATCAGTGGAGCTCCATTTCTTGATAGGAAATGACGTCAGGTCCACTTTTTCCGTCGCAACATATATTTAAATTAATCTAAATAAAACACCTTTGTTACATTTCACTATCCTTAAAGTTAGGATTAGGGTTAGTTTGGATTAGTTTAAGATAGCGTTGTCCTGCTGAGGTGACGTCAATTCCTGGAGCTGCCCCTCCACTTGCTGCATCCAGACCCTTCTCAAGAAAGCACTTACTTGTAGCTCTACGCGGTATGCATAGCTCGATTTGCTTTCAGTTCATCTAAAAAGATCTGGAGAGCTTGATTATAAATTAGCTAAAGAAGAACACAAACTGTTTTTCCATATTTCCCCCATACAAATGTGGAAACACTTCATCGTGAAGCATGTTTTTTTATGGATAGACCTTCATATTCTGTGTTTTGTAAATAAAACTGACTGAACTTATTTTGTGTAGTGGAAAATTAATGTTTACTTGTATAGCAAGGAGTCTATAAGGAGCTCTGATGTTGGTCACTGAACCTTCACATGGACCCGGAACTTGTGATGCTTATGATAATGGTTGTTCTATAATGTCATTGGACTGGGTCACAGTCTATGGTCACCAACCTTTTTTTTTTAGAGCCAAGGGCAACTTCAGGAACATTAAGTTGTTCAAGGGATAGTTAAAAGCTATATCCTCAAGGCTCTCTCTCTCTCTATATATATATATATATATATATATATATATATATATATATATATATATATATATATACACATACACGCACACACAGTGGGAAAAAAAAATATTTAGTCAGCCAACAATTGTGCAAGTTCTCCCACTTAAAAAGATGAGACTTGTAATTTTCATCATTTTCTCTCAACTATGAGAGACAAAATGAGAAAGAAAATCACACTATGGGTGACAGTGGCGTAGATAGTAGAGCGGGTTGTTTCATGATCGGAAGGTCATGGGTTCGAATCCCACCTCCTGAAGGTGTACACTGTCGTTGTGTCCTTGGGCAAGACACTTCACCCAACCCAGTGTCTGCTTACATCAGTGTATGAATGGGTGAGAGGTTCCTTGCTGTAAAGCGCTGTGAGTGCCTAATGTAGGTGGAAAAGTGCTATACAAGTTGAGACCATTTACCATTGTCTGATTTTTAATGAATTCATTTCCAAATTATGGTGAAAAATAAGTATTTGGTGACCTACAAACAAGCAAAATTTCTGGCTAAAAATGTTTAGCTCGAAAATGTACAGCGTCACCTTTCGGTATGAAAATTACACTATGAGTGAATCGGAAACTATGGGGGGGCTGATCAGCTACTGTTGAGGCGTGTAGGTCGAGGAGATGGCCAGCGCAAAATAACGATGCTCTCACGTCGGTATCGTTAGCCTCTTGCTGGGCATCTTTATTAGAAGAACGATTTGGCAGCACGGGGAACCGCAGCCGTGGCCATGAGCGCATGAGGAAGTTAGCAGAAGGACATCACGTCTACATCCTGTACGCCTCAACAAAATAAGAGCCTCCATTTAGACAGGGAGTAAGAGCGCTATAATAACATTGTTTAACAATTACCAATCAATGATCAATAACTCAAAAACGAAGTGTGCACAAATGATAATTTTGTTGCACAAACATGCACAAACGAAGTGCTAAAAAGTGACACTAATTTGAAGTGAATCGGACATTATGGGGGGCTGATCAATTACCAATCAATGATCAATAACTCAAAAACGAAGTGCGCACACATGCTAATTTTGTGTGCACAAACGTGCACCAAACGAAGCACAAACAAATGACACCATTCTGAAGCAAATCGGACGCTATGGGGGGGCTAACCTTACACAAGGGACCAGGACAACTGATCCGTGTAAAGGAAAGAATGAATGGGGCCATGTATCGTGTGATTTTTAGTGAAAACCTCCTTTCATCATTGAAAACTAAACGTGGCTTGGTCTTTCAGCATGACAGTCAATGATCCCAAACACACCGCCCGGGCAACGAAGGAGTGGCTTCGTAACAAGCATTTCAAGGTTCTGGAGTGGCCAGTCTCCAGATCTCAACCCCATAGTAAATCTTTGGAGGGAGTTGAAAGTCCGTGTTGCCCAGTGCCTGCCCCGAAACATCACTGCTCTAGAGGAGATCTGCGTGGACATGCCCGACTTACAGCTCTTTTAAGAAACACCTTAAAGTAAATCAGTCATGCACCCATTTTAACTAAAATGTAATTTGTAAAGTTTTTTATATTGTGTTTTGTTCATATATTGTTTTACTTGTGACCTGCCTCGGGACTACAGATGTAAATTAGCAGTTTTGCTATAATCTGGCACATTTACAATTTGTGTACAACTTGTATATGATTGTTCGTTAATGTGTGTTGTCCCGATCAAATAAATAAATACATGGGGGAATGTGCCAAAATACCAGCAACAGTGTGTGAAAACCTTGTGAAGACTTACAGAAAACGTTTGACCTCTGTCATTGCCAAAAAAGGGTATATAACAAAGTATTGAGATGAACGTTTGTTATTGACCAAAAACTTATTTTTGACCATAATTTGCAAATAAATTCATAAAAAAATCAGACAATGTGATTTTCTGGATTTTTTTTCTCATTTTGTCTCTCATAGTTGAGGTATACCTATGATGAAAATTACAGGCCTCTCTCATCTTTTTAAGTGGGAGAACATGCACAATTGTTGGCTGACTAAATACTTTTTTATCCCCATATATATATATATATATATATATATATATATATATATATATATATATATATATATATATATATATATATATATATATATATAGTTATAGATATAGTTATATAATTCTATACATTCATTTTATAGGAAGTCTCACGACATCTTTGTGCCTATGGAGATAGGGTTGACCCGTGTTATAGTATACCATTGAAATTAATATAAAAACATTGAATTTTCCATTAAATATTGTCGTTTGATTGTTAAGGGTGACTGGTCTGTCCATTGAGAAAATAGGGGTCAAAGAAAGAAAACAACAAGATGATATATTGAAATGTTCTGTAGGTGGCGCTCATAATAACCATTGGAGGTAGACTGCAGGTTTTTTAGAAAGGCTGCTCACCATTGGTTCACAGCGCGTGGAGGTGGAGACTGACCGCTGTGTAATGCTTGATTGACGTCGAAGAAGAAAAAGAACACAGACGGGATACAAGATGGCGGGTTCTAGATGCTAGCGCAGTAGAGGCCGTTACAGTTGTTGTGTTCTTGTTTTTTTACTCCTCACTTTACTACTCTTATTAAATCGTGTTCATCGGAAAAAACAATGGCTTTTTAATATAGCCTTAATAGTTGTGTACATATTACATTTCCCAGGCTTGCATGTATTAACATGCGGGTGGAAACAAAGTTAACAGGTCGAGGGTAAAACACAGTGAGGCTAGAGGTGTTAGCTTGTTAGGAGCCAGCAACTGTGCTAGCTGCCACACTGTTAGCCATGTCGGACACTCGGCGAAGAGTTAAAGTGTATACGCTAAATGAGGACCGCCAGTGGGACGATCGAGGAACTGGACATGTTTCTTCCACTTTTGTTGAAAGACTAAAAGGGACAACCCTTTTAGTTCGTGCAGAATCTGACGGTAAGTTATTAGCTTAGCATGTAGCCACATTTGTATGCTAAGCTATAGTTATGCTAGTTTGTCTTTAGCTGGGTGATTGCTGGATGAACAGAACTCAATTGTGTACCACTATATATTTTCTAAATTATTTAATAGTTGACTTATATTTCAGACACCATTGCTACAATCCTCATATTGTTGCATTTATATTAGGTTGCGTGGGTTTGAGACCCCTCAACCTTAAAATATGAAGCTGGCGAGTGAATATCTGTAGCATGGGGCCTCAAAGTGTTTTCATGCCTTAAGTAAATATCAAGAGTTTGTTTTTAGCTATGTAAATGCTCAACATTTATAAAGTTTCCTCTCACAGGTGAAACCACATGGCTTGAATTTACAAATCTGTGATAAATGATTGCATTTTGTTTTTGCAACATCTTCACTGTCTATGTAAATAGTGTATTGTATTTTGTCAACATAATTAGTATTTGATGGAGTGGATATTAAATTAAATCTGTTTTATCTTTTAGGTTCACTTTTACTGGAGTCCAAAATAAGTCCAAATACAGCGTACCAGAAACAACAGGTACGATTTTAAGACATTTTACCTGCATTTTACCATGTGTGTTGAGCTGCTGTTTTTCACGATTGGTGTTTGTTGCTCAGTAATAATTGAACAATGTTTCAATCTGTGTGTGTGTCAGAAGAAAGTTAACTTGTCACTGAATATTATAATGACGTTTTGAAGAATTAGTTGTTTATGGTTGTATGGCAAAGTCCAGTATTACAGTGCCTCTCAAAAGTACTAATACACCTTGAACTGTTGCACATTTTGTCATGTTTACAACCAAAAACATAAAGATGTTTAATTTTTTACTGAAAGTTCACACACAAGCAACAGACAACTGTGAAGTGAAAGCAAAATCATACATGATTCTGTTGTTTTTTTTTTTTATAGAAAAGTGACAAGTGGGGCGTGCACAAGTATTTATACAGCTTTTTTTTTAAGTGCATTAAATTGCCGTTATACCATTTCTAATGACTGCAGAATGTTCACACCTTGCCCTAACCATTAAAAAGTCTACCTGTGCGTAGGGCTGGGCGATATGACGATATTAGACAGTCTTACGATCTCCAGAGCAGACGATCTGTCATTTTTGTGGGATCGTTTTATCACGGTTCTAAGCACTTCTGCACAGTTGACTCTCTTCGCCATCAGTGACGTGAACCCAAGCCGCGCACTTACTGCGACGCAATGTCGGGCGTCAATGCGAGCGCTCCTCTACAGTCGCATACACGACCAGGCTCCTCAATCTGGAGCTTTTATACCCAGGGTTCTGTCTCTATTTCAGCGGTGTTTGTCAGTGTCATTCCCCCTTTGTGTTTATTTATTTACCTGGCGACACATGTGCGAAGAAGCGAGTGTGTCCTTCGTCCTTACAGTTCTGTAGGCGCCGCATCTTCTCATTTGTTTAATTTAAATCCTGGGCCGTGTTCACAAATGCGCTGTTTAGCCATGTCTTTGAAAATATAAGACTTGTCCAACTTTGGTGAATTACTTGGTCAAGTAATAACTTAATGGTAACTATCTGCTTCTGGTTAGTCTTTTACACAATAAAAGACACAGTATGTCATCGCTTTAGTAAGACTCTTATTGTGAAAGGGTCAGACAGCAACGAAGCGCCATATCACAGCAACTTGACGTCATGAGAGAGACGTCTCAGAAAAGATGCCAAACAGCAACCGACGCAACAAGCCTTTACCAAAATTAGTGTTACTATTTTACTTTTATTGTCTGGAGTTGTATTGTGTTTTTTAATGTATAGTTAGTTTTGCTGTAGTTCTAAGTCTAAAGTTCCAAGTCTATTTTTGCTGAAAGTTGAATAAATTAGTATATTAAATATTTTACTTCAGTGTGTACTTTAAGTTATTTTAGTTACTATAAAAAAAATTGTGAAAAAATCGAAATCGGGAGTTTATAATTCAAAAATCATGATATTCTATTTTTCGCCCACCCCTACCTGTGCGTAATCTACTCCCAGTATAATTACAGCTGTTCTGTGAGGGCCTCAGAGCTATGGTCAGTGTATTGTAGGGCTGGGCGATGTGGCCAAAAAATAAAATCTCGATTTTTCTACTCGGGTTGGACGATAACGATTTTAATAGATTTGATTGGAAATAAACTTAATCATTGATCTATTATGTAGAACACTGCATAGTCCTGCTCATTAATATTTAGATTCATAATATAGCTTACAATGAGGCCCATTCAAAATAGTTATTTCTGTTTTAAATATTCTTTGTCTGCTCTCAAAAGTAAAACTTCTTAATAAGCCTTTAGTTTTATCATCCTCGAGCTCAGCTGTGATTGACAACCGTCTCCGTGGAGACTCAAGGGGAAAGGGGCGGAGTTAATTTCTTGCAGCAGCTCAGAGCGGCTCAGCGTGAGAGAAGGGGAGAGAAGCAGACCGGGGGAAACTTTATTTTAGCGAAGAAAACTCCATCGCGCACAAAGAAGACACAATGCGCGGCCTTTATAAAGCAGCAGAGATCTCTAGGAAGTCACTGGCTGGGTTCTGCTGGTGTCATTTTCGAAAAGAGTCTCTATGGAGCATCTGAAACGCCGTTAAATGGGAGCACGGTGCTCGTCAGGAGGGCATTCAGCGGCGGACACGATTTTACGATTTAGCCATTTTCCACATGGTCTGATTTTTAAAAGCATGAATTAATTGAATTGATTCGATTTATTGCCCAGCCCTAGTGTATTGGTCACTAAACAACATCATAAAGGCCAAGGAGCTCACCAGAGAGGTCAGGGATAAAGTTGTGGAGAAGTTTAAAGCAGCGCTAAGTTATACAAAGATTTCCCAAGATTTGAACATCTCACGGAGCACTGTTCAATCCATCATTCGGAAAGAGTATAGCACCACTGCGAACTTACCAAGACACGGCCGTCCACCTAAACTAACAGACCGAACAAGGAGAGCACTGGTCAGAAATGCAACCAAGTGCCCCAAGATAACTCTGGAGGAGCTGCGACGTACTGCCGCTGAGCTGGGGGAATCTGTACATGGGACAACTATATGTCGTACTTGAAAGGAGGCCATAAGAAATCCCGTTTTGAAGTTTGCTAGAAGTCATATGGAGGACACGGCTACCATGTGGAAGAAGGTGCTTTGGTCAGATGAGACAAAAATTGAACTTTTTGGCCCAAATGCCAAACGTTATGTATGGCGCAAACCTAACACTGCTCATCGTCCTAAGTGCACCATCCCCAGTGTCAAATATGGTGGGGGGAGCATCATGCTATGGGGCTGCTTTTCCTCAGCGGGGACTGTGAAGATTGTAAGAATAGTTGGGAAGATGGATGGAGCCAAATACAGAGACATTTTGGATTAAAACCTGCTGGAGTCAGCAAGAGAATTCATCTTCCAGCAGGACAATGACCCTAAACACAAAGCTAAATCTACAATGGAATGGTTTAAAAAAAATGTGTGTTAGAATGGCCCAGTCAAAGTTTTAAAGAGGAATGGGCTAAAATGTCAGTCTCTAGATGTGCAAATCTTGTAGAGTCATACCCCAAAAGACTTGCTGCTGTTATTGCAGAACAGGGGGTTCCACAAAGTATTAATTCATGTTGTATGAATACTTGTGCACGCCCCACTTTTTTCACTTTTCTATTTAAAAAAAACCAAAACAATCATGTATCATTTTGCATTGGGTTCAGTTGTCGGTTACTTGTGTGGGAATTTTCAGTAAAAAAATTCAAAATAATGTTTATGGTTGTAAAACATGACAAAATGTGCAAAAGTTCAAGGTGTATTAGAACTTTCGAGAGGCACTGTATGTAACTGATGACTATAAACTAATTACTAAACTACAGTGACACTAATCCTGTAACCCTTACCTTTTTGTATGTCTGTCTTCATAGGACACCCTCATTGTGTGGTCAGAAGCAGACAACTATGACCTTGCCCTTAGCTTTCAGGAAAAGGCAGGTTGTGACGAGATTTGGGAGAAAATATGCCAGGTGCGTATTTGTTTTTTAGAGGAAAAAACACACTTTTAAATGTAGTGTTCACAAAAATGTATGTCTCCAACTCTGATTTAAGGTGCAAGGCAAAGACCCTGCTCTGGATATTACTCAGGATCCAATCGATGAATCTGAAGAGGAGCGCTTTGACGATATCCCTGAGACCAGCCATTTGGTGGAGCTTCCTCCCTGTGAGTTGGGACGATTGGAGGAAATAGCTGACCTGGTCACGTCTGTTCTTTCATCGCCAATTAGAAGAGAGAAACTGGCTCTGGCTTTGATGACTGAGGGCTACATAAAGAAGCTGCTTGGGCTGTTTCGTGTATGTGAGGACCTGGACAACAGGGAAGGCCTTCACCACCTATATGAAATCGTCAGAGGCGTGCTGTTTCTCAATAAAGCAGCTCTGTTTGAAGTGATGTTCTCTGATGATTGTATTATGGATGTGGTGGGCTGCCTTGAGTATGACCCTGCACTTGTACAGCCAAAACGCCACAGGGAGTTCTTGACCAAGACGGCAAAGTTTAAAGAGGTGATCCCTATTACAGACTCTGAGCTACGGCAAAAGATCCATCAAACCTACCGAGTGCAGTACATCCAGGACATCATCTTGCCTACACCTTCAGTCTTTGAAGAAAACTTTCTTTCTACTCTCACATCCTTCATCTTTTTCAACAAGGTGGAGATTGTGAGCATGTTGCAGGTAATTTAACTGTAGACTTTAATGTTACTTTTGTTGTACTTTTAATTTGTTTCAGCTAAAAGCCTATATTTTTTTCCTCATGTTCTTTTCCCGTAGGAGGATGAGAAATTTTTAACAGAAGTGTTTGCCCAGTTAACAGATGATGCTACCGAAGACGGTAAAAGAAGAGAACTCGTAAGTTAAATGTATTGTCTTGTTGTGGCAGCAACATATGACTTTGTTGCTGCCACAAATATTAAAAAGGTCTGGACGTTTTGCTGCTATTATTATTATGAGGATTATCCTAAAAATATTGCTCTTGTGTTTTCTCTTCTTCAGGTGAATTTTGTGAAGGAATTCTGTGCTTTTTCACAAACCCTGCAACCCCAGAACAGAGATGCCTTCTTTAAAACATTGGCAAATCTTGGCATTCTACCTGCCCTTGAAATTGTCATGGTATGTTACTTCTCGTGTGTGTGAGAGAGAGAACGAAGCCTAAGGTTTATTAAACTGATGTTGTGGAAATTGGCAGGGAATGGATGACCTGCAGGTGAGGGCAGCAGCAACAGATATTTTTTCATACCTGGTCGAATTCAGTCCGTCCATGGTCCGAGAGTTTGTTATGCAGGAGCCTCAACAAACGGATGATGTGAGTAATTTTAAATATTGCTTTTAAGTTTATCTTTAACTTGTGGCTTTTGTTTCATTTTCTTGTCTTTTCCAGGATGTTCTTTTAATAAATGTAGTAATCAAGCAGATGATATGTGACTCTGACCCGGAGTTGGGAGGTGCTGTTCAGTTAATGGGTCTGCTCAGGACTCTGATTGACCCTGAGAACATGCTGGCGTCCACAAATGTACGTATCATACACGCTTCAGCTGCTAAAGTTTTTAACCTGGCGATGTGAATCATGAATTATTTTTTCCCCCCCAATAGAAAACTGAGAAGACTGAGTTCTTGAGTTTCTTCTACAAATACTGCATGCATGTATTAACTGCTCCTCTTCTGGCAAATACGGCACATGAAAAAAGTTCTAAAGGTACTGTAAAACAGGCCTTTAATCTGATTCAAGAAACAATCCACAAGTGAATAATTTTCTTAATTTCAGATTTACAAGATGGCACAACTAAAATGAACCCCGTCTGTCCAGGTGAGTCTACAAATATGTACCTATTAAATCAGTGGTTCCCAAAGTGGGGGTCGCAGGACACTGAAGTAGGTTTCTTGAGACAATATTTTTTTTACATTTCTGAAAATGTTTTTTTTTATTAAACGGCATATTTTAGTAAAATTAGGCCAGATGTCAAAGTACAATATCCAAACTTAAATTACTGAACCAGATTTAAAATGTTTTGCAACTTAAATGATTATAAATGCTATTTACATTTTACAGAAGGGCGTCCCAAGGTTGTGTGATTTTTTTTTGGGGGGTCGCGGCCTGAAAAGTTTGGGAACCCCTGTATTAAATACTCAGGGAGAATTTGGCTGTATGTTGTTGTACTGCACTTGTGAATGATGTGTGTCTTGTAAAAAAGATAACTTTCAGACAGCCCAGCTGCTTGCTCTCATCTTGGAGCTTCTGACCTTCTGCGTGGAACACCACACGTACCACATCAAGACGTACATCATGAATAAAGATCTGCTCAGGAGAGTTTTGGTGCTCATGAACTCAAAACACACTTTTCTCGCACTTTGTATGTCAAAGCAAATGATACGCATGTAACCAACAGATGTCTCATTTTTAAAAAACGTTTTACTCTTTCTTAGGTGCACTGCGTTTTATGCGCAGGATTATTGGCCTCAAGGATGAGTATTACAACCGGTATATTATTAAAGGGAACTTGTTTGAGCCTGTCATAAATGCCCTGCTGGACAATGGTACTCGCTATAACTTGCTCAACTCTGCCATAATAGAGCTTTTTGAGTTTATAAAAGTGGTATGTACTTTCTTTGCTCTCGTCTCTTCTTATTTACATGTTATGCTGTTTTTCCTAATGATTACATTGCTATTCCCACCAGGAGGACATAAAGTCTCTGATTGCTCACATTGTGGATAACTTCTACAAAGCACTTGAATCCATCGAGTATGTTCAAACCTTTAAGGGCCTAAAAGGCCGGTATGAACAGGAGAAGGACCGGCAAAGTCAGAGGCTTAACAGGTCAGTAAACCAATATGTGGGAGGGGGGATGGCACAGCGTTTACTGTATACATCGCATTTTTGTTACGGCTAGATATCGTCGGGATGCAAGGTCCATGGATGAAGATGAGGAGTTGTGGTTTAATGATGATGATGATGATGAAGATGGTGAGACTGTGGAAAAAAGCCGCATGGAAGAGGAATTCTCTGACAGCTACGGAAAGTACATGGAGGCCAAAAAAGGTTTGTCACTTAAATCTTAAAAAACTGACTTGGTTGAGGTGCCAACGTGGTTAATTATGTTTCAGGAGCTGCCAATGGAGCCAACAGTGCCAATAACAATGGTAAATCTGCTGCAATCCCACCATCTTCTGCTGCCGTCAGCGTGAGCAGTTCAACATCCTCAGTCAAGACCGTGGCCCTCCCTGCTACACCAGTAGTGAAGGTAATGACATTTCTCTGAATTGAAGAGGGACATTAATGCTTTGAAGCCTCTCTGTATTTTTTTCAATGTGTTGTACTTTTGTTTTTTCTTTTAGACTGCAATGGTTGGCTTGGTGGACTATCCCGATGATGAAGATGATGAGGAAGAGGAGGAGGAAGAGCAGTCTGTGAGGAAAAGGCCGCGCCTCAGCTCCTAAAGCTGTAATGACCTCTTTGCTGAAGTGCGGAACATCTCCCAAACAAGCTGTCCTTAGCCAGCTTGTGTGCTCTGGCCGTTTCTATGGACGGGCAAAGACACTCATCTGGTTGGCCCACATCAAAACTCACTGTAGTAGGAAATGGAGACTAACAACTATCTGAAACTCAAATCTGGAAAATGTTATTTTTATTCAGTAGAACAGGACTACCGGTAAATCCTTGTTTCATCCAAGTTTTCAATGGGCTTTTGCTAGCCGTGTCTGCCCAAGTCACGAGGCCTTTGGGTTTTCATCTCTGAACTAATTTCCTTCTAAACCACATACTCCTGACCAGAGACTGCTGTGGAAACTCCAGTGCCAAGGCGCTCTCTCACGCTGCCCTGTTGCTATAGCAACAGCAGTGAACCTGCTGTGGACCTATGCTACAGCACTCTGTCATTTCATACCTGTAGACCCCTTCAAACCTACATTAATGAGTTCAATAGAAGAGAAGTCGGACCACAACCAGCGAGTGAATGAATTGTGCTCAGAGCCAGTCAGACTAGCGGGACTAGCCAAAAGATTTCAAAAGCTTGACTGGTTGAAACCGTGTGCCACCCCGTTTGGGGGTATAGAAATTTTGACTAATTCCTGGGATGGATGGCCACTAATCGGCTTTTTGAGCCAAAAGACACAAGGCCTTGTTTAGTATAAGCAGGATTCCTCACAATTGTTTGTCAGGGCACGGCCACAGGACTGTGCAGGCCAGATATTTCACTTGTTAAAATTACTGTACAGATGTTTTCCTTTTTAATCATTTCCCGACCTGAAAGGGGGACAAGTTGCCTACCTTTGTTTTTTTGTTATTACACACAAGGTGTGGACACTAATTTCACCCTTTCAAAGTTCTTTTGATTCTATGTAAAATGCAGAGGAATTGAAAATGCTGGTTTTAAAATAACATTTAACTGCATTAAAATATTTTTTTGCAGCCACACACTTGGATATTAGTATCTTTTACCACAAAACTCCCGAGGATGAGACACCGACAAAATACTTCCTATTTCAAACGATACATTTAGCAATTCTTAGGACGTTGCTTAGTTCCACAAGCTGTTTAATTGCCAGTGTAATCATTTAGCTTTAAAATTCAATAGTTTGAGTTTCTATAAAACAATTTATTGAACAGTACATGCCACAACATATTAGACACTGGAATGAATGTTTGTTTACATGGGGTGTTTTTCAGCTAAGATGGACCACTGGCCATAAGATGAATGTACACGAACAAAACACATTTTAATTTCTGTGCATAACAGAGGGAATGACCTCACAAAAACAAATGTGCATTATAATAGCAAAAAGTCGATGCATAAGTACAATTATGTATTTGTTTATAAACTGTGGGGTAATGTGCAGTAGCAATGGATGGTTGTGCTTCCTGGGAAACACCGAAAAATCCTAAATGGTTGTCACGGGCAGATGATACCTGTGTGACATATCGGCTATCATGATACTGTGTGGGACTAACGGCGGCATCTGGTGGTTTGAAAAATGCATTACAGCAGCTTGTTATGAATGAGATGTAAACAGCTGATAACAGGATATCCGCGATTATAATGGGACAAATGAAAGTTAGTGTTACAGCAATTTCAAACTGAAGTCATTGATTAAGATACACTTGACTGATTTAATGAAATACAAAATGCAGTGACAAGAACATATTGTGATCTGGCCCAAATGACAAAATGAGTTGAAATTATTGCTCCCGCTGAACTGGTGCCTCGCTGCATGCGACTTGATACAAAACGACAGTGAAACTGACTCACACAGTGACGCTGCTCGACTCAGGCGTTGCTTTCATCACTAATAGCATACAGAATTATGATAGATACTGTCACCTTTGTGGAAATCTGTGAGTAAGGAAGATCTGCAGTATTTTTAGTCCAGAAAGTAGGTGAACAGCAAGCCTTGTTGCTTTACAGTGAAAGGTGACAGGCGATACCTGATTGTAGGTAAATATTGCAGTAGGAAGGTCATTATTTTTTGATTACTTCTTCTTTCAACTTCTCTGCCAGATGTTTTCTTTTCTGTAGTCTCTTTTTCTCCTCAGCAGAAATTTCCTGTGTAAAGACAAGTGATAACTTTCAATGTAAGCTGCAGTGGTGTATTGTAATTGTGAAAGTTGTTGCATGACTAAGTCTCGAGTTTTTCATCTTATCCGCAAAGAAAAACGTCATGAATCTGTATCCCCTGTGTAAATGAGCTTTAAAGCTCTATGACAGGCAGCTCTAAAGTTCTACAATCGAGGAGCGAAAAATAGACAGCACTAAGTACTGTACATTGAAAGGTATATGGGTCACCTTCGCTTTAGATGAGATAGAAGAGTGAGGTGTCTGAGGTGGACTACAGTTCCCATTCATCTGGGACTGTCCTTTAGCCTCCTGACCAGAAAGAAGAAATCATGTGGAAAAGTTATAAGATGTTAAACATAAGGGGTTTGAAGGCAATAGAAATAAATCAGATGGGAAGACGCTGATTTCTTAAAGTAAAAATAAAAAGTTACAAATGTAAAAAAATTTATTTAGAAGAATCCACCAAGCGATACTTTTAAAGGAGTCATCAGGCTAGGCTAAAAACATCTTGTTGGAGAAAAACTAAAAAGGTTTCTTATGAAGAGACAATACCGGAGCTGTGGGTGCTGGGTTCGGGCTGGACGGCGCCTCCTCGGGTGAACTGCTGTGCTTGCTCTTCTGCTCCTTCAGAGCATGAAGCCGGTCGCGTTGTTGACGAAGATACGCTGCTCTTTGCTGAAGCTGCTCCTGCTCTGTCACAGGTAACTCCTGTGTAAACAAGCCAACGTACGGTCAGCAAGTTATATCTTCAAATGGTTAAAAGGCCCAGGCAACCTATGGATTTCGTCTGATGAAGAGCTAGTGACGACCAAAACAGTGTGGTGCTGAATAAATTCTTTGGGAGCTCAACAGCGGTGCCAAGTCTGTAATCCTTTCAACCTATGAATTTAGCCCTGCTGAGGTGACCAGATCATGTATGTTTTTTTTTTATTATATATATAATAGAAAATATTTCTCATATGTATAATAAAATATATATTTGATTATATATTATATATAATATGTGTTTTCATAATATGAGAAAATATTTCTCATTGAAAAAATGTCAAAAGTGTGCAAAGCAGTTAAAATAAAAGGCTATTTTGATGAATCTATTTCACTTTTTTTGGTTAAAAACAACACAGCCCCACACCATGATTCTCCTTGCTCTATACTTCAAAATGAGCATAGGGTTTGGATGTTGATGTGCTGTTCCATTTGTCCTCCACACATGTGTGTTCCTCCCAAACTATTCAACTTTGGTTTGCGAAAGAGCTCTTGGATGCGCCACTGCACTACTGGATAAATATGCTGTGGACTGTTGGACCCAAAGTTGATGCATGCATGGAATAAATAAGTGAACCCCTGTATTAAATAGCTGGCTGACTCTTCTTTTGCAGCAGTAACCGCTTTTCTCTTGTTGCAGATTAGACGCTCACAATTTTATTTATTTAATTATTTATTTTTGAACAGGGACAGTGTACAATCTACATTAGCCTCAGAAAGGAGAGATGCATTGTACCAGGTTATAGCACTTGTGCTAATTTCCACCTGCAGTCCCTGGGCCTGTTGTACATGTTTTTAGTGGTAGGGGAAACCAGAGTACCCGGAGGAAACCTACGCAGATACGGGGAGAACATGCAAACTCCACACAGAAAGGCCCCGTCCAGGTGGGAATCGAACCCAGACCTTCTAGCTGTGAAGCACGAGCGCTAACCGCTGTACTACTGTGCCGCCCAACGATCAGGATGAATCTTGGACCATTCCTCTTTACAAAACTGCTGAAGATTTCTGGGTTCACTTACTTTTTCAACGCTCTCCTGTGAATGTTTACATGTTATTGCCAATTAAACATGATAAAATGTAAATGTTTGGATGGTATTGGTTCAGGCAGACATTGTTTAATCATTCCTGTGATTTTGATGAAGATCAGACCACATTTAGTGACCAATTTAGGCAGAAATGTGAGAAATTCCAAAAGCTTCAGATACTTTTCTAATGAATTGCTTTTTACATTAATTCAATACTAAAGTAGACTATAGTTAAGCTATCTTTCTGTGACAAACTCAGAATTGCAACAGATCATTGAACTGTTCAGACCTGTCACTGCAGTGACAAAGCAAACCGTTGGGCTCAGAAGCTTGTAACGGTTTGCTTTGGTCCGAACCTTTCTACTTTGCTTTGAGTAAACCACATCAGCAAACCACAGTCCAGTCACCCGATTATATTTCTAAATCAGGATATATCAGGAGAAAGGATAAAAATGTAGTCATTTTGAGGAGCCTGGACAATTGCTTGGACCCCTGGTCTAAAAGGACATAAAGGGTAACATGAAAACAAATTGAAATGTATAATTATAATTATTAATTAATTAATTAATAATAATAATAATTGCTTTTAACTGGCACAGCCATTTTTAATACACTGCCCCAAAAAAACAAATGTCATTTAGAAATGTTTATTTCATGATTGGCGTCTAGGTAGGATATTACTGTATAATAAGTATTTGATATGTGCTTTGTTCAATTGATTAAAGGGTACAGGAATGAGTAATAAATAGCAGAAACGGGTGTCTATAAATAAAGAAGAAAGAATGCAGACTAGACTAAACTCACAGTATATGGCTGAGAGATTCCCGCCTCTAACCGCGCCTCTTCCAGGAGGGCCTCTGTTGTGCTCTGTCCGCTGCTCTGCTCTTTGGAGGTAGCAATAAGACTGGATGAACATGCATTAGACTTCACTGGTGCTCTCACTGCTGGAAGGGCTTTAAGATCCACGCCCTTATTAGAATCTGCATTTAAAGGAAAAAAATATTTTTCAAATATCATGAATCTATTCTATTTATGACAGCACTTCACATAATAAGATGTTAATAAGACTTAAGCACTGTGATAAAACAAAGACCTCAAAAAGTGGTGAGACCTTCAGCAAAAGGATGGAATTGTAAAGGGCAATGGGAATGGGAATTTAAAGTGTTTGTTTGAAGCCATGTACAGTGCCTTGCGAAACTACTAATACACCTTGAACTTTTGCATATTTTGTCATGTTTACAACCATAAACATAAAGATTTTATTTTGATTTTTTTACTGATAGTTCACACACAAGAAACAGACAACTGTGAAGTGAAAGTAAAATGATACATGATTCTGTTATATTTAAAAAATAGAACAGTGAAAAGTGGGGCGTGCATAAGTATTCATACAGAATTTTCAGAGTGCATTAAATTGCCTTTATAACATTCCTAATGACTGCAGAATGTTCACAAACCTACCTGTGCACCTACCTACTCTCCACAAATCTGGCCTTCATGGACGAGTGGCAAGAAGAAAGCCATTATTGAAAGGAGGCCATAAGAAATCCCGTTTGAAGTTTGCTAAAAGTCATATGGAGGACACTTTGGTCAGCTAAGAAAAAAATTGAACTTTTTGGCCCAAATGCAAAATGTTATGTATGGGGCAAACCTAACACTGCTCATCGCCCTGAGTGCACCATCCCCAGTGTCAAATATGGTGGGGGGAGCATCATGCTATGGGGCTGCTTTTCCTCAGCGGGACTGTGAAGATTGTAAGAATAGTTGGGAAGATGGATGGAGCCAAATACAGAGAGATTTTGGAGGAAAACCTGCTGGAGTCAGCAAGAGAATTGAGGCTGGGGCGGAGATTCACCTTCCAGCAGGACAATGACCCTAAACACAAAGCTAAATCTACAATGGAATGGTTTAAAAACAAACATATTAATGTGTTAGAATGGCCCAGTCAAAGTCCTGACCCAAATCCTATTGAAAATCTGTAGAAAGACCTGAAAACTGCTGTTCATAAACGCTTTCCTTTTAATTTGACAGAAGACTTGCTGCTGTTATTGCAGCAAAAGGGGGTTCCACAAAGTATTGAGTCATGCTGTATGAATACGTATGCACGCCCCACAGTAAAATAATTCTAAATAAAATCTTTATGTTAGGCGTTGTAAACATGACAAAATGTGCAAAGGTTCAAGGTGTATTAGTACTTTCGCAAGGCACTGTATTCTTAATTTGTTACCTGAAGAACGCTGTGCTGGTGTTTCTCTATTGTGATCTACAGTTTTGCCGTCCTCAAATGAAACTGTTCTGCCACTGACCTGCAGAGGTCAAAACAAGATTGTGACAACCACCAACAGGGCATGCTAAAGAGCAGCTAAGCATACTATTATTCTAAGGATCTTTGTTGGGGCTTGTGTACACCTAATGAGCAAAACATATGTACCAAAGACAAGCTTACAAAACAACAATTCTAATGCTACAGTTAGTTACCAGAGCGGATTCAGAGGCAGTGTTTCCGTTCATTGCTGGATCTGAGTGACCATTAATGTCACGGTCAGTCTCCTGTGTTTTTTTCTTTGTAGGAATAAATTACATTTGGTATTAGGTCATCTGAAACCAACTCAATAGGAATCTAGCTCTAAACTAAGAGTAAATCATTCATTGTTTTGTAGATTGGATAAAGAGGAATTAAAATAAATGTTGTAAGGTCTACTAGAGCACAGTTCTTTGACTTACCTTGGCAACAGTGTTTTGTTGACTTGAAGTGGAGGCTTCAATTCGCACTTTGCTGCTTTCTCTAAGTGGTTTATCTGAGGAACTGCTGGATGTGGAACCATTCTCTTCATCTAACAGCATCCGAATGGACAGCTCCTCTTCATACTGTTCTTTTGACTTTCTGAGGACAGAGTAACAACATTAGCCTAACAACAAAATTATGTGGGCTTTATTATTTGTGGAACACTATTTGTTTTATTATGGCAGATAAAAACAGATAGTGACTTAACATATCATTGTATACCAACAATATTTCAGCTAGTTTCTTGTATTTAATATTGACCAAATGATAACATACAGTATATTTGTTTGTACTAAATCTATGTGTTTTATTCATAAAGACTTCAATAAGTAAGCAGACACCATATAATGAAGTTATCATGTGTTAGTGCAGGGAATTAGAAACAAGTTCCAATGTAATTAGCTGCGATGTTGCCCGTGTAAGACAAGGGGGATCAAAAAAACGATTTTTCTCAGTTACTTGCTCAGTGTCATTCCCCTCCAGCCTAAATTAGCTAAACCTTAAGGAGCTTACAGACGGTCCCATCAGCCTCAGTGTGCTCTACTTGGCCTCAGGGCTGCTAACCAAATCCCATTATAGAAAAGTGGTAGCTGCCTTGGAGCTTCTAGATATCAGGCTGGACACAGTCAACGGCACCATGCAGGGGAAGTTTACACTTTCAACAGAGAAAATATTTGAACTATACACCATTATGCAACATGAACACAATACCAATCCACACACTATACTACTATATCTGTGTGTGTTGACACATTTCTCAAAGCGCTACACTGTAGTCATTATTCATACATTCGGTAATGTGGCCACAGCTGCCCTGGGCACCACCGACCACCACCAATCACCAATCACTCATTCACACTCTGCATTCATAGGCAATGTGGGTATCTTGTCCAAGGACACGACGACAGTCTCATTATGATAACATTAATGACTTTTCTATAATGGACTTTTCTAATATATGAATTGCATTGCAAATGCAAAACAAGGCAATATCCAACAATGCTTCTATGGCACATACTTTAGAACCTCATGAAGAATCTTCATCTCCTGTTGCTGCAGTTCACTCATCACATCTTCCCCATGTGTCAGACACTCGGGAAGCTCACCTGTGCACGGACAAACACGAGTGAGCTGTTATCTTATACTCTGTATTTGTCTTATTAATCATACCATTCCTCTCCTTGATGACCCTTAGAGCTTGAAGCTGAAGCTCCATATTTTTCTGCACCATCAGTGACCGAAACATCTGGAAGTCATCAGTTGCCAGAACAGGCTGAAACACTATCTATAAATCCACAGAAAAGAAATCTCAGATACATTTTTCAAAAATATGCTGTTTGTATTTGATATTAAATGACTCCTCTAAAACCAGGCTATGTTGGTTTGTGGAAGCTCTCAATCATCCAGGAATTTTCTGTGGGAGTAGAGGTTTTCAAAGTTGTCGACTGGACTTGGTTTTTGAGTTTCTGAAAGGCTTCCTCTTGTTAACTAGGTTTTCTCCTGAAGTGTGGTAATTCAAGAGGAAACCTAGTGTTACTCTGTGCCCAAGCATACATTTGAGGAAAATGTTCATACTAATGAACTGGGTCGATTTCTTTCACATCACACATCTCTATAAAGGGTGTTTTGTGGGAAAAGTAAAAATCTTGCATAATTAAAGGCACTATACCGGATTTTTTTTCTAGTTGTGGAACGAAATTTGATTTGCCCTCCTTTAGTATGGTGTAATCTCAGACATTTGTGGGGAAAAACACTGTGCATCTAATTATAAAGCATTATCTATTTCATGAACTTACTGGTTAGTTTTACAGCATTTCTGTGAAAGTGACCCTGAAAAGCAACCCTGTGAAAAGTGCCTATAAACCCGTCCTTGTGAAGAAATGGGATGCTACAAATATGTTAGGAAAGTTGGGAATGAGTTTGGACCAAAACGAATTAATTAATCAATTTAGTGGTCCTCTTTCATTGTTTGTAATACAAAAAAAAATCATTATAGGACCTTTAAGGCATAACATTTGATTTGCCCCCCTTTAGACACACGTTCTAACTTTCATACCACATACAGTGCCTTGCGAAAGTACTAATACACCTTGAACGTTTGCACATTTTGTCATGTAGTCATGTCATAAAGATTTTAATTAGAATGTTTTACTGAAAGTTCACACACAAGTAACAGACAACTGTGACGTGAAAGTAAAATGATACATGATTCTGTTATTTAAAAAAAAATAGAAAACCAAAAAGTCGGGCGCACATAAGTATTCATACAGCATGACTTAATACTTTGGGGAACCCCCTTTTGCTGCAATAACAGCAGCAAGTCTTCTGGGGTATGACTCTACAAGATTTGCACATCTAGAGACTGACATTTTAGCCCATTCCTCTTTACAAAACAACTCAAGCTCTGTCAAGTTAGAAGGAGAGCGTTTGTGAACAGCAGTTTTCAGGTCTTTCCACAGATTTTCAATAGGATTTAGGTCAGGACTTTGACTGGGCCATTCTAACATATTAATATGTTTATTTTAAACCATTCCACTGTAGATGTAGCTTTGTGTTTAGGGTCATTGTCCTGCTGGAAGGTGAATCTCCGCCCCAGCCTCAATTCTCTTGCTGACTCCAGCAGGTTTTCCTCCAAAATGTCCCTGTATTTAGCTCCATCCATCTTCCCAACTATTCTTACAATCTTCACAGTCCCCGCTGAGGAAAAGCAGCCCCATAGCATGATGCTCCCCCCACCATATTGACAGGGGGGATGGTGCACTCAGGACAATGAGCAGTGTTAGGTTTGCTCCATACATAACGTTTTGCATTTGGGACAAAAAGTTAAATTTTTGTCTCATCTGACCAAAGCACCTTCTTCCACATGGTAGCTGTGTCCTCCATATGACTTCTAGCAAACTTCAAAACGGGATTTCTTATGGCGTCCTTTCAATAATGGCTTTCTTCTTGCCACCTGTCCATGAAGGCCAGATTTGTGTAGAGTATGACTTATAGTTGTCCCATGTACAGATTCCCCCAGCTCAGCGGCAGTACGTCGCAGCTCCTCCAGAGTTATCTTAGGGCACTTGGTTGCATTTCTGACCAGTACTCTCCTCGTTCGGTCTGTTAGTTTAGGTGGACGGCCGTGTCTTGGTAAATTTGCAGTGGTGCTATACTCTTTCCATTTCCGAATGATGGATTGAACAGTGCTCCGTGAGATGTTCAAATCTTGGGAAATCTTTGTATAACATTAACGCTGCTTTAAACTTCTCCACAGCTTTATCCCTGACCTCTCTGGTGAGTTCCTTGGCCTTCATGATGTTGTTTAGTGACCAATACACTCTGACCATAGCTCTGAGGCCCTCACAGAACAGCTGGAATTGTAGTAGTAGAGTAGATTACACACGGGTGGCCTCTATTTAATGGTTAGGGCAAGGTGTAAAGGCAATTTAATGCACTACAAAATGCTGTATGAACACTTATGCAAGCCCCACTTTTCACTTTTCTATTTTTTTTAAAAATAGCAGAATCATTTTGCTTTCATTTCACAGTTGTATGTTACTTGTGTGTGAACTTTTAGTAAAAAATTCAAAATAAAATCTTTATGTTTAGGGTTAAAAACATGACAAAATGTGCAAAAGTTGTGTATTAGTACTTTCGCAAGGCACTGTAGTATTACTAATCTATGTAGGTATCAGTAATTCTGTTTTCTTATCTATATGACATCTATCAGCATTTATGTCCTTCATAGTTGCTCAGCAAACTTTGATTGCAAGTGTATTAATGAAGCTAGTCGTTCTTTGAGTGGCCATTTAATTAGATTGCCAGTGGATTGGAGTGTTGTCCGTGCATTCAGGTCAGGCTCTGAATAGTGTGCCAGAATTGGGCACTACATGCTCACTGCACCTGCAAGGTTTTGGACTTGGCAAAAGGGGAAGTGCATGCATCCAGAAACTGCTGCTCATCAATGCCAACCTCTTGCATATAATTCTCTAACAGCTTCTCCACCTTCAAAAAAGAAGAAAAAAAATCAATGCAACTTACTGAGCCTGCAAAAAGAATAAGAAGTAACTTGATGCCAAATTATTCACAAAGAAATAATCTAAAAATTGCAGACTGGTGGTACAAAATTATTTTACATACTAAATCATTAAGCTAAGAAATGTACTCACAAGTTTTTTATATTGCTGATGGATTTCAGTATATGACAATTTATTTTCCTCTTCATCATCAAAAACTGTAAAAGTAACACGTTTTGGTCAACATTTCATTTTGCACTTGTCAGTGCATTTCAAAGTCAATGTGCTAAACTAAAGACTGGTGAAAAATATACACATTTTATGTAATCAATGTAATATCCTGTTAGCATGGTTAGCCATGGAGCTAACTGGTCAGTGACCACAAATCCAGACTAGCCTTACGTTAAGAATTTTTTTTTTAATGTATGAGCTGTTGAGTTGTGTACCTGTGCATTTGTTTTCCATAAAGTCCGTGACTGGAATGACCCACTCGGGGCTACCCAGGTATCCGACAATGCTCTCCAGAACCCACTCGCTGTCATCCTCAGCCATGTTGGCTCAAGGATAACAACACCCACACAGTCGCGTTTTCTCAGTTTGTCGAGTTCAGTCTTGTTCGAGCACGACGCTTCATCATGCATAAACATGCAAAATCCCCCCTGCTTTGTCCGCACAGTCGGCTACAGTTTGTCGATGGCTGCTGTCATTGCCTCTAGTCTTTTTGAGGGTATAGTTGATCGGTCTGAAGTACGCACTCATGAGTTTAGCTGCGAGTGTGACGCCTAATCGGTTACCATGGAATCCGCTACGTCATCCTTTTAGAAAGGCGTAGCTCCGGTATGGGACCCTTCAATATACTTCAATGATGGGACCCCTAAAACACGCTCTTAGGGAACACCAAATTTGACTTGAGTGATAGTATTTATGATAATAATAATAATAATAATAATAATAAATAAATAAATAATAATACAAAAGATGGTGCTTTTAGGGTCTACCCTAAATAATATTTAGGGTAGACCCTAAATAATATTATTTTTATTATCTTATATTATAAGATAATAAAAATAATAAACAACATTCATGAACTCCAAAAAAACAACCCTCGTTGGGTTGGCACTTGCACAGCGCACATCCTCAGGAGGGCTCTGTCTAACAGTGTAGTCTAAAGCATTTAATTATTTATTTTTTAGGTAAAAAAGTGTAAATCAACTTATACAGTAGATGGACATAAACCACAAGACAAACTGGATACATAGTTTTATTAATAATAAAAATGTAAGTATATTTCAAATGTGCGCATTATCAATGTTTTAATTAATACATTCCCCTTGTGTTCTTAAAGGTAATTATATTGTTATAATCTCTAAAAAGGCGCATACTGTGCAGTTTATATAGGCAAGGCATGCGAGCAGTTGTCATGCCATGGACAGAATAAAGGTCAGCGACATGTAAAAGCATATACAGTGTCCATCGTGGTGAAACTGCCAGTGACAGAACTTGGGTTTACAGTTTTCATTTGCAGTTACCTCATTCTAAAGTATGTATAAATCTCAAGACACTTGGGACTACGAGCCACAACCAATTATAAAACAAACTGGATTGTCAACCATAGAATTGCATGCCAACATAAACACATTTTTCCAGCTTTAATAAAAAACAACAACAAATAAACAGACAAACAAATAAACAAAAAGGCAGACAAGACACAGTTTCTATAATAACTAATAAAATGGTTAAAAGCAAGGACATCATTCAAACAAACTAACTAACATATAACAATAGAAACAGGTTGGACTTGAGTGAACATAAGTGGGCATTAACACAGTACTTTTTGCAGTAATGTTTTCCAGACCAGTCCAGATTACCACTTTTTGAAGTGGAGAGAGAGAGACTAGGGTGACCTGCGACCACCTGTCCCTCTTTTGATTGCACTACATTTTATTCCCTTGTTCCACCAATTTCAATAATGTCCCACTTTTCAGTGCTACAGAATATGACAGATTATCCATGATCCTTGCATAAAATGTACAATATCATGTGTCATAACGTTCTGGGTTAGAATACTTTGTGACTTATTTCTATCCCAATGTGTGCTTTGTTGCTAAAACAGGAGATGAAACGCTTCAATACTATTCTTCATCTAAAGTTTAAATATTTCATGTCTGTCCCTCCATTTCCCACCAAATCTCACAACTTGTCCCACTTTTACTAATCAGGTTGTGACCCTACCTAACACAAAACATACCTGCAGTATAGTGATTTTTTTCCGACATCCACAAGAGGGCAGGATTTTGCCATTATCCCCAGAAGAAGATTTAAAATTGATACAGACAGATTTCTAGCAAGTGAAATTTAATTTAAACGCCACCAACAGTGCACTGGAAAGTCTTGCTGTTGGCGTCTAGTGTTTTTATATGTTCAATTTTGAATGTCATGAGAAGGGAAGCATACAGCATATGTCTGCCACTGGTAAGACATTAAATAAAACATCTCATCTTATCAATTCATTTTGTGTTCACAACTAACAGTCCAAGGTGCATAAGCCATGTACTTGAGGTTAAATTGCAGTTAGTGTTCAAAATTCATAGCATTGATTTGGCTCTCAGCAGACCCCTGGTCTATACTGCAAACTGCTCTTTTAGCATTTGCTCAATAAGTCATAAGAACATTGCATTTGGTGCATCTAGAACAATAACTCTTAAAGGAGGCAGTTATTAACCAACATAAAATCTACACTCATTTATGTAAGAAATATAGATGAAAGGAACAACAGGTTGTAACATTCACTGACATTGTATAAAAATATTCCATCAACATTTTCAGTAGTAAGTCAAAACTTGTGCATGTGTACACAGTACTCTTTGGAATACAGGATAGAACTTCTTTGTTGTTTGGGATTATAAGAGTAATTGATAAAACTACAACTACTAAACTACATTAGGTTTTTGAGAATTTGTCGTTTGAACAGGAAAGTGTGACATGCACATTTAAGTGGGTGTGTAGTAAAAAAGACTGTAAATATGTCAAATTTCTGAATGTACTTATTGTACAATTATTCACAGGAGCCCCTTATCAATTCAAGTACAAATAGAAGTTACAGGAAATGATCATTAGCTAAACACAGCACTTGCATATATTTAGATCAATATTTAGTGGCTGTGAGATCAGTAGAAATTAATTAGATCAATGGACGTGAACCATGTTAATCTCTCCAATGCGTCACCATTATGGCATTGAGAAGGGCAGTTTGAGTTATTATAGAGCATTATGGAGTAATATATGGTTGTTTCTCAGTTATCCAATTTAGTACACAAACAGGCTGATTGTTTTATTTTGATCTCAACTAATTTAGTGTGGCAGTTTGGAACTTGTGTTTTGTAGTAAATAATTCATGCTTTTGTATTGTGACAGCTAAAATAGTCATTCTGTTAAAACCAAAATACATTTGCAAGTTCATAATTGTCCATTCAAAGTGCTGTACTCCCAAGGAGACATTGTAATCCACCTGAGATCTCCTCAAGTTCTAATGACGACTGCTTTTTTTGTTTGTTTTGTTTTTCATTTGTCAAATTGGCAAGTCTTTTCTTTTTTTTCAAAATATAAAACATCCATAAGAAAATGCTACAAAGAGCCATTGGATGTCCAAACATCATTCAGTGTAAAGGAAGGTCACAGGGGCAGGTTGCTGGTCTCCCTGCTGCCGCTGCTCTCTGCCGTCTGACTGGCCGCATCCCCTTCACTGTCCCGGTCATTGACATTCATGGGTAGTTTCTTGTTGTCATGGCGACTGGTTTTGATTTGTCCTCGTTCTTGATAATTCTCTATAACCAGTCCACTTGTTGCATCTTGGTGGGTAATCTTAGCCACTTTGTCATCATAGTGTCTTGTTATAAATTCTTCGTCCTTTTTTCTAATCGGTGCAGGTCTCTCGTCATTGATACTGTCATGACGCGATGTTTTAATGGGTGCCAGCCTGTTGATCTGATGCTTGTTGCAAACAGGGATCTTATCAGCTTGTAGTGAGCGGGTGTGATGGGAAAACCAGTCTCTTTCAAAAGCAATCCGTAGCTGGTCGACTACTGTAGAGTTCCTCTCATTATCATCGTCTGTTTGACTGATGACTAAACCAGCTCCGGCGTTGTAGGTAAACTCATTACCCACCCAGTCAAGATTACCTGGAAAAACAACAAATGTCGAATAATATAGACAAATAATTCAGATGTACTCACCTTGAAAAGGTAGGGTATGTGGCATACACTCTAAGAGTCACAGCTCAGCCTGGGTTACTCTGAATTGCATACTCACTCTATGTGGACTTTATGCTAAGAACCATCATCACCTTCACTCACTGAGCTTGAACCAATGGAGGCCTGCACTAGCACTGATTTGACCATTGTTAAGAGCACAGAGAACAGTCCTACACATCCTAACATTTACTATGGCCTTGAAGCATGTTTCACGCTGTACAGTGGCCATTGGCTAACGATGGGGACTTTTTATTGTAAATGCACTGACAGGCAATAATAACATTAATTTCACAACATCACCTATGAGTCTGTCTCCAGTAGGAGGAGCTCAATATCCAAACAATTAATTAATTACTACAAATTATCTGCCACGTCAGAAAATTGGATGGTAAAATTCCCCCAATTTTTACACAAACTGTGTGGTCCTCAAGTTATTCTTATCCTGTGCGAATAGGGCTTTTGCATTGCAAAAACAGAAAAATGTTTAAACACAAACTAAAACGTTTGAAGTTATCTAAATACAGGTGTCATTTAACCTGTATTTAGATGAACTGTCGACTAAACTCAGAGCCTGTAATACTGGCTGTGTCACTGGAAGTATTGTTCAAAATCATCTTTTGTATGCAGACGATTCAGTCGTGTTTAGTAAATTCAAGGAAGATAAGAGCATGACATTTCCCAACGTTTGTTTGTGTAATGATGTTCTGCATGCTGCCAACAAAATCAAGAACCTCGGGCACATCATCACTGAGGACCTGTCAGATGATGAGGACATTTACAGATAATGCAGTGTTGTATCCCCCGGCCAATACTCTGGCACGGACGTTTGGCTGTTGTACAGAAAGAGGAAAGCTGACTTTATTTAAAGTGTACTGTACTCCCTTGTACACGGTTCATTTCTGGACTCATTATAAGAAAGCCAGCATGCGCAGGCTGCAGGTGGCCTATAATAATGCTTTGCTTGTTTTTTTCAAGAAGCTGAGATGGTCAAGTGCCACAGAAATGTTTGTCAAAGCCAGAGTGAACCCTTTACAGGCCGTACTACGAGCTTTGATGTACAGCTTAATGTGTAGACTGAACATGTCTGAAAATGAAATAATAGTGTCCCTTACAAATATAAAATGGAGTGCGACATGTTATCAGTTGTCTTTTTAAGATGCCATCTTAATTGTTTGTCTGGTCCTTTTATTTGATTTTTAATGGACTACAAGTCCGGAATAAAGTTGAATTGAATGAATTGAACAAACTCTCTTCACTCACCTAAATAAATGGCTCTGTCCGTCACCATGTATCTGTTGTGGTTTATGCCTTGGACGTTGCCATTTCTCAGCACTCTGGGTCTGAAGAACTTCTACGCAGATAAACAGATAGACAAAGCAGCAATAACATCAATAATAATAATAATAATAATAATAATAACATTCTACTATCTTTGTTTTATGGAAAGCAAATATAGTTGTCGTAACATAGGAGGTGATTTAGTGAATGATTGGGGTCCGTGACATGATGTGTGCGTTCGAAAAGAGGACCCCCAATATATCTCATGCCAGTAGACCATATAGACTGGGTATAACATGCACTAACCGCCTCCAGAGAGCAGTTGACTTGGTCCATACAGAGGCTCCTTAGAGACCAGATGAAGTTGAACGTCAGAGGATGGGTATTTTCCCAACAACTTATCAGCAGACGGACACGGACATTCCTCAAGATCAGGGCCTCGCGGATAAAGCCATCGATACGAGACCAGTACCTTGACAAAGATACAGCAATTGGGTACACATCCTTAATGAACAAACAACATATTTACTACTGCTAAGCTACAAAGTATGAAGATTTGTAGTTATTTTATTGGGATACAGTAAAATATATCAAATACAATACTTATTATAGTAGAGGTCTGAAAACGTCCTAAATTCATTGTAATTGGATGGAACGTAAATACCGACCTGTTACTATTTCTGCCAAAGAGCGGGAGGTAATCTGTGATGGAGATGTAGATAAAATGTTGAGCGTCCATTATAACTCTGCCGATGGCTTCCAAGTCACTGCTGCGGTCTTTGGGTATGAACGCATCCGGAGAGGTCTGTTCGTGGAGAAGGGTATATGGCAATTAGATTTTGAGTGACTCAGCTTTTAATGTCCTTGTAACATAATTCATAAAGTCATCTTACAGAAAAGCTTACATAATAGTGCACACCGGGATCTGCAAATGTACTGTTCGTTGTGGAGGGAATCGCTTGTTTGTATTAACATCAATCAAGGGAAGATGGACAGTCCCGTCAAATGAACAGCATGCTCCTGCAGATCTCTAGACAACACTATCGCTCACCCCTAAAGGAACGATGACACTGTGTACCGAGGAGAACCGGTGTAAGAATAATGTTCTTCTCCTTCAAAGTTGTCAACAGCTCTGGGAAACTGGAGTGTGTGCTGCAGTCAGTTGTTTCTTCTAACTTTGCATAAAAACACTGAATAATAAACTTACATATTGTGATTACCAATGACATGCAATGATTATGAAGAAACGGAGGCATTTATTAGTCCTGTGCACACCTCCATCACAAAAGAGTTTATCAATGTCTCCAGTCTCCACCACTGATCTCTTTTTAACTCCTAATTTATTAGAACGTGACTGCGCTGATTTCAAATTGGCCTGCAGTGTCCTCCGCAGGCAGTAATGAGCATGACACAAGATAAAACAGTGGATACAAGCTTTCACTTTCAACAAAAGCACGTTGCTAACAAATCAACGGTACAGTGGTGAACACACTATTTGTGCAAAACTGCTCAGAACATGTCCGGTGATAATTTATTCACTGTAAAAGCACTAAGGACAGTTTTGGGTTTTATTTCTAGGAAATACAAATCACTTTAGCAGTAAA
Organism: Proterorhinus semilunaris; assembly: GCA_021464625.1. Taxonomy (NCBI): domain Eukaryota; kingdom Metazoa; phylum Chordata; class Actinopteri; order Gobiiformes; family Gobiidae; genus Proterorhinus; species Proterorhinus semilunaris. Next base: position 20,366,136 of record CM038357.1, read on the forward strand.
AGAAGAAACAACCAAATTAAAGGTGCATTGTGGAAATCTTTATGCAAACCCTATCAAAGACTAATGCGTTATTATTATTAAAGTAACTCACAGAGACATAGGCCTGAGCCTTGCTGTTGTTCAGAGTCAGGTCTAGTGGCTGGTCTCTGTTGAAAAGGGCAAAAAGACGCTTGGACCAGAAGGTAGGGATGAAGTCTTTGTACTGAAGGCCCCAGTACAGACTGAACACTTTGTGGAGGTCCAAGGCCAGACAGCTGCAGTTGTACACCACGATGCCCAGCTCCTTTTTCTGGACACACAAAATATAGCAAGGTCATGCATAGGGGCTCATTTGAATTGTATTAAACAAAGTAAAATGCAATACTGAACATTATAAGAGAAATACTACACATCCAGCTAGAGCCACATTCTATTCCAGAAAAAATATGCCCTTGATCCTTTTTGCCGCAAACAGTTTTATGAAGCGTGCTGATACACTTTCCCCTGACAGCAACAGTGGTGAGCGAGGTGACGGAAGAATGGATTTTCTCCTTAGCACTTTTTAATTTCTCTGTCTTACGTTCATAAAGGTGAATCTTTCAAAATAATGTGGGGAAAAAAACATCTAAATTACTATTTCTGTATTATATACGTTTATTCCAGTTATACCTTATATCAAAGCAGTCGGGCTCCATTCAGTAATACTTGAAAGTATTTTTAAAAAGAGGCTTAATTGGAGTTTTTGGACATTTAGACGGTGGCGGTTCCAGGAGACCCCCTCCTGGAACCGCCACCTTAACGTGGTGGAGGGGTTTGAGCGCCCGAATGATCCTGGAGCTATGTTGTCGGGGGCTTCGTGCCCCTGGTAGGGTCTCCCATGGCAAACAGGTCCTAGGTGACGGGTCAGACAAAGAGCGGTTCAGAAGCCCCTTATGAGAGACCAACAGGCAGATCTATTTGGTCATACTAACAGATAACTACAATAAAGACTGTGAATTACCAAGGATCATGGCTAGTATTATCATGATTATAAGGAAACAGGGCAGCAAAATGCTTCATCTTTGTTAAACATTGTTGCAATGCCATTACCATGTTACCAGTAAAGTGTGACCATGTAGCTCAGTGATCACCAATAGGCGACCTGTAGCTTGTTCCCAAAATGTAGTCAACATGCTCCCAGTTAATGTTCAGTTTTACATGCTAAGCAATGATAGGCGAAAGTGTTATATCTATGTTATATTTAATCATATGAAGCGTAAGCACCAGCAGTGAATTGATGTATAAAACTGTATTCTGTTTTGGTTAATTTCATGAGAGGATGTCGAGAAAAAACTGAATTATCAGATTATATTGGTGATATTGGATACCGTGGCCAGTGATCTCCAGTCCATGCTTGCGCTGCCGAAGTAGAAGTGCTTGTTGTCGATGACCCAGAAAGACGAGTGGAGGTGACCTTTGGTGAGTGCTGTCATGTTTAAATAGTGGACCTCAGCATCTGCAGACGTATAATGAAAGATTTAGTTGCTGGAAGATTGCATCGCAAACAGTAATATCGGGAGAGATGGACAGTACAGATCTAAACATGGAGCACTCACAATATCTGCCAAGCATTATCAGCTCAGTGGAGTCAGCAATCCCACTGGAGATCCTCAGCTGGACCCCTCTGGATTTGAGCCCTTGAAGCCTGGACAGCAGAGCCCGGCCCTGAAACAAATATGACAACAGAGGTCAAGAAAATGAAGCAAGAGATTTTCAACCAACCAAACAAACAGTGTTAACAAATCGCTGATCAGGAGCAGAAACCCGCCTCAACTACAATTCCAGCTCCTGAAATACATGTCACTCTATAATAACAAAAATATTTCACTTACTTTGCACAATTTTACACTGACCAGTACCTGACCAAGCAGTATTTTGTACTTTGTCTATGCTGAATGCACTTTTATATTGGAGAGAAAGAAACCTGTAGGAACCCAATTTGTGGAGAAATATCCAACGCTGTTGGGGTGAGGAAAAGTTCCTAAGAGACAAGGAAACTTTGTACAGCCAATCAAAACTTAAAGTGCTGACAGGACGTTCTGCGAAAGTACCACACTCTCCAACTGCACTAATGATAATCTGTGGCTCAACTGCTTCAACCCTGAGAGGACATAACTATTTCAACAGTTCACCTGCAATCACCCCCTGTATTAAGGGTGTCAGTCCGCTCTGCACCTCTGCACATACACTGATGTTCTCTTTGGCAGCTGTTCAAGATGGGCCAGTGCAGAGAGAAAGCTCCGGGCCCGAGGCATCTGAAGAAGCTATTACTTTTCAATCAGTGGCCCCAGGCTTTCATTACCTCTGACATATCCTACTGTTTAAAAGCACTTCCTTGTTAGGATGCGAGTGGACATACTTCCAAAGCTGCAGGCAAGCTCAGTAATGACCTGGTTAACAACAGAATACAAAGTCAGTTTATATCTAAAGAATGCAAAATGATTTATGAATTGTGTTTAGATTTATTTATTTTTTAATGTAAAATGTTGCTAATTCAGTCATTTCTCATCTTGTTTTGTGAAATAACAATCCTAAAAAGCCTTTTGCTCTGACCTTGTCTGATATAGACTCTCTATGCCTAAAACAACAGTGCATGAAAGTTTACACTGAAATGCTAATCACTTTAAAGCCACAATGCAGATTATTCCAGGTAATACGCATCTGTCATACATGGAAGTGATACCAAAATTTGGTATCACTATATGCAATATGCTCCTATTGGTGAGTTAGATTTGCATATTGGCAATGCTATTTTTTGCAATGTGTTACCAAAATAAAGCATTTGGAAGAGGACCTGATATTATTTTAACCCAGCTAAGTGCATTGAAAGCAAAGGAGAAACATTTCCATAGAGACGAGCTGGTGATGTCCCACTCTACCAGAAAATGTACGAGTCAGGTCTGAAGAAAGGCGAACCCGCTCACAGTAAAGACGCAGTTTTTTTTTGGTCGTATTTTATTCTATTTATTGGGTGAAATAACATTTTGGTTCTCCCCAGTTACCTGTCTGGCAGCCGGTTGAAAGCTGGACTCATAATCGGAGGAGTTGAGGAGCCACAGAGGTGAGACTATCTCTACCACTCGAAGCGCCTGGTCCAGCAGACTGTACAGCCCCTCTGACAGTGGCAGGTGGGACGAAGTATTGTCTGCAAATGCCACGTCTTCTGGGATGTTTTCTACCAGCACTGCTCTGCAAAACAAACAGAGAAAATACGTATAGTCACAATCAAATGGCTGCCGTGTAGCCGAACATTGTGTGTCATTTTGAATAACCCACAAAAGCAGTTCTGTTCGAATGATTATGAGCTTGGCGCTATTTTAAGAAGGTTATACTGTTGGTGTTTCTGCCAAGGTTTATAACATTCATAACCTGGAGTCTTTTTCTCCCTGCCTCCATGGGTCATTACCTTACTGTAATGAGATAAAAGAGAGATCTCAGGCTTAGTATGCAGATAGATTTCATAATTAACTTGAATAGGCCACCTCTGATGCGAGTAGTGGGAATATACAGCAATGCAAATTCATCTGTAATAAGTAGAGATTAAATTACAACTAAGTAAGGGATAGGGGAGTCATTTTTGCTGTCTGCCTCGGAGGCTACACACTGCTATCACATTTGTTTGTTTAATAGAGTCATCAGCAGTCTAGCGCAAAATAGTTGCAGTGTATTGCGTGGGGTGAAATTACAAACCCGGTCTTATCTATGTCAAGTTTGCACATAAAGGTGAAAGGTGAGCATATTCTCCAGGAAGATGCAGTCTCAGTATCAATGCACAGCCGTCGAGATATCTGGATTTGCACAGTTCTTGGCTTCCTTCGATTATGCAGCTTTGTTGAATTCTTCCACAAGTGCAGCACATAAAGTGAATCAATATTGGGGTTACACTCAAACATCTCTCTCTCCTTCCTGACAGCCTGGTGGATGAAGTTGTCCTTCAGTCAGCTGGGCCTGGCATTGACTCCGCATTCTTCTCCCTGAGGCAAAGCTGAAAAGGCTCCATTGTGGAGCCAAAAACACAACAGTTTTACACACTACGAAGAGTGTAGTCCGGCTTGATATCGAGTTTTGGGAGAGCAGATCCTATGCAAGATAATGAGACAACAAATTTCCCCGTTGCCAAGGAGTTCTAATGCAAACCCATTTTTCACTCATCACAGTCAAAAATTAGTATTTGCACCAAGTCGAGAAGATTAAGCAGGCGCTATACTGTAGAAGCCACACAGAAATCTTCTATTACCACTACCCTCTGTGGCCAGGACAATGATTAAGCAGTTGTGTAAAACAGTAAGACAGGAAAGATTTCTCGTCTGGTGCTCTGTGAGGGTGGACAGCCAGAACAATTGGCACCACCACGGTTTGATTAAGGGAAGCGCTGTCATAGAAACAGTGCTGACCCAGCCCAAGATTATCCACATAAGGGCTTGAAATCAAATTATCCTGAGTACATGGCATTTTTGCGCAACAGAAGCTACCTGTGCTCATAAAGGAGAGACGATAAAGACATTTGTCAGGGGTGCGGCGCAACAGCAGAAATGCAAGTGGTATTCTTTCAATAAATCTGTTTTTGCATCATTGCACCTATCACCAGCCAGTGGCCCGAGCAAGAAAACCAATAGTATCAAGTCAACACTATTTAGGAGGAAGACAGAAGAATGCAGGCATGTGCTTTGCCTGCAGTGTGTGAGGATGGCGTCTGCAATAATCATAAATACGCTGCTGTGGTCTCAGGCGGGCCGCTGTATGTGGAGAGATGTTCATTTATGACCCAGCAGGAGGCCAGGACAACAACATGATTCACCTTTATAAGAGTAAATGTTAAAATCATGGGCTCTGGTTTGACTAAGCGGCATAATCAATAGAGGGGTAAACATGATCAAATATAGATGTGGTTTGCCTACATTATACTGTGTTGTTTTGTCAATTCAAAACATGTAATTACTGTGAACTTTAAAGGTCCTATATCATGCAAAATCGACTTTTTGGAGCTTTTAACCATGTTGTTATGCTATTTCCTTCTCAAAAACACACCCAGAGTGGTTTTAGGTCTCATTCACGCAGTTCTAACCAATCCTCCTGAATTTTGCTCTCTGAGCAGCTGCTCCACCCTCTCCTGGAAAACGACACTCGTTTTCAACGAAGTGTGACACTCGTCACACTTCGTTGTGACACTCTGACGTATTTTTACGTCATAGTGTCAAATAGAAAGGGCCGGACCTCTGTAATGAAATGCCTTACGGCCTGATTTTAATTCATAAAACAGCTTTTTCATGATTTCTGTTTTAAGAAAGAAATTAAAAAAAATTAAATAATAACTCTTCCTAAAGAAGAGTGCACTCGCCAGAAGTTGGATTTTCTTTCCGGGATTGAGCTACTATATCAACCCACCTGATGGATGCTTGGTGAACCTTGGCCAGAATCAAAGTGGATTAACTTTTATAACTAACGCGAATGCGCACAACGTAAACACCCGATGTGTTAGCCATTTATGAAACTGTGTTGCACATGTCAACTCCTTATAACTGCATTATGTGAAGTAACTTCCCTTTTTGCAGTGATATTTATATTTATAATACTGCTAATGTGGAATGAGCGGAGAGAAGGGCGGAGTTAACTGAATCGAAGCGTCTTGTCTTCCTTGTTTGGAAAATACCCCCAGAAAATCCTTATATCGCTCTCAAAAATGAGTACTCCATAGTGATAGAGGTACAATATATCATATAAATGCCTATAGTTTACTTTGGAATGGCTAAAATAGCATGCTACAGATCCTTTAAATCCATTTGTGTTGATTCCCACAAGGTACAATAGAATAGAACAGATTGTATTTCCATTTGCACAGGGACTAAACAGTACATCGGAATTTTTGTGCGTTTCAATAATTGTAACACATGTATAAACGATTATTTGAATGACAGAAATAACACCATGCAATAACAAAGCAAATGTGTAGTCATTGTGAAGACGCTATGGCACTAAAGGGCAATAAAGTGACCAGTGAGTGATAATATACTGGCATCATGTTGTGCTACAAATTGCCAAGTCTATACTCGGGGCTAAAACATAGTAGAGTCAGCTTTTGGAGAATGTCCAAGGGTCAAACTGTACAACTCCTGCAGCTTACAATCCGAAAGCACTGATGCCTCCTTCATGGCATAAACAACCACTGTGAGCGGTTTAGGATTTGCCATTTTCCAGTGCTAACCACATAGTGTAGTTAAATTAGCATACAATTATGTGTATGTATAGGATTTGTTTAATTGAGTCACACCAGAACTCGTGCTGCAGCAGAATTTGTCATTTTGTCGGTTATCTTAAAGACCAGCTTTAGACTGTTCCTCTTCTGCCCTTTAAAGTAATGTTTGGGAGCAACGCAATTACAATAGTCATATTTACGGCGCGGTGGATTTGCTTTCATTTGTCACTCCGAGAGCTTAGCGACTGAACTACTGGCAGTAAGTAAAAGGAAAAAAAGTGAACCAAAATAGGAGCACTGATGAAATTACAAAGACGATTAATGCCCCATGTATGCGCCGTCTTTGTGGTAAGAGGCACAAAAATCTGGGACAGCGACAGTGAACAGAAACACACAACAAGGATGGATTGAAAGCAGACAGGGGAGGAGAGGTAATCTTATTGTGAGAGAAAAGCTCCCGGTCCACCTAATGGATGCTGGACATGATAAATGGTGAGTGTTGTGAACAGGCAGACGGTGTTTGGTATTAAACCCATAGAGAGCAGGAAGCTTGTTTCTCGCTGTGAGAGTGGCTTTGATTTAAAATGTTTTGTTTACTTCTCATGCCCGGTACAGTTTGTGGACTCTCTGGGATCAATCTACATCTAATATACAAACAAATAAAGTGACCACAGGGAGCCTATATGTGTTAAAACTGTGGTTCCTATGGATATACTGACAGATTTACCATTCATCTAGTTTTTAGTTTAGTTTATTTGTTTATTTGAGCAGTATACATTCTGCTCAAAAGGAGTGGGCTGATGCAAAAAGCTTATGAGTGCCCACCCCCAAGTGCAATAAATAAAAAAAGTACATTTCACACAATGGTACCGAAGGAACAAAACATCAAAGAGACCTCATCCAAAGAGAATTTGAAACATTTCAAGCACATTAGCACAGACCAACTTACAAAAAAATTATATGAACTGTTTATATAATTAATTGAAACAAAGCACAACTATAACAACGATCTCGTTTCATGTACGATGTCTAGTACAAAGCAAGTAAAAAAATTTGATTCTTAATATATTTCTTTCAGATTGTTACCAGTGATTACCGAGAGTTACCTTTATGTTATAAAGGTACATTAATAGGTATTATACTCCGAGATCTTGATACTTCCCAGTTGTCATTACCATCCTCAGTATAATTTTAATTTGGGTTTAATTATCATCATCATTATTATTATCATTATCATTATCATTATCATTATCATTATCATTATTATTATCTAAACTGCAACATGATGGAATAGTCAAATTGCATCTGCTGTATATAAAGAAGAATTTTACCAAACCTCTTCATTTCAGTCTATTTCAGTTCAGTGCAGTACAGCTGGCAATGTTGTCAATTCTTCCACATGGAAAACATAGAGAGAATGCATCTCTAACATAGTCAAAACCTTGGTACAAAATAAATAAAATAAATGAATCCAAAACAAAGATGTTTGTTCTGTTAACCTCTTAACCACCACCTGAACTACAGCATTTCTCCAGTTTGGCATTACCCAAATCTAAAAGGTTCTTGAAAAAACTAGAAACATGATAGCGACAAAATTGAGACAAAAACGTAGATGAAAATGCAACAAAAAAGTGACAAGAGTGACGAAAAAACGCCATAAAAGAGCAACAAAAACAATGAAAAGAAATGAGGGGGGGGGGGGAATGAGAAAATGCACTTGGTGGGGGTTAAGAGGTTGATAAAACCTTTCTTTATATACAGAATCTAGAAATACTCTGATTAGCAATTGTCAAATACAAAATTATTTGCCATTATTTCAGTAATCAATAGGCACATAAAATGCTGTAGCCCTAAAAGCAATGTTCATTTTATTCTAATGAGTGACCATTCATTATCTGCGTCTTGGACCCACTTATTGACAAAGGCCTCTGCTGTGTGTTGCAGCACCTTTCTGACCCTCTGCGTCAGATTAGCGCCGTAACACTGACTATGATAAATCACCGTAGTGAGTTGTAATAATTGTCATAAAACCTATTACACGCAAAAAACACGTGTGATTAAGTTGGATGGTCATAACAACAGGTCAGCGTATACGTGACCAAGGCAGAAGGGGCTACTGACACCTGATATAAATTATACAAAGCTCCCCCCACCCCTCTCTCTCTCTCTGCTGCAGAGGAGTGGACATTAATATGGGTATCAGAGCTGCTGCCTGTATACTGCTGATACGGAGAGATGAGGTACAACCAGCAGTGTGTTGTAATCTATACTCATTTAGCTTGTAAATGTCAGATCCATGTAAATAACAAACGCTTATAACACTGGTTCAGAAATAGCACAGACTGAAACATACATGGGCAGCTACATGAATGGTTTCCAATGCATTATGCCGTGGTTACACATGGACATTACATCATTTTGTACGTAATACACGCAAATGGTACAAGAAGTACCCAGTCTCTTTGACGTGAAAAACGGTGCGCACTGAGTGCCAGAAACGGTCTTGCAATTGTGTGCCTCGAAGCAAAGAGGTGCTAAAAGCCAGATATGGGCTGCGTGTCCATCATGTCCGAGCTACTTTGTCTTCCAATGTGTCTCCTGTAAATCAATACTAATGTGGCCATAAACTGTCTGGCATTGACATGTTAGACAGGAATACATCACTTTGGATAAGATTATACAGCAGGAATTGATGAAAGTAAGTGCAACTGTTACACTAAGATGGTTTTATTTGATTATTTTACTTGGCAAGAAAAGCAAGAAATGCCAACATTTCGAACCCTTAGAATGTATATTGTATATTACACACACAAAAAAGACAAAATGCATCAACATCAATCTAATCCGGGTAGTGCTCTGAAAAAATAGCCACAATTTACTAGTCATCATTTGGCACATTATGTTCCGGTAATGCGCCCTTTCAGTGAGCCCAGGGCCCAGGGCTCAATGAAAGGGCAAATGAACAGAAATTACTGTGCAAATGTATTCTCTGCCAAACTGATAGAGTTATGTAAAGCAATAATGATTTGTTAGGGAATTTATGAAGAACATAAATAGGTAAGTCAGATGAGGACACGCTTGAAATATTACATATGACATTTTTCAATTTTTGAGACTCAAGGAATGATTGCAAAGTTTGGACTGATTGAGTTACGAATGCAATAGTTTCCAAAAGTGTGCAAACATTTTGGTAGAATTGCAGCACTGGTCCTCATCACGGGCAGAGTGGTCATAAACACACTCTTACTTCTAAACTTTTGGATGAAAGGTCGACTAATGAGAGAGATACGCCAACAGCTCCTCTGCTCGCACTCTCCCCACATCTGCCTCCGCTCTACTCCACTATTCAGTCAAAACCTTGGGGGTCCTTCGCACTTACACTATACTTAGACCCAAAGTGGAGGAGAATGCTGGGTGAAAGACTTGTTAGGCATCTCGATTAAGGGGGAAAGAAAGCGCTCACGGACACTGCATAAAGAATGAAGAGAGAGGGAGAAGGGGGGGAAGTATCCAAGGCTGAATGGCAAATTGAATGATACAAATCTAATGAAGGAGAACCAGTAGGAAGTGAGACGAAGAGTGCTGCCTCAGCCAATACACTGCTGATCCAGTGCTTTCACGGTGGACCACTCCACTGCACTTTTAAGCTGATGACTTCTGTTAGCCTTCTGGATCTCATCTAAATCTAGAACAGCAAGCAATACTGGTGAGTGTTTTGTTTTGCGAGCTAGCCTGGTCAGCCAAGATAACATTCTTTTCCTTTTTCCATACAAATAAGCAGCCTGGACTCTCGCCTTATCTCCCCGAGATCAGATGAGCGTGAATGACAGACAGATTAACCGATTAGAGTCCATTTCTGTCAAAACAAACATGGCGGCTTACGTGAGTACAAAGAAATGTTCACACTGAGAGGAGCACAGACTTCGGTTGAATCAACAGGTCACACCGTCAATTGTAGACCAGAGATGAGAGTTATAAAGTTTGCTTTGAAAACATTTGGAGTATCTAAGTGCTAACGTCTCTCTTAAATACGCATCTCTGAATTGCTCAACATCAACTTCAAAGCACTCCAAGAACAAATAAAGTCTCTATGATAATAACAGATTCATGGAATATTAGTAATGCACTGTATTAGAGCAACGTTAGTCATCAATTAACCTTTTAACTCCCCGCCTGAACGGAGCCCATTTTCTCCAGTTTGGCTTTACCCGAATCTAGAAACGTCTTGAGAAAAAGCGTCAACGGGGATGAAAACGCAACAAAAAAAGTAAAAAAAGTAAAAAAACAACAAAAGAGTGACAGTTCAACTTAAGTTCATACACTGATATAATGCAAGTAACATACAGTCATCCAACTTTCATAACAAGTCATTTCCACCGTTTTTTGTTGGAGTAACTTTACAATTGTTCTGCACATGCTCATAATAAATCATAATGAACCTTGATGTTTTTTGAGTCTTTTGTAAAAAAACAATGAACAGGTGTTGTCATCACCTTTTCCATCAAATCCACACTATGTGATTTAATGTTATTGTTTGTTTTTGTGGTGCAAAGCAATATAGCTTTGGTTTAGGACATGCAGTTCAAACTAATTCTGCTAAAAAAGTTAAACGAACAAAAAGCAACAAAAGAGCGACAAAAACACAATTTAAAAAGTGACAACAAAAAAGCCTCAAAGAAGCAACAAAAACGTGCCGGAAAAGCAACAATAACACAAAAAACATGGTAATGACAACCCGGTAACTACTCGGTAATTACCTAGTAATAACGGTAGTAATTACAGTGGTAATAACTAGTAACAAATATCAATAAAAGTGGTAGTTCTTGTGTAATTAAAGTAGTAGGTAATAGTAACTCTGCTCAATAACTTCTAGGTAATTACTATTAATTATTAATAATAAATATCAATAAAAGTGGTAGTTCTTGGGTAATTAAAGTATTTGTTAATAGTATCTCAGCCCAATAAAACAAAGTAATAATCTAGTAATTACTAGATTATTACAAATACTTTAATTACCCAAGAACTACCACTTTTATTGATATTTGTTACTAGTTATTACCACTGTTATTACTACCGTTATTACTAGGTAATTACCTAGTATTTACCGGGTTGTCATGTAAAATGTTACCAAAAAGGGGACTAAAAACGTGACGAAAACACGACAAAATAGCACCAAAAAGCAAGGGGAAAATGCGATGAAGAAAGCAAACAAAACAAGACAAATAAGAGACAAAAACAATACAAAAATGTGACGATTACTTTAGCTGGTCTTAGCTTTCAAATGAGGCGTTATACTGGCCTATAGGCTGTGAGCTCTAGTCGAGAAGCTTTTAGATTTGAGTAAAGCCGAACTGGAGAAAATGTGCTCGGTTAAGAGGTTAACCAACTATTGCAAGATGCTCATCAACAAGAGATTAACAGATTCATCAATAAAATGAATCGACAAGACATGGTTTTGATGATTATTTTAGTAATATATACAATTCTATTTTATATACGAGTGCACCATTATAAAATTGGTAAAGATGAGACGATTTTTACTACATAATTCTGGATTATTATTTTTTTTATTGTCAACATACGTCAAATTAAATCTATGCTCCTTGATTTTTGTATGGTGTATTATTCATCATTACTGTGCCACCTAATGTTTGCACCGAGCCTGTACTCATGCATTGCGAGATTAAAAAGGCTGTGTGTTTAAGATCTTGTTGTGACACGTGCGTATGATCGTCTTACCGGCAGCTGCTCTCACAATTCTCTTCTGTGATGCCGTCCTCGTCCTCTCCCCAGATGTCCACAGCTGAGAAGATGAGGGCCACCAGCACGGCAAAGCAGCACACCAAGGCGAAGATCACAATGCACTTCTGCTGAGACTGCAACACACACACACGCACAACATTGATCTGTGGGGGGTATTTTTGACTCCTTAACTCTTCCATATACACAGGGGGCCAAAGTGCTCCAACCTTGGCGCTCCCATTAGTTGAATGCTGACCACCACTTGAATTTAATGCCTAGCTCAGCAGCTCATAACGCGGGACAGAGCTGAATTAACCGAAATGTGCCGAAGGTCAGATGTTTATGTGTAATGTGAGACGTTCAGGTGCCTATATTAAGACCAAAGATGAGGGGATACAAAAGGGAAAAGGTACCTGCAGGACACTGGTAATTCTTTGGATAGAGGCCAAATATTGATATTAGTTTGAAAGTACGTCTTGAGTAATAATGAGCAATGTAATTTCTCACTTACAAGGCTACTTAAGTTCATACACTGATATAATGCAAGTAACATACGGTCATCCAACTTTCATAACAAGACATTTCTACAGTTTTTTGTTGGAGTAACTTTACAATTGTTCTGCACATGCTCATAATAAATCATAATGAACCTTGATGTTTTTTGAGTCTTTAGTAAAAAATGACCAGGAGTTGTCATCACCTTTTCCATCGAATCCACACTATGTGATTTAATGTAATTGTTTGTTTTTGTGGTTTAGGACATGCAGTTCAAACCAATTCTGCAAAAAAAAAGTTAAAACAATTTCAATCAACATCCTAGGGTGAATTGGCCAGTATAATTCACAGTGCTTCTTCTAAATTGAATATCATAACAGTTTGTCAAAAAAACAACTTTTAGTGTAGGTTAAATTCAACATTGGGTGAACCAGGGTTCTCAATTTTTAACTGGGTTTTTCAGATACTTTTGGGTGGGTTCGGCCGCTGATATCTGGCAACCCTGGTGTGAACTGCAAGAATTGTGACCATTAAGGGTTGAAGTGAAAATCTGTTCAGGTCGTTACCGTGGTACCTGTTAGTGAGTGGCGTGAGGGCGTTAGTTGTGGCATTAGATAAACATAACTTTGCAAGAGTCAAGTTAATACTGTAGTGCAAATTACATTATCACGGCAATACAGACTGCTGCCTCCGCGATCCGGCCCCGGATAAAGCGGAAGAAAATGGATGGATGGGTAATACAGTATTAACCTGGAATAACACCAGGTTAAATCATACGGAAAGAGGACCAACTTTCATCTTAGAATTTGCTCCTGAATGGATTATATTGTACGGACCTCATTTTAGCCAATCAAAAAGTCTCAAAACGTACCAAAGGTATAATTGCTAACCAACGGAATAATGTCATTTGTGTTTGTAAGTGAGAAGCCGCCTTTTTCGGCTTCACCCTGTTCTAAATTGAGTAGTACCTGCCCACTCATGGCAAAACTGCCACACGATTGGCTCGTCCCACCATTTGGATGGATTGAGCTGCATAAAATTGATTTTTGTGAGTTTGTGAATTTACAAATCTAGAGAGATTATTCTTGTGTTATGTGGTCAGTAAATCAGAATTAAGGAAGCCTGCATTGCCCAAGTGGTTTGAATCAAAACATGAGCATCTGTGGTTCAGATGTCAGAATAAACAATAAAACAGTGCAAGAATTTGTACAACATTGGTTTTAGAACAACTTGAGGATTACCCATTAATTTGTGCATTTTTGAAAGGATTCAAAGTGACAACCTTTATAACCAAACAAGTGTTACTGTAAATAATCGCCCTGAAAAGTTGCCAACAGTGTCAAAACTAATTATAAATATCATTAGCACAGACTGAACATCCCTTCCTCTGAGACTATTACATATCAGACGCCATTGGAGTCTTGGAGACAAAACTGCAGCAAAGCCCCCAATCACTATTTGTTTATTGAAGCTGAAAAGATTCATGTGCACAGGAGTTCAATTAATTTGCTATAGACAATTTAATGTCCCCACTGAACCAGAGATTAAATGGAGGAAAAGAGAGTTAGTGGTTCTTGGAAACAGTTCTAAAAAGCAACAATCTCTGCAACAATCCAGCATAAAGAAATGTTCTTAAAACGTCTGACATTCAGGCTAAACCAGTGGACAGCTTTTGTTTGAAATGTTTGAGCCCTTACCAAAAGCACATCCAGCAAACAACAGCTAAAACTGCTAACTTTAACTGTCACACTTTACTCAAATAATTACTTAAACACAAGCAAGTTTTATGCTGTTTGTCTAAAAGCACAATGTTTCAGTATTGGGCGGCATTTGAATAAATCTTCCAGGAAAAGAGTCTAGACATACAGAAGGTGGATGCTCTCCTTCAAATCTGTAAGTTCTGCCACTTCAAAATGTCAAAACTGGAATTGTAAGTAGGTTATAAATGTTGTCCTATAAGTTTCTTTTAAATCATAGACAAGAGTGTAATTGTGGTCAATACAAAATGCAGTTAGTAAGTGTAAGTGTTTTATGTATTTTTTTTTTTTTATCTCATTGTTTTTTTTTATTATTATTATTATTTCTTAGAACACCCCAAGTGAACAAACAAAACAAGACATAATGGCAGACAAACACAAAACAAAAACAATATGGAGCAAAAACAGCAAAAAAAAAATAAAAAATAAATAAAAACAACAACAACAAAAAACAGCAGCAATAATGATAAAATGACTACAGCAGCACCAGTTGTATATACATATACATACATTATTTCCACATACATACACATATACATACATACATACACAAATACACGTGTACACACACATACATGCATATACACACACCATGTACATGCAGAAATACATACTAAAACATATCTACATATACCTGTACACATACATGTCTAGACATTTAAATACATATACACATATGCATACACACACATACACGTATACACAAATATAAACCCATACGTATGCTATACATGCCTATTTTCAGTTTTTACACATTTACCATAATTACTGCTGTGCATTTAATTTTAATTCAATTCAACAACAATAAATTCTCATGATGAATTCCTGAAGTATTTTAATCATTTTCATCTGATAACCCAATACAAATAACTTTTTTTCCATTCTTCTTTAAAGTAGAGGGCTAAAGGTGACCAATTTTTTTTGAAAGAATTTAAAGACCCTGTGACGGGGTGACCCCGTCCGAGCCCACGGGAAAACTGTCGCCACCCACCTAAGCCCACACGCACACCGTTACTTACCTGTTGCCCGTTCCCGTTCCCGTTTCCCTCCGTCCGCTCCGCGTTCGCGAATGTTACCGTCCAAACATCCATCGCGGGGGTCTGGGGTGCACACTAGGCCACCGCGGAACCATCTTCCCTACATAACTCCGTTATACACAAACATTTCCCCACAGTCCATTCCGCCCATCTGTCTCCCCCCGGGCAAGCCGAGCGCCTGCGCATTTCCGGGTATATTGCGTCACGCGAGGGACGCCGGCGTGTGACGTCATCACGCGAAACACGTTTTATGATAAAATAATAATAGTAGTTTTGGGTTAGAAGTTGCAGGGCTCGGGGACATATTGGTTTACTTTAAATGTATTTTGTTTCTGTATTAAATTGTATATTATTTATTACAAGGTAATAAATCATCTGTTAGACTGTTTTAGGGTAGTTAACAGTCATCTGTGGCGATTGGCTGAAGGGAGGGGCCGATGATTATAAGAGAGGGGTGCCCTCTCTACTGAGTCAGTCTGTGTTGGTCGCCGTACGTGGAAGGTAACTATGAGAGCCTGGTTTGCCTCATTGAAAGTATTGTCTGTTGTAAATATGATGTATTTTGTAAATATTGTTGTTGTTGTTGTTGTTTTTGTTATAGTATACACCGTTTGGGAACGTCGTTTTAGTGTTTGCACAATAAAAACAGATGGTGTTAAACAAACATTGTACTTTCTGCCATTAATACCACGATCAGCCATACGAGCCCCGTCACAAGTGGTGTCAGAAGTGGGATGGCTGGCAGGAAGAAACGACGTTCCCAACGGCGGAAGCTGGAGGAGGATGAGGAGGAGGAAGAAGTGGAACTGGAGGGAGCTGGAGCGGAGGAGCTTGGAGCGGAAGCCCCACAGCCCCTAGGGGAGCTTCTCGACCTAATGAGAGGTTTTATGGCGAACCAACAGAGAAGAGAGGAAGGTCTGCTAGGTGAGCTGCGCGGCCTCCGTGAGACTTTGCAGCCAGTCACTCCTCGGGAGGATGGTTACGCGGAAGGGACCTCGAGGACAAGCAGTCCGCGGGTGGCACTGCCGACACCAGCACTTCGGAGACGAGCGCAGAGTGGGTCTACAGCTTCGCACCGTCCACAGGAAGGGAGCTCGGGTGAGCTGGGCCTAGCGCAACCACAGATGGAGCAGAGACCGTATCTGGGGGAGCCGAAGATTCCACCTTATCAGATAGGGGAGGATATCGAGAACTATCTGTTGCGCTTCGAAAGAATAGCAAGGACGTGGAGATGGCCAGAGGCTGAGTGGGCTTGCCGCCTTGTGCCACTCCTGTCAGGGAAAGCTTTGGAGGCGTATACAGCCATGGATGAGGAGGAGGCAGACTGCTATTTGGATTTGAGGGCTGCCTTGTTTGCCAAATTCGACATATCCCCGGAAACCTACAGACAGCGGTTTCGGACCCCTACTGTCCCGCAGGGAGAGACACCGACCGAGACCTACCATCGTCTAAAGGGCCTTTTCCGGCGGTGGGTTCGTCCAGGGCAGCTCACCAAGGAGCAAATCGGGGAGATCATCATCCTGGAGCAGTTACTCTGCGTCTTACCTGCCGACGTCCGCACCTGGGTCAGGGAGCATGAACCTCAGGATGGCCTGACTGCGGCGAAGCTGGCATTGCAGTACCAGAACGCACGTCGAGGAGGACCTCCACGATTCACCAGTTCAGCACCACCACCACGCTTCACCAGCTCCGTGTCGGGACCGGCCTCGCAGTCTGGTCCGTCGCGGCCCAACAGAGAGACCAGCTATGACTCACGAGGTACACCCAGACTGACCGCAAACCAGCCAGCAACCGGTAAGCCCTTTATTTGCTATTTCTGTCAGCAACAGGGACATAAAGCCTCAGTGTGTCCAGCTCGAAGGAACAAGCTCACTGGTGCCTGCTATGCACCTCGGGCAGAGGGCGAACAGTTTGCTAACCAGGGCTTGAAGGAGCATACATTGAGAACTGTGACTCTAAATGGCCAACAGGTGACCGCA
The DNA here is from genome assembly GCA_021464625.1 of Proterorhinus semilunaris. Taxonomy (NCBI): domain Eukaryota; kingdom Metazoa; phylum Chordata; class Actinopteri; order Gobiiformes; family Gobiidae; genus Proterorhinus; species Proterorhinus semilunaris. Next base: position 20,383,357 of record CM038357.1, read on the forward strand.
CTGTTGGATAGTGGCAGTTTTACCTCTCTGGTGAAGAAGCACTTGGTGCCTGTAAACTGTGTTGATTATGGAAATAAAACTGACATAGTTTGTGTGCATGGTGATAGTCATGCGTATCCGAAAGCTGAAGTGACTGTGGTGGTTGATGATCAACCATATTTAATGACTGTTGCTGTGGTAGAAAATTTACCTGTTGACTTGGTTCTGGGCACTGACTTGCCTGTGCTCCTGAGCCTGTTCAAGAAAACTGACGATAATGTTTGTAATGTACCTGGCAATGTTTCATGTCCGGTGATAACTAGGTCCCAAGCTAAAAAGTGTTCGGAACCCCTGCCAAACTTTGATGATAGCCTTTTTGAGGGGGGCACCAAAGGGCCAAGAAAGTCCAAGCGCCAAAGGCGTTTTGAAAAACAGCTAATGCTAAATGACAATGCTTCAGGCAGCCTAAATGTTGATGAACTGTGGAAAGTACCAGAGAATATAGCAGAATTACAGAGGCAGGATGTGACTTTAAAAACCTGTTTTGAAAAAGCAAATGCTAAAGTCAATGCTAATGCTAATGTTACTGGCAAAGACCAGTTTATCATAGTGGATGGTGTGTTGTATGTCAATAACAATGCTCAAAAACGTCTGGTTGTCCCTGCGCCTTGTAGACAATTAGTAATGCATGTTGCACACACACTCCCCTGGGCTGGGCATTTTGGCCGTCACAAGACTTATTTACGTGTCAGTGCTCGTTTTCATTGGCCTGGTATGTACAATGATATCCGCACATACTGCGTCACATGTCCTACCTGTCAAATGACATCTCCGGTCCATAAATCGGATAGGGCACTTCTTCATCCGCTCCCAGTTATCCAAACTCCGTTCCGCAGGATAGCAATGGACATTGTTGGCCCGTTAGTCAAAAGCGCACAGGGTCACGAGTACATTCTCGTAGTCTGCGATTATGCCACCAGATATCCTGAGGCATTTCCGTTACGTACCATCACTGCTCCTGCTGTACTCCGTTGTCTGGTCCAGTTGTTCTCCAGAGTTGGGATCCCGGATGAAATCCTGACTGATCAGGGGACTAATTTCACCTCTCGCTTGTTGCAGCTGTTTCACAGGCAGTTGGGGATCACCGCCATACGAACTACACCCTATCATCCTCAAACCGATGGCCTCGTGGAAAGGTTCAACCAGACGCTGAAGAGGATGCTGCAAAAGTTTGTGAGTGACACCGGGAAGGACTGGGACAGATGGCTGCCATTTGTTCTCTTTGCCTACCGGGAGGTACCGCAGGCTTCCACTGGATTTTCGCCCTTCGAGCTCCTGTACGGGTGGGATGTGCAAGGACCCTTGGATTTGCTGGGTAAAGCATGGACTGCATCGGAACCCAAAGCCAGCGAGCGGGGTATTATCCAGTACGTGCTGCAAATGAGGGATCGGCTGTCCAGGTACCGGGTGGAGGCTGAGGAGAACCTGAAGGAGGCTCAAAAGAAGCAGAAGGCCTGGTATGACCAGCAGACCAGGCGAAGAGACTTCCAGCCAGGCCAGAAAGTCCTTCTACTGCTTCCCTCCTCCAGCAGTAAGTTGTTGGCCAAGTGGCAAGGCCCATACACCATCACCCGACGGATGGGACCTGTTACCTACGAGGTGCATCAGCCGGATAAGAAGAAGCCCAAGCAGACATACCACGTGAACCTCCTGAAAGAATGGAAGGAAGTATCCCCAACTACTCCGGAGACGGCATTCCTAGTGAGGAAGGTGGAAGTGGAGGAAGAGGAGGACCCGGGGGTTCCTGTAGTGACCAAAGCTTCCGAACCTCTGGTTGCTCACCTCTCGGTTGGTCAGGCGGCCGACCTTCGGAAGATCTTCCGGGAGATGCCTTCTCTCTTCACCACGGAACCTGGCAGAACCACCCTGATTGAGCACGTGATTCGGCTGAAGGACCGCAACCCTGTTCGCCAACGGCCTTACCGCGTTCCCCAGCAACTGGTGGCCCAACTCAGGAAGGAGGTGGAGTCGATGCTGGAACTTGGAGTCATTGAGCCATCAACTTCGGAGTGGTGTAGTCCAGTCGTCATCGTCTTCAAAAAGGACGGGTCTCTGCGCATTTGCATTGATTTTCGGAAACTCAATGCCATCTCAGAGTTTGATGCGTATCCTATGCCGCGGATAGACGATCTGTTGGACCGCATTGGCTCTGCGACGTTCATCACCACTCTGGACCTGTGCAAAGGCTATTGGCAGGTGCCACTGGAGCCCTCCAGTAGACCCTACACTGCGTTCAGGACACCAGCCGGGCTGTTCCAGTTCACAGTGATGCCTTTCGGTCTGCATGGCGCCCCTGCAACCTTCCAGCGCCTTATGGATAGAACTCTTCAGGGCTGTGAGGCGTTCAGTGCAGCTTACTTGGACGACGTGGTGATTTTCAGTAGCTCGTGGGAGGAGCACGTCCAGCACCTGAGTACCATCCTGGGGAAGATTGAGGCGGCGGGACTGACTTTGAATGTCTCCAAGTGTGAGTGGGCCCGCCACGAAACCAAATACCTGGGCTATCAGCTGGGAGGAGGAGAGGTACGACCCCAGATGGATAAGGTGGAAGCTATCCAGAAGTGCCCTCGTCCTCGGACCAAGAAGGAGGTGCGATCCTTCCTGGGCCTGGCTGGATGGTATCGGAGGTTTGTACCGCAATTTGCCACAATTGCAACCCCACTCACTGCCCTGACCACGAAAGACCGGAGGAACCCAGTGACTTGGACTGAAGAGTGTGAAACTGCCTTCGGCACCCTGAAAACTCTCCTCTGTTCCTCTCCAGTGTTGCGCAGCCCTGACTTCAGCCGCCGCTTCCTGGTGCAGGTGGATGCCTCGGAGGTAGGCCTAGGGGCAGTCCTTATCCAAGGCGAGTCCGGAGCGGAGCAGCCAGTCTTGTACCTGAGCCGCAAGTTGTTGCCTCGAGAGTCCAGATACTCTGTGGTGGAGAAGGAAGGACTTGCCATCAAGTGGGCTCTGGAGAGCCTGAGGTACTACCTGCTTGGCAGAGAGTTTGACCTGGAGACGGATCATCGAGCTCTCACCTGGATCAACTCGATGAAGGACCACAACAGCAAATTGACGCGCTGGTACCTTTCGTTGCAGCCCTTCAAGTTTGTGGTCAAACACCGATCGGGAAAGTCCAACTTGGTGGCCGACTACCTTTCCAGGTTGCCAAGACTTGGTCAACCTCCGGGAGGAGGTGGATGGTGTGACGGGGTGACCCCGTCCGAGCCCACGGGAAAACTGTCGCCACCCACCTAAGCCCACACGCACACCGTTACTTACCTGTTGCCCGTTCCCGTTCCCGTTTCCCTCCGTCCGCTCCGCGTTCGCGAATGTTACCGTCCAAACATCCATCGCGGGGGTCTGGGGTGCACACTAGGCCACCGCGGAACCATCTTCCCTACATAACTCCGTTATACACAAACATTTCCCCACAGTCCATTCCGCCCATCTGTCTCCCCCCGGGCAAGCCGAGCGCCTGCGCATTTCCGGGTATATTGCGTCACGCGAGGGACGCCGGCGTGTGACGTCATCACGCGAAACACGTTTTATGATAAAATAATAATAGTAGTTTTGGGTTAGAAGTTGCAGGGCTCGGGGACATATTGGTTTACTTTAAATGTATTTTGTTTCTGTATTAAATTGTATATTATTTATTACAAGGTAATAAATCATCTGTTAGACTGTTTTAGGGTAGTTAACAGTCATCTGTGGCGATTGGCTGAAGGGAGGGGCCGATGATTATAAGAGAGGGGTGCCCTCTCTACTGAGTCAGTCTGTGTTGGTCGCCGTACGTGGAAGGTAACTATGAGAGCCTGGTTTGCCTCATTGAAAGTATTGTCTGTTGTAAATATGATGTATTTTGTAAATATTGTTGTTGTTGTTGTTGTTTTTGTTATAGTATACACCGTTTGGGAACGTCGTTTTAGTGTTTGCACAATAAAAACAGATGGTGTTAAACAAACATTGTACTTTCTGCCATTAATACCACGATCAGCCATACGAGCCCCGTCACAGACCCTTTAAGAACAGATGACAACCTTTCTAAAGGTATTACTGACATTATCTTTTCCCGCCACATCAAAAGATGTGGTGGTTCTTCATCTAACCATCTTTGTAAAATAGAAGAGCGGGCGGCAAAGAGTAGGATTCTCAGAATGTATTTATGTTTATGTATAATATTTGTTTCCAATCCTAAAACTAGGTGACAGGGATCAAAAGTAATGTCAGTATCCAATACATGATTGATCTCTGTTCGAACCGATTGCCAAAAGTGTTTTATGTTTTCAACCACAGGGATGACCAGTAATTGCCTTAGCGTGTGGTCCGTGGCAAATGAGAGTTAAAGAGAGCACCAGGGATCGCAGACAGAAGAGACGGTATCCAAATCAATGGAGCTTCATTACAGGAAGTATTCTGACACTACTTGACTGCAGCCTTCATGGAAAATATATGTACTATTTGTGCTACTATTGAGCTCTATTGCTATATTAAGACATTAACAACAGAACATTTCAGTGAGGATCATCTTACCACATCAGCATGAAAAGAGGCTCAAAGTTCATACTATAATGTATTTTGTATGATAATCCGATGATAAGTGGGCAGCTCTGATGTCAAGTGTGAACGCACTCAAAGCCTGGAGGAGGCCATGAAATCCAATCATCGCCACCACAGATATTCTGCCCCAAAGGATTGCAGAGTGCGTTTGAATAGCTACTAGACCACACTGACGCACTAAGGGTGCTTGCAAACACTAGTGTTTAATACATACATGCGCATTTTAAATCAGGGGTACAATACATTTTCTTTGAGCAGGGGGTGGCAGTGTGCACAGCAAATGGCAAAAGGATTTGTTTTGGTGATGCAAGGCGTCAGTGGCATTAAAATGGTTACAAATGGTGGGCTAAGACTAAAATATGCTAAGGAGATGATATGAGCGCAAGTAAAGACAGCAGAATGTAAACAAATAACAATTAACTTGAGAACTGTAAAAGCTTTTATGAAAGTGGTAACATTTGGCTGCCAGTCCAGCACCTTCTATATACAAATATAAAACTTCAACAAATATTTAATATCCGGAAAGAAAATGGAGGAAAAATAAAACATTTTTTTACCAAATCTACGCCGAACAGTTGAAAACATACAATAAAGCAGTTAGAAACTCAAGAAATTCATACTTCACCAAAATCATAACGGACAATAAAAATAATACAAAAGTTATTTTTTCAACCATTGACAACCTTCTTCATCATCCCAAAGCTTTCCGTGAAACTCCCTCAGATTCCCTTTTACGAGGCGTTTGCAGACCACTTCAGGGGAAAGATAGACACTATCAGATGTAATATTTTATCTACCCAAAGTAACACGGTTTTAAATACATCTAGGTGTCTACTTGTTCCAGAGGAAACACTGCACAGTTTTGTCCAGGTTAATGCTGAGATGTTTGATAAAGTTTTCTCTTCAGTGAGGCCCACCACATGTCTTTTAGACATGTGGTGGGCCTCACTGAGGCCACACGGTCTCAACCCCGTTTTTTAAAACATTGTATGAATCATTTAAAGACGAACTTTTACACATGATGAATTGCTTTGTTCAGACGGAGGTCTTCCCTGCTAAGGGGGCGGTGGTGAGGCCCCTGCTGAAGAAGAGCAATTTGGACTGTAATAATTTTAACAACTTTAGACCAGTATCCAACTTACCATTTTTAAGCAAAATCTTAGACAAACTTGTCTTTATCCAACTTAATGATTTTATTACTGCACATAACGTCCTTGAGAAATTCCAGTCTGGCTTTAGGGTAAACCACAGCACCGAGACGGCCCTTTTAAAGATCTTAAATGATTTTAGATTAAATTATGCCTCACAGAAGGTCACAGTGTTGGTTCTACTGGATCTGAGCGCCGCTTTTGATACAGTCGACCATACTATTCTTTTAACTCGTTTAAAACACATCGGCCTCTCTGATGCTGTCCACAAATGGTTTACTTCCTATCTCACAGACAGGACATTCATGGTGAGTGTGGATACTTGCTCCTCTAAGGTCCATAACATTACATGTGGTGTGCCCCAGGGTTCGATTTTAGGCCCAGTGCTTTTTAACCTGTATAATATACAGGTTAAAAAGCACTGGGCCTAAGAGAGGGCCCAAGAGGGAGCATATTATGCTCCCTCTTGGTGATGTCATCAGGAGACATGGAGTCAACTTTCATAGTTACGCTGATGATACACAGTTGTACATCTCCATGTCTCCTGATGACACCAGGCCAATGGATGCACTTTTTAACTGCATTTAAGATATCAAATCCTGGATGGCAGAAAACTTTCTCCAGCTTAACCAGGACAAAACTGAAGTTTTAGTCATCGGTCCTGAGGCCCAGAGAGAGAAACTTTTACCAAAACTACAGTCATTATCTTTTAATCCTTCTTCACAGGTGAAGAACCTGGGTGTGATTTTTTAATCTGAGCTGACTTTAATTCCACACATTAAGAATATCACAAAGATAGGTTTTTACCATCTAAAGAACATAGCCAGAGTCCGTCCCATTCTCTCTAGAGCCAACACGCTAATGCATGCTTTTATCAGCAGTCGTATCGACTACTGTAATGCCCTGCTTTCTGGTCTTCCCAAAAAGAGGAGTATCTAAGGTTTACAACTTTTACAAAATTCAGCAGCTCGTGTCCTGACGAAGACCAGGAGGCGGGACCACATTACACCGGTTTTAGAGTCGCTGCATTGGCTCCCCGTGTGTTTCAGGATCGATTTTAAAGTTCTTTTAATGGTTTTTAAATGTCTTAATGGTCTTGGTCCTTCTTATCTTTCAGAACTGCTTTTACCTTATGAACCTTCCCGGCCCCTTCGCTCCTCTGGCAGGGGTCTCCTAGTTATTCCTAAATTCAACAGAAAGACTCACGGCGAGGCGTCTTTCCAATATTATGGCCCTCGCCTCTGGAACGACCTGCCGGAGGAGCTCAGGACCGCAGAGAACGTTCATGTTTTTAAGAGCAGGCTCAAGACCCACCTTTTTAGCTTAGCTTTTAACTGATATTTATTCTTGCTAGGCCTATTTATTTAATTATTGTTAATATGTATGTATGTATGTGTGTATGTATATGTATATATATATATATGTATGTGTATGTAACGTATGTGTATGTATATATGTATATATATATATAATTATTATTATTATTTTTTAAATGTACTCTCTTTATTCTGTCTTATTTTAGTGGTCCTAATATTCTTACTTTTACTTTTTACTTATTTCAAAGGGGGGGGGGGGGGGGGTATTATGTAAAATCGACTTTTTTAAGCTTTATATCATGTTATTATGTCATTTGTGTGGTGTGTCTCTGGGAAGGTGGAGGAGGATGTTTTAAATCTGTAAAGCACATACATGAAAATGTATGAAAAGCGCTATATAAATAAAGATTGATTGATTTATTTATTGTTCCACGTACATACAGAATGTATACCCTCATATCATGTCATCTGTTGATGACACATATTGATTGCATTCCCTCAAATAAAGACCATCCATCAAAAAAAAAAAGAAAAAAAAAAAAGACCATCCATCCATCTTTATCCGGGGCCGGATATGCCAGGCCCCAGCACTGAGAGCGTGTATCTGTCTTGATCTGAAACACACCAAAAACTCCAATGTGAAGCCCGGGCCACTGGGACGGCATGTTTATATCCTCTGGTCAGGGAGGGCTGCCCTTTTCTCAGCTCACTCCCCAGGCTCTCCATCAATAAAAGCCTGTCATTTTCTCTCTACAAAGAAAAGCTCTCTACAACAAAAATGGAAAAAAGTGCAGGGACGGTTATGTTTGATGTGTCTTTTAGATCTTGGAAAGACAGATAAACAAGTTTGATAAGCACTTGGCAGTAGTCCTATCTTTTATTTTTTTTTAAAGATGATTTAATAGAGAACAGCGCAGAATTAGTTTGTAGAATGTTGTAACTAAGGTGGTTTACAAAAACAAAAAAGAGGGAGGGAAAAACTCGAACAGCTGCATTGAAAAGCAAGTTTCAATGTGGATGTCAAACCTATCATTCTACACACATATGAGCATCAAAGAAGGAGGTAGAAGATCAAAGTCACCTGTTTTTTTTTTCCAGCTGTGTAGGGCAGAATCCGGAATGAGTCCGTCACTTTGCACAAGACATCATATTCATGCTAATATACACTGGTACACGTTTAAATGGTAAATGGACTCAACTTATATGCGCTTTTCTACCTTTATCAGGCCCAAAGCGCTTTACAGTAAGGAACCAGTCATCCATTCACTTTCTCATTCATAGACCAATGTACGCAGGAGCTGGGATTTGAATCCACGGCCTTCCGATCACAAGACGACCCGCTCTACCACCTGAGCCACCGTCGCCCCAGTTTAAATTTTATTTAAGTTATGTTACTTCAAATATCAGGCTTAAAATATTTACAATAGTACATTATATTGTGCTTTCCAAGCTTCTCAAATCGCTACAATAGGAGCTCGCATTCATACTGTACATAGACAGGGTGGACACAACAAGAGAGCTTTTTTCAGTCAATAGACACTTTAGTATCTACAGAATGCACTGAAAGCTGTTAAAGCCTGTTTTTAAGACTGAACCTGCGGAAGGCCCCCGGGCCGGATGGCGTCTCACCCTCCACCCTGAGATACTGCGCGGAACAGCTGGCCCCCATCTTCACAGACATTTTCAACACCTCTCTGGAGTCATGCCATGTCCCAGCCTGCTTCAAAACATCCACCATCGTCCCTGTTCCCCCCAAAAAACACGGATCACAGGATATAATGACTACAGGCCGGTGGCACTCACGTCTGTGGTCATGAAGTCTTTTGACAGTTGGTCCTGCCACAACTCAGTGGCCCCCTACTGGACCCACTGCAGTACAGAGCCAACAAGTCTGTGGACGACACAGTCAATCTGGCCCTCCTCTTCATCCTAGAGCATCTGGACTCCTCATGATTCTACCTACACCAGGATCCTATTTGTGGACTTCAGCTCTGCCTTCAACAACATCCTCTCTGGACTGCTACGAGACAAGCTCTACCAGCTCAGCGTGCCCAACTCCCTCTGCATGTGGATCACGTTTTTATAGCTTATCTTTATCTAAATTCTGTGTTACATGTTTTATGTATGAAAAATTCCCAGTTTGTGAAGCTGTTCTCAAACAATGGCAATAAATACGATTCTAACTTCTTTGACCATATTTCCCAAATCTTAATTTAGATCCAGATTAGCAATCAAAGCTACTGTAACTTCTTACATAATTTCATATTTTCCGTCTCATCGATCTGACAAATTCTTAACACTCAAAAAAACTGTTATTTTTTGCGAGTTCTTGCAGTCTCGCTAACAAACTATCAAACCAAGGCCGGCAGAAACATTACTTCTTAACACGAGGTAACATCTCTCTTGAAAGCTTTCCTCGAACGGGTCTCCACTTCCCATAATCATGTGTCGTGCTGTTGGGTGGATCAACACTGTCCAGTTTGTTTATTCTTTATAATCTATGACGCTTCATGCTGCGGCTGAGATTAACCAGTGATGCACCGGCAGACGCACAAAACAAGCTTTTATGGTTATTTGTATCTGAAGGATAAAATACTACCCAGGCGCTGCTGCCTCCTCCGTGTTATTACAGTCAAGCAACACTCAAATTGTGCCAATAAATATAACAATCTAATCTCTGAGCAGGAGTGTCAGTGCAAGGGAGCAGATCATTTCAGCAAAACAAACTGAGGCATTTTTCGATTAGCGCTCCCGGATGTCTTAATAATGTATGATTGGAAATACCAGAGGTGCAGCATGAGTGACTGCTGTGCACAATATAAGTCCTAATACTGTCAAGTCCCCAGAATATGCTGACGCTACGAATAAGAATCTGTGGAAAAAGTGTATGTTATGCTGCTTAGGGCAAAATGTAATGAGAAGTTTACTATTATATTCCAAACGCATGCAGTTTTGTTGTTGTAGTTTGTAGAAAAAGTATAGTTTTGTTTACTTTGAATTAACACTAGTGCCGAGTGTGAAACGATCATCGTCAAACAGTCAAACTTGATTGAAACTGAAGGAATCTGATTGTACAAGTTTGAAACCTTTCAAACCTCAGCCACTCACTCTATTTGATTCCAGGTTAGTCACAGTGATCTGGATCTGGATCTTGATACTCAATTGCCTGGAAGAGCAGAGGAAGAATGGTCCTAAATCACTGTATATGACTTCAGTACTCATGTGTTGCTACATCCTGGCTTCAGATAGTTACCTCGGCCTCTCTCCTCTGGGCCTGGTACAGTGACACGTACATAGAGACAGTTCAGACTCATGCCTCTGCTCCCCTGAGTGAGCAGCCGGAGGAGCAGCTCTGCCCTTATCACAAGTTCAGCAGCTTTATGACATGCCCTCGCAATAACTGGCGCACCTCCCCGACCTGAGGAGAGCTCACAGCGCTTATTATACATATACAGAGTACAGAAAAGTAGAAGAAGCCATACAAAGCTGGCTCAAACTTTTTTTGTATGTACCATATGACGTTTCTTAATCACAAACATAGTTATATTCAGTTTCATGCATACAAGAGGAAATGTGTATGCTGTGGTGCTGATGAACATGAAGAAGCAACTTTAAAACTTTGACTATCTGAGAGTTTTTAAAAAGCATTTGGAGAATGTTATTGGGAATTCACTTGAAAATAATAATTATTATTATTACTTTGCCATAGGCTTTATTTTATACACACACTTTCACAGGATGAAAAACTGGGAGAGAAATTCTGAAAATTGTTAGAGCCAAGACTCAAAATCCCAATAAAGAGGACAGAAGAGCACTTAGCCACTTGACTATTGGCTGGAACCAAAGGTGTGCGCCAGTCACTGGTAAATTGGTGAAGAAACTCAATCTCTACGAACATAATGTAAATGTGGCCATACCGCCTTTGCTCTGCCCAATCCTGTCAGATCTTGGAAGCTAAGCAGGGAAGGGACTGGTCGGTACTTGGATGGAAGACTGTTTGGTAACACCAGGAATTCTAGCGAATGTAGTGAGTGAGTGAGTGAATGGTTGGTGGTGGTTGGAGGGGCCGATGGCGCAGACTGGTTGCCTTGCTTCCGTCAGTCTACCCCAGGGCAGCTGTGGCTACAATAGTAGCTTACTACCACCAGGTATGGAGTGAATGAATAGTGCAAAGTAAAGCGTCTTTGAGTATCCAGAAAAGCGCTATATAAAAGCGCTATATTATAATTTTTTATTTATTTTTTATTATTATTATTATAATTATAAAATGCTAAAGAAGTTCTAATACCGATTTCAAAAGGGAAGAAACAAATCTATAAGCAGAGACTTAAATTAAATGCGCATGACCTGGCGACAACTGTGTGTTTCCTTGAACTCTACAGACAGAAACTGTTTTGGCTAAAGTCCCTTTTTCCATGTCTGGCTTCTTTCAAAAACTCTGCGTTTTCCAGGTTGAATAATAAGAGTGGTGACCCAGTTATGGATGCTAAGGTCAGAGCGGCACATGGCCAAAGAAGTATTATCTTTGAAGAGTTTCCACCATCAGTCTCTGTTTGACAATTTTGTTTATTCCTGGGCCTTTATGGTTCGACTCTCACACAAGCCAAGCAGATTACAGCAGCTACAAGCTATAAAGGGGCCATATTGCCATGTGAATTTCCAATGCCATCTGATCTCGGAAGCAAAGCAGGGTAGGGCCTAGTTAATACCTGGACGGGAGACCGCCTGAGCCCTAGCTCGCGCTGGGTGATTTGTTCCCCCTCCCCAAATTTAGATTTTCTTGCAAAAAACTCAATGATTTCATTTGATTTTTTTCAATTGACGTGACACAGAGGATGAAGATTTCAATGGATTTAGTGATTTGGAGTGAGATTGAGAGTTTGGTATGTTCTTTATGCTACAGCTATCTGAATTGTTTATGTGACGTTGACATACCAGACACCTATTTAGTTAGTTGTTTATGCTTCATGTAGCTAACCATGTGTTACTTTAGCATACCGCGTACCCCTATTCCGCCGGTTGTTTTTTTCATTAGGAAAACTAGTGCGTCTTATACTCTGGAGCGACTTATTTTTTTCTTCTTCATTATGCATTTTTTGGCTGGTGCATCTTATACTCCGGAGCGACTTATAGTCCGGAAAATACGGTATTGTTTTTGTGTGCAAGGGAGTTTCCTCGGATGAAAACTACTCTTGTGTGAAGCGCTTTGGGTGAATTGTGAATGCGAAAAGCTCTATACAAATAATATTCCCTTCCCTATCTCTATATTGCCAATACACATAACCAGCAAAAACTTCAGAGAGATAAATCAGATATACAGCGGGAACCAGATGTTTACATACACTATATAAAAAGACATATTTTTTTTCTCACTAACATGAAACCAGAATTAACTTTGACTTTTTTGGGTCAATTAGATGTTTTTGTTACTTTTTTTTTGTTAAGTCAGAAGTGTACCATATACCTTTAAACCATTTGGGAAAGCCCAGATGACGATCTCATGTCCTTGGAAGCACAAGTCTGGTTCATCCTTGGGTGCAATTTCAAGACGCCTGAGAGTGCCAGGTTCGTTGGTTCAAACAATTATACGCAAGTGTAAAAAAGATGTAAATGTCGAGCCATCATGCAGATCAGAAAGAAGGCGGGTTCTGTGTCCCAGAGGTGAATGTGCTGTGGTCTGAAATGTGAATATCAACCCAAGAACAAATGCAAAAGACCTGGTGAAGATTCTGAACCTGGTAGGAATTTGTCATTATCCAGAGTGAAACAAGTACTTCTCACATGGGCTGAGAGGGAACTCTGCCAGGAAGAAGCTCTTACTCTAAAAAAAAAAACATCAAAAAGTCTGACTGGAGTTTGCAAATGCACACAAAGATAAAGACTTGAATTTTTGGAGACATGTCCTGTAGTCTGAGGAAAATACGAAATACGGGGGGTGGCAGCATCATGCTGTGGGGTTGTTTTGCTGCGGGAGGGACTGGTGCACTTCACAAAATAGATGACATCATGAAGAAAGAACATTATGTGGAAATATTGGAGCAACATCTCAAGACATCAGCCAGGAAGTTAAAGCTTGGGCGCAGATGGGTCTTCCAAATGGACAATGACCTAAAGCATATGGCCAATACTGGTTACCAACTGGCTTAAGGAAAACAAAGTCAATGTTTTGAAGTGGTCATCACAAAGTCCTGATCTCAATCCAGTTGAAAAAGTATGGACAGAGCTGAAAAGGCTTGTGCACGCAAGGTGGCTACAAATATGGCTCAGTTAAACCAGTTCTGTTTTCTCACTATTGTGTGAAGTTTGTACGATATCCAAAATGTTTGACCCGAGTTATACAGTTTAAAGGCAATGCTACAAAATATTAATGAAATGTATGTAAAATTTTGGCTTTGTAAAAATATAAAACCGTGTAGAAAATTCTATCTATCATTCTTCTAGCATTTAGCAAATATAAATATCTTTTAAAATTCGAACTGACCTAAAACAGTAAAAGTTAATGATGGTTTCATGTCAGACAGTGAGAAAAATGTGTCTTTTTATGAAGTGTATGTAAACATCTGGTTCCCAATGTACAGTATGTCCTAATTATACCAAAATACTATACTGTAAAGATAGGAACACTGTACTGGCAGCATATTCAATTTATTTAGCTTCACACTGATGCACACATTTCCTTTAGATGGGTTACAGATTAAGGAAAAATAATGCTATACGTTGTGTGTCTTCTGTACTTTCAGACTAAATGTGTCCAAACCTGTGCTGCTGGATCAATAGAGGTGGGACCTCATTCGTCTTTGGGACAGGCACACACAGGACAGCAGTGTGAGCCTGAATACAAAACAAGGACAGAGCATGGGCAAGGATCTGAAATAGTCCTCCAAGCCGCAATGAATTTAAAGAGACACTTCAGAGATGTCACACTTTGTTTGGCCCTATAATACCTACTGTGGAACGTTGATTGATTGTTACCACTAACAGCTGAAGGTGTAGCAATATAATATTGAACTGTACTCAATGCGCATCACAATACGATCCTGGTAAAAAAGACCACACTCCAGTATATTGTGATTTTCTTTAAATAGTGAGATTTAGGAAATCTACCAAAACGGTCAAACCAATAAGCTGGCAATCACAGAGAACTTCACAATTATGAAGCGATTCGTTGATCTTTAGAACAGTATGATTACTGTATGATTACAGTATGGCAATGGGACAGAGCAATAATAAACGTTAATGCATAACATAAAGTCCTAAATAACACAATTAAAAAGATTAAAAAATATCACATTATTAAATAATGACTCTGGTCAAAAATATAATTTTCTTTCTCTGTTGCCCTGTTCAGATGAGACCAAGACACAAGAAAAAAACTAATTTCGTGGTAAAGCTTTACGATGCAATATGGGGGTAATCAGGTCCAAACCCCAAAGACAGTATCTGCACAAAATCTCATCAGTCCAACTCACCTGGGAATGTCACTGTCCTCATTCAATATGTTGCCTGCATTTATCTGTCTGTGCTTTTCATCCCTGGGATCTATGGCTCAATATTTACACGAGCGGTCTCCAGTGGGACCCCCAGCACTGATCAATGTGTCAGCTTCATCTGCTGCAAGCTTCTGACGGGCAGTACTGGAACAATGTTCCAGGTCATGTCAGTGGTGTGTTGAAATCTTTATGAGCAGCTACAAAAGAGAGTTCACTCTGGTCATAAGGAGTAAAGGCTGTGTATGTTACTACCAGTTTCACAAATTCATAACACAAAACACGCACTTGCATAAATTGAATCAATTCATATATATAACCTGTTCCAGCCATTTGCACCGCTCTACTCTATTGCAGTATGTGGTATGTCCACACTTAGATCCGCTGCTATCACTTAATACACCTGCACATCTGTGAATACAATCCCGCTGTTGTTCTATGTCAAATTGTTTTCGTCTTTATCATATTTTACTATTTTTGTATATTTTTTTTTATATTCTTTATGCATGCCTTTTCTAGCATATTTTTTATCTAAATTATGTGTTATATGTTTTATGTTGCACGATTGCATTAAGAAAAATTCCTAGTTTGTGAACCTGTTCTCAAACAATGGCAATAAATACTGGAATGATTCTGATGTCTTGAAAAAAGCACAGCTTTAATTGGTTGAAATTATAGGGCTGCACAATATATAGTTGACGGAAGAAGCCACAAAGTATTGCAACCAGAGGTCTTCCAAGATTCACACTTTTTCAGCTAAAAGTCTAAAACAAAAACAGATAAAATGTGCAAAGATATAGTCTAGTCACGATTTTCCACATGATTTTAAATCTTGTTTGATACAATTTCAGGAAAAAACACATTGCGATTATGTTCAAATTTAATAAAGAGTACTGAAATGGTTTAGTAAAATATCTCAATACTCTTTATTAAATTAAATTCAGTTAACTTTAATAGTTGCCTTCATATAAAGAGTCTGATTTTAATAGGAGTTGAGCACATTCCAAACCAATGGATCAGCATGTTAGCCTGTCCATAAAGCATGCAACACTGTCTGTAAATGTCTCTATCATCAGACAAGTCTGCAGTCACACAGTGCCCAAACACTTCACTCTACCTTTACTAAAAGATTTGACTTTTACAGTGATTTTTTTTAAAGGATGTGTTTTTTATTCCTTAAAATCTCTTGCAGTAATGCAGGAACTGAAGGGTAAACAACAATTTGAGAGTTAGTTGCTGTCTGTGTCTTTCAATGACCGGTGCGGGCCAGACTAGCTTTGTTTTGCCAAAACTTTAGCCCAATATCAATTTACTGTCATGGTTGGAGGTGGCGTGAGGAAAAATAAAACCCAAAATGCAGGACTGCAACGAAACTGGTGATGTTTAATAGACAAAAACCAAAATAACAAAATCCAGAGATACAAACCGGGGCTGACGTAGACAATGACACGACCAAGGACAAGGGAAACACAGGGGTATAAATACTTGAGGAAACAGGACACAGGTGAAACACATCAGAGCGGGGCAGGCAATTAACACAAAGGAAGCAAAGCAAAATCACAAGGACAAAACACACATGTCAAAATAAAACACTGGACTAAACCAAAAACATACAAAACCAGGGGAACAAAAGACGAATCATGACATTTACCATCTCACAAAATACAACTGCAGCTTTCCAAAACAAGTAAACATTTGGTTACATATGATGAATGTGTTATTTCTACTTTTAGGCAGGTTGACTTAGCTGTGGAAACACCCCACACCACCCTGTCCTGCTTTGTCCCAATCGTACCTTTTGTCTGAACAAGAAAAGGTCAAATTGGATAATGGTATCTACATATATTAATATTTTATTCACATGTAATACTGTATGTTACTACATTTGAAAGCAGTGTTTTTAATCATGATATTTTTCTCATTAATATTGACTGAGCAATTTTCTATTAAAGAAGTAAAACAGTAAGTAAAAGCAGCTTTCAAGAATTCTCCATGTAGGCAGTGGTCCACCCTTTCATAAAGTCAGATCTATTCACTTCAGAGCTGTTTAGGAATCAATGGGGTGACAACCTCATGATGAGCCGGTTTTCTTCAGGAGATTAGTGCCAGTCAATGCTCACTCCTTGTACATTACAGACGTTCAATTCGATTTCAACTGAAAACTCAGAAATGCTTAGCACGGAGGGTAACTCAGTAACTTCTCTATACTTTTTTACTGTATTTGATTTTGTATTTGCAATGATTTATTAATGTATAATTCATTTTATGTCAATCTCTGCACTGGGCTACAATTTCCCGACTTTTTGTGGTGGTGATAATACAGTAAATGTCCATTAGCTGAAGTCAGTTGAAACTGAAACGAACATCATTCAGGGCTCAAAAATAGAAGCTCAGAAATCGTCACAGCCATAAAAAGAATACATATTGAATGAGACGGGGCGCATGTCCGGTTTCACAGTGCGGCTCTGGCTGAAATTGATGTCTCATTTTGGAACAGGAGAAACAAGCTGTGTGACAGATGCATGTCCTTCTACATTGTGTGGTGAGTTGTGAGGTGACCCAGACACTTAGGCCTGATGAATGGTTCCTCTATGGCAGTCAGAGAGAAGAGAGCAGGTGTACTTACATGCTCTGCTGTGGGTAAGAGTGATCTGACTGTACACCGATCAGCAACTAACATGTGACAAACTAATTATTATGTTTTTTTTACATTTGCCTTCAAATTTAATATGAGAGAAACAATATTTTAGGTATTGCAAGGTGACAGGGCGTCTGCAGTCTCAAATCAAATCCTTCACCTTGATACAGCAAAGACAACTTTAAAGTGGATTTGACATTTTAGCTCATTTCAAAATATATTTAAAATCTTACAAAACATTTGACCTTGTTTTCCCTGATTTGATTTTTATGTCAAGGATGTCACATAAAATGAGGTGACACATCCCTTAATTGTGCAGCCATACTGTACAAAAGGGCCACGCATTGTAATTCATACGCCACTTATATTTTAGAAGATGAAAACAGAATTAAATTAGGAAAATCATGACTAAAACTAATCTTACTACTTATTTAAGTTGCATGTGTAAAAGTGTCTCAGCCATGGAAGACTTGTGATGTGAATCAATGGTAATTTGGCAATACATTGTGCAGTTCCATATTGATTTTCCTAGCTTTTGCCATAAAATTGCCACTTCACTGGTGTAAAACTATATGATTAATATATTCACCACATCAAACCAGATAGTTTCAAAACATTACACATGCCTGGAAGACTGTGAGCCTATAGGAACAACTGTGTGGGTGATTACAGTATCTAAGGACCAAGGCAAATCACCGTTTGAAGGTCAGTCACCTGAAGTAAATTCTGTTTACTGCACCTCCTTATAGTTCTCTCAACCTTTCACATGACCTTATAAGAACTGTTTATCAAAGTAAAGGTCATACTCCAATCACTGAGGACCGCGAGTAGCGCGGCTTTGACGTTGACCTCAGTGTGGTGATGGAGGCTGGGGAGAGCTATTTGAAAGTGCTTGCGTGCGTGTGCCTGACAGCTCCGGATAGATAGACGCCCCAAAACTGACAGCCGGGGAATGATTAATGAATAAAGGGCCAAAGCATGACAATATGATGAATTTAGGAGCACATCGACTTAGTTAAAATAAATTAAATGCCAACGCTGATGTGAAAGCCAAGTTTCAGTCAGTAAAAATTACAGTGTTTGTGGCATTTTCTCTTTTCAAATGTGTGTTTGTTCATAGTGACTTTAATCAAGGCAGCACAGATGATAAAAGCTATGATGGTATGTGGATTCTCGGTCTCAGCGGTTGGTTCAAAGAGAAAAGACACTCAGGAGTGTTTTGCCTAAAGTTACAATGGCAGTATCCACTGGTTGAACCACTAATCAATAAGCCCAGCGCTCTACCACCTCAGCCACTGTCGCCTGCAAGGAGGAACCTATTGTGCTGGTCCTAAACTATAGTAAAAAGAAGGAAAAAAAGGAAGAAAAAAAAAAGTCCCGACAACTATTACCAAACTGCGCGAAAATTGTCTGCTCTCTTTAAGTTTCTGAGTAACATTTTGAACATTGTCCTTTTACCCAATTATACATGTGATTAAAATGATAGTCTGGAAGTCTAAATGTTTTTCAAATTCTATAAATGTGCATAATGTTTTTTTGATGTAAAGTAATATATACTATACCATTTTTTGTAAAGTCCCTCCTTCCCTGATCTCAGCAAATAATCTATCAAAGAGTCTATCCTCCCGCATTGACCAATGAGACAAGCTTTTCCTGTGAACCAGCCTGTCAGGTCCAATCAGGAGGGAGGGGGAGGAGCTTGATCATTCACTTTTGAAAATTCTGTTCCTGGTCTCCTCATTTTGCAAACTAAGAAAGGCTTTATGGTTAAACAGGGGAGGAATTTGATTGTTTGCGTCTTTCACTCTTTCTCCCCTCACTTTGCAAACTTACAGACTATCACTTTAAATACATTGAATTAATCAGGTAAACTATTACCTTGACATTTCTTCTTCACACTGTTATTATTGGATGCTTTTTACAGTTTTCCCTTTAACCCTCCCACATTTACCAAGCATCTGTGCCCATTGATCCCAGCAGCATCTATTGGATGCACCACACTATGCAGGGCTTTCATCATACTTCACATATAACTCAATTAAATAAATATATAATAATGATGATGATAATTAAACCCAAATTAAAATTATACTGAGAATGGTAATGACAACTGGAAAGTATCAAGATCTCAGATTATAATATCTATTAATGTACCTTTATACTATAAAAGTAACTCGGTAATCACGGGTAAAAATCTGCAAGAAATATATTAAAGAACACATTTTTTGACTTGCTTTGTATTAGACATCGTATAAGAAACTAGATTGTTGTTGTAGCTGTGCGTTGTTCCAATTAATTATATAAACAGTTCATATATTTTTGCTTGAAATGTTTTGAAATGTTCTTTTTTTATTTATTGCACTTGGGGGTGGGGGCTCATAAGCTTTTTGCTTCAGCCCACTCCTTTTGAGCACAATGTGTATTGCTCAAATAAACTAAACTATTGGATCAATACGCTAATTATAGTCCCATTAAAATGATATGCAACACCAGGCAACCATAACCGGACAGAGGCCTCCCTTGAGCCTTTATAATAGAACCACTACACTACCTTTAAAAGTATAGTAAAAAAGGCATTGCAGATCAAATGCTTGGGGCAGGTGTGACAAAGGGGCAACCCAATAATGTCAAATCATCAATAAGGAAAAAAAACACAAACTGCATACGTTTGTGATGTAGTACGTATCACTAATTTGCGCAGTGTTATTTTTGCGCTTTCTGCCCAATTAGAGACCAGCCCAAACTCCACAACAAATAGCTATTTCAGCCCTCTCTGTCTCTTTCTCTGTCTCCACAGAAACAGGTCCCTCTCGTGCGCTCATGCGTAAGTGCGCACGGCTCCCGTGTCGTCTGCTCACAAAATAAAACCCGACCGGAGAATAGCTGATAACGATAGAGGCTTATTAACAGTCGCGTATGTCTCACGCTCAGCTCAGCGTCTCCCTGTCATAGACACTTTCCCTGTTCATCCCCCGCTCTGAAAGTCCACCGTCCCTTTCTCCGTCCCTCTGCAGCAGCTCGTGAGCATCTATGGGAAAGGGAAGTGACAGGTGCGGGCTGGTAACCAGCAATCTGTATTTTACTACAAAGTGCTGAAGTCCGCGGAAAATACTCCACAAGTCAGTGTAAATGAGTAAATGAGGGGGAGACGCGTCTCCACCGATTCTGCGTCTTTGGGTTAAAAATAAGTTCCAGCACTACTGATCAGTGATCACCAACTCGATTCTCCTCCGTGGCCGCACCGCGCTGTGGGGATGACGAGCTGCGGGTCGGGGACACACGTAGTTTTTGAAGCAGAGAGCACGAACACTCGGCACAGACAGCGTGAGTACTCTGTGAGACTCCGCTCACCCTCTCGCCTGCTCCTGCTGCGTGAGCTGACACCGCAGCGCTCATTCAGTCCAATTGTAACGAGCCACTTTACCCAGGAACGATAACGGCGTTGTAACGACAGGGAGAGTAATGAATTAGATTACGCCGTTACTGAAAAAATCGTTCGTTCCAAACACCGATCACGACTGCCAACATTTTTTGCACCATGAAATAGCTGACCCTTGGTTTCCTTTTTGATCCTTCTCTGATGTCCTCCCTTCCTGTCAAAACACGGACGTTGTTTTTTATTAGTTTACATTTTCCCACGAACCGACACGATCAGAGCCAAAGAAGCTGACACTGCAAAACGTAAAGAGAGAAAACTTCGAAAACAATCTCTTGTCATTTAAAACTTAATTTGCGTGTTCAGCCAAACCACGTCTTCACATTATCATCGTCCTCTGGTCTATTGTTCCCTATAGAGCCACTGACGCAGATTTGATGGCTTCTAAGCATAATAAAACATTGTATAGCCGAGATTAGTATGCCCACCACAATGTCTTCATTCGGCTTTTTATTTTTACTCCAACAGGATCTGATGACCTTTTTCTTTTTCTTGGCCTCCGCTTCCTGGGATTCATTTCCTGTCCCCCCCAGTGCAGCAATAAAATACAAGTTGGGTTTATGGCTAAAATGCTTTTTCAACAAAACACCAAACTGCTGCCAAAACAAGTCATATTAAAGAAAAAAAGAAAGGAAAAAGCTATGTAATAGGTTGAATGTGAGTCAAATGGATTGTATTCAATATATTTTTTTGCTGGCATTAATTTGTTGAGCCTTGTCTTGGTTTGTTAATTAATTCGATTTGCAGGAGTATTTGGTTGGATAGATAATGGTAAATTGGTGAAACTTCTTTGGTTAACTTGAACTAAAACCTACAGCCTTTGTTGGTTAGAAAATGCAATATTGATCTAAAACAGCTGAAACAAAATAGCCAGTAGTTTCTCTAACTAAAATAAGCTGCTCCCACCCACCCTTCCTCTTGCTTCCCTTTTCTGCGCAGGCTCTTTCAATAAAGAATTAAAAATAAATAAATAAATGAATTCCCCCACTGTTTTCACATGTGCTAGCGGCTCAAAACAGCTGTGTTTTTGATGAACAACATGGTAAAAAGCTCTAAAAAGTCGATTTTGCACAACACCCCCCCCTTTAAGAGATATCGTAATGCAGGTCTTTGGTGCTCAAACACAGGAACATGCAAGTTAATTCTACTACTACTCGTTTCATTGGTGAGCCTTTGTAATGCTCTGAGTGAGTGGAAGGCAGATTTAACCAATCAAAGCCAAGTGTGGGTTCTCAGGGGAAGATCATTTTCATCTTACATGAGATGTAAAAATACCATGTATGAATTGTGATAAAATTGTCTAGGTTATAAGTGAAATTATCCACCACAACACACCCTGCATATATATATAATGCAGTATAGTTCTCCCTGCCTCAATATTCTAAATGTTTGTTCTGATTTTTTCCAATCTACTTGCGCAACCAATATTTATTGCACATTAATTTTCTCCTTCATTTAATCCGCTGTGTATTGCAAACCGCTATGACGACAAAACTACTGACCTGTAAATCAAATCAACTCATTTTCTGCCTCTTTCACTTTCCAAATAACACGATGCAGCTAAAAAATATTGTATTAATATCCTTCACAATAAGCTCTTGCTGTTGTGGCGATACATAAGAAGCCAGCTTTGCAGCACTTTAGCCAACACGGTCTTGTTCTCATCTTACTGCAAAGTGTTAGTGCACTTCGCATGTATTTTTGCACCACACTTCCCACCGCTGGTCCCAAAGGCTAAACAAGATCTGATAGTTTCTTCCTGGTCACTGTCCGCATGTGTTTGAATCCGCAGATTCAATTACACTGGCCCGGTTGGATGGGTGTCGACTGGAGACGCACACGTCCTAAGTTAGCCACACACGCAACCCGGCAGCCGCTGAGAAGCTAAAGTATTTAATTAATTTTGTGCCTTGATCCTTGGAAGCGCTGCTGGCCATTACCAACCATACCACAGAACAAAGAAAGAAGGACTCACACAGCAGTTCACACAGACAGAAGGGAGACTGCTGTGATTGATTCAAGGTTCAAATGTCTTTCCTTTAAGGGGAGATGCTGCAACTCTTTTTTGTCAGGTTTTTGGCCAGTTTGTTCCCTCAGATATAGTCTAATTAACACAAGCATTTGATCAACTTTTCTCCATTTTCTATTATCCCTAAAATGGATTTGTAATCTTATTTCAAGTTTAATTTGTTGAGCTCTTTAATCCACAATTGATAATTGATGATAAATCATTCATAAATCATAAAAACATCCACTGTCCCAAGTGAAGATAACTTTTTTTGCTTAGAGTCAAAGGTCTTCTTTTTTATAGCCAAATAAAGTGAACACCTTGAGGACAGAGATGAACTGCGCTCCCAAAAGAGATTCAGCTATAAATCGGCCCTCAGCTGAGTTGCAGGGATGCAGTGCTGCACTGCGGTCAGTTTTGAAAGATGTGTTTGATGTAAACTTTACTCTGCAAAGTTCTAAAAGAAAAACAAGAACATCTAATTACCACTCACGTTTAAAGAAGTTGACAAATAAGCAGTCAAATAGATTAAGATGCATGTATGGCAGAAGTGAAAAAGGACGACACACACAATCCGGTTACGGAAATGCATCAACTTCACTATTCATTCATTAGCAACAAGGTAGATTCTCAGCCACTGCCATAAACATGTGGCCCATGATATGATAAATGGCATCCCATACAACCCCGGTATCTATAGAGAAAATGTCAAAGAATGATGTTTGAGGGTCTTTAAAATAATTAACCTCTTAACCCCCACCTGAATCGAGCACGTTTTCTCCAGTTTGGCTGACCCAAATCTAGGAGCTCCTTTACTGGAGCTTACAGCCTACAGGCCAGTGTAACGCCTCATTTGAAAGCCAAGACCTACAAAACGAATTAAGCTTTTTCCTTGTTATAATTGTCAAATTTTCGTCCTTTTAGATTGTGTTTTCATCAAGTTTTTGTTGCTTTTTCGACACATTTTGGTCACATTTTTGTGACCTAATCAGTTGCATTACATTAAAAAACAAGATGTGGCCAACACGCTACAAAGAAGCAATGAAAACGTGACAAAAATGTGGCAAAAAACATGACAAAAAAGCAATGACATCGTGACAAAAGGCTCAACAAAAATGATAAAAACGCCATAACAATAAGAAGAAACTTGTATCAGTTTTGTAGGCCTTAGCTTTCAAATGAGGTGTTACACTGGCCTATAGGCTGTAAGCTCTCAGGTCGAGAAGCTTTTTAGATATGACATTACTCTACCACTGTACAGTCTATTGGAGCATGTAGGGCTGTGGGTCAGTGATACTTTCTTAGCAGAGCATTGCCATCAGAGGCGGGTAGTACTCAGTTACACTTACTCAAGAAGTGCATTTTAAGTAATTGTACTTCTTAGAGTCGTTTTACCATATGGTACTTTTTACTTCTACTTGAGTAATACTATATAGAAAAAGTTACTCGTTCCATGGTGAGTAAATCTTTAAGTGGCAAATGCATCATGTTGACACACTTTTATAGGTACTCAGTACTAACAGTACTCAATTAGCAATTTCCCCAGGTACTCTTACTTGAGTAATTATTTTGTTTACTACTTTTTACTCCATGAGTAAAATCCTTTCAAAGTAAAGTTACTCTTACTTGAGTATTTTCTTTAGCAACTCTACCCACCTCTGATTACCATTGACATTACTGCTCATGATGCAAGTTTTGTACTTTGAGGAAAACGCGCTGCAGCACTTCCCTGTCAGTGCCCCTGAGTGCATGTCATGTCATCCCAGGGTCGGGTCCCATCGCTCACTTTCACACACCTCTGTACTGGTGCCTGCGGTAACGAGCTGGAGCATTAGCGCTTAGCGCAGGTGACAGGGTTTATGTCAGGACAGGGACTTCATCACACAGTAAAACCACTGAGTCTAGACTTTTCAACTTCACCTCCCACAGCCTGCCAGATGTGGTCATTAAAAGAGCCTTCATGACTTTTATGTTGGCTATTAATCATCCATTGTTCAGTAGCTGCTGCATAATTAGGCGGAACAGGTGCAGTGTAAAAAGCCAACTGTTGCTTTTGTTTAATCAGTTCCAACATCGTGATGCTAGAAAAAAAATGCTTTAGCAAAAGTCTATAAATCAAGCTGCAAAACATAAAATATTCACACTATCTCCATTTATATTTTCATATTCAGGGAAACTATTTTCTCTTCAACCAAAAACATGCATATAGGGCTAATCTTTCAGGTAAGTCTCACCAAAACCCCTGCCGGAAGCTCTAGTCTAGAAAACACTTTCCCCCTGTATTCAAATAGAACTCAAATATTAACCCCCACTTCAAGCATGGGACATTACAAAGCCTGTAGGTGCACACATCATACTACACATCACATTTCAAATCCTCGATAATTACGTCCCTCAATCCCCTACAGTCTTCTCTACTATTCCAGTTTTATCACAGGTAACATCACATCTTGTTGTTACAAATTGCCTCCTATTGTTGCTCTTAATTGCTTCTCTCCAGCACCTCTTGCAAATCCATGCAGATGAATCAGTGAGGGGCACATATTGAATCACCTCTTGTCTCTTTTTTATGTAATGTAAAACAGAAATTGTCTGAGGCAAAAGGAATAATAATTAGGCATACATCACCAGTTGCACTAAAACTCTCTCAAAAAAAAATCCAGGGTGCTCAGTTTTCAACTACAAAATACATAACATCCATCTATCACCATCACTGAGATACTGTATGAAGATTTACCAGGGCATTATCAAGCTCAAATCAAATGACGTCCCACATTTTCTGTTTAGAACGATTGATGAAGGCATTACTTTAACCGTTGAGCAGTTAATCAAAGGAATTAAGATGACAGTGAATGATAAATACACTCTCGACGTTCTCCTTCTGGCTAATGGACTTACAGTATATAAGAGTGCACTGGGGAACACTCATGATGTATAAGCTGATCTTAACTTTTACTTTGGTTCAATTTTGCTTTCACCTCTAAATAATATAAATACCCATCTCCTATTGCAGCAACAGAGATTCTTAAAGAGCCAGGAAATGTTTAGCACAAATGTATGCAAAACTAGACATAATGACGTCTTTAAAGGCATGCAGTCTTTTTCTGCTTTCACTTGTTGCCTTTTGTAGGAATTGTTTTAAAATGTCAGCAGCTCATCCTCCTACCTACCTTAATTAATTTCTAACATCCAAATTCTTCACAGGAAAGAGTGTATACGCACTAGTTCACAATGGATAAAAATTCTTTATAATTTGAATGCCAGACCTTTTTTCACATCAAGTAACAATGTTTGTTTTTACAAACAATATTATACTAAAGGAAAACAATGTGTACAGGGCCTTTAAATATTGGTTACAAACATTACACAAAACATGAACAAAAACTGACAAAGAAAATGTCCAAGGCGGTAGGTTAATGTGCAGTTATTGCTAATGAGGCGGTTACTCCAATCAGCTGTCTAACTTTCATTCATTTTCAGGTAACATAATTGATTTGGCAAACTTTTAGTCAATACTTACTTTCTTCTCTCTATTGAATGAAAGCAACATATACATTATGAATGCATAAAGGCGTATAGGAGCTAAAATCAACTGTATGTGTTAGCCATTGTGCATTTTAGGTAAGACAGTTAACTGGTGCAAAGAGAGATCTCACTTGAAAAAGAACTAAAAACAGCTTCATGATAGGAAAAAAAAAGGGAAATTCAATAACTAGTATCTAAAATGTGCCAACATATTACAAAACCATTTACATATATAGTATGTCTCATGTTTTTTTTTTTCTCTTCCTGTATATGATGTCAAAACAAGACTAACCAAAATACAAGATCAGGTCCAAAACGAGGCTAAAATGGAAATAGATTTGGAAGATAATGACAAAACTGAACTTATTTGTAAGGCTGTGTTCACAAAAAAATGTGTAAATCTCAGTCAGAAGGAAAACCGCAGTCATTTTTTATTATATATTGTCTTGCGCTATGGATTTTGAGTCACTTAATATTGCAATAACGATAAATATATATATACATCATGTCTTTGTTCATATTTTGGTCACAGGCTTTTGAATCACTAATACTCAATATACTGTCAATGAGTCTTTTTGGGCTTTGGATAATATTTGAAATCCAACCGTTTCCATGTCCACGCAGTGTGTGAGCGATCAACAGGTCTCCTTAAAACGTGTCTTACTCATTGTTAGTCAGTATTTAAATGTGATGATTAATCCCGTTTGTCCATTAAAATCCATCTGCCAAAACAAAATCTGGAGCGCTATTTGTTTTCTGCAATACATAATACATTTTACTGCTCTCACTAGACTAGCGCATCTGTGATCGCATTCAGCAACAACCTGAGCCTGCCCAGTGTGTGACTAACTCGGCACACTCAGAGCGCGAGCGTTCAGACTCGTCAATAAAGAAATATATGAATAATCTGTTACTGTTACACTGTGTACTGTACTTGAGCTCTTAGGCGGAAGAACCACACCTAACCCAATCACATATTAACACCTCTCTCCATCCTCTTCCATATTTATCTAATCGAAAGCACACACAGGGACTTTCTTCAGCCCTCTTTGAAGTATGAGTTGTATGGTATGGGTTGCCTAAGTCTAAGACAAAATATATACGTCTCTTGCTGGCTTAGGTTGGCTACATTTCCCATTATAATCAGATGTATTTGCAGTTTGCATTCGATCTGTCGCAGTGAAAGTGCAATTACAGTAAATGATGCTTGATGCGGATTTTGTGAGGCTGTTTCTAACTTAGTAAGGCTCTGTAACCTTCATATGGGATAAAATGAGTGTTATAGAAGATAGCTGACATGTTATTAGATGTTCTAGATTAGGGTTCTCAATGCACCTTTAATTACCAACTTCAAAATCTAAACCAGTAATGTGTATATAGAAATTCATTTACATCAGTTTTCTCAACAAAATATACACAGTGGGAGGAAAAGGTGAGTACAGCGTTTGGAATCAGTGTCTGTTTAAATGAATAGCACCCAAACATTTACATTTTATCATATTTCTGTTGGCCATCACATGTAAACATTTACAGGACAGAAAAAGTAAGTGAACCCAGGAATCTTGTCTAATCTGCAACTACCGGAAAGAAGGGTCAGCCAGCTATTTAATACATGGTTTCACTTACTTATTCCACGCTGTTGTGAATGTCTCAGGTTTTTCTGCAAAATATCTTGATAAACTTGTGAATTAATTTTTCCATTGATGATAGCACGTTGTCCAGGCCCTGAGGCAACAAAGCAGCCATGAGCGCTTGGTCCTGCCCCACCTCAAGGACATCACCGCCCCCCTCCTGGACCCGCTGCAGTTTGCCTACAGAGCCAACAGGTCTGTGGACGTCGCAGTCAATCTGGCCCTCCACTTCACCCTGGAGCATCTCGACTCCAAAGGAACCTACGCCAGGATCCTGTTTGTGGACTTCAGCTCTGCCTTCAACACCATCCTCCCTGGACTGCTACGAGACAAGCTCTACCAGCTCAGCGTGCCCGACTCCCTCTGCAGGTGGATCACTGACTTCCTGACGGACCGGAGACAGCACGTGCGGCTGGGGAAGAGTTTCGGACACTCGGACTACAAACACTGGAACTCCTCAGGGCTGTGTACTTTCCCCCTGGCTCTTCTCCCTGTACACAAACTGCTGCACCTCCAGTCACCAGTCAGTTAAACTGATCAAGTTTGCGGGCGACACCACCCTCATCGGGCTCATCTCGGACGGTGATGAGTCCGCCTACAGGAGAGAGGTGGACCGGCTGGCATCCTGGTGCAGCCACAACAACCTGGAGCTGAACGCCCAGAAGACAGTGGAGATGATCGTGGACTTTAGGAAAGACACAGCCCCACCGTCCCCCTCACCCTGACAGACTCTCCCAACCCCACTTCCATCGTGGACTCCTTCCGCTTCCTGGGCACCACCATCACCCAGGACCTCAAATGGGAACCGACCAGCTGCTCCCTCATCAAGAAGGCCCAGCAGAGGATGTTCTTCCTGCGGCAGCAGAAGAAACTTAAGCTGCCAACCAGGATGCTGGTGCAGTTCTACACGGCCATCATCGAGTCCATCCTCACCTCCTCCATCACCGTGTGGTTCCCCGGCGCTACAGAACGGGACAAGCACCGACTGCAGCGCATTGTGCGTGCTGCAGAGAAGGTGATTGGCTGTGAGCTCCCATCTCTCCAGGACCTGTTCACCTCCAGGACCCGGAGGCGTGTGGGTCGGATCACAGCTGACCCTTCTCACCCTGGACACGGACTATTCACCCCTCTCCCCTCAGGCAGGAGGCTACGGTCTATCCAGACCCATACCTCCCGCCACTTGAACAGTTTTTTCCCCTCCGCCATCAGACTCATGAACAATAACAAGTCTCTGTAGCTTAGTCACAGACTCATGGATGTATCTGCTCATTTGCACTGTGCGGTGTTTCCACACTTAGACCCGCTGCTGTCACTCATCACTTTACTTTTTACTCATACTCATCTGTAAATATAATTCCACTGTTGTTCGAAGTCTATTGTTGTCGTCTAACCATATTTTACTTTTTACTTTTTATTTTGTATCTTATTTATTAATATTCCTTATGCATGCCCCCTAAAGCCTTATAGTTTAAAGTTTTATAGCTTAATTTTATCTAAATTCTGTGACATGTGTTTTATGATGCATGTCCGCATCAAGAAAAATTCCTAGCTTGTGAACCTGTTCTCAAACAATGGCAAATAAAATCTATTCTGATTCTGATTCTGATGATATGGTACTCCTGCTCCATACTTTACAGTGGGGATAGGGCAGACCTGGCCACATCCGGCCCGCGAGATGATTCAATCCGGCCCACGGCTTGTAGGGCATACATTTCTGAGTATGTAAAAAAAGAGAGTAAGTCTCTAGCCCATTCCTGTGCGGAGTTATGATTAAAGAAATTACCAGAGTGCTCACTCCAGCCACTAGGGGGCTGCTTACATAAAAATAAAAAGAATGAATTTCACACGTGTCCAGCAGAGGGCCCTGACATAATGAGAGATCAGGATATGAACAACACATTGGCTACAGTCCTGTCAGGCTCATTATTATTCATTTATCGAAAAAAGTTCCCTCAATAGTATTTTCCCAATTAAAACACAATTTCGGGGAAATTTATTTGGAGACTCCTGCTACAGTGCATCGCTTCATTTCATTCAAACGCAGAGGTGCTGGGATAGGGTGTTGAGGTTGGTGTGCTGTTCCATTTTTCCTCCACACATGAAGTTGTGTGTTCCTCCCAAACTATTCAGGATGAATCTTATACCATTTTTCTGTACAAAACTGCTGCAGTTCAGCATGATTCAGGGGGTGTACTCATGTTATGTTATGGCCAATAAAAATGATAAAATATAAATGTTTGGGTGGAATTAGTTTAAGCAGATACTATTTAATTATTCTCATGATTTTAATAAAGATCAGACCACATTTTATGACCAATTTAGGCAGAAATGTGAGAAATTCCAAACGGTGTACACACTTTTTCCTCCCACTGTATACATGGGTTCAGGATCTAATTAAACATTACCATTTTAGAAAAAAACGCAAAAACATTTCAAGTAACAATCATATAAATGTATGACCTAGTTATAGGCTTTCAAAAGTAGTAGAAAGTTCTATAAATGGGAAGCATAGAAGGCAAAGGAGGCTTCAACATATTCACTACTATGGGTACTATTGGACATACCAGCAGACAAGAGCCACCTCTCGGGGGCCTATGGGGCTCATATTGGGGCAGAAGGTAACATATCAGAATCAGAATAGGTTTTATTGCCATTGTTAGTGAACAGGTTCACAAACTAGGAATTTTCTTAGGTACAAACGTGTAACATAAAACATTTAACATAAAACTTAGATACTTAGGATCCCGTCCACAAACAGATTATGGACCAGCTGAAGACATTTCTATTCTTTGAGGCACCGGAAGCCACATGGCTGATATATTTACTGTACATGACACACACAAAAAAAACACTTTTTCTCTTTGGCGTTCAAATCTAGCTAAGAGTTGGCTTTTGTACTGTTATGTTTATTTGATAAACTTTGTCTTTAACAGCCCTTTTGTCAACTGTGTTGTTTTTTTAATAGTACTTTATAAATAAAGTTGGATTGGGAAACCTTTTTATAGTATGAGTATGTCTGTCTCATATTTCAAATGTCATCAATGTTAGTCCTTGCATCTGTCCCGGTGCCTTTATCAAAGCAAGAGTTATGTTGCCATGGATACAATTTCAGGTGTTTTGGGCTCTGTTTCCACTAGCACCAGGGTCTGTTTGCTCTTCACACACATCCTGACGTGAGTGAGCAGAATTACAAAAGCAACACCTTATTGAGGTTCTCTGACATTTAAAGCAAAAACAAAAACAGAATGGATTGGAGGCTTACATTTCAATCTTATTCTTCTTTACTCCCAGACAGTAGAGTAGCCAAATGTCTGGGTGTAGAAGGGGCCAACTTGGCCATGCAGGTCTGTGTGCAGTCAGCCTAAAAGACTAATGGGAGGCAGAGGGAGAATGAGACAGAGATTGAGAGAAATAATCCCAGAGAGCCAGAGGGAACTAAAACAGCAGAGAAGGTGGATTGAAGTCTCAGGTGGACTGTGACACTGAACAATATCACACAACAGACATGTAATGTGTATGGTTTGGCCCAAAGTCTCAGTATGAGGTTGGATTTTCTCAAACTTAAACATTGTATATGAAATCAAAATAAATACGATTTGGGACTGTGAGGTGAAGGGTGTGGGTCAAAAATATGACTATTAATGTTTAAAAACTAGACGGAAAAAGTGAAAATGGATGAAGCTAGAACTGTTCCGATGATTTAATATTGTATCCATAGAAAAACCTGCATAATTCATAAAAACATTTTGAATTTAATTTGCTTAACATTGTCTATGTGTAAGCCCTGCTGGCGTGATATCCTTATTGGAAACACAGGAAAAAATTATGATTGGTTTTGAACATTTTCCAGTTATAGTACAGACACAAATAAATATAAATACATATTCTACATATTACATATACTATACTATACTGACTCTGGCACCATTTAAAAGAAATCCAAAGTTACAAGGAATTTCACTGCAGATGCGGATGTCAAAAGCACTTGCACTCCTGCTGTATTTCACAAATTTCTCAAACTACTTCTTATAGTTGAGCGAAACGTTACAACATCTTTTCTTTTCATCTCCGCTACAGCCAAGCACATGCAGACAGTCAATAAGAGAGAGGCACTTGGGTGTGAATCGGCATCAGCAGTCGGAGAACAGCCTGAACACCTGACACCTTTCAGAAGCACATTATCACTTCAACGCTGATCGGGAACAAGACAGTACTCCACAGTCTGACCACAAGTACACACCAGGACACGTATCTCGGCATCGCAACACTCATTCCACGTAACACAAGTCGCAGCTTTAATTAAACCACACATGTTCTTGGCAAACCGCCCAGTCGGCTTCTTAATCTCACAACTGGCAACGTACGCCGCATACTCTATAGGAGCATCTTACCTTCATGATGCATCCCTGGTTTGGCTGTCCACTCTGAGACACATGTGCTTACGCTGGGGCGTGCAGTCCGGTCGGCTGAGCTCTGCCTTCTCCTCCCTGCTGCTCAGAGCCAGAGGGAGGGAAGTGTGCCGCTCTCCGCAGTCTCGCTGTCTGAAGTGTTTGGATCGGCTCCACGTTGAATGAACGGAAAACCGGAGCCAAGATGTAGCAGGGATGCTGTGCGGGACCGGGCTACACTGTAGGTATCTCTACACTGAATGAACGCTAATGACAAGGTGAAATTTCAGTCTTAAGAGTATTTCTTGTGGATGAAAAGAAAAATACAAAACAAGTACAAACTATTCACCCAGGAAGAGTAGATATTAACCTTAAAATATATAATGTGGTAAAAATTATGTGTAATTCTTATAGTCTTTAGAAAGTCTTAAGTAAAAGTCTGTTTGTCTGCCGGTCTATCTATCTATCTATCTATCTACTTACTTTCTTCTGTGTGCCTCCAGCTTTATAAGTCCTGCCTCCTTCCATCCTCTCTCGCTTGTCTCCTCATATCGTGTGTTCCACCCTTGCCCCTCCCTGCTCTCCTCTCCCTTTTATAATAGAAAGCTCATATTCCCCTTGTATATAGGCAGATTAACAAAGGAGGGTAAATATGCAGTATATAGATGGGGAGGGGGATCCCATTCTTCCCGGTTTACACAAGGCTGTAATTATAGAATGCATTACACACGGCTAATTATTGCCGGGCCATTGTTTGAAACGCTGATGCAGACAGAGCGCCCCTGCACTTTTAACAAGCTCCTACGGTACAGTCATAGATCATATAGTCAGTGATGTATTGTGTAGCACTGGACCCATTGATCTATTTTTTATTTTTTTTACATTTATGGTCAGCACATTTACTATACACACACTTACATAAAAGTGCACACATTGATAATTGGGCTGTTTCCACTGCACTGGCACTCTGATTCCTATCCCAAAGATATGGGACACTGCGAAAAACTGCAACTGTAATAATTTGAGAGTGAATTTAAGCACTACTCCCGCAAAGGTTTTTAATTTTCGCCTGACATTTGGAAATTAGCATGCCGTGGTGGTGCCGTCAAGAAGGAGAAAAAGAGGTAGTAAATCTTTAAAGTCAGTCTGCCCTGCAGCACTGTACCGATGCGCCGGATCCAACAAAGAGTACTGCTGCATAAAAACAGGTGGGGATACACACTTCCAGCCTCTGCCATGTGCCTTCTGAGTGGTACAGTGAGTAGAATAATTAACGTAGAAAATGTTTTTCACTACAGTTGCAAGAACACTTTCTACACAGTGGGCCTTTGAAAGGGGTTATCATGTGGACATCCCGGTTGTTGCTTATTTATTATGTATTGTTTTATGTATTGTTTTTATGACTGCAGCAGTACTGGCTATAAAGGCCTATAAACACAATGAAACACAGCCTACAAGCAGTGCTCCCATATCAGGGGCAATGGGCAACTACAAAATGTTTAATGGTTTCAAAATGTCCACTTTATTTGACTCTATAAGGCCCTAAAGAAGGCAGCAAGTAAAATACAACAACTATCGCAGAGTGTCTATCAATTCTCTCTAATGTAATGTATACATTTTTTGGGTTCTGTATTGAAAAACGTATCGGCCTAACTTGAGTTCAATAGTTATTAGATCAGCTCATACGTATTAGCTTGGACCTCTCAGTGATTTCCGTGTAAAAGCAAACTTGAAACAACAATTACAAATGCTCGAACCAAGTAATAGTTATTGTCCATAAAAGTCCTAAATTGGGTCACATCTTTTGTGAGAACTATAGACTGAAGCCTCCTGAACAAAGACTTGAATGACAAATGACAAAGCGACTCCCTGAAGTCAAGTCACATTTTCAAATATTATCCTCAAAAGTCAACTGCAACACGGCATCAATGTTCACCTTTGTGCAGAAGACTGCAGGATAAAATCTTGGAGGATATGGTGACATCAGACTAAAGAGATCAGAAGACAGATCAAAACACGCCATGGCATGAGTACTACATCTCCATTCAGTAGAACATTTTCTGTGAGAGTAAAACTTCATACACTGAATACTAGTGATGCTTAAGCATGTCATTGTTTGAGGTACATGTAGCATGTGTACTGCAGCATGACTAAACACATTCAGAGTCTTGTCTTAAACAACACCATCTCCGTCTGCTGTAAAGAGCTCACCAAAGCCTCAGTGGGTTTTGTTGTCAGAGGGTGACAGACTGGGAAGTGGCTCCCCTTACAAACAAGACCAGCTGTTCCATGTCATTTTACCCCAAACTCTGCACCAGATGGAGATTTGCTTCAGCAAAGACTCATGTGGCTGGAACCATTTCACCAGTCCATCTGAGAGAGTGGTGACAGGATTCTGACTGTAATTACAGCGATAGAACAGATGCACTCATCACTGACAAACACGCACACAACAAAAGAGCCCCCACTACGGTGATGAACTGCAATTAACACACGCTGACATAGAGGACAATTAACTGAAAACATGGTATTTAACATCCAACTCAAACAGCACAGACCCCCAAAGGCTAAGCATTACAGTTCCTACCAGAATCCTGTACTGCCCCCTTGTGGCTGAAGTACCTGTGGACATGCACAAACTGTCCATTGCTCTTCTTATTTCAGCTGATGAGTTGTGGTTGTTGGCAGCACAATTAACCTGAACTGAATCCAAACCATTTTAAAGGTCACACTCAGAAAATAACGAAAGGCTACATATATTTTGGTAAACACCCAAATCTCTTATCTCCAAGGTACTTTTTCATGTATAAACCCTGCCAACCCTGTTCTTTGAATCGTATACTCATGAATATATAATTCATGAAACCTTAAAAAAATCTACATCAGTTTTCACAACTTTTATAAAAAAAGATATCGGACACTAGATATCAAGTTTTGATTCCTGGCGAGTCCTGAGACAGCACTAAAAAAAGCGTAATCGTATTTTATAGAATAAATGAACATTATCTTTCTATTTTATGGTTCTAGATAATGAATGTAGTACAAGGACCGAAAAAAGTATCGTTCAGGTATACGGTATCATTAAAAAATAATAATAATTAAGGTACCCAGCCCTACCCAAAGAAGTACTGAGAGTATTCGAGAATTTGTATTTCTGAAACAATAAAATAGCTCCCTCTTCTGGAGAAACAGTCTAAATGCAATGTTTTGGCCCTTTTTTGTATTTTTTAAAGTCTTATTTTGACACCATTTGCTGAATAAAAAAATGCACCCAAAAAACAACAAAAAAAACAAAGCTGGATGGAACAAAGAATTATTTGGTAAAATATTGCAGTAAAATAGTTTTTGCAATATTTAAGTTTGAGTTTGGTAAATTGTGGTCTCACTCAATTATTCTTATTTACTGCCATTTTCTAGTTTAGTATTTTTTATTTTTTTACTTCTTACAATTTTCTTTAAAACACTAAAATTGTAATTGATTGGAACTGGAGAAACAGATTAAATGCATTTGGCAATAACACGGTACCTAATAAGACTTGATATTCACAAATAATAAATACATAACAACATTATCCCAGATGTTCTTATTACTACAAGATAAGTTTGAGTGAAGCAAACTAACACATTTCCCTATGGGGACAATAAAGTATACAAACAAAGAAACAAACAAAGAAACAAACTTGAATAATAAGCTGGTCGTTGAATTTTGAGTTTGTGCTGATGCTACAAAATAAATGACACAGTGATACACACTTCACCTTGTAATGGACACCGCTAGGAAAAGAAACGTTTAATTAATGCCAGGGCCTGTAGGAGAAACTGCGCTGGTGCCAGGCTGTCAGCAGGCAACAGCACCCCGGGCGTCACTTTAATGGATAGCACTTATCGAACACAGGCATCAGACTAAATAGATAGTGAGCTTAGGGCCAATGACGTCCATTTACTTGTGTGTCTGGGTTTCTCTGACATTTACAGAGGTTACCATATGAAAGGATAAGTCATTCTTCAGGGAAAAACATGGGTAAAAGCTTTTTTAACTGTATTCAAACAAAAGAAATCTCTCAAATACTCGAACAGAGGCACACTATGTTTCATTATGCAAGCTCATTCTCTCCACTGCTGTCTTTTATCCTGCAGACAGGTATCTCACCTACTGCTTCTGCTGAAACGTATCCAATTAACTAATCGCACTCTTTGTAAAATTTCACTGCTCACAGCAAACAGCAGACAGAGGAGGCAAATGGGGACTTTGTTCTCTCGCTGGCGTAACAACAACAGCAGCTTATTTGTGCTGGAAACACACCTAAGAACAAACGCCAAGTTGGATTAGGAGTGATTAACAACATGCAGATTCTTGAGGAAGTGAAGAACATCAAGCACTTTGGTTGACAGTGGCACAGATGGTACAGCAGGTCCAACCCTGGCAGGTGACTGTCACCCACCTTGCCTCCAGTGTCTGTGTACATTGGTGAATGAATGAGAGTGTTAATGGGTGAGTGGTTCCTTGCTGTAAAGCGCTTTGAAAGAGTACTGTAGGTGGAAAAGCGCTATATACTTTTATGTGCACTATAAGTTGACACCATTTACATCAATCTTTTCTGGTCACCTTGAATAAAGAAAAAATAAAAATAAAGAACTTGGTAATCGCCTATATTTTTGACAACTTGCTGCATTCAGGGTCAGTCCGTTTCCCCCTTGTGAAGAAACAACAAGAGCAAATAACAAGAGCATATTTCAGCTCATTTTTCTTATTATTGATTTTTAGAAAAAAAATAATCCAATAGTAAACTGTTTGTGGGAAAACTCCAGGCTGTAATTAGTCCAATATCAAACCAGACCTAAGTCTATATATCACATCAGTACTGTCCTCTCCAAAAAAAAAACCTGGGCGCCATGATGGGCTGTAGACGGTATGGTAGGAACTCAACAAACTTACACATAAGCTAATTCAAACATTTAGTGTTAACCTGAACTAAATCAGTTGAATATAATTCTGTTACAAACACTAATATCTTCTCCAGTAACTATAGCATTTAAAGAATACTCTTGCCTCAAGTCATGCCATGCGTGAAATGCTGATTCATCAGTCTCGGTTCAGCAGCAGACAGCTCCCAGGCCACGGCACTGTGCGTCTGCAGCATCAAATATTAAGCACACAACAGTTCCTTCTCTTTCTCTCATGCCTAATCTCTATTCTTTACAAGAACTGGTTTGAATTCAAATCAGCCCCCCGTCCCGAGCACGTTTGCAATGACCGTGTCTGTAGATAAAGACAGTTTGAGTCCATGTCAAGAGTGAAAGTTCATACTAACAGTGTCATACTGTCAAATACAGTGAAGATGAAAAGAAAACTTTATTTATTTTATTTATTTATTTGAACAGGGACAGTGTACAATATACATTAGCCTCAGAAAGGAGAGATGCATTGTACCAGGTTATAGCACTTGTGCTAATTTCCACCTGCAGTCCCTGGGCCTATTGTACATGTTTTTAGTGGTAGGGGAAACCGGAGTACCCGGAGGAAACCTACGCAGACACAGGGAGAACATGCAAACTCCACACAGAAAGGCCCCGTCCAGGTGGGAATCGAACCCGGACCTTCTAGCTGTGAAGCACGAGCGCTAACCGCTGTGCTACCGTGCCGCCTAACTTTTTCCTTCAAGTCTATCCATTACCATGAGCTTATCCAGCAAGATCACAGCAAAGTCTATATTTATAAGCACCACTTTTTGTTAATGATTTGGATTTTATTGCTTTATATAAACCACAATATACTGGCTTTGGTCAATTTGGGTAATTTAATTCTAATATTTATGGCTTAGACGTGCTTCAGCAATTTGGATATAACATGAGATACTTAGTAACATATTTTTAACAATGAATGCATAATTGGTTTCAGCAGACAATATACCAGCTCCAGCACTTTTCAAATACTTTCTCTGGTCATAAACGATAAAAGACCCACATTTAATATTCATTTGAAACTTTTTGAGGGGTGAACCTTTAACAAAATAGATATAAATAATTCCACAATACAAGATTACGCAAATGGCACAAAGAGACACGCTACAGTTCAGACTGTTTAATACAAGAATATGAACCGAAGTCCTCTGAGAGAAATAAGGATATGAAAACGTAATGATCCAATGCCACCTCAAGTCCAAATGAGTCGGAAGAGTGGGTAAAACAAGTAAAACTGTAAAATACCTTTTACTGATATCAAATAAATGACAATCCCAGCATTCACCTCTTTGGGTAGTGAAATATCAGAATAGATATAGAAGGATAAAGCACACGCACTTCAACTGCTCATCCACACCTGACTCTCCGGTTTGCCACACCGTGCTCTGTCACACTTACGTGTTCCAGTTTGTCCCTTCTGCGCAGCCACACGCTGGCTGAGTAGTCCTGCTGCTGCACTGCTGAGATGATGGAGCTGACGGCTGTAGGGGTCCCAAATCCTAACCCCTGAACCCTGGGATCCAGAGCTATTTGAGCGCGGGACACACGCACCTCCATCTGGGAGCAGTCCTAGACCACTGGGTTATCAATCTTTGTTGATCCTCTCAGTAAAAAAAAGTTCTTGTTAGAACACAAAATTGGTTGTGCTTCTTACTTTTTCTGGCCATTACAGACAGAATATTTCAGTTATCGAGCTTCTAAAATCTGAATGTTCTTTTATCTGAGATGGACTTAACGGAAACATGCATAGCCTTTAATTCATTTTGTTCAAATCCAAAAGACATGCATTTTTCATAAATCATAAATAATCCAATTTGTCTTCACCTCTCTTGAAAGATGTCCTGAAGCTAAAGGAAATCCTGCACCAGACAATCTTCAGACCACTGTAGATGTTGAAAACAGATCGAATCTTCATAAAAGCTCATGACCAACTCATGTAAGCGCTTTAAATATGATTTTAGATCCGATCTCTCAAACAAGGGAGACCACTGACTGTGACCAGGACTTCCTCACCAAGGCTTCCCCAGTGTGTGCGTGTGTGTGGGACTAAAGGGAAGTGAGGCTGGAGATGGGAGGAGAGAGAAAGATGTAGAAGGAGAGAGAGCTGATGCAGCGCTGAGGAGGGAAGACCCCGTTTAAAATGCACACTGTTGACCGACTAGACTAACTCTGAGATAAGCTTTGAAAGCTACATATAACTTTGCATGGGACACAACAGGGACAGATTTATTGCACTCATGTACAGCAAAGAGGCTTTATGGGCCACTGGGCACACAGCCAACTGAAACATTTTATCCATCAAGAATAAACCTGTGCGTAGAATAGTAATTGAACCGTGTAATCCGTGTTAAATAAAAAGCATTTGGACTGATACAAGCCACGTTTTTCGTGTTAATTGAATTTTAAATGTTAAATTTTATTAAAAGTGAATTGTTTACTTTGTAAATTGTAGCATATGAATTTAGCTTAACTAGTGTGTAAAGACTGATATTTCAACAACCGATAACACTGTCCCAGGCACTACACTCATTACAGAGTGTGAAGTCATATTTAAAGAGCAAGCAAAGTAGGCATTGTGTACACAGTATATTGTCTTTAATGTTTATTTAAGTGACCTTTATTTACCTAGGGAAGTTCAAGTTTGTTAGAGAATCTCTTTTTCAGGGAAGTCCTGGCCCCAGTGCGGACCCTCGACACAGCTGTGTCCATGTTTTTGTAGGGGAGATCAGAGTATACTTGGAGGAAATGGCTCCTAAGAAAAGCCCCACCCAACCATAGGTTCAAACCCAGGACTTTCTTGCTGTGATGGAGGCAGGCTAACCACTGCGACACTATACCACCACTGTGTAAATAAGTTTAATTTACTTTTCCCTTGCAACAATACATTTACCTTCACTTGCTCCTGTCCATTCATTAAGTCTCAGAGAACAATACCCACACTGATCCATACATCCATTCCATACATGCACTGCACAGACACAGATCTTGGCTCCTGGCAGAGTGGTGCAGTGACGCTGCAGTGCCCCTCTGTCTCTACCTAGAGACGTCCTGTGCCTAAGAAGCAACAGAGCCTAAAACGTATAATTGGCTTTTGCCTGGGAATTACAATGTCCTCATTCCCCTATATGTCTCTATAAGAATCCTCACAAGTAATCCTTTACATTTGCAAATTAACCTGAAAATCCATATATCCCTGTAGCCACCCAAGTACCAGAGATCTAATTAGTGCATGGCACAGAGCCAGTATATCCAAAAAATTGGCTTTAGTAGTGCACCCAATGATATCCTCTCCGCAAGAAACAAGAAGCTAACAAAAAAAAGAAAACACACAACCAGCACATCTATTAATGACTCAGGCAACAGTGTGTCACAACTATTCAGAATGATAAAACAAGAAAAATGGTTGCATTCATGCACATGTGAGTTAAGGGCCCACAGTGCCCTGGGTACAGCCAGTATCCAACATTATTATTTTCAGACTTTGTTTCATGTTGAAATCTATGCACACATTTGAATTCTAGACAATGAAATTATTAATGGTACTTGGTACTTGGTTTACAGTATCAATACATGAACAATAATTATTCATTATTAAAAAGTAAAACATAAAAATAATGTTCATGCGTTTCTTAAATTATTATTTCTTTGATCAAATCGAGTATTTTTTTAATCATTCTTCTGAGCTGGGACAACCAAGTAACTTTATTGATTCCACCAGGGGAATCTACAGTTCCATTTTTCAGTACAATTTTGTATATCTATATATCTTAACGTTATAACCATACTGGTACATTGTAATGGTACCCAGCCCTCCACACTTATATCCATTTCCTCATCAAAGTGAATAATATAAAATGCTGAGTGATATAGCATTTGTGATATACTTTGAATTGTATGTTCAAAGTATTTTAAGATATTGGATCCTCCAAACCTGTAAGGTTGACTTTGTTCCATATTCATCCATCCAAGTGCAGCACTACGTCAGCTTAGCAAACAGTGGATACTCTCTCAAAAGAGTTTTTTACTTCTCCCTACTCCCTTTCGAGCAAAAATTATATCTGTATCTATGTCAATAGTGCATTTTTGTATGTGATGTATTACACATATGTATGCTATTGCTCAAAATAAACTATCAATCAATCAATCAAAAAAGCCTGAACAGACAACAATAACGTTAATTAAATATGCAACTTCTCTGAACAGATGAACAATACAGGTTATGAAGCATTAGAAAAGTAAGTGAGTGAATTACAGTAAATGTTATAAACACTGAACATGATTAAGTAAGGCGAGCACAATCAATGCATAAACCAACAAAATGTATGACTTTGCATTCTAGTCACAAGACACACCCATCCAAGCACAGCGGCACAAGGAAAGCCGCCGGTGGCAGCTCTTCAGGGAGAGAACCTTATGAGCACATGTTATCAGTCCTTTACAGTCAGCTTGTATCCACACCACCAATATAAACAATTTTCAAGACAATTTTTCCCACAATAGCCCTTCTTCAAACAACCGACAAATATGAATATGCAAAATATGCATTTTAACCCTGTTAAACAGATCATATTTATTATCTTAATGCATGGCTTTTATGTTTAAAATGTTGAATAATCCTTACTGAACTATCTCCGAGCTTTTATCAGTACTCATGGTTCATTTCTTGCAGACAAAACTTCATCCCTTTGAATAATATGAATGTGCATAAGTCCAAAAACACATCACTGTAATGACTGTGCTATATGCCTCCATGACCTTTACTAACGGGTGGCATCCAAACAGTCGTCAGCCAAATGCACGCAGCCAAAATCAATAATGATCAACAGCAGAGGCGCAGGCACACCTTACCTCCATTTAGTCGGCAATGGCTCCAGCAGGCTGCAGACCAGCCAGGGGACGTTCCTGTGCAGACTGCCTTCTTTCACCAACTTGAGTTTTAATGAGGACAGGTTAATGCCTTTGTCCAACCAAATGAGAGGATTAAATGCGCAAAGCCCTATGGAGTTAAGAATAAAAAAACAAAATAATGAATCCCATATTTTATACCTGCTGTATTTAAAGACATTTACAGGACTGAGTGATTTGAGACATTTGACATTTATCCTTATGCCACTTAACTTTTCTACTTTAAGATTCTACCAGCAAATTCTTCAAATAAAAATAAATGCTAAATAAGAACCCAAATGTGAAGTTGTTTTTCTTTATTTTCTCTCTAGCCCACAGATGCCCAAAGTGGGGCCCAGGGGCCAAATGTGACACTAAGGGAAGTTTTTGTTGGCCCTCATTCTGTCATGGTAGGAGGTGGCGTGAGGAAAAATAAAACCCAAAATGCAGGACTGCAACGAAACTGGTGATGTTTAATAGACAAAAAACAAAATAACAAAATCCAGAGACACAAACCGGGGCTGACGTAGACAATGACACGACAAAGGACAAGGGAAACACAGGGGTATAAATACATGGAGGAAACAGGGAACAGGTGAAACACATCAGGGCGGGGCAGGCAATCAACACAAGGGAAGCAAAGCAAAAATCACACAGACCAAAAAGACATGTCAAAATAAACCACCAAGCACAGATGAACACAAAAGCAAACCAAAACAGGGCAACAAAAGACCGAATCGTGACACATTCTTGCTGAGTTGGCATAAATCGGCAGAGATGGTATGGTACTTTTGACAGTAACAATTAAGTTTTACGCAAGTATAAAGCCTCAATAACTTACATTATTAGCATGACACAGCATTGAGCATTGAGTTGCCTTGTGTACGAAATGCGCTGTATAAATAAAGTTGCCTTGCCTATGTTCTAAGCCTAAATAAATCTCTACACCATGGAGCTGCAAGTTAGCAGTTTAGTCATTTTGTAAGCTAATTAGGCTTAATTTGTGAGCTTCTGTCATGCTTCTCCTTTCGCAGAGTTTTTTTAATTTTGGGAGTGGGAGGAGTTGAGCCTCGGTCTTGCCCTTTAGTTCCCCTTTAAATTCTTTTTTGCAATATCCATGGACGCCATTGCAATGTTGTGACTAGTTAATTTGATGCATATCATAAAAAGCTGCTGTTATATAGAGCCACGCACCCTTGTCGAGTCGTCCCACACGTGCGTAATAAGTCCCGTTGGGGGCGCCAAGTGCAAGTAACCCCCAGCAAAATCCGACTATAGACCATCAGAGGAAGAAGCTGCTGCTCGTGAGCTCCACAGACATGGCAAATGACAAGGTCGGCGTTCGCAACTTTTAGCTTTAACATCAGCATAATGTGTCGATACTAAGATATGTCGGTAACGGACAGTATTTACTCGTGTGTAATATCCGCTTTATACACCCGGAGCTTATAGACTGTATTCCACACTGAATGGCATTAGCCTAGCTTAGTAAAATGGCTACAACTTTGCTAAAACAAAAGCAACAAACAAATCGAACATTTGATCACAATATGAATGTTGTTGTGCTAACATGAGCCAAAAGGTTAGCTCCTTCATTTGTAAGACTTTGATCAACCCTGCTGCAGTTTCTCGTGGTGGCAAACCACACTGACAGTAGTTTGTACATGTTTTCTTCCAGAACCCCCTGAACCAACTTAAAGATCTGGTGGAGCTCAAAGACCAGCTTGAGGATATCCAAAGACGAATGGAAGATGAGATTCATGCTGGTGTTCCTCCTGTGAGATATCGTTTATACTGTATGGTAGAGAGTCATTGCTGCTGTGACTATTGCCTCCTCTCATTGTTTTCTGTTCTTTCAGGGAGGTAGTTTTCTCGCCTCTCCTTTCCTCAAAGGATTTATGGCTGGGTACATTGTTGCCAGATTGCGGTCTTCTGCATTGATGGGTGTCGTCGTTGGAACATGTACAGGAATCTATGCTGCTCAGAACTTCCAAGTTCCTAATATTGAGAGCACAGTCAAAGACTACATCAGCACCCTGAAAGGAGGGCGCAAATAATTGTGGAACTGGAAGATATCAAATAGTTCATTGCTGGGTTGCAGGTGACATCACAGCATTCTAAAGGCCAATAATATTATATGGAGGAAAAATTATTTGTTTTTTTTAGGAAATTGTTGGTCTTGTATAGAGAGATCATGGACCCCGGGACTGATATATTAATGATCATTTTTGTAATTCATACATTTTCTTTTGAGCTACGACTTGTTGTGTAATGCTGT
This sequence comes from Proterorhinus semilunaris, assembly GCA_021464625.1. NCBI lineage: Eukaryota > Metazoa > Chordata > Actinopteri > Gobiiformes > Gobiidae > Proterorhinus > Proterorhinus semilunaris. The sequence goes on from CM038357.1 coordinate 20,427,642, forward strand.
TAATAGGAAAAACTGGCTCCTGCCCCCCCCCCTGGGTCCGGTGACATCATCACATTCTAGAACCTGCAACCCAACAATAAAAGGGGCATGTTGGATCATATATTCATATTTTTTACAAACTCCAGCTTTCTACCTGTTCTCCTGGAAAACGCACAGAATATTAGCTTTCAATTGTTTTTGTACTCGTAAGATTTGCACTTCAATGATCAATACTAGTGACTAAAAGGTCAAAAATCACACATTTGTGTGATTGCAATATAATGTACTTCTGTCCTAGATGTGTAGAGTGAATATTGATTGCTATTTATGTTTGTTTCTCAGTTCAGAGGAATTAATTGAAAATGATACAGCTGGGGACATGTCTTTGCCAAAGCATAGCAGCAAAGCCGGACAATTATGAGTGGCTGGCTGGCTAGGCTAAGAATTATGCTGATAAAGAGTAAATATTATAAATTTTTTGGGAGATATACTATATTTAATGGTGCCTTTAAACCGATTGGTACTTGAAATTATCATCTCACATTCTGTGCAATATTCTGTATTTGTGACATACAGTTGCCTATTTTATGCTGGAAAGGGTTCTTCAGTGCACTTCAGATGGTAAATGTGTTCCTTATTTTTGTTACATTTGTGCAGTAAATGTTATTATGTTGGGTCAGACCTAAACTGGAATAACTTGTTTACCAAAATTGATTGCCATTTGTCTCTTATTGCCATTTGTTTCTTACTCATTTTCTACAGCATATATTTTGGCTTGTTTGTCTTAAAAAAATATATATTTTGGCCCATTCTAAATAAAACGATGTATCCAGATAGATGCATTACTGAAATGTATTCCATATTGTTCTTCAATTTAAAAGGCTAAACGACCCAGTAATTGTCATAATATAATTAAAAATCAAAGCCATAAGTTTTAATCCGTGTAATTTTCTGGTGAGGCTTCTACAATCTAATGCATTTGATCAAATAAACCTAAGAATTTAAGGTTTTCTTTTCCTTTAAAAACTTTGGAGGCCGCTCATTGGCTGAGCGCGTGGTGTTGCAGGAAGCGGCTCTTCCCATGTTGCTAAAGAAGCTGAAGCTACTGTTGCCCGGACTTGTTTATACTGAACAGTGGTCTAAATTCACTTGACACAAACAATATCAACATATCAACACAAGGTACATCTATGAATTCGCAGTTCAAGACATTAATGAGACACTAAATGATCCGGCCACTTTAATACGTATGTTAGCCTTCAATGATGCTAGTTTGTTTGTTTTCGAGAAAGCGGGAAATTTCGATTGACCAGAATTAAATTGGAGGTTATATAATTAAGACAGCTATGTTTTGATAGTATTAGCTTTATTCGTATTTGATTTGATTAATCCATGTTACATACAAGCCCTATAATAATCTTTTGAAGTTCATGACGTGTAGCTTACCTCTGTTGCTTTGGGAAGATGATGGGAAGAAGAGCCAGAACAGCCACTGCCAAAACAGTGGTATACAAAGAAGTAGACTCCGATATGTAAGTAACAGTATATTTTGCTTGTTGCAGTGACATAGTAAATGGCGTTTGAGTTTTGAACATCTAATTACCAGCTTCAATCTGAGTGCAGGCAAGAAAAGGTTCAAAGACAGTGGGACCACAGCATCAGCAACGCGAGGCTAGAGCTGGAGGCAGCAGTGAAGATGAATCGATAATTAGCATTGGAGAAAAAAAACTTGTGATGTGTCAATATACTGTAGCTACGTGTTGTCCAGATAAATGTCAAACTCAATGTTAATTCTAAGAAATAACTCAATGTCGATTTCAACACCACCACTTTAATTTAAAAGTAATCCTTTACAGTGAGCTCCTGTCTCTTTACTGTGCCCATAGCCTATAATTGTAATTGTATTTGTTTAGATACTACTAGTTTCTTATTTGACCATTTATTTTACCATTGTTAACTCTTCATGAAAGGTATACCAGGATGAATGAGCATTTAGTTTTGATACCAATTTAAATATTAAGTAGTTGTATTTGGGTATAAACCTTTTAACACCCCTGATAGCTGCAGAGGAGATAAGGTGAATACATGGGCAAAGGATCTTGAACTTTAAACTATTAGTAAAAAGACCCAAAAGAAGGCAATTAAGAAAAAAGTGAGCACATCGTGGATCTGTTGAGTTTGTATAAAAAGTATAACAGATCAGTCAGGTGCTCATTGGAGGAAGGCGGGTGACTCCTGCTTCAAATGAAGAGAGCGATATGGTCTGCTAGTGCCAGGCCAAAGTGAATTATAGTCCTAATTCACTTTTTGCAGAATGCCTGCGTTGTTAAACAAGAAAACACCTTCGTCAAGGTTTTAATTAGGGGTAAGGGTTAGGATTAAGTTCAGGATTTATCTCATGTTCATCATATTTCTCCCCGCCATGCTGTGAGAATTTGTGCTCCAGACCCCACTAGAAATCACTGCTTAACACTGCCATTCACAATTTTAGATCTTTTTCTCAAACCATGAGTGAAGAGGAGAGCGAAGAGTGGATTCCTTCTAAGCCTAAAACCAAGGCTCCCCGAAAACCTCCTGTTGCAAAAGCAAAGGAACCCAAAGCCCCCAAAATGCCTAAAGAGTCGAAGCCAAAGGCACCCAGAAAACCTCCCGCAAAGCGCAAACTGGATGCGAACAAAGCGAGTCTGGATCTTGTGGCTTCTGGTTTACTGGAAACCAAAAGGACAAGAATTGATACAGAGAAAAGTAATGCACCGAGAACAGCTGACTGCAACAGAGGTGAACATTCAGATGAACCTGAGCCAATCAGAATGAAGCAAGAGGTAATATACAAACACATATATCTGAAGCAAATAAGAATACAAAGGGAAAATAATAATAATAATAATGAAAAACACTCTTTCTAGCGACTGTCATTCACTGTGTCAGATACTCAGGGGAATAGATTGGCAGGTGAGGGCCCATCATCTGTTAGCTATTTTGTAAAGAAAGAAGAAGAAGAGGATTTTACATTTGAAGATCCCTGTATACGAAAGGAGGCGACGAGTGGACAACAACTTCCAAGGGTTTTACGATCTCCCCTTGCCAAGTCTTTGAGGAACGAACTCAACATGAACTGGGACCTAATAGAGGTAATTTATTGACAATTGAATTTATTGTTATAATGAGATTTTGTTGTTCAATTCTACATTTCTTTCACCTTAAGTAAATGTGTGTCTGTCTTATTTTTCACCAAAGGTTTTGTCCACTCTGATCGGTGTGGAGCGGTGGGTATGTGTGAATATTGTAACACTACTGCAGGAGGAGAACACTGTGCCTTTTATGGTCCGCTATCGCAAAGATATGATTAATCACATGGATGCAGATGCTGTAAGGGATGTTCAGCTGGTATATGAGGAGTTGTGGTAAGTAAATTGTATAGTTGATAGTAGACACAGGGTGGGTATTTATTTACACACCCGTAAGGTATAATATCATCCTGCATTATTGGTGTGTCGTGTTTTGATCTATTTTCCCAAACGTTGATGTATATGGGTATTATTTTTCTTTTCTATTTCCATTTCTCAATTTACAATGTATGTTACTGAAAATATGTCTATCTCATTTATATATATAATTTGTACCAATTTCGGGACGTTTCAGGCTAGTTTTCCAATGTCTCTGTGAATGTGACCCTGCAAGTTGTGAAATATGATTAGAACCTCCTCCCTGTGAAGAAATGGTTGCTACAAATATGTTAGGAAAGTTCACAGCTGACCTTTTAATTTAATGGTTTCCTCTTTCATTGTTTGTCAGGTATATATATATATATATATATATATATATATAGACCAAACAAAACTGGTATAGGGCCTTTAGTATTTTATTCATATCAGAGGTTTGACTGCTTCTTTGTCGATTCACCATAAAACAACTTATTGACTTGTCTGATACAAATATGTGTGCATGTAGTTTGAACACTTTCCACTAGATGGTGGTAGAAGCCCAGGGTTGAAGCTGTAAATGTTCTTTCTACATCCAAAGTCTTTATGCCAAAGCAAATTACGCACTCATATTAGTTTATTTGGCCTGAAGCATTGTTTACATATCGCTTACCTTTAATATATGTATATATATATATATATATATATATATATATTATTTTTTGTAATATATATTTTTTTAATTATTATTTTTCAGTACCTTGGCAAAGAAGACTCAGTCTGTGATTCAGACCTTGAAGAAAGATGGGAATTTGACTGCAGAGCTGGAGCAAACCCTTAGAAGCTGTAGATCTGCAGAGGAACTGGACCATGTGGTTAGATGCATGTTTTATAATCAATAATTGAAACCATTAATGTATAAGATAAAATCAGAAGCCACAAAACAACTTGCTTTGGTAGAAATCACAGTTAACTGGAAAAACTAAATAGAACCAAACTGGTGGAGGAGCAATAGGTTGGAGGGCACATTGCCAGTCTGTACAAGTAGATTTGGAGGAGCTTTACTGGGCATTCTCTCTACCGGCTTACACTTGCCCAGACATGAGTGGGCCATTGAAGAAGGATGCCATCAGGGCTCCAACAGAAGCACCATAAACTAAATCAAATTAAATAGCTTTTATAACATTCCTAATGACTGCAGAATGTTCACACCTTTCCCTAACCATTAAATAGAGTCTACCTGTGCGTAATCTACTCTCAGTATAATTACAGCTGTTCTGTGAGGGCCTCAGAGCTATGGTCAGTGTATTGGCCCCTAAACAACATCATGAAGGCCAAGGAGCACACCAGAGAGGTCAGGGATAAAGCTGTGGAGAAGTTTAAAGCAGCGTTAAGTTATACAAAGATTTTCCAAAATTTCAACATCTCACGGAGCACTGTTCAATCCATCATTCGGAAATGGAAAGAGTATAGCACCACTGCGAACTTACCAAGACACGGCCGTGCACCTAAACTAACAGACCGAACAAGGAGAGCACTGGTAAGAAATGTAACCAAGTGCCCCAAGATAACTCTGGAGGAGCTGCGACGTACTGCCGCTGAGCTGGGGGAATCTGTACATGGGACAACTATAAGTCACACTCTACACAAATCTGGCCTTCATGGACGAGTGGCAAGAAGAAAGCCATTATTGAAAGGAGGCCATTAGAAATCCCGTTTGAAGTTTGCTAGAAGTCATATGGTGGACACAGCTACCATGTGGAAGAAGGTGCTTTGGTCAAATGAGACAAAAATTTAACTTTTTGTCCCAAATGCAAAACGTTATGTATGGAGCAAACCTAACACAGCTCATCGTCCTGAGTGCACCATCCCCCCTGTCAAATATGGTGGGGGGAGCATCATGCTATGGTGCTGCTTTTCCTCAGCGGGGACTGGAAAGATTGTAAGAATAGTTTGGAAGATGGATGGAGCCAAATACAGAGACATTTTGGAGGAAAACCTGCTGGAGTCAGCAAGAGAATTGAGGCTGGGGCAGAGATTCACCTTCCAGCAGGACAATGACCCTAAACACAAATCTACAATGGAATAGTTTAAAAAAACATAATAATGTGTAAGAATGGCCCAGTCAAAGTCCTGACCTAAATCCTATTGAAAATCTGTGGAAAGACCTGAAAACTGCTGTTCACAAACGCTCTCCTTCTAACTTGACAGAGCTTGAGTTGTTTTGTAAAGAGGAATGGGCTAAAATGTCAGTCTCTAGATGTGCAAACCTTGTAGAGTCATACCCCAAAAGACTTGCTGCTGTTATTGCAGAAAAAGGGGGTTCCACAAAGTATTATTACATGCTGTATGAATAATTATACACGCCCGACTTTTCGGTTTTCTATTTTTTGAAAAATAACAGAATCATGAATCATTTTGCTTTAACTTCACAGTTGTCTGTTACTTGTGTGTGAACTTCCAGTAAACAATTCTAAATAAAATATTTATGTTTAGGGTTGTAAACGTGACAAAATGCGCAAAAGTTCAAGGTGTATTAGTACTTTCGCAAGGCACTGTATCTGATGGTGCTAGACTTTAAACACATAATGAACCCAGGATACATGACTGGTGAAGTTAATTCTCAGGGTTCTTTATCATTTTATTGTATATTATCAGCAACAATCTATGTACCGTATTATTTAGTGTTTTATTGCCTTTTACATTCTTACACATACATTTGGCTTCTACCGCATGCTGTTGTCACAATGTCTTGTAGTACACTCCATACAAGAAGGGCAGTAAATTGACCAAGGCTCGCCGGGCTAAAGCACTTGGTCTTGAGGATGCTGCGTCTGCCCTTTTGGAAACCCCAAACGTGTTGGATTTGAACAAATGGGTTAAACCTGGCACTGAGGGTAAGACATTGACAAGGATTCATTTTTATGTATGTATGCTGTCAGATAATGTAACCAAGGCATTGTAAATCCGATGACAGGCCTTTCAACCACTGAAGACGTAGCCCTTGGTGTTGAGCACATATTGGCTGATATGATTGCCAAAGACCCAGATACTTTAACTTACGTGAAAACCCTGTAAGTTCACAGACACATTCAGTTTGATGTACGCCCTTCTATCAAACAATAATTTCATGTGATTTCATCTCCTAGGTGTGAAAAAAGCCACATCACTATCCAGTCCACTGTGTCAAAATCTGCTCTAAAGGAAAAGGAGCAAGAGAAAACGGCTCCAAACCAAAAACCAGGGCCACATCAAAATAAAAAGCAGGACATTGACAAATTCAGCCTATATTTTGACTTCACCAGCAACATACAGCGCATCCAGCCTCACCAGGTAGATATGCCAACATGCTATAAATCCTTATATCCTTTATAATTAATACTTTGCAACTTCCACAAAGTCTTGTGATACCGAGTTTAGAATTGAGCATTTGTCCAAACAAAGAATACGACATCACTATAGAGTTTGATGTACATTTAAAGTTTCATACATATAGTTTCACACTTTTGTTTACCTTTTAAACCCACAAATTTGCACGTAGCAAGCAAATCTGTGGTCTATTTGGTTTCGAATCTGTCCCAATGCATGCCTGTTCTGAATGTTAGCCATGTCATGTGCATTTAGCCTGCTCTGTGCCTGCATACATCCCCCTCATGTGCCCTACGAGGCCCCCTGTGTGCCTGTAGTGACTGGTGGGTTACTCAGAGTTGGTCCCAGGCCTCTTGTGTCACCACAGTTTCCATCAGCAGCCGCCTCTCTGCCACACCACACTCTTTGGCAAGCGTGCTTTAGCCTACAGACATTCTAATACATGCACACAGACTCCTGCACGCACACACACACATTTACCCTGAAAGTCCCCTCATTCTCTCCTCTTAACATATGTGACATGTCCCCTGCCGACATGCCATTGGATTAGGAGGCTTTGATTGACAGGCGCTCTCTTGTAGTGACAGCTTGTGCTGTTGCGCCCACAGGCAGCTAGAAGGATGGGGAGAGGGAGGGGGCGGAACTGAGCGCCAGTGAATGACGTTGAGTTGTGTCCATTACTTCTCTCTCTCACGCTGGTCCCAATCTGACTAAACCCTGGCCCTTCATTGCACACCACACCTCCCTTTACCCCTCTCTCCAACACAAGACATTTAATTTGATGACTCGCCTTTGTCACGGAGCGTTAATCCACAGGCTGCTGTGACCCCACTAACTGTCAGATTCCGGCTAAAGCAAACCTTTTTGAGCTGTCAACTTAGCGGGAAGAGAGAGCAGGTGGGAGATATGTTTTGACAGGAGACGAATATAGAAGCACTCAGTTGTCCATTTTAGTAAACCCCCAACTTTACTAGTTTTGCTTCAAATGCTACTTTTTATTGTTTGTTTGTTTATTTATTTATTAGGATTCCCATGGGCCAGCTAATCTCCCTGTGGTCCTTCTATTGTTTAGATGTGCCACATACAGAACTATCAGTTTGATTGATGATTGCCTAAGGTTGCCTAAGGTTTATCATCATTATTCCTTATCATTTTTCCTTATCATTGGCCATATCTGTAATATTTAGCATGCTTTGATCTGGGATCACTAACCTTTGTGTAAAATCCTAAAAAAAAACATATAAATAACAGTTTATATATATATATGTAAATTATAAGATGCTGACATATGCTCATGCCTCCTCGGTTTTGGGGAAAAGTGGTAGCGTTGAACATCAGTACTTCCAAACAAAATTCTGTAGTCTGTAGTAATGAACAGACTACAGATAAAATAAATATTGTATCATAATAAGACAAAGTTTGCCGTAAGAAGAAGAAGCGGAGAGCGCTCAGTGTACCGTACTTCCCACAGCAGTGTTTCTTCTAAGGCAGCTTTACTTCAGGCTGTGGGTTAGAGCTTTACCTAACTGACCTGATCATAAGCTAATTCGGAGAGGTGCGTTTTGAGCCTAGTCTTAAATGTAGGGACTGTGTCTGCTTCTTTAACGTGAGCTGGGAGTTAATTCCATAAAACCGGAGCTTGGTAGCTGAAGGCTCTTCCTCCTACAGTGATTTTGGAGACCCGAGGAATCACTAGTAGCCCTGAGTTTTGAGAGCGGAGTGCTCTGGTTGGCCGATATGGAACGATAGTGTCTTGGAGATAGAGCGGAGCCAAACCCTTTATGGCTTTAAATGTGAGGAGCAGGATTTTAAATTTGATTCTAAACTCAACAGGAAGCCAATGGAGAGACTTTAGCACAGGTGTAATGTGTTCTCTTCTCTTTGTACGCTTAACAATCTTTCAGCTGCATTTTGAACTAATTGAAAACGTTTAGGGATTTTTAAGACATGCTGCTAGCAGGCAGTTACAGTAGTCCAGCCTTGATGAAACAAAGCCTGGTTTATATGTGTTTTAAAAGAGAGGTCTTGGTCAAACAGAACTCCGAGGTTTTTTACTGTAGAGCTCGTCGATACGCTAATATTATCCAGGGAGATGATCTGCTGAGATAAAGACTCTCTCAGTTTTTGAGGACCTAATATAATAACCTCGGTTTTATCAGGGTTAAGGAGGAGGTAATTTACAGTCATCCAGGTCTTAATAGCTTTTACGCAGGAACTAAGCATATCTAATTTATCTGTCTGATCTGGTTTCATTGATAAGTACAGCTGTGTGTCGTCCGCGTAACAGTGAAAATGTATATTATGATTTTGGATGATGTTACTTAATGGAAGCATGTACAATATAAATAAAATTGGCCCGAGCACTGAACCCTGTGGCACCCCATAGCACACTTTGGAACACGGTGAAGACTGTTGGTTTACATTAACAAATTGGTGCCTATCAGATAAGTAAGATTTAAACCAAGAGAGGGCTGTTCCCCTGATGCCTACGTCAGTTTCTAACCTCTGCAGGAGAATATTGTGGTCGATTGTGTCAAAGGCTGCACTAAGGTCTAACAGAACCAGGATTGAAGCAAGTCCGGCGTCAGCTGCTAATAACAGGTCGTTGGTAACTTTGACTAAGGCGGTCTCTGTGCTATGATAAGTTCTGTACCCTGACTGAAATTTTTCAAATAAACTATTGTCCTGTAGGTGGCGGCACAGCTGCTTAGCCACTACTTTTTCAAGTACTTTTGAAATGAAAGGCAGCTAAAATGTTTTGAGATGTTCTTTTTGTTTTGTTGCACTTGGGGGTGGGGCTCATAAGCTTTTTGCTTCATCCCACTCCTTTTGAGCACAATGAGTACTGCTCAAATAAACAAATAAATAAATAAAAATAATAAAAAGGCAGATTAGATATGGGCCTATAGTTGGCTAAAATATCAGGATCGAGATTGGGTTTTTTCAAAAGTGGTTTGATAACAGCACATTTAAAGGACTTTGGCACATACCCATTTTCTAAAGACGAGTTAATTATTTTCAATATGGTATCTGAGATTTCCGCAAAGTAATTTCTTTGCGGAGTTTTATTGGAATTGTATCTAGAAGACAAGTTAAGGTTTTGAAGACATAATGATTGATAATACCTCAGCCTCACCTACAGTTATGAACCTTTCTAAGACTTCAAAAGGAGACAATGATTCTACAGCTATATTTAGATTTATTTATTTTATCACTAATGGTTGGAGATAAAATACAATAGTATTGCCATACACAACATGGCAATACTCTCAATTATTACATGGCAACTAGTACTTATTTTCTTCACATTTTCGTTACTATTAAGTAAATAACAACTAGCAATTACATAATGAAAGTTAATGCTCACATCTCTGGTTCTTCATAAACCTTTCGCTTCTTTAGTGAAAACTCTGAAGTCATTTAAGCTCAATATTTCAGAGAGGGAAGCTAATTCCATTTCTTTATACCTAATGTAAGAGAATGCAGACTGTGCAAATGCAAATTTGCATCTTACACTACACTGCTCCCTCGAGGTTGTTCTGGCTACCCTTTTCTGTTTTCTGACAAAACAAATCATTAAGTGGAGGTGAGGCCATGTTTGACATCAAGCCTCCTATCCCATCCTAACCCCTAAACGTAGCCCTAAGTCCTTGGAGAAAGCTGCAATTGTACACCGATCATCGCAGCTGGAGAATTTGGGTACCACTGGTGTATGGAGGTACATGGGGAACATCGGTCCCAGGAAACACCGGACTGACCCTCCTCAACCACGGCCAACCACTCATACACAGGGTTGCCTGATATATGATAATTATTGTATTCGTATGATAATTCTGACTTCTGCATGATATACAAATTCCAAACATTCTCAAATGTAGCGCCAGAAAAAGTCTGGTTAGATTCATTATTTCCTTTACAGCACTTTGCTGTTCTAATCTCTAGTCAAAGTCAGCCTCCGTATTCATTTTTAGGCTTCATCTCTGCTGTCAGGAAAAGACTGACCCTGAATCAGTTTTACCCTTTAGTGGTTACATGTGGGCCATGTGTGTCCTGGCGACAAACTACTGACTCAGTCCACCAGGTATTCATTCATTCAGTCTCCCATCCAGGTAGTAATCTTCTTTACTAATTTCTCTCTTCAGTATAATTGAAGCATTTGGCATCTATTTGTCCTAAAGGATTAACTATAGACATGTCTATTTGTAATGTTAATTTCTCACTGCAATCTGCGAGGGTTGATTTGAAGTCCTCTTAGCTTGTAGCAATAAGAAACTATTAAGCCATGATGAATTTATTGACAGTGCAGCAGAATTTGTTTTATTTGATCTGCTTGTGATCTAATTGTAGTTTAACACATTGCTAAGGCAACTTTCATTTAATGATCTACATCCATTCACTTAATTTCTTGTCAGAATCAGGGTTCGCATTAATGGGTTCTGACTTCTCTTTCAATTATACAACTATCAACAGTCAATCAAATAACTATCAAACCAAACAACATTTTACAGAGAGCAGAGAGCTCGAGGAAATCTATGTTCCAAGGGTTTTATTTTTATCTAATTGTATCTTCACATATTTCATTGTTTACCTGTGGGAGAGAAAGTTTTGGTAAGTGTCTTTGTGGATGTAAATTATCACTGTCGTGTTTGTGCTCGAATCGTTAGGGTGATAGAAGTGTGGTTGAAAATGTTTTTTTCAAAGAGAGGATGAGACGCCAAAGAGACAGAGTGGACTCGGTCTGGCACACTAACCTCACTAGGGGCCAAAGGAAATGTGATGGGGCATCTATGAAAACCTGTCTTGTCTCATCATCATTTGGCCAGTACTGCACCGGACACTCCGGCTTCATCTAAATCATGACCACACACTTCTGAGCCACACACTTCTACCCATCTCACATGATCTTTGTGTTTAGATCACCCTGTGTCCACTGCTATTGACTACTCTCAGTCAGAAACTAAGGGATATACAGTACACAGATGCGAACTGTGGCCTTTAATGTTACTGAATATGTAGCCGTCATATTGTTGCTTTCATAATAACTGCATCTGTGCATTATAATGTACACGTCTAACCTTTAACAGGTGTTGGTATGCACAAAAACGATCACTTTTAGTACCCTATAAAGATTTGTGTTTTTTTTATGGCTTTGTAATTTAAAATGTTCTGTGAAATTGCAGTTATTAAACCAATACATGCTACTTGCATTTAACTTTAATTGAAATCTTCGATTATAGTATGTTATATTTGGCACACTTCAACACGCCTGGTAGAGTCTGCTATAGTTTGATGGAAATAGTTTGAGAAATCTCATCACAGTCACTCTGTTTGCCTGAGGCTGAAACATGCCAAAAGAAAATAAGTCAAACTTTCATCATAATTCAAGCAATGCAGCCGCTTTTTTCTGGCGTCTTCTATGCCATTAGCTGTATTTTACAGTTTGTTTATTGTTTCAGGACATTCAATATGTGGGTGTATAATGTTGTGGTTGCATCCACACTTGTGGATGTGGCGGGGGCGGGGGCCTTGCTGTCTCAGTGCTGATGGTGAGATTGTTGCAGCATTGTCATCTCTCTTCTTCCGCTTGGGCTCCAGATTGACATCTTGTGAATTCGTGGCCTTGTTCTGTGTTTGGCTAAAGGTTCCTGTATGAAAAGGTCAGACACTTAGTGGTGTTTGCTGAACAGAATGTAACTGGACCTTTGAGGCAGCCCAGAATAATAAAACTGTATACATCAAGGGTTATGGGCAAACTTTTTGACCCTAGCACCAGTTTGGTTTTTTACTTTGGCTAGGGTGACAGGACCAATGGCAATTTTTCGGTTGGCCAAACACAATTTTAAATAAACTGTAATAAACTACATGTTAAACACTTTAGTGTCAGATTAGGTGTGGTCTAAAGTGTGGAGGTCAGGCTTAAAACGCACTCTGGTTAAACTCTTGGACATGTAAACGTTTTTAAAAGGTGGAATTGAGTTCAATATGTTTGCTCATACAAGGTAGGCTGTCAATGCAACTTAAAATGTTTTATATTTCTATTTGATTTGTGTAATCAATTAAATCAATTCCCCTCTGACTGCCAATAAAACCACACATATTTTCTTTTTTAGACGCTGGCCATAAATCGAGGGGAGAGTCTGAAGATTTTGACAGTGAAGGTGAACATTCCTGACAGAGTGAGGACAGACTTCACCACGTGGTGCATTAACACCAGGTACACAATGCACTGTGTAGAAAAAGAACATACACTCAACAAAAATATAAAGTGTAATTACAGAATGTTTTTGAAACTAAAGAACACTAAAGAAAATGAAGAAAATATGTATTTTTAGAGCGATGTTGAAATATTTGATAAACCAAATCTTATGGCAGATGGAGGACAAAGACCTTTGCAAGAGAGGAGCTTCGTGTTATGATTAAGAATGCAGTAGAGGACTCTTATAAAAGACTAATTTTGCCTTTCCTAACAAGAAGCTACAGGTATGTTTTATAATAAAACTTTGCAGTATCTTACTAGTTATATTTTTATGCTGAATATATGAAAGTCTTCTGCTTCTTTCCCTTAGGAGCAAATTGACAACGGCTGCTGAGAAGGAGTCGATTGCTATGTTTGTACGTAATCTACGTCAGCGTCTCCTGGCCTGTCCAGTCAGAGGCACTGTCATCATGGGAGTGGACCCAGGCTTCAGACATGGTTGTAAAGTGGCCATCCTGTCCTCTACTAGTAAGTCAACTTCATTACTTATTTAAAGACAAAAAGAAATTAGAATGTTTTTTAAACAAAAATTACAAAAATAACAGTGAAGAAAATTTACTTATTGCTTACTGCCGCTTACCTGCTATGTATTTTTTATCTCAATATCTCAACTCTATATTCTCTTAAGAGAATGTGAAACTCGCGCCCAGACATTCTGAATAGTAAATGTCCTTTTCTTAAGCTACTATTTTAAGCCACAGCCCAGTGATGGGAGAGTTATGAAAGTCTGCAGGTGTCACGTGACTTTATAGACTCACGTAGGTCACCGGATGTCACAGGTGACTGTGTTGTTATTAATTTCTCGACCTGGGCATGCTCAAGAATGATCATCCTCTGGCGGTCATTCGGGATTCATAGAACCATAGTTACATATATAACTTGCGTTATAACCGGTGGAAACAAGCAGGGACAGCTTCATGCAATTTGATGGTCTTGTAATTTTTCTGAAAACTGAATACTTAAATAATAACACAAATGAAGACAATACAATTGCAGTGAACCTACTTATGTTCTTTTCTTACTATTTCTTAGGTCATATTCTGCACACTGATGTGTTCTACTTGCACAGCTCCAAGCATCAAGAGGCTGACAAACTGCGCCACCTGCTGGTTAAATATGGGTATGCATGCTCACTTTTTCTTTGCTGTTTATACTGTGCACGAGTCAACTAAATTCATTGTTTCTCTTGTAGTGAATATAAGATTAACATGTATTTCACTTTGGTATAATTCAGGTGTACCAAGATTGTTATAGGCAATGGGACAGCATGCCGTGAAACAGAGTCCTTCTTTTCTGAGCTCATCTCCAGAAATTTTTTTAACCCATTGGATGTGTCTTACTGGTAAGGCCTCATTTTCACATTATAACTGGGACTAAAGAGTAAATAAGGCCATCTGATTTTGTAAATGTTTCCTGCCATAATACTCAAATGAAATGAAAAGGTGTCTCTTGAAATATCAAATTAATCAAATATACTGGCTAAATGATAAGCTACAGTAGTCAAAGGACCAGCTACTGCAACCCAAGGTATTGGGCATTGAATCGGGGAAATACTAAAATAGATTGAAAGCAAAGTGAGGAATGAGCATAAAACTCTGGTGCAGATGGGTAAAGAGTAGGAATGTGTCCCTCAAACAAACGTTGTCTATTAAGGCCATCTGGATTTTGTTTGGTTAAGTTCCAATTAAATAGTCTTAATAGAGTCTTTTTGGTGTGTGTTGTGTCTGTAGCTCGTCTCCGTACACACTACGAACTTTAAAAAAAATCCACTGAACCTTGGTCCAAACATAACAACCGCGAGCCTCTCCCACTCCATCTTTTTCGGTCCCTGTTCTTGAGTCCATGTGTGTTTGTTGACTTGAGGTTTGTTGGGATTTTGTATTGGGTGTACAATCCTCTGTAGCTCATTTTGCCTTAGCCTGTAATACATTTTCACATGTATCTTATATCTCTTTTTGTACAATAACAGTTTTATATCCAGTGACAAGTATCCAAATAGTGAGGTGTTTATTAAGTTAGGCTATTTGCATAACAGCTCATTTTTCTTTTAAGCTTTGCTGAACACGTCCAGAGCACAAGAAAGCACTGCGATAATGTGTCTTTTGTTCATTGTTTTGCTGGAGGTGTTGACATTTATGGTTCTCTAGAAAGTAAGAATGTTTGGGCTGTCTTTGATGTGGTTCTTGCAGACTGTCAGCACCACTTGTGTAGAATTGACCAGTGTGCATGCATGTAATAATAGTTGGCCAGCTATGGGATTGAAAATACAGGAACTTTAAACATCTAAAATGACAAAAACTAAGTTTGGAAATATAGCTGTTGTGTATAAGACTTGGTGTTAAATATTCTTAGAAGAGACCACCCTCCACTGTATGGCCCACAGTTGACACCATGTTATATGAAAGAAAAATCATTCCTATATGAAGACTTATTGCAATGACGTTGACTAGGAAGATATACATTAGAAACCACACGGGGTCAGAGTGCTTGCTGGAATGTCCTCAATTTAATTAACTGACCTACTTTCTAATATGGTCAACTGGCCTTTAACCAAGTGGAATGAAATTCATGTGTGTTCTGATTGTTGTGGAAAGTCATTGACAAGATGGCGGTATCATATTCTTTTCATTTGGATTTTAAATGGAAAGTCTGAAAATAAATCTACAGATTATATTTATCTGACTTTTTTTTTAGTATCTTAGAAAATGAATTTAAAAAAATCTTAAACATTTAAAATTGTAATTGTAAAAAGATTGTTTCAAGACTATGTACCCTTCCTGTGTTAGGGTAAATAGTCTGTGCCTTGACAGTGGAGTTCATTAGGAAGCTCAGTCTCATTTGAAGCGTCTGCTTCCTGTCTACCTATGAGCCTTCATTGTTGCAGTCCACAACCCCCAGCCTACTGCACTCTCTCCACCGCCCTCTGTCTTTTTCTCTCTGTCCTTCTGCCTCACTGCTCCGCTGGAATGACAGCCAGAAATGGCAGCCTGCGGGACATTGTCAGTTTTGTGTGTTTGCATTTGTGCATGTGTGAATCTAGTTAAGACTATCCCCTGCAAGACTCATTATGTCAATTCACATTTTATAAAGTAAATGCTCCAGTTGCAGTTATTAATATGCTGCATAAATGTTTTGAAAGCACCTGTCAGTAACTTACCTGTGACAAACATAAAAACATTTGTGAAACCAAGTGCAAATGAAGGTTGAACCTTTTTTCAAGTTCAACACTTAACACGGTAATACACCGTACAGTAAATGGTCCCTCTGCAGTCAGGGATACTTAGTCCTTGACAATCTGGCCCTCTGGTTGCTCTGGCTGCTCCTGTTGGGATGAGATCATTATTACTGTCTCTGTGGCGGAGCTGGGGGTCAGTGGTAGAGACTGTATTCATGACTGGGTTTGAGGCAGTGTATCCTCTGTCATGTCCTATGTCCCGGCGTGCTCCCAGGGCCCCAATGGAGACTGATGAACAAACAGTGGCAGGGCCAGTCATCACTGAGACACCCAAGCCTGGACCAAGGCCTCTGTCAAGGTTTAAAGACTGCAAGGACGAGGTGTAAGGGGCACATGGCCTCTGCGGCGGTCAACAATTTCAGTTATATTTATATAAGGGGCATAACACTCAGTGCTTTGTTATGGCGGGGACAAGGGCTGCATACTGGATGATCCGAAGATTCCCAGGAAGTTATAATTAAAGCTCCCGAATAATTAGTGAAGTGGTTTATTTCCTCTCAGTTGATTGAATTCGCCCACACAGTGAATGCCCGGCAAAATTACTCCTACATTGATTTAATCAATAGCATCCTTCCATCCCACCAGGACTTCAGCCTCTGTCCCATGTCTCTCTGCCGCTCGGCCCCGCTCCCTTAGGGTTGGACTGGTCCCAGGGAGGGTCCTGCTGTGCGTGGCATGTTGGGTGTACTTTGTTGTGTGCTGTTTTATATCAGTGTGTATGTACTTGTGTAAGACTTAAGTGCAGGCCTTTCTCCTTCCAGATTGACATAAGTGTCTTTGAGGCTTTGCTCTTTTCAGATGTGCCTCAGCCTGGCAGCTTGAGTTTACATGTGTGTATTCGCTGTGTTGCCTTCAAGCTCCTCACTGGAGACTGACGGCCCCTGACACCTGCCATTTGGACGCTTTTCTCTGTGAAAAATGTCATCGTCTTCAGAGGCGACGTGTGTGTGTGTCTGTGTGACGGAGTTGGTGCATCCCTCAGTTTGTCTGCCTCAGGTCAAGCTTTGCAGCTGACTGAACAATGGACCCAAGCTGTTTGAGCAGCTGGGACAGACAAACTTATGTGGGTATAGATTTGGAATATCCTAATTCCATCCACATGCTATTGGCAAGCATTACAAGTGACAAGTTCATTTCAATCATGGAAACTGTACGTTTGCTTTTACATAGTTGTTTTCTCTAGCTATGAAAAAAAATACTTTTAGATCTCTTTTAAATTATTTATCTTTTACTTAATTCAGATGAAATTATGTAACTATATAATGAAATGTTACTATTCAGATACCTTTGTAGTTTTTGGTAAGCCTGCACAACATGAGAAAAATTGATATTCGAATTGTCTTGACTATTGTGATTACAATATTATTTCAATATCACACTAAACCAGTTCAACACTGTATGCGCCATTAAATGTAATAATAATAAAACAAATTTCTTCATCAAATGGTGTTTTCAAGACGCACACAAAAATTCAAGAATGGTGAAAAAGAACCGAATTGTAAAAAGGATATAAAAATAATGACTATATATACAGTATATTGTGCAGCCCACTCATATTTATGTCTAAGAAATCTGTGCATCATAGCACTTCAGTTTTTTTCAAATATTTGACTACATTAGATATAACTTTATTAGTCCCTAAGGAAATTCTTATGCCATTTAGAGCAATATAAAATCCAAGACATAAAAGACAATTAAAAAAAAATAGTAGAAAAAGTAAAATATTTATAAATAACTATAAACATAAGTACGCTCAACATTAGAGCCTTAAATAATTGTGTGTGAATGAAAATGTTTCATAAATGGTAGGGGGAAACATCCTAATCTTGAGACCGTTCCCCACTTCTCCTTGACGCTGCCTTCATCAGGTCATCGCTTCCCCCTTGTGCTTTTTCGACTGATCTGATGAGCTGTTTTTAATTGAGATCAGGGCTACATGTGCCAGGAGGCTGCGATGCGGTATCAAAGTGTGTATCCATCTCCTGGAGAGTGTGTCTTGTTGTGGGGCAGTGAGGGTCAGTCATTATGATTGTGTGTCCCGTGGCTGTGTCTCAGAGATGACCTGTATGGAGGAGCCGTTTGCGACTTTGCCCCGGGTCGAGACGGGGCTGAAGGGCTGCTCTGCTCATGTGGATGCAGCTGATAGAAGCAAACAGTGAACGAATAAATGACTCCCTTAAGGACCACTAAGTCATCACTTTACACCAAGAGGCAATTGACTTTGTCCACACATCAACTATCCATGGGCTGAGGCTGGGGTGCAGATAACCTTCTGGTGGCTGCCAGAGCAATGTTCGCGCTTTGGCAACACAAATGTGGTACTGTTGAGAGCCATGAGCTGTATCTATGACAGTACTGTTACATGGCTGCCCGACTGGTCATCTTAATCAAGTCAGACATGATAGGGCCTTTTATACAATTCCTCTCCATTTTTAGTAGCTATTGTTTTCTATGGAAATTTAGCAATGAGGCCTTAAAAAAAATCATTGGACCTAATTGGTAGGCCTTGTGGATCTGAATAGGTTTTAAGTATTTTACATGTGAAATGTATGTAATGTGTGCATATTCAAGTGTCAGGGTGCACGTAGCTGTGGGATGAGCCTAATGACTAGCTCTACTGTGACCCCTCCGAAGGTCATGTGCCAGTGCTCGTTAACAGCGTCACCATGGCGATATGTCAGCTGTCAGGACAAGGGGCGATGAATAGAGACAATACAGGATAGAAGGAGGACATGTTCATTTAAATGTGATTGTCATCAGACGTCCTCTGCCACTGCTCATTAAGGAGTTACTGATAATTGGCAAGGTTGTTGTTGTGTGTCCAGACCGCTGGGTTGGCCTGTTTGTCTGTTTAGGTGTGTGGACGTACCAGAGTGTATGTTTTGAACTGTGGGCATTGAAAAGATTCTGACCTACTCAGGGTATGGATCAGCCCAGAGGAAAATGCCCCTATTCACTCTATGTGTTTCCCTTGTGTCTATTCAGCCGTCTAATAAAGCGCTAAACAATTTGACACGGTCACTTGTATTTTAATAGGATTTGTAAACAATACAGTGTTACTATCGCCACTATGGTAATGATGGGCACGGCTAAGACAAAGAAAGAGACACCATATTGATTTTATTTGTGAAAAGACTAAACAAAGAATATTATTTCCTTTGTCGCCTGTGGTCTTTCAGAGTCTCTCGTCAGGTGCTGCTTCTGTTCTTCACCTTTGTGATCCTTGGTTGATTCAGATCTGCTTAAAGATTGTAAGACCGCCTCTGGCATGGACAGTATGATGCCGCGTACCATAACACAATGTGGCTGGCTAAGAACACCACCTCTGACCCCAGCCGTGCTCTAAACACTGAATATGTGCTGTTACCATCAGGCCGTTGGTACTGCGTTCCACGTTTTTTACAGGGTCCAGTTGAGGAACTCCTTTAGTTCATCAGTCCATCCTGAAAAGAGCTTAACTCATAAAACCAAAGTGGCGAGTGGACAATTATTTGTTTCCTGCCATTGTGAAATGTCCTATGTCTGTATAGTGTCCTTGTATTTGTGTTGATACGGAGCTGCTGAATTTAATCTGACGGATTTCACAATAAAGTAGTATTTATCTATCTTTATCTATCTAAGAAAGTGATATGTAGTTGTACAATACATTAACTAGTTACGATATTAATAATTTTGTTAAACTCAAGAAATAAGAAGAAACGGAACAAAGATGAAAAAAATGAGAACCATGTATTTATGTATTTGACAAAACAGTGCATATTTAGTTTATATTAGTTACTTATTCCAGTGCATGTTTTTATTATTTTTTAATGGGATTCCCAGAGGTTATCCATAGTTTACGCTTTGTTATGATGGAACTCTTTATAAGTTGTACATTTAATGACCTCTAGGTGTCAGTAGTTACACATGAATGGAAGCCACAGAAGCTGATCCAGTACCACTTCAGGCGCCAGGGCTACATTTTGGTATTAGATTCATTGTCAACATGGATTAACATTGACCTAATGATAACTCATTCACAATAATCTACACTGCTTAATATGTTTATAACTTTGCTAAGTACCTTACAATTTATTTACATAGTAATACTTTTCTTTTTAGTATAACCAATGAGGCTGGAGCTTCAATCTACAGTGTGAGTCCAGAGGCTGTCAAAGAAATGCCAGACATGGATCCCAATCTAAGGAGTGCAGGTATGCTCTAGTGTCTTCAACAAAGTACATCAGCGAGCAAGCAATGAAAGCAATAAACAAAAAGTCGAATTTGATCTTCAATGATACTCAAAGGCTGTAGTTGATCATGCACCATATCACTTATCATGTTTCCATTAGAAAAATACAGTTTTTGAACATTTCTCTGCTCCTTTCTATTTATATAATTTTCCCACAACCACTTTGTCTCTCCACAGTGAGCATTAATCACTTACTAGATTGTAACAAATTGTTCCACTTTTTGGTGAACACATGATTTTAACAGACTTTTTCTGTAAAAGCAATAAATCAAGTGAAGCTGGATTATTATTAAAAACTGGTTTCCTGTGGTCAGACTCAGAGCCACACAGAGAGCCATACTTCATGAAAGTCAGGAGAAGTCCACAGACTTTGACTTCTGGGCAGTTAAATGGAAATGTTTCTTGATCATGTTTTGGGTGGCTATGTCTGCTATGGCGTTAAATAAATAATACAATTTTTTTGCTTTGTAGAGCACCACAGAGACACCTAGTGGTCGCCATTGCTCACTGGTTTATGTACACAAATGTAAATTATTGAATACAGCTACAGCTTTATATTTTTCATAAAATAGTATGAAATACCTTTTACCTGGACCTTTTGCCTTTTTATCCTTTATCTTGACATCTCTCTTGGGCATTTCATGGTGTGGGTTGGCCCCTCTTGCTCAACTTTCTTTTCGATTTCATGTGAGTTTAGTTTCAGGGGCCTGAAGTAAGTGCTGCATAGTCACTGGAATCCATTTACAAATAAGTGCGAAGACGTTTTTCAGAGATGGAGAGAAGAATATATGATCATTTCGGTGGTGTACAGAGCAAGGCCAGGGCTGAAACTCCATCCCTGTCTAAATATTATCTCAGGCAGCAGCCTCCCACCGCAGCCAGAGCCCAGAGCGGAGAACCAGTGATTCCAGACACATTGCCTCTGTTACATCCCCATTTCTTTGTGTCTTCTACCCTCACCATCTAATTCTGTTAATGCAAAGTTACAGACAAAAAAAAGTTATGCCTGAATAATCATTCTACTTTCCAATAACACCCGCATAGTGGTGGTGTAAAAGGTTTTGTTTAAGCTAAAAGCAAGCTTGATCTGAAGGCCTGCTTTAATTATGATTGGTGGGGGTGGGAAATGACAATTAGGTTCAGCCTGCCCTCAGGCCAGCCTTGTAATATGCACACAATTATCATAGTCTGTAATTATAAATTATATGCATTTGCATTTTCAATAACTGATTTAGATTAAGGTTCAAAGGGGGAACAGTCCATAACCTTCTTTTTGTTGCGCAGTGTCTATTGGAAGGCGGGTTCAAGATCCAATGGCTGAGCTTGTCAAAATTGATCCAAAACACATTGGCATTGGCACATATCAGGTAAGTCCATTTTATTGTTCTGTATTATATACAGTAAAACATGTATGGAGCAGAGGATATAAACATGACGGTCAATCGATCATGTGAATCAGTTAAAAAAATGCCTTTATTATTTTCTTGAGTAATTATGGATAAAAACATCAGAACTAAGTGGCCAAAACAGCACCCAACACGACAAAAGACAAACACAGTAAAAAAAAACACTAAAAAAAACACAAAAAAACTGTTGGAAAAGGGAGGTGAAATTGTGTAAGTGTTTGTGTTTGAGTGCAGCGTCCCGGGCCCTTGTCTCTCATCACTTTGGGACGGGGCTCTAGAGTGCCTGGGGTTCTGCTCCTCCTGCCCTCAGATCATGTGACTAGGTCAACAAATGATAATATAACCGGGTAAATAAACTTTGGGTGCTGACAGATATGAGACGGGACATCACTTTGACCTGTGTGCAAGCTCACACACACATCTGCTCGCTCTTCTCCCAGCTCACTCGCTATATCTAAGTGTGTCTATGTGCTTATATATACTTACAAAACTCCATGTGTGAGGAGAACCGGACAAACGCTTCTTCTTCCTAAATGTATGGTGGGTTCATGCAGTATTTCACGTTTTGATTCATATGTGTAATGTTTTTTTCTTTTTTATATATAAATAAACCCTGCACCTTTCTGTATTATGGACAATGGATGGACTTTAATACACACCTTAACTTTTGTTACATAAAACAGCTTTATTGTCATTCAGAGCTAAGAGAATGGGTCTGCAAATTGTTGTTAAAGTTGTAAAGGAATCAGTCAAAAATGTTTACCAATTGAAAATAAATACAGGTGATTTTAGTGTCACACTCCTGGCTAATAAAACAGAAAAAAATATGAGGTCTGAACCTACTGTAATATGTGTGATTTTATTTTTTTTATTTATATTGGGAGACCTTTGAATGTTTATTGCCAATAGCCCCCGAAAGCACAAGGAAAGATGTAACTCTAGACAGCTGGCACAGCAGGCTCTCCCTCGGCTGACCCAGTGACTGACAGCTCCCAAAGAACGGAGGAAATGAGCTGAGGGCTAAAAAAGTGCGGCCCATTAAAATCAGATTGGACGTAACTATCGGTGTGGGAACGCTGTTTTCTTTGCGCCGACAGTCCGGGCTTTATTGGCATAATGGGTTTGACTGAACACCGCTATATGATTTCTGCTAACACGGCCCATTTTGTAGCAGAGCTGCTTCTTATTCCGGGCTTAAACGGACAACGCGGCACTTATTAAAGATAGTGACGGTGGTTGCGGGCACCTTGTTCGTCTGTCACTTCTTTGAGTAGATGTACTGACAGCAGGATAATCCCCAGTGCTGTGAAACTACCTGCTACTGCAAAACACACACACACTGACTGCTGTGTAAGAAAACATACCCCGCCAACCGGATATTAAAGAAACTGTCACTCATTTCTTTTGACCCTTCAGATAGATTTTTTCTCCCTTTTACGTTCAATCGTCTCCTCTCAGTTGTGGGGCTTACAGATAAAGCGCAAATCTAAATCGTAATTCTGTGGTCACAGTCAGCCAATCAAAGGCTGTTGCAAACAACTAGTTGGGACTAATAACGCTTGTTTGCAACAAATGTGGTGTCTAAGTTTTGTGAGCCGATTTAGGTCAAATTTGAACCCAACAAACACATTGGTTTTGCTCAATCAAGTACATTTAGTGGAGGAAAAAAAAAAGTGAAAATGTGCAATGAATTAGACATTTTTCCATTGCTACGATCTGTAGACACACAGGGAATGGCTAAAGGACAATAAAAGTTTGTAATTTCTAATAATTTAATGTAGGCCACTGGTGTTCACTTGAACTTACTGCCATATTTCTTCTTTAATGGTATAGTGCCTTCGGGGGCGACAGGAGCAGACAAAGCTAATAGGAGGAAGGAGAAATTGAGTGCTGACAGTGATTGATAGGTCCTGCCCAGACGTTTTAAAACGTGGGAATACAAGCGCCTGCTTAGGGTTTGATTAGACACTAAAGCTGCCAAACAATGTCTTTAAATGTCCCCGAGGTTCGTCAGAGCGTGTATGTGTGTTTTTGGCCTGTCACTTAAGTAAGTTGTTTAAGATTTATATAGCCCTTTGCCAATGTTCTGCTTATTAAATAATCTATTTAATGGTTGTTTTCCTAAATCAAGATATACATGTCTTACAAAGTCCTATCTTGTATTTGTAAAATGAACATAGGTGCGATTAAGGCAATGGAAAAAAAAATCAATAATACATAAAATATTACTTTATATGACACCATTTTGTATGTGGTTCATTCGTTGTAACACTATATTTTCCACACATTAACATTTTTGTTTTGTCTAGAAAACAAATTCTGGTGTCTAATGTTCTCATGCCCCAGTTTGTTCGCTGCCCCGCAGGTTATGAGCAAGTGTGCACAGGCTCATGTCCCCTCTATGCGATTGTTTGCGGGCAGGAAGTTGGAGAAAAACAGCTATTGATCAAAACCATTCATGGGAGGTGTAGGAGAAAACATAAAACCATCTCCTCCCTGTCATATCACTTACACTGGCTGATTTACGACTGCTGCCTATAACTGTATTATTCACCATTGCACACCTACACACACAGATGTCGAGCCTGCATGCCTAGAATAGTAAAATACTAGTTCTCTTGGGCCTAAAGGAGCTGTCAATCAAGACTAGTGTGACCTTCAGATAACCTCAAACTTCTTGTCACAACTATAATCCAGGACTCAGTTCTTATTCATTGAAAAAACTAAGCAGAGTAAATTTTAAAACTTTGATTGACTTGACTGTCTTTCTAAAATTGTCCAGCTTTTTCATATTTTGTGCCATATGAAGATTTTTGTGATGAATTTTATTGAATGGTAATGGTATCGATAGTATCATTTGACATTAAACGTGCTCAAACTCAGAACAGAGACAAACCATTTTTGTCCAAAACACACTTATGCAGCTTCAAGGTTTAAGGAAAGGAAAGGACTTTATTTATAGCTGCACAAGAGGGAGAGGAAGGAGGAGATAGAGCTGACCAGTGCAGGACACCACGCTCTGAAACAGGGACAAACCTAGAAGGCGCTGCACCGTTTCAGAGGATCAGAGGTGCACTAGAGGCAGCCAGTCAGGTTTCCTCCGGGTGCTACAGTTTCTCCGAACTCCAAAAACATGTTGGTCAGGTTGGCCCACAGTGGTTGGCGCGGCTCAGGACTAACAGCTGAACACTATTTTGTTGTACAGTTGTACAATGACAAATAAAGAACTTACTTACTTTCACAGACATAGTCATAAAGCGCTTTACATGGGACAATTTTACAAAATTCAGCAGCTCGTGTCCTGACGAAGACCAGGAGGCGGGACCACATTACACCGGTTTTAGAGTCGCTGCATTGGCTCCCCGTGTGTTTCAGGATCAATTTTGAAGTTCTTATAATGGTTTTTAAATGTCTTAATGGTCTTGGTCCTTCCTATCTTTCAGAACTGCTTTTACCTTATGAACCTTCACGGCCCCTTCGCTCCTCCGGCAGGGGTCTCCTAGTTATTCCTAATATTCCAATATTATGGCCCTCGCCTCTGGAACGACCTGAGGAGGAGCTCAGGACCACAGAGAACGTTCATGTTTTTAAGAGCAGGCTCAAGACCCACCTTTTTAGCTTAGCTTTTAACTCACATCTATTTATTTAGTCCAAATTATATGTTGTGTAATGTATATGTATGTGTGTATATGATTATGTGTATATATATATATATATATATATATATATATATACATATGTGTGTATATATATATATATATATATATATATGTGTATATGTATGTGTATATGTGTATATGTATGTGTATATATGTATATGTATGTATATATATATATATATATATATATATATATATATATATATATATATATATATACACATACATACAGTATGTATATGTATGTATACCAGTCATTCACTCACACACATCATTCATCCTGGCCTATTGTACATGTTTTTAGTGGTAGGGGAAACCGGAGTACCCTGAGGAAACCTACACCGACACTGGGAGAACATGCAAACTCCACATATTAAGGCCCCGTCCCGGTGGAAATCGAACCTGGGACCTGTGAGGCACGAGCGCTAACCGCTGCACCACCGTGCTGCCCAAAGAGTTCAGACTAAATCTAAAGAGCATTTTTGTAAGTGAGTGCGTTCAGGTTTTGGGTTAGTCCTGACTCTGCTGCGACTGAGCGCAAGGGCATTTTGGGTCAACCTGACCAGCATGATTTTGGAGGTAGGGGAAACCGTACCTCTAAGTACCCAGAGGAATCCCGGCTGGCTGCCTTCAGACTCTGGCTCCTTCTTCAATAATAATATAAAATAATGTTAGCAAAAATAAATATTATCTTTTAGTCACTTTTGATATGCACTTCTCAGCTTTTTAACTGTATGGGCAAGTGCCATGAGGGATTTTTTGTCTTTCAGTATGTCAGTCTCCAATCTGTCTCCATAATTTTGCTGAATACTGAACTCTTCCATTTGTGCTATGGTCCTTTGGTTCCAAAATGTTCGGGCCATGACCCCCAAAATTACCCTGCAAAAAACCTTGGACACGTCGCGTACAAATTTCAACGTGTTAAACATTTCTAAACATCTAGTTTGATATCATGTTTATACTATTTCTTGAGACACCCGCCTCAGTGTTTTGTAGCCTCCACTTTGGGGACCCTGAATATTCCACAGCCTAATACATAAATAGTTCATATTAATGCTCTGCAGACAGTGGTTTTCACTACAGTACACACGTTACCATGGAGAAAAATATCAGTAATTGTCTGTCATAATTACAAAGTTCATACACAGGTAACTTAGGTTTTATTGG
This sequence comes from Proterorhinus semilunaris, assembly GCA_021464625.1. Taxonomy (NCBI): domain Eukaryota; kingdom Metazoa; phylum Chordata; class Actinopteri; order Gobiiformes; family Gobiidae; genus Proterorhinus; species Proterorhinus semilunaris. Next base: position 20,454,366 of record CM038357.1, read on the forward strand.
GCGTGACGTGTGACACATTTAAGCAGATCCTTTGGTCTCACCTATATAAAGTTTCAGCTGGAATTTGAGAGCACGTTGACTGTTTTACTGCAGGTTGAACTCTTCCACACCTCGACTTTTCTCATGAGGACACATTCCTCACAGGTGTGACATTACGGTGCTTTCCTCTCCATATACCTCTCACCAGCTCATATCCACTCCCCGGAAATCAAAAACAAGTCCTCATTTTATCTTATTGCCTAGAGCCAAACTTTAACTGAATTTGCCCTGACTGTATACAAAGCATTAGCTACCAAATGTTTTATGATCCATTTTGGCAACATGATGATGTTTCAATACAAATGACCTCTTTCAAATCAGGTGTCTTTACATTGTGTAGTCATATTCCCTGTTAGTGGAATATTTTAGAGTTGTTATTTGCCTGTTTGTTTTACCCTGATAAAGATTCTAGAAGTGAACTACCATATTTATTTATTTGGTCGAGACATGCCACACCGGATTGTGGATGGGCTAATTTCCATTCGTCGTCCCCCACTCACAATCTCAAGCACACGCTCATTCACCCTGGCCTTGTATACATGTTTTTAGTGGGAGGGGAAACCGTTGTACCCGGAGGAAACCTACTTAGACACGGGGGAAACGGCAAACTCCGAAAGACTGAAAGGCCCCATCCTGTGAAACGTGAGCTCTAAACACTGTGCCACCGTGCCGCCCTTTTACTGCTCTTTTGAAAAGGTCATGTTCTCTTTTGTACATTTCCTTCATTGATCAATATTATTTCCCTGTCTACTGTTTAGTTTTCTTGAGGTTGAGCAGACTGTGTGAAAGGCATCTTTTCTGACTCAACTTTGGTAAATGGAAAAAGTGTTTTTTGACAAGCTGAGTAAAATATTTTAATCTTTCTCTCCTCTGTGTTCACGGTGTAGTAGACAACAACACAGTTTAGTTAGTGTTTGAGAACTTCTGTTAAGTGATTTGTGCCGACTAAATTAAAACTTGGTTAATGGCACCCCTTGCATTTGTGTATATTTGTCTTTCTGTCTGCTGCAGGGGAAAAAAGAAAAGAAAAAATACTTCAATCTTAAGATACCCATGTTGAGTAGAGCACGTGCGTTGACATTTATGCCAGAAATTTGCTCAAAAATAATGTAACATAATTACCAAAAATGTTAGTTTTATTATACTCTGCTCTTTCTAATCTTGGAAATGTCACATTGTGCGACAGATGGGGAGCTGTTGATTGTTCAAATCTCTATTTTTATGAAAGAATCAAATTCAATTCCATTCAAAGATGAATTCATTACAAAAAGATTTTACAGTTTCAAATTAAGATAAAAAAAGTTCAATATTCGAATGTGTTTTTGTGAGTGCAGCATGATGTATCCGCTGGAGCGCTGAAGGCGGCTCTCGATGGCGTGGTTCAGGAGTGTGTGAGCTTTGTCGGTGTGGACATCAACATCTGCTCAGAGACACTGATGAGGTAAACAGCAGAGTAGATCTCCACACAGTACGTTTGTTGAGTTTAGGATAGGGCTGCGCAATAAATTGTTTAATCGTTATCGGTTTACCGGTGGACATAATATTAATTTGACAAGATTAAAGAAAATATGGCCAAATCACTGAGACTTTGCTTTATTTAATAATGCATAGTAAATTAAATGAATAAGTAGACCCAGCGTATTGGTGTAGTCATGACCTTCCTTCGTCCTAATTTAGTTTAGTTTGGGTTGTAACTTAACTCTAGTTTCGTCAGACTGGTCAGGTAAAATATTGCAGTAGTGTTGTTATCGGGACTATCAAATATCACTTTTTTTTACCTTACAGTATATCGTGCATCCCTAGTGTAGGATCACACTTCTCCTCTGACATATTTTCCCTTTGCAGTCACAACATGGCATTGCTTTATTGCAAGTGCACACAAATAGACTGCCAACTTTCTGTTTAGACTAATGCTTCACACCCTGGTCTCACTTTCTGGAAAACCAACAGAGGGGGGATTAGGTAAGATTCATTATAGAGGCATACATCATTCGCACAGTGCAAAGAAAAATAACATGGGAGAAATTAAAAAAGAAAAAATACTTGTCCACAATGCATTTTCCATACGCGCTGTACAAAGAACACAGCAGAATGGTGTGAATACTTAATCATATATTTCCAATGGGCTCACAATGCTAGAAATGAGCTTGGCATGGGCTGCAAGGCGGGCATCAGGTCATCTGTTTACTTGCCTGCCTGGCCAGGGAGCTTTTTCCACCGCTGCCACACATGCTGTATACTTCTCAGATGTGTCGATGACTGAAGTATTATGCAGGGTGTTGACATAGCAGTGTTGCAGGGTGAGTGACGTACTGTGAACAAGAGGAGGGTAATTTAGTCTCGAATCACCTCTGGCGGTCACTCTGCCAGAACTGGACAAACAGACGTTTCTAAGTGCGGGTGAGTGTGGGCGTTAATTCTTTACTACCGCTATAGATCAAACGGTCAGGGTAACTGCTTTAATCGAATTGTGTTGAATGAAATACAATGATGATGTATGTATTGTTTTGTTGTTTTATTGCTTCTGACCAGATTGGCAATTGCACTTAGATTAGCTGTTTTAGTTTTAAGGTCAAAAGACAAATGATGATGAAAATGTTGAGAGTTGATAGCTTTTCAAAATAAGACCACATATAGTATGTATTATATTGTATAAATAAATGTGATTTTTGCAATTTGCGTATACCAATCATTCAAATGCTATAGGTTTTTTCTCATTGTCTTGCTGTTCTGTGACCCAAAAAAAGTGCTAAGTGCTTTCTCGTGGGATTACACTTAGGCATGTAGCTGGGCTGAATGCAGGCAGAGCTCGAAACATCGCTGAGTGGAGAGAGCAAAATGGGCCTTTTATCAACAGAACGCAACTCAAACTGGTCAAAGGCATGGGCCCCAAGTCCTTCCAGCAGTGTGCCGGCTTTGTAAGGATCAACCCTCAATCTCTGGAGAGGTACTTCATAATGAAATGCTTTCAGAAGTGCCAAAACCTGTCATTTAATATTGGCCTTTTATTTTTTTCAAGTCATAGATCTGACCACGTTTTTTACTATATTTTCTTTGAAACCTCTCTAGCTCCTTACCTCACTCTAGGCCAGCCGTCCCAGAAAAAGCAACCACCAAGAAGGGTAAAGGGAAGAGCGCTGTGGCTGTCCCGACTTCAGTTAATCCATTGGATCAGACCTGCATCCACCCAGAGTCCTACCATGTGGCACAGAGGTACGACCAAAACACCATCACGCTTAACAAAAACAGCCCATTGACCAAAAGCATAAACTAAGACTGAGTTAACACTGTTGCATATGGGCCTGGTTATAGTGGGTGGAAGGCCTGATTTGATTTACACCGACAGGACTACAAGAAAGAAGTCCAAATGTTGTAAGCATGTCTATGGGGATGTCCTTCGAGATTTTTAAGTTCTTATCAAAAGCACATTTAACTTTATGCCATAGTCGCTCTCCTGTATCCAGGTTTTAGAGTGTGAAAAAGATGGACGTGCCGACACAAAGGCAGATAAACAGAGCGTGAGGGAGGGGCCGGGCTCCTACAGCTGCAGTCACTCAACTGTGTTTAGTCTACCAACGTTCTGACACTAGTGGTTTTAAGCACGGCTTCTCTCGTGTTGATGTGCCTGTAATGGCCTCAGTGAACGTGTTGGTGGAGATGCTGGTGCACATGTACATGTAACTCTCCCTCACTCACTGATTTATGAGAAGTTTGCTTTGTCTCCCGAAGTGTTTGACAAGCCAAATGATTGAACGTTTGCAAATGACATAGTCATACATAAATTAGCACACTATTATAAATGATTTTGAAAATGAGAGAGTTGAGAACCATCCATCCATCCATCCATTTTCTTCCACTTTTCCGTTGCCGGATCGTGGGGGCAGTTGGAGCTGCCCAAATCACATAGCACCAGCCCCCTATGGCTGTGGTGGGTCCATAGAAGTACGGCCTCATGGTTCTACCCAGGCCTGTTGTTCTCTCATTAGGGGCTTCTGAGTTGAGAACCTTTTTCTTGAAAACATTTGGTTTGACTGTTTTTCACACTTCTTTCTTCCTGCCTGTGTGAAAGTGTTTTTTGTGAGTGCTAGTCACTCTTCTTCACCAGGTCACCTTTCCCCATGGCCACTCATGTCATACAAAAGTGCCTGTTGAACCAACCACTCCTACTTACCCTCACAGCTAACAATTAAATTTGTCACATTTTAGGACGGCCTAATCACAATGGTGAAATATCTGTAAGGCGTCTTTCACAAATGCGAAAGACTTCTCCATTCAAATATCCCCGTTTCATTCAGAGTGCACTTCTCTAGCCTCTGTATTGTTATACAGAGGCTAGAGAAGTTCTAATGTGCTTTAGAACATCTTTACCAATACGTATTGTTGATTTTACAGAAGTCTGTGCTTATCTCGTGTCTTTGTGTTATTAGGCCCGAGCGCCATCAGGGCTGGCGAAGGGGCTCTTGTAATTGTATACAATTCTTGTACTGCACTCCCCCAAACAAGCGCGAAGCTTGTCGTGCACGTCCCGTGCACATACATATATAATGCAAAAATCAACATTGTAATTGTACAGAGTCCATAAAAGTCAATGGGCGACTGAGACCTGAGACCTCTACCATGAGGTAGGAATGCGCGAGCACTTTCTGAAAATATATAGTTTATGGTACCCGCGTAAGCGGGAACATTGTTTTCGTATAGGAATATCTTTCAAAATTATGGCGCCACCTCAGTTTTTTTTTAACATTGCGAGATAGGACGCGGGCAAAAAGGTTTGTCGTAGAATCATACAAATCGGTACAGACGTGCATCATGCCATATTCGGTGTCGGCCATTTTGGATGACAGCCCGCGAAGCGGGAATCCGCCTTTATTTTTCACTTCGTACAAAATGTATCTTCTCCTAGAGCGTTTATTGGAATGAACTAATTTTGGGTGAAAAATAATCTTGAGGAGTAGAACTTTAAAAGTTATCCAACGTACTTTTCTAAGTTTTACGTTTTTTATGCGGCAAAGCCGCAAACTGTAAGAAGTATTTCGAGATACTTCCTCCCATTTGCACATATGAAGCCCGATTTCGTTCATTTTATTATCAGTTGTTAAAGTCAAAGTCCTAAACACCAAAAAATTCAAATTGCGGATTTTCTGCGGCGCAGCCGCAACCCTAAGTAAAATATTACAATATGCTAAGCACTAAGACCCTAGTGAAAAAAGTTAAAAACAAACATAAAGGCAGTAGCAATACCGTCATTTTACATTGAGGGAGACAAAAGGGCACGAAGCGCCCCCTTGCTTTGGGCAGGGCAGTCGGCGAGGGCCGATAATCGCCGCCTTGCGGCTATATTTTTTATTTGTTCTCTTCACGTCATGGCGACGTGAAACAGGAAGCGACCTCGCTCTCTCCTTGTGCAGATGAGTTTTTTGCCTTTTTCTGCGAACTGCATTTGTGGTTTATGTGTTCCACATTGTTTTTCTGGATACGTTTGTACGTCTTTGCCGTGTTTTTGTGGAGGTTTGGTGGATTTGTTTACTTTGAGAGTCTTAAATGGCCCTGAAGGAAGCAGCTTTTTAAAGGTAAACAAAATGCTAGCTTATCAGCTAAACCTACACATTTCTTCGTCTGAGACACTGAAGAGTCCTCACAGCTGCAGCACAGTCGAGGCGTCACAAGAGGATCTACAGGAAATAAAAAAGGACAAACAAGAGATGGTGAAAGACTGTTGTGAAGTGGAGGGAGCGGAGAGAGGAAGAGGAAGGAGGAGGTGGAGCTGACCAGTGCAGGACACCACGCTCTGAAACAGGGGCAAACCCAGGAGGCGCGGCACCATTTCAGAGGATCAGAAGAGACAGAGGGCAGCTATCCAGGTTTCTTCCGAGTGCTACAGTTTCCCCGACCTCCAAGGTCATGCGGGTCAGGTTGACACACAGTGGCAGCACGGCTCAGCTGCAGCAGCTCAGGACTAACACCTGAACACTATTTCGTTGTACGCTTGTACAATGACAATAAAGCACTTACTTACTTACTTCAAATGATTTCTTCCACTTAACCTACCATGTTCACAGGCTATTAGCATTGAGTGGGAAGAGTTGACAGGGCAGGCTGCTGAAGTTTGCAAGTATTGCCAAATTCCAAAAGCCTAAGAGAATGAAATATTTTCTCCAATTGTCCTTTATGTCAGGTGGAAATTATGAAAAGTGAGAGTTATACACAGTACAAATTTGTGGTTAACCTTGTAAAATGTGTAGTTGTACAAACAATGAAACTGCTTAATCCTGGTACATCCTCACTCGCCTAGAGTGTAGCACTGGAGTCTGAAGGATGGCATAGGAATGCTGTTTGCGTCTGTGCCACTGTGTATGCTGCTGTATAAAGAATATCATGTTCATCGCATTAGAGAAACTAGATCCTCCATTACTGCTCACAGCCCACACATCATCCCCCTTTTTGTAACCCAATCGTCCACGCTAACACACACATTGTAGAGACGCCTTTTCATCCACCTTTGTTCTCCATGTTAGGATAGTCTCAATACTTGATTGTTTTATGAAACTGGGAAATCACTGCAGGAGAAATATTTAACATGAAAAGTGCAATTTGAAATGGTGTGTTGTTCCACAAAGAGGCCCATGGCATGAACCATATTTTTCTGGTATGTGACAGAGGAGGAGTTCATGCTGTGAAGAATATACCTCTGATAGGGAACAGTCGGGGCCCAATATTTCTCTAATACAAGACAGAGTGGGTTCTTGCTGAGGGCCTGGATAGAGTCTGCAACGAAGCCCACCCAACCACCCTTTCACGAAATGGGTGAACATAGTGGTAATTATGTGAGTGTGAAACCAGGAGGCCTCTGAACTCAGAACTCGCTAAATATTACCATATACCAAATACCAAACACTCTTTTTTTACCTGCTTCTATTTTCACATCAAAGTAATGTATTTTTTTGGTTTGAATGATTGTAACCACATGTCTTCTACCTCTATTATATTGTAGTACACAAGAATCAATATTTTTAAGAAGTAAACCATTACTTTTTAGTATGTAGGGATATGTTCTATGGCACATTCCGATCAGTACAGCTTTATTTCACAAGGAAAAACATGTTTTCATTTCACATAATGAATTTGTACAGGCTAGTTCTTTTGCACCACAGTAGGCCTTAGGATAAAGCTGCTGCACATATACTGTGTTCGACACTGTGCCAGCTTCAGTATCGTGACTCTGAGCTCTGACAGTGTCTCTCCTTGCTCTTCACCCTCTTTCACGCTCTTTGCCGCCCTACCAAATAAATCCTGGTGGCAAAAAAGTCAAGTAAGATTGTAAGGATGTTGATGTGTAGTCTTTGTGATTATACAAAATGATGTCTAAAGTTCTTGCTCTCTTGTCCCAGCTATCTGTTTTTGGCCAAGGTGTTGTAGTATTTTGACCCGTGTGTCGCCTCGTATGCAAGAGCAAAGAGGAAAACGTGAACAAAGAAAGATAGTTGAACGTTAGTGACAGACGCAACTGCAAGAAGCTCCCATTATCGACCTGGGTCTTGCATTTCTCAGCAGGACGGCATAAATTATTTTGTGCAACATATTTCCTACTTGTGAGTGACTCTGGTTTGCACCCAACAAACTGTGCTCTGGAGTATTTTGTAAAGCTGATTTGGCAACCTACCACCTTTTCAACTATTTCATGTTCTGTAAAAAGATATGCAGTAGGGAGGCCAAGACATTCAGAGAGAGTCTCGGGAGGGCAGACTGCTGTGTTGGACGGACTTCCATTTTAGAGTTTGGTAAAGCTACAAGGTTAATCCCAAACAAATAGTGTTGCTTTTTTGAACGGTCACAGATAGCAAACTGCTGCATTTATTTAGGTAGTATTTTCTTTGCAAATAACCAAGTATGTTGTCTCTACGGGGATGTTTTGTATGAAATTTGCAAACCCTGGATATTAGTCCTCTATGTATGCAGCTCATATTTCAGTGTTCCTGGTTGGGTTCATCTTGATCTTGATTTTAAAACTGACATTTCAAATCCAATACAATAAAATTCCAATTTGATAATTTTTAAGTGTGCAGCCCTTGTGCTCAGCAGCGATTTGATCAGCACTACATTACTTGAGCATCTGCTGCTGCCATATTGCCCCAATCCCACAGATTAGCGTTGAGATTTGACTTTGCCTGTCCCCCCGTTTCAGCGGCCGACAGTAACATAGCTGAGTGGGGAGTTTTAGCATTCACAGCTGTCTCTTACACATAGTTTGTACACAAGCCGTGTCCCGTTACATCCGCACTGTCCCGGCTACTGCCAAACAGACATTTCAGAATAAAACATTTGAGTGTGAATCAACTTTTACTGTGCGTATACGTGCTTCTATGTCCACCTGTTGCGTCCGTCACGACGGGGACAGCTGCAGAGGCAGTTTGGCGTCAGGCTGCTGGTGCGCGACATCCATCATAGACGCTTCCCCAGCCGGTCCATACATGCACACGGGCAATCTATCATCATGTGTGGAAAGTAGCCACTGTAAACTGTAACGCTCTAAATTTAATATTTTCCAACAAACTGCTTCTTATTAGTGCCCATGACCCAATTTAAATTGTGCAACCTGGCGAGCGGTCTAGACATTTTGGAAGGTGGGACATCCTGCTTGAATTAAACCATGGAAAGGTGCGCTTAGAGCCAGCTGACGGACAGACCGACTACCCAACCTCTGTGAAGTAGAGGTTGTTTCATGAGACTAGGTGCGAGAGTGTTAACTGCCCACTGCGGATTTGTCCGATTTACTAGAAGGTTAAATAAGTCTGTGTTTTTAAAAGCAACTCCACCTACACTCGTCTATATTAGCACCACCTCAGTGCCCAAAGATTACTTCTCTATTTCCATCCTTTCTAAATCTATCTTTTCATCTCTAATTACACATGATTTTTACCTATTTTTTTGTGCGTAGATTCCTATCCCGTGTGGGTGGTAGTGCGGACCAGATTGGGACTGCAAAGCTGTCACAATGTGTGGATAACACAGTCAAGAACAGCAGTGTTGAAGAGCTCGCAAGTACCATGGACACAAGCCCCGAGACGCTCAAACTCATCATCGATGGGCTCACACAACCTCCAGGCTTTGACATAAGACAAAGTAAGAATCCCTTCCTACATATTTTAACTATTTACTCACCTATTAGTTATCCACAATTATTTACAAACGCAGATGGATCAATTTACCGTGAAACTTTACATCAGCAAATCGTCAAAGATTGCTGCAGATTAGTACAATGATCTGATCTGACAGTTCTGTGGCTTCCTCTCTTAGTTTAGTTAGTTTAATATAGTTTATTTATTCGTTTGAGCAGTTAACCTGCTCAAAGGGAGTGGGCCGAAGCCAAAGGCTTATAAGCGCCCACCCCAAAAATAAAAACAATAACATTTACATTTACATAAACAAAGGAACATAGGGCAAAATAACAACAAATAATGAAGAACAATAATATCTCTCAAGTTATATTTGGCTTCTTGTTTGCAGAACATATTTTGTATACTTTCAGGAAGCGACTTTTATGAGGCTTTGAACATGATTTGAGCCATTTTAAATTCAGTAAGGTCCTCAAATGTCATTGTTTTTGAAATAATGAATTTGTGTGTTCACGGTATCCAGCTAAAGAATTATTCTTATTGCCTTTTTCTGAACTTTAAACAGTCAAGATTACTTTTACACGCATTCCCTCGGATCTCTACACAATATGTTAAATGGGGAAGGATAAGTGAACAGTATATAGTATATAGAGCTTTGTTGTCAATGATATTTATTTAGATTTATTCATTATGGCTGAAATCTTTGCAACTTTAGTTTTAATGTTTATCATGTGGGGTTTCCAGCTGATTTTATGATCGAGTATGATCGATCTCTTAAGCCCAGTGACACAAGTACATTATAGAGGCTTTTACATCAAACGCAGGAAACATCAGGCTCGGGGGGACAAAATCTGGCCCTCCATCCTGTATCCACTGGGCCCACAAGTTTGAAAAGTGTGATTATACACAGCAGAGTACTCTAAAAATACTGAAAGTAAGGCTAGTTTCTAAAAAAATATATATAAATAAATATATATATATATATATATATATATATATATATATATATAATTCCTTGATAGATTATACTGTATGTATGATGCCAAACACTTTTCTAGATAGTGGTGCTTTTCTTTAAGCAATGATTGGGAAGTTCAGCCCCTGCTTTACATAATAACATAATGATCCCAGCACATCATACGGCTGGCAGTGGCACATACAGGAATTCTTAAGGCCATAGCCATGAGACAGTTATTTTCTTCACGCAAAGAGGAATTTAACTTGGATACAGACAATATGTAGGCTAATGTTTCTTCAAATTAAAGAAAGCAGCTTCAAGGTTGCGCTTATTCGGTTGCAATGCAGTGCTCTCGGCCTGCCATCCAACGCTCAGCTGAGTAAACAGATGGACTGTGGCTACCTCATGAAATCAGTGCTGTGGGGAGGATAATTGAACTGGACTATTTCCTGGGGCACAAGTCTTCCCTGTTTGTATTCATGCTACAAAAAGGAAAAGGAATCTGTCCAGAGCGGGCAGATGGAAAGGAGGCAGATGAATGTGGAAGATGTGGAAGTATGCGGGGACACATCTAGAGTTACATACGGAAACTTAATATGTTTGTGATTTCTACCCTTGCCCTTTGCCATCTCACATCCCCCTGTTCTGTGTGCCATCCGCAGACTTTGGGCAGGCGGACTTTAAGCGCGGCGTAGTGTCCATGAGCGACCTGCAGGTGGGGGCGGTGCTGACGGGACGCGTGGATAACACTGCACTGTTCGGGGCGTTTGTCGATATCGGCGTGGGGCGCTCCGGCCTCATCCACAAAAGCAAAATTACCCTGGATAAGCTGCCTCCGAGCCAGCGCCGCCGCAGCCTGGTCCTGGGGCCGGGGGAGCGCGTGGAGGTCCGAGTGCTGAATGTGGACCGGCAAAGGGGACGCATCGGACTGGACCTTATCCGTGTCCTCCAATAGTAATGGCGGCAAACGAATCTACTAGAACTGCACAATAAGTCTGATAAACTACAATTATAATATCAATTGTTATTAAATATAATATTACCGGTCAAACTGAGTCAACAAAATGTTAACGCAACAAAACTACACCAGTACAAAGTGAGGCTAACTTGGACTCAATAATTAAAGGTACAATTGAATGTTGTCTGAATGTCCAAAAGTCATAAATAATGCATTTCAAGACGCAGTACTTTTTATTTTCAGGTTCTGTAAGTGGAAAAGCTATAAATCTTCTGCCGTTCCTAGTTCAACATAATTTCTTTGTAAGATCTCCCAGGCTTCTATGTATAATTGTAAAATATTTGGTTTCATTACACTTTTCAAATGAATAAAAGCGTGTTCTTTTGTTATCTCTATTGTTTGTTCAAAGTGGAAAACTGGAAGTGGAAAGCACAGTAAGCAGCACCGTTTGATTATTTGAATTGTTATTGTATTAATTACGAAAAAAAAAAGTAAAAAAAAAAGTAATACAAAACACCTGTTCACGAAGAGCCGCATTTCTCTCTTTTTTCCCCCCTTCCTCTTGTGATCAGGCTGTGAGATGGTTTGAATGATCTGTCGGGGGATGGGCATAGACTCAAAATACTAACAAAATGATTGTGGCAGACTGTGGAGAGGCCCTAAGGCTTTTGAGGTCCCAGACACAATTATCCCCGGACACACAAACACACATTCATCAGCTGCTTCAAAATTAATCCCAGACTCCCCACCCACATTATCTAATTTGTTTGTTTTTATGAAAGTGGAATAAATAAAAGAATACATAAAGTATGGCGTGCATAAAGCCTGGGGAAACCCTATGCAGAGCGCTGAATACTTAATCATACTTAGCATTGCTGTTTCCGCCCTTGGGAAACAAATTAAATCTATTTGAGACACAAAGACACAATGAGATGTTCAATCAACAATAATCAGATGTGGCAGTTTGCTTATGATCTACGTACTCAACGCCGTTTACTTTCAGTATTTGTCCATGTTTCCGTTTCTCCAATCAAGGTGGCCCTTTTATTTGACATCCTTGGGCAGTTTGCTAGATACTCCTGTTGAGACACCCTTCTGTTGCCATTTCACTCCTCCTGCACTTCTCTTCTATCATTGTTTTCAGTCCATTTTCTTTGCCTAGTTTGGAACCCAGTGCTAAACGTGAGCTTACTGGCAGTTCAGACAATCTGAAAATGTGTTATTCTTCTGTCACATGTCGCTTTCTCCACACACTGAGTTGTGAGTGTTTGATAAGAAGACTATGGTATATTGCGCTGTTCTCTTTTGTTTTGCTTCTCAGTAGCTGTTGTTCCGAACTCAGGTGTTGTTTCAAAATTTGAAGATGGTCAAATTGAATTGATGGTGAGTCACTTATTGTGTGAATGTCCCCCTTTGAAGATGGACGTGTGTCTGAGTTTACCCAAGAAATGGCATGTCATTTTAAAGATTGAGGATTACATGCAGAGTGTCGGCCCTTAGACCAAATGCACCTGCAGTGACATTTTCATTGGTCAGGTGCAAACCAAAGAAAAAGATCCTCTTGATTTATGCCTTTTGTGGCACAGTTGGAGACTGGTAAGTATCAGCCTTCTTCTTCAAACAGAAAATAACTCCGGGGATGGCAATTATATTGTACCACTAACATGGACTTTCAGTGGCTTCCAAATAGACTTGGGACCGTCATTTTTGCTGTGCTCTCTTTCTTCTTACTCACTCACAGCTGCATCTCTGCGACTCTATGCCTTATGTTACCACAAAATCTTGAAAAATCACCTCGACTTGCGCAGCCTTATGCACAGGGGAATGAGCATGTGCAGGGAACTGTGCCGACGTCAGCGTCTTTCCCAGCTTTACCATATTTCTGAGTATCTCTCCCCACTCTTTACACCCATCATATAATATGCGTTAAGTGAACTCAATAAAGGTGTTTTAACTGAAATAAATATGCCAGGAGAACACATTTTGTTGCATTTATCAGACATGTTCTGAAAAATACAGCTCAATATCCTTGGAACGCTTTGACTTTGGCATGTGATGTTGAAAAGTGGGAGTTATTGAGGAGGGCAGGGGCGCACTGGATGAATGGAGGTCGGAGCAAGGGATGGAATGAGACAGGAAATGAAAGGCTTTCTCCGGTTTCACTCCCCGTGACCTCATCAGTGTGATCATGGGTTTTATGAGCTTTCCCTCTCGACGCCCACACACCACCTCACACGTGCCAGGACACACACATACGTACGCTCCGGCCTGGAGAGTGCATTCACTGCTCGCACGGGACACACCACGCATCCACTGTTCCTCTGTTTTTGTCTCCGTCTGTCCTTTTACTAAATCTTTTTGTCAGGTTTTCACGTAATTCATCACAAGAGAAATACTTGCATGCTCGTTGAAGCGACAATTACTGTCAGTGGGAGGGCTAATACCTTTGGAAATAATGTTTACTTACAGTGTCCATATTATGATAAACAGATTCTAGAGTTTTTACAATTGAAATGTGTTCTTGCATCTTTGAGTAATCTTAAATATTTGTCCTTCTCATGAGGCTGCTTTTCTTTGACCTACGGATGTCATGAGGTGGTGCTTTTGTGTTTTTAAAATCCGGTCAGCACCACAGAATATGTAAATGTTTACTGTTCAAAGCACTATACACATTTTTAGTAATTGCTGGCACCTTTATTTTAAACTTTATGTATTTCTCTCTGCTCTGTACCAACAACAGATTAGTCCAGGTTAATATTCAGAAGTTAGGGCTGAATTACTCTAGTTTTTTCAAACTCACGACTGTAGGTTATAAGACAGGAAATAGGCTACCATTGCTAAAGCATGCGGAAGTATTTTAAAGTATCATTCATAAGAAGACAGTTTTGACTTCAGACATGCTGACAAAACGACACTGTTAGATATATATAAACATAGGTAGTTGGAAAATATGAATGCTACTAAAATTTTTGATACCTCATTGAGGAGCATGGTAAAAAGTGAGGTCCTGAAATTCATTCAGAAAGTGGCTACATGTGATGGTTTTAACTTAAATATGTCTATATCACAGTCCATTCCAAAGTTGGTTTAGTTCTTCAGTCGTTTATTGTCCTTTCTATCAAATGCTGTTTGAGATTTGCACTCTTATTACATTCTGTTTAGTTTGCATTCTTCAATACAGAGTCATAACTTTTGGAATCAACGCTGTAGTTTACAATGCAACAACAGTGTTATTCTGTTGGGAGAATAATGAAACAGTTTGCATTTTAACTCATGGGCTGATTTTCAGGCCTTATTAGTCCCTGTAAAACTGCTTTGGGCAAATACACAGCATCTCGGCCTCCCTTATGTCCCCAATTGCCCTTCCAAGCAGATTCATATCTGTGTAATGCCTTACCACAAGTGTTTGTTTCAAGTCAAGTGTCTTTAAATGTGAAACTAAAGATCATCAAGATGAGAGAAGTACTGGACAGGGAATCAATGTAAAGAGCAGTCCCTTCACAGTGCCTTGGGCAATATTTTGGGTAATATTTTTTGCATTTGTTTTCCCCGAGAGTGACTGACTGGCGTCCCCATGTTCAATATACAGGCCACTGTTGCCTGATTAAGCCTCTCTTTCAATAAACATTGACCACAGACCATTATATTGTATTTCCACTGTAATCCCACATACTTTTTGTTTCCTTCTCAAGAAGACTTCTAAATACTGTTCCCCAAACTGCAGTCATGAATATGGCATTCTTTTCCAGTGTGTGCTCCTCTGTTAAAACTGTACAGTACATCTTAAACTCTCAATTGTTTCAGAGCTCAAATTTCCCTCACTACAAGCATGTCTTGCCATGGCATGTAGTGATGCTGTCCATGTGTCTGTTAATCTGTTAATGATAATAGTAATAATAATTATAATAATAATAATGGTTTACACTTGTATTAACAAGTTTCTCAAAGCGCTACACTGTATTCAGTCACTCCTTACTCTGTGGTGGTAAGCTACTATTGTAGCCACAGCTGCCCCGAGTACTGAGTGAAACAACCAAGGCTGCCAATTTGAACCCCCGACCCCTCCAACCACCACCATTCATTCATTCATTCACTCATTCACACGTTCACTCACTACATTCATTCATTCACACTGGCAAGGTTAAGGGTCTTGCCCAAGAACACAACAACAGCCTGCACCATCGGGAGCTGGGATTCGAAACGGCACTCTTCAAGACGACTCGCTCTATCGTCTACTGGCTAATGTGGATTTTTGTCTCCACTACTACTGCTGAAATACGTTTACCGTGTGGGAAAAAGGTAAACGTATTTCAGCAGTAACTACAGCAAAATATATATTATTGCCAATGCTAAGGTGTCATGTTTCCAAAATGTAAACTTTAACATAATGAAAGGTTTTCATTGAAATAACAGTGCGTTACATATACAGCAAATATATCCAGTGCATAAATATTTGAGTGTTTTACATATTGGTTTGAATGATAGACCATATTTTATTTTTTAAGTAAACTCAAAGGACAGGCCTACACCCTGCAGCACACTCTCTGACATGCCTCCCTCAGAGCAGCGCAGTCAGAGCCTTCACTCTGACAGCGGGTCTTTTCCCGTCCCGGTCACTACTGCAGTTGGTGGCTCTCAGTGATTGACAGGAGAATGTTTGGGTTTTTACACTGGTCTCTGGGGATTTACTACAGACATGGCTTTTGTGCACTCAACATAGAAAGGTGGGAAATTCTCACACACAGATCTGCTGTTGAAACTCATAGTCTATACTTGAAGAGTTGAGGCATTCCCCCTGCCCCGGCCCGGATGACACATGCAGATATGGACCTATCTGATAGACACATATCATGTTCATCCCTTTGGGAAGCCAGTATGAGACCATAACAGCCTTGTGTCTGGAGGGAAAGAAAAAGGGCTTTTTGGAAATGTCTATAAACTTTTAAGGCTATGTGGTTCTATTATCGTATCTACGGGGTCACAAAGATTCTTCATCTAACAATGCTAAGGTACATTATCCAAACTTATTGTAAATGTTTGCCACTTGGGAATCCTTGCACAATTGTACTCCAGATACCCACCGCCACGTTCTTTTTTTTTTCTAAATGAGATATTTAGAATTGACTGTACTGTAAAGCTCAAAATCACTACACTAACAATGATCAACAGCCTCGACCTGTCTGTGTGATAAGACCTAGTCATTTGTTTTGGATGAACGGTTGCAATTACCAGCTTTTTCTGCCTTGAGATGAAATAATTCAGAGGCTCATGTGACATTATATAAACATCATAGACAAACTTTGATGATCCATGCAGTCTCTGTCTTGATCACTCTGTGTTACACCGCTCGGCTGTGACTGTTAACACAGCTGCTTGTATGTTAAGTGATGAGTAACGTCCCGCACACTCCCTTCAGGCCGTGGGTTTACCAGCTCGAGCACTTGTTTGTTTAGCTGTGTGTTTCAGCAATCCATTAATACTGCAGCCTAATAGTGCTGTCGGTAGCATTAACACACATGGGAGCAATTTCCTTGACACAGATTACGTTTGGATGTAGGCTTCCTCAAGTGGTTCTTCCTGAACATGGATTTAACCTGGAGTTAAAATATTAAGGGTGTGGTTGGCCCTTTTAAGTGTCGTGCATCCTATAAACTATAAACAAAAGGCAGCTAATTTAATTTAGTTTTACCTCAACTGTTCAACGTTCAATTCATTTTTACACTGTGATGTTTAATTAAAAGTATACTATTACAAAAATGAAAAAAGCATGCTCATTTTTATTATTGTAAAAGTATACTTTTCATTGATTCTAAATGTGTTTGCGCCTGAATTATAATCTACAGATAACATTACCTTGTTTATCATTCTGAAGTTATGAGTTACGAAAAGAAGTTAGGAAATCATTTAAACACCTTAGCGTAATCCTAATAATATTGAAACTCTTCTTTGTATTACTGTGTTCTTTATTGCAAAATATAATCTATAGATCAACTGCTTGAACCAAGAAGTTGCGCTGGTATTTGTGTAATGTGGAACAAACAAGATGTAGTATCTCACAAGAGGGAAATTCTTCCGAGTCAAGCCAGTATGTTAAACCATGCAGAATCAGATACATTTTGGTTGTAAATAACTATTATTTTTGTGGAATATGTTGTAAGGCCCTGGAGCTCATATTCCCTTTTGGTAAACAAAATCAGTGGCCCGCTATCTTTCTGAACAGTCTTACCTCCTACAGTGATTCCAGCTGGGAACTTCCAGGAATAAAAAGCACTTTGTGAGTATAGGGCCCTTATGGCAAGGTGTAGGGATATATTATTTCTTAAAGCTTAGTAATAGGAACCGTGTGTTGGAGTAAGAAGACACCTTTAGGTTTTGATCTAGAGTTTAGACAAAGTGATTGTTTACTTTATATTTGGGCTGAGAAAAGGACGATAAACATATAATTGTGATATGATCCCTTTGATCTGCCATTTCTGGTTTGATTTAGCTCTATGCTCAAATACAGACCCTTCGCCTTCATATTTGTCAGCCCACATCACTTTCTGAGTGCAAACCTAAAGGGCCCATCTCACCGGAGAGAGTTGCGGAGACGTTGCAGAGACTGCCGTGACGTCTCCGAGACGTCTCCTGGAGATAAGGCAAGTCTCCAGGTAGTCTTGGTGAAAACAAACTGGTTCGATTTCAGCTGAGACTCCGCATGGTCTCCGAGAGGTCTCCAAGTGGTCTCCACGAGGTCTACATGGTCTCAAGCAGTTATGGCAAAATTGCAAACACTATTTGTTGACCTCAACCTGTGGGATGTTTCTGTGACGTCCCTTCAAAACCCAATAATCAGATCTGATGCATTTACATTCTGTTCACAAATCTGAGAATCCAAAACTCTGGGTTCTACATGAGCCAGTGCAGATTTTGATTTTTAGAGCAACTCAAATATGTGGCAGCAGCAGCTTCTTGTGCTTAGCAGCCCAATGGATACAGCACAGGTTTAGTAACTCAAAGGTCTGGGGTTCAAACTCTAACTAATTTGTCTTATTTTCTTATTTGTTATAAAAAAAAATGTTTTTCTTTAATTGACATACAGGACAAAACATTCATACAACACATAGACTATTTCCATCCTATTCATCCATTTACTATTATTTTTATTAATCCTATTACTATTAATGTTGGTTTATTGTGATGATAATTGTCTCCATTTTTGTTTGTCTCTTTATTTTTATTTTTTTTAATTCTACATGTTTTTAGTGGTAAGGGAAACCGGAGTACCCGGAGGAAATGTATGTAGACACGGGGAGGACATGCAAACTCCACACAGAAAGGCCCCGTCCAGGTGGGAATCGAATCCGAGACCTTCTAGTTGTGAAGCACAAGTACTTACCGCTGCGCCACGGTGCCGCCCACATTAGTTCTTTGTCGCTTTGTCTTTGTGACATTAGTTTGGCCTGTTTGCTGTATTTTCCTGGTTAGTTTATGCACACGTGTGAAAGATCAGAAAGAAATCAGATTATATGAATATCACATAATGTGTATCAGATTATGCTGTTTACATCATGATCCTTCAAAGGCACCTACACCAGCAGCCACCTCACCCCGACATCCCCCACTGTCCAGGTTGAAAACAGCAGTCTCCTTCATAGCAACAGTTGTTGGGCCATCCTTTGAAGTATGAAATGTCAAACCCCAAACGTTCGCGAGACATCTTTTCAGTTGCGGAGATCCCTGTGTGAATTCTCTCCGACGTCACTGTTTCATCTCTTTGAGATCTCCGACAGGTCTCTGATTCGGATTATCTCCAGGAGACGTCTCAGAGACATCTATGAGCTCAGCAGCAACTTAAGTCTCCAACTAGTCTCCAGGACGGTGAGATAGGCCCTTAACAATGAAGGAATTTGTGTCTTCAGGGTCTAGACCAGGTGAGAAGAGAGGATGAGTCACTGCATGTTCTGCTGCTGCGGTGGTCAGGCCTAAAGTAGCGTTTTTTTGACTTGCTGACAAATGAATGAGAATTAGGGTAAAGATATGATATGATATTAGATTTACATGCAGTATATAACTCAGCTCAGATAACACAGATTAAACCTTCCTCTTACTTTTTTATTTTAGAAAAAGAGGCATTGGCGTAGCTAGTTGTTGGAGTGAATGGTTCGGACAAGGTTAGAAGCACACTTTGAGAGTTCATTAAAATATACCCAAATGCAACATGCATATTAATTAATCCCACAGGTTTCACACGGCATCACCTGGGCTTTGATGTTTCTCCCCGGGATAAGCCAATAACAACATTAATCTTGTCTTGGACTAAGCGAAATCACAGATTGATTTTTCACTCCAGTTCCAATATAAATCCAGCTGCGGAAAAATCTGTCAATTCTGCTTTTTGTCTTTTATTCATTGTGCCTCTTATGCTGAACGAGGAGAGGGAAAGAACGCCCCCACCGCACTTACAAGTGGACCCTTTCCAGTGAAACCCAAGAAGGTAATTAAACATAATGAAGATCTATGCAGAACCAAATAGCCTGTGAGTGCTAGAGAGAGATTTGGAAAGAACACCGGGCCGGTCGAGAGAGATGGAGAAAGAGTGAAGGAGGTATAGGTGCATGATTTGCCTTGTTAGACTTGTGTGTGTCTACCTCACCTGCGTGTTGGGAAAACCCAGTGGTGTTGTATAGTTTCCTGGGAAAACACTTCCTCCCCTTTCCATCTGTTCCACCACACGTCACCCAATCAATCGCTAACCTGATACTCTCGCATTTCTGCCAGCCAGCCAATCACAGGAGCAGCACAGGGTCATGTGATACTCCAGAGACAGTTGGCAGACCATTTGTAATGCACAGTTAAGAGTATAATAGTATTTCTCTTTCACTGGAAACCACTTCCTGTGTGTGTCTCAACTTGAGGAGATTTGTAATGAGCTTTGATTTCTGTTAGTGTTTCCAGTATGGACATTTTGATCTTCATGTAAAATACTGCGGTTTAGTTGCAGAAACACTGTAAGTCAGTCTTCCTCGTGGCTGTATTTAGTGTTGCAAAAATTTATTTCTGAGGAGTAATTTCATCCTATTGTTCGACAATCTGCAGTGGTTTAGTCTGTTGTGGCTGTTTCGCCCAGCATGTCCACTGCTAACAGGCTGTGATTGAAGTGTGAGCTGATGCTAATGGTTTTCTAATAGTCTCAGCGGTGGCGTTCAGGCTGCCAGAGTGAAGGACTGTGGTTGCCTAAACCGCATAATTTGGGTATAAAGCAGCAGATAAGTATTGAATGGAGACTATTACAAGTGTAGTGCAGTGTATATTTGCAAGGGGAGTTTAAACGGCATGCAAATGGGCAGTGGATAGACCCCTTATGTTCCATGCCCAGTATGAACATGGAAAATGCAAGCATGTGCTGTACACTTTTTAAGCATAATTAGCATTGAGATGCTTGTGTTATATACCATTTTAGAGACTCATTTAATTGAATACACTTTGGTCTTTTCCATTTTAAATGAAACACTTGCTTTGTCTGACAGTGAATACATGTGATGTTGTATTGTGATTTGCTACGATAATAATTGTTTTACCAACATTTTTAGATGTTTGGTTTGGAAAAACAAAGTACTGCATATAGTCAGTAGTCACCTATCCTTTTCATTGTAAATAATACGTTGGAAAGAGATTTGAGTCTGTTTGAACAGTGTGTGAAGACATTGTGGAAATGGAGTTTATCGCACCATTGGTATTTATGACGACTGAGTAAGAGCTGAGAGAGTGATGAATGAGAGGCAGTTTTAGTCATCACGCTGCATGTCCCGAGCTCCTTTGTGTTTGTGGGCTGTTCATCTGAAGCCAAATGGTACAGAGAAGGAGGTCTGTGAGGGCTTCTGGTAATGTGCTTTCTTGTGTCTGTGTGCAGCGGCTTGTACTTTGGTGTTACTGCTGACAGAGAACAGCATAGCCAGGGCAGACTAGACATGGAAAGTCTGCCAGATTCTTGGTCTAACCGAAATCATCATTATTAATGCGTTTGAGAGCGTGGCCATCTTAGTGTGGGGTCGTTTTAGGCACTCTACGCTGCTGCGAATAAATCCCAGCGGTCGCTGCTGCTGTTATTGGGCCAACTGGCAGACAAAAGGTGGGGTAGTGAAGAAAAATATACAGTGCCTTGCGAAAGTATTCGGCCCCCTTGAACTTTGTGACCTTTTGCCACATTTCAGGCTTCAAACATAAAGATATAAAACTGTAATTTTTTGTGAAGAACCAACAACAAGTGGGACACAATCATGAAGTGAAACGAAATGTATTTATTTCAAACATTTTTAACAGATAAACAACTGAAAAATTGGGCGTGCAAAATTATTCAGCCCCTTTACTTTCAGTGCAGCAAACTCTCTCCAGAAGTTCAGTGAGGATCTCTGAATGATCCAATGTTGACCTAAATGACTAATGATGATAAATAGAATCCACCTGTGTGTAAACAAGTCTCCGTATAAATGCACCTGCTCTGTGATAGTCTCAGAGGTCAGTTTAAAGCGCAGAGAGCATCATGAAGAACAAGGAACACACCAGGCAGGTCCGAGATACTGTTGTGGAGAAGTTTAAAGCCGGATTTGGATACAAAAAGATTTCCCAAGCTTTAAACATCCCAAGGAGCACTGAGCAAGCGATAATATTGAAATGGAAGGAGTATCATTACTATGGTCTGGATCAGAGTTTGAACTATTTTGCTTTCCATGAATTTCTTAATAAGACTAATGAAAACATCAAAGTCTCTGGAATTTAATAAACATAGGATTTGTTTTTTAGACTTGGACATTTTTAAAAACAAGGAAGGTTTCCTACATTCTACTATGTATAGAAAACCTACCTCTCGCAATACCATACTGCATGCCACAAGCCATCATCCAAAACATCTGAAAGAAAATATTCCCTTTGGGCAATTTCAGAGATTTAGAAGAATTTGTGATCAAACTGATTTTAGTATGGAAGTATGGATGAACGGTTTATACAGAGAGGCTACAGAAGAAGTGTTGTCCAAACTGCCAAACATAAAGCAAGAAATCTTGAACGACAGCCCCTCTTGAAAAGTAGAACCACTAGGCGGTGCTCAGAACGAGTTTTCTTCTCTACGAGATTCAGCACTGAGGCCAATTACATTAAAAATATAATAAAAAAAAATTGGAACCTACTACAATGTGATGTCTCTCTAAGAGAAGTATTTTCAGAGCCTCCTGTTTTCAGCTTTAAGCGTTCACCTACTTTGAGCGACAAATTGGTCCATAGCTACTTACCAGCACCTACTAAATCTACATGGTTATCAGCTAAACCTCAAGGCAGTTTCCACCGTGGCCAAATGCAAAAACTTTCATGATATACAATGGTAACAGAACCTATGAAATCAAACATGTTATCAATTGTAAAACTACTTTTGTAATATATAAGTTGGAATGCCCTCTGTGTGAGGTGTTTTATTTTGGCAGAACCAAACGGCGTTTACAAGACAGAATCTCTGAACATAAGTATGCAATCAGAACAATAAATGATAACTACCCAATGGCTCGCCATTTCAGAGATAAACACAACAGCGATCCCTCCATCCTTAGAGCTATAGGTATTGATCATATACCCCACACCTTAAGGGGAGGTGATAGGCAAAAACAACTCAACCAACGGGAGAGTTTTTGGATTTTTAAGCTAAAAGCAACACAATATCCAGGACTTAATGAAGATTTAGAGTATCATCATTTTTTGTAGGAGTTGTTGACATTGGATTTGTAATTCTTTTCTATGGCTTTGTTTGTGATTGAGCTGTTGTCTGTGCTTGTGACCCTCCCTTTTTTTGGCCTTGTTTTCTTGGCTACGAGGCCCCCTCCTGTTGGACTTTGGATATTGCCGCCTCCTGTCTGTTTTTTGTTTGTTTCTTTTCCTGTGTGCTGATGAATTAGGTGCCAACACCTGGTACCTAGTCTTACAGGTTCTTTTAATTGCTTGGTTTTTCATACCATTCAGGTTACACTCCCTGACGAAGGCCCCTAGCCGAAACGCGTTGGAGCACTTTTTTACCTTTTTTAGCCATGTGATTTAATAAAGGCTTTTTATATTTCATAGATGAGTGCCTTGGCAAACATTTTTGACACATTGTTTTCCATTGAGTTTAAGGTAGTCACTTGTTGAGGGTCCCTTAATAGAGCGGAAAGCCACCGAGCACCGCCAGCAAGTATTAGCGCAAGCCGTCTCAAGCATCTCCCCCTACCGGCTAACATTAGACCATTACCCTGGCCTGTGCTGTGCTTGTTTAAAGGCTAGGCTAGTTTTTGACCAACTAAAGCCGTGAGCAGTGTTTCGGGTTCAGTCAACGTAATGTTGGATATCTGAATAGGCTGTCTGAATGTCCATCTAACTTCACCACACAGACGCACCCCCGACATAATGACCCTCACTCATGTCACCTACTGAGCTTAGTAATTTTGATCATAAAAACAGAAACTTTACTGGGAAAAACAGGATTTATTTTGTCTGTAAAAACAGAACTTTTCTTGTAAAAACAGGATTTATTTTACACATAAAAACTGAACTTTTCTCGTAAAAACAGAAACTTTTCTCGTAAAAACAGGATTTATTTTACACATAAAAAATTAATTTTTTCTCATAAAAACAGAAACTATTCTTGTGAAAACAGAAACTTAATTTTTCAAATGAATGCAATATGTTGCCGTACCATTGTCTATGATTTGTGATTATTCTAAATTATTTTTACATTTTTACAGGTTTTTGTGGGATCATCTAGTGTTCGTTTTTTTTTTTTTTTTACGCACAGCAGCTCATTTTGTTTCAGTTTTACATTTTCCATGCCATATTTTCCTGCACAAAATTCTGTGTCATAGTGCCCCCTTCAGACAAGTTGCTGTCTCGTTTCATTGTACTTGAAAATTGAGGCATACATAATATATAATTTGTATACAATTTAACTTTTTTTCTTGTTTTCACCCCTTGTCCCAACTTCTATGAGATGTGTTGCTTAACAGTTAATGTTCAAGTTTAATTCATTGCATTTCGCTGTCTGTACAAAAGTGGTTTACAACTTTATAATTACATGCTATGGTATAAATGTGAGGTTGTTTGTCTATCTAATCTGACAATGGTACCCTTGCTGAAGAGACTTCCAGCCATAAATTGGAAACCAGAAATGAGGTCTTATGGATAGTGTATGTGGGATTCTGCTCATACAGTTTTTACCCAAATAAAAAAAGATGATAACTCTGCACACAGAGCGGTCTGATGAAGGGCTAACATGCCCGAAATGTTACTCAGTGGTGCCTAGCAATAGAAATGTTTTGGAGTTATCATCTTTTTCATCTTACAGCTCTTGCATGCTACTCAGTGTTTTTTTGGATGTACATGTCTGCTCGCCTCTTGTTCAATGACTACAGGAATGAATTGCTTCAAGTCCATAAGTTTCAATGTATATTAGTCATTATTCGGTGACATTTTTGCTTAAATATATGGAAAAATCTTAAATGTAATCAAGAATACAAGTGTTTTAAATATATATATATATATATTATATAAAACAGTTAATTCTAAATTTGGCAGCTGTAGAACATTTCTGTCTTTATAACTAGCGCTTGAGCCTAGATCCATTTGATGTGACAGGCTGGGTGCTGGCTGAGGCGCAGCAGGGCAGGATCGCTACAGTAGGACCCTGAGGCGGAGATTGTACACCGACTCTCCGCTTGACTCTTTTACCTGGGAAAGGAAGCTCGGGTGTAATTGAACCCACAGCACCTTAGGCTCCTCACTCATGCACACAAACACAGCTCTGAGTGCCCTGGTTTGGAGGGCGTTTTTGGCATTTAGTCTGTTCCTCCTATAATTGTGCCCTTTTGTTCACAACGTTGTATAGTGTTTCAGAAAATTTCAAAATGTACAATGTTCTTGTACGAAATAGTGTGACCTTAAACATTTCGGACATTTATTAGCTCTATTTTGATATGAAGAAGTCTGATACTAAAATTGTTTGAATTCACTTTTATTTGTAAAACGTTGAGTTAAAATACAAAACATTTTGAACAAAGACAATGATTTCTAAAGGTACATTTGAGTTTTTAAGCACTGCGAAATAGTATTTAATTTGAAAGCGTGAAATGTCAGAGCTGACTGGACATGACTTGTTGGCCAATGCCTCTTGAGTTTTAGGGCATGAAAAAGATAAGTGAAGGCTGGAGATGAATGAGGGGGCTCCTTTGGAAACCCGACCCGGTCAGTGCTCACCTGAAGGCGGAGCGGCTGCTTGTGGGCCATGTGCTGTCAGTCACAGCCGGAGAGCATGTTTTGTTCCCAGGACCTTTAGCTTAGGTGAGGCACAGAGGATGAGTGTCAGACGGAAATGGAAAGAAAAACGTTGTAATGCTTTTTTTTTTTACTCATTGCTGATACGGATACCTGAGCCTAGATCCGGTATCATGTACAAAGTTTGGACGGCTTTCACACTCGTTTAACTGTATACTGTAAAAGCGCTGAGAGCTTTCATGGGAGCGTTGGAGCGTGACCTAGATATAGTGCAGGTCAATGTGTTTGCCAATTAATGAAGCTGTCACCTTTCTTTTCCAGTTGGTATTTACTTCAATATAGTTTTCCTTTATACTATACTAACTGACTAACTTATAGTCTCAATAAACTTTCAACTTTCCTCCTACTGAATCAGACTTTATTCGGCCTGCTGCAGAACGACTCTGATCGCTGCCAAATAAAGATCATTGGTTGCTGATGAAGCATGACTACTTAACAATTTTTGTCTTTGATGAAACACTCCTTTATGACTAAGAGCTTACACAAACATGTTGAAATACAGTGGTGTTGCAGTGGTTAGTGCTTGTCATCTGTGGCTCTGGTTACAGTGGGCTGCTGCATCACACTTGCTGTCGTCACAACAGAGAAACTGGACTCCTGTGTGCGGGGTGCTGCTTTCACATGTTTATTTTTACAGGACACTTGGATCTTCCATCATCCTTCCATCTTCTTCCTCCTTTTATTGTCCACAGCACAGAGCTGTGTGACTCGATTTTAGAGCCAAGAGCCAGAATAGACAAATGCGTATTATGTAAATGTGTGCCCTGAAATGCGAGCAAGTTTAACGGCAATGATGATGTTTTATACATATTTATTTAGATAATTTGTCTGACAAATTCTTTAAAAAAAAAGAATAGATATACTATTGATTTCCCCTCATCATTTGCCTTCTATGTAGTTAACAATGAAGTGTACAGTCTGGAACTGATCCTTTCCCTGAACATTTTTATGTTGACGTATATTTGATTACTAGAATCTCTCATTACGGGTATGTCCCCTCGTGTTTGAGTTTGTTTATCATTACATGGCTGTTTCACCAATTTAAATGAAAGTGAAAGTGGCCTTTATCCGTTCTGTTTTGACTGCATGCACTTTGAGACGGCATTATCCCAGTGGAGATTATCCTGTATTCATGACTGTATCACTAACATGCTTTACATATGGACGTGTGAACAGTCACATTTATGTGTGTCGAGCATACAGACTCATGGTCATCTGAGGATTACTGTATGAGACTGTGAGTACACGGATGACAGCCTGGGGCTGATTATAATGAATGACGTGTTGAATGTATTGTCTCCAGTGCCTGCCTAATAGAGGCACTGAAGTCAGAAGTGCACAGCACAACTTATGTAGGGCGCTTATGCAGCCTCTGTCTGTGCCCTACACTGCATCAGACATTCTTCTCCTCGCTGAGGGAGTCATTATTACGCTGGTTTGTCTGCTCTGTCTAACAACCTCCACTAAGCTTTTACACCAGCTTCAGGGGACCTTATGCCAGCATACGACCAGGTTCTGGGAGGCCTAGAAATAGGATTCCTTTAGCTCCAAACAGAGGGACTTTGATGGGAATGGGCCAAGGGACTTACTCCACACCAGAGCAGGAGACCCAGCCCCTCTCAACTTTCACAGCGGGGACTTCCACTAGCTCCCCAGAGGAATCAGAAAGATGCCAGAAATGGGTTTATGTTTAAATAGTGCAAATATCTGACCTTGTAGCCCTTGATTCAGTTAATATCAGCAAATACAGCATTGGAATAGTAGAAACAACTAGTAGCAACATAATTTCTTTAAACACATTGACCCTGCTCTCCCCCCAGTTGAATAGTAACCATTATACTAGCTTTTCACGAACAATCATTTAAAAAGACAGAGGCCATTGTTTTACTGGTGAAGCAGAAAACCGGTTTGTGTGTAGCTCAGTTTTCCTGTTAAGTTGTTGGGACATGACACTTTTGGCAGATGCTCTGTTTCTTGTTGGATGAACTCTCTGTGACTCTCTGCTGACTGTATCAAAGCCCGAGCAGCATTTGCACACACCTGGCTGCAAAACCGGTAACAAGGAAATCATTGGAATAACTGTGAACCACATTAACAAAGCAATGCGACGCTGTGTCTATGTCCACTATGACTATGTGTTTGTGTTGGGGGAAACAGTTGGCATCAGATATTGACAGATGTATGATAATCATTTCAGTTAGTCAGTGTAATTAAACCACTTTAATTGGGCTTTTGTATGTCACATGAAGTGGGAGGGCAAATTGAGCTAAAGACTTGTTCGTCTTGAAAAGCAGCTGTGAATGTATCTGAGGGAACTATTAAAATGGTGAGTAGGTTGCATTCATTTATCAAGATGATAGTGATTAATTTACAAAACTTACAACGCAAATGTGAGGCTGACAGTAAGAATTATTGTACAATCAAAGACATGTGTGAAAGCATTACGAATGTTTGATGAAGGGTGCATGTGTAGCTCAAAACATCACATTTAGTGGAAAAAAGGGAGCTCCTAATGATGTGTAAACCCTTTTTACATGTTTACAACTACAATGTTAAACTGACATATAGCCCATAGACTGATGCTAGATTAAATATTAAATTTTCCAACAGGATTTGAAATGCTCACCCTTCAAAGAGGGAAAACATCTAAATCAACATCCTTATGCTGCAGCCATTTTAAAGCTGGACTACCTGAAACTTTCCATTGTCACACTGTAAAAGTCTGGGGTAGTTGAAGTAAAATCTCTCAGCTGTTGCCTAAATTTGTTTCTAGCTCTCCCGCACATCTCGATTGTTGTTGTTAGAAACTCGTTGAACAGTGCTAATTTAGCGTCTGACTTCCTGGTTCGCGCTGGAGGAACAGCACGCATGTTTCTCTGTTAGAAGCATTCCATTTACAATATACATCAATGGTGCCAAATTAAGTTTACTTTTAGAAAATGATTTGATGATCATAGCTTTATATGTCTTCCCATTGTTAATGATAACAATCTGCACTTCTACAAATACTTCTGTACAAAGGTTCTGTGACAGAAAAACACTATTTACATTTATTTATAGAGTACCTTTAGGAATGTATTCAGATCATTGCATCTGTATTACACAGTAAAAACGACAGGCTTTTAAAAATTTTGCGTTTACACCCATGACGATGTGCCCCATGACATTGCTTGAGTCAAGTAATTCTTTAAAATTACTATACAGTACTTTAACAAGTCAACATTTGTTATAACATTTGAATCAAAGTAATTATTCCCTATTTAATGCATTTAAGAAGAGTTTTCAAATTTTTGTATTGTTTTTTCCTGGCCCCTGAGGGCATCCTAAAGTACATGTGTTTAGATGTACAGAGATGGGCAGCGCCCACAAGTGTGAATTTAGGTCCTTTATTCTGAACCTTAAATTGAGTTACGAGTCACGAGTCACTTCCACAAGTCTCAAAAGTTAGGCTAAAATTGCGTTAAACAAGAGTACTACTCTGGATGTTACATGATGAAATTCTCAAATGCCACTCTTATAATCATTGATTTTTAAACACACAAACACCGAATTTTCTTAGGACAGGTTCAGTCAGCAGTGGCAGACTTAAACCTCACCATCACCCTCCAGAAAACTTCATAAACTGAATCTAATTGACCTTTGCCTGCAGCATTAGTCAGCAACATTATGAAAGACCATTTTCTGCATTCCTTGGTGTCACCTGAAACTTGCTGTTTACCAATGAGGGCTGTGGGAGCTGTCCATCCTCCACACTGTGAGCTGCTGATAGGCCAGACTATAATCTCACACTTAGAACTGGGAGTCAGGGTCAAGGCCCTGACTTTGGTGAAGGGTTTAGGGAGAGCAAAGTGACAGCTTGTCAAGTTAGCCATGTGCTGCTGCTAAACTGCAGTTGGCATTACCAGCAGTGGAGACGTGTTAGCGATATTAGATGATAGAGAAGGTCTGCTATTCTGTATATTAAATCATGTCATGCAGGAAAAAAAAATTCTATGGGGAGTAATAAAGTATAATTTAACTTAATTCACAACTGGTCTTATTAGCTTGACTATGGATTTTGTTGTTATTATAAACAACTTTACATAAAGTTGGCATTGTCCATATGATGAGCTTTGTGTCATTATCAATAAGATGGCGTGATAGAGGAGCCTCACTTTCACATGACCCTCATCTGACCTTATGTTTTGACCTCAGAGTTGCTTTAACCTGCCCTGGAGGAAGTGAATCATACCTGCTCTTGTAGTAGTCTATGAGAAAGTGACAGCTTCCAAATATTCTCACAATTTGGCCTGAAACATAGTAACCTGCTCTCAAGGTTTGTTAACATTTAAACAAATGGAAGAAGTCATAATGATGTATTTTTTATTTAATACTAAATAACATTGACTTCTAGTGTGTGTAAATACGAACTCACAGTCCGATGCTGAGTGGACTTTCTCTTATTCTATCTGCTTGTACAGTATCTTGATCACAATTAAGCCTTCTGAGATCTGGAGAGGATTCCCGGGTGCTGCACTGTCCGGACAGGCTGACTACAGCGTTCAAGGACGTGTCAAATGAAGAGAACTTATTCCCCTGATTCACTTCATGAGTTATTGCTATTTGTGAATGGAATAAGTGCATACTGAGCCTGTCTCCTCCCTAAACAGGTGTGAAGAGGTGAAAAGGTAAAGCAGTGAAAGTGTGAGAAAGAAGCTCCTGGTGGAAGCTGCTGTTGCTCTGCCCCGGGCCAGTGTGTGTGGGTGCAGGCCCCAAGCACAGCATTAGTAACAGGATACGGGCGCAGTAAAAACACTGGAAACTTGTACCTCCTTATCTAGAGGGCAAGTAACTCACTGTGTGCTGTTTTCTCATACATACCTGATCAGTGCGATAAACTGCACCTTCCATGTGTTTGTCTGCATACATGAGGTCTCAGCTTTCTGTGGATTCCCCACTGATCATACAGGGTTATAGACTGAGATCAAAATAAACTATTTTAGCTGAACTCATGGGAAATGTCACTTTATACTAAACACACAATGCGTCGCCAGTATTCGTCTTTCTGTTTTGATGACGGTTGCAGCTCAGTTGATCGTCCACTAACCAGCAGGTTGATGGTCCAGGTGATGGTTTCTTTAGATTGTTCAAATATAGTAGTATAGTTGTTATCCCATTTATCGGCGCTGGTGTGGGGTCAACTTGCGAACAGTATTTTCTATTTGACGTTATTGACTTCAAAGTGTATGTGTCAGTAAATATTAGAGATGTCATTTGAGATGGCTGTTGTTTTAGTAATTAACAATTTAATTATTTCTATGAATCACAGAGCTGTCAGGGTAAATATCAGTGAGTCACGCTGTCTGGAAGTGCAAAAGCAAGTGTGATATAGTAGATGATTGGATAACATTTAATAACATTTTACTTCTTTATTGCGTTGGTTTTGTATTATATTTATAGGTACTAGTGATCAATATTACTAGACTGTGTTCCTTACAACCTTTGGACAATCTTTCAGCAGTCTCGCCCTCCTTCTCCTCTCGCCAGTACTTCCCTTTGCACTCCCAGAGGTTTTGAGGAGTTTTAGGTTCAGCCTGTTTTTTTTTGTCTTCCTGAAAAGGTAAGACGATCTCTCCTCTGTGTGTTTTTTTTTTTTTTTTTTTGCTCTTTTTTTTTCTGAGAACAATGCTAGAGGACAAATGCAGAATTGGCACGGGAATAGACTGAAGGATTCACTGGAGATTGGAACAAAAGATAGTTATTGATAAGAAAGTCAGACAGAGCTTGTGCTATTGTGCCCCAATGACCTTTCCACGACAGTGCTGGGCATTTACTCTGGCAGTGATTATTTAAAGTTCAGGAAATGGTTAGAAATGTTTCAGAGGTGGCCGACATATATCAAGATAATATTACAATATTGAATATATCGTTAATGACAAGAAACCAACAGATTTAACAAAGCTGCAAATAACAAAACAATAAATAGATATTAGACATTTTTCTGCACTTTTGTAGTTTCTTGTAAAAGTCAATCTTCTTTATGAGCAAAACGTTTCCGTTAACTGAGATGTACTCGTTAAGTTCATTGCTCTAATAGTGCTCCGAAGTTTCCCAAAATTATCTTTTCAGTGTGTAGTATGAGTCGTGTATCTTTTTCTTGCAATCTGGAACCGCAATACATTTGTTTGTTTGTTTTTTTCTTAGGGTTGTATTGATTATGCTGATAAATGTTCTAATTATAATCTATGTAATCTATTATATCTAATAACATTCTTTGACTTTCAAGAAGAGAAGAACATTGTCTGTCTATCAGTTTGCCAACTTCATACATTTCCATAGTTAAACTTTAATTTAAAACGTGTTCTGTATGTCTCAGGGTCAGTTGTATCCAGATGTGAGGGCCCTTCCTTTTCCCTTCTCTCTCTGCTGAAATGTAATCTCATTTTGTAGGAATACATATCTTGTGGTTTCAGATGGATCCATATGTCCATCAATCATCACAGGTCCTTGGTCGCCCCATCTCCTGTTACCTGATCGGGGTGTCAGGTCATCGGCGTTCGTGTTGGACAGTCTCATGAGTCATGCTTCTATTCTGAAGGGCTGCCTTATAAACCCGCTCCGGGATTGGATTACAGAACAAACAAACTCTGGGCCAGCAGAAAATCCATTAGCTGTATCGATAAACACACATGCCTACAGAGACAGGGACCGGCGCTTATACAAACACAGTCAGGTACATGTGCTGATGTGACAAGCGACAGCAAGTGTGTTTTATGATAAGAAAACTGAAATTGATATCATAGATCTGTGTAACCGGAGATAAATGCCAACAGCAAACGTGTTTAATCAACAATATTAACATCCTGTTTTATTCTCCTGGTTAAATGTACATATTTGCCTAAAAGTACAGGTTGCCTACCTTCTCCAAGGGAATGACCATATCTTGACTCATTGCCCTGAACTGGATGTTTCACGTAGGCTTTTGCATTGTGAATAGTCATAAGTAGTTGCTGTATGAAGCCATGATGACTATTTATAGTATAATGTGGTTGCGTGCTTTCTAATAGTAAGTCAGAAGAGTAAGACTGCTTTATTTGTCATTGTAAAACTGTACAACGAAGTTGTGTTCAGGTGTTAGTCCTGAGCCGCTGCGACTGAGCCGCTCTGCCACTGTGGGCCAACCTGACCAGCATGTTTTTGGAGGTAGAGGAAACCATAACACCTGTAGAAAACCTGGCTGTCTGCCTTCAGTGATCCTCTGAAACGGTTCAGAGCCTCCTGGGTTTGTCCCTGTTACAGAGCGTGGTGTCCTGCACTGGTCAGCCCCACCTCCTCCTTCCTCTTCCTCCTGTGCAGCCCCCTCTGCTCCACAACAGTCTTTCACTGTCTTCTGAGAACAGTTTAGCAGTTAATCTGTTGTATTCTCCAGTGAACGTCCATTAGCCAGAACAATGACCGAAGGCATGTGTGGCTTAGCTTTGAGTCTTGCCCGGATACCTCTTCCTTTGTCCCTTCCTTGTTTCCTATAACGCCTCCACTGTGCTCTTGGTTTCTCTACAGTGTTTCAGAAGAAGAAATATGTAGGGCTCACATGTGTTTAGCTCACAAGCTAGCTGTTAGTTTACTTTTAAAAAGCTGCTTTCTTCAGGACCATTATGGACTCTCTACACTAAAAACAAAATCCACTAATCCCCACAGCAACACAGCAAAGACATACAAAAGCATCAAGTAAAACAATGTGGAACACAGCACACAAATGCAGCTCGCAGAAAAAGCAAGAAAAACAGCTGTGCTGAGAGAAAGGGAGGTTGCCATTTGTTTACATGTCGCCTACTTTCTGATCCTTCCTGTGAATTTATATCATTTGAAATTGAAATGTGACTGCATCCTTCTAGACCAGGGATGCCCAAACTTTTTGTCTCCGAGGGCCGTCCTTCTATGGACCCACCACCTGCAGGAGGAGCCATAGGGGCTGGTGCAATGTGATTTGGGAAGCTCCAACAGGTGCCCCCACGACCCGGCAACGGGCAAGTGGAAGAAAATGGATGGTATATGGTAAATGGTCTTAACTTATATAGCGCCTTTCCACCTACATTAGGCACTCAAAGCGCTTTACAGCAAGGAACCTCTCACCCATTCATACCAATGTACGCAGACACTGGAGGCAAGGCAGGTGAAGTGTCTTGCCCAAGGACACAACGACAGCATGCACCTTCAGGAGGCAGGATTCGAACCCCTGACTTTCCGATCATGAGACGACCCGCTCTACCATCTGCGCCACCGTCGCCCCACATCTATATATATATATATCTATGCAAATAACATGCTATATTAAAAGAAATGTTAACTATGGAAAAAGCCTAGTTTTAGTAGAACAAAATCAACAATTGTAGCAATATGTAAAATGTAAAAAACAACAACACCTGTATCTACAGTACGTGCAGTGACTTTACCTCATTCATTTGTTAATTCAAAGAAAATGCCATATTAGATCGTTTTAAAAGTGTCAGTTCAGCATAAATTCTTTTATAAGTCAATTTTTAACATGACCTATGTTGATGTCAACAAACTTTGCCATAAAAGTTGGAAAACTGGGAAAGTTGATGCTACAAAGCTCTGTGATAAACATCAAGACACCACAACAGTGTTTCCTTAACTTTGCGAAAGGGGGGAACAGCGCCCCCAATTTGACGCTGGTGGCCAAGAAGTATACTGCATCCATATTTACCATTGAGAATAAATGGGAGAGAGTTGGTATTAACCATACAGCGCAAAAGTAGGTCACTCTATGGCGGGCCAACAGAATTGTTTGGGCCAAACGTATAAGTATTTCCTAATAGACAAATGATGTGCTGGGCTCATGGGTGGCACAGCAGTTAGCACTCTCACCTTACAGCAAGAAGGTGTGGTTTTTTGCAGGTCCTGCTCGTTCATGCGTAGGTTTCCTTTGGGCTTGCTTACCCTGCCTTTAAAAACATGTGCAATAGGTTCTCATGGGATCAGGGTGCAAGTGAAAAAGGCTTTCCTAGTGAAATAAAGGTTTGATAAACACTAATGAATAGCTATGAATCAATTTGTTGCCTCAATGAGATACCACTACCGTAATCTTTCTTTTAAATCTCGTGAGTCTCCAGGTGTAGACTTTGTTTTACCTTGTAAAACATACATTTTGTAAGCAGACCCTTCCCATGTGACAAACGAGCCTTAGCGGAGTTGCATCATTTCAATTTGACAAATGTTCTGTCAACATGAAGCATGATGGGACCTTTCGACAGTCTCCAAAATAAAACCAGACCATACTGTACCCACCCCCACTCTCTACCCCTCTCTCCCTCTGCAGGTCCCTTTGCAGTGCCACCAGCAGTTGCAATCACTGCGAGTTAGCACCTCGTCATAGGCATTCTTCAGGACATATTAGCACAGCCTTCTCTAGCCTATCCGGTTACGAGCCACACGCATACACGCATACACACACATCGGTTGTAACCCAATATGGGGCTGCTCCCGCCCTAACACAATTTTTACAGGAGGGCTCTCAACAACAAGTGCCTGGTATAAAAATATCCCGTGTCATTAACAGCGAGGATCATGATTGGTCAAAAAGATGGACATGTGACACTTAACAGCCAATGGAGAAAATGGGGGACAATACAGGTTGGATTACCGCTACGGTGGGTGTTGTATGTGTGTTTGTGTAGTATTTATATCAGCTGGAAAAGGGCCTGAGATAAGGGCTTTGGTTAAACGGATCTGCAAGGAAAACGCAAGAAATTTCGGATGGAGTTTGAAAACAATCTAGCAACACTGTAAACCAAAAAAATAATAATAATTGTTCGCAAAGATGCGTTGCGCCAGGCTTAATGCTAAATCGGAAAAATGCAAACATGCCCAAATAACATTTGGAAAGGTCCTTACATACATACAAAGGTACTTTTACTTTTTTCATTACCTAAAGGAAAAGTGCATTTGGTTTGCAAATCCCACAAATGTGTTTATTCGTACTAGAATTATTTATTTACTCTTTTGTTGCTCCATTCAAACTGAGAGCTTGAACCCGAACCGAGGGGGTCTTTCCATCCTGTGAATAGGTTATACCTGGATGCTAAAGTTTCCCTGTTAAAGAGGTGATCAAATGAAAAGATTGTCTTTTAATTTTAAATTAGTTTTACTCCTAAAATAATGGATTTTTGAGTCTCAAATACAGATTTATGCAAGATTTACATTTTACACGCAAGAACTTGTCAGCAGACCCTACCGAATCCCACTCAGGTTCCCTTTTTTTTAAGTATTAATGAAGCTTACCATATTGCATAGTCTGTCAATCCAGTCTGAGCAGAGAGGGGAATCAAAGAGCGGGGTGGGCGATATAAAGTGCATATTTGCCCGCTGCTGTAATACGCTCAGTTACTTTGTGAGGGCTTACTGAGTGATGTGAAATCATGCAGGTTTGTCCGCCGGGGCTCACAGACCGGAGACTTGGCCGAGCAAAGAGAGAGACCTGTCATATGTCACTTTATTGGCACCACTCTGTGTTTTTGAGTGTACCTAATTTTGTGTCAGGTAATCCTTCGTCTCCTTTAGTAAAGCGGGTCAATATTTACAACACTGGTGAGCGCTTGTCAGTTCTGTAAACTTTACAAGACTTACAGGAAGTTTTCCGACCTTAGTCAGGATTGCAAAGTGGACAGACGACCATTCATTTTGTTCGAAACACTGGTGTTTGGAATCATTTTGATCGTTTCCCTATGTATTATGCGATATGAGACAGACCCTTTACGCCTGACCCATCTCTTCCATCGAGTGCTCCAGTGCTGTGACCGAGGGGCCATTTTGACAAGTTAAATATTTCAAATTGTTGCTGTGCTCAAGTATTATTTCCCCATGTGTAAAGTGAATCCACTGACAGCGCTAACCAAAATGTGAAAACAGAATAGCAGGAGTAAGTGGGAGGATATAACATGAGCAGACATCGACGCAGACAGTGAGTGGGTGGACAATGCCTTTAGAGACCTTAGATTCAGTTCTTTTTTTACCATAGCATGACCTGATGGAAGTCACATGCATATACCCCCTAAAGACACTCACTGACCCCACGTTTTCCTTATGGCATCCTTAAACTCTGCACATGACAATTTCGGCGGATTTGATTAACAGAGCGAACAGCGTGGCTATCAAGGTTTTCTTTTCTTTTCTTAAATGGTGGGGTCAGTGTATCGCCTTTCACTAGCTGTCATTTATACTACCACGGAACAGGCGGGGGGAGTCCCTTTACTGGCCCGGAGCAGACATCAAACAAAGCCCCACAGAGAAGCGCGGAGCCAAATGCAAAAGCAAAGAAAGAATGAACGCCGTAAAAGAAAAATAGAAGACAAAACACTTGATGAAATGAGTGATCGGACAGAGTTTTTTCTTTTTTTTTTAAGAAGAGGTGTGGGAAACATTTTACCAGTCATCGAGCGCAGGGTTTTGCTTTGGCAGGGCAGCCTGTATATGGTCATTACCTTTCCAAGGACACACCTTATTGTTCATCTGCTTCTCAAGTCAAAGCAAAGAAAAAAAGTAACCCACCCACGCCTCAATATGATCGAGACCGTGAAGTAGCCAGACAAGCTACGAGACTGAAAATCTGTGACTGAGGTGAAGAAGTGAGTGGGGAACTGATTTTGATGACCGTGTATAGACATTTTAACCCTGTGATATTTTGTCTCCTATGAAAACTGGTTCTGTCATTCTGTCATCCAAGAGAGAGGTTAAGTATGTGGGTAGCATCTGGCTTTATTGCACACAGTGATGTCATGATATAAAAGGAATTTGGCTACTCTGTTGGATCACTTTGTATGACAGTGTTGCTGCCTTTGCACTGAAACCAGAGATTTCCATTGCAAATTGGACCACTGCAAAGTTTTAGGGCTTCCTCTAAAATTAGATTAGTATTGTCCCATATTGCTTTTCCCATGTTGCTGGTTAAAGGCAAAGTTCTTCATCTATCATTACGCAAACAAGTTGTACGACAAAATTACACCGATCAGATGAATCGGGGAGGTCGGGGACACCACAACCCCAACAAGGTCTGGTTCAATCCAGAAAGCGTAACCACTGTGCCACTGCCGTGCACAATTTCCTGACACAAACACGCACAAATTTACTCTATGTACAGTATTTACATGTGGGAGGCTAAAGTCGTATGGTAGGAATATGACGACCTGGTACCTAAAGTCCCAGGGGAAAGGCGAGCAGACACACTGTCAGTCAACAGTCAACAAATACGTATATTGTTCATTAAAGGTTACACATTGTTGTAATGAAAACGCACCTTGTCTGCGGCTGTAAAATAATGAAATCGTGCAGCTTTACAAAATGATCTCGGAGGTGGTTGCTTTATATTCTGTCTTTTCAGTTTGAAGCCCCTTTTCCTCCTAATCACTTTTACACAAGTCCAATCATTCTGGTAGACACATTTTGAAGGAGCATGGGACTCAAATCTGCTTTTCTTCTTGTCGTTTTGATCAGGACCACTAGCTTTTATGAGAGCTCTGAGCAGATCCCACTGTTTTATTGAGTCCAATCCCTCCATATTTCTTTTTAGCCTGGTTCACTCTCGTATTCCTCACCTCAACGGAATAACTGTGCATAAACAAACCTAATACAACTTTGACAACTATCTTACACCCAGCTATGATGCACTCAAGAGCCTCAGTGGTAAAACCTTACTTATTATCCTTTTCCATCATTTTAGTCTCTGAGAGTGACTGGCGGAACGTGAGCGCTATCAACTAAAACAAATCTCCGAACCGCAGTCCTAATGCAGTCACACAGATTTATTTTTCTTCCAGGCGGACAACTGTTTTGCAATAGAAACTCGGTGCCGGCTTTTCGCAGCTAATGGCTGCCTCCTTGACAAGTGTAAATGAATGGCCAAGAGAGACGTGGTGGTAGCAACAGGAGTGTGAAAACAATGCAGCAGATGAAATGTGCTGTTAACTCCCCTGGACTTACACACACAGGCATTTTAATGGTGTAACAAAACTTGTTCTAGTATGTGAGACGTTTCATCAGGGGGAATTGCTAATGTGGACGAGTAGCCGGTCTGGCTGAGGGGACTGATGGAAAGGAATATAGAGAAAGCTTTGCACATGTGTCTTTTTGCTGTGAATGTATTGCAGAGTGTGCAAATCTACTATTAAGAGGTATATTTATGACCACAGATCCACGTACGCACTGTTTCTGCAAAATACCAGACCATACCGACTTTATTTATAAATCACTTTAAAACTTTACAGCTTGGCCAAAGTGCTGTACTCAAAAACACGCATAGGCAAAAAATATGTATACATATGTATGTACAAAAACAACAATACAAAAAATAAATCACACATTGTCAAAGGCAAGTGAAAACAGATGCGTTTTAAGAAGCGACTTAAAAACAGGGTTAGACTGAGCCTGTCTAATCTCGATGGGCAACTGATTCCAAAGACGTGGGGCCGCAACAATTCACAATGAACAAACAAAAACACCAATGAAAACAAAACACTCAAGACAATGGAGGGCAACATCACTGTCGTCTCCACCACATCTATATTTTTCAGTGCTATTCATTGCTATCTAAATGTTATATAAAAACGGTATGTATAAGACTAAAAGGTATATTTCCAAAGGCAGTATTGTCGAGACCGCTGATATCACATGTCAAATACTTTATGTAAATTCAATATAACATTCAAACCACATTACAATTAGGGCAATAAGTCAATAAAACTCTGCTACAATGTATAAACCAATAAGTGCAAACTGATATCGTAAACACTGGTATTAATATTTGTCTAGTCAGTGATCTCAAGTCATAAAAGTTCTGTTATTGAAATGTTATTGAAATATTTTCCATTACATTTTTCCATGTAGTGATAAAGTCTCAATGAATTCAATTCGACCTTCTCTCCTCCCCACAGACACAATCTGCACTGTATTTTATTACCAATAATCAATATGTTTTTGCCTTTGTAACAAAAACAGTAGTCGCCCTTGCGCTCTTCTGGATCTCATTTGAAGGCTTTTGCCCTGCAGGGAGGCGCACGGACTCTTAGATGTTCTTAACCTAAACTCATCTGATAAACATCCCCGGGTCCCGGCATTTTCAAATATACCTTGTAAACACAACTCACTGAACCACTGAGCCATTTTTGTAATTATTTTTTTCTCTACCTGGCCCAGAAAATATTAACATTATTGGGGGGGGAATAAATGGGTAAAAATGTGCTGCACTTCTCATCGGAGACAGAACACAAACAAACACACCGGTTCGCTGCAGTTAAGCGAACGCGGGCTGTTATTTTGGCCACGCACAAAAACATGCTCGGATCCAAATGGCCAATGTCAGAGTCAGTGTGAAGTGTGAAGAGAAATCTGTCGTCAGCGCGC
Source organism: Proterorhinus semilunaris (assembly GCA_021464625.1). NCBI lineage: Eukaryota > Metazoa > Chordata > Actinopteri > Gobiiformes > Gobiidae > Proterorhinus > Proterorhinus semilunaris. The sequence continues at coordinate 20,494,153 of CM038357.1, forward strand.
ACACAAACACACATTCGTGAGGCAAAATAGACTCTTCACTGTCACCGCGTTTGAAAGCCCGGCCAAAAGACACACAGAAAGAGGGGTGCTCTGACGGCCCGGTGTGTTATGAGAGGGGAGAGGAAAATAAACTAAATAAATAGCGGGATTGACATCATGTGTCTGCTCGGGACGGCCACGGTGAGGAGAGGCCCGCGGACACTTATTCAAAACAGGTTCACATGGCGTGGAGTAAGGTTATATAACCTGAACCAAAATATGGCCTTTGAAAAATAATTAGTTGTCTTCTTGTATGTACATGAATCCATTTCAGACTGGCATGGAAAAGCCAGAATTTTAAGGTGAGTCCTGAACTTTGGTATATTTATATTGGTGGTGTTTTGAGGCTGCAGATGGTCCCCAGATTTCCATTTTAAGTGATCACTCTCGTAACAAAACGTTTTAGACTTGTCAGCCAGGGCAGGAAGTGGTTTTCAGGAGCTCAGCACAACAACATATACATTTACATAAAAGCCAGGAAATATTTGCTTGCAAATTCATAAACAGTCGATGCAAATCGAATTTACGTAGAGCATGACAATAAATGACAATACATTGATGCCACATTCATGACCACACTCTCTTTTTCATCAAATCGTCATAAAATATCCATAAATTGTATCTACCTGAAACAATTCCTGCCTTTTTGATTGAAGTTTATTATTAAGTTGAAGATTACTGGAAGAATACTTGTTAACTACTAAATTAATGAAGGTAAACTCTTATTTTATAATTAATATCAAAATAATTGTCAGTATTTTGTGTCTGTACAAAAAACATTAGTGCAGCTGTTCAAGTTTGAAGAATCTTTTTATAAAAATATATAATGTATATTTGCATAAGAATGTTACCTTTAGACAAAACAAACCTGCCAAAACCCTCACAGGGACCAAAAACAAATGAGTAAAGTGCTGAAAGACTGAGAGCAGCCAACAATGCCCCGAATGTTTATTTTCCCTAATTATGCATATGAGCTGTAACCAGATACCGAGCGCTATGGGAATGCCACAAAACTCATTATGGTGTAACTAGGATCCAAATGAGCCAATAAACAGCAGTCCATGTAGGCCCGGCAGTCTCACACATGCACTAAAGCCTGTATCTGTTACTGACTGTACAGCCATTAGCGGAGTCCGGACTGTCCCCGTTTTCTCATTTACAGTTTACAGTGTGGACACAGGCTGTGGTATTTCTGTACGGTCATTAATGCGCGCCTGTAAAGCTGGCTGCTGCTGTTTGGGGCAGCTCTGAAGACGGGGAGCTCCTATAAGAGACATTATGTGGATATCGGACACCGCAGTGTCTAGACGATCGTGCACTTGTACCTGTTTGTCATGTTTTGGGGGATTCTCTGGAAATGTGTCTGTAATGAGGAGTCAGAGGAAGCAGAGTTGGCGTTGATGACTAGAAGTAAAAGCAAACCTTTTTGGGGCTGTGTAAAATACGAATAAATAACCAGTTGAGTCTTCGTGGGTGGTGGTTCAGTTATGTGTTTGTTGTTTTATTTATTCAACTTATTTATTTATGTCAGTAACTGATTTCACATTACATGGTGTTTCAAAACATCTGGTCAGGCCCTGCACGTGAGCCAGTAAAGATATTTACAGTGTTTCTGTATAGGAGATAATGCACATTCTATTTGTATTGAAATCTGAATAGAAATGGATCTTCAAATTGAGTGACATCCTAAAGACATAGCAGACATAGCCACTCTGTTGTTATGTCATGACACCACACACGTCTATATTATGAAAGGAAAAAAAGATATTTAAATAAAATATACTAATAATAACAGCAATAATTAACTTTAAACTGAGATTAGACCAACAATTTACGAGACTGTTGGTCAGCATAACCATCTCAAAATAATAATAAAAATCTTGTGTTATTGAATTACTTGTCTCCTGCACAAAGATAGGGTAAGATAAATGGATAAAATAAAAATGTCAGCTGACACAACAGCATATGGCAAAACCATTACAATTTTTCTGATAGCTTGTATACTATATCACCTGGATTTACAGTGTAGCTTTTGTCAGGATTTTTCTAACTTTTCCTCCTTGGAGACTGCGTGCCAAGTTCCACCTGAGACACCTGATCTGGACTCTCCAGTTGCAGACGAGGCCAGTGTAAACCAGGCAGCGCAGACACTGGAACTACAGTGTAGTGTTACTCTGTCTCTGAGCACTCATGTTCAAATCACTGGTCAGTCAGACGCACACGTGCTGGGCCTTGATTTACTGTACGCCATATAGTCTACACCTGTGCTTTAACTCACACACAAAACATGCTGAAAAACTCATGGTCTAGGTATAACTTTTTGATCTCTGCACTTCAGTAAACATACTCTAATCAAGTAGACTTACAACTGTACTATTTGAAAAGTTCACTGAGCGCATTTTCTCCAGTTCAGTCTTACCCAAATCTAAAAGCTTCTCGACTGGAGCTTGCAGCCTATAAGCCAGTGTACCGCCTTATTTGAAAGCTAAGAACTACAAAACTGATTTTTCTTTTTTCTTGTTGCTTTCTTTATCACTTTTCCTTGCTTTTTGACGTTTTTGTGCCTTTTATTTTATTTTATTTTTCATAATTTTTCAGTTGTGTTTTTGCTTTTGTTGCTTTTTTTGTCATTATTTTTGTTGTATTTTTCATCCTCATTTTTATTGCTAATTTGACTGTTTGTTCAAGAAGCTTTTAGTTTTGGGTAAAGCCAAACTGGAGAAAATGTGCTCGGCTCAGGTGGGGTTGAGGTTAATAATGTATTATAATAATGCAGTTGTCCAGATGTCGCTTTACAATTTCATGCATTATTCAGTCACTCCACAATGGTAAGCTACGTTTGTAGCCACAGCTACCCTGGGCCAGACTGACCGAAGCGAGGCTGCCAATCTGCACCATTGGCCCCTCCGACCACCACTCACTACATTCACCCAGTTTCCCAAACAGTCTCCCATCCAAGTACTGACCAGGCCCTTCCCTGCTTAGCTTCCGAGGGCTGACAGGATCAGACATAGCAAAGTCGGTAAAGAACCTGTAACTGAATTTTTGCCATTAGTGCGATGGGATTTGTTTTGTTGCAAAACGTTTTGTAAAAGTGGACATTTGTACATGGGGCATATACATGTGCCCCATGTATATCTAGGCTATATATTTTTTTAGGAACTGGAAGTAGTTGTAAGCATCATTAATAATGCCTTACACTTATATTGCGCTTTACAAGCCTGTATTACCAAGTTTCTCAAAGCGCTACACTGTCGTCATTATTCATTCACTCCATACTTGGTGGTGAGCTGCTGTTGCAGCCACAGCTGCCCTGGGGCAGCCAGTCTGCGCCATCGGCCCACCACCTGCCACTCACTCATACACCAGGGTACGCAGACACTGGAGGCAAGGAGGGTGAAGTGTCTTGCCCAAGGACACAACGACAATGTGCACCTTCAGGAGGCGGGATTCGAACCCCCGACCTTCCGATCACGAGACGACCCGCTCTACCATCTGCGCCACCGTCGCCCCAGCTGTCATTGTGACAGTAAAGCTTATTTTTGCTCCCTGAAAGTTGCTAACTTGCTTGTATAGTCATCACTGTAAGTGGGATAGGTGGGATGTTAGAAATGTATTCAGAAAGTTAGGAATGAGTTTGAACCACAACCAACAATTTAAACTTTACTTGCTCTCTCTTTCATTGTTGGCAAACAAAACAAAAATGGGTGTAGGGCTTTTAATTTAATTGTGTATGCCTAAACATACAAATAATAAAGTATAAATAGATTGTTGTACTAATAAAAGTAAAAGTGCCTATGTACTTACTTTTTGTATATTGAGTCCTAATGTGGCATAATTGTCCTTATTCCAGCTCATTTCCTGTGTTATGGCCAAGTGCTGTTTATGCTCTTTAAAAAAAAAACATCTAAACAGTCCCCCTTTCCAATATATTTTAATGAAATGTTTACAAAAAGTGTCTAGGCTTACTTCACTCAAATCCTCCTGTAACAAACCTAATTCATTTGAGCGAGTTAACTTCATCAACTGTTATCCTATCTTAAGACCCCGACGCATGTAAAGCAATATTGCACCATACGGTTTTGCAGAATGCCAGATTGGGTTAGATTAGGGGCCAGTTACTCACAAAGGGGGTACTAGATGCGTAACTCTACCCTCGCTACGGCTCTCGGCTTCAATTTAAGTGAATAGGCTGCACAAACTCAACTGTGTGAGGCGAAGAACCCGTGCAGAGGAAAAAAGTAAACTTCTTTTTAAACAAATTCAACAAAGTGGCACTTGTGAATAATTGCGTTTTTAGGAAAAGAACAATTAACAGAGCGTTTTTGATTTCTCTCGCGTGAGGCCGTGCGTGTGCGACTGATAGCTTGAGGAAGTATCTATTTACTTAGTGATTAGGACAATTTGACTGTCGCAGGCTAGTAAATTCAAACCATTCAGGCGTCCAGATTGGCCCAGACAACTTCATCAGGCCACCTCATCTGGATTTCTGTCTGTCCTCTTCCCCCCTGACTCCGAACTTAAATAAACCATCACATATAATTACGGCCAATTCTGTATATTTTCACGTCCATTTCCTTTAAAACGCTCGGCGCGATAGGGCCAGCTAAGAGCATCTCGATTCACGGCACGGCGGAAAAGTGAAAGAGCGCCTTTTATTGATTCAGAGGTAAAAAGGTTAAGAGCAAGCTGTTCGGTCTTGTGCAAGACGTCTGTTTGGTCTGTGTGAAAGAAAGAAAAAAGCCTTCATCTGATCTTGTGCAGCGATGAAATCATTATCAGAGTCAATATTATGAGTGAAAAGGCTCCTCTTACGCAGAATGTGGTATTGTGGTATTGGCTTGGTCGCATTAAGAGCCAGACACTGAGGAGATGGCAGTGAAGTCAAGAGGAGTCAGAGTTTGGATGAAGGATCGTGTCAACTCTGAACTCCTCGCACAAAAATATATAGAAGTGACTTTAATCAATTAACCTCAAGATTTATTTAGCTGAAGTGGACACTTTCTTGAGCTCTCACTGAACCACGTTTCCATGAAGTGAGACGGCGGCTCATTAACTGTATTATACATTTAAGTTCACCTTTGAGCCATGGTGCATTTATGTTCATTTGTGAAGGGCCTGCTGCCAATCTTCACGCTGGTTTAGCAAGAGTTCCCGCATTGTCCTCAAGACGAATGCTCCTTTTGTCTGCCTTTGCACAAACATTTGATTTTTGCCCGAATTTTTTTATTTGCAATAGGAAAATGGGGAAAATATGAACGCAAACACTTAGCCAATCATCGGGTCACACTTTCATAAGAGTATGATGTTGATATACGTACTGTGTATCGCTTTTGTATTTTCACATTTTGTACATTTTATTCTCGTAATGCTGTAAGCTTTTACATCAGACATATGAAACGTTATACTACAGGGTGATATACATGTTTGACAGAGCAGCAGAGCAAGTCTCTAAATACGAAATCTCAAGAACCCATAATTTGACAACAGCAAACCAGCACTGAAGCCATTTAGTTACTACCAATGAAATGCTGTGGGTCATGATTGCATTATAAAGTGTGCGCCCATTAGCCCTGTAGAAATATAGGACATAGCTAAGTACTGTAGATATATGCATCAAGCCCATGCCTCTCCTAAATAACACTCTTATTTAAGCCGGAGGATGATGATTGCTGATTGGCAGAAAGCCCCGGCTGCACTGACTGTGTACTTGTGAGCTGACTTTCACTGCTGCCCTGTGTGGAGCAGGGTATGATCTGGACAGTGTCCCTATGGCCAGAAAGGGATGTAAGTAATTACCAATTCTCCAAACACTACTTTGGCCTAGTTAAACATATTACATGGCCCTCACAGCCACCGCAGGCCACTCCCTTCATACGCCGACCTGTGAACAACACACACACACACACACACACACACGCATGTAGTCTGCATGGAGCTGCAAGCTGCCTGCAATTAGCCAGTCATCATCAACCTGATCACACATAAACACGTGTGGGAGCCGCAGAGAGCCGGCACCGCCGAGCTTCATTTACACCACTGTTGTTTTTGTTTAACGTCTCTTCGTTCTCCGGAGGGTAATCTGTTTTGTAAGCTCCGTAAGCCACACGCCAAATCCACACAACCCTGACCCGCGCTCCATGACTTACTCTTCACTGCTGTGGACATGGCATGCTCTGCCAACGGGACATTTCACTCACTTTTAATGCAGCGGCGTAGGCTCGTTCTATACTGTGTTATATTATTGACTTTTTATTTTATGTTTTTTTTTTTTTTTGGCTTCTTTTAACCCTTTCTTAACCTCTTAACCCCCGCCTTAACCGAGTGCATTTTCTCCGGTTCAGCTTTACCACAAATCTAAAAGCTTACAACCAGTGTCGCGCCTCATTTGAAAGCTAAGACCTACAAAACACATCTAAATGTAGCTTTTTTTTTTGGGGGGGGTTGGATTTTCGTCACACTTTTACCACATTTTTAACGCTTTTTGTCACTTTTTTGTGTGTGTTTTCATCACTTTTCTGTTTTTTTTGGCCGTTATGTTGCGTTTTTCGTCACATTTTCGTCACTTTCTCATTGATTTTTCATCACGTTTTTGTCGCTCTTTTGTTGCATTTTCATCCTCATTTTTTTTTTTGTCTCATTTTCGTCGTTATTTTGAACATTTTTACCAAGAAGCGTTTCGATTTGGGCGAAGCCAAACGAGAGAAAATCTGCTCGGTTCAGGTGGGGGTTAAGAGGTTAAACGCGTCTCCTCTGCCCTCGGCTCTGACAGGCGATCTATCCCCCACAGCGATTCGTTTAACTGGGCCTGAGGGCTTCATTACCATCTCACAACAAACAATTATCACGTCTCTATGGGCACGATGCAGCTCACACAGTACAGGCCTGGGCACCGCTCACAGTGCACACGGTTAAACGCAGCATGGGAAAAATGAAAAGACACTATCAAGGCCTATCAGAGTTACACGTCCTGTAAGTCAATCCCCCTTATGAGCGCGAGCGAGCCGTGTTTGTGTCCCCACGCTACAGGTGATGGAGAAGGTATGCGAGTTATCTAAGGTGAAGCTTTCTGCCACAACCCTCATATCCTGTTTCTCTCCAGGGATCTACTCATTAAAGCTGTGAATTTTATTGTGCGTGAAAAAAAAAAAAAAAAACTCGGAGTGCTTTTAATTTAATAGAGGAAATATGCGTGAATTCCTGTATTTTATTTTCACTGCAATTACAAAAGGGCAATATCATCGGGGGTACTATAACAGCAGGAGTACTACATCTGTAAACGAAGATGTACTTTTATTTCTTTATACACATTTTATTGATTAAAAAAAATAATAATAACCAGGACATTGTGGCAAACAAAGAGCACTGAGTTACACTGGCTCTTCTCATGCTGCACAACTAGTAACCTGTTTGCTTACCAAATATTATGTATATTGTGTGTGTGTGTGTGTGTGTGTGCGTGTGTGTGTGTGTGTGACTTTCTGTTTGTGGTTAAACACAAAGAACACTAGTATTCTTGCTGTACTACCGTAACATGTTTTTTTTAGATAAAATAAAAATCTGAATTGTGCAACATTAGCTACTCTGTAAAATATGTTAGTACGTGCATTCTTTAAAAAAAATACTAACTCACAGTGTTCAATCACAGCAACACAGGCATTTAACTGCTCTTCTTAAATATCATAACTGATTATTTTAATGAAACTATCAATTTCTAAAACACATGTGACCCGACACATTTCCCTCACAAACATATGGAGGTGTAACCATACCAGGCCGGCGTTTAGAGTCTAATAATGACACATAATCACTCCACATGTACACAGTGTTTCTGCTCTGACTTCTCCACCTGACCAGCAGCCGCACACTGCACATTAAAGGTTACTAACACCCCTATTACTAGTCAACAATGTCCAGAGCCCCTGTCAGAAACATGATTTATGATGCTCTCACCTCCACAATATTGTGTTAACATGATTTCTAATAGAGCAACTTGAACTGGCCTGAACGCGGAGGAGAAATTAGTAATCTGGAGATGCAAGCCAGAACGTCGACCCTTACACAACCAAAAATAAACTCTTATGGATATAAGACAGATGTTTGCAAAGAGAGGTTTTATTAAAGACCAGTATGCCAGTGATCATTTGCAGAAATGTTTTGTCATTTTAAACTAGTCAGCTTTAGCTCTTGCAAGTTTATAAATACTAAGCATTTCATCAACTGGAACAACGCTGTTGGTGAAAGATGTTTGGGTGTAGAGAACAATTTTGTGATGGTCGATTTACCTAAATGTTCCTTTTTTCACCCTGCAAGAGCTCTACTCACACTCAGCACCACCATTTTGATTTGTAAATCTTCTTAGTCCTCTCCTAATTATGCATAACATTTTGATTGGCTGTATATTCAAATGCTTTATTGTTTTCAGAATCAGACATACTGTATTAAGGGGAAACTCGACCAAAAGAGAAAGAAAACTTTGAATTAGAATGAAAAAGCCCAGGACTTATCAAACTAAGCCACAACCCATCCACTACGCTTAGCTCTAGTCTCGCTGTAAATTTGCCAGTGTAATAATGTACAGACTTTGACTTATCTTTTGGTTAGCATATGGAGCGGTTATATCTTCCATTTCTGCACACTGAGGTATCTTTGTCTCTCTCAGCTGCTGTGAATTAGCAGCTACCCTGTCCCAAGGCCTGTGGACGACACATCCTCTTCGCCGTGATATAGGAAAAAAAGTGCCTGCACATCACCGGACGGTCTTGTTTACTGTTTGAAGCGTGAACAATGTTATTTGTTTGCGAGTGAGAGTTGTTATCGCGTAAACGTGTGTGAGTTCCAGCGCAGTGTTGGTGGTGCGGAAGGCGTTGGTCCGCGGGCTCATTGGGGACTGCAGCACGGAGACTTAACTCAATTTAGAAGTGCATGTTTGGACAGGAGTTAAGCGTTAGCCGGGTGGCAAGAGAGCCTTACCGAGCAGATCAGAAACACACACACTCAGGGCCACTCTCTCTCTGTGTCACATTTGAACCTAAGGCAAATATCACATCTCACAGACAGATAAATAGATATGATAAAAGCCCTCTACAAAGGCCAATTTATTTAAAAGTGACACTATCAATGAACTGCAGAAATAATGAAATATTTAAATTTGTTTTCCACAACACACTTATATAAATATGTTGTCAATTAAAATGTATCATTATTATTATTATTATTTATTTATTTATTATTTTTCTTCCTTTTGTTTCCCCTGCCTGTTAAGTATTACGTTAAATGTTACCATGGTAATTAATGTATGTAACTTATTTCATGGTAATATGACTAACCCTTGGCCTCATCCAAAATGGTAAATTAACATTGCTGGTATTTTTCTAGGTAATAATATCGTATTGCATTTGCTGAGGTAACTGTATTATGTTAATTTGCGTTTTATGTACACTCTGTTCCCACTTCTTTTGAATTGTGGCTGTCTGTAATCGAGCATTTATAGCTAATGGAATCAACATCTTTTTCTAATACTGTCTAATTTAATCCAGTGAAATGCACTTAAGTAAGTGGTCATATCGCCAAAAGGAATTGTTGCTGATGAAAACACCTCAGCTCAATGTAATGAAGCGTAACAAGCTATCCTCCGTCAGTCCTTGTTACTCACAGAAGAATATGTGAATTCAAATGAGCTTCACTGTGTGGACCCCCGGGACAGAAAGCAATATGTTTGATATTTGCATATAGCTGGGAGAGATCTATATTCTAATTCTGTATTTTATTAGTTATAATGCCTCTGGGGGAGAGCGGCGCGAGGATGCAGTGTTGAAAATAAAGGTGTATTGGCACTTAAAGTAGAAAAGTAGCCTACTTGTAGTTGTACCACTTTTGGTACTGCTTCTACTGCATATTATGCATAACGTTTAATCCTGATCATGTATACTGGTACTCTCACTTTTAAAAATGCCACAGTTACTTCAAACAAAAATAGGCCTTCTTACTTAAATAGGCCTACCTAATTGAGAGCTGTAAAAGATTGAATTAACCTTAGTGTCATGAGTTCAAGCCCAAGCATTATTTTTTGAACGTCTTTCCCTGCTCTTTTCCTTCTTTCACCCTGAGCTGTCCTGTCAATTAAAAGCCCACAGGCGAAAAAAAATTATAAAACTTAAAAAAAAAAAAAGATGCACAAGAGGCTACAACCGTCGGTTTTTCATGGACAAGATCTCACTCAAGATCTGGAGGAGGGTCCCGACATGAGCCGCTGTGGTCGCTCAGTGCTCCTGACAGGACGTCTCCGTGGCACTGGTTCAACGACGGGTCAAATGCAGAGAATTTCCCTGTGGTTTGGAGGCAATAAAGTATTACCGTCACTGCTACTATAACTTCGAAGACACGTGCAAAATATTTCATTTAGGGACTTCAATGGTAAATTAAGAATCATTTTTAGTTGCAAAAGAACACATAATAGATGAATTCTGTTTTTATGTATAATATTCATTTTCCTAACATTCGGGACCGGGAGCCCTGAGGCAGTGGTGAAATGCAGTGGTATTTCAGCAGGATGTCGCGGTCAGATATGTTGTCTGTGAACTGGAGACGCAAACAGGAGTGATGAGGAATATGGTAAATGGACATTGTGGAAGTGGAGAAGCGGCCTTTGCGGTATCCCGGTAGGTCTGCCCGGGGTAGGTACCGCCAACGTTATGGGCCTATCGTGTTCCTCGCCTGGTTTCCTGCCATTGATCAGAACAGCACTAACCCCCCCCCCCACCCCTCTTGCACACCCTCCGCCGCCCCCTGATGGACGGGGGGAGTAACTTGAGATGCGAGAAGGGTTCAGAAGGAGAGGAGAAGGGTAAAGGCATCGGGGCTGCCTGCACAAGAGAGGGGGAGAGAGAGCTCAGCGAGGAGCCTCAGCACAAATGGAGTATCCTGTTTAACTATAATGTGATTTAGAGCCGTCACACTTGGCTGGAGTGTGAAATGAATAGATTCAGTGAGGAGAGATATGTAACGCATATTCAAAAGGCATCCCAAACAAACTCCCATTATATACTTTACGCTATGATTATTTATTTATTGCACGCGGTTGGAAAAATAACCTGAGTAGTTTTGTCGTCTCTTTAAAAGAACTTTTGAGTCCGAAGCGCGTCTCTATTTCAGATTGCAGAAGTATAAGTGAATATTTAATTTATGGATGTAACAAGAAACCACAAAGTAAGTGGTGTTGTCGCTTGCTTATTTCTGCTTCCACAAAGCTCTTATATGAAATGTGGGTCAACAGTAACAGGCAGTGACAGCTAAATAGGTAAACAGTTTCCTAATTTGGATTTACATAAAAAGGCATCCGAGGCATGTGTCGCAAAACGGATAGATTTGTTTCACGTCAGCATGCGCTCCTGTCTCCAGCTCGGGCCTGCACAGTCTAGTCTGAACAGGTGGGGGAAGTACAGGTGACAAATTAAACACGGGATCGCCGGATCTCGTGCATCTGAGCCCCGGCTGCCGTGGATTTCAGTTTCAGGCTGTGTTATGAAACGCTCCGTTGAGTCTCGCGTCGGGGCTTGACAAATCAAACAAGCTGATGTGACAAGAGAAATGTTATAGCTAGTTTCAGTTCAACTACAAATAAACTAATAGTAATTGGATTGTGTGTACATCCTTTAAAAGCATTTATTCTATTTATTTTTGGCTTAAGCTTCTATAGACTTAAAAATTCTTTGGATATATATTTGAGAAATAAAAAAGGGACTACAAAGAGAAAATATATATTTAATTCAACAACTGAACAATGATACCTATGGTAAAAAATACACACATTATCATTAGCAGAGTAAACATGTAGTAGTTACATTAGGACAGAGAGGTCATAGATGTGTACAGTGGACTGTGGATAGATGCGCGCTGAGAGTTGCTCCATATGTGACGGCGAACATGAACATATGGCACGTCTAACTCACTGCACACAATCGCTCGGTGCTCCTATTTTATCATCGCTCAGCACTTTGTTAGAAATGTTTTGTCTACTTTCTGTGATGGGAGGTAACTGGATACTTTTACTCAAGTATTTCAATGCAGTTTTAATGACAGTTTATTACAATTTAATTAGAATATTCAAAGATGAACAGAAGTATTTAGTTACAAGTAGTGGATTCAGCAAGCGTATTTTTTGGAAATGGCTAACTTTAAAAGTAAAAAGTACTTTTTTTTAAACTTTTTTTTAAACTTATTTTACGATACATTTTAGAGCCAGTATTTGTACTTTGTATCCCTCCACATTTTACACCTGGATTAAAAGATACATTTGTATTTTGAATTGTACTTTGACCATATACATTTTTTTTGAGCAAATCCTTTTGTGACGTGCAGTTGGTGAATCTAAAGTTGCAGTAATGTCACAATTAGAAAGTCAAGAAAAACCAGCAGCACATTTAGTCTATTCTGTGTAACAGAAGCACAATTCTTTCAAAGGTTTTCAAAGTCTGTCTTACTTTTTTACTTCATTTGAGTGGATGGTTTTATACTTTACTTTTACTTTTCTTTGCTCCTTTTACTTAAGTAAACAATTTGAGTACTTCTTACACCACTGCATTTCTGTAGATATCCTTTAAGCAAGTGTGACCCTAAGTAGTAAAAAAACATGTTTATGTTAGTAATCACATCAATTAGTTGTAGTTAGATAACTTTACTTTGTTATTTTTATTTTCTGTCAATGTGTATTTGCACAATATTATCTGACTTCACCAAGTGCTTCTATTTGTTCAATAACTGCCTGTAACTGATATGCCCAGGCACAATAGTGTGGCAGTTGTTTATCGCCCTTATGTACTGTATATAAAGCTCGTCTCGCACACAGCTGCCCCAGGCGCTGGGATGTGGCTGATTCCCTCTCTGCTTAAGCTAATAGAGTCAGATAATGAATTTACTCCCAGTCGCCAAAGCAGTTTTTAATAACGGGCAAATGTGCACGCTTTGTTGTTATTGCCAGCAGTGTCCTCGCCGACACCTCCGAGACCCTCAATCACACCCTAATGACATTACGTCGGCTCTCTAACTCCTATTGGCTTTGAAGCAACTTGTAAACTTTGCAAATTTAAAAGTCGCTCTCAAATTTGAATACATGCATCCTAATCCTATACACGGGTCCGTAACATCGTCATTCTCAACCGCATTTTAATTCATGAGCTCGAAACTTGAAGCAGATTTCCTTCGGCCAATTGAATTAGCTTTAAATGAAACCCTTAACCTTTCGGCCATATATTCACTGAGTGTATAAATGGATTACAGTGTGCTAAGGCGCCCACGCTGCGTTGGACGTGGCTGGAAAAGGAGACGTTTTACAGTGTAAATAAATGATTTAATCCATTGAAACCTTCCCCTTAATTTACCCTGCAGAGGAACACAGGAGTAGCCCAGGTTGAACAGGGAAATGAGATGATTTCATTTTCCATGGCTGTAGAAAAAGCAGCTGTTGTATTTGTTGGAGTTAATAAATGTCACGGCTCAAACGTCAGGTTTATGCCCATGACCCGCACACACACCCAGAGCAGGGCCCAGACAAGTGCAGTATACTGCGTCTACTGTGCTCCATACGACTGTACGCGCAACTGTAAAACAAACTTAGTTATGGTCATATATATCTGATATTTTCTCACCCTGAAATTACGTTCTGTCTGTCAGAAATGTACAGACATTTTCTGGATATTGCGTAGGTGTACTATCACTAAAGTTTTGAAGCAGATTTTTGATCATATATTATAAATATTTTGGGGGTTCATTTTTAGAACCCCATCTGTGACAATATATACAATATTTTAAACACAGATTTCACAATTGCTAAAATTGCCTCTTTTTTTTGCTAACACACCAATTTCTGCATCTGATAATAAACAGCCCCTCCTGGAACCGCCACCTTAATGTGGTGGAGGGGTTTGAGCACCTGAATGATCCTGGGAGCTCTGTTGTCGGGGGCTTCGTGCCCCTGGTAGGGTCTCCCATGGCAAACAGGTCCTAGGTGACGGGTCAGACAAAGAGCGGTTCCCCTTATGAGAGACCAACAGGTCCGGTTAGAACCATGAGGCCGTCCTCCTGTGGACCCACCACCTGCAGGAGGAGCCATAGGGGCTGGTGCAATGTGATTTGGGCAACTCCAACAGTTGCCCCCTCGACCCGGCAACAGAAAAGTGGAAGAAAATGGATGGATGATAATAAACAGGTGACACACAGTGCTGTATACCCACTGTATACAGTACAGTATTTACCATTCCCATATCACACATCCAGGACGTAAACACTTCAATAACTAATGTAATAAATGCAGTCTGTCATGAATCACTTTTCATTTAGTGAAGATTCCCTTGACAGCTTTAGCCTGTACATCTCGTTGCTCTTCGCGGTCCCCTCTGTGCTAATGCAGCACTAATGCAGTGAACAGGGGCCATGTTTTTATTAGCAAGTGTCCCACTGTTTGGATAATCTCTCGATTTACCAAAGCCTGCGCTGACAGGCCTCATCGCGGAGAGCCGAGCTGCTACAGGTGTCTAAACACGGGCTAATTGAGCTAGAGACATCCCCTCTTACACAGACCATATATTCACAAGAGACATGATTATTTCTACTATTAGTTTTACATTTCTGTATACATCTAACTGATAGAAGTGATTTTCTTTTTTAAATAAATTCAAAATGAAACCGGCCAAGCTAGCATGTACTCATGTTGATCTAGGTGCTATTCATTTTCCTATTTACGTCATTGTTTTGTTTGTTGCACATTTTTCTGGATTGTTTTTCACTGCGCTGTCCTAAGAGGCATAGTTGAAGTCTCTATAAATAGTGATCACCCATCTTCAGCGGAGTAATACCAATAAACAGCAAGCGCCAGTGTTTCTTTTTTTTTACTATTTGATGGCGGGAATAAATTGCATGTGGATATAGATGCAATTCAGCCACAAGATGCTTGGCATAGACTTTGCACATTTACTTCCAAAACATCCCAGTTAAATCTTGTCCCCCCACCTGTTGAACTTCTCATGAGGAGAGGCTCACACACTTTAATGCAAGTGACATTAACCTGAAGAGCTCCAGGGCTTTTATGCTGTGGATACTGTTATGGTCCCACAGTCTTACATCATACAGGCCTATTACTATACTCAAGCTCCCCACTGTGCTCTGCTGCAGTCAATCAGCTTAATCAATGAAAAAAGAAAGTTATCCCTTCTCGAAAGGGCAAGCACCATTCAACAAGGATGCTTATGAAACTAAAATCAACTTATTGTTGAACTATGCTGCTGATGTAACATCATTGATGTGATGAGAAGGCTTAGGTGGTGCTGTTGTGGAGATACTGTAGGGGTGAAGATTTGCTTAGTATCCAGAATGTTAAGAGATGCGCAAAGTGGCACTGGGACTGACTGAGAGAGACAAACAGCTGACAAAGTTATATGAATTTAAACTTTGATTTAATTTCTAGACTTCCACCGAATAAACTTGGCAAAAATCTCAAATACACCTGTAGTGAATGTCCTCTTTGAAGTACAAGTACTTAGCAGTCAGTTTTGTTCATCCTCATAGATCTGAGAGCTGTACATGTGTCAGCCCCTTGGAATGGCCACTGCACGGCCCGGGTGATGATCGCATAAGACTTAATGTAGACTGCCATAAACAGAGCAGGCAGCGGCTAATCCTGAGTGGCTCCTTTGTGTATCTCACTCTGCACTAACTGTTGTGATGGATGTCCCGCTCTTTGACCCCTGATGACGGATAGCACTCGGAGGGGAAATGTAAGTGTATCACCCCTCCATCCTGTTTGGAGACCTAATGCACTCATTAATGCATCAAGGATTAGATTGAGGGACCAACCAAGGTGAAGTGCAGAGGAGCGTAAAAGTAATTCCATCATATAGACGGGAAATAGTTAATTTTTCCTTTATCTATAGAGACTTGTACCAGGGCATTCCAGTATACATCTAATGTAAACACTTCAGCAAAAATAATGACCCCCATCAAGCAGTAATTAAAATCTTGAATCAATATTAACTTGCCATTATTTCTTATAGTAAGTGTTCCAGAGTAAATCTGACACCGCCCCAATCTAACAGTGAATTTACTTCAGTACTGCAGTTTTACATTTTAGGTTGGTGAAAAATAACATAAATACAATATGTTCTTTATTGTCAATAAATTATCTGAAAATTATTATAACTGTATATCAAGGGGAAAGTTTTAACTTCATTTTTAGTAATTACTGTCATCTGTAATGCCCCACCATGAAGAAGTGGGACACACAACTCTGCATCACCTACACATAATTATAATCATTTTCTTTTTTACACTAATACTAGATTTGAATAAATACTTTGTGTATTTTTTTTCATATTGTCTATTATTTATTTTGTTGTTGCTGTTGTTTTTTTGTACAAATGGAAAACCAGGAAAGCACTTTTTTGTCCATGGAGGAAAACTTCACTTGTTGCACACTTAAGGAGTCAAGTTGTGGGCTAAGAGAATAGTAGAAGTTGTCATTTTCATAGAGTTGCTACTTTTAGAATAAACACAACAAGTTGCATTCCGAAGGACCAGATGCTCTTCATAGTGAATCTACTCTCCTTGATCCGCCAAATTCCTGGTTAAATAAAGGTCAAATCAAATCAAATCTTCATCAACACGCACACGAGTGTAGTCCACTGATCCTAACTTTGACACCATGGCGCTGTCTCCTCGCACACGGCTTGTTTTCACGGAGCAAAATGCATCTGAACCTGACAGTGGAAAATGTGAACCACTCCCTCTGCCTCCGTTTGGGTTTTGGCGTTTTGATTTGTTTGACAGGGGAGAAAATTATAACAGCAGGGGAAAAGAAATATGAAAATATGGCTGGTAATACTTTCAAAACAGGCCTATTTTCCTTGCTGTGTGTGCCGAAGGTAGTGCGGGCGTGCGCTGCTCTGGTGCAGCCAGCGATACCGCGGTGAATCACAGGCTGATGACATGAGGCCATAATGGTTTGTCTATATATTGCAGGTTTGTTTCCATATCTCGCGGCGACTCTGTGGTCCAGGACATTACTGTGAACTGATTTGATCATTTTCATGTCATTCATTTATTTATTTATGCGATGCACTTTATTTCTTTGATTTCTGTAGCCCGTGGATATTTAGTTTTAATGAACGCCTCATACTTGTCCTTTGTTAGACTGCGTAACCGATGCTCTGAAGGTAAACCATCGCACTGCAGATGATGGTTCAGTTGAGGAGAGCAAAAACAGTCTGTGATTATTCATAAATCTGGCATATTGACATGACCAAGAGAGACTCCTTAACATCTTTATACTATTAGAATCATATGTCAACACAGGATTATCTGTGGCGGAAAGGACTTCTTTCAATCCCACAAATTGTTGAAAGGATATAGGAAGGAATTTAATTTTATATGATCCAAAATAGTTAGAAATTACACTAATGGCTTTTTGGACGACCAGAATCATCTGTGGTGCTTACAGAATAAATGTTTCTTTGCTGTATTTCAGTGACTTTCAGTGGACCGACAGCAATGGTACAGTAGATTAAAGGCTGCTCCTGTAGGGCACTATCATCAATACATTATTACTCAAGCTAGTTATTGCTGGCTAAGCAACTTAAACATTTGAAAATGTTATCTGATTCATATTCATATTGCATTTTATATTATACCTTAAAGGTGCATTATATAACTTTTTTATGTGGGGGAAAAAAAGTTGATATTTCTATGTATTTGTAGTGACCCAGCGGCTGTATGAGTGGTCAGCATGGCGCCTTGAGTTTCCATCACAGTGGCCTTTTGGTCACTTCAGGATCCATTTTTTAAAAGGTTTTCACTGCAGACGGATCCCCTCACCAGAAAACCAACAAAACAATGAATGCTGCAGCATTGTAGAAACCACTGTGATTGAAAGTAAATGCTGACCACTCATACAGCCGCTGGGTCACTACAAATACATAGAAATATCAACTTTTTTTCCCCACATAAAAAGTTGCATAATGCACCTTCAAGTTCTACCTCTACTTGACCTACAACCACCGCTGTGCCAGTCAGACACAAGTCCATGTTTACCATGTCGACTATGTTTAGTGTCTACCGTGTTTGTGCAGTGGCCGGGTCAAAGGCGTGAATCACTTGGAAATAAAAATGGTAAGAAATTTCCTTGAGAATGAATCGCTTTCCTGGTGGTTTCTATGGCTCATTTTGAAGGAATATTTTAGTGTAAACACAACTTCAAGAACTCCTGACTTAAACCCATGCACCCCTGGCAGCTTGTGACCTTGCAACCTCCTTCTCTAGTTTTACTTCTCGTTTACTTTTTATCTGCACACCTTTTTATCACACAACAAGCTTCCTCTTGAACGCGTAATGGTACTTGGCTTTTTACATTGTGTCTGTACGAAACCCGTGGAGCTCTGGTGTGGCCTGGATTGTTTGCGTTCAAGTCCAGACCGATCACTCATCATGTGCTGTGCGTGCGCTGGGGCTACTGTGCACATAACATAGTCCAGTCCCCAGAGAGAGTCAGGATACAGTGCGCTTCAAAGCACCACACAGCTCCGTCTAATTGGCTCCCAGCATCGGCGGCTCTCGGCTCCGTGAGGCCAATCGGCGAGTCAAAGCCTCTCCGTCAACCCTCCACTCGCACAAAACCGTCTGATATTTTTACGTTAATGGGAATGTGGGCATGAATAATAAATAAACCGTGTCAGGGAGAAGGAACGCGGCCAAAGAAAAGATGAATTCTCCTGGCTGCACTTTCTCCGTGAACATGCTCCGGATTGGATGAGGTAGAGCCATAGCTAATATATCAGACAAGCGCCCAGGCCAGGGAGTCGCACGGATTAAATGACCGTTCAGTATTTGGGTTTCAAATCTTGAGTGTTGGCCCTTGCTCTTTAGTCAGAAATGCTCCTAAATCAGACAGAGGCTAAAAACAGATGCAGAAACAGTGTGGCTATTGTGTACTGTCTGGGTAGACCTTCTGTAAATGTGGACTTCAGGTGAATAGTAAAAGGGACGACAAATTGTGGATCAATATTTCATACATTTTTATTATTTTTGTCATTGCTTTTGTTTTGTTTTTTAGTAAAACAATGTATTAATTAGAATTTTTGTATGTAGAACTGACCCTTTTTATTGCAAGAAATGATATCTGATAACTCTGATATCTGATATGCTGCAAGACGTACAAAAGCTGTATTTAAAGTTCAATGCAGTTCTATTTAATGTAAAAGTAGGTAATCAACAAACATGTGGTATTGATAAAGTTACAAACAGTAAAGGACAGACGCAGCTAAAAGAAGCAAAGAGGAGTGAGGACTTTGAGGAGGTCGATGCAGCGCCTCTCCTGTGGGACCGGCTAACAGCGGCAGGCGGAGCTCAGGTATCCAGTCGATGGCTGATGCATTAGGCTGCTGATACGCTCCGCTTTGGGTTCAAACACTCATTTTCTTAATACAACATGAGCCTATTTCCCCCTTCATTAATCATGTAACCTGATTAGGGCTGGAGGTCTGGCCTTTTCGAACCCGCCGCCGTCTTCTGCCTTTCATTTTGTCAGACTTCTCATCACATACACACATGTGCATACAAATGTGTGAATGCTGGTTCATAATAGGAAAGAGTGAAGTCTATTTAAAGACACATTCCCAATTAAAATCTATTGTTTTTCACCACTATTTATTGGTTTGATGTTTTAGCCTAAAACAATAGAATAAAAATAGCTGCACTTTGTGATTCATGTAACAAACTGCTTTAGCAAAGAAGTTGCTATTGAAGTCAAGTGTCCAGTATAAAAAATAATCATCCTTACAGGTTATAAAAATGCCCTTTCTACAAATCACTGCACCATGACATTGCTGTGTGATTTCTGTGTCTTCATCTGGCCGTCTCAGATATGTGAGTGCGGCTGAAATGGAGCCCTGTATTTCTGTATGGTGGAGTGTCTGTGTGGATGTGCAGAGAGGAGCGCAGTGGGTTTACATGTACAGGCCTGGGACAGTGTCAGTGATACCCCCGCAGCGCCTGTCACTCAGCACATATGGACACACACACAGCAGGACACATAACAGGCTCGAGCCAAAATATGAGGAAACTTACTCTCTTCTGAACTTATGAAATAATGTAATCAAACAACTGCATTTATGAAGGACTTTACTTTTTTTCATTAGCCACCCCAACATATTTGAATTTGTGTTGTTTGTTTGAAAATGAATAAATGACTTTGTGTACATTCTCATAACCATCACATCCAATATGACTTATTCATGTGAAGGGCTAATGCATTATTGTCAAATAAATTTCCTTGTGCAATGAATGTGATAGCATTTATCCTGTTAACAAAATGTAAATTAGGATCTGTATTGCCTGATATATTGGATGCTTCATATTTACATTCCTGCCTGACAGAGCTTTGTCAGGCATTGGAAACTACTGCTTTAAAACACTATGTTCGACATACAACTGTATCTAATCATTTATTCATTTGGCTGCTCACTTTTTTATCAGGGCTTGGGATAGTCACCCATACACTTGCAGATTTTAATGCCAGATTCCCTTCCTGTTGCAATGAACCACACTTCTGTGACTAGAGTAGACAGTAGCAAACAGTAGAGACTGAGCTGGGCTCGAACCAAAGACCCTCTGATTTTGAGATGATCTCTTTGACCAGTACAGGTTCTGTACTACTGATGGTTCTTGAGTTTCTGGTGATACTCAGGGTCGCCTGCATGTTAGACTTTATTCCTTTTAAGTAAAGAGATTGTCATTTACGTTATGCATTTCCAACTTAGTAAGTCTATTTTAGATTTCAATCTAGGCCTGGTTGTACTCAGAAGGTCTAATATTTTTTTCAGGTGTGAAAAGTCCTAGACTGCTGCCACTCCTGTTTATTTATTTATTTATTTATGGTAATTCAAGATGCATAATCAGATTGATTTAATTTCAGTGATTCACTCTTACCATCACAATACCTCTGATAGAGGACACCCCTCTCTCCTCTCTATCCTAACATGCACGAGCCACATTCAACTTGTATGAGAGTGCACAGTTAGATGACTATGTGGCCTTACTGACAGATTACCAACGCAAGAACACTCTACAGCCAGACGTGCTTTCTAGAAAACATCTCCATTGCGGAATGTCCATTACTTATATTTTATTACTTAGAAAATAAAGAAAAAAACAAGGCGTATACTTTATTTTATTTTGGTGGCAATGCTGATGTAGTCATTTACAGTGATGTCGGTAACGCGCTACTTAGTAGCGCGTTACTCTAATCTGACTACTTTTTTCAGTAACGACTAATCTAACGCGTTACTATTTCCAAACCAGTAGTCAGATTAAAGTTACTTCTCCAAATCTCTGCGCGTTACTATTTTGTCATTAGTGAAAACATATATCGCTATCTTCTTGCGTCGCAAAGAGTGACGAAGCGTGTGCGCGACAAGTGTGGATCACGGCACAAACATAAACAACAATGGAGGAAGGAGAAAAGTGTGCGTTTTCTCGCTGGAAATTTGCTCACTATTTTCAGTTTGTGTCAGCTAAAGATGACAATATTAAGGTTCGCTGTACACTCTGTGCTGGTAACAAAGTGTTATCAAGCTTCAAAAACACTACTTCAAATTTGAAGAAACATTTGGACTCGCAGCACGGTACTGTCAAACTAAAGGAGAACCACACGGCAGCGCCGAAGGCTACGGCAGGAGGTCCCCCACCACGCAAACAACAAAAACTGGACTTCAGTGCAGTAAGTGGGGGAGAGCTGAAGAAGTTGGTCGGTCAGTTTATTGTAGAGGAAATGCTGCCCTTAAACACGGTTGACTCGCCCTCGTTTCGTGCCATAATAAACAAAATCCCCGCTGCCATCAATGCCGAGCTTCCACACAGAACGTGTTTTTCGTCTTACCTGGAGAAGGAGTACGCAGAGATGGAAAGAAACCTGAAGGCCGCGCTGAGTGATGTCGACTTTGTGTCAACTACCGCGGATATTTGGACTGCTAACAACAGAAGCTACATGGGAGTAACAATCCACTGGATCAGTAGGTCCACATTAGAGCGCAACAAGGCTGCGTTAGCATGTAAAAGAATTCGCGGTAGACACACATATGATGCCATTGGTGCAGAAATCGAAAATATGGTTAATGTAACTTGTAAAGTAACTTATAATGTAACTTAGTTACTTTGAAAATCAAGTAATCAGTAAAGTAACTAAGTTACTTTTTATTGGAGTAATCAGTAATCCGTATCGGATTACTTTTTCAAGTAATCTGTGGCAACACTGGTCATTTATATTCAAACAATAAATCAGTGTTTTCGGTCGGGACAAGTAACATCACAGTCTATCTGCCCGATCTAAGAGCTCTCACAAAGATAGATCCAGCCCTGCCAACACCTATTCTTCCTAGTGACAAAACGAGGTCCGGCTGCTGCAGTGTGGGCCCTCCTGATCCCCACAGATCAATGAAGTGTTAAGTGCCTCTTTGAACATAACTGAGTGTTAACCTAGGCCCGTTCACGCGTTAAGTCCACTCCTGCCCGGTCTCACTTAAAGTCAAGGGCTGCCATCTTGTTAACATAGATTTACTCATCACTGCAGCTAATGGGCCCACCGCATTGTGGAAACCAGCAATAAACCGACAATAATTACAACAGCTCATTTACAGAAATACATTCAAGATACTATAGTGTTATAAAAAAATTAAAAAATTTAAAAAAAGTCTAAAGTCAATGTGGAAAGTGGATTCCAAAGTTAAAGCCCTGAGCTGGGGGGCATAGTAAACACACTCACAATCAAGTACTGGTTGTGTCAAAATAGTAGTGCGCTTTTGAATGGTTGTACCTCTTCAACCACCAGCACCTCTATCTTTCAGTGTCCCACCCACAGCTTCACATACAAACTCAGACATAGACAGGCTGAGTTTGGGGGCGAATTCCTCGGGGCGATCGGGTTTCGGGTTGCCGTGGCGACCGAGCACAGAGGCAGATCCATTAATCATTGAGAGCCGTTCACTCAGGGAGGAGGAGGTCAGACTGATTGCTGTGGATAAGGTATCATCCCAAACACACACACACGCATTTGCACCTTTGTGTGGACGCTCCCTGAACTTAACCCTCACCTTCAGCCGTCTACGTGCCTATAGCTTCATCTGACATAAGGTGCTGCAGATATAACACATTTTGAATTATTAGACTAAACTCTTCTAAAGAAAAGATATGAACTTTTGTTAAAACTGAAAGCGAAGTTTATATTGCTGCAGAAATCTTTTTACATTAAACGTAAGTTATGACTTGCATAAACTGATGTTGAAAATGTTTCTGGACGAAATGCTTGGAGTCGCATTCTCTGCAAATGAATTGGGGTTAACCTTTGCCCCATTGACAGTGCGACCCTTAAACAGAAAGGGTTAGATCTTTGCTCATGCTTCACAACAGCAGTCTCTCCACTCAGTATCGTGGCCATGGTCAGGCCGGTCTGCGGGTGTCATGTGACCTGCTGTGTGGAGCCCAGTGGATTAAGAGATTGGAGCGGTGCATTTATTTTTCAGGGACTTGCTTGAAACACTAGACCTGCACAGGTGTCTAGGAAAACCGAGAGGAAGGGACAGGCAAGGAGCTGAGGCTAACAGGGGAGGGATGGACAGACACATTATTTTGAATCAGCCCAGCCAGTGCTCTTGTGCTTTCTTTTTACTTTTCAGAAGTGTGCATGAAATCCAAGTTTCTTAAGTGGCTCTAAAATAGACAATATAAAGATGGTTCTAAAACATTTGGTTTCATGCGTCACCTGTGATCATACTGCGATATTATAAATTACAGATACACAAGATAATCACTGCTGTATATGAAAATTATAATAAGCCCAGAAATGAAGCAGACATAAGAAATTATATCTGTATCGTATGTTTTAAAGCAGCTCATACATTTCTAACTAGTGCTGCAGGATTTATGTGTATGTCAGAATGATGTTTGTCAGGTCTAACCACAGACACAATCACAGTAATCCAGGAGTGTCTACGGTAAGTGCAGAACATCACTGAGAGTTCACCACTGCAGTAATGAATGGCTGTAGGAGCGTGAGAGCTAATTAAACTCAGACCCATGCAGTGAAGCACGTGTATGTCTCAGTCCACTCTGCCGCAGATCATGATCCACATCACAGATTTATGATGTCGCTGAAACCTGATGTGGATGGCCACAAATCAGCGTGACTCTGAAGTCTGCAGCCACGAGAACAGCATGAACACCAACACTGCAGGGGCTCTTTGTGTCACAGACAGAAGACTCGCAGCCCAGTGTCCTGTGCACGTCCACTTTCACGCGTACACACACTCACGTACTCTGTTACATGCGCACATGAAATATCGCTGCAGCCGCTGCTCCACTGAACTGACTCCCAAAGGTGCCCACTAAATTTACTGGTTCCTCAAGCCACTTCAAAAGCCCTCCATAACTTAGAGGCCAGACAATTTTATTGTTGCATGGAAGAAAGGACACTGAAAAAGCAGTAGAGGGAGGTGAAGGCCTGAGTGATAGACGCTGAAGAATATTTAAATCCTCTTTTTCTCTGACAATTAATAATCCTTTGCTTGTAAGGCACGTGCAGATATGTTTACAGATGCACAGAAGTGGTACAACACTGTCCCAAAGTCAGTGCAAAACATCTATCTATACCATAAATTATAATACACAAAATATGACACAAACAGTCCAATCAACCTTGTTATTTTTATTTGCTCATTCCATACTGTGAGAAAGTAAAACCTGACTGTTTTGTTTGTTCCTTGTCTGATCCTTGAACCATAACATGATCAGTAATCAAATCCTGTTTAACGCAGTACCCCAGGTGAACTCTCTCGCTGATACATTAGATGCCACTTTGTATTTTGCAAACGGAGCTTCTTGGCAGGTGGTCCTCCAAATGTTATCTGTGTGACCTCTGTCCCCCACTCGCATGCTCACAGGTCACTTGGACATGGAAGGGATTAGGATGTGATAAGACCGTATCGAACAAATCAGGCCTCAGGAAAAAACGGCATTGATTGGGTGCATCTTGATAAAAAGCATTGCTTGTTTTTAAGGAAATAAAGTTGTAAGAAATGTTCTTTGAAATCTGTAACAACCATTTCTGACTTAGTAATTTGATACAATACTGAACAGATAATACGAGGAATAGTTTAATATGCATATATGTTTGCATATATGTTTGTACATATAAATGTACAACACACAGAAACGACAAACAGAAAAGATTGGCCTTTTTCATTTAAAATATTACAGCTCTTACTCCTCTCCACGGGATCCTTTCCCTGGTGGAGAAGACTTCATAACATTGAAGCCATTAATAGGTACTTGAGATCACATGGATCTGAATTCTCAGCTTGTTAATGGTAAACCAATGGAGCTTATAAAATGTTAAATGCTTATTTAGTATTCTCATAATGTATGCATTTCCCAAAAGTGACCTGGCAGTTTACCCAGTTGCTCCACTACTGATTTGTTTTTGGGTTGTTGTTTTTTTGACCAAGTGTGAGAAAAATCACAAAGAATCAATCTTGTTTCCTGAAAATAAGAAGCTAATTTTGGTGAGTGAAACTATGTCCAAACCCTGAGCTGTGTTCTATAAAATGTTCTGTATATTACAAAGTAACATCCAAAGGTACCACATACCATTATCTCTGCAGTGAGAGAATGATGACTATGATAAACGCTAAGCTTTTATGTAAAATCGCTCTAAAGTAAACATTATTTTAATATAGCAGGATTTCGTGGTTGGCCTTCATAACTAATGGCCGCCCATCTGCTCAGGCCTGCGGTCAAAGGCATACCTCCCATCATGCAGTCGGTAGTCCTCGACAGTCTGTCCATGTTTTCACACAGCTCTTGTTGTGTGTGCGGAGTCTTCAACAGCCCAGATGGGACAAAAGATCAGATTCTTGATTAAAAATGATGCTGGATCCGTTTCTGTGGTGCTCCCATATGTTGTACCTGCTCGAATGCCTGTTTGAGCTTCAGCTCTCGTTGCCCGAGCATTTTGACGTTTTCCAGATCTGGCCAGCATAAAGCCAGCAGCCGTAGTGGAAGCTACCCACTTATTCTATGCAATTAACCTTTAATTAAGAAGGCAGAGGCAGAGGTGAGGCGCAAGCAGCCACTGAGGAACAATATGCTGTCTGTTCCTGTTTGCAGTATTATAGAGCTGAGCCAAAGCCCGGCTGATGATAGATGTATCTGGCTTGGACTATGTCACTGCTTTCAGAGTCAAACAATTTTTCCTTTTTAAGTGCAGCTCTGAGGCATCATTGACCAGAGTGGATGCCTAAACACTCTGTCCATACATGCATGGCTTTGGCGTCTGACACTGGCAGATTTTTCTTCAGTTTGTGTGCTTTACGTCCCAATAGAATCAATTTAAATATTTTTGGTGGCCCATCATTATCCCACCACCGAGGTAGAGTCTACAGCACATTCAGAGTTAACCTTGGAGCAAGTTTGACCCGCTCCAAACCCATATCCTCACCCACCCACCCCTGGGGTAAAGTGTCCACTTTCTACAAGGTGTTATTTTATTAGTTCCTCAGCTATGGCTAAGTGTCCCTTAATACATAAAGTAACACGCATGTGACCCTGGTAATCTGCCATACATCTCCCTCGTAACATTACAAAGCATTACATAACAGTACTATTAAATCATATAATATTGGTAACTATTAACAATGTCTGTGCAAGCCCTCGGTCATAAGGACTTCTTCATTGTAGAATTGTAGAAAAGAACACGAAACAAGTGCCAATTCAGAAGCCAATTTAGTGTACACAAGAACACCCATATACTAGGCTGATTCATTTAAACTATTTTTCAGAAGGATTCAGATTTCAGGGTAAACAAAGGGGAGCCCATGATCAGACGTGCCCCTCTCTATTGGGGCAGCATAAAAAGTTCCGGCTAAGGGTAACTTTACTGTCTCCGTGGGATATTTGACCCATCATTCGGTGGCGCTGGGGCGACCTATGGACAACCTCAACCTCAGTGGACAACCTCAATGCAGCACAACAGAGACCCATCTCTAGGTCATAATCACTTTTCTGGTGGCGTAACCTATTGTGCATGTTTTAGGGTGATGGGAGAGACCGAAGTACCTGGGAGAAACCCACCCCGTCTGTGAAAGAACAATAAAAGTCCATTCTGTTTCCTCACAAACCTAAAAAATGTGTATTTGCTAACTAACAGTAAAAAAAACAAAAACAAATGACAGTGGAACATTGATGAGCAGCCAAGATAACAACACAACATGACATTTCCATTTATTTCAGAGGATTTTATTTATTATTCAGAGTGATATTTATAGACGTTGTGAAATGTAAATCTGAACAGTCAGTATAAATTTATGTGGTCTGGATTATGTCTAAAACAGTGGTTTCTCGATTTGTTCTCTTCACAGAACACGACTTTTACGACTTCCAAATCAATTCGAGTTCTGCCGACACATCAAATACCCGCTCATAACTTAATGTCTGGTAACGTTTACAGCAGGTACGGAGTGTGGATCTTCTCCCTTCCTGTCAGATATATCCTCGGGCTTCTCCTTTCTCGTGCTCCTATGGCTTTCTTTTATTTATGTGCCCCGTTAACTTGCAGCTCTCCGGGTTAAGAGCTTCAGCAGCAGGTGAAGCTGAGGAGCCGTACCCCTGCCCCCGATACCACATTACAACACATAAACTTACAAGGATGAAAAATAGCGCAGGTTTTGCTTGGGGGCGGTTAAAGATTACAACGTGTGTAGATTGATTCCAGACTCAAGTTTCGAAGCTTTTCTGAGTATAGCGTGCACGCCCCGAACTTTTTCTTCTTTGTCTCCTGGGACTTCCAGGTGCTCTAACCTGTGACAGAAGGACAGAAAACAAAGCATTATGGAATTGATTTGCGAGGCGAGATAAATAGAGTGCCGAGAAAATACTTTCAGTTGTCGAGGCCTGTCTCACATCTTTAGGAAGGCTGGAATGCATCGCGTGTTTAGTCCTGACAATAGACAATGAACAACAATAAACAACAAGAAAAACGTATCTCAAGCCAGAGCACACAGTGTCGTCACTATGGCTCTGTGCGAGTCAAAGCGCTTTGCTTCTTCATTCTTTTTGGTTGTTTCTGTTACACTGGGAAATAGTGTCCATTTTGTCTTCCTCATTCCGACATCGAAGCCCATTCCTGCGGCTATAGGCCTTCTGAAAAAGGCCTTTATTGTATCGGTGTTGCTTTTGATTACAGGAAGATCTCGCTTTACCCCGGCGCTCGGTGATGGGGCCGATCGTGTTACCGACTGTCCCGGCTGTGCGCAAATATACATGCATGTAGAGATTTGTAAAGATTGCAGTGCGTGTGTTGTTTTGGCCACGTCCCCCCCGCATCGGTTCCGTCTCTGTCTTTTCTTTCATTTCACCTTGAGTTTTGGGCCATTGTTTGGTCTGCCGTGCAAAAGAGGATGTATCATGTTCACGTGCATTTTGTTTGTCTGGTGTGGAGGAGATTATTTTCCAAAACGCCCAGGGTGATGTGTCTCTTCGCATTGGATAGCGAGCTTAAAAATAGAGTAAAATACAGGCGAAAACAAAAGAAAGTTAGATCAGACAGATGAATAACAATTTATTCTCTGTCCATTATAATAAATCAATGTGTGCAAGTGGTATAGGCCAACTGATGACACTGTTAATTGAAAGAAGGACAACACAAATGTTTTATATGGATATAACAGCAGATGTGCTTATAGAGTTCTATATTGAATCTGACTGGCCAATAAGGCGCTCTCTGATCCAGACAGACAGCACTGATTCTGTGATTTTCGTCAAACGGGTGAAATTCATACTGCAGCAATGTCAACATCCCTGAGCGGCGCTGTCACTTAGAGCAGGCCAACACAGAGTATGGAGCAGAGATCCTGTATCGTTTCCTGTTCTCAGAGCCACGTCTCTCTGACCTTGTTCGTGATATGCCTCTATGCTTCTCACTATCCTGCTGCCCGGCACTTTTGGACGCTTTAGATGTCTGGCCTGGCCTGTCTTTCTCTATGACACTCTTTTTGCTGGTCTTCCTGCATTCCTCCGTCCTTTTGCAAGCGGAGCAAAGTTACACAATGCACGTAGCTCTTGTGAATAGGACGTTTTACTCCAAATTTTAATTGACTGGGGTAGTTATTAATCGTATGTACGTCTTTTCAAGTGGTAAAAAAAACAACATTATATTAACAATTGGACATTTTAATTTGAGATGTTTTAGAAAAGAAATGTGAAAAGGATAAAACTCAAATGTCATTGTGAGTAGACGCATTCACTACAGACCCACTGCTCTCAATCATGCTTGAGCTGTTTTTAAACATTAATAAAAGTTCAGGTCAGCCTACAAAATGGAGGATGAGTGTATTCCAAAGTTTAACACTGGATGATAAAAAGAAATATATTTGGTCAACACCTTAGGCATTTTAACAGAGTTGCGGCAACTACAGTAGCTACATATTGTTTCTGCAGCCTCTTTATACCAACCACCACGATTTAATCAAGCACCAACCCACTCACTGGTGAGTCTATACAAAGTGTTTTTCTCTGCAAGTGCAATCAGCAGGAATTCAAAAGAAGTCTGTATATAAGTTTAAAAGGTGTAATTGGGTGTTGTTACAAAGCCACATTTCTGCCTTCGTAACATCTCTGTCAGACCCAGTCTGCTGGCCTCTCTATTCCCTCTGCTTGTGTCCAGGCCAGGTGCCAGTTCTCCGCCGCTCCCTCTACACCCACTTGTGCCCGCACGGTCAGGAGGGAGAGCTCCCTGTTTCTCTTGGACTGCCCGTTCAAAAAGCTTTTCCTTCAGCCTGTCTGTCTGTGACCAAAACTCACAGCGCTTTTTTTTTCCAAGCAGAAGTGCTAGTTCTGGCCTCAGCTCAACCCGACCCCTCCTTCCACTTCTCAAACACCAAATAATTCAGTTTGGAGATACTGTAGATTTATCAAAACAAACTTGGACATGGCCCGTTTAAATGGCGGTCTATACCGACAGGAAAGGTGAGATGTAGGTAAATGTAAACGCTCATTACATTAGCACTGACTGCTGGGGCCTTGGCCGGTTTCTTAAAAGCCCTCCTCTGACCAAAGTCGAGCTTCTTCTAATTCCACGCAGAGCTGGGGGAATTTATTCAATTACCCTAAATGATCACACAAGACACTGTGGCTTCAGAATGCGCTGAGGTGGACAGGATAAGCTTTCATGGCTATCACAGAATCTCTCTAATTCATCAAAAGTGTGTGTGTGTATGAAAATGTCAAAGTGCCCACAGTAAATTTTCTGCTGACTCCATTAAAACTCCAAAGGATACACATTTGGTAAACAGGAAAATAATTTAAGACACTCAGAGAGAGAGAGAGAGAGAGAGCTCTTATGGATGAACAAGCACATTTCAGAAGTTGCTATGCATTTCAGAAAATATGTGGTTTGCTGCTATGAAAAAGTACCAAACGACATTCTGAATATTTGTTTTGCAATGTATGTACTGCTATATTGATCACATTTTGTCTCTTGCAGGTATGGTAAAGCTTTTCCATCGCCACGTCGCAAAATCACTAACCACCTGGCTGAGATATGCACACACATTCATGCTTTCTGGTTTTGACATTATTTAATAGAAGAAAACAAATTGCTTACGAGTTACAGAATACTGCAGGTTTCTCTCACATCGTGCGGCTGTACTTTCCTGGGGTTGGAATGATACCTCCTGAACGGACGTATTCACCGCCCCTGCCGTCCCATGCATGCACACCGGAGAAGCAGAGGCGTGTGTGTGTGTGTGTGTAAATGAGGCTGCAACCGCTCCTCTGTCCCATCGGGGAATATAAAGTTTAACAGGCGTTTTGCTATCAGTGACCCTGAGGAGCAAACACCCGCACCGCTGGGACGGCCTAATTACGCCTCCACGTGGGTGTCTGCGCTCACTCTTGTCTCTCCGTGCGCTCAATGGAGAGGTCTGTGCGCGCAGACAAACCAGTAAGGTTCAGACGCAGCTGGTGGGGGTGGCAGTTGTGGAGAGTTTTTAGATTATCTTTTTTTTTATATACATGTCAATTCACGAGTCGACTTAAACTAAATGAAAATGCCATTCTTTTAGCAACTCTTTCAATAGTAAGTAGTTGTGTTGATAGTATTAATCAGATTATGAGAAGAATTCCTTTAGTCTATACGTGTATTTCATCTAAGGCAGCTTTTTCACTTGACCACTGCTTGGACGTGCGCTTTTACTTTTACTAAGTCAGATATTTGTGTGCTTCTCTCTGTTTTGAGGGCAAACATGTGTGCGTTTAAGACAGTTGTTAGGTTGGAGTGCAAGCTAATTTATGTCAGCACTATGGCCGGCCAGTAGATTTATTGACGGTAAGGCAACACCACGAGATCTGCTTGTTCCAAAACTCCCCTTACTGCCCCAGTGCCCCATCCCTCTCTCTCCCCCCCCCCGTCTTTATTATACAACATGTCTGTCTTTCACGCCGCAGTGGACCGGTGTAACCGTATAGTCCGGGCTAGTCCTGCTGCTGCTGACTCCAAGGACATGTGCTCCCAAAAGAAACCATTAGAAGAGCCGTGGCTGGGTTTCCTACTGCCTCGCACACCGCATTTGAGTATAGCGTGTGCGCCGTGAGCCCCTTTAACTGGCCCTATAAAATGAATTCTTGACATTTGTTAAGTTGCAGGGGGTTTGGGGGAAAACGGGGAAGTACATTTTCCAGCTGAAACAGAATGGTTCGAATGGGAGTATAAAGATGAGGAAGGAAGTGTTGTGAACATTTTGTGGAAAGCTATTTTATTTGTGCGTTTACTGCAAAAGGTGGCAGATGCTGCCAGTGTTATTGTCTCTGTTTTCTGGATTTTTAATTTTAGTTTTGAAATAATTCAATAAATAAAACGTCCGTTTCCTCTGTGTATTCAGCACAGGCATCCAAAGATAAATATAAGCTTGTCCATATCTTGAGCGCTTGCGCAGTAAATCCCAGACTTCAAAGCCGTGCTGCAGGATGCTCAGCGCTTTTATGTGTGTCTTCGAAGCTGCTGTTAGAGCTGAAGTCTTTAAAACCTCATGTAGGGGATCTCATGTACATCCTATCTGCTTTGGCCGTAACTGACCCTATTATGTGAGAAGCACTTGGCTCTTTCTAAAGCAATGAACATCTCGACATTAAAGGCCATTCCGGAGCGCGCGGCGTCCCGTGTGTGCATGTGTATATGTGTGTTCGCTAAGCCAGTTTGTTTGGCTAAG
The DNA here is from genome assembly GCA_021464625.1 of Proterorhinus semilunaris. NCBI lineage: Eukaryota > Metazoa > Chordata > Actinopteri > Gobiiformes > Gobiidae > Proterorhinus > Proterorhinus semilunaris. Next base: position 20,526,486 of record CM038357.1, read on the forward strand.
TGAGGCAATTTTGGTCTTTAGGTATCTCGTGTCACTTCCACCGAGAAGGGACAAGTGATACAACCGCTCCATTCTTAGGACCGCACTCACTGAGCCCCATGTTATTACTCTCTGTATGAATACAGCCATTGTCACTGTGCCGCTAATGCACTTTTATTGATGGGACCCTGAAAAAGAGCCAAGAAGTCCACAATCTGTATTCAAATAGATGTATTAAAATCATATGGTAACCTAATAATAATAACATTTACAGTTACCATATCATCAATTTAGAAACTGAAAGCATAATACTTATTTGCTATTAAAAGAAGTGATATATATATATATATATATATATATATATATATAACGTATAAAATATCATTCCTTCTGGCATGTGTTCCAAATGTTCCAAACACTCAATGCTGATATAGGCATATTATTCAAACCAAGGACAGAATTCAGTCAGTCTCAAACCTCGGGAAGACACGGCTAAACTTTTGCAGATGTGTCTCTCCATTAATCAAATGTCGGGCGTGAAATGAGTAATGATGTAGTGTAGCTCCAATCACAGTATTATATTCCTCTAAATAGACTGAGTGACATGCCCGGAGACAGGAGCAGAACCTCTGACATGATCCCAGACTTCAGCGGGGACACGGCAGAGAGTCCCGGGTCCAGCCATGCGAATCACAGAGCGGCTTAATGCTCCGGCCCGAGTAAGATGTTACCTGATTGGCTCTTCGGGGTGGTCCTCTGATTAGGCCCATGCCGGGTCCAGGGGAGGAGACGCCTTTGATCTGCCACGGGAGAGGTCAGTCCCCCAGGTCATCCCGCGTCTGGGCCCGAACGCTGATGAAGAGTTTGAAGAGCACCGGTCCACAATGAGACGTGACACCTGATTTTACAGAGAGGAGAGCGTGATTGGGAGGAATGCATGAAAAGATTAGTTATATTCGCCATACGCTGACCGGATAAATCTGTAAAAATCCCACACCGATTCATAGAGGTTTAAGTGGTCTATAAACAGGAACATTTGGGAAGCAGATGTCTGTTTCCTTACTATTCGGCTGGTTAATAAAGTCATACAACATAATTAAAGATCATTTGTGTAAGTAGGCCTACTTAACATCATCTTTAGAAGAAAACTACAGTCTCTTAATGTGACAAAAGCCGTGTTTCAGAGTAATCTCTTTATGAGCCATGAACTACAGCAAACAGTAAAGTCTGTGTTTATTTCTAATCCACACCGGGCTGATATCTGATTTAATGCAGGAGATTGAGGTCCTACACATTAGAAACAGCACAGCATACAATATACTTGCAATTATAGATTTTACAGTTTCAGAATTTCTTCTACTACTACACTCATCAAGCAATAACCAATTTCCCCCACATATTTCAATCCAAGCCTTTTGAATTATTATTTTTAACGTAAATACAGAAACTGCAAAACTCTCGAGGCTTGAATAAAAAATAAAATGCTGGGTTTTGCAGTGAAGTTTGTTGTGTCTTTGTATTAATCATTTTGTCTTCCCGAACCCCTGGAGTCGGCACTAACTTCTCTGCTGTCCTCTGAGGAAGATGAAGCTTGAGCAGCTGCTGCTCTGCGTCTGTGCTGAGTTACAGCGAGCTGGGGTCCTGTTGGCTTTTATTGATAATATTACACTGTTGGATGTAAATATGACTTCGAGTGCAACAAGCCAGAACTGCCCTCTCCATCACTCCGCTGGCCTCTCTCTTAGCTGCATATTTATGTGCGTCTGTACTTCATGTTACCTACATATCAAATCAGCGAGGTTCTGAGTCCACTTGTCCATGTGTGCATGTGTTCCACGTATTCGCTTCCTGACCGTAGGTTGCTCTCTCTGTGGATAGAGCTGCAGCAGGCGACATGCCGCTTCAGGAAGCAGCCAGTGGAGACGGGACGTGATGAACAGCTCTGGCCCAGAGTTGGCTAAAAGATTACACCTCCTCAGTGAGTGCATGCACTGTGCAAGTTTTGTCTTTCTGTGATTCGCTGTGCTTCTTGCTGGGCAGTAAATATTTTCTGTTGGCAGTTTCCACGCACCCGAAGATTTGACAGCCCGCTCACATTTTATGACTGCTCTGTTCTTGTACCTTCGGTTACATTTTGGACATGCAGGGAAAACTTACATTGTAACAACAAAACACGCTAAGTGCATAGGTTTTCCTTCTCATTTTAATGTGAGTTCTTATACTTGGCCTCTTCCAAAGCTTTGGTTCCAGCCAAAGTCAATTATAGTGCTTATTTTGGCTTTGACTTGTGATATAAGAATGTTAGTATGTGAGTTAGTATCAACCATCATACACCAACAATAAACCACATGATCTGGATTCATACCTAAATTAAATCATTGTCATAATCTCTAACGACTTGACAGGTTTTAGACGTTTCAACAGTCATCCAACTACCATGATCACAATTTGTCTACTGCTTATAGTGTTGTCCATACATCCATCCATCCATTTTCTTCTACTTGTCTGTTGCCGGGTCATGGGGGCAGCTGTTGGAGCTGCCCAAATCACATTGCACCAGCCCCTATAGCTCCTCCTGCAGGTGGTGGGTCCACAGAAGGACGGCCTCATGGTTCCAACCGGGCCTGTTGGCTCTTATAAGGGGCTTCTGAATGTTGTGTCAAAGACAATACCGCAGCAGTATCTTGACCTGAACGTAGACTTACCCTGCATGAATGTAATTCTCATCCCAATTCTGACCTCCATAAAATCAACATAACAAGATAAATAAAAAATATTCTTAAATAAACTTTTGTCTAATACATTTGCAGTTGAAATATAAAATTGCCTGAAAGGCTGAAGTCTGGATTCGCGGTTCCCTGACCTGACAGCGTAAATTGTGGATTAGTACCTTGTCCGTTAACTGGACTCTGTTAACTCTGCCTCCTCTCACACAGAGCGCTGACCCTTGCCCCCCTCCACACAGCACCTCACACTACCGTATAAATACATACTCATAAAAGCCCACAGACAGCCCAGCAGCTGCTGTCCCACACAGCTCTGCTCCTCATTCACCCCACACCACTGTTTCCCCAACACAGGCAGGAAACAAATGTGTTGTTTATTAGCCCTGAGCTAAATATGCCAAAAGCTAAATCTACTCTGACAACGAGCTTTATGAAATTACTCTGTGATTTGGAGGACTTCACTGATATGTGAGAGTGGATTAGCCATCTGCTCAGCTCGAATGATACCATCTCAGGTCACTCATCACAGGTTTCTCCATAAAGATTAAAAAAACCAAAAAACAATTCAAGGCTCTGCACATTTGATACACGTTGCTTTTTCAGTGTCTGCCCATTTGTTTCTATAGACAAACTCATGAAATATTTCTCTTTAAAAGGGGGATTGCATCTGAACGCTTTCCATAGAACTTGGTTGAATGTAAAGGATTGAGTCAAAAAATTATAATCAACGAATGAGATAAAAGGCAAAGGGTGAATACATTTTCGTTCGTGTCTTTCGGTGGCTTTGGTGGTTTCCAATCAAAAGTAACACAATCAATGAAAATATAGTGTGTGGTCTGACTTGCTTATAGGGATACAACTGAACCCTTATCCTGTTTGCAACATTACTGCTGTTTCAGAATGTTGCATGAGGTACTGGCGTCCATGGCAACAAAACGTCATATCTTTAAGACTTTCTCCTACAATATATTCTTGAATATGCGTTTTACATTCACTTGTTAACGGCTGCTGTCCAGTGCAGAGGCGCACCTTCGATTGCGTCACATGCCACTTGGTGCTCCACTTGCTTCCACTTGTCACAGCTGGACATAATGGCTGGTGTTGTGGTGGCCGCGCCGGTGTCAGGAGGCTCCGGTGTGGAATGGACACATGCACCCATCTATCACGCCTCGCTCAGCGCATGTGTGTGGGTGGCCCCCGCAGCGAGCATTATTGCAATTTGGGGAGCAATTGACAGTAATCCAGGCTCCCTGCTCCGCTCTAAGCCCCCCGTATCCCAGCAGGGCCGGCGGGCGCGTCTTCACCGGGATGGCCCTCAGAGTTGGCACACAGGCCTACGGTCTGTCAGAGATCATGTTATATATCATTATCAGGTCTGCGCACGGGCGTTTCACGGTGGTCTGAGGGGCCCTATGTGAGCGAGCCAATCAGATGGACTAAACATCAGGAAATACGACAATATGACGGCCTTGTGTCGTGGAAACAAATATTTAATTGTGCAAGAACATGCTGTTGTTTTTTTCTCACAGGAGGTTCTTTAATGGTGTGGCACAGTTTTTGAAATAAATCCCCGATTAGTTTCAAATGCTGAATCTTTATCAATGTTAACCTCTTAACCCCCACCTGAACCGAGTGCATTTTCCCCAGTTCGCGTTGACCCAAATGTAAAAGCCTCTAGACTGGGGAGCAACAGAATGTCTCATTTGAAAGCTAAGGCCCGCAAAACGGATCCTAACATTTTGTCTCATTTTGGAAGTGTTTTTGTCGTATTTTTATCGCTTTTTTGGTCGCGTTATCGTATTTTTTGTCGTTGTGTTTTTGTTCTATTATTGTTGCTTTTCTGGGCACGTTTTTCGTCACTCTTGTATTGCTTCTTTGTTGCGTTTTTGTCACTTCTGGGGTGCCTGGGGTTAGTGTCTAATAGGAATAACCCCAGCAATGACAGAGATGTTACCCATAAACATTGTAAAGGGAAAGGGCTCTGTCATTTCCAGTAGTGCAAAGTGGGAGTTACGGAAACCCAAACATACATTAATAAAGCCACATTTAAATGTTCTGCACATGAAATTATTGCAAATGCTAATTACATTTTACAGTGGGGATCCCGAGTTGCTGGTCCAGCAATTTCGGGGGTCGTCGCTTAAAAGGTTTGGGAGCCCCTGCAGTAGTGGACTGTAATTAGATTAGATTTTGAGTAACCGAGTAATGCAACACGATTACAATTACAAAAATTTGATTATAATTACTTTATCATGTAACTACTGATTACTTTGTGAAATATTTTGACAGCTGAAAACATCATATTACTCATGAAATTTCAAAAATGTAGAAAAACAATCGAAAACTAAAAAGTCTGGCTGGAAATACAGACATTATTTTGAGTTTATCTCGTCTAAAACAAAGAATACTCTAGTTCATAGTCGATTATGTGGAAAACAAGACATTCTCAACTGAAAAAAAAAACAGACCTAAACCTAAGCCTGGCTTGATCCTTTTCAAAACTAAAGTAGGGGAGACCGAGTGACACTTTTTGCTTCAGCACCTGTAGCAAAGAACCCACATTTGTTAACAACAAATGAAACAAATTCAAACCTCTGCAAGAATATCACAGTTTATATCATATCATAAGTTTTCCCTGCATGTCCAGAGTTGATCAAATACATGGTGGTTCTTTGTTACAACCTACCCCACTACCGGGGTAGGTTGTAACACATGCTGGGGTAAGTTGTAACAGAGAGCAAAAACAGAGGCCACGTCATGTGATATGCTTCAAATAGAGGTTTATTTAAATAAAAGAACAATCCAGAACAATCTCTCCCTCTCACTCTAACCTGTCATATGCTTAACCTCACGTAAGCAGTCCATAATACAGGTCTGCTGTCTGAGTCAAATAATCAGCCAACACTTCCTCCTGCACCTCAGAGAAAACTCTGTTGATGCTTCAGTGTGACCTACACTGGGAAGATCACTGGACCCCGGGCTCTCAGCGTCTGCAGTGTTTTGCAGTATCTGCTCAGTTTTACATGGCAGCTCCCATGTGCCTTTGCAACTGATCTGACTTGCCCTTCTTTATGGCCACATCAGATGTTTTAGAAATGTGTCAGTTTTTCTTTTCCAATGACTAGACATTATGTAAAAGTATTCAAAGAAAGAAAGTGTCATTACTTGTATGTAAGGGGATGACTGTGTTACAACCATCCCCACCCCTGTCAGCCATTGTTTAGCGAGCTCTATCAGCATAATGGTTTGAAATTAGCAGGGGAAATGAGCATCACATTTTTCCTGAGAAACTACAATTTAATCTAATGTAAGTTATGGTTTTATGTGCAATAGTATAAGCACTAAACAAAATATAGTCATGGTCAAAAAAATTACTTTCTTACCTCAAAATAATTGTTTTCTCTATAATCTGCATGCGCCTGTTTATAACCATGACAACCACCATGTGGGTTCAGGGAGGAAGTGGGTAACCACTGATATGATCATTTGACTCCTATCTTACCCCTGAATGGTGAAATTGGTGGCGTTTACAACTCTCCCCATGTCACAACCATACTCTCTCCCCTAATCAGAAATAACTTTACAAATAAAGTAATCAAAGAAGTTACTATTTGAAGGAGTAATCAGCAGTTATTATTATGGAGTAACTCCAACAACACTGATTCAACTCAGGACCTTCCTGCGAGGTCAAAACATCTGCAGTATGTGAACATTTAAAGGCAAGTTGTCACTTTCTTAGATGCATCCACCTCATAATATATTAGCCCTGTGAATATTATGATGTCATGCAAACACTGTGGACAATGTAAATTTGTCCAGTCATACTTTATTTTCAAGCATGGAAGCAGTCAGAAACAGCAGCTCTAGGACTCCGGCTTTCCTCTGAACTTGGCTGCGGTCTTTACGTGCTCAGACCCTCTGTAATTGTTAGTTTCCTGTACCAAGTGTTTCAGAGGCTTGCAGCCATTTAATATACCCCGCAGACAAAATTAAAACGCAATCATGAAACTCTATAGTTCCATATAAAAACAAATGGGAGATGCACCGTGCCACACTTTATTTACAAAGCAAACACTAGTCTTCGTCTCCCTATTTGCCACTTCACACCCAGTGGTTGACGGATGGTTTGGTTTAGCGAGGGAGAGAACTCATTTGGATGATGAAAATACACAGAGCATTAATGGGATTGTAACAGAGCGTGAGTTTAGCGGAGTCGGAGGAAAGTGTACACAAAAAAAGGGAAAAAAAGATAAGGGCTGCTTTGGACTAAAACGTTGCCGTAAAACGCTTGAGCCTGAAGCGGTCTGTGATGTGAGGCCCTCTGTCTGCGGTGGTCCATGCAGTGATGAAAGAAGAAAGCGGAGCTCAAAGCAAAGGTTTGTGTTCATGCAAAAATGACTAAATCTTTATTGGGTCTTAAGAGTGCGCTGCTCGCTCTCTGCTATTTCAGTTTCAGCTTCCCATATTTCCACCCCAAGCACGACTAAAATGTTTTAGTGCCACCTATATCATAATAAAAATGACCTAAATGCAGATTAATATAGGATTATGGGACCTGTATGGACACTAAGGAATAGTCATTAAATCACTATTAACTTCCTTGGGGCCAATTTGTGTCTTGTGACCTAACAACGACTATTCTGGACTTAACTCACAAGGATTAAAACCAAGACATGAATCGGAACTAAAAGTGCCGAAATGAATAGAAAATCTACGCATTTCCGTTTAATTCAGCATTCGTCTCTAATGGGCGATAAAAAGACACATAGAGTAGGCGAGTAACAGGGCTCAAAATATGACCGTACATCAATAAGAGCCATTGCTCCAAAGCAGTAACCAATACTATGCTATCTGATTGGGCCTGTTGTAAAGTACACTGCAAAAGTATGTGTAAGGCATAGAGAGGGTTTTTATTTCATCAGTTTCCACAGATGTATAGAACTGAGAGTTACAGTATCGGCAGCGGCTCTCCTGACTCTATCGTGGAAGTATTTACTGGCCATATGGTCGGTGACACGGGGTCAAGCTTGTGTTTTAAGTCAAACCACCGAGAGCAGTAAAAGGCTGGCATACAGGGACACAGACAAATTCAAGCATTAGCACATTGCTAATTACTGCAGCTCACTTTTAATAAATACCTCCCTGACATATGATTTGCAGCGCTGCAGAGGAGTCGGTGGGAAAACATCTCGGACACAGAGCATGTACTCAGCGGTTTGCTGTAAACTACATTTCAGCGGTTTACTTCTAAACTGGTTCGCTCTCGCAATAAGAATTATTTAGTTATTGAGAGTTAAAAAACAGCGGGCTTGAACTTATTTCTGAACTTAAAAACAACTGCACAAATATTAACGCAATCATTGTAAGTACTATAAATATTAACCGGGATATTTATTATGCTCTTGAATCTATATGGCAGTTTGGGCATTGTATAAACCACCTTGTGGCATTTATTACTCATTAATTACACAATAATCAATGACTAATAATACAGCAGGAGAGTAATTACACTCACTCCACTCATATATTATTTATTCATAATGATATTTTTATTTTATACAGTTATTTTACATTAGGTTCTTAGTTGCTTAAAAAAACACAATTGCAATAAGTAAAATAAACCATGAGAACTAAAGTGATTAGTTTGGCTTTACTTTCTTTCTTTGTTTATTTATTTGGAGAGCACAGTGCACACTATGATTTGTAAATGCACCAGATTTAGCCATGAGCTACTTTCCGTAGTCCTCATACATTCAAGACAACAACAATTCATATACATTGAATAAATATAAGCCATTTACAACTACGGCTGCAATTTTTTATCAGTATTCACCGTCTTCATCTCCTATGTTTTGGCCAAGTTCGAAAAACTCGCTCGACGACTGCCCACTTCAATCCACAGGCTGATGCTGACTGGATCAATCGCTGACCAAAGTGTTGCGTGTTGATGTGTAGATATTGGATTTATAGCTGAAGTCAGTTGAAACATGCCCCGAGTGTTTAAGTCAGCCGTCCGAGCGTCAGCATCTGTGCGTTTGACGATGGACAGACCGAGTGGATTTTCGCCATAACAGTCAAAAAGCGTGAAATATCAGCGTAAGTGGTCGAAAAGTGGCCCACTTTAGACGGATGTCCCGGCGCAGGCTATATGTTCACAGTAGTTAAGGGGGGAACGCCTTGGCGCGGCATAAAGGCCGCACTGTGAGGCTGAAATGACCATAAGGCTCCTGAAAATAAACAGGGATCAAATGGAGTGATTGATTGAATAAATTACGAGACGGGAGCGTGGAGCAGGACTCGCTCACCTCACGCAGCACTTCACAATCTGCTCGAGCGCTCGGCCAAATGCTTCTCGAGCCCAGGTGTGTCCCACGGTTACTCAAGAGCATGAATGACATTAAAAAGTAATCGTACTACTCGGAGTAGTTCTGCAAAACATGTGGTTATTTCTAGGCAAATATGAGTGAATCTGTAAGTGACAAAAGCTTCATGTTGACACGTGAAAAATAATGAAATTCATGATTATTACTTCTTCTTTTTGCAATTTTGATGGTGTAATCTGTGGAAATATCAGCTTTCTCACATGTTAACGTTTGTCCGTCAACACTAAATCAGACTTTTACACTAAAACACTAACTTGGTAGCCTGCTAAAGTGTTTTCACCAGATATTTTGTTACTTCTACTTATTTGACTCACTATTTTTTACTACAAATGATTTCCAAAGTAACATTACTCTAACTTGGGTAAACATTTGAACCCAGTAGCCACCTCTGGCCTGTGGTCGCGTTCGCCTTGGGGAACAGAGTGGCTTTTATAGCAATTTAATCTCCGGAAAATCATTGGTTATTTTTTGACAAACGTGGGGTGGAAAAACTTTTACAATGGGATGCAGTAATTGTAAACCCTATCATTACTTTTGTTTTGTAACCTTTCCACATTTTCCCCCCCTTTTTTTGACTTAAACTAAAAACAAAACATTTAGAGAGGTTACGATTTCTAACACATAGTTATGGGATTCATTTTCACTTGTGGCCTGCTCAGTCGATTATAACAACCAACTTCAGAGCTCATTTTAATTTGCTATTTGACTGTTCATATGAAACATTTTTTGTCTTAGGTTAGGCTCAGTACAGTATATTGCTTTCCGTTGAAACTAGACCTAATCATTTTTCAACCTATAGATAAAGTAGACTCTGTTACGGTGTTAACCTTCCCTAAAAAGCACCATGTGACTACTTTGGTTCACTGACCAACTCTCTCAAAATAAAGTCTCCACTCCTCATCCACCCCCGTCCGACTGCATCTCAGCCCCGGCCTCTGGGGTAACAAGAGAGATGTAAACAGCCAATTATTGGATAGGTTCTCGTCCATATCCCTTAACCACTATGAGGCATGGCTTCAATAAATCCTCAGCTTCTCCCAGTGCACAACATTCGGATGTCTGTCTGCAAGAATGTTACTCATCAGCCCCATGCAAGCGTTTGTCTTTTGCATGTTCAAAATACGTCCAGCCAAGCAGCAAACCCCCGTGACACACACATCTTGCAATAATCAGGTCAATTAGTGGGGGTCATGGTGGAGAGTGGCCGAGGTGAGCGGTGGGAGGTTGTGAAAATAGGGGCTGGTCTATTAGATGCAATGTGATCTCCATTCATCAGCAGAGGTAATAATGAGTGTTTCTGATCAAGCTGATGTGGGGAAACAAGCGGTTTACAAACACTGTCAACGGCCAGACCCGAGAGAGGAAAGAGCATCCAACCACCATTCTAGAGGATCCTCTTCTGTGCAGGTACACAGCAGTGGTGCTCAACCCGTGATGGGCTTCTTCAGGTGGTGCTCTGGGTCATTTACAATGTCAGACCTTATTCGTTTAGATTTAGATCATTTAATGTACGCTTTAGTAATGCATTTCAGTTGGTTTACACATACTTACACCCAGTTAGGACTTAATTTAGTTAGGTCTATTTAAAGACAAATATCTTGTGATGTGTGAAAAGTTCACAGGACAAAACAGTTGTATTATTAATTCTGGCTGCACGTTAAATAAGCCGACTGACAGATAATCAGCATTGTCATGTGACTTGTGATAATGAATAATTGTGATAATGAATTACATGTTGAATTAAACAGGTTTAATCAGCATAGTTGCACGTCGTTTTTTTTCTAATTTAATAAATAAATAATGGAAACAACACAGATTTAAATAATGATATATCATTATGCAATAATAATGCTCAATCTGTTTTATAATGTGGATATGAATTTGTAGTATTTCTTTGTCTTTTTTATTCTGAAGAATTTGACAGTGTGTGTGACATTTTTCACCGTTTTTTTATTTTTTTTATTAAAAGTTTCAGGTTTGGGAGACAGATGCGGGGCCCAAAGACAGCCTTAATGGCGCATGTCTCAGGGGTAAGTGGTCCCTGTGAATGGGTCCAGTTACTGCACATTTAGCTGTTGCTCTTAGATGAATGGACATGATAAGCTTTATCAGCATCACTTTAGAAAGCGTCTCAGTCATGGCGGTATTTACGCACGCGTCTCTCGACGTTTTAACTGACGTCCACATACGCCTCATATCGATCAAAACGGTTTAAGATTATCATTAATCAACAGGTAACAACAACAACAACAACAACAACAACAACAATAATAATAATAATAATAATAATAATAATAATAATAATAATAATAATAATAATAATAATAATTAATAATTATAATAATGCATTGTCAATTGTCCAAATCTTCGTGGAGATCGCGTGCCTGAATGGAGTGTGAGATGTGATCCTGCGCGTGGGAGGATCTGACAGTGAGCCTCTAATGAAGAGGTCCCAGGGTGGACAGATACTCATCTACCACTGGTCAATGTCTAGACCAGCATTCAATAATTACACACATCACATTACATGGCCACGCGCGTGGCACACAGGGCCATGAGCGTCACGCACACACGACAAAGGACATCGACCGCATGTCAACTGCTATTGTCTTTTTTAATTGAGCTGGGGGAAAAAAAGATTTGCAACAAGTGTGTTCCAACACAACCAGTTTAATCCTTATTAAATCAGAAACAAATAGTCTACTGTACATATTAACTGGCTTAATGGTGATCCGTGCCTAAATGTTCAAGTGTGCTCTTCTCACCTTGAGCCGATCGGAGTTTTCCTTCTCGCTGTTTCACTCTCCTCCGCGCATCAGAGTCGTATACTGCAGCACACAGGCGCATTCTTGATTTGAGCCTACAATCTTCTCCGCGTATATGGTTCGAGCATGTTTGCCCCCAATGTTTATGTCGTCTCTCTTCTCCAATTGACGGCTCTATGACGACAATTAGGCCAGTTTCTCCTCCCTCCATTAAAACTATTTGGAATTTAATGTTCCTGAATAAACAAGTAATGTATGTATAGGCCTAGCTATACAACGTAACATTAATCTCCACTATTATTTATTTATCACTGCCTTTGTTTGTTTGTTTTGTAAAAAAAATATAAAATAAAAAAAAGTTAACTTTGTAGCCAATACACTTTTGTTGGCCCTTTTGACATGTATGCGTCAGCTGAGCGTGCGTTTTACTGTGTGTCTGCACTGTGCCACTGATTGTTTTACTAAACGCAAACTAAGTTGTTTGCACATATATCTTTTATTTAATATGTTCTCAGCTTAACAGAGAGTTTAATTTTTGACAGTACTTTGGCATTTGGCATTCAGTCTCTCAAAGCTGACAGGTTGAACTAATGGAGCGAAGTTTGAAGTCTCGTGTGTCTGACTGCGGTGCGCTGTGGGCTGTGTGTCTCTGGCGCCATCCCTCCTCCAACTGCAGCATGATCCTCTCCAACTCTGCAAACGCAACCCGCGCGCGCTCCGTTTGGCTGCTTGGGCTGTCCGTCAAAGTTAAAGGGAAGGGGAACGTGTTAAAGAAGAAAAAAATGTGCGCGTTCTTTCTATTGGGAAGGCGGGCTGCAGCGAAGGGAACAATCGGCTAGACTTTGCCAGGGAGCCACCTCAAAGCGTATCGGGTTACTTTGAGTGACAGCGTAACCATGGCAAATAATTTGACTAAGGCTATTGTCTTATCCTCGCCATCCCCGGGTCAGATAACCGACCAATCAGAGTTCATATAAACGCTTGTCCTGCCAGCTTAGAATAATATTATTAAAAGGAGGCAGCAGTCAGGGCTGTGGGAGTAGGTTGTGTAGAGACTCCGCGGAAAAGGACATAACGCACGGCGCAGAACCCTCTCCTGCTCCAGAGCCTTAGGAGCTGTCGCCTGGGGTTTTACGCGGCTCAATGGACTTGCCTTGATACACTTGGAACATCTTTCTCTGGACTTTTGAGGACTTTTCAATGAACAATGTCGATGCTCCCCACGTTCGGTTTTACGCAGGAGCAAGTGGCGTGCGTCTGCGAGGTGCTCCAGCAAGGCGGCAACATTGAGAGACTGGGCCGCTTTCTCTGGTCGCTCCCCGCCTGCGAGCACCTCCACAAAAACGAATCCGTGCTGAAGGCGAAAGCGGTCGTCGCCTTTCACAGGGGGAACTTCCGAGAGCTGTACAAGATTCTAGAGAGCCACCAGTTCTCCCCGCACAACCACCCCAAACTGCAGCAGCTGTGGCTCAAGGCGCACTACATCGAGGCGGAAAAGTTGCGCGGGCGGCCGCTCGGAGCCGTGGGCAAGTACAGAGTAAGGAGGAAGTTTCCCCTGCCCCGCTCGATCTGGGACGGTGAGGAAACCAGCTACTGCTTCAAGGAGAAGAGTCGGAGCGTGTTGCGAGAGTGGTACACGCATAACCCGTACCCGTCCCCAAGGGAGAAGAGGGAGCTGGCCGAGGCTACCGGGCTCACGACCACGCAGGTCAGCAACTGGTTCAAGAACCGGCGACAGCGAGACCGGGCAGCCGAGGCAAAGGAGAGGTAAGACAAAATACTTTATTCACTCTTCTGCTCTTCTTGGCTATAGAGACCCTTCCACGGAATATACATGGTTATGGGACGCAACTTTTTACGCACACCGTTTTGCCAAAGAAAACTTTAGAATATGTGTTTTTAAAAGTTTTCTGCCATTTCACATATCATCAGAAAATACGCGTGTGCTTGTGGTTTTGGGGACAAATAAAAAACATAAAAGATCACAGGACCTAATTCCAGAGACAATTATAATTTAATACACAATCATCTACAGGCCTTCTTAAGTTCAACCCCAGTTAAAACATTTAATATTACATACGTGGCCAAACTTGCTGGACGTGTAGGCCAGACAAAGCTTTAAATTGGGCCACTTGTTCCCTGTGCGCGCGTGTCTTACATTTCACTGACAAACAAAGCAATGGGATTTCAAAGAGCAAGTTTGTATATGTGAACTATTTAACACGAACCGCTTGTTCACATTTGTGCAAGAAAAAAACTGAAGCAGTGTAGATTAAATTAAAGGCCTGTCCCCCAGGTAAATTATAAGGTGATCACACGCGCCAGGCTCCTTTTATGTTTTGGTAATAACACCTATTCAAACATCAGATTTCACTGTGTACAACTTTAACCCTTCAGACTCAACATGTAGCCTTCGAATTCACGGTGCTTGCCAGCACTCATGAGAGCCGTGCTCAGGGAGTCGGGCTGCAGTCAGGTGTTCTCTGGCCTGGTGTCTTCTTTCACCTTCTGGCCTCTAATTCGGGCTGAAAGCTTTGCGTAAATCATGTCTCCCCCAAGACTGGAAAAAGCCCTTACTCACCACCCGCCACCAACACCGTGAACACTTAAAGACGCGTTACTCAGCGGACTTTCAGCAGCTGGCTAATTAATGTTGTCATATTCACGAGCTGCATTTGATCAATAAGTTCACCATAGAAAATATGGGCCTCCATATGTGCATCTTTAACAGAACATTTTGGGCGGCACGCACGTCGGAACTAACGTGGGAGTAGCCTATATATTGTGATCCACAATTTTAAATGGCTTATATAATAATCTGTTGTGATTTTTCTTAAAGTCTTTTGTAATTTTGGAAAGTTGTTTCCGACTAAAAGTAAATATATTTTCAGCATAATTGTCCTATTTATTATGAATCACCAATAATAATATAGGCTCTAAAGATTTACCACATTCACTCAATTCTACTCAGTTTTGTTATTGTGTATTTGTTTTCTTATTTATTTATTTATTTTATTTATTAGTTTATTTGACAGGGACAGTACACATTAAGGAACATTTCTGTAAATGTGTCAGTATTAGCTGCAAAGCTAGTTTTCAACTGTTGTCCCTGGGCAAAGGTGTATAATGCCAACAACAATTATAAAACAATTTAAAAGTTGAGGCTACACACCTACACAACAAATGCCGACACAACTCACACACCAACAACATCCAAACGCTCGTTCTGTGAACAATAGAATAGAGATGTTGGTGCAGGTCATACAGTTCAAACAGACATTATAAGGATACCTATGTACAATTATTTACAAAGCAACACCTGTGCGGAGGATCCTGACACTCGGCTCAGTCCTGCAGGAGATTTGCGTTACATTTAAAAAAACATTTTCACTTTTCCCTTTAAACTTGTGTTATGCACAATTGGCGGTGCCTTTTTTAAATATATAATTCTGGTTTTCTTTGTGCATTTAGAG
The DNA here is from genome assembly GCA_021464625.1 of Proterorhinus semilunaris. Classification (NCBI taxonomy): domain Eukaryota; kingdom Metazoa; phylum Chordata; class Actinopteri; order Gobiiformes; family Gobiidae; genus Proterorhinus; species Proterorhinus semilunaris. The sequence continues at coordinate 20,541,812 of CM038357.1, forward strand.
AAAACAACGAGAACTCGAATGGCAACAACCACAACACGTTGTCTTCCTCCATGAACGGAAATAAAAGCCTTTTGGGGAGTTCAGACGATGACAAAACGCCGTCCGGGACCCCTGACCACCACCACAACTCGTCCCCAGGCCCCGCATTGCTGATGAGCTCCAACAGCGGCTTACCGTCTCTCCACGGCCTCGCTCCTCCGCAAGGGCCCAGCGCGATCCCGGTGCCGAGCGCGGACTCAGTGCATCACCATCACCACCACCACGGACTGCACCACGACAGCATTCTGAACCCTATGTCCAACCTGGTGGACCTGGGCTCGTAGGCAAAGAGGAGACAGAGAAACCCCAAAGCACTGTTTTTATTTTTTTTTATTTTTAGAATCACCTGCGGGAGATTAAAATGAGACTGGGAATCGAGACTCACAGATCATTTGAAAAACAAAACGGGGATAAAATCTCCGTTTGGTGCCGAGCACAGAGCTGTCCCCGTGCGTAACTGTCTAAGGGGGAAATAACTCACTCAAGACTTTTTGCAGTGGTGAAAGAAAACTGAAGGTGAGATATCATAGGGAAATACATGTATTTTACCAGAATGTTGCGCCACAATATATTGTTAAAACAATAATAATTAAAAAAGGTCTTAACTATCGTCACGCATAGGGGTGTTATCACCTGCCCCATATTCTGTTGTTTACATGTTTTTGTTTTAAAGAGAGCCATACGATGTTTTTGTTTTGTTTTTGGACACACGGGCATGGGGCTGAACAACAATGATGATGGGGTTATAATAATCTCAAGTGTCTTATATAACGAGATCTTAACCTCCTGATAGAGAATGAGTGAGTGCATGTAAACTTTGCGATATGAAACGTGAATAATTCATACACTTATAGTTTCATATACCCTTTACAATAAAAAAAGAAACACGGATTAATTTTGTGTTTTGCGTTTTCATTTAGTCGATTACGCTATTTACAATCGGCCCAGATTTAAATGGTTTCGGTTATTTTTTGATCAAATAATTAGGCCTGGATTCGAGCACATTCGGGTGTATAAATGTTAGACTTATAACAATTGAAGAAAATGTGTGTGGAAGTGTTTTTAAAATGCATTTAAAGAAAAAACAACGACACATAAACACGCAGACAAACAAGCTGTAAAATCACAATCAGTCCACCTCGCCGTGTTTATGCAGTGACCCAATGGGAACGTGGTCAGCGCGCATGGTGCAAGAGTTTAAAAATGACTGAAAGTTATTGAAGCAAAATGTATCTTTTTCAGGGAAAAGAACTCACGGCAGGGACAACTTTTATCTTTCAATTTAGTGGATCCTGGCACACCACATCATCATCCTATCGAATGGGTGTTTATTACGCACAAACATTTACGTTGATTAAGCAAATTATTATAGGCATGAACGGAAAAATGGTGGTGTCATATTTTCGGCTGTAATGTAGGCTATCTGTTTTTATCTGCATTTATTAGTTGTTGTTTTTTTGTTATCGTTTATGGATTTATTTTTTGTTTTTGTTTCACGTAGGCTTACATGGCCAACATACCAATCCACACAATACATGTCTAATTAGTGCTCACCCAGGTGAATTTGCAGCGTGGCGAACGTATTGAGTTACACCTAAAGCAGCGATAGCTCGGAGATGTCTGTGCGTAAAGAGAGCGTTTCCGCATTGTACGTCCTGTTTCCTTGTGGCTATAAACGGTGCGGACCAGTCGCACCTTGTTTGCAGAGCAGCCTCTTGGCTCGTGAAGGTCAATTACACGCGCGGCTCAAAGCTCGAGCTCTAATTAACGAGAGCCTGAGCGGGCACTACATATGGCTCTACTCAAAACCGCGCAAAAAGCGGCTTGTGAATTAGACATAACACGGAATAGTTGGTCTCCCACCAAACACCGTTCTTCCCAAGCCCTCCTTGTTTCTTGAAACGTGAGCCTCAGCTGGCACCACGAGGCGGCATGTGTCTCCGAAGGGCCAGCATTAAGGCTATTAAAACTTTTAGGCAAAAGATGCTGGAAAAATCCACAGCCTTGAAGAAAAAGGCCATAAAACCTGATCTGATTGTGCCAAGACGCGTATGGCTGAGTCTTTTATCCGAACGAGGAGGGTCGATTAGACAGGTGTGAGAAGCTCTCGGACTGTGATTGGTTTAAAACACATCTTTGTATTCGGATGTGAAGGGATTTAACGTTAAGTGCGTGGATAGTGCTTACATGTTTGGCTTCAGGGAGAAAACCAGAGAAAGAAAAGTGAAGAGAGGAAAAGCCTGAAACAATCATGGGGGAATGTTGCGTCCTGGCGCTGTAAAACACGCGTTTAAAGTAAAACTACGAAGACCTAAACCAGTGGTCACCAACTGTATCATGATCTAGATCTTGAGCACAGCCTCAGTCGATCTTATTCTGACTTCATGATGTGATTGCAAAGTAAATGCCTGTACGCGTCTTGTTTATTTGCCCTATTAGTTGGGAAGCTTAGGGAGATTTTAGTGCCCTATGGGCTGGAAATAGTGAGTTCCATCAGGCAACTCCTAATTATAGACCTGACACTTAGGCCTACTGCTATAGTAGTAGCAATTGTTGTAGTTTAACTCTAACGTTTCAATTACTCCCCTTATATCAAAAATATGTAAACATTGATTAATATATATATTTGCCAATTTACGCTGATAGTTCTTGACCTTCTCTTAGAGGGACATGTGAAAAAGGTTAGAGACTGTCCTAAACCTTGCTTGTGTTCTAGGACCACAGCCAGAGGCCTTTTACCGCAATTAAGCAAGTTCATATGGTATTAAAATTATTATTATAATGCTCAATTTAAAAATGTTGAAAGTTTCAGCTATGCCGTGTAACCTGCACAATTTTTTCCCCATGCAGTGTTAGTGGGGCTGGGCGCTCGTAAGCTTGTGCTTCGGCCCACTCCTTTTGAGCAGAACTTCAACTGCTCAAATAAACAAATACACTAAACTAAACTAATTATATGACCATGCCATGGCAGCTTTTATGCACAATATATGTCATCACAATATATGTCCTCCTTTGGTTTTACTTTTGTATTTAAAATGTCCTTGAGTGCAAATGTGTTGCTGTAGCTATATAGCTAAGAACCCACTGAAGGTTGAAAAGTAAAATAGATCCAGCGCACTGTTGAGACAATGGACATCCAGACTCTTAAAGTATCCAAAACTAAGAGCTTGTCAGCACAATATAGTCCCATTTATAATAACAGTGTTAATGTGACAGGTTATTGTCCCTGTGGGGAAATAGTCCTTTCCCTCAGCTGCCCTCATAAGGTCAAAGGTCACACTTTTATAGCTGCAGACTCACCACTGTCTCCCTCTCACAGACCTACTGCCTGTCAAGGCTCATCCAGTGGCAAAAAAGTAACCATAATGCTTTTAATTTAATTGTCTTACAAAACCAACAATTAAATCAAACCATGTTTCATCTCGGTCGCAAGTAACAACCAACATAAAGCTATAATAGGAAAGTAAAAAAAATAAAAAATAAAACGCTTTGATTTAATTGCTTCTAAAAAGTTTACTTTAACTTTGTACATATATGAATTATATATTTTTGATAAAAAAAATAAATATAACTTTTTTTTAGACTTTTTAATCTGCAGATTGAACAAGGGGTTATATAATGTTCTTTTATTGCTGTGGTCCCACACTGAAGCAGCAATTTAATTAAGTAATTAATTAAGCTAATGACATAGCTTAAAACAGGAGTTCCCAAACTTTACAGGCCGCGACCTCCAAAATCACTCAACAAACAACTCGGGACCCCCTTCCGTAAAAAGTAATTAGCATTTATGTTAATTTAAGGTGCAAACATTTATAATATAGTGTAATGATGTTAGTTTGGATACTGTATTTTACAGTATTTATTTTTGAAACAAAATTACATCAAATTCAATGTCAGAAATGTTACAAATACTGCCTCAGAATCATCTTGCGACCCCCACTTCAGTGTCCCGCAACCCCCCAGGGGGTCCCGACCCCCACTTTAGGAACCACTGGCTTAAAACACTGCGAAGCACTTTGGGTGACTTGTGTCATGTGAAAAGAGCTACAAATAAACTCCCATTCCATAGATAGAGGTAAAGTTCTATAGCAGTTTGACTCACTCATTTCACTTTTAGATAATATGGTTGGCACGGCAACAGTTTAAAATTGTTTGCCTCTATCTATGTCACTTCCTGTCAGTGTCCAATAAGGAAGTGAAACTATAAGCATCACATAAATGGACAAAAGCTAAAGAAAGCTGGTGAAAACATAATAAACTAAGTTTTAGCAAACATTTTGTCTAATGTGTCATAAGCACTTTACTGGTTCTCCTTTTTTATGTCGTACAGTATATTCTTGATGTTGATAACCATGCTTTCTGTCTGTCCCTGACTCTTTTTCACAGCATCTTTGCAGGGGTCAACCTGAGTGCTCTGTTTATTGATGATCTTGATTCCAGTCGTTGCTCGGGCATTGTGCATTTTTGCCATATCAGGTGTGTCCCATAAAAGTGGATCAAGCAGTGGAGGGTTTACAGAGTGCGGAGCACCAGGGAGGGGTGTGGAGGTGAAAGATTATCCTCCCCAAAAAGAGTGAGTGATGGCCCGGGGAGCATTAATGCACTCCCCGAGTTTCAAACGTGCACAGTTACAAAACACACATCTCTGTGCAGGCCATGTATCACGTCCGCTCATGAGAAAAGTTTAGCCCAAAGCTGGACATTTGAAAAGGTTCACCTGGGCTTTCGTCTCCGTTGCCTACTGTAAATTTAAACTCGACAAAGCAGACACACTTCATTCTGGTCGCATTAGGTTCTCTCCAATGGCTTTTCCAGCTTTGGTCACCTGACACCACCCCATTTAATCTGTCCACCAAGAAAAAGATTAACTACGCTGATGTTTATGATTTCACCGTGTGTAAGGGGGACAGGCTAAATAATGGAGAGCACAGTGGGAAAAAAACGGATCCAAATAATGCCCTTCATCACATGTTTACGAGGGTATAAACACGCAGAGAGCCCACACTGTAACACTGGTCAAATCACTGCTTTATTCTTTCATTTCATTCTTTACTCAAACACACAGCATTGATTGAATGCCAGGGTTTAAATATATGTTTATGCAAATCCAGAGTCATGATTTATATTGCAAAAGGGTCAGGTTAAGGACATTCCTTGCTTTTGGGTATAGTTTTAAACACAACTATTGTGATTCAAGAGCCAAGGATGTGCACATACATGCACAAATACAAATAATACATAAATAACAAACAAAAAAACACATAATGCAGCATTGGTTCAAATATAGATCATGTCTTTAATAACATTTGAATATTACTTTAGTGTCATGCACAAGAAAAAAGACATTGTGACAGAGAGAACTTGAAGATACGGAGGAACATGGAGAGTCGTGTGTATGGTTAAAGCAAGCACCTCTTATTTAATGGAGTGCAGCAGTTCAGATGATCTTGACACATGGCAGAAAATAAATCAGAAAGAGATGTTTATTATCATTGTTAACATGAAATGGTCAGAACTGACTTACACACCACAGCCACATATGTCAGTCTTCATGTACATCACCTATTCTTAGTTTTCCCATGCAACCAAACACAGTGGCAACATACTGACATGAAGTGATTTTAGTATTTACAGTACAACTCCTGAACTCAGTGGAAGTTTAAAAAAAATAGTAATATCCTTTAATTCATTACATTTTAGAGCAGGTATCTGTACTTTCATCTCCACAATATGTTTGAACTGGTTGCAAAGCGAGAGCATCTTGGTTGGAACATCTTTTTTGTGGATGCTCAGTGGGTGAAATAGCAGCTGCATCAGTAACATCAGAATAAAAGCGTCTGGAAACACCAGCAGCATTCAGTTTCTTCTGTTTGACCTGGTTTGAGAACAACAGCACAATTCTTCTTTCAATTTTTTTTCCAAATTACTTTTACAGTTTTAATTCAAAAATCTAAAAAATACTGTGCTGTACTTTTCCTCTTGATAATTTAACTTTTTCCTGTGTGTTTTTGCTTCTGCCCAAGTGAAATGCAACACATAATTTCAGAACAATGTAGGGCTGTTGCTGTATCAGTTGTAGTTTATGTTAACGTTGTTTTGAATTGTGCAAAGCGCAGCCGCACCTCAAAATAAATAAAAAGTAAAGACAGTTCTCCGACACGTGTATCGAGGGGGAAAGTGAAAGTTTCTGTTGTCTACTGCCATCTAGCGTTTGCATTGTGACATTGGACAAAATAAATTAGGGAAGAGTCAGGCGCTTTCATTTAAAGGGCCAGCACGCACCCGTTGTTTCCTTGGGCAAGACACGTCAGTCTCCCCTCCCTAGCTTCAGTGTGTACAGGAGAGTGTGTTGGTAAGTGCCATTTGTCTTGTATGTTTGTTATCATACACAGTCATTTCATTTAGAGTGAGTAAAAAGACATATAGTGAAAAAAAATATCATATTTATTCATTATTTATTCATTATTTATTCATTATTATGATTATTATGATTATTTATGTTACTATTTGTGTTTACGTTTTAGTGAAAGGACATCTGTCATTAATTTTGCCTGAAACATTCTGCAAGCTTTTACCTGCAGTATGTTGTTGAGTCAGCACGAGCTCAACGATGACCCCTGGTGGTTAAAACGAAACATTCGCTTGTGGAGTCTTTGATAATATTTGAAATGAAAATGATATCGGGGTATTATTAATTATTGCTCAACTATTATTCCAAACAATATTCTGAACTGTGCTACTGGTCTAATCATGATTTGTTCATGGATTTGAATGCTTTACCAGAGGGAGTGGGTGTAACTGAGGTGCAGGTTTGTTGCTGACAACATGGCATACAGTGCACAACATTGGCGGTTTCATGCGACATTGAATGGCTAAATACGCTTTCAATCTCACTACTCCTCTCACTTTATGTAAGGTCAGTAATGATTAAATAGCCGCACACAACCGCATAAAGCTCACTGACTTCCAAACAAAACACACTGAATAAGTGTTTTAATTCTCTGTGTGATGTAAACTTACTATCACCTGAGTTAAAGCCTATAGGTTACAGTTGAGTTATATCTTTTCTGTGACCGAGTCAAAGAATGAGTCACTCTTTCCCATCATTTTGAGTTCAGATCTGAAAAACAATTCACAGGTCCAAGTCATTGCCCGGATCAGTGAGAAGTTTAACCCCTCTAAACAACATCACTGAAGCCTTCTTGGATAAAAAAAAAAAAAAAAAAAAGATTATTTCTAATGTAGCTTAACAATGATGGTCTCTCTGAATCACACGTAAGATGTAAATATGTATTTGTGTTCGTTCTTCTTTACAGAGCTCAGCTGGGTTGCTCTCTGCGGCGTGTCCTTTCCCCTGCTCTTTTGGGAGCCTCTCGGTCCACTCTGAGGGGAGGAGGCAGTGCGGAGGACACGGCTGGTGCGCGCTTCAATAATGCATGTGTTTTGGACAGAGGGCATTTTCAAATAGGTGCTTTGAATATGTTCCACCAGCAACTCGTGTACAGGAAGCTATTAAAAATGAAAAAAGTGGTTGGACAAAAGACAAGGTTTGAGCCAGGGACCTCCAGAGCCCTGAGCTGGCTATTAACTAACAAGGTGCGTTTAGTGAGGTCCCAATTCACCAGTAAAAGCCTGTGTTGGAAACGTGGAATATTAAGGTGGAATTTTAATAAGGGGCAGTACATTTTTTGCAAGAACAAGTAAAACCTTTCAGCATGGTAAGAGGCTGAACAAAGATGTCCTATATATTTTTAGCAGCTATGAAACATTGTGTCGGGCTGAGTTCGCAGGAATTTGAAAGCTGAGAGTATGTTTAGCCTCTGCCTGTCTCTTGAAAGATTGCTGTATCTACATCTCACTGCAGGCAGTATAAATTGACTTTATGGACTCTGCATGTGACCCTGCGGTGAAACTGTTTTTAGAAGGTACAAATGCCAGTATGAAAAAGTTATTACTGGTCTGTTACATCCTGGACATGCACCACTCCAGATGGATTAACATGTTACTGTCCATTTGAACTGAAGCCTTCTCGGTTGCATGCTCACTTTAAGGCCCCTCCTCCTTGACCACTATCACAATAGGGGAAGTTAAATTCTAAAAGGTTGTCCACTACAGGATACCATTTTACCCCCTACACAACCTCCAGGCAGTCACTTGGCTCCCCAATGGCATCAGTAAAACCCAAAGTATTACTATTGAAAAATTAAACAGTGATCGGGGTTTCCATTACACTCTCTGGCGTCTGAATCCTTGATCTTGGACTAAATGGAGAAGCTGCCTCAGAGTCCCTACAACATTTGACTTTCACGCAATACATTTTTAATGGTGGGTCTGTGCAGTAAGGCTGACTGGCTGTAGCATTTCTTGTCCCATGTGGTGTGAGACCTATATGTTTGCTCTTCTACATAGGTCAGAAGTGCAAAGTATACTTCTTTTTTTACTCAAGCTCTAAAGTCAAGTAAATTGTGCAGTTAAGTGTTTTACTGTTACAATTTCGGTGTGGCTGGCACTCACATCAAGAAGATCTCTGGTTTGATTTCAGGTGTAGCAGTCCCAGTTAGCCCCTGCATGGATTAAACCCAGGTATAGTTTGGCCCAGGCCAGAGTATTATCCGGAGGATCCATGGTTCTGGGCTCTTTTAACTATGTGTTTAAGCAGAGTCCTGTTCTGTGACTTCTTTAAAGAGTAAATTGGTTAACATTTCAATGTGCAATAAAGACATGACAAACTTTTGGCGCCATTTCTGAGAAACATGTATGCTGGTTTAATTATACACAAGACCCGCTTGTCTGTATAAGACAGTGTTTTTGAATAGTTGTTTGTTATTTTACACCACAAATGTAACATAACGCAACATGCTTGGAATACATACAAAATGTGGAAAAATGTAGATTGTGTGTATAGCCTACATAATTCTTATTGTATAATCCGGCAAATATTACCCCTGGGTAATCACTGGCCTAGTCCATAATATGCCCCGGTATAGTCCGGACAGGGACGATCTCCACACCCTTAAAGATGAGCCCTGTGTGGCACTGCTCCTGAGAGCCTGCCCTTTGGGGTGAAATGCAGATAACATTCTGATGGGAACACAAAAGTTTTTATATATATATAAACGGGGGAAAAAATCTATAAAACCTACTGTAGTATAGTAGGCTAATTTATATAACCACCACTCTGACAATGAATGCACTCTAAAACTGCTGCTGTAATACCACACCATGCCACATTAAAAAAGGAATTTTTGCTGCAACAAAGCAACGAAAACGGAGTGAAAGAAATGACTGTTGTGAATCTGTTTTTGCACCTCCACTTCAGACTGCGAGAAACATACATTTACTCTTTCTGAGAGAAATGTATCAAAAACTGATGTTTGCGTTCATTCAGTTGCCCCATTTTCCGCTAGATGGCAGTATAAGAGCACGAGACTTTCCTCCTCTCGAGCCCCTCGTGTCCCCCTCCATGGCGCGAGTCCGTGTGCGCCGCTTCACAGACAACCAGCAATCCATCCGATAGCGCAGTAAACTGAGGCTGAACTGATAAGGATGAGCTGACCGTGCAATATTTGTTGACTGAACTTACACAAAAATGGGCGTTATCTCAACTGTGTAGCCTATGCCTTAACAGTGGCAGTATAATAAATGTGTTCATCAAGTTTAACATACAAAGCACGTATCTTTTAAAATCTTTATTTAGATGTTATATTGGACAGGGAAGTGGGGTTGGATATACATTGCTAATCTGAATAGAAGAAATCCCCATTGGGAATGTGCAGGTTATATAGGTTTAGTTCATTGTTTTATCGGGGCAACCATGAGCGCAATGGTATAGCCAACTTATATTAATTCCCATTAGGCAATGTTTTGTCTTCTGTTTTGTCTTTTGTTTTTTACAAATGTTATTATCGTTATCGGGCTATTAATATGTTCTCTCTCTGTGAATGAAATAATACAAGCAATGCTTTAATTGTAATCAAAGGTTACTTTACGCATGGCATTATCCTTCCACTGTTGTCGTCGGTGGCTGTATCCGTCTGTCGGGATATATGGTTTCCTTTTATTAGTGCCCAGTGTGTTATTCTCACTGAATACATAAGCAGGAGAGAGTGTAGAAGGCCTGAGAACGGCGTTAGAAAACACAGGTGCGGGGGCTCCATTTAAGCTGCTCAGCCCTCTGTCCACTCGGTGTGCACAAGGCGAGAGATCACAGCCTGGCCTCCACCACACCCCACCCTGCACACCCACATAATATATAGTGTGTGCGCGCGCAGGAATGGGGTGTTTGTGTTCGCTTGAGTAAGCTAGAGTTAGGTTGCTTTCATGCCATGCTTGTTTTAAAAGATGAGGATTGTGCAAGGGCAGTCTATACTAATAAGTATTAGGATGGGCTATTTCTTAGCCCCTCCCCTCGCTCAGACCTGGCCACAAGAGAGAATGATCTCATCGGTCTTCTCTGTGGTGTCTATCTAATGGAAGTGCCGTGACCTCTGTATGAATTAAATTCATAAAGGAAAAACGCACTGTGGATGTTACAGACAACACCTGGATGTTGTATATTTGATACTGTTATGCTAAAATATAGCTCAGCACATTCACGTTTCAGGTAGAAAGAAAAAAAAAGTTGAAAGGGAACGTGATCATTGAGTATAATTGGAGATTGAGAGAGCCCATGAAGTTTCACAAAGGTTAATGCTTTAATACGAACTTGGCACGATGATAAAACACAAAAAAAATGCTTTACGCAGCCTTACCTTACGAACAAGGCAGAGCATGGTGATGTGTGTCTTGTTCAGTGCTGCCCCGACGACAGACAGAGAGTCGAGGTGCTGGGGAGAAACTGCTGCTCTTTAGCTAATGCGTGAATACACTCCAAAAGAAAGTAATGGTCACGAAATCGGGGAAACCTGAGGAAAAGCAGTGAAGCAATGGCCTTTTTCTCACCAGCAAACTCCACTCAAAATACAGTATGTAAAAATGTATTTAAAAACAGTACAAAGTAAAAGTATGAACGTGTTATTCTTAGCCGTGCGTTTTTAATATTACGCAACGATTAAGGCTAATTGACCCTAAAAGCTCATCCACAAACACAGATACTTGTGGATTTGAAAGACAAAACATGAACACAGTGAATGAGAAAAACATGAGGCTCACTATTGTCGCGCTTCTCGCTTACTTGTGAAAGTATCACACACACGGATTACTCTTCGCTAAGTTCTTTTGTCTTGTGATCCATATTTGAACTGACAGATCACGAACAACAGCTCCTCCACTGTTAATGACCCCAGCCGGCAACAGATAGGCTCACACTTTTGACCACCTCCTCTCTGGCCTACATAATGCCTTCCCTACCTGTTTACACTGGTCCTGTGCGCCCTAATGTTGGCTAGAGTGGTTTTACGCACAACATAATTTAGATTGGTGTTTGTTTTTGTGGAGTAAAACTTCCATGCAAACACCCAGCGCTCCTTTTTTTTCCTTCTTTACCAGCATGCACATTTACTCTGTGTTTTTGATGCGAATGGATTTAATGAATACTGCGTAAATGAAGCCCATTCACGTCTTGTTTTGTATTCATGAGTCTCTTATCCGTGGCCCAATCTCTCACATAGAACTCTAATCCTCGTGTCCTCCATCACCGATAAAAATGCTCTTCAGTTTACGATTAATAATTAATTAATAATCAATCGTAGCCGAGACATGTCACAGCCAATGAACTTGTGGAGAAGTGGGGGGTACATGATAAGGGGCTACTGCTGGTGCGCAGGTTCCTATGTTGGCCCCTCGGTGCTCTTGATAGGGCCTATCTGTCTCTGGCAGGCCGCTTTAACACCCGAGATGGCTTTAGAATATCGCACAGATTGAGTTCATCTGCAGTGGACTGGCAGAAACAGCCCATTGAGCTTTGGTCGAAAAGAGGCATGCATGGAAATAGAATGAATTGAAACAAAGCTTTTTTATATATATTCAGGACACTTATCATGTAATTCAGGTTTGAAAAAGTATGATCGGGACTTCTTACTGAAATTGCATTGATAAACAGACATAATCCCAACGTATTTGGTTTGCGTAATTGCGCGTAACGGCTCAAAGCGAAATGATCACATTTAACATCAATATTTGGCCATTCTCTTACAGTAAAGGACTCAAATAAAAACTTTCCACGTGTTGTTGAAGCGTCCATAATCGTTTGCATAGTAAAAACGTTTAAATCGTGCGTAAAACAAGGACAGATCGCCCCATAATTCAGTCCAACATTTAGTTTAGAACAATGTTGGTGGCAAAAGTTTTGACCACAGCCAGTTCTTGTAACAGTCCTGTAGCAAATCATTCCTCCTCTGCGGAATAATTGGAGAGGGATTTAGAGATAGAAAGGACTGCTGGAGAGAAAGCCCTTTTGGAGGGGGAAATGGTTCTCTACCAAGGAAGAAAAGCTCTTTTCAACGGAATTCAATGAGAGCTTGGGACAGGGGAGGAGTTCCATCGTGATTAGCCCATTTAATGGCGCGTTTACTTAATTTCTGTATTCAGTGGCAGCAATAAACAAAAGGGAAATAGCACTGGCGTTGTTAAGTGTGCATGTCGGTGATATTTAAAAAGAAAAAAACGTAGAAATGTGTACAAAAAATACGATAGAGGCTATATGTTTTTTTTTAATGTTTGGATGATAATTAAGAGGTGCGTAAAAGACACTAAACTAAGAGACTTTCGATTAAAATAACTTTTAGATTTCAATGCAGTATAGCCTAAGCCGGTGATGAGCATAATGCACAATCCAATAATGAGCCACGGCCATGTGTTAAACCACTTCTCAACGTCCTCGTGTGCGTAATCGGATGGAAATACGGCACAACATGCAAACAAGGCAAAAGCAACAACAAAAAAGAGCACTGTATTTGAATTGGACTGGTATCAATGGGAACAGCGGAAAGAATAAAGCGTGATTTGGCATAATGTCTTCATGCAAACTAATGCTGAGATTGACGCGGGGCTGTTGTATGTTATCTCATACTTTCCAATTAAACATATCTTGCCATCTATTTTTAAACAAGACCAAGCAATCAACAACAACAACGACAAAAACACGCCTGGAGCAAAAACAATATTAGATTTGACAAATATTTTTTTATGTAGGAACACCAAGTCAAGAAAAGTGAGGGAGGGATAGAAAAGAGGATGAGACAATGGGTAGAGCGATTATTATGTACAGGCGTATTTCTACACGTATATTACAGGCTGGGAGAACGATCGCATTATTTAAGATATACATAATTCAATATAAAATTTTGAAAATAAAAATCTGATACAGTCATCGACATATTTTTTTTTTTTTTTGTTGAACATGTAGCCTACCCCACACAGGCAGTGACAGAAGAGTAGTAAAAAGGTGCTTCAAATGATTGTCTGATGAAAACAAAGTCAACAGTGGTGAGGTTTGCATCTGGCGTGTTTATGGTTCACCTTCGTCTTCACCGGTTTTGAACTGAGAAAAAATATATATAATGATAATAAAAAATAAAACAAAATCAAACTTAAAAAAAAAAAAAAAACACCAAGAAAAGCATGTTCCCTCGCGGTTCCAGTCTGACAAAAATGCGCGTAAACCAAGGTTTGTTGTCCTGGTACAAATGAGAGATAGAAAATAAAACATGCAATAAAGTCAATAGCGGTGACGGTGTGGGGGGTTAAAGGAGGGGGATCCTTTGAAAGCGCTTTAATAAAAAAAAAAAAGACGTGCTTTTATCTCTTTTTTTATTTTTAATATTTATATCAATCGGTCCTTTTCTCATCCGCGATAATTTAAGTCTTTTTTTTTTCTCTTTCTCAGGTCCATTTTTCCTGTTGTAAATATTTCTCTTTTTGTTTGTTTTGGGTGTTCCTTGCGCGTATCATACGTCGCACTCCGAGTCGCTGGATGTGACTGACAGGATGGACGTGCCCGTGTCCACGCGCTCTGTCATACTGGACACGCTGGTGGTGGGACTGGCCGCGGTGGACGGCGACTCTGCCGAGCTGTGAGGGGTGAGCCCGGCCTCCGAGAGGGACCTCATGCCGCTTGGTCCTATTGCTTGGTGCTGGAGCCTGGACAAGGAGCGGGAACGAGTGGAGGTCAGGGAAGAAGAAGAAGAAGAAGAAGAAGAAGAAGAAGAAGAAGAAGAAGAAGAAGAAGAAGAAGAAGAAGAAGAAGAAGAAGAAGAAGAAGAAGAAGAAGAAGAAAAAAAAAGCAAGGGTGAATTGACAGACATGGCAATTAGACCCAAGTGAACCCCCCTCTCTCAAAGCCTGGCGCAAAATAAGGGGTGCAAACTGGCCTTTTCTTTCCCAGTGGCGGCCCCATGCATGCAGGCTTTCAACAACAGCAGCTTTCAGCACAAAATACCCCACTATTAGACTTTCAAATTAACTTTTTATCCTTCGCTTTGCATTTTTGTATTATATTTGCATTGCTATTTACCATTATTTTTCAATGTGGTAACTAAAACATTTGCACAATTTGGTCTGTATTATGAGTCCATTTATTTCACCTTGTATTTTTTTTTTACTTTTTGTAATTCATTTTATCTTCAAAGTCAGATCGTCTAAATGCTCCATATTCAAGGCAGAAAAAAGAAAAAGGAAAAACAGAAATAATGTTCTTCCAAATATATTCCACACAGTCTGCCGTTGTTGGTGAGTTCCATGTTATTGCAATCATCCTAAATGTGTATCTCCAATCCACTCATCATAATAACTACACCACTGTGAGGTCCTGGAAATATATCTCGTCATTAAGCAAAAAGATTAGAGCACCGTTCATATGGCTTAGTCCTGGCCAGAGTCTTTTCTAATCAGTTATTGCATTTCTACGGAATGATACCACACTTAGTGATATGAATACAGCTCATGGCTTTAATCCGCGTGTTCGTTTTAGTTGGATAATATTAATATTTCCTTTATGCGTCGCTATTCTAAAATTATATTATTGGAGGTTTGGATTCTAAAATGATAGTTTAACTTCAGATTTAATTTTAATTATTAATATTATGGGTTAAACAATAATAGCGTGTTGTTATTTTTTACAACAATTCTACCTTTTTATATTCCACCACCCCAAAAATAAATAATATGGGCTAATTTCAGAGACTGTTTGCACAATGTAAACACTGTTGACATATTGTCTTAGTGTACATGATTAAAACACTGATCAATGGAACTGCTTTCCCAATATGCGTAAATAATGAGAATTGTGCTGTTGTTCTACATCTCACTTTTCATGTTGGATCTTTCTGATGATGTGAAACTACACCATAGACAAATAACGCTTTATTATTATCATTCATTTGTTTGATAGAGGACGGTTTGATAATAATATAAGATAGCATTTATTGGAGATATTTAACGAACAATCTTAATGTAACACCATGTATTAGCTATGGCTGCTGCACTTCGGAACATGTCAATACAGCCCTCTGTTGCCCCATGACGCACGGGGATTTCTCCCTGTTTATTTGATGGAAACACACTAATAGTACAGTTCCTGGATAAATCCATAACCGGGCTGTTGTAATGTATAAAGCGTGAAGTGAGACTGACCTGTTTTTGGCTGCGGCGGCTCTGTCTCGTTGCCTTCGGTTTTTAAACCAGTTTCCGACTTGTGTAGGAGTGAGTCCAGTGGCTTGCGCCAGTTCCCTTTTCTTACTGGGGTTTGGATACGGGTCCTGAAGGTACCACTCTCGCAGCAGACTTCGTGTCCTCTCTTTGAAACAGTGCGTCTTCTGCTCACCGTCCCAGATGGTTCGAGGCAGCGGAAACTTCTTCCGCACACGGTACTTGTCAACGGGTCCGAGTGGGCGCCCTCGGAGCTTTTCGGCCTCTTGATAGTGTGCTTCCAGCCACATGGCCTGCAGCTTGCCGTGAGAGTCTTTAGTGAATTTATGGTTCTCTAGGATGTGATAGAGGTCTCTGAAATTCCCCGTGTGAAAGGCGACTACGGCCCGAGCGCGCAGGATGGACTCGTGTTTGTTGATAGCTTCGCATGCTCCCGGAGCCACGGGTAGAGACCAGAGAAAACGGCCCAGCCGCTCGATGTCCCCGGTCTCCTCCAGCGTCTCGCAGACGCTCGCCACCTGCTCCGGGGAGAAGTTGAGAGTCGGCAGTTGAAACATGGACAAGTCTTCTGGAGACCTGGCGGTGGGAGCGCTGTTCGCCAGGAGCAGAGGGCGATCAGCGAAGTTTGGCAGGAAGAAATGGGAGGGATAAAGCTCTAAAGGCGATCTGAAAACCATGGAAATGACCTGAGAGAGAAAGAAATTATCGAGAAAAAGGAAAACCGAAAAAATACGGCTAGTAAAAAAGGTTGAATGATTCAATGGCTATCGCCTAATGACACCAGCCTCATAATATCTCCCCCCTAAATCCGCCGTTGAGTGTAGCATTGAAACATTTTGTTTCCCTTTTCTATTGGTCTTCTTGGTGTCGTTGTAGCGTTGTCATGGCAGCCCTGCCAATCACTGTCAAGCGTGCCAATCATTAGCCAGTACGTAGCGCGAGGCTTTCACCACTTGTGCAGCACGCACAGGGGGTTATCGGAGTCTCGGATCTCTACAGCAACCCTCCCACCGCAGCGCGCGCATCAGCCACAAGCCAATGCTCGCTATCTGCTGAATGGAATGAGCAATTAGAGGGAGGAATATTATTGCGATCTTAACGAGGCTCGTTAATGCTAAAGGAGATATAGACTAGATACGTAGCGGAGTAGGAGGGTGAGAGCATGGCTTTAAAGGGACGCTTGAAAACTACAGTTTGCAGTTAAATTTGTATTTAGATGCAAATGTATCAATACTTGAATTTTTGTACTTGGTTTTACTTTGACAAGTTACATGCTATTCTATTTAAAATGGCAGGTTTAAGGTTTGTTTTTGATGGATTTTTCTTTTGCCATGTAACAGTTTTGTCCTGCTTCTTACTCTGTATTTCGGTGTTGCGCACGGACCACAGCGTGGTGGCTGCGCCGCTGCTGTCCCAGGCACAGCCTCTGGGGCGCAGCCCTTGCCCCACACCTCATTTCAGTCATCTAAATATGTTGTTCCAAGCCATTATCGGTGTCACGCGCTGAGTTGATTAAAGACAGATCATAGAGGTTTAGTTAGAAAACTGATTTGCCATCGGCATTGGTTTTTGAAGCTACCCATTTGTCAGTGTGGTTTGATAGAAAGGTCGGCCCTCTAATTAATACCATTAATATTGGAATTGCAATCAAATGGTTGCATGAAAGCTTCTTGGGGACATAAAAGCAGTCCGGTGCATTTGATCTGGTGTAAGGACACGATCAATGTCCACATTCAGTCACAGGACTCGACTTAAGAGTGGTAACCGCCGCGGTGTGATTTTCATGTTTATGGGTAAAGTGGTTTCATATTTAGACAGGGCTTACGGGGTGTTAAAATAGTGCGAGTTCAATACGAGGAGAACAGGGCCTACATTGTGAAATGGCCATGTACAAGACGTAGCATCTAGACTTCTCTTAATCCTTCTTCAATAAAGCTGACATAATGATCCTAAGCCCCTTTGCACAAAATCATTCAGGAATTCTAAACTTTTCTTTCTGTCGCGCACTTTTACGCACTCTCGCCTTATACATAAACGGACCACCAGCCTGAAACCTATAGAGCAGTGAGTATCCGTTATTTATATAACTTGTTTAATTAGACTTTTAACTGTTCTGTTGTACAATTTCTTTATACATATAGGCCTACACACTTTACACATGAAATGAGTGTGAGTATGTGTGTGCGCGTGTGTGTGTGTGTGTGTGTGTGCGCGCGCGCGCGCGTGTGTGCGTGTGTGTGTGTGTGTGTGTGTGTGTGTGTGTGTCTACTGTCCACTGTAGGTGCGGAAATCAGAGACATGTCGTGGTGATCTCATTGAAGGGTCAGAAGTTTGTGTCTTTTAGAGTGTGAAGCTGTGTCTCAGGATCAAACCTGTCCGCGCATGGCGCTAAACGAGAACTAATTCCGAGTGGCACTTGAATTGGTTTTGTTGTAAAGGGCCGTGGACTGGAAGTAAAAGCTGGGTTTTCGGTGTCTGTCTCCCCCGGTCCATGCTGCTGACTTTACGCACAAGCCTGGTTTTCCAGAGGAGAGCCAGTAAAGCCAGGTGCCGATTGGACTGGTTAGGTTGATTGATGACCAGTCAAGGTTGCAGGTACAGGTCTATAATTTCCGTGTGGGGGTCTGACTAACCCACAGGCAATTCGGAAATCACTTCTCGAAGGGACCACAGCTGAAATGTAAAACCTGAATGGGGATTGAAAGAAAACCCACGGCGGATTCACATTCTTGTACATGGCCTTTGTTTACGTTAAGCATGTAATTAACACCCCCAAACAAGTTTTTTCACCTGCCGTAATTGTGTGTTTATCCGAGGACTTGCTGAATGTTCGGAGCAGCGGGAGACAGCGCTCTGAATGCACATCGAGCTTTTACTTGCAGCTTCGTTTATTCGCAGCCTAAGTCCAAACCGGAGACAACAAAAACAGCTTTACATACACAAAGTGGGGTGGGGTGGGGGGAATTAAACGCGTTCCACTTGCAGGAAAAACTATAGCCTATCACTTAATGTTTATTTCGTATTTTTTTTAATTAATGTTTATATATTTAAGTTGTAAAAGCCTGCAATGATTCAAAAGGAGACCTAACTGCAATTCTTTATTTGTTTTATTATCTTGTCCCATTAAGCCCCGCAAATAAACAAAGCAGATGTTACGTCATGTGGCGAGGAGAGAGAGAGAGGGGGCTGAGAGGAGCGGACAGATGGCAGAAAGAAAAGGTGTTGACTCTAAAAGGTACCAGAGAAAAGTTCTGGTTTTGTTTTAAGCCTCCCTCATTGACCCCGGCTTGTCAGAGGCAGGTCACACAGCAGCGCACACCTCCATGGCGCACAGTGACGACTCCGGCGCCCTGCTCCATCCCGGACTCGCAGCGCACGGACACGACGAGGACCGAAACTGGTGCGTAAAAGAAGGGTTTCTAGTTGCCGCTTTTACATAAAATGAGCGAATTGTAAAGAATGATTGTATGCATTTGTGTTTTTTAATCCTGTATTCATTTAATGTTTTCATTGCATCAATATTGTTTTTTTCTTCGTAACGCTTTCCTCATAAAACAAAAGTAATTACCGTTATTTAAGGTGTATTTTTAGTCTTCATCGCTTTGTGCCCTTCGCAGAGACGACAGTTGCTTCACTATTCACCGCTTTCTCACCGTCCGTGTGCAGCCCCTATAAGTTAACGGGACGTATCGATAATAATGCCTGGTTATCTCTCCACACGCTGCATTTATCGTTTAGACGCCCAACGTTTAAGTCCGGCGGCATCTTTTACGCACCCCCGGTCTGCGTCTGACTTGTGCCTTTGCAAAAACACGTGTGATGCGTGTGACCAGGCGCGCAAGTCCGCTCGTCCCACTCTGCTCGGGCCGTGGTGCAGACGCTCGCTGCTGCTACACTGTAAAAATATCACTGTTTCACAGAGATCCCACTGAGGGGGTGCAGGGAAAAATAGTAAAATCCGTAAAAAGACAAATTATCTAGAGGCCTCTTCATACGCACACGGATCGGATTCTATTGACAAGAAGTGGTGGGTTATTAGCCTAATTTACCATATATTCAAATAGATATTGAATAGTGAATTGATTTATCATGGCATCCGTGATTTTAAAAGGGAGATGGGCAAAACTGCAACTATTAGCTCTTTCTTTCTTTTTCTTTTTTTTTTTTTTGCAGTGCTTTCCATTTTGATGAGGAAATTGTACAGACTTTCTCAATCGCATTTGTCACTGCATTCTTTCAGTAACTGTTAAAGTCTATTTGAAAGCTTCTAACCAGCTGTTTCTCACATCAGGCATATTGGCTTTGGCAGGTGCACCACTGAGAGAGCGCTGCAGCATCTTGTGTGTCATGGTTGATTTAACGCACTAAAAATAAAAGACACAGCGATTTAACAATATATATATATAATGTCAATTTTAACAGAATTCTTTCCCAATTGTTTTTCTTCCAGCTCTGTCCCCTCTTTTCTTTTATTGTGTGCTCTCATTAGGGGGACTTCCTGGCAGGACTCGGAGCTTGTATCGGAGCTGTCCAATCAGTGTATTTACACGGGTTGTTAGCGACAGTTAATGAGGGCTCCTCCCCAGGCCGCTAGAGAAAG
Organism: Proterorhinus semilunaris; assembly: GCA_021464625.1. Classification (NCBI taxonomy): domain Eukaryota; kingdom Metazoa; phylum Chordata; class Actinopteri; order Gobiiformes; family Gobiidae; genus Proterorhinus; species Proterorhinus semilunaris. Next base: position 20,562,036 of record CM038357.1, read on the forward strand.
GCGCGATTTACCTTGTGTCAACTCGTTACTTCTAATGAACCTCCTGCAAAAGCTTCTTCGCTCTCAATGGAATCGTGCGTCCGGATCCAGAACAGGGGGCGTTGCAGCGGCCTCTCTCACCCCTTTCCTCTTGCTCTCTTCGAATGGTCAGAAACGATTAAGTGAGTGCACGTGATACCTATATTTAGCAAAAACTTATATTAGACTATAATATATTTTTCACACTGAAAAAAATGTCCTTGCAGAACTGTGCAGAACATGAACAATTAGTCACGTTAGTGCAGAATTGTGCCTCAGCCCGCTACACTATGGCCAGTCAGTGTGTTTTTGTTTGCGACCATATCAAAAACCTGTCCCTGTTGTTTGATGAATGAGACTTGACATGTCATCGTATTGCCTTGGTATAAATTCACTTCACTATAATCCCTCACCAACCCCCATCCCTCATTACTGTTGACCACTCGCTGGCCTCGGTGTGGGTTGTTGAGCAGCATCAGCAACACATCACTGCGCCTCTATTGTTTAAACTCGAGGAGTTTGGTAGATCACTGAAGTATAAACTCCCCTCCGTTTCCTCTCACCCCAAGTCCAAGACACCCAAAAATCTATTTTTTATTTCCTTTTCTTTGGCTGTAGGTTTCTTTAACAGGTGGAAAGTGGAAAAAAGATCCGCACAACTGAAAAAATGCTCACTAGTTTTTATTGCTCACACCAGAGTTACGTTTCGGGGTCTTCATCAGACTAGTCTCAGGTAATAGCAGTAATACCAGCAATACAAACTGGTGAGCATTTTTCAGTTGTGCGGATCTTTTTTCCACTTTCCACTGTACGTTTTGGATCCAGCCCACTGGTTTAGTACGTCGGATGTGCGTGTCTCTCCTCCTCAATTGTTGATTCTTTAACAGGTGGCCATAGACAGAGATAACAACTGCGGTTAAAAATAGTTGAAATTCTGCATTTGTTATGCAAACCGTGGAAGAACAGAAGTAACAATAACTTATCTCAAATACAACAATTTATATAGCCCAATTGCAGTGCTTTGCAGACCTAAATCCACAAATGCACCTCCTGTTTAAGCCTGTCATGTCAGTGTGATAGCGAGCCATATACCGCATGGTCCCAGTGGAGGTGCTGCACGGTGTGACTCGACCATGGCTGGAGGAGCCCTGCTCACTCTTCCAGGTAGATGACTTGATCTGGAGACAGACGATGAGCAGTGTAATGTGCCCCGGGGTTTACATATGATGCTCACCTCCCACCTCTTTAACCCACACGTGTGAACTACTGTTGCTTGCAGGATTCGTGTAGCCCAAATGAGTCTCTAAAATGTTGACATTATGTAACAATGGTCACTGCGAAATCAACAGAATGACGGACAGGATTTTTCCAAGAAAATATTATATTTGGGATTTGACTGTCAAGGCTGGTTAAACACGACGATTTTTACACAGGAGGAGGAGAGGGTTAGACGGGCCTTTAGCCCGATGTCAGATGCACTGACAAGCCACAATTAGTCTGGTTGACACGCGCTAATGTGGAATACGAATGTCACAGCGTGCGTAACACCCGGGTTTTATTTTATGCCCAAAACCTGCAGCTTTCCACAATATATAGTTTATCAACTTTATATTGTTTGTTTGGTGTGAAATGAAGATACAAGAGAGTGTGTAATGTAAGTGATAAAATCGACATGTAGTTTAAGTAGGTTAAGTAACAAAATGTTAAACATGGTTTGTGTCAAGACTAAAATGAACCATATACAAAGTTAGTTAATGATTATTTTCATATTTTATATTTAGCTTAGCCTTAATGTGCCATTTCCTTTTCTCCCAAACTGTCTGGATAAAACCATTTTCAATGTTTACTTTTATAAAGTGACGACTGCCTTCTGGATCCAAAATTATGGCAACTATACGCCATTTGGATGATCCTTTCTTGCAATGCGGTGACTGACCACTGCAGGGCCACAGTATCAGTAGGTTACTTTGGATCACGCTTGGTAGCCCAGTACACACGCCCACAGCCTGCTACTGAAACCATAATGTTTTCAATCGCATGTGGTTCACAGTAATACCGCTGGAACCATCGGAGCATGTGCGCAACCTTCAGTGCGCGTATGGTCCATAGAAAATAGCAATAGCTATTGTAATATTCAAGATAGTGAATTTAAACTTGACTGATGACTCACTTGATTGAAATATATCATTGAAATGCTTTATTTATTATTTGAAGTGTATGATTATCTTTGTGTGGCAGATGTCAAAGCGCAATGGAGATGTTTATGTTTGAATGATTTGAGTAGCCATTATCCTGGTGCGCATCAAACATTCATGTGCGGCAGCTGTACTTGTGCCGCGTCTCCTGTGGCCGCTTCATTTCTCTTCTTAACCTTTCCACCCAGTTAACCTGTTATCTGTGGCCTACACTCAGTAGCGAGTTATAACAGAGAGGCCTGAAGCCTTTAAAGGATGAACCGTGACCCCCAATGTGTTTTATCTGCGTATTAAACTAAATACAGTAGATCAACTTAAAAGGCAGCCAATAAGAATCTAAAGTCACCACTCTGATGAAATAACGAGTTATAATAGGCAATACCTAAATAGCTTATCACTTTCAATGGTCTGAATAGTAGGTCTTTCTTAAGACCTACATCGACTAGCCTAGTAGCCAAGCGTTTATTCTGTTTCTAGAAGTGACCGTTCACTGTTTCATACATAGAATCGCTCTCTCGCAGAGGCTGTAATATTTCCTCGTGCGCCCTGCTCTGTGTAAACACGGTGCTTTTCATTCTTTGACCCATCCATGAACAGCACGGCGCAGACCTCACTGCGGCCCTGCACGCCCTCCATACAATACGGACGCGTGAGAGCAAGTGTGCACGCGGTGGTATGTGGGCTAAATGTCACACAGAGGTAATGGGAAGTAGTCGGAAGGTGAGGTCTCGGGTTCACGGCGGGGTTAAAGACGGCCGTGCGCAGCCCTTGTTTGCTTCTTTTCCACAAGTCCACTTCCTTCCACAGCGTCCAGCCGCTCACACCCGGCTGACACTGCGCACGCCCTGTTTGTTTTTCTGCGGTTATAAATGAAAACTTCCCTCGGCAGGAAAACAAGCAGCATCTCCACGTCACTGTGCGCGAGGGGAGCACTCTGTGTCCCACCTTGCTCCAACACAAACCTTTGTGTTACAACGTCTATGTCAGGACTATTTATATCTAGACATCTCACAAAGGGCTTTTTCAACACTGTCCTTTACATTTGAATGTTACCATTTCTTGCTTTCTGAAATATTAGCTTACAGTAAATTTGTTATGTCTTATTGTTTTATGTCAGAGTTGTAATACAATTCTGAGTTTAACATGAAAATAAAGACTCTTTTGAATTCAATTATTGTGATGCCGTTTCATTTATTATGCAAGTACAAGGTTCAACTGTTATCCAGTGTGCCATCCATCCATATATATATATATATATATATATATATATATATATATATATATATATATATATATATATGTATATGGTCCAGTTAGTCTTCATCTCCCTCTGTCTTTTTGTGTCTCACTTCCTGCCTCTTTTGTGTGCTCATACACATTCACACAGGGGACAAGAGACAGTTCTTGGTCGGCTGCCTATCTGTTCCTCACCATGGCGCCGCTGAGACCATAGCACACACAGTATTTAGTCACATTGAAGGGGAACGCTTGCCGTGTTATTCAGACAGGTAGACAGCTGTAATTTTTTCTGTTTCGTCTGTAACCAAATTAAAAATCAATAATAATCAATTGGTGTCATCCATATTGCCTGCACCAGACATGTCCCTCTCTGTTCTGACCCATGGTTCATTTATGTAGCACCACTTCACCTTGAGCAGGCTGCTTCCCCTTGAAGATGAGGAAGGTCCAGTCTGCCTCATGTGTCGTGGTGCAGCTACGGAAATGAAACGATCACACACACGACCATCCTCGCTTTTGTGCAATTCTTTCCCGTGAGGATGAGCTCACCAAAGAGCATGCCTGCACCAGTGCATGTGGCAGAGGAACAGGCAGTGAATAAAGCCGTCACCCTCTGAAAACAGAGCTGTAAACCTGTCTGTTAGAGACTGAACAGTGGAGTTTAATTACTGTTTTACTACTGTACAAACAATTTCAAATCTAGCCAAACATGAGATATTCATAAATATTCCCAGTAATTTGTAAAGCCAAATTAGACACTATATGCAGTGACAAGATGATTAATTTTATATTCAGTAAGCACATGTTTTTGAGAATATGTTTAATCAAAGTCCCAAACTGAAAGGTATATGTAGTTGTAATGTTTATGTTGTAATGTTTTATTAATGGTGCATAATTTTAAAAGTGACTGTAATCAACATTTACTTGACACTAGAGATGACACAAATAAAATCTTAGCATTTTTCGCATTTTGATTGCCTAATTTTCCAGCAGTTCATGTAAACTCTCTTTCGAGAACAGTTCTTGGTCTTCAATAACAATTCATTTACATATTTATTATTACTATATATAAAGGATTAGGTGCAAGGTCTCATATACTTCACATCACATACATATGTTCCACTCCAGCCTCCAACCTTTCTTGTATACATTTAAATGTTCATTCAATTTGCACCAAGGGTTTGAGAGCGATACCGTGCCAGTTTCTGTTTGGGTTCATGTGAATGAATTGCCAATAAAATCTTAAATAATTCTGCAGAATTCTCCAGCACACTGAAACTATTATAATCTGGCAACAAATTATTTTACAAAAACATAGCTCACCTGGGATTTACAGATTATTATTAATAATAATAATAATAATAATAATTATTATTATTATTATTATTATTATTATTATTATAATAATAATAATTTAAAAAAACTTTAACTCAACTATTATGGGGGAATAACCATGAATATTATTGCGGTTTGTCTGGATAAAGACTGAAGTGTACCCAACATAAAAGATGTATTAATGCTACAATCACGAAATACTATTTTAGGATTATTCTTTTTTTCAACAAACAATGATCAGCAAACGTAGGCTTTGATTAATTTTCTAACTTGTTGCGATAAATGCACACATTGCGTTTTCATTATTTTTCATAATGTTGAGCAGTGTCTGTATTTTCCACAACTGTTTATGGCAATGCAGTACAGTACAAAACCATGTATTTATATTTCTATCAAACTGTGTCATAACAAGACTTCTAAAAAATACAACGTCTGGCCCAAAACAAGGCTAAACTGAAACTAAATTAGGAAAATCATGAGCCATTGCCTAATTCATAGTCACCGTGGGTTTTGTTGTAGGCTGTACAAGCAAGAAAGGTGTGAAACTCAGTCAGGTGATCAGTGATTTTGCGATATATTGAGGCCTCTTGCGGTATTGGCTACACTCAATGATTTGAATATATAATTATGCAGCCTTGAAATAGTACAATATATAATTATCCAATTGGGTTTGAATTCTTCTATCATACTACTAACTTGGCCACTCATCTCTTGAGTTAACCAAACATCAACATAGGCTACCTTTAAAAATGCTAACACTATCGTTCTAATTATTGACGTCTGTGCGAGTTAGTAGATGTTGAAGGAATGCTGGCGCTGAAAATGGTATAAAATTGTAAGTTTAGTACCAAGACACATCCAAGGGTGTGTTTAAAATCCAATTCTACTCAGTTTGGTATTTCATCATAAATCTCCCCCAAATGAGACGACTCAAAGTGAGTAAACAGCCGGGGATATTAGAGAGAAGAATGCTCCATTGTTCGCATCTGTAAAAAGACACTCCGAACACGACGAGCCCAGAGAGAGAATAACATTGTCTAATCGATTGTTTACCTGATAATAGCCGCGCTCTTACTTAGTGAACACTACCTGTGTGAATGAGGCTCTCCCGCCACTCCGGAGGCAACAGAATAAACACACTCATCATTTGATTTTGTTATTTCTAAATGATCGCGGGCGTTAATATGCGACAGACAGACAGAGAGAGAGGGAGGGAGAGAGCGGCCTGTGGCAGATGAGCGTTAACAAAAGTGCCTGAGTTGGAATATTCTTAGAACAACTGTATCCGTTGTTGTGCTAATCCTAAATGAAATATGTATTCAGTAAAAGGATTAGGGCGTCCAGTGTCATAAAAGAAACCACTTACCAGCACCAAAGGTAATTTGTAACCTTAGCAACTGCTTGTGGAAATGAATGGGGGATTAGGATTGGCTGGAGCCAGCGTTGTCCTCGCCGAGTCACAACAGTCCGCACACACATCGAAATGTTTTGTTCACTGTAAATTGTAAAAAAAAAAAGAAACAACAAATTCATGCAAACTGAGCACATAACGCGAAAAGACAATATTGGGAAAGTTGAAAAGTAAGTTTGAAATGTCGGCAGAAATATAACAAGGGCAAGTGAAGAATTAATATTTGAATGGAGCTCGAGATTGTGTCGTCCAAACCTCGAAGTGTTCTGGGTGCATTCAGAAACAGAAAGAAGATTTTACAATGTTCAATACTGGAGTTCAGATAAAAGCAACGGAACGGAGCTGTTTGGTCTCTTTTGACAACTTTTTCATGTTCGCGAACGCTAAACTATGTCGTGTCTAAGGGCTTGTTTCTATGATAATGTTCACTTCATGACATTGGATACTGAACCCTCCAGGTTTAAGCCTCATAGTGCAAGGAGTTTAAATCTCGAAAGTGGGTTAAGTTTGTATTTGCATAGCTGTCAAGATTCTGAGTGGCGTTGTGTGAGTGTGTTCCAAAGCATCAGGCCTCTTAAGAATGAAAGGCGTAAACCGCTCTTACAAGTTCTCACATTACACCTAATGATCCCAGTCTCAGATCAGAATAATGGGTTGAGCATTTATACGGAAAGACAACACACAGCGGTTCAGATGGGTGTCACGACGAGTTATGTAAAGGACTTTGAAAACAGAAAATACTTTTCTCATGGAAAGTACGATAAGGAAAAGGCATCGGCGAACAGAAGTCGTGACATATAATGACATGAGGGTTGTCCTTTCTTTTGTTCCTTAAAATGTGCTGTGTGTTCTGAAGCATTTGTAGGAGGCAAAAAGGAGGGATTATGTTTGAAATGAGACTTCTGTCTGGTTGAACTGCCTTGCTGGAGACATCTCAAATAGCTAATTGCTTAATCATGTGGAAGTGACAATGGCCCAACCTGGTTTCTCATCGGTTCCTAATCCTTTGCGTGGCTGTATATGTATATCTGTCTCTGCATGTGACTCATCATCTTTCTGTCACTCCTCTGTAAGTGTGTGTAAGTGTGGAGAGGCTATTAAAGCGGCGGCAAATGGCTTCTCAGGTGACATTTGCTGACATTCAAGGAAGTGCATTTATCAGCGTACTCCAGTTCACCTTGGTGAATGAAATCCATTTGTGCTGCTGTGATGGCCCGGTGGCCTCCATCTCTCCATCCCTGTCCCTAAATGGATGCCCGGTGTACAGGGAAATGGCAAGGTGGCGCACGGCTTCTCAGCTGCTCTCAAATGTCACGGAGGGGGGAGGGGAGGGTGGGGTGGGGGGGAATCTTTAATGGGCTAAGTGTAGCCTTTCTAGCCCCAACTTGTCAGGTAATCAGAAATCTCTGACACATACATACACACTCGCTGTTTGTTCCTACCAACCTTTTCCTCATTGCTGTGCTCCCTGGGGCCATGACACACCACTAATTACCTGTTATACCAATCAGAGGGGAGGATGGCATGAGAGGGAAGATAGCTTTTAGGTAGGGCGGATATCACAGCCTCCTCCTTTGTGCTTCATTCAGACATATTTTTGGCCACCATTGTTTTATTTTTTTTTATTCATCGAAGAGAAAACTCAATGGCACCCGAGTCACCTGGAACATGACACCCTTTTTCTTTTCTTTTTTTATAGATGGGTGATTTTCATGTAAGTGAGGGGATTTCTTTCTCTGTGCCAGCTGGATCCGGAGCAAAGCCGCTGTCAACTGTCAGCGATTTTCTCCGGTAAACGCACACGGAGTCACTGTGCAGGCCAGCTCCCGAGTTATTTACATAGAGTCCACTTAATTCACTGTTAGGCTGAATTAAAATGTCAAATGCAACAGTAAAGAGGTAATTGCTTGTGTGAGATCTTTAAAGGCCCTATACCTGTTTTATTTGCTAACAGGCGACGTAAGTGGGAGCACGTACATTTGAAACTGTTAGTTGTGGTGCTAAACTTATTTGTTGCTATCCCAATGCATTTCTCACACCCCAGTTCTTTATGGGGTGAGTTCATGAGCCATGTTTCACGAGTTACAGGGAATCACTGCAAAGTAAACGACAGCTAGCTGCTAGTTCATCACCACAGATCAAAAGACTTTAGAATTAGATGCACAACTCACAAGATCTTTATTTTCATAGTATGTCAACTTTTACAAATTACTCAAGGACAAAACTAATGCTGTTTAACTAAAATAAGAATCTGGCAGGGCTTTTTAGTGCAAATAGCATAATTGGAGAAGCATATGATAGTCGTACATTTGAAGGACAGGACAGTTTGTGGTCATGTGTTCCCGCCAGAGGTGTCTGTTTCCCCCTGTGGGTGTCGGCTGATTGACAGGAGAACTGCAAAGCAATGAGTGCACACTAAACAGCACTCAAGAATACAGAAAGAAAAAGAGCTGACGATAACAAATGAACACAACACAAATTCAGATTGCGATTGTGTCGTTTTCATTTTTCATTTAATGCAACATTTAACCAATTTAAAAAGTAAAATGAATGGCACAGCATTACAAGGTCAGATCACAATTCAATGGTATATGGTCCTATTGTTCACTCTCTGTGACCCCACAGCAGTCAAGTTGTTTTTTCAAATATTAAAATGTATAATATTGATTTGACTAATGTCACTTGGCAGATCCCTATAACATTCAATTTATAACAATTGATCTAAAATGTAATAAATCCAAAGCTTAAATACCACCAAATAATGACTTTTCCCAATCAGTTGGGTTCACGTTCTAGAAGATTTCGAAATCTCACACTGAGGGCAGGTATCTATATGTAAATACAGGGTGTTTAAAAGAAATATCCAAATAGGAAATCCATAAACTGATGATCATTTTCTGAGGCTGTTTTTAGTATGTTATCAGTAATTAATTTGTGCTGAAATTGCGGACATTAAACTTTGTGCCAGTTTTTTGTTTCACGTGGATAGGCCTGGTAATTACAGAGACAAAAAAAATCATTAGGACATCTGCAATATAAAATGAAAAGAACATTTTCACATTCTTAGATGCGCTTCTCCACAGTTTCACACTGTGTGCTCTTCAGAATGAACTCTTACATTTCCGTTCTATAGATCCTCTCCCAGGAAGTGTGTGCTGAGAAAGTTACTTTGACACAAGAAAGACAAGTACTGCTATTAAATTCTGAAAGCTACTATTACCCACTGAAGTAATTTTATTTCTCTCGTATTTTGCCATGATTATATTTAGTCCTCATATGTAATAACTTTTTAACATAATACTTTTTTGACAGGCTTCAAATTTGTGCACTTACGTTGTGATTAAAATGCTAATATCCAGCGGCGAGGTAGTTTGCCACTCTCCAGAGTGCTTTGTACATGGACAATGGCCCAGGTCAGTGCGGTGAGGCAGGCGGGAGGAAAGCCGATTGTTGGGAGAGGTGCGGAGGCCAGGGGCAAGCCATATATGTCATCCAACAATGCAGACGCACGACGACACGCACAAAAATGTCCAAAAATAAGACCACCAGTGGAAAAGTAGAAATGAGGAAGCGAGATGACGCAAAAAAGGATACAGGAAATATGACAAGAAGAATAAGCGCCCAGGAAAGAGTCGAACACACCCACAAAAATAATGGATCTGACCTTTTCAAGGCATAAAGAAGATTTTCAGATTGTCTTTTTATGTAAACCACATGCCCTATTCTCCACCAGCATTATTTAGACAATACAACATTATCTGAGTGACATGGGACTGGGGTAATTGTGGCTGCTTTGTCAAGAAAACGAAGTAATACTTAATTTGCATTCCCAGCTTTGCTATTACACTAAAACACATAATTGCTTTTAAATGTTATGTTTGGAATGTTATGTTAAAAATGGCTTGACACAACCCGAGGCGACCCTTGAGCCTTTTCTCTCTTTCACCAAGACATGCAGATAATGTCTGCAAGTAAGGAATATGTCATATTTTAAGGCATTAAAGGCAGAGGATGTGGAATGTTATATTCGTTCTGAAAAGCTCAAAAGTGGGCCATAGAAGCAAAAATAATATTCATTTTGGCAATCTAGACTAATTTATTGAAAATTGTATCAAGGGATTTTGCCCTATTTTGGGTTATTTCTTGTTTAGAACTTTATTTTCATGGTTTATTCTTATTTTAGTCCAGGTTTAGACCTACTTCAAAACTTGAGTTGGAATGGTTACGTGATAGACCAGGTTTAGATGCTCAAAATATCACAAATTGTTTTTTTGTGTTTTTAAGGTGTATGTGTTGGTATTTATATACAAAACATTTCACAGTAAATGTTGTGTTTAATGGAACTACCTTTAAACTGTCCATGGCTGAAAATCATGGTGTGTTTTTTGTTCTATGCTCTATGTGATGTGGCACCTGCTGCAGAAGGCCTACTCAAAACAATTAAACTGGGAGACTATACTATAGATGGAAAAGACTTGCCCTGTATATATTTACTGTATGTACCTGTTGTCTTGATAAAACAGAACCCCTATCTCTCCAGGCCACTCATGTTTGTTATTTAGCGACAGTGCAGTGAATGAGTTTTCTATTTATTCTGTCAGTCCTACGCACTGCTGTTCCAGAGACCCTTTAAAAGTCACCCTTTTCTTCTTCCCCATATTCCAGCCTTTTATTAGCGCTTGGCCTATTTTATTGATAAGCGAGTTTTCATTCAGCCGAACATGGGCCGCCACACAAAGACTTGAGAACTGACAGCGACCTTTGGGGTCACACATCATTTGAGAGAAATAATTCCATTTTTCCCTGAATGGCGCCGTAAAGATGCAGGGCTCATGCTGGTACCACAACAAAACTACGTAGTGAGAAAGGAAAAAAAACAAAACGTGGCGACAACTTCCTTTATCGGTTCACAGAGCTGCCTCTCACTGGATTCTCGCTGCCCGGACCTTCCTCAGCATGGCATGAATGGGGGGCGTCCTGCAGCACAACATGGGTCCAGCTGTCAGGGATTCATGGCACAACTATTAGCAGTAGCCAGCTCAAAAGGCCACCGAGTATGTTGTCCACACCTCTGCTCCTCCAGCAAGTCTGAGAAGTGCTTTCCTGTGTTCCTCTGTGGGTTATACGTGTATGTGTAAGCATGCCCCCTGCTGAACTTGCTGCGCTACTGGCCCCCGAGTTGACGTCGACATGATTGAGTTTGTGTCTCAGTTATGATAGGGGAGGATGATAAAATGCCAGACTCCAGCCGCTCAGGACGAATGACTGACGCTTCTTTACTGCCTGAGTTCTAACATACTGTGTGGACATTATGGTTTTTGCATATCTTCAAGAGAAAATGCCTGCTGTAGTGTAGGCAAACTGCAGTAGTTTAGTTTGGTAGTTCAGTGGACCATTACCTAGGGGTGGGCCATATCGTATCGCATATCGTTATCGTGATATCATTTTTTTGATATCATGGTCATTTTTGATATCGTTGTGGACACGATATAATTTATGTCACGCTCAGCTCCATCAGAGCAGCATAAACACTGACTGTAGGACACGGGGACAGGTGCTTAAAGAGTAAAATGAAATGAAGGATGTAAATTGCTTGAGTAGATCATATTTGCGAGGAAATTAGTATGCCGTTAAAAAGAAAATGAATAAAATATCACTGAGTTAATCTTCCCAATAGGTGTAACGCTGGGATTGTGAAGTAATTTGTCCATTGTCAATTATATCGTCAAATATATCGTTATCGTGATATTTCTTTTTTATATCGTGATATCGATTTTAGGCCATATCGCCATTACCTTTGTATAAAATATATTTGACCTTCCAAGTAATCTTCCAAGAGCAAATTAGGGACAAGCTTAAAAATGGGGGGATGGATGTGCCTATGAGGGGGATCGCCGTGTCGTCACGTCCGAGGCACTGGTGAGCAACGCAAACGTATTAAATAGATGATAATGTTCTATGGTGGGTCAAAACACCGTTCACAAACAGAGCATTGCTTCTGTGAAAAGATCGGTGCTGTAAAAGATCTGTGATTTAAATAAACAGCTGTGCAAGCTCGGACAAATTTGCCCACCAGTCACCAAAACATGCGGTGAAGATCGTGGAAATAAACAGTAACAGCGATCCTCCCTATAGCATCCACCGCACTGAATGAAAGAAGAAATGTCTTGCCTTGACGAATTATGACGACCTAAACCTATCGCCAAAAAAAAATTCAAATATACTTTGGTCTAGTCTTTGTGATCTCGGCACCCAACCCGCACATCACTCAAACTGAATTTCCATTGGATTGAGTCCAGCTAAAGTACTCTTGTCCTCACAAAGTATCATCTGATTGCATAAGTAACCTCTGTCTAACTCATACATCGCTGCAGCCAAATGGTGTCGCATGAAACAGCGCTGCGGGGGGCACATTTTTTATAATAAGCTCTGTATCCGCACCAATATTCACACAAAATACCATCACATGTCTCTTGCTTCTTAATGAACGGGGGAACATCTCCAGTCGGATTAAGTTATTATTAATTATTTCCGAGTATGGCGCCTTGGAGTTCTTAAGGGGTTGATAGGGCCACAGTGATAAGATGCAGTGGCACGCTAATAGTGCCATCCAGCAGCTCAACACTTCAAAGTTGTTGGGAGTGGCAGCCATGACACTTTGAGGCAGTGCTGAGGAGGCTGTGCAGTAATCATAATTGTTTCTAGATCAAGAAGCCCATAATTAATTTGCCTGTCTTGAAATTTGTGAAATAATGGCTGCTGGTAAAAAAAAAAAAAAGAAAGAAAGAAAGAGAGGGAGAGAGACAGAAAAAGGCAGCTTGTGAAGCGTATTACTTTGCCATTGTGCGTGTGCAAGGCGGTTGTAAAGGCCTTTAGTTATAATGAGTGGAACAGAGAGGCAGGGGACAATATTTAAATGGTTAACTACCTATTTTGTGCATGCAAAAGGGAGTGAAGTCATGGGCGCAAGCATTTGTGCATCCTGGTGCTGCTGTCCCATTGTGCGCGAATGGAAATGCTTTAACAGCTACAGTTTGTCCAGCCGCTTCCCTCCACTTAATAGTTAGACTGCAGAGGTATTTAATGCAAGGGGGCCCTCGCTTTTTAAAAATCTATTTAAAAGGACACAGGCAAATCACAGTGTGCAGAAAATGACCGTCTTAATGAAAACAGTGTTCCTCCAATACTGCCCCGCGGGACGCCCAGGACCTGAGGGGAATTTCTCGGGGAATGCGTGGACCACAGGGAGCAGAGTAATGACGGAGGGACCTGGGCTGCACACTGAATGGCTGATATGCTAAAAGGCAGGACTGGCGTAGCCTAAAGGGCCGAGGCAGAGGGCAGAAACATACATATATAAACACTGGGCGGGGATGGCTGATCCTAATGACCTCTGGAAAATGGTGCCAGAAGCAATTAATGGAACAAGGAGGAGCGCAACAGTGTGTCTTAACGGGCATCCTCGACTGGGCCACGGTGGATAAGTTGTTTCATAAAGCCCAGACACATTTTAACCTGGATAGACTCAAACGGACAAACGCAGCGATTAGGAAGATTTATTGACATGTATATTGGTTTTGGCGATCAGACCCCGGCGGTAGACATCGATGTATGTATGAAAGTCAGTATGGATGCACAACTTGGAGTTAGGGATGTGTTCCCCGGAGCCTGGACACCGGTGGTGGTATAGGAGACCCGTGAAGGATGCAGCAGAGAGAAGCTGTGGGCAGAAGAGGTGGAAACGGGGTGGAGCTGGGTCGCAGCACAGCTGGGAAGCGAACGAACCATGATTGCTGGGGCTTAAAAGCGGGACCGAGGGCGATGATTGGCTGCTACAGAGGTGCGGCTCTTACGCTGATGGCTGAGGTGGAGGTGTGGCCCTCTCGGAGGCGACCATTGGATGGAGGAAGGTGATAGCCTGGTGAGACCAGAATGATTCCCCTCTGTATTTTTTTATCCAGCGGGGGATCAGTCTGGTCACCCCGTCCTCGTTCGCGGCTTCCGCAAAATCAATCCGTTCACGTGCAATCAGATTCGTTTATTTGCCGTGACGTGTTGTTAGCGAGTAACGTCACTCACGGGACGCGGAAGTCCCTCAATAACAATCTACGAACGATGCACGAAAGAGAGAAAGCGCGTCTCCAGTCGGCGGTAAATGACCAAAAAACACATCGACAGTAGGTGAGTTTTGTTATTCATAATCCTGCGCAAATATTAACGCAGCACCGCTAATAACACCACATCAACAGCAGACGCCCGCCCTTCGCTGATTGGTTTACTCCGCTTCCTGTTTGCTTGCGTATCTACCGCTGTGGGAAATGGATTCGACGCAGGGGTGACCAGACTCACCGGCTGGTACAGCGGTGAGTCTGGATTTTTCCAGGCTAGGAAGGTGATGCTGAAATTAGTCTACCAGGTTGAATTAAGGCCTAGGCTTCATTACTCATCTGTGACAATGTACAACTCAAAGCAGCTTGTGACACCTGACGTGACAGTTAATAGTTGTGTTGCAACTTGTAACTGTCAATTAGTCAATTCATATTTGGTTTCTATAGTATTTGCTTTGTATAAAATGTTTAAAATGAGCCCAGACCTATTCACCACAACTTCCTCTAAAATCCTGCACTGTCACTCAAAAAGGTAGTAATTCGGTTCCGAATTGCCGTCATGCACGAGCTTAATCCAGGTTATTGAGCAGTTATGCGTAAGACCTGAGGTGGCAGTAGTGAGTATAAAAATGACCAAATTGCATCTAGTCTAGGGTGACCAGATTTTCTGAGTAAAAAACTGGGACACTATTTTGGGATTTTGTTGCATGGTCAACCAGGGAGCCATTTATTTACTGTTTTTTTTTCCCCACGCTAAATGGTAAATCTGCTTTTTAATATCTTACACCATGCACCAATCAGCATTAACATGATAGACTTGATATTTTTTATTGGTTCCTACTTGGTAATGGACATTTGCATGGAACAAAGACATGAATTTTCAAGCAAAGTTTGTTACTTTGTGGATCATATTGGCCAAAAACTGGGACACTTGGGACAGATCCTGTGTAAAACTGGGACAAATTAATGGTTTTGGAGGAATGTGTGGGGACATGGGACAGAGGACTCAAAACTGGGACTGTCCCGGGTAAACTGGGACGTCTGGTCACCCTAATCTAGTCCCTTTAAACTTTTTCATATTGTGGTATAGTATTCTGCATGTTAAATGAATATGGGGTAAATCCTTCATTTTAATTAGGTTATATTGTTTCTTCATTGAAATCATGCCTTTAGTGGTTTTGAAAAAAGCGCAAGAAATGGCGTCAAAAAAAAGAGACGAAAACGCAAATGAGGCATTACTCTGGCCTATAGGCTGTAAGCTCCAGTCGAGAAGCTAGATTTGGGTAAAGCCTCGGTTAAGCGGGGGTTGAGAGGTTAACTTGATTCACTTTGCACTGTCACCAGCAGAGGTAACAGACGCTAGTCCAAGCATTCAAAGGGAAAGTCATTCAAAGCATTTGCCTACGGACAGGGGACGTTTTTGTGTCCCTTCGGTCAGTGTCAGGAGTTATTTGAGTGAACTACTGGTAAGTTATCAAGCCGCATCTTAGAAAAGTTCCCAAACGCTCGTTGTCTTCAGTGCCAACATGCGTCTCTACAGCGTTACTTTCCCGCTCTTTAATGAAATGCAAAATAAACATTCGCAACAACATCTAACACGGTGGCGTCTATGGCGGTGCGAGTGGCGCCACTGATAGATTTGACGATTAGACAACAGCTGTCATCGATGACGCCTGCCATGACAGCGATGCGTGAGCGTGTTAGTGTTTGTGGCACTTTATTTTCTTCCTTCATCCCCGGATTGGATTCCAGAGCAAAGAGGTGTGTTGCTAATCTTTACAAGAATGTCAGGTGTCTGCGGTTGTGTGTGTTTGCGCGCGCGCGGCGAGAGAGCGCGTTGATTACACCCTCCTTTTCCCGCGCTGAGAGCCGACATTTCTCAAGTGTGTGTAATTACAGTGAGCACACAGCCTCCTAAGCATCCTGTCAATCTGATTCTACAAGAACACACTCACTCCGTCTCCTATGGGTGTGTTTGTGCCTGCATGTTTTTTGATCTCGGGCCTCCTTGCCAACCCCGTCCCGTGTGAGAATTTGGCTGGAGAGATCACGTACATGTCGGTGCAGAGTCGGCATCCCCTCGAACAATGACATGGTTTGGGTTTCAAATACACACGTTGACAGTGAAGGTGCTATACAGAGGCTATACCCATTACCCTTTTGGCTTATGGCTCAATTTCTGTTCTAGACGAGTATTTGGCCCCGAGGCGAAACCTGTCAAACGCTGTTGCTGCTGATAATACGAGTCATAGAGAAGTGTTCATAACCCGTACGTTTAACTGAATGCTGGTGCTGGATTATTATGTAAACCCCGGATTAGGCTCAATTACCATGCTTTTAAAGTTCAACTGAAAACTGCACCCATATAGCGCTTAAAAAAATAAAATAAAGAAAAAGATAGGCCACATGTATTGGACAATAATGAATATATTTGTAGATTTTTTTTCTGTTGTCATTGAACTTTAATAGTTGTGGAAAGGGGTATAAACATATTAAGGGGACATTAAAAGTTTCTTCTCCAGTCCACATTCAAACACCAAAGCAGAAAGGATGGAGCCATCAACACAGGCGGCTCCTCGGCAGAGCATTTGCAGCATGAAACGGAGAGAGCAAGTCCCGCCAAGTGACCATCGCCCTGTAAAGACTCATTTCACACTAAAACAAATCTGAATATCAAAACAAATAAATGCAATCAAAAGACTTGCAAATTGCGATTAGATATTTCCCCCCACTCCGCGGCAGCAGAAATGAATCCCTTTTGATTAAACATGAGACACCACTCTGTTTTGTTACGCCGTGTTTGTTGTTCAATCTTGACGACGCCGGTGTATGATGTTTCTCACGCTAAACATATTCATGATGGAAACCCTGCCGGCTCCTCACCTCACTTTCCTCCACTTGCCATGAATTAAACAGGGCGATACGCCGCAAGGAACTAGTGAGTGGTGAGGACTGATAGAGCAAGAGAAGAGATGCGCTAAATTACATTGTCAATTCAAATCCCACCACTAATGCATGTCATTGAGTGTGTGCTGCTGCCGTCGCGGATGCTCAGTTATCTGTGTCAGTGCAGCCAAAGTGTGGAGGAGAGAGGGAGGGGGAGTGGGCTCCCACGCTAACAGCCCCGTGAAAAGTAGTACCCAAGTTTAGCTGTAGCCAACAGGCACGGGGAGAGACGAGAGGCACATGAAGCAGACGTGCGAGACATAAAAAATGCATCTTTCCCTGACTCAGTGCCTGCAGACTAATTACAGCACTAGTCCAGGCCGTCTTTGCACATAGCTCCTGTTAAACGCGCCCGTGACTTCTCTCATAGAAACACTTGGAGCAATCTGTATACAAACTCAAAAGTAGCACAGAACCTGCTGTCGCTGCCTGCACAGTGGCTCCCCTCCAGCTCCCCCTTCACAGCCACAGCCCCCGTCCTTGCTCCGCGTCCTCAAAACTATTTGAAAATCAATTATCTCAACAAACCAGCTGTAAGGAGTGGGAGCCAGCCACTTACTCCTGAAGTGAATAACTTATTTGAAATTCATTATTGTGCAGTGCGCCGCGGCAGGACCCTCCAAGATTCTGCCCGTCCCCCCTAACTACACCTCCCCTCTCTCTGTACAAACATAAACTAACGGTGGAGCATTTGTTTCTTTGCTAACATTTTGGCTGCCTGTGGTCAGTGTGGCCGAATGTCATGTGATATTAACCAGCTGAGCACTCGTGTCCACATCCGAACATACATTAGGCTCTCTTGACATGTGCACAATCAAGAATGTACCTCAAAGTGGTCCACAGAAAGGAGACAAAGGCAGTGCTTAATTTGATCCCCCGTTTGGGGGAACGCATTCCCCCAATTCTCCCCCCCAGTTTTTCAGGGTAAAGGATCCAGCAAATATTTAGGAGGATCGGGCAAAGATTTGATCTGATATAATGGTGTTTAATGAGAGTGTTCCGGCAAATGTTTTGGCCTCTTCCCTGAATCCATGACATCAGACCAAAAGTGTTCCTGACTAAGGGTAAAGTAAGCAGAGAATAAAATTGGCAATAAAAAATATATACTAAATTCTGAAGTTTTTTGTATGGCATTATGCTTTTGTCTTGATAGAGATAACAAATAGATGCCTGTCTCCAAACTGTCCTTCGAGACTGCTATGGTATATTCAATCAATCAGTCAAACTTTATTTATAAAGCGCTTTTCACACCAATATTCTTGAGGAATATTGAGTATCAGTGGCTCTCAAGTGGTGGGTTGGAAGCCAAAGAGGTGTCACCGTTTTCAGTATGCCTGAAAAAGAACATATATACTGAATACTACGATTTTTGGGGGGGTCAAAAAAATCTATAAAATATTATGGAAAAGTATAGAACCCTTGAATAAAGGTCATCAAAAGACAAATTAAATTAGATTAAAAGTTAAAGGCGGAGGCATAACAGAGCTGTTGCAATATTATTAACATGAACTTTTCTTGTGTAATTCCGTTTCTTGATGTCTATGTTTTGTGTTTACTGTACGTCTTACCATTGTAGTAAAATAAGTGTCTTATTTTGTGCCATCTTTGGTCATAGTGTCACCATTGTATATGTATATGGGGTCTTGACTTCAACCTACACCCTTTTCGGTCAAGCATCATTAAGCACTTGAAGTGTATTTTAACTGTTCTAATTGTTTAATGTACCAGATCACTGACAATATGTGACTTGTATTCTAATGTTCATAATGACCGAAGAATAAACTACTACCACTACTACTAAATATAATAATAATAATAATAATAATAATAATAATAATAACAAGCTTATCACCAGAACAATGTTCCCGCTCCTGGCTGAGGTTTGGCTGAGCAGGCTGCTGTACACAGATGAGGAGCATGTGTAAGTGAGTGTGACAGTGCTGTCATGTATGTTGTAGTCCAGGTCAGAGGAGGCCACTGCAGAGACAGGAGGTGTCAGCTCTATTCTTTTGTTTCTGCCACCAGCTGCACTCGCCTCCTCTCTCCTTCTCTGTCATACTACATCCTTCTAACACAATCATGGTTCTAAGTTGCTGCTGCCATTTCCTTGTATCCAGAAGTAGTTCTGTTTTGTTCATTCATTTCTTCAGCACAAACCGTGAAAAAGATAATTGCAAAACATAATAGGCCTGATTCTGTATGAGCACTGTCTCTTTGTGTCCTCTTACTCGACTAATTCCATTTCCTTTCATCCAATCTCAACCTGACGAGGACATTTTGTAAGTAAATGAAAGCCGTGGGCATTAGTTCAAATTCTTCAAAATGTTTCTTTTTCCCGACATGACTCTTGAGATGAGTTACGCCACACTTTGCCAATGAAAACAAGGGACATATTAGGGTACAGTTCAAAGCCTCTTCTCTTGCTGTGTCAAGAGTCAAACATGTTGCTCTCTTGGTAAAATAGATTATGAAGTACCAATATTTACATCCCCATAAGTCTCAAATAACCAAGATTTAAATAGTAGGTAAATGTAATCAAAATGTAAGAAAAAAGATAGCACAAAACTAACACAACACGCAAGGCATAATGTTTAGAGCGTTTGCCTACGGATACCAAGGTCACGGGTTCAAATCCCGGCTCAGAATATTGCATCCTGTTGTTGCGCTCTTGGGCAAGACACTTCACCTATTTAACCAATGAATGAATGTGGTGTGGGTGTGTTTTAGAGAACGGTAGTGGTCGTGGGACTGATGGCTTTCCTCTGTCTATCTAAGCTACATGTAGATTACCAGGACTGAATGAAGAGTGTTGGTCTGTGCAATTAATCAAAATGTAATAGAAATGGCAATCTCAACTTCGCTAAATCAATTATCATCATGGGGTTTTCAATCATTAGGTCTACAGCCTCCCGTGGCAGCTACAGCACTTAGTTTGGAGTTTGCAAAAGTGTCTTAAAGGGATAGTCTGTAAGATTGCAAAAATGGGGGAAAAGGGGGAGAGGGGTTTCAAAAGTGTCCCTCACCCCCCTCTCCTGATTGGACCTGATGGGCTGATTCACAGGCCGTTATTCTGTGCTCTCATTGGTCAAAGTTATGGCATCTGATTAGATGCTGAGATCAGTAAAGGGAGTGTGTGATTATCTAATACTGTATTTTATGTTAAGTCAAATTGCAGGCCCAGGCAGTCAATTATACGCAATCTATTAAATTTGTAAAACGTTTAAACTTACAGACCATCCCTTTAAATAGTCCTGGAGGGCAAAGTGCTCTTTTATTTTTGTCAGAGGTGAGGTTTTGGTTGTAAAGGTCTGTTTAAAGAGACATAAAAACAAGACCTAAACTTATTAGATTTTAATATGAAAAATAAAACTGAAAATTAGGATCAATAAATGAGAGGAAAAAATTTGTATAAATATTTATATATTTTGCCTTATTACCCAGGCCTGGAATAATGACTACATTGTAGCACGTTGAGAATCTTGATATAAATGTTTAAAGTATAAGTTGTGCAATAGCAGTGTCATAAGTACTACCTAAAAACATACCATCTTTGTTTAACTCAGGCTCTTAGTGTTGGTTTTTTGTGGGGGAGTAGATTAAAACACACTCAGGTAGTAAACACACTGCACACATGAATAACCACAGTTCTGACTCCAGTACGTTCAGCCTCTGGGCAAAACAGCAGCAGGAAATCGGTCAACTGCGCCATCGCAGACAAAATGGGGTCAAATTGCCCTTTCAGGTTTAATCTCCCAATCGCTCTCCCAATCTACCTATCCACTATAAACCATACGGGTTTTTTGTTTTTTTGTTACACATATGAAAATTGCTTATATGATTTTGAGGTTGTTTTGTTCCAATTCTAGTTCTGTAATCCGCTCGTGTCATTTCCACCGCTATTTTTGGCTGGATTCCCGTTTCTTCAGTTGAAAAGATTTGTTTGCAATGGGAGTGAGTGAGCGGGCGCGGTGATCAATGCTAAAACCATTATAGGAAACTCTTTAAATAGAGCAGCCCCATTTGGGCAATTTGGCGGTAGCCGTGGCCCGCATATGGAATTATTTGATCAATATGCTTGTAGTTGATAGAGAGGAGTAAATTATATGATCAATGTTGTGTACAATGTGGCTCGTCGCTCACTTGGCGGAGAGTTTTGTGCTGGCTGTAATTCATTCTGTGTTTGCACGTACTAAACAGTGCTTTGTGTAGGTCGAGATATGTAATTCGCACAAGCCTTTTGTCCGCATGAAACGCAAGTTGCATCATTTGCTCTCCCACTTACAGAAATAAAAGCTGTATTTCCTTGGGCCTTTTATGCATTTCTGGCATGCCTTCTGGATGTAATACGCTGTGTTTTGAGGGCGGAAGCTTACAGGGATATCAAATGGCAGGGATGAAAATAGAATGAATGGGAAGAAGCAGAGACGCACTAAATTATTGACGTCTATCACAGTGCTTATGAAGGCTCGGGGCAGCGGGCATCTCCTCGGCTATTCACCTCCGACAACACGCCTGCATGACTCCACAAACAAGCGCACTTCTCATGCTGGAGTGTTTTGTTTGCAGTGTGCGAGCGTTCATAAAGGAAGCACATGAGATGAAGAGACTAAGGTGTAAAGGCTGACTCCTGATGTGCAAATAAACAGAGCAGTGTGGTAGGGCGGCAAGAGTAATCGCAGTCAAATGAAGTTGCTTTCAGTTAATGTATGAATATCATACAGTGGTTCTCACCCCAACTTCAACTTACTGTGACCAGCTGGGGACCGACCGAAAAAAAGGTTTCTGCAGTGTCTAAAGATCCATTGTTGCATTCATTTTCCACAGGCTCTTGTATTGATGATGGGAGAGCGTGAGCATTGCGCAAAGTCCTCAAATATAACCCCCCCCCGCCTGCCACATTTTCTCCAGTTCAACTTTACCCTGATCTAAAAGCTTCTCGACTGGAGCTTACAGCCTAGAGGCCAGAGTATAACGCCTCATTTGAAAGCTAAGACCTACAGAACTCATCTAAGATTTTTCCTCCCATTGTCGCCTCTTTGTCGTCACTTTTTTGTCGTATTTTTTGCTGCATTTTTATTACGTTTTCGTCAAATTTTTCCCTGTTTTTGTTAGATTTTTGTCGCTATTTTGTTGCTATTTTTCAAGAAGCTTTTAGCTCTGGGTAAAGTCGAAAAGTCAGTAAAGTCGGACTTTGTGGTGGCTAATTTTAATCCTGGCATCTTGGAATATGTCCGTGCCATCAGGGAAGAAGAAATCCATTGATGGAATAACCAGGTCTTTCAGGATGTTTGGGTCGTCAGCTGATCTCATTCTTTGGCACATGGCGTTGCTGAATCGAGATCTGACCAACGGCAGCCGCCCCAGATCAAAACAGTTATTCAAATATAGGTGTTTACGTTATTTATTTTTTGGTCATGCAGTGTATTATCAAAATGATATGCAGTTTGATCCTGTTTTGGTGTATTTGATCTAAAAAACATACAAATAGGGTACTATGGTGCACAAAGTCCTGTTGATTCATCCTAAAGCTCTGTGAAGTTCATCTTTTTGAAACCAATCTCAAATCCTGATCGCAGTAACCCTGTAGCCTATACTGCTCGGCTCTCTGGATGAGATCGCTAGCCTCTCTGTCACATTCAAATGCTGGCTGTGCGCGGAGAAGGCTTAACGTCACAGTGAGTGGCATACATGGAGGTGAGCCGATACCTCTACTCATCGCGGCATCGCTGAACTCCTACAGACAGAGTGACGGCCTGATAGCCCCCGCTTGCCGTTTGAGCTTGATTTGTTTTTCCTCTTGCCTGTCACATGGTAAAAGTTGAACTGTGGGGAGAAGCAAGCGAGACGGTCTGGGTTGGGGCAGCGTAGAAGGATGTAGGTATGGGGGGGGCGATGGTGGAGGAGGGGGAAGACACAAAGGAGAGGCTGTCACATACACTTAGACGCTGAAATATTAAAGTGAGCAGTCAGGTTGTAATTTTCTTGAGAAAGCCCAGAGAACAGGGGGGTACGAGTGAGCGTGAGTGTGTGTGTGTGTGTGTGTGTGTGTGTGTGTGTGTGTGTGTGTGTGTGTGTGTGTGTGTGGTGGGTGGGGGTGATGGAGAGACAGGGAGACCGATATCACTGAGGATCGCGCCGTCCTCCATTCGGGAATGAGACATGGGCACACTTAATACCGCTGCTTTAATTACCCAAGCTTTATGTGGTCTGTGTCTTCTCTGTGAGGAATGAAGTGAATAATTCAGCAGAGATGGTGTACCACTAAAAGACAGCGGGCCCAATGATCTGCAGTGTATCAGCCAGACAGGAGCACGATATGAAATGTGATTTTTTAATTTTTAATTTTTTTCTAAACTGAGTGATGTATTAGGTTTCTTCGTGTTTCGTAGCGGTTAGCTTCACAATGATAAACTCGACATGTTTTACTTTACACAACCTGTGTTGTGGTGAAGACCTGTAATGAGGCAAAATGCAATGAACTTCGTTAACCTCTTAACCCCCACCTGAAGTGAGCACATTTTCTCCAGTTTGGCTAAAAAGTGTCAAAATCGCAACAAAAAAAATGAGAGGAAAACGAGGATGAAAATGCAACAAAAATGTGTCAAAACACAATTAAAAAGCAACAAAAATAATGAAAAACGGGCAAAAATGTGATTAAAAAATGGACAAAAAATATATATATATTTTTTAAAAGCAAGAAAAAGAGCCCCAAAAAACCCAACAAAAATAGGCGATATCCGATAACAACACGGCAACAATGCAAGGGAAAAGATCCATTTCGATCAGTTTTGTCGGTCTTAGCTTTCAAATGAGGCTTTACTCTGGCCTATAGGCTGTGAGCTCCAGTCGAGAAGCTTTTGGGTAAAACTGAACTGGAGAAAATGCACTTGGTTAAAGTGGGGTGGGGGGGTGGGGTAAGAGGTTAATTAAGTTGAGACCACACAAAGGGTTCCTTATAAGGACAACATTGATGCTCAAACCAGTCTGTCCCCACAAAAAATATTTACTACTCATCGAATTAAATATACTCCTTTTATTCATCTTAAAAAACAACTGCAAACAGAGTCATACTTCAGTACTCTGTGTCTCCGTCACTGTCCTGATGAGTTCACTTTGGAACAGAGGGTGTCTAAGAGGCGGGACAGCAGAGACTGAGGTGAGCATTTCTGGGACAGGCTGAGTCTAACTGCCACTGTGTCAAGTCCAAAATATTCACTGTCAGCTGCCGGAGAGCTTATGGGGGCAAGGACAAAACAAAACTAACCTCACAAAGGCGGCGCACCGAGAGTCGTCGTCATCATCTGTGACTGTTATCTTTTGAGAACTTTTAATGAGCTGAAAATGAACGGACTTTAACGTCACTGTTGTTCTCGTCCTCGTGGTTTCTGCTTTGTGCGCCTGTCTCCATACCAATCACACTTCACTTCAGTGATCGCTGAATCACAAAATCATAGTGGCAGCCTGAGTCAGCCAGGACAGCGAGCTGAGCGTAGATTAGTCATCCTGTTAAGGTGCTTTTGTCCAGGGACGATGACATATCCATGAAACCAATGGCGGAGTGATGCACCGGGGTGTCTGCCTGTGTCAGCTCAGCACTGATCCTTCTGAGTGGGTCTCTATAAAAAGACTCGAGGGCTCAGTCGCAAACTCAGAGGCTTAATAACACTGAGGTGCACTTCTTTTTATGGATATGAGCATAGATCTACATCAACATTGAAACAAACTGACATGAGATGCTGTAATCAAGTCAAATCATTATGTTTGTGCATTCATAATTTGTGAAGAGCTGCAGACCAACAACTAGAAGCACACACTGTACAGTGCTCAAGTCTCGATCACAGGGTGTTTTTTACAGGGTAGTTTTGCTCCTTTACATTGCTGCAGAACACCTGCCACCTTTTATTATTGGTGTCATCAAATTTAAAACAACTTCTTTAGTAGGGTCACCAGCTACTCACGGTATGGTAGTGAATGACAGTGTTGGGCAAGTTACTTTAAAATTATAATACATTATATATCAGTAGGTACAGCTTTAAAAATGTAATTTGTTAGTATTAAATGTAGCTGAGTTACACTACTTTGACTTACTTCTGAGTTACTTTTGGCAAAGTATAAACTGAAAATAGTAATAATGCCACTGAGCAAAAGTGCAGACAAAGATTTCCTTTTCCTTCGCTTTCCCCAATCTCTCGTGTTTTTTTAAATAATTTTTTTTGACGACGTTAATTACAAGCAACTGCAGATCTTAAACACCAACCTCCAACTTGATTTGGTGCTGCATTTTATTTGGGAGAGTTTGGCATTTTTTGTTCGTACATCAATACAAACCATTTAAATGCACTTATAACCCGAGTTACTTAAATTGTAATGACTAATATATTACTGTATTGTGTTTAAGTAATACGTTATGTTCCTTAGTTACTGAAAAAAGTGATATATATATTTTTTGTAATAGGTTACCCCCAACACTGGTGAGTGATATGCATATAATTTAAAAAATGTCTTACACTGTTCTGATGTAACCCTTTCCAGAAACAGAACAACCAGAAAAGAGCACATTACGGCTGCATGATTTTGGAACAAATAAGCAATTGAATTTTCATGAAGTCTCAGCATTACATTACCAGTTCACACATTTTGAACGCGTTGAGGAACACTAGTTCAACATAACGGCAGAACTAGTAAAAGAATCACAAGTGTTTCATAACTAGTCTAAACCAGGGGTCCTCAAACCTTTTTCTCTGGGTGCCACAATATAGTTTCTGACTGTGATGGTGGGCCGGGCCGGGTTGACTTTAACATAGAATTGTATGACCCAGACCAAAATGCAGCAGGCCTCATTAGGCTCTTTTCCACATGCAGGCGCGTGTCAGCCGAACGGCTCTTTCACCCACTTTGTCGAGCTTTTCCATAACAAAGGCCAGTGCCAAACCGGTCTGACCAGGTATAGGTTTTGGGACCGACCTCTGGCTGTGGCCAAAGCGCGCTAACCCGTGTCTGATGTGACGTGAACAGACTGCTGGCCCTCACTATTGCCACGCAGGTCGTACGGATGTAATATTTCACAACATCATACCGCTGTGCTAAAAGGGGATTTTGCTGATATTAGCATTTAGCCGCTGTTAGCGCAGCTTTAGCTGGTGTTAGCGTAAAATTTGCATGTAGCGTACCTTCATAGTTGTATTTACTGGTTTCTTTTCTGTTTTAATACAGCTTGGCACCTCATTTGTCCACATTTGTTCTTATCGCGGCTTACAAAACTTTTAATGATGATCTGTACAGCGTGCTCCTCTGTGCGGCACCGCCCACAACAAATGCATGTGTGTGTGTATGGTGGAAAGGTCTGCGGTAGTGTCGATACGTGCACGTAGATCGTGGCGTGCACGGCCGGGTCACGCTATGTGGAACGACAGCTAAAGTGAAGTAGAGATTACTAGCCTAGCACAGTCATCCCACTAATTTATCCACAAGACCAACACTTGATTCCAGGCACATATTTGTTTAGCTGTAGTGGTTTGCAAAAATAGTAATCAAGTCTTACACTTTGTTTTAATTTGAAATACCACAGGTATTCCATTTATTTTTATTTTTAAATAAAGCATCATTGCGTAATGTGGCCAAAGTAATAACTGCTTACACTTGTATTGTGCTTTACAAGCCTGTCACAAGTTTCTCAAAGTGCAATGTGTCATTATTCATTCACTCCACACTCTGTGGTGGTAAGCTTCATTTACCATGTGGCTATAATGTGTTGTTTATATCCTGATCTCTTATGTCAGTGGCCCTGTTGGCCACATATGAAATTATTTTTTATTTATTTAAGTTGCCCCCTAGTGGCTGGAATGAGTATACTGGTTATTTAAAAATCATAACTCCGCACAGGAATGGGCTAAAGACTTACTTTACTTTACATACTCAGGGATTTGTGCTGTACAAGTCAGGGCCAGATTAAATCATCTCGCAGGCCGGATTTGGCCTGCGGGCCGTAGTTGGAGGGCCCCTTGTCTAAACCATGGAGTTAGTTGGTTTCATTCATAATAATAAGACCCATTAGAGACCGCATATTTTGTTGTTTGTTGATGATGGACTTTCTAAATAATTGCAGTGTTTGCCATCCATCCATCAATTTTCTTCCACTTGTCCGTTGTCGGGTCGTGGGGGCAGCCGTTGGAGCTGCCCAAATCACATTGCACCAGCCCCCTATGGTTCCTCCTGCAGGTGGTGGGTCCACGGGAGGACGGCCTCATGGTTCTAACCGGGCCTGTTGGTCTCTCATAAGGGGCTTCTGAAGTGTTTGCCATTTGCTAATTACGACCATTCAAATTGTGACTTTTGTGATTAGCTGTGCAGGCCTAGTGCGTATGTGTGTAAAACTCAAAGGGTCTGACGTGAGATGATGTGAGTCAAATCCTTGCTCCTTCATGATAGATGACAAGCTCGAGAACACGGATGACAACAACTTGTGTCACAATTGTGGGGGGTGTTTTGTAGCTCCCCCATCAAACATGATCCCCTGCCACTAATCTTGTTTGCGACTCGATGGGTCACTGTAATCCGTCCCACAACAGATAGACTGCCAGGGCACACAGTGAAATCCACCGGGTCCAAATGGAGTACAATCTATTTCATTGGTTCTCAAACTTGTCCCACCTAGCACAACCCGAGGAAAAGAGCTCTCTGAGTACCTACAGAATTATACGAGGACAAAACGTGGAATGAAGCCGAGCTAAAGTAGGGCTGAACCAGGTCAAACATAGGACAACAGGACCGAGAGGGGACAAAAACAGAAGTAAAACTGTCTCAAAACTTAACAAACACCATAACTAAAGAGAAGTGCACTTTGAAAACCACTGTTTAAATGTGTCACTCACTCTTACTGGATCCTGTTCCCATATGAAGGACAAACCTCTTCAGCTAATGATCCGTTTTTGTTCAAGACCAACAAACATGACATATGTTTAGAGATTAGGAGACAGGCGGCAACAGTGGTTTATCCCCCAGGAGAAAAAGAAAAGCTGTTCTTCAAAATTTGAAAAAGAGAAATACGTAAATATTTTTCATAAATTAAACTGTAGTTAAATAACAGACAAAAGACGTCAACAGGACAGTAACACAAATCTAACTCTACTGATATGCAAATCTTGTTATTTACAAATAATCAATGAGGTGATAAAACTGAAATATTTGTCATTATATTTTGTTACATCTATTTTCAAAGAAATTTGTTTTTGACATTAATTATGCCAACGTTGATGTTTATGTGATCGTAATGTTATAACAGTTAAAAATACTATAACAGTAAAAATATATTCGAAGATTAAAAGGATCATGATGGTGTCAAAAATAGTTTGAGCTATTTAAAAAAAAAGAGTACTAGGGAAACTAGATCATAAATAAACACTGATTTAATATCTAGGTTAAAGGGACTGTACGGAGTTTAAACATTTAAAAATTAAGTATTTTCATCCCCCTACATGTTCCAGCAATGTCCTAATGTGTAGAATAAGCCCAGACCTATTCACCACAACTGCCTCTAAAATCCTGCACTGTCACTCAAAAAGGTGTTCATTCGGGTCGGAAGTGCCGTCATGCACTAGCTTAATATAGAGACTGCAGGTGGCAGTAGTGAGTATAAAATGACCAACTTGCATCTAGTCCCTTTAAGATTTCTTCACACAGTGGGATAAACATATGTGAATCAGCAGGTTCTGGTTTCTCATGGAAACAAAAGGCCTCCGCATTATTTTGAGCTTTGAGTTGACATTAGAATGATGATTTTATGGAATTTGTGCTGGTTTGTTTTGTTGACACACAACTTTGTGCTGCACTTTATCTGCATGTGATCAACTTTTATGTCATATTGTTTGTTGAGCTCCATCAGATACAGTACACAACATTAATACTGTATGTCAGCTTAAACACGGAGGGAATTCAAGATGAAATGATTTATGGTCAGATTAGTTTCAGTTTCCTTATTATATCACATGTTCACGTACAGTGCAACAAAATGCAGTTTAGGTTGTAACCATAATGAAATGTGAACGTACCTGATATAATACAAACAAGAGACAGCATTAGTTTAAAAAATAAATGGACACAATACACATTTTCATAATTTACAATGCTTTAGTCACAGACTGTGAGCTCACATAACCACAGTATCCAAATGCCAACATCCTGTCGATTTTACTCTGGGGCATAGGCTCCGGCCACTAAAAGCAAACAACACTGTTTCCACAACAGTGGCCTGTGCTGGAGTCTGCCCAACCGAGTGTCAATCACACAACCACAGTTTGCCAAGACAAGGACATCTAAATAGCATTAAATGAGTTTGCAATTTTTTTGCTGATTCGCAGACAAAGCAAGTCAAAAATATTATTATGACTTCTTGGTTTTGGTACATTATGTGCAACAAATATAAGATAGAGTAATGCATATATTTGGGAATACGAGAAATGTTTACCGATTTATAGAAAATGACTACAAAATTTAGGAAATCTGCAGTAATTCCTTACAATTTAATCTAAATGCCCAATATCTATTGCTGTTTTATGTAAATATATGCTTTTCTATCAAACTCGACACAGTTAATTTACTTCCTTTTGCAAACACTAGTAGAACATACTTCTTTTCTTTACAAAGACGAACAACATACGGTGTTGAGGAGACCTTCCAAGTGCACTACCAGTGATGACACTTACTTTCAGTAATAATGGCAGCAGACCAAAGGACATTCATAAATAGTATGGCACAGATAGAGCCGCAAAATAGCATGAGCTGCACCAGAGCCTATATATCTTTAATGCAACCAATGTAAAATTGTATGATGGTCTAGTTAATATAAATAAATAAATAGCCACAGAAATGTCTCTATTATACAGTCAGTAAATTTACTTGAGCCTAATACTCGCTCGTCTAAGTGCACCTGGATACTATAGTTACATAGTATCAAACGTTTCTCTAATGTACATTAAAAAATATAGTTTATCCGTTAGATCAAAATAGTCACCTTTCCCCCAACTAGGCCTTTCTCCTTTCTCTTCGGTTGCGTGTTGGTGCAATACCAGTATTGTTTACCCAGAAGATTAGGGCTGAATTGGGCAGAAGGCGGTTGTTCTCTGACAGCGGAGATAAGATAGGCCTACACCGGTGTGTGTGTGCGTGTGCGTGTGTGTGTGTGTGTGTGTGTATTAATGCATGTGCCTTATCTGGGCAGCAGGCACAGCGGCCATATGAAGTTGTTCATTGTAATTACCCTCGGCAAGACTAGATTTCCAAGAAAATTCAGGCTGAAAGCAAAGGAGTGGAGAAGGTAAGAAGACGCAGGAGTTAATGACAGAATGCACTCATGCCACACTTCTCTTCCTTTCTGCTCGAGACGCATAATTTAGGCTCAGTGTTTTAGCGCTCTTATCGGGAGTATCTTAATGCTGCGCTATCTTAATAACCTTTCGTGTACCATCTCTGCCGCTGTTCTATTAATCAGCATCTCATGACTCATCGCCATCTTCCCTCCGTTATTCAATCAGTGATCTTTTCTCGCGCTGCTCTCCACTGTAATTATCAGACTGGATGAGAATGTCAGGTGTAGCCGAGCAGATATTTATCTTCAAATGGAAAATCCATTGCAAATCGCTTAAAAGTGACTTATTTAGTGTGGGATTTTGTCAAACTTTTTTAGTTGCTGACAAGGATATTATTACCTAAACCAACTGTGTCATATCTATTAAGGTATCAATTCCCTTTAGGTTATGGAAACTTAAACTACTGTAAACATAAACCTATACACTACTTTTCTATATCTAATTACAAATTGTTTAATATTAACTAAACAAGACGTTTGCGTATTATTATTAATATTTTTATTATTATATCAAATTACCATTGCAGAATGCACTTACTCTTGACTCCATAATTTTCATTCAGTCACAAGTGCAGCATATTTGATATCATTCTGATTGTAAATTTATGGTGACCTTCAGTACATTTTCCAGTCCAAACAAGTGCCATTGTGTGATCTAAATTTCTTCAACATATGCAACAGTTGAAGAATTATGCAGAGTGTGTATTATATTCATAATTTATTTGCTTTTCCCACATTGTTACAGTTGTACATTTGCTGTTAAATCACCAACAACTAATAAGTTAGCGTCTGAGCTACTACACACAGGCAGTGAAAGAGGGTTTAAGCTTTAACACTCGCCATTAGCTCCTCATTAGCTGAGCTAAAGAAATGCTAATGTCAACCTAATGCTGTGGGTGTTTAGTGTGTCCTGGTTGTGTGAGATCTCACCTGAGGGAGAGAGTGGGGGCAAGTTCAGAGATGATAATGTAACACTTTAACTTTACACTCACTGTATGTTATTAAATGTTACTGAAGGTCTGCGGAGGAACAAATTACAATGTTGGGAATACAACAATAAGGTTGGACCTTCTGGCCTTTATTGGACTATAATTAAGACACAATGTCTTTTATCGAAAGGACTGCCACAACAAGACTGTACAGTTTCTAACTAATAACAATTCAGTGATCCTTTAAGAAAATTTACACAAACTTTAAATCATATCTGAACAAAATACTTCAAGTTTCAAAGACAAATGTTTGTAATGTTTGAATTTTTAAATGTGTTTGGTTTTCAAAAAACAAACTTAAAAAAAAAAAAATTCTAAAATGTTGTCTTTAGCTTAGTGAAAATAAACTGAATTCACTTATTTGTAAAATTCTGCCACACAGTTGGCACATTTTGTTATGAAGATGGTTTTATTTATAGTGTTGCCTGGCTACAAGTTCCTACTAAAAACAAGTGTTTTATTTTTTTATTATTATGTGACAATATTTGACATGAGTTGCAAGCATTGTGAAGAAACAGAGAATGTCACATCTCACTTGACCCAAGAGGTTCATCCTTGGGTTTGTGAATTTAAGAAAGTAAGAAGCAAAGCTGCTCTATCTACCAAGGTTTGAGACAATTCTCATAGAAGGAAATAAAGCTATTGTCCACATTCTCTCTTTACGGGGTCATATCTTTTCTAAATGAGAAAGATCTTTAGGATATTCCTAAATTAAATGTGTCAAGGGGTCATTGAGATATGCTTTGTGTAAAAATTATGTCAAGGTAGAAAGTACTATTGCATAATATGTTTATTGATGTCAGGTCTTATTGATCCTATAGCTGTAGTCTTAGCTGCATGATCAGTACCAAGACACCAGGATGTCAGCTTGAATACACTGCAACAAAAACAAAGAGTGATGTGGTTATGTTTAGGTTCACCTGTGGGACACTTTCTGCAGAAGAAGCGGTGGTTTCCTGAGCCCATTTCATTTCAGAAGGTACATGTTTCTCTCATCCATCTTTCATCGCAGCTGACAATACGATCCAGATCAGATGCCAGCCCTTCCCCAGCTCTTCTGTGCTTTCTGGATTTTATGTAAGATCCAGCATTTGACTCAATGGCATTTTTTATTTGTTTACTTCTACAAACCAAACCGTGGTACAATGCCGTGTGGGAGAGTAAATACTATCTATGCATTTGTTAACCTCTTAACCCCCACATTAACCGAGCACATTTTGTCCAGTTCGACTTTACCCAAATCTAAAAGATTCTTGAAAAAAGTATCAAAATAGCCACAAAAAAGAGACATAAATGAGGATGGAAATAAAACAAAAAAGCGCCAAAAATGCAACTAAATAGCAACAAAACAGGCAACAACAAAGTGATGAAAAATGCAACAAAACATGCAGCAAAAACGATGAAAAGTGACGACAAAGTGAGGAAAAATCTTAGATCAGTTTTGTCGGTCTTAGCTTTCAAATGAGGCGTCATACTGCCCTGGCGGCTGTAAGCTCCAGTCGAGGGGCTTTTAGTTTTGGGTAAAGCTGAACTGGAGAAAATGTGCTGGGTTAAGGCGGGGGACTAAGGGGTTAAACTAATTGAGATTTGGGATTTGGGACAGTTTTAACAGCAGGGATTGAAGAGCTATATTCTCTTTCTCACAACATATCAAGCCACAACAGCTCATGTTGTTGCAGGACAGGAAATAAACGTGAAATGTAAATCAGAGTATTTCAGTAGTTGCTGGTCCACACCACAGCCCCACTCAGTTTCACCCTGAGGTCTTCCTGTATCTTTGACTAAAGCAAAGTGAACTCTACTCACTAATAACTATTAACACAATAACAGGGACATTCCCACAGGCGCTGGTTTCTTTGACGCTCAGCCAATCTGCACGTTGCTTCTGCCTGACTGACAGCACTGGTTTCTACTTACTCAGGAATGTGCCCAATCCTTTAAATGGCATTTCCAAACGCACACTCTCAAAATGGAACCTTTCTGCCCTTCATCAGGGGCGAGGTGCGGAAATCCCCGGTTCCCTGAATAAACTCGGATGGTTTTCTGAAGTCGTGTTTACCTGTAATTAATATTGCATTACTTATAACTGCAATTACAATAAAACAAAGTTATACTGTAAATAATGTAAAATGTATTCACTAAATTAACTTTTCATGAATGATTTTTTGTTGTAGTAACTTCTGATAATTTGCTGGGAAATGCTATTTGTTAACTGGTGATATATTCATGTTTATCGTAATGTAACACACGAGGCAGTGTTACTGAATTCTAAAAATACCAGCAGTAAGAATATGTGGTTTCCCTCAAAACCCAGTGCTGCTGGTTGCTGGTTTAACATGTGTGCTAATGCATTGTATGGGCCCATTACTTCAACTCCAACCATGTATTACAGTATCTGATCAAATAAAGGCCCCTGAGACAATAGGAGTGAAGGCTGCATGGTGCTGTTGCGGGAATAGCACCACGCACAGTGAAGGCAACTAAGAGCAGCCCGTAAAATGCTTTAGAGATAAATCCACCCGAGAGCATTGTGTATTTGTCAAAGCATATTTGAGAAAGATTTGACTAGATTAGTGTACATTAAATGTATGTGACATTTTGAAATGTACAAGACTTGCTACTGGGAGTTTCACTTCAGAACGTTCGTGAGCACAGATTGTAATGAAAGAGAGGAGTTGTTTCAAGGCCTTAGTATAGTCAGTAGTGTTTAGTATTCAGGCCTTAGTAAAGTCAGATATAGGAATACAAAAGGTTTGGGGTGTGCCTCATGTTGTTGTTTAAAGGGAAGGGACTATTATTTCTATAGCGCTTTCCCCATGACACAAGTCAAAGTGATCCACGCAAGGGAGGGGGATTTTCATTCAGTTCATAGGCGGTGGTGGTAAGATACATACAGTATGTAGTCTCAGTCCTCTGGGGCAGATTGACAAAAGCGCGTCACACATCTGCGCGAACGAACCCTCTCACAACCACCAACCACTCACTCACACCAGCTTCCTGGTATTCCTGGCATTCACAGCTTGTTACGCACAAGCTTCAAATTTGTCTGCTCTTCTTCCTGTTCCTGGTCAAATCAGTTTAGTATGTTGCATCAGTATGAGAGGTATCACAGTCATTTCAAATGGAACTGGAAAAGTTTAAAAGGGGAATGAAAAGTGAATGGGAGATGTTAGTTTACATACTTTACATTATCAATAAATGTTATAGTTCAGCAAAAAATGGTTTCATTGCAAAATATTTCTCTGCCTTACTTGCGGCACGGTAAGCACGGCAGTTAGCGCTCGTGCTTCACAGCTAGAAGGTCCCAGGTTCTTTCTTTGTGGAGTTTGCATGTCTGCATAGGGTTCCTCCGGGTACTCCGGTTTCCCTTACCACTAAAAAACAGGTGAATACTCCAGCCAGGTGTTTCTAACCACCAGCCTGGCTCCACATCAGGAGATGGGTCCTCGGGCGTGGCACTGCCGTCGCCCTCTTCTGGCGTGGAAGGATGGGTCAAATGCAGAGGACAAATTTCATTGTACAGTTGTTGACAAATAAAGCACCTTATCCTTATCCTTACTTAGAACTGGCCAATTGCACAGAAAATGAATAGTCTAGCCTAGTCTTATTTCCAAAGCATCACTTATAACATTGCTTTCTCACAAATTACAAGATAATACAAGGTCACTGTGAAAGTGTTAGCACTATACATATGAACAGAAAGTCCCATGTAGTAACAGAGAGGCAAAAATGAAGCCAATCAATCTGTCCTTGAGTCCCACCATTCTCTGAAATACATATTGTAAACGTGAGACACCTTGTGCAGACGCACTCGTCATTGGTGTTGAAGGTTTTTTCTCGCAGTCGCTCGCACTTGACCAATTGACTGCAGGAAACGAGTTCAAATTTGAGACACGAGCTGTTGGGTCTATCTGCCGTGTATGTGCTCTCCCCAAAGTGGGTTCAGTAAGCTTGTGAGCGCTGCCAAACGAAGCCACAAAAGAGAAATGAAACAGTGAGAGAGGAAAGGCAGAGGCAGAGGTGGGGCAGGGGCTGTGGGGGTTAATGGGTCTACATGATTATAGTTGCTTGTAGGTCAACCTGTTGTTCTGGCCCTCTCTCTACCGCTCTCCCTCTGCTGCTCCTTCCATTGGCTGCGCTCACTGCCTTGCACCTGCCTACTCCGCCCTGGCATTGTGCTACTGTGAAAACGTTTAACCGATGCTGAATGAAGTCGCCACCCCCTCCCTGACCATCCCTTGTGGTGGTAGAGAGCCAGAGTGGTGGGAGTGAGTGTGTGTGTGTGTGTGTGTGTGGGGGGGGGGGGGGGGGGCAAAAAGAAAATGAGGCTAGGGGGCAACAAAGGGCACATTCTCTCCTCCCTTGCATACTTTGGCCCACTTCATTTTGGCCCAGCCTGGCGCAAAGAGCTTTGTTTTGGGGACAAGGCATAAATATGGTTGATGTCCCGTCCCAAGTGAGCATCTCAGGCATTAAGGGGAGAGGACGGGTGCAAGGTGGGGACCTCTGATCCTTTATAATAGCGTATCAGAGGAAAATACAGATTCTAAAATAAAGATTTAAATGCAAAAAAAGTTATCAACAAGTAACAATGAGTTACTGTCCAACAACACGTGATAAATAAAGCTCAAGAATATTTAGTTTCACTTTCTGGGACTCGTATTATATTGGCTATATATAATTGTATGTGCATGTGGCTGTTGTGTTTCTATACTTTTCTATTTGATCAAAAGTACTGTTTTAATAACTTTATCCGCTGCTCCTTGAATGAAGAGATAATGTCAAACAGACCCTCAATGCTCAATGAAGGCAAAAAAAGACATACAATCCCTATCAAAATCTGAACAAAATAGATCTTCGATAAGACACAATATTTTCCAGCTTTGTTTGCCGTAAATGAGTCTCTGCTCTTTATCCGGATTACTGCAAAGCTGAACTGTATGGCAACACTGGAAATAAAGAATATCAATATTTTTTGTGTGTAAGAAACAGAACCCGGGGCTGGTTATGCTCCCATTGTTCAATATCTGCTCTTGGCTTATTATTGTGGGAAATGTATACTTTTCTCACTGACATCTGTGACTGTCACAGCAATAGTCAGCGGATATGGAGGAGAAAAACGTATTATTTCAATGCAGTATTCATTTAGAATTAAACCACATCCATCCTGGACATATTTTCAGTGTGTGGCTCTTGTACAAATATTCACAGACACATGTGAACATATCCATAGAGAGAGGCTGAAAAAAAACAATTACAGTTTCTCGTTAAGGCACTCCTAATCCCTTTATGCAAAACACAGTTACACAAGTACACACAATGAGGAGAAAGAGAGAACGAGGGAGGGGGAGAGTGGAGAAAATGTCCTGTAAATGCGAGGAGAATAATTACA
The DNA here is from genome assembly GCA_021464625.1 of Proterorhinus semilunaris. Lineage (NCBI taxonomy): Eukaryota > Metazoa > Chordata > Actinopteri > Gobiiformes > Gobiidae > Proterorhinus > Proterorhinus semilunaris. The sequence goes on from CM038357.1 coordinate 20,599,032, forward strand.
TATATCATGAAGCTGTTCCTTTTATTTGGGATGTCACTTCTGATGTCACTGGCCGGCTTTGGCGCTAATTTGAATTCAGACCTTTATCAGTCGCCGGCAGCAGATTTTGAGTGACAGCGCCACCAAACGCCTCTCGCCAGCCGTCCTATTGATTTCTCTAAATCCCCAACAATAGCATTTGCATGCTTGTTTCTGTTATAATACAGATATGCCGTTTCGGAAATTAAAGAGCGGCAGGCAGACCAGAGGTAACTAATTGTGTGCCTGTGTAATGAGTGCAGTTTCAATTTGATATAACCCACAGCTTTTCCCCTCGCAGGCCTGCGCTAAGTACTTTCAAGTCTTTGTGGGGAAATAATTGATTTTTTGTGCTTTGGGCAGAGGGAAAACTATTATGATCTTTTTGAATAATGGCAGCATGAGGAAAGGCACGTTGAACAATTTAAATTGGTATTAGAGGCGAGAAGGGAGGAAAGAAGGGCTTGGTGACGGGCTGAGGACTGATAGCATAGTGCAGTCCTGGAAGTGACTGACAGTCTGCAAATGGCTCCCAGTTTGTTGATTACTCATTTTCTTAAGGTGGAAGTGGGCTGGTGTTGTGGCAGTAGCCTAAGTAATGCTTCGCTGAGGAGGGGACTGTGGGTGGTTTAGAGACGGGCAGCGGTGAGGGAGGTATCTACTGTACAATGTGGATGGATAAATAAACAGCACAGAAGGCAGGGTTAGCATGAGACTAACACTCTCACACGTAAAACCTGCAATGGAAAGTAAATTTGATTTTACCCAGAGCATTTTATTGCCTTTCTACACAGGCATTTCTGGTCATGTGCAATAATAATTCATTTCACATGCACACTATAAAAGATTATTTTAGTGCCTATGCAACTATATACTCAAACCAAAATATGAATAGTATAAAAATTGGCATAAATAAACATTCCAAGGCCTAAACATCCTTTTTTGAGTGTGTGTGTGTGTGTGTGTGTGTGTGTGTGTGTGTGTGTGTGTGAGTGTGTGTGTCAATTATAATAGCAAAGTGCAGCGATTATCTAGAGGTTAAGGCTACGGCACAAGTGGCAGAAGACTGTTGTCTCCTCAGTATTGTGAGTTGTAAGTCTAAGCTCTGACAATTTGCTTTATGTCTCCCCCCAAATTTCACCCTGCGTTGTCCGGTCAAATAAAGCCTAAGGGCCAAAAAACTTTGAAAAAATATATAAATGAATCAGCAATACTATTTGACATGCAAATGGACTTACCCTGTGTTTTTGCCTATACAAAAAACGACACAAATAAAAGAGCCATAATATTATAGAGGGTATTTATGTCAAAACAATTCATGTATATTACAAAACAGAAAAAACAGATAAGATGTCCATCTCAAGAGGGAATTTGCATTTCATTCCATATTTTTATAATTTTACATTTTTATAGTCTTTTTGGTGTTTTTTTGGTGTGTTTTGTTGAACAGAGTTAAAAATGACTATATGCCTAGTTGATCATTGACAGTTAAAAGGGGGACAAAGCTTTTCAACCATTATTTGTGCAGAAATACATAGTATATTTTGGGAAATAAACCGTATGATGAGTGTTACATACATTTTTTTTAAGACATGTATTCAATTGAAAGCACCAGAGGTCCTTGATAAAGTCAGAGAACATCAATGTGAGCAGAGTTTTAACCTTTGGGTGAATATGTTTCGTGCTGAATGCACCCAGCGCCACACAGAATGAGCCACTTCAGAGTGTAGACACAGCGCTGCGAGCACTTGGCCTCTCTCTGTCCCTCACTCCTTGCCCTTCCTTCCATCATTCCTCTCAGTGTTTGCCTCTCTCTTTACAAATGAACCTCCTCATTCTCGCTCTATCTCCCTCCGTCCCCCTTCTCTCTCAGGGAAGCGGCAGTGGTTAATTTAGTTGGTCATAACTAATAGCGGCTAATCTGCGGGCAGGAGTCTGCCGAGGATATTGGACAGAGTCGGGGTTAATCGCAGTTGCCCAGTTAGCTGCAGCAGACAAGAGGAGGGTGGGAGAGGAGGCTGGTGGGCTTAATTCCACCGAAAGCAAATGGCATGCGGTTTTTATCTGTGCCCCTGATAAAGGAGCGCTAATACACCGAGGAGAATGGATGCTCAAGGGCCGGGTTCCCCTTATCAGCAAACTTTACAACAGGAGCCCTGGACTAACGGCACAACCCCCACGCCGCGCACAATAAGCACCTCATTTCACCTCTCAAGCAGAACTATCGCCACACCGCCACCACTCCCCACCCGCCTCAGCTGTACACCGCTCCAAACACACTCACACTGTATCCTCTCCACTTCCCTTTTTGTGCTGCCAAACCCACCCACCAGCGCCACCTCCCCTCTCCCAAACCCAGAAAACAGGTCGGACACACACTCCCTCCTTGCGTATCCCCTGCAGCTCAAAGCAGACCAACCACCAGCAGGCATAGGGGTATATTATGAGCATCAGCTAATTGGAAGATCACTCTAATGCATTAAGAGATAAAATAGTTTGGCTGCAGGCCTAGAGGCAGGATCAGAACAACATTGGAGGAAGCTATCTGGCCCTGTCACACATTTGCAGATTTCCATACTAACACAGCAAGAGCAATTACCCCAAACATGGAGCACTGTTGGCGCTACAACACACTCCCTGCCAGTACCGCAGCCCCAGGAAATTAGAGAAGCCGTGTGCATGGTTGTGTGTGTGAATAAGCCCGGGCAAAGGAGGAAATTGGCTTAGTGCTGTTTGATTGTGTATTTGTTTTGTGGGAAGAGAGACGAATTGGCTTGAGGATGGCAGGGTGGCCTTGGGTGTGTCAACGAGGGGGAGAGTGAAGAGGGCCGGGTTGGAGAGGGGGGACACAGACACCAAAACAAAGATATTATTAAGACACTGGGCTAATCAACAGGGCTAATAGGGGACCAGCCGTCTGCTAGCTTACACCCCGTCTGTGTTGTTTTTCACATGCTAATCAATGTTTGTTATCACCACCAGTGGGAGGTGGCTGGATTTGAGAGTGTGTGTTTAAGCCTGCAACTGTGCTTTTTATATGGTGTCGGGGTGGTTTTCTAGAAATGTTGTAATTTCCTTTAGTGTGTGTGTGTGTTGGGTGAAGTTGAAAATATAAATAAAGGACATGCTTGTTTGTCATGTCTTTTTACATACTTTTGTTTGAATTATGAGCAAACTACTATCTTGTTATAGTTATCTGCTACTAATAATAATAATAATATTTGCATTGAATAAATGTAACAAATCTGTATGAATGTTTCTTACACAGCATTGATCTAAATCAATGATCTAAAATGCACTTACCATGGTTTGTTTCATATGGAGGCACCTGTTTGATGCAGAAATGACTCCGGGGTTCCGCATCCTTGCCCCTCTCTGTGCACTTGGACTGTGCTGGCATCTGCCTGCGGGCACACACAAGTACTCCCATGACTATCTTCAACTAAATGGATAACAGGTCACGGATGGAAGGAAAAGGTGCTTACGGTCAGAATGATTTCATACCTTAACCAAGATGGGAGCATTTAGACAGCAGTTGCCAGTAGATCCTCGCTGCGAGGTGGGCCACACACTAGCCCCGAGTGTGCTCCGCCATTGTTGTCTATGATTTGCCGTTAAATCCAATTTATCGCTGTTATGGAAATGCATTTCTGTCCTCGGGCTTGACAGACAGGGATTTCCCCTCTCTTTACACATTCCTCATCCGCTTGTTCATTTGTTACGGTAGCAGGTCTTAGGGTAATGTAACAACAGCCTGGGGACACAGTTACAAGAGAGCAAATATTAGCGGATTGACAGTATAGTATAAACAAATAACGCCCATTTACTGGTACGAAATACTTAATTTTATTCTAAAACCCAATAAAAAAGTAACGTGATGAAAATGTCAATACATTGTTTACTTTCACTCTATCCTAGTTTGTTCATTGCAAAAACAGAGCCTCATCTGGTCTTGTGTGGGACAGCAGATGTTGGGCTTCACCCCCCATGCAGTTGCTAATTGCACACAGGGTGATAGGTAAGCAGCTAAAGCAACTCACTTTGCACTTTTCAATTCAAACGAGTAAACAAAAGCTTCCACTAAACACACTGGATGAGAGACGTGTTCAAGAGCTGTTGTTTTGTGTTTTCACATGCGCCGGCCATTTCCCATTCTCTCTGTCTGCACGAATTTCTATATCGGTGACACTAGATGCTGTTATTTTGAATGAGATGCATTGTAAGACAATAAAACCCCATTACGGAAGCGCACTATGACGCTGCAGGTACTCCGAGTCTCCCACAATGCGATCCAATTGGTTCCAGGTGTCAGTGAATTGCGGCGGATGGGAGCCGGGCTGTGATGTGTGAGATAGCCGCTGTCTGAGCAGAGGATTTCAAAGTGTTAGGAAACCCAGCAACACTTCTAACGCCGCTCCGCTCCTCACACACACACAGCCACGGACGCACACATAAGATCGATAGACTGAGGGAGGATGACACCCAGACGCTCGGCGATCGGGAGACCGGGACCCTTTTGTATCGGCCTCTCCTACAACTGCTTCTCCCCTGCCTGATGGCTGGCCCTCGACTATCTTCCCTTCACAACATTGTCTCACCTCCAACACTTCCTCCTCCTCGTGTGTTTTCATCCCTCTCCTCATTGTCCCTGCAAAAAAAAAAAAAAAAACAATTGGCAGATGTAACATTTAATTACGCGAGGATCTCCTCAGGCGCTGTGGAGGCAAAGGCGAACCGAACGCCACTCAGAGCGGTGGAGGAGCCGCGTTACAATTTGCCGTGAAGTGATTTATTCTTCCCAACAAGGTGCGACAGAGGGGTTGTCAAAGCCGACGCGGGAAAGGTAATTTCTAGTTACTCGCGACAAAAAGGTCAAATGCTTTTTAATGACGGTGTTTTCAGATAATGCAGAATGGAGCGCGGCGGCCACATCGGCAGCCAGTGACGGGGGGGGGGGAGTGTAATAATAAAGTTGCTGATTGGTATCACGTCGCGACGTTATAATGGTGTCTTGTGGATGAGGACTTCATTTGCTCAGGGACTCGGCCCTCGCCACGACTGTCAGTGTGTGATTTCTCAATCCCGGGCAGGCGCTGTCACTGCTGTTTGCCATCAACTCCAGCCAATTTTAAAAGAGCAAATGAAGTGTGGCCCATTAAATACTGCCGCCCGCACATTCATCTCAGGCTTATTGCATAGTGTTTTATTGATAAAACAATAGCGGATGGGAAAATCTATGAAGCTGCAATACCTGACACGGTCCGAGGCGGGTGAACGATGAGCACAAAGATGAGCTGCCAAAGGTGACCTGCACAGGACAGAAAGACTATATTAATTTGAGGCAGAAATGTGCCCCATTGCAATTGACTAGGCCTGTCACGATAAATATTGCGATAATATTATTGAATACGTTTTAAGGCCAGATAAATGAAGTGTAAAGCTCAAAAATGACAGTAAAGCTTTGTTCGAAAAGTACTTAATCTTGAAATATTCCAATAAAACTCAATGATGGACTTATGGAGAAAATAAATATGGTAACAGGGAGGAAATAGCTATGTAAATAGGGTAACATGGGACAATGCATTGTGTAGGCCTTTTCCCAAACAAATACCAAGAAAACACAATGTTGTAAATTACAGTCTTTATCTGTGGTCGGACTAGGATTAGGATTTTAAAAAAAAACCTGTAGACAAATTATACGTGTGTCCTGTTTCCATGTAATTGTAATAACCACTTTTTGTGGTCTGGCCTGGAACATTCATATGGAGGATTATGTTTGCCCTTTTTAGAAAAAAATAGTTTTAGCTTTACCTATGGAGTAGACAAGAGCAAAAGTGCCCCAGTGATTTGGAGTTGGACCACCTATAGCTAATATCCGCGGTTCAACACCCCGCCCCCAATAATTCACAACCAATAGTCTTTTTTGGAAAATTACATAATTCGCCTTAATAATGAGAGTGAATTGTACTCAACAATTAGAGATGAGTGTAAAATGTTAAGTTGGGTGACGAGAGAAATGCTCCCAATTACACAGAGACACGAGGCCTTGTACCTTCCCAGCCTCCACTGTCGGTAATTAAATCCACAAGCTTCTTAACGAGGCAGCCCTGAAATAAAGAGTGGAGGGGTTAATGCGACTATCATTTCTCCCACAGAACGACTCCACGAGGCGCACATGCATTTACATATCTGCACCAAAACATTGGGAAGTTGGCCTTATTACAGGAGTCCATCTTGTAACATTGAGAAGAATCCCATTAAACTTAAAAGATGTACGCAAGCCTATTTTAAAGGTTAAAAACAAAAGGCCAACTTCAAACACGCAGTCGGCTAAATTGTCATAGCCTTTGTGCAAAGCCTATAAATGACCGGTTTTACCATCATAATGTCAGAAGACGTCGACTTGTAGTCTTGATCACCAGTAGTCCATGCCAGTAGTCTACCTCCGTTTCCTGAACAACATCCTGTGCCTTCAGTGGAAATAGCGCGTCACATGAAGCTGCCTGTGGGGGAGTGGACACTCTTTAGACAGGAATAATAAATTGCCCAGTGTTTATATATTTTTTTCTTCAGCCATAGCCTATTATTAGCATAGGCTAATGCATACAGATCCGATGTTTAGGCCTACAGAGCAGTTTTGGATTAAGAGTAGGCCTATAGGCCTTGGCCTTTTTCTCGCGTCTTGTCACGATGAATATGAAGCTCATTCACAGGAAGAAGTGGGCTTCTCCTACCGAAGACTTACATTTAGGCTGTACCGTGCGACATGTTGGGGAGCGCGGCAGACGAAGCGGCACCATCCCTCACCAGTGAGCATTAAATAGCATTCATTACGAAAATGTGTTACCTTCTAAATGTGACCTAAATGTCTACAATTGCGAATATCTCACGCATCTCTTGGCCAATATTGACACCACTGAAAGTTACATAAATCCATGAGACCAGATCTGGTGCGTAAAGATAGTTGTATAATCCGCTGACACCATTATGTGGCCTCTAATCCTTAGCAGCACTGGTCAAATCTTCCAAATTCACTACCAGGCGTTTTCTTTCTATAGGCAACTGCTCCTTGTCAATTATTGATACCTCATTATTCCAATGGGCGATGAGTTTCATTTTGTATTTCATTCACAGCGGAATGGCCTGAAAATGTGTCAAAGACCCAACATTGTTGAAAATCAACGATGTGGTACGAGCTCATCATCACTGCACCAGGCACGCTACTCCTCTCGGCCAATAATTAAAAACACTGTTAAAATATCAATGTCCCGCGAGAAATGAGCACACTTCTCCTCAAAAATGGGCCAAGCTCATAAAAGATATATGAGGATGTTCACGCTTTTATAATTTAGTGTAAGAAATGGAGTCTGTTCATGGTAATGTGATTTAAGGTATTGGTACTTGCTAATTTCAGTGAGCTTTAAAGTATCCAGCCTTGTCTGCACCCGCTTTGCATAAAAATGATATTTTTCTTATTTTATACTGTCAGCAAAAATGTTCAGTATGCTTCTTCTGAGGCATTTTTTTCCAGTTTGTGACATTGTTAGAGAGTGTGTGTTTAAGTAGATCTAAAGTATGATATCTGTAGCCTGCAGTAAATCCAGGGCCAGGCGCTAACACATTGTTTTTAACGAGGCTACATGAACTGCCTGCACTCTCCCCCTCTCCAGACCATTAATATTGTATTGTTCATATCATGGACTCCTAGGTTACACCGAGCATGCATTTTTCATTGTGATAATCCTTAATTATTTTTATGCACCCTTAATCTTTCATATAGTTTCAGTGTTTTGCTTAAATATTTAATGGCATGATAATGTGGCTTGTCTTTCAGGACCGGGGCTCTCTGAGAGGAGGGGAGTGATGGAAGAGTGGAGAGAGGGAAAAGAGAGATGAGACGCTGGATTTTAGCGCCTCTCCCAGTGTAAGCCTTCTCCTCCTCGTCTGCGCTTCCTCTGCTTGAGTGACTAGGCCTCCAGTAATTCACATCAACACTGACCTCATTCAAAATAATCCCCTCTGCCTTAATCGCTTTTTATTCAGGAGCTGAAACTAATTTCTTCATATTTAACAGCGAGCTCAAATAGATGGAGCACACAACATGGCAAACTTTCATGACTCTCGATATGTAGTTTATAAAAAACGTAAATTGGCGAAATTAGAATGGTGCACACGATATTAAAGCTTGTTTAGTTTTTTTTAGGAGAGGCCACGAACAAAGATGGTTTTGCAAATGTAGCAAATATGACAAAAAGTTAAATAGAAAAGAAAGGTAAATACTTAAAAAAGTATTTGCTGGTTATTATTTTACCTACAAAACATTTAAAACAAATCATTTAGATAATTCTGTTATTCGACCTCTTTCCTGAATATAGCCTGTTTTCAGTCAAAAATAGTGCCAATATATATTATTGGTTGCATGGAGTTAGCATGGTAATTAATGGTAACAATTAAAGGATAATGCGATTTTCTGGTCTGTCATTACCCCCCAAAACCATACCCACGTGTCAATCAAGGTATATACTTTATGTTTAGAATTAGATTTACTATAGTTTTTAGTTTAGTTCATTTGTTTATTTGAGCAATTATACAGTAACATTGTTCTCAAAAGGACTGGGCTGAAGCAAAATAGTACAAGGGACATATTACAAAGTACATAGTACAAGGAACCTAGGAACATCATGCACACATACACACATCGTACCCGATTTTACTTTATGCTATTGTAATTACATTATCAACCATACAATATTAGCAGCATCATATTTTTATTTGCCTCATTGGCAAAAGAGAACCAGTTACACTTCAAAGCGGCTAGTTTAACACAGACCAAACTTACAAAGCATTGTTGGAAATGTTCATATAATTAACAGAAACGAAGCACAACTACAACAACGGTCTCGTTTCATGTACGATGTCTGGGACAGAGCAAGTAACAAAAGGCGATAATTAAAATATTTCTGTCAGATGGTTACCAGTGCCAAACATTGTTAACATTACCGAAAGTCCCTAGTTTTATGTTAAAAAGGCACATTAATATATATATATTATCCGTGATCTTGCTACTTCCCAGTTGTCATTGCCATCCTCAGTATAATATTAATTTGTGTGTAATTTTCCTTCCTTTATTTTCATGTACAATAAATTATGTAATAAGTAAGCCCTATAGTGTAGTGCGTTAAAAAGCCAGGGTGTAGAGTGGGCAAATTGAAGAGGGCAGTGGCTCCCCATCAACAAACCACCACCCAGCTGCCCTAACAGCTGATTTTTTGTAGATGATGTTCCTATGCTGTGTGACTATGACATAAATAGTGTGTCTGTTCTGTTTCCATGTATTTACCATATTTACCTCAATATTATCCTTTTAGATACCAAGTGTGCTATTTATGTGCTGTGCATAAAAAGAAGCGCTACCATATATATGTATTTTTTTATTTCTTGAGATCTTTTGCAGCTCAGTACTCGACCATCACTTTAAGAACCCTTCCTGATGGGAAAACTCTCTTTCTAAAATGAAACAACTGGAAATTGTAACCAATCTTGCCGCCGTATTCAGTGGAGTGAAGTAATGTAGCTGGTCCTGGTATTATCGAGCAGGTACCATATACACAGGTCTAACTGCTGAGTGGCAGATGGCCAGTGCTGTTGCTGGTTCAAAGGTCCACACTTGGATGTGTTTATCTCCACACCCAGCACGGGCACAGTGCAGTTTAATTCAGGCGTCACGCTCAGAGATCTGATAATCCGATCTAGTGATATGATAGGAAGCCCAGATAGGATAAATCTCGTCCAAAACCATTAGTGGTAATGTGACTATAATAATACCCATAGTTTTCCTCGTTGTGTGTTTGTGGATTTGGCCACATGTAGGGTGCTTCGGAGTAATCTGGTTATAGATCCATGATGATTGATAGGCTGTGGGGACAAAATGTATACTAGATTGGAAATTATGAATGGTGATAAGAGTTTTTCCCTAATCTACTACAACGCTGTTAGAGCAGAGATATCTATGGCTGATCTCTACTTTCTGTAATTGCGCCAGTCTGGGCTAGAAGGCATTTGCATCCCTCCACCTGGCAAAAGATTTTCCCCTCTCACTTTTTTAAATTTTCACACTTTTTCAGCCAACTTCAACACCAATTCAGGAATCCCTTTACGCCAGTAGATTACAACTCATATCAAAAAGTATTATGATTGATTATATGAAGACTTTGGTCTCTGTGACTAAAAAGTCATCATTTAGTTGAAACTTGCAGGTATCGTTCCAAAATTCTCACTCCTAATGATATAGATGTCTTGGACCTCGCAGACCCTCTCCTCCCACGCCAGTCTTATTGTAGCGTGTGGGATACTCACAGCCCTGTCTCCGATTCACTTATGCTCTGCTTTCACTGCCATTAACTCCAGCGCTAATCATTCAGACCACCCACATTTCCACTGTACCAAGGCCCACGTAGTTGCATTATAGTTTGTTGAGCATTGAGCGGCGCCCTAAACAGCCTAGTGAGACGTGTTAGTGCACCAAATTGTCCTGCCCAAAACCCTTTTTCCTGACCCAACTGTTTTTGTGCTACCCCGCGTCATTATTGAGAGGGAGATGTGCCCCCAGATCGAGGACCTCTACTCGCAGTCTGTGGATTGTCAGCGGTGAGAGTTCTTCTTTCTGTTTCCCAGTGTGGATTTGGATAGACAGTCCACATGTGTTCTGCGGGTCAAGGCGAGGGTATGAGAGGATGCAGAGGGCTCGTCTCAAAAGGAAGAATGGTAAATAAAATGCATTGAGAGGAGAAGCAGGACTATATGCATAAGAGGAGAAACTGGAGGAGGAGACGGTCTGCAGTGCTAATTGGCAACCTAGCACAAGCCCTTCCCTTGAAAATACCATGATGGTTAGACACTCTCCGCCTTTGGGATGTGTGGGGGCACATAGCATCCCCTGTTAGGTAATTGGAGCGTCGTACCTTGAGTGAAAACTGCTGATTTCATAGGAAGTGTTAACAAGACCTTTTTGTGACATGTTTCCCTTTTCCAGGGAGCCAGTGGGGCCAGCGCCCGAGAACCATGGGTCTATAGTGGGAACAGAGCGAGGCTATACCTGAGGAGCGGTAATGAACCTCTTCACATGGTTGTTCACCCAAAAGGAAAAGAGGTGGGTAAAGAAAGGGGGAATGAGAACAGGGAGGGGGCACAGCCTAATTTCGTGGCCAAAGAATAGCAGGTGGGACAAAAGGTCTCGCTCGAGGATCAGCGCTAGGGGGGCAGCTTTATTAGTGGTATTCTCCCGGCCCATTTACACCATCTCTCTCTTGGCCAATGGAGCACTTATCACAAGTGTACCCATCCAGCTCGCCAATAGAAACAAGCAAACGCTATCCGTCAATGTTTACCATTAAGGATCTGTCATTTGCAGATCCACCATATGTGGCAGATTAATGGGCGCGGGCCTCTTTCTCTCCCGACCGACGCTCCACTGTGCACCTCGACGCACCGTGTGGCCAAACTCAACGTTTCTCTGAGAAACCGAGAATGAAAACAAATCATGGAGAATGGAAACAATAGATACGGAGAAAAATAAATTGTTGGCTACCAGCTAGTTTTGTTGTTTTGCATGATGGAGTGTTGTTTTTAACTAACTGAAAGCAAAACAGTAGGAACCTTGAACAAATACATTTTGTTCATTTCAAGAACAACGTAAATTAAATCAAAATGAAGGGTCTTTAAGTAACACAAATGCTTTCAGAAAAAAAGCCACTTCCACAAACAAGAAATGTCTTACAAAATGTGTTAGTAAAATATACTAACGTTTTAGAAGTTTGTATTAACTGTTTCAGAATCAATGTGTGAAAAAAAGAGCAGATAAATCTTATTCCTTAATTCATTTAGACATTGTGTGTAGTCTTTTACAGTTTAAAAGTAGGTTTACACAGTTGTCTATTTTCCCCCCAGCTTTCAGTTATTACTACACTGTTTTAATTGAATACACTACATTTACTAGTACCATAGTTTTATTGTTGAGATTGAGCAAAGAAACTGCATTATGGGAAAATTGATGTATAATTCCTTTTCCTGCATGAATATACTAGTCTATTATCCTTAAAGCTCCTGACTGTATTTTGGACATTGGTGATCTTTGTGAGCGCTTTGGCTACATAATAACCCAGTCAGGATGTCCGGATGTGGCTGGTGCTCAGGTGGTCTCTGAGTCTTTCTGTGTCTCTGTTGGACAAACATCTTCACTGTAGACGGTCTGTCTGTGTGGCTCTCTTTACCCTTAGAGCCATCCCAAGCCATTCATGCAGGTCCTAAGTAAGTGACTGAACAGACGTTTTGTGGGGGGGGGCAGAGGAAGAGGAGAGGGCAGGTTCCTCTGACCAACACAAAACAACACAAAGGAGAAAGTTCGGTTCCTTTCCTGACCTCCTTCCTCTGTCTGTAACCCCCTCCACTGCAGATACAGACATACAACACGTAGAAAGAAAAGGGTCTTTCTTAAATGCTGCGTCTCGCCAGCCACTGTCACAAAAGACCCCTGCGCCTCTTTGGCCTGGGCCTAAGGAAAAAAAAGGTTTGGCTGCCTGGCTTGGTCGCTATGTGCAGGAAATTGGCTGAAAACGCCATTAACGCTAATTAGCCAACACGACGGGTCAAATAACGGGGATATACAGGACGTGGAATGGCTTACAAAATGTGGTGTGGCTGTGGTACAACTGGGGGTACAGCGATTCTTTTTTGACTTGGGTTCAGTTTGAGATTACTGTGAACTATAGACCTATAGAATTATTGGTATGGTATCATTGCAATAGATGAAAGTCATGTTAATTTATATATTTATTTCATGGTGATGTGATGAATCATAACCCTTACCCTAAGCCCATTTCTAGACTGTAAATGACCAGGAAACAAATGGATAATCCCCTAATAACCCATATTAAGGTGTTTTTTGGTGTTTTTTTGCTTGGACCTGTAAGTGAAATTGTCATATAGACTGTTGTAGAAGAAGGTGTAAAGTCATGGGTTTTCTTGTTGGCTGAGGAGGACAGCATATGGGCGGGAGAAATGTCTGTGGATGGTAAAGAAAATGACCTGGACTCCGTGAAATGACTTCTCATATCTGTTGTGCCCTTGTGCTCTGAGGCCTCCTCTTCAGACGACAACAAAAATCTATGTCTGCATTAGATGGTGGCAGACCTAGATCCAAAGACATGCGTAGAGCAGGAGAAGGAATTTCAATTAACCAAGGTAATGTGACGATTACAGTTTTAAAATACAATTATTTGTATGTATGTCCTTAATATTTAAATATGAACGAAAAAAATGTAAAGCTTTCAAAGCAAAGACCATTTAAAACATTGCTGAGACATCCAGTTTAACAACATGAGCGTATAGGATAATTGCATTGTTCTTGAGATTGCGAGTGGATTATGTTCATCTTATTGGGGCGTATGTCACATGCAGCATGGTGATAGATAAAGAAATGTCATTGCCATCAACAGGCTGTCAGAGATGTAATTTAATGGCTGATTTGCTGCTGGATGTATGGGCAGCTTGTGAAGGTGATGAAAAAGTATGATGTGAAAATTTTAAGGGGGGAAGGGAATCTTATTTGTTCAGCGCTTTGGCACAAGTCACTCAAAGCGCTTCACGAATGTAGGTAGTAAAACATGAAATATAGCCAAATAAATATGAATGCATGCTGGAAAAAAATAAAAGTGTTACTAATATGTGCTTCTAGAAACACACGAAAACCTCGATAATGTGTGTTGTGAGAAAAAAGGAATAGACTTGTGGCTCACCTGTGACACTAAAGAGCTTTGACTTTTGCTCCCAAACATGTTCACTTTTGGGTAGATGCATTGGTATGAATGCTCTCTGGGTCTCGCTATAAGTCCATTAGCTGCCTAAATACTTCAGTATGAATTGAATTTTTACTTTTTTGCCTGTAAATGTGTAATGTAAAAAAACACCAGACCCGCTTTTCTTTTCTTTCATTTATTATCAGAAACACAAGGTTACAGGCAACATTTGTGCTTATATCACAAAGTGAAAAAAGGGATTTGGGCATAACATGCCTAATGTGCTCCACTATCTGTCCTCATGACTGACCCATGTAAGAATGTAGTAATAAAAAGCACAAAAACATCTTGAAAATGTCACTGACACATGCTTAGATCCAGATCAATAAACAGCATGGAACGGTGATTGTTAAAAGTATTTCAAGTTGACGGTAGTTGATAATTATATAATAAAAATAGTATTACGTGATCTGAGTGTAGCTGCTGGGGTGTGCTTACTGCTTGGAGGATTTGGCCCACACAGCGGACAGACAGACAGGTGGACGTCACACTGCACTGATGGACAGCTCTGAGTGACAGGCACACAGACAGGTCTGTGGCAGCCCAGTCACTTCCATTATAACGCAGGGGTGTTCCCTCTACAGTGGAAGCTGTCACTGCCGTATCGTTCAAATGACAAGCCACTCTAGCCGGGGACGCGCCGCAACCGCCTAAGAAAGCATGTCATCTTTTTCTTTTCTTCCTCCTCTCGGCAATGTCTCGCTCGATAAAGGAGCAACGGCGAGAACAATGGTACCAAGGGACTAGAAAAGGACAGAGAAACTGGGGAGAGGGCGAGAGCGCAGAAAGCTAGACGGGACGTTTTGACATCTGAATTACATTTCTATCGCCTCAGACATGGGAGAAGAATGTGCGAACAGAGCAAGGAGGGAGGGGGTGGGATGGCAAACCATCACTTAGATGTTTATTTTAACTCCACTCTATTTGCCTGGCATCTAAAAAACTCACACCTCTGTGCATGTGACATGTGCCCTCTGAATATGGCTCTGGGGCAGGACATGGATGAGGAGTGTGCGGCAGACGTACCAGGACACGTTTCATTCACCAACATCTGCGGGTGTGTGAAGGACACACACCAAGTTATCTGCATATAGTATACCACACAACAGGACTTTTCAAAATGACGTATGTGACAGATGAGATTGAAAAGAGGAACAGTAACAGTCCATTTTATGAAAGACACGTTTCTGAGACTACTCATTATCAAATACAATAAGTACAACTAACACGTTATCAGAAACCCCTCTATTTCTATAAAGACCGATTATAACAGACACTATAAAAATGCATTGGTTTATATAGCGCTTTTCTGGACATTTACATTGCACTATTTATTCACTCCATACTTGGTGGTGGTAAGCTACTATTGTAGCCACAGCTGCCCTGGGGTAGACTGATGGAAGCGAGGCAACCAGTCTGACCACCACCAACCACTCACTACATTCGCTATAAAGAGACTATAAAGAGACACACTCTTAGATTAGATTGTATTCATAGAATTATAAAACACTGGAATCATGCCGGCGGCCTGACCTGTAGTGATGTAGCATAGCAGACAGTTGTTGAAGTCATGAGATCAATAAAGGTGTCCGGCACCAGACAATAGAGTAGTTATTGCGCAGTTTTAATTTGTCATCTCTTTACAGGCCTGTGTTATCTGGAGGTCCCGTGGTGTGTGCCTGTTCCTATGTAAATGTGCCTGCTCAATGTGACACATCACTCTCTATAACCTCATTAGAATCTTTCAGGTCCCGCTGTGCAGCCATCCACACACACTCACACTGCTTTGATTTCTCCAAGTCTAAAGATGTCAATCAGCTGCCCGCTGCAGCCAGAACAGGGGAATGCTCACACAGACACACACAGAAACGCTCCATCAACGTCCTCCTCCCACTCCCCAGTCTCTATCAGCGCTGCCTCGTCACTCCCCCTCAGCCATTCCACTATTGGAGAGTAATTTCATGTGCCAGCGTGGTGCATAATACACTTTTAATGGACAACTAATTCTCTGCCATTACTTCGTCAACATGATTACGGGATCTGCCGCTCGCAATCCTGAGGAGTTGGGCCGAGGCTTTTTAAATATACACAAGACATTAATGTGTCTCTATTCAGCTTTACATCAGGAGATGTCAGCCATTTACATAATGCTGCCATTGAGGTCTGTGACAGCCTTCCTCTCTTTCTCTCTCACTCCATCCAGCTCTATTTTTCAACATGATTTCGCTCCACAAAAGGCCCCAGAGCTCTGCTTCTTCCCCTCTGCTTCCCTTTCCGCGTTTCCATGAATGCTCCACTTTCCACGACAGACATGGAATAGAGCATGAAGAAAAACGGACAAGAACGAACCAAAGACGGGAGCAGGGATTACACCAGTGTGAATGGGCAAAGTTGCCTTTCCATCACCTGTGCAAAACTGGGATATCACGGATAAAAGGGATGAGTGTATAATTTGACCACTTAAATGTCTAGTTCATTAGGCTTCACAGGATAGCACTTCCTGGTCTATTTGAGCCATGGCAGATATGCTAATGTGCGCTCACTCAACATGCTCGTTTAGCTTCCTTTTCTAGGTAAGAATTTCAGGTACACAGTGATAAACAAGAATATTCAAACCAGCTCTAAAAAGAAGAAGAAGAAGATCTTTATTTATATAGTGCCTTTCACAGACATGGCCACAAAGCGCTTTACATGAGAGCATTGTACATTCACTCCATACTCGGTGGTGGTAAGCTACCTTTGTAGCTTCAGTTTCTCCCGGGGGAGACTGACAGAAGCGCTGTCGCGACTGCACACATCTGCGCCAATGGTCCCTGTGACCACCTCACACACATCATTCATCCTGGCCTATTGTCCATGTTTTTAAAGTTATCAATATATTATTGTAAATAATTAGCAAGTGTGATCAAACAGATGTGTTTTACTATATTAGGCTTAAAATATTTTGTATTCGATAAAGTTTGGTCTACAATTTTGCAGAATTATGGTCACCTTTTCACCCCTTCTCGTATTCAATAAGGTACCCCAAATGCCCCAAAGTCATATCTCATTCAGAGAGACTGTTGGTCGAATAAAAATCCACATTTGTCATTGCATGACATAGGAAATGTTTTGTGTCCTGAAGCAGGAAGTGCCATGTGTGTGAGTGTGTGAGTCCACTGAAGATAATAGAAGCTCCGTCCGTCCGTGCGAGCAGTGGTACCTTTTGGCTTGACTACATTCAGTTGCGTGCTTTGTTTGTACAGTGGGCTCTCTGAATAAATCAAAGCCACTGAGATTGTTATTGTCTCTGCTGGGACATTTCCTAATGAGCGTCTTTTGATGTTTGACAGAGGGACACTATTGGCCACCAAGCCCAAATACAGGAAGTTGTCTTTCATGTTGTCGGACGCCATTTTGTCAGGTCATGGTGGGTTTATGAGTCTCCCAGGAGCAATATTGTTTGACAAATGACAGTGATATACGTATGCAGCATGTTAATAATTGTTTTTAAAAAATAATGTAAAAGGCAAAAACACAAATAGAGCACACTATACACCGTCAGAGAATGAAGTATCATCCAACTTGTTTACCGGTCCGAACAATACAGACTTGATTGTAACATCTGTCTCTTTGACCAAAAGTGATAAAACGCTGGAATGTATTAGCCCTGGCACGATAGTCTTGAGCAGTAATTGCCTTTAATGGAGGAACATATAATAGCAAGAGAGTAGGAAGGCCATATACCAGCTCAGAAGTGAGAGAAGCTTCCTTTAGAAAATAGATGAAAAAGCCCTTAGGAAATCGTGTGCACAAATCGGGGTGTTACATTGTTAGTAGGTGGAAGGCAAATAATGTGTCACTATGCACCCGAGGTATAGCTATGGTACCACTACTAACTTTAATATAGATAAATAAGTCCATAGTAGGGACATCGTCTTACTTTTAAAAATTACCAGATTTTCTATTGGCAAAGGTAATTTGCTAAATGTCTCTCCCCGTCATCCCTTCACCATGTGCAGTTCTGTCATTCTCATTAATGCTTTCATAACTTATTTTTATAATGTGAGCTCAAGTGTTTAAAGTAGCAAATGTCTCACTTTCTTTACATGATTCCTTCTATAATTTACCTGGGATTGGGACTGAAAAGTGCCCACTGCTGGAATATATTTCATTTGATCTTTTTTAACACAGCAACACACGTTACTGTTTGACAACTTCCACATTTTCTTTCACATTCGCTCAAAAAGCTTCAAGAACACAATTTCCCTCAAACATAAGAAACTGATTTGAGTAAAAATATTAATCAGTGCGGATGCAAACAGCCCTGTGCTGCTCAGATTGAATGGGATAATGTGAGTTTTCAAATGTCATTGTTTAGTGTGATTTGGCATCCGCGTGTACACTTCAGGGACCGTGAGACAGTGACAGGTAAAAACACATGCTGTATATGATAAGAGACATTTCAATGAATAGCTGAACAGAGCCATTAGCGGTGTGAGCGCAGTGGAGCTATGCAGATCACAACGCAATCGAAAGATGATATTGCTATTACACTGTGTTGACACATGAGATTGCATTTACATTTTCATCCAATGGAAAAACCTAAACACAAACAGTTGTTATTGTGAGTAAGCCAGAAGTCGCGAATGCTAAAACGGTAATTAGTATGTAGAATATGTTTCATTTTATAATGCTGAAAAAAAACGAATATCACAACCTCTATTCACGGGACATGTTGTTTTTGTCTCCGCTCCGTCTCAAGCTTTTCTCCGCTTCCTCTGCCTTTTAACCGACCCACTTGTTCTTGAATATTTTTCTCCCCAATAAGACACTTCTCTGTGTTTGTGTTTTGTGTTGTCAATGGCAATGGCGTTATCAATTAGTGCAGCAGTGGGAGCCCAATTAACAGCATCAAACAGCTAATTAATTGAGCAGTGTGAGTTAGTTGCACACAACAGCACGCCACATGAATCTAAGCTAGCGCAGTTATAGCATCACTCCACTGCAGGGGAGACATGTAGTACAGTGACAGAAGGCAGACGGCATACATATACAAGGTCTTAGAGTATAGTCTCATTTTACATACATTATTTCAAATTGACTCATATAATTAAAGCATGTATATTCTGTCTCACAATAACTCCAGTAATGAAAGGAGTAATTTAAAAGCTGCGGAGTAAAAAAAAAAGTGTTTAATATAACCTAATAACGTAATTTTAATGATTTCATAAGTAAAAAGGTATTTTGTGCTTACATAGCTCTTTACAGACACTCAAAGTCACCATACAATTTCATTCATTTTATACTCCACACTCATCTGCAGAAAGGAACTACTGTATCCACAGCTAACATGGGTAGTTATGGCATGTTAAAACATGGCCCTGTTCTTGTTACTGTTTAATAACACAGGTTCTTATAATGTAGATTATTCTAATGCACACTCGATTCATAAAACTAAGCTCAAGCCACACACAATGCAGAATGAAACGTAAGAGCTCCAAGCCACAGCTGCACAAGTGGCTTGGCTGATGGGAATCATGGCCAGAGTTAAAGGACACTCACAGGTATAAAGTGGCAGCTCAAAAATCTGCTTCCTTATTACTCAAAGTACAAGTCAGTCTCCTGCTCTCTCTCTCTCTCAATCAGTCACTCACACAAGGTTGTGGTTATGGCTTAGGGAACACTTCAGCCCCATTCAATCAAACAGAGTATGGACTGAATCAGCTAAAGGTTAATTGCACCAGTGTCCTTGTACGCTAACGGATGGGAAATAACTGTGTGTGAGTGGGGCGTGTGTGTGCGGGGTTGGAGGAGTATGTCTGTTAAAACCCTTAGCCAAATGCCATATGAAGCGAAATACCGTTTTTGTCGCCGTCGGATTAGTGCAACCATAATCTATGTACATTTTTCCCAGAGGAGGCAGACAAGTGGCTGCTGGAGTATTTGCCTCCCCCAAACACAGGCAGGAAGAGGAGCGGTCCGAACAGGTGCATGCCCCCCGTATAGGAAACCGGTATACACGTTTGTAAGACATATTGTTATATTTAAATTTTAAGTTAATTCATTTATTTACGTTAATCATATTTAATACATAAACACAACAAATGCTGTGTGTTTTTTAGATAATATTTGAGTTAACTTTTATGACAAAGGCTAAAAAGGAATGTTTCTCCAACAGTGGTACACCAGTCTGGGTGTACAGTAAATGTGTAATAAATACTATAAAAGTAAAAATATTGACTATATAAGTTATTAACTTTTATTTTGTAACATTGCAAACTGAGAGGACCACTTATGTTTGAACTCACATTGTTTCACTAAAGTATCGCATTTACAGAACACATATGCTTTTCCTGCTTTGTTTTAAGGGTTATAAAGTACAACATAGAAGAGGATCAATGGTCCAATGGTTTGTTTTTGCTCTTGCAATTATGGATAGTACTAATTATTTTAGCTAGGCATGAGAGTGATCATACAAAACACAAAAAGCCCTTTTTAACTTACAGTATTTGAAAAGGCCAAAAGGGCTCAGTGATTTACACTGACGATAATAACGGTTACATGTGTATGAGTCTGGGTGTTTGGTGGTCAGTGGAGCCTGGGAGTCAGCGGCAGAGTGGTGAGCCTCATTGACCTTCAGAAGCACAGACGAGGAGCTCTTCATCCCGACAGCGGCGGCACTTGTAGCAGGAAGAGGGGCTCGTTGACTGGTCCCTAATGGCACCCTGGCCCACGGGAACATGGGTCTGCAGGCCAGAGCTGTTGCCCCGGTGACCGCAGGCACATACAGGCCGACCCCAAAAGTAAAAGAGAAAATGTGCAGGAGAGTGAACCAAGTTAAGTAGTTAATATCAGTTCACAGCTACAAATACAAAACAGTAGTGTAAGTTTGCCTGGTCGTAGGTTCATTTTTCCTTGTTAAAATATTCCTCACTTGTGTCATACAGCAAAGTCATTGAGGGTCTGAGGATTCAGTGGTGCCTACCTCTGGTCTTGTGATTATGGCTGCAAGTCGCAATTCATTCTCATCTAAAAAGAGCAAACTTGACGTACTGAAAACTACCAGCCCATATCAAATCTGCCATTTTTAGTTAAAGTTGTATACCAACAGCTTACTGAGGACCTCCTAAATAACAATGCTTTACTTTCCAGTCAGGCTTGACGCCTCACCACAGCACTGAGGCAGCGCTGATCAAGGTGACAAATGACCGTCTTAGTTCTGCTGAACCTGAGCCTTTGACACAGTGGACCACGTGTGCTTATTACACAGAAAAGTGGGTGGGAGTCTCTGATTCTGCTTCAAACTGGTTTAAGCCCAATCCTGAGAACAGGACATACTTTGCTGAAAATTTTAACTGTGTCAGACCAAATGGCTGTGACCCGTGGGGTTCCCCAGAGGTGAGGTAATGTTCAGACCGTCACATCAAACTACAGCCAATCACTTGCTTGTTATTAGTATACAATTCGGGTTTGTAGCTCACTGTTCCAGATGAAGGGATGAACTGTGTAATTTTCATGTTTATTTATTAGACACGGTGGTACAGCAGTTAGTGGTTCAATTCCCACCTGGACTTTTTGTGTGGAATTTTGTTTGATTGTTCTCCCCGTATCTGCGTAGGTTTCCTCTGGGTTCTCCGGTTTCTCCTACCACTAAAAACATGTACAATTGGTCCGAAAAAATGTAGTGTGTGTGAGTGGTGGACAGGCACAGATTGATAGCCTCGCATCCGTCAGTCTACTCCAAGGGGCAGCTGTGGCTATAATAATAGCTTACCACCACCGAGTATGGCATGAATGCATAATGAGTATAGTGTAGCGCTCTGAGAAACTTGGTAACACAGGCTTGTAAAGCGCAATACAAGTGTAAGCCATTATTATTATTATTATTATTGTTATTAGGGGCAGATATTATCTGAAGAATATGATTGATGGTAAATAAATTAGTTCTGTCCATTATAAATGTGTGGAGAAACCTCAATGTGAACCTCAATGGTTCACACAGCAGTTCTTCAACAATCCCTGATTATTGTTTTTAACAATTCACATTTGTGCTGTTATTGTCACACAGACTGTTTCCTCTTTGATGGATGACCTTCTGATCAGCTGAACGCACAAGTCACAGTGGAACAAAGGCGAACAGGAAGCATCTTGTTGTGCCAAGAGGCAGGTGTTAATTCAGCGCTAACCTCTGCCTTTTAAAAACAAGGTAAACAGCGCACAACACTGTCAACATTCAAGCAAGGACCCTCCAGAAACACAAGACACTTCTATAGGTCTCCCATTCTTCTACTGCAGCATGGCTGTCTGCTTCTTCCACCCACCAGACTTAATCAGCCACTGAGTGCTTTCATCAGCACCACAGCCCCCTAATTAGC
The DNA here is from genome assembly GCA_021464625.1 of Proterorhinus semilunaris. Classification (NCBI taxonomy): domain Eukaryota; kingdom Metazoa; phylum Chordata; class Actinopteri; order Gobiiformes; family Gobiidae; genus Proterorhinus; species Proterorhinus semilunaris. The sequence goes on from CM038357.1 coordinate 20,621,260, forward strand.
CGAGCATTGCTATAAGCCCACATGTAAGCATTATAGTACTGTGCTAATGTGCATGTACCAACATAGTTTTATACATTTAGATTGACCCCAGCTCTCTGCAGTCACTAATCTAATAAGGCAGTGAAGCTTGGTAAAGTCGGAGCTGTGCTGCTAAAAAACATAAAAGCTGCACATTAAACAATCAGACTGTATTTATGCTGCAGTCTCCCTGAATGCATTAGGGATTCAGGAATACGCAAACTATATTTTGTAGTAATGTACAGTCTTTATACTGGGTTAGAATTAGAGTAAAGATTGTGATTATTATTCACGTGATCATAAAATATTATCGGTATCTGTCTCGTTTCCCATTTTCATCAAATCCATTTAATTATAAGTGATTTATAGATCTCTTCCCCTCGCCCAGGGGGTCCCACTTTGGACACTCCATGCAAAGACAGAGAAAGTTGCTTGAGATTGTCTTATGTTCATGCTTTCCCATTGTTGTTGTTGTTGCTTTTGTTGCTGCTGTTGTTGTTTTAACAACATGAGGAAATCAAGCAATGCAGTGATAACATCCAGTTGGCCGAGGCTCTGGAACGATCTTCCGCTAACTTGATTCTGTTGATGTTTTTAAAAGCAAACTGAAAACCTTTTTTTTTTTTTTTTTTTAGATGGTGTTTTAATTCCAGTGCATTATGTTGTTATGTTATACATTATGTATAATATTATGTATATGTTGTTTTATGACTGTAAATGTAAATGTACTTTGTATTTGTATTCCAATTCTGTGAAACACTTTGTGACCTCTATGTCTATGAAAGGTGCTACATAAATAAACATTACTTACATACAGACATTTGTCAACACATATTGGTTTTAGCCACAATAGAAGCTGCAGTACGTACTGTAATAACAAGCCCACACATTGTAGTAACGGCATAAAGGCTGTATCCCTTTCTACTGTATGTAGCTAAATTAATGGTGCAATTCCACATCAGTATATTTTCCAGTTTTTTGCCATATAATGGAAAACCTCATTGTGATCAAGGTCAGCTTCATCTCAGTGCTTCCACTGGTGCATAGTGCATGTGGCTGTTGTTTACGTGTAGGTGCAGCTCCCACTTTACCATGTCAACTCTTATTTGATGGCTTTCTAAATTAGGAAAAAAGTGCTCTCAGGGACTGTGCCGCATTCCACTTCATGAGCACAAACAAACCGGTGCAAAAAGCCATTCCAAAGCCCCCCATTCTCCCCCCTCCTTTAAATGGCAGAAAAAATAAGCCAGGAGAGGGGGCAGGAAGGCAAGCAGACAGGGCTGAAAAAGCAAAAAGAGTGACTCCACTACCGATAATGACCGGATCATTTAAAAAGCCCTCCTCAAATTGCCTTAAGGAGACAGAGAGGGAAAGGCTTGAAAGGTTTTGAGTGAGTTCTGCAGTAGATAGATGGAGTAGTGGAGGAGAGGGGCAAAAACAACCTGTCGTGAGATGTCAGGTGAATATACTGAACATCTGTACATCTGAGGTAAACGCACGGCAGTGAGTCTGGCTTAAGTTGGTCCACACTCGACACCTGAGCCGCAGTAGAACATCACAAAACAATAAAGCATTTGCCTATTAAATAGAAAAATAATACCAATCAAACCGTAAGGTCATTTCCTCAGTCCGTTATGAAAAATGAACATAGACCAGTCGTGAAGAATATGAGAAATTTTACAATGAAAAATAGGTGATTGAGAGTTCCAATGTTTTGCCTCTTCTTTATGGCACATTTCGTTGTCCTGTCAATAAAGCCTTAATGGGAAAAATAACCTAAAAACAAAACCTGGAAATAATGACATATAAATTAATATGAGGGGAGTCCATCATTGGGGTAAACCAACCAACATACATGTTTTATGACTCTTTTTTATATTTCTCTTTTTTTAGATTTTTAAAAGAGTAAAAATCAACATTAGTTTTCCAAACATGTATAGTCTGTTTAAAAATAGTCATGTGTAAGATAACAAATGAACTCACTTATGCGACTGTAAAATCTTTGAAAACTATATTTAGCATTGTGGCTCAATTAAATTCCTCTGTGATGCTTGCTGCCGTCAGTCTCTCCGCTATGTTCCTGTTCCTTGCCTCTGCATCTTGACACAGTGCACTGAGCCTAATCGTGGATAATTGGATGGGAGGGGCAGTGGGCCGGCCCTGCCTTTGTGTGCAAAGGGCAAGTGGTCAAGTTAATGGGGCCCTTGTGTGGAGCTGGGAGCACTCTGTCTCTCTCTGTTCGATCACTCACTCAGGCTAGTCAATCTCTCAACACTTTCGGCCACCAAGTCTTTCTTTACATCGCAGCCTTTTCTGTCTCCATCTGTTCACTTTCAAACACTGTCGTTACATTTATACAGTTTGCTTTTTGGTCCTACTTTGTCTTGCTTATAGGCTTGATGTAAATTCGAGATGATCGATTCTAATATCTAAAAGCTGATGTAGTATAATCACTTCTATTGTAAAAAAAAATTCACCAGAGATTGTGGTAATGGAGGACAACATTCCCACCCACAGGAAAACCCGCTTTGGTCCTGAAAGTAAACTCCCATTCTTTTCCCCTATAGGCTTTTTGGAAAAATAAACATATCAGTTAAAAGGCACAATACTGAGATATGTACTTACCTGAGCTTAGACGACTTGATGCGTACCTGTCTGGTCTTTGTGCGTGCGCTCAGTCACGCAAAAAGGCCTTTCCTCCTCTCCTCTATGGGGCCAAACGGGGTGAAGTTAGAAGCGACCAAGCTCTTCCATGTTTTCCATATTTAAATACGGTTACGTGAGTAGTTACACGATCCAAGTCTTGTTACACACAATTAAACATGTAAATTTTCTAAGTGGATTAAAAAGAGGTACTATATTGTAAGGCGTAATAACACCTTAGGAGCACTTCGACGTGCGCACGCAGAGAATTCTTTAGGAGTGAGGATATTACTGTGCGGACGTCAAGGAGGTGTTATTACGCCTTACAATATAGTACCTCTTTTTATCCACTTAGAAAATGGATATGTTTAATTCTGTGTAACTGTACTTGGATCGTGTAACCGTATTTAAATATGGAAAACGTGGAAGAGCTTGGTCGCTTCTAACTTCACCCCTGTTTGGCCCCATAGAGGAGAGGAGGAGAGGCTAAATGCTAACAACACCTTCAGTCTTTTTGCGTGACTGAGCGCACGTACAAAGACCAGACAGGTAAGCATTAACTCGTCTAAGCTCAGGTAAGAACATCTCTCAGTATGGAAAACCGGTGCCTGTTCCTTTAAATAATTGTATATTTCAGTGTATAGTTTTTGAGAAATATTCAAATAAAAATTCTGTTTTGAATTAGTTCGATCGCTGATTAACTTCCACCATTTTGTAAAAACTATATAGACGATCCAGTTGTTATAATATTTTTTGAAAATAAAACAAGTAACTAATTATAACAATTATTGCATAGTTGTAATAATCGATGCCATCTCCCTTTTTGACACTGATAGAACTAACAATTGATGATTTGAATAGTAATACTCAAAAGAATGTTTTGTAGTTGGAAGCCTTATTTTAATTCATGATTTATGTAAAAGCATGATTTGCAACAAAAGATAAGCGCTCAGAAATATTCATAGTGTCAGTGATGAAAGGAGGAAGCTCTTTACAATATCAATAGGCAGATCAGGAGGCCGCAGTGCTCCTGGGGACTGATAAACACTAGAGTGAGCTGCAGCAGGCCTCCCCTCTCTCTCCTCTCCCTGTGGAGCATAGACTGTGAGCCAGCCTTGAGGAGTGTGTGCGTCTGTGTGTGTGTGTGTGTGTGTGTGTGTGTGTGTGTGTGTGTGTGTGTGTGTGCGTGTGTAACCTTGTCTGGCACCAGCTTAGTCTCCAGGAGGCCATTGTGTTTTGAGGCACAGGCCACATCCCATTTCTAGTCCTGAAGGAAACTTTATTATATTTGTCCCATTTAACAAAGGATTTTTAATAATTGAGCACATGCAATTTTCACCTGCCGCTTTGTTAACTGGATCCTGCCTCATAATTGGGACAAATGCAATTGAAACACAAGGGCGCTAAGCCTTGAACTGTAATTGTAAAATGACAAATAATGTTTAATATTAAAAGCAAGTAAGATAAAACACTCATTCTTCTTTTTCTGTTAGAGAAAAATGCATTTATTAAGAGCATTCACAAAACCACACATTCTCAAACATAATTAAACACAGTGAACAGAAGTTACATGTCTCAAAAGACAGTTGCAGCTGCAGACTTACAAACAGGTGAAGTGTGTGTGCAGTTATTAACTAATGTAAACATATAATCTTTCAATAATCTTCAAGTAGTGGAGTGAGTGGAATTATTGGAATATTTTTCATACTATTTGTATGACTATGACCAGTGAGTAATTTGTCTTGGAGACATGGGGGTTTTCATAAAACTAGCTCAAAAAGTCAGCAAATAATATATTAACCTTGCACTGCAAACTGGATTGTCATGAGATCTGATTTTTCGGTCTCACAAAAATCCGTCTTGAACGGCTCAAGCTGAAACGATCTGGGTCAAATCCACAGGTGGTTTGGACCAATCGTGTGGCAGTATTACTGTGAGTGTTTTAGTGATACTAATTAATAACTCGGCAACAATGGAAACACATGATGTCTGCTGCTACATTGGCTAAAACAAGGCAGCAAATATTGAATCAAAAGTCTGTACACTTCACAAACTGTTTGATCGAAGATCCAGGTTTCCAGGCCTCTTATACAACAACCCACTGTTCAACAAGAACTCAGTCTTATATTAATATCTGGATAACCTATGGGCTGCAGGCTGCACTGTGCTGCTCACAGTGAAAAGCAGTTTTCAGATATATTCATACAAATATATCCGGACAGAGACTAGCATCTAATCAGAACAGAAAAAAAACACAGTTATATAAAAAGCATACCATATTTTACTATAATATGAGCAACATTACTGAGTGTGTGAGCCATGACAAGCTTATTAAAATAATAGGCTTTCCTTTAATAATGAAATACCCCCAAAATCTGATAAACCAAATACAATTGTCAGTTTTGTGTTTCAAAGTTGCAACATATACTGTATTCATATATTTCTTTCCAATGTTATTGCTAGCAGAGTTTTTACTGGCCCGGCAAGTCCAGATACCCCTCTGTATTTTTTTAATATACAAGGATATCGGTCTGATCAAACGGATTCGTGCAATCAGATTTGTTTATTTGCAGTCACATATTGTTCTCGAGCAGTGTCACTCGCGGAAGTCTACTCAAATAACAATCTACGGATGGCGCACGGGAGAGCCGAGAGTTTTTTCCCAATTTCCGGTGGTCTAATGACCAAAAATACATGTATACAGTAGGTGAGTTTTGTGATTCATAACCATGTTTGAATATTAACACCAAACCGCCAATAACCCCGCAACAACATCAAACGTCCATCCTTTGCTGGTAGGTTTACTCCACTTCCTGCTTGCTTGCGTATGTTCCGCTATAATAATGTAGTTGATCTGACCAGACTGAGTCAGGCAAGTTTTTACGAGTAGCAAATTGTATAACATTTGTTATAATTGTTCAAACATGTGCTTGTAACTGCACAGTAATGTCACAGTGAGACGTGAAAGTGTCATGCAGTACTGTCTGTCTCAGAGCACATAAGCAGACACAGCAGACAGTGTTTATAGCCCAAAACACAGAAAACTTATCTTGAATATCACAGTAAACAGCGGTGCTCAGTGTCCACGGCACACAGCATAATCAGATCTGGAAATCACCAATATATCATCTGCTCATGTGTTAAGCAAAAATAACAAACAATGCTAAACTCAAATTATTTTGCCTACATATTTTTGCACTTTTATCTTCACACTACAGCAGTCAAAACAACAACCAAACAAATTTGCACACTAGGAATATGTCAGTCTTTTGTGTAAATATCAGCGGCCATTATAGACTGCATAGCTTTTTAGCTGGTAAAACAGCAAAGGATCACAGTGAAAATGAAACCACTGAAATACTGTGTGATTCTGCATTGGGGCTGAAAGAGCCACCGTTGCAATGAAACACCTGAGTTAATATGAGATTGTAGACTTCATGTTATGCCAACAAGGGGCAAAAACTAATTAAAAAAAAGAATAATGTGTAAAGTAGATTGTTAACCTTGAACTGCAGATTTACAGTTTGTCAACTCATCATGAAATTTCAACAGTCCTTTGCAGTTGCGATAAAACTGTACTAAAAATACACCAAAAAATACAATTTCACCAAATTATCCTCCTCTCATGAATCAACAGACATGTACAATACATGCCTATATCTATGGAGCGCCAGCACATATTTTTGGTGCACACTTTCCTTGGATTGACCAACTATATCAAGATTTGACAATGTAAAATATAGCAGCGAAAGTGCTATTACTAAACATGTACAAGTCACTCCCTTGGGTTAAAAACAAGCCCCAAGAATTATATTTTCCTTTGACCCATTACAAATGAAAAGTTTACAGTCGGCCGCGAAAGCTGCAGATACACAGTGGTTTAGGTAGTTACTAACTTGACATGGTTGATCGCCAAAAAAAATTATAGATTTGGAAACATGAGCATTTGTAACTCTTGCTCACGAATTAAATAAGCAGCAATGTTAAAGTCACAAAAAGAAGAAAAGCACTTATCGACTGTAAAAGAAAAAACTGCTGCGATTTGTGGCGCCAATGTCACAACTTATCCAACAACAAAGAGAAATATTGGTAATATAGGGTAAATCTATTCAGCAGAAAATTTTTAATAGATAATGAATCTTACATTGTAATTGTTAAAGTTAAATGGAAGTCTATGAAAATGTCATCTCTCTGGTTTTGTGAGATGTGGAGGTTTGTCTTTACTTGAAGTTGCTGACAGTTTGGGGTCCTTTGGTCACCAATAGGAGCAGGGGGTAGTGGATGTTCTCATCATAGGCCTCTTTTCCTTCTTTCAACATCTGAAATCAGACAAACAGCAGCATACAAACGATTAAAAGTGCTACATGTCTCCCTAAGGTCATTCACCGTAAATCTCAGTAAGTCGACCAATCCAAACCGTGGCAGGTGGTGCACTCTTGGCAGTTAAGGCAGAGCAGCTCATAAGCTCATGAAGCTTCAGGCCAAACGATGAGAGACTCATGAAAGTGAGTTTAACTCACTGTCTCTGAAGCATGTGAATGTATGAGACGTGAGGGAGGTGTTTCCCCATAACAAACAGAAACTCAGACTGACCCAGACTTTTGCCCCAAAGGTTCACTGAGCACTGTCAATCAGAAATTGGCTGCGGCACTATTAGGTAAACTTCATTTGAAGTGAGGGACATACTGTCAGTGCCGACTCCAAATACAATAACAAAACTGTTGGCACGTAGGGTATGTATAAAAAAGTAATTACATTTTATAATTGGTATGTAAATATATCAAATTACTTATCTTGTGTAGATGCTAAACAATCTTATTGCTCTTGATCTAGTAAAAAAAAGTCTGTATTTTTTTGTCTTTGAATGAAGCACTGAAGAAAGAAAATTTACAAATCTGAAGGTGCTGCACTTAAACCCACATTACACCTCCTCTATCTGATTGTACAGGTTTTTTCTTCAAACAAACTTCCTGTTTCCCTCTCTCCTTCATGTGCGTTATCTGAACGCAGCCATCCCTTAAGGCATTGGCCGATAGTTGAACCTGTGACCCCCATCGGCCAGCCTAAAGAACAGAACTGGGGGGCCGCTGGGGTGTGCATGCTGCAGCTGCACTAGCCTCTGCTCCAAAGGCTGTCATGAGGTGCACAGACAGCATTCACATTCAAATCCTACCACGCGGAAGGAGCGAGGAAGCGACGGATGGAGGGAAAAATACATGGAGGGAAGAGAGAGAGGGGTGGGGGTGCTTTAACACGGTGAGGGCTGAGAGCTCGCAGAGGTGAAAAGTTTAACAAGCAAAGCTGTTCCTCCTGATCGCAGGCTGCCTAATCAGCTTCATGGGTGGCTGGCTAAATCGGCTCTCAACTCGACCCCCCGCCCCACTGCCCTGCAATCTTTTCTTCTCTCCCCTCTTGCCAAGGTGCAAGTCATTTATTTTATTGCCACTTTTCATGCTGGCTTCTGTCTGCTTGTATTTCTTTTTCAACAGTTTTTCGAAATTCATTTCGTTCGCATACTTACTGAGAACAGAAAGTGAACAAGGTAGAAAATGAGTGAGTGTGTGGGGGCTTTTGGGAAGACGAGGGAGGCATGGATGAAACCGGATGTCTGGTGTCTCTCTCGGCAGGATTAGGAAACAGAGAATCCGGGATTGGGCTGGATGGAGCGATGAGGAGAGGAAGGGATAGACGGACAAGCTTGAATAAATAGCCAAGTGGGTTGTGATGTTGGGAATAGGAAGATAGTGGAGAAGGAAGGAGGGGCGAGGTGGAAGTAGGTGACAAGCAGGGAGCAGCACATTCAGGCCTATTTATGCAGCCGATCTACATACACACATTTTCCAATACCGCTGTGTGTATTTTGAGAGAAATTAAAATTCATGACTCTCTTCACAACCATTTGAGTAACAAGATTAAGATGGTGGTTTAGAAAATAGCACTGGCATTATCAGACTGCTTGCAGTCCCTCCAGCTGCTTGCCTCTCTATTCCACAACAGTGGGGATAAGAGGATAACGGGCCGGCCCTGTCTGCCTGTCCCAGCGCACACACTGCAGGTTTACTCCAGAGCAACAGCAGCACGTCAGGCCAGTCTGCAGCCGGAGTCCCAACGGGGGGCTCCAGTCAAAGGCACAAGTATGCCTTTGGAAAATAAAGCCAAAGGCACGTTAATTTTTCAGATACACAACTGGGTTTCACGGTTATGGTTGCCTTTACAATATAAGAACAAAAACAAATGCTGCAATATCTTTCAATAGTAAACCATAAAACCGAATGAGAAACATATTTTGTTTATCAATAAAACAACATACAGTATTAAATAATAACAATAATAATATACAAATATTTAAAATGTAATTGTTTATTAATTTAACTTTAAAAAAACTTTGAAGTACTTTCTACGCATTTTCCATAATGACTATGATTATTAGAGGTTTACTCTCTTCAACTGAACATATGATCATATAATCATATTGAGGGCAACCCCATAGGTTCACATACGTTGTGCCTTGCGTCTTGGTGCTTCCGCCGACAGCAGATAGATGAGCTGTGTGTGTGGTGCTAATCTGTGTTTGGCTGCGATATCATCAGTAGCCATTTCTGTAATGTGGAGCCAACGAGCTGTCTGACTGAAGTCTGGCTTTGAGGAGGAGGACCTTAATGTGTGTGTTATATTCATATAGGCACACACACTCGGGGGTTATTCATCAGAAGATAAGCAGAAGAGACTTATGCGCACCTGCCTTGTGAGGGGGCACTTCAACTTGCCCCCATATCCTCACACAAAACCTGAACCTGAGGGGGGCACAAGGCAAAGAGCCACTGCCAAAACAAATGAATAAACACTTGGCAATAATAATCTTAGAAAGGTTTTCACTATTGCCATGTGCAAAGTTAGATTTATTAATTATTCATAGTATTGAATGAAGAATGAGTTTCCTCTTTTTTCTTTGCTGTTTTCAAATTTCACTGTATGGTGTTGAATTCACGTGTCACTTAAAATTGTGAAAGTGTCCTGCACTAAAGCATGATTCAGTAACAGAGGCGGCCTTGGTTCTGATCAGTGCTTTGCCACTTTTCAAGTCTCTATTGAAACTCTAAAGCTACAGCGCCACTCCACCTTCTTCTTACTTTATTTCACCCTGTTTTACTATATTATTTTCTTGATTCAGTTTTATAGAAAAGTCCTACCTTTTTAAAGAGTCTCCTTCAATTTCATTGTAATGGACATGTTTCTAAAATAAATAAAATGGCGCTCGTAATTCGTTAATTCACGCAAAGATTGTGTTTTGACAAGCATGGGTTTGCCAGCAAAACTAAATCTTAGCAAATATACAAAATATATGTATTGTATTCATTAAAAAGAGGGAAACCTTGAAAACCTTTTTTTTAAGGATTCTGTATTTTTAGGAGGCCTAAATACTTTAGTGCAAGATTCTGTTTTTGTGACTTAATGAACAGAATACCTACAGGTCTTCTTTCACTTCATTTATGCCACTGAGGAAAATGTCTGCACTCTTCAAATGCTTCAACTATTGGTGTCAATGTCTATAAAGAGCAAACACTTGGTACGCAGGACAGTAATGATTTGGTAAGACTGATACAGCATTACAGTGCAAATAACATTAGCACAGTATTATCCATCTAGCCAATTACAGCCAAGTTTCAGAACGTTGCTAAACAACAAAGCACAGAAATATTCAACATATAGTTTTCAAAAATGTGATTTGATAGAACACAAATCACAAATAGCTAGTGGTTTTCTGTCGTTGCAGCTTCAAGATGGATTTTTTGTGAGACTGAAAATTCAAATCTCGCAAAAATGCAGCAAGGTTAATGACTTGGGAGTTTGCAAACAAATAATTAATACACTTTTTCTTTACGCATTATCGTCTTTCTCCGAAGCTGTTCCGACGGATGATTTCATATCTAGTTGCCTTGTCTGTGCTCCATTGTGGCCTACTCGTCTCAGTCCTGTTCAGCAGCTCTGTGTAATGGAGTTAACAGCTGGACACCACTTCTGGATCTTGTTCTCTTTTTCAGTTGTTTTTGTTCCTCCTCCTGCTACAGTTAAGGCAGGCTGGTATTACAGGATTCAGCACAGCGTTTGTTAAATTTAAACACTTCTCCTATGAGACTGTTAATTGACGCTCGTGTTTGAGGTGGTCTCTTTGTTAGGATTAACGTTTGCTTTTTGCAAAACACAAGCACAAGCTTTTCATTTAACAAGGTGCCATTTTTGTAGCTTTTGTAGCATGCTGTACCATGTGCTATCATTTGGAGCTGGGCTTCAGGCTGCAGGTTGCATGGGCTGAAATTCTAGTTGACGTCAGCTGCTGCTAAGGAATCACATAAAATTGGTTTATACAAATGTTCTTTATTAATCTATTCTATTTAGCATTTCTCACATTCATGGAGGTAACAGTCAGTATCTGGTAAAATAGTGCAGAGACTGTGTTGTGGCTCACCTTTGAGTGCATGTCCCACACGTGAGGGTCATACTGCTGGTGTTGAGAGATGAACAGCCCAGCCTGCTGGGCCAGATCACAGAAAAGAGCAAGAGTCTGACCTCTGCGTGGAGCGAAGACCAGCGCTGTGCCCTGAACAACAAACAAAGAACAAAAACACACGTTTTTGTATCGCTAAATGTCATGGATAGCACATAAGTCACTGTGTGTGTTATATTCCTGATATTAGAGGTAACAAGTACATTCTGAACTAACATTCTTAATTAAAGCTCTCTTATCCCAATGCAGCAGTGAAATGTTCACGCAACAGAGTAGGTGTGGATGATGTTTGTGAGACTCATGCTGCATCACAGGAAACCACAAAGAGGATTACCAACAGGTTTAAAGTTTCTTTGAAATCCTGCAGCTTTTGGTTTAATTTCATATTTTGATCATAGTATTGCAGTCTTAATTAAATGGATGGAAGAGGCCCGAGTGTGTGTGGTAGATAGACAGTAGCACAACAAAAGCTCAAGGCACACAAAGCCAGTGGAAACAGCAGGATGGCTGTCCGACAGATGAGCTGATGTACACCTCCCTTTAACCAACAAACCAAAACACAACAGCAAAACTCCTCACAGCACTAATCAGCTGATTAAAGGATTCACCATATGATCCACCTCTGTCAAAAACAACAAATTAGTGCCATTAAAAAAAGAATTAATTGCTTTGTTAGTTGTTTAATCAGCTTAACACAATATTAAATATTTGCCAAAGCTTGTTATGGCGGTAGCTGCCTGGTGGTCTGCAGTTAAATCATATTAGCTGTGGATTTATCTGTTCTGGATTAAATGGATGCAAACATGAGGTGAGGTTACACACACATGTACAACAATGACCACATGTCAGGTCACCCATAAGGCCGCAGCTGCTCCGCATTTACATGGCGGACTTGCCATTTTTGACACCAAAGGAAACGGAGCAAATAACACATGTTAGATTTTTTTGTATTACCTTTCCAAGAGTGCACTTTTCATTATTATATCCAAACAGTAATTATTAAATACCAATGATAATATTAATTCCATTAAAGTCAAAGTACACTTACACTCCTAATAATAATGTTTAATAAATCTTGATCCCCGTACATCTCTGTGAACCTTAATAATCACTTCCATTAAAATGAATAAACATTATACAGTTAGTATTTAATTTTTTAACGGCACAAAATTGAATTGTTTTTAGATGTACTGACGTGCACCCGAGAGGTCAACATATCAAACCAATGTCCTATACTAAACTGCAAGTCTAGATAATCCGTTCAAAACCATGCACTGGCCCAACCAAATAAACAAATGAATAAAAATGTTTAATAAAGTGTCCAGTGTCTGCGTACATTGGTATGAATGGGTAAGAGGATCCTTGCTGTAAAGCACTTTGAGTACCTAATGTAGGTGGAAAAGCGCTATAGTTTAAACCATTTACCATAAATGGATAAGAGCCAAGTTCATGATGTTCTATTAAATACTGTTATGCCAAAAGCATTTATAGAGAAATAATAAATGTCACACTTACGGATTAGAAACTAAATGAATAGCAGCCACTGAGACACTTGAGCTAGACAGTATATTAAAATATGAAGAATGAGCTATATACCATCCTTTACAATTAGCTTGTCACTCGGTCTCGTCTCCTAGCCATAAATAAAATCTCTGTCAGTCTGCTCTGTATGGTTAAACACACCCCTCTCTCCCCCTCGTTCTCTCACATGAATGGGAAAATCTCAGCCCTATCTCTTCTTGCCTTTCTGTCCTTTCTCCCCATTTGCTTTGGCTGTCGCAGCGTGGGGCCTTATCGCGGGGCCAAAAGAGAAAAGTAGCCTTGGATTTATGATGAAGGAGAGCGAGCCACGGATCAGAGCGGCGCATTCAAGTCGCTCATAATAAGCATTAAAGCATTACATGATATTAATCCTGTCCGCCTATTAATGTGCATGGGCTTGTGGGCACGGTCTAATTGAGAAGAGCAGGGAATGGATAAGCTTAGATGTATGGAGTCCGCATAAACACTTACTTTGGGCTGCAGTAATCTCTTTATGGCATCAACCAGGCTGGCTCTGTACTGGTCCAGGAACAAACTGTGGGGGAAAGGCGAGAGCCCGGTTAGAGCGCACTCTTACGATGGCAGCAACAGATAAACCTCAGCCTATTTATTTCGCTTTGTTTACAAATAAATCGACCAAACGGCAAGAGGAGGGAAAAACAATTTGCATCAGTAAGATGGTCTCTCCTTTCTGTTTACGCGGGAGTTTTCAGGTGGATTCAACTCTGCTCTAGGAGGAATGCAAAGTAAAGGGTGCAAAGATAGCATCACTTCCTGCAAACAATCGTGGGTGAACAATTCAAAGGTGTCAAAAGAAAAGCTGAAATTTAGTGAAGAAATAGTTCAAATTGGTATTTAAGTAGATGAAGGTGACAATGCTGTTGTGTGCGGAGAGTGTGTACGCTGTCAAGCCCTGTGATCACTACTAAAGAATTGTGCTTGTGCATGGGCTTGCTCCACCGGCGTATAGATAGTTTTCATTGACATCCCTTGAAGGGGAGTAATCAAAGTGACTCAATATAAACAATAGCCACATCAGCTAGCAGACAGGTTTTCAGACACTTCACAACTCCAGAAAAAAAATTATTCCAAGATGGAATGAAGTTCACATTTTGTGGAAACTATGTGACCTTCTGGCCTTTTCAGCATAACAAGTGAGTGAGACTAAATGACAGGCAAGTCCTAGCCAGCTGTGAATTCTAGATTATTTCTGACAGGCTAACACAAATCAACACATCACCTCATTTATTGTATGTACGCGTCCGTGACGTTGTCTAACTTGAGTAGACAGTGTTTACGGCAGTGCTGGAAGCATTAGCATGGTGCTCACCGACCTACGAGAGTGTTGCATGAAAACTATCCAGGGGAAAGATGGAATAGTAGGCAAATGTTTAGAAAATAAATGTATTGTCAGAAATGTCTATTGATCATTGAAACCATTTCTTCACTTGATCAATTTTAAATATGACAGAAAAGACAGAAAAAAAAGTAGTTAACCTAAGTTAACAGTTAGCCAAGAATGTAATGTAATCTAAAGTGCTGCACGACTGACACTAATCTCACCACCACAATACCCATCAACAACACTAGGCAAACATTTATTGGCTCAAGCATTTTTTCATGTAGTTTGTTGTAGAACATTTTGTCAGGTAAAACTAAAGCTTTATCACCGAGTATAACTGGGAGCCTTCACACGTGTGGCCTAAAAAAGCCCAGGTGGCAACAGTAGAGGTGTGCTGCAAAAGGGTATCCAAATAAATCAATGAAACATCCTATCACCAACAATACGAGTCGAAAGGACTGGGGACACGCACTAATCCGCACTCTCTTCCCGGAACACCTCTAATCACTGTGAACAAAGTAACACCTGTCTCTATGGCCACCACATTTCAATCCATTATGAAGCTGGTGTCCATGTGTGCACCTATTATCACAGATGAGAGTGCAGTAATTTGACTAAAACGCAACAATGCTGAGCAGATTTGACATAATCTGCCGCATCCGCTCAACAATCAAAGAGACAATCTGTGCCTAACTTTCCGATTGTGACCTATGGCCTTTACCCGAAATCCTCCTCGACACCGAATCAGTAGGTGGTGCACTTATTGTGCATCATCACCAATACCCTACCTGGCCAAAAAAAAAGTTGCATGTATTCATTAAACAATGTCGGATTAATAAAACAAACAAAAACACATCCATGAAAAATGAATGGTCGAAATATTAACTGCTTCACATATACAAGTCACATGCTTTTCAGAACATAGATGTAATAATACAGGTATTTTTATATAAGAAAATTGATTGTACAAAAGATACCTCTATTTATACTTGTTTGCACCGCCTGTCTTGATTGCACATTTTCCTGACTATTTGCACCCCTTGAGTGTTGAGCGAATTTCTCCATTCTGACATCAATAAAGTCTTCTCTTACAAGGCCCCATGGCCACATATTTAGCTACAGTACTTGAAAACGATGTTGTACTGTATAACTGTAGTTTTTGTAACAGTAACCATTCAAATGGCATTTTTTAAATGCAGCCTTGCAAAAATAAGTGGACAAGCTTCCTATGTGCTTGCAATCAAAGTTAAATGTGACAAAACAAAACATTTTTTGACCAAACAATGCACTCATTGGGTTCAAAGACTGGATTCTGGCGGTGGCCAATGTATGTGTGAAAATGATGACCCCTGAAGCTGAATCCCGGCATTGTCATCTTGGCATTATTCTTCTCAATAAGTGAAGGATAGTACCTCTTCTTTCCACTCTAGTTTATGTGGTTGCTCTTCCTTCACATCCATTATCATAACTTTTATTATGTTTTATTTACATGTGAAGACCTACCAAAGTAGGTTTTCAGAGAGCAGTACTGTCATGTTAGGACAAAGCTAATCTTATTCCACACCAACATATAAAGGGTCTTACAGAGTCTGATTTTGCTCAGGCAGTGTACAATGGCGGCTGGCTCTCAAACATCTGTGCATCTGGTGTGCCATGCATCAAATGTTTATTATTTTTGAAGGATTGACAGAGGTGGGAGTTTATTTAACTTGAAAGGTGAGAGGTGTGTGTTTTGGTTTGTTTTGTCACAGATATCAGTGGACGGAAAAGTTACTAGCGAAGCAAAACAAGGAAGTGGGCAGAGCGCATATACATTCACACAATCACGTATGGGGCAAAGGAAGGACACAGAGTCATGTTAGGGACAACTCCGTGTAACTTGAGTGATGATAAAATCTATTGTGACTTTCATTGATTCATGTCTAGACCATTAAATTCGCTAAAACTTTGGGGTCTAGGAAAAGTATATATACTGTATCAAAGTAGCAAATCATTGTCTTGATACAGTGCGTAATTTCTTGAAAAACTCATAAAAAAATAAAAGGAGAACACCCCTTAATCAAAATATATACTATAATAAGTACATACTTAAACAGCACAACATTAAAAAAAGTCATAAATACAAATTGGTCTGCACCGTTCGCTATTTATGGACCCTAAAATTGAGTGGTATACCCTTTTAAGGTCACTGGTGGAGCTCCTAATGGTTGACAGTCCTATTGTCTGATTCTTACCCTCCCACCCCGAACGGCCCGCCTCAGACTGGTCAAGGGTCAGAGGACACGACAAAGTGTGTCTGAGTGACCGTGGCAACTATATTTGTCCGCTTACCCACGTATGTGATCATGCAGGATGTCATCATAGCTGTCACGCAAACAATGACATCACTCTCAGCCCGAAGGTGAAGCTACCGCTCTATTAGTACCATTGGGAGTGAGAAAATAAGCCTGTCTATAGTTCAGCCTAACTTTGCTGTAGAAATGTTGTACGTATTAAAGTAATGATAAACAATAATACAGTGATAAGCGACAATTCTGAACATCCTTGGTAGATTAAATGAAAATTATGTACACATCAAGTATTTCACAAAAAAATCACGTTCTCTCAAAAAAGCAGAACGAGACTCCTTGTGCAGAAGTGTTGAAAATAACCACCTCCACACTTAAAACACTTAAATATCCGTAATAGCTCCATCTACTCCCGGACTGAACACTTTACCATGCTATTCCCAAATTCCCTGTGTTTTCCTCCCAGTGTCCTGCGTCCTTCCCTCATCCCCTCACAGCGGTGGCTACACTCGCGACACTGGGAGCTATAATTAATCCAAGAGGGAGCCGTGTTGTTGACCTTTTCGCAGGTGATCATCACAAAGATGCGCTCACTAATCGGTCAGCCATCACTCTACATCTGCCACTGTTGCAATAATTACCCCCTTCATAAAGTCACAAAAATGGAAACCTCCTGGGAAAGCATCTTTTCATGTATCCCTCAGATTTAATGCATGCAATGTAGGAATTATGTCACCAAATATTCGTATTCAGACTATCTATTGTGCTTAAAATGCCAGTAGCCGCCGTCTGTTAGCTGCGTCGCCAAGCTCTTTCTCCAGTTCTTATATCTGGCTATTACATGTAATGACCGTGACATTATCATAATGATAACTGTGTTTTGCTAATGCAAATGCACTTACTTTTGCACACACACCCTACAGACAGACACACTAAAATGGTTCTGGTGATTGTTTGTTTGTTATACGAATGCACATTTTTACAGCATCTTGTGGAAATTACATATTCATAGGAACATTAATTGTATTATTGTTGGTGTACAGGGGGCTTCTGGTATCTCAGGTTACTTTTTAGAGTCACAGGTGAGTAACGGAGGTGTTTCAAATTCATTCTAACTACAGTTATGCGCTCGGTGTACAGCACAGGCATAGTTTAAAGCTGCCCTCAGCTGTGTGTTTTAGATTTATTTTTTTTGTCAGTATAGTAGGTGTCAGTAGTGAACCTTGCTCTGCTCCCCCCTCCGCTCACCTGACGCCCCTCACTTCCCTCTACATGCTGCTCTGAGTGCATTCAATGAGATACAGAAATCTCATCAATCTTGTGTGAAACACACATTTATCAGCATAAACAAGATATGTAGCAAAGTAAACATTTTGAGATATTTGCTAAAGTGCAAACTTTAATGTAAAACGGCACTCCCGGTGCCTGCTTCTTAATCATAAGGAGGAAAAAGACCTGACGGCTAACTGTAGATACCGGATTATTAAACAAACGGACATTTCATGAGGATTTTAGCAGGTCGGACAGATGTTAGTCAGTTCACGTCTTTTATGTAAACTTCTGTCATAATGCTAAACTCTGACTGTGTTAGCCGCTAACTGTTGCGGCTTCTGCTGCTTCAAATATTTTCAATCTCTGCATGTGTTTGTGTTTACATGGTGAGGGGCAGGTGAGGCGTGTTTTGGGGGTGACGCGAGGGAGTTGTTTGATTCTGCAGGGAAAAGTTAGCTCACTGTTTGATTGTGGCGCATCTAGCGATGCAATGTGGGAATGCAACCATGCTGGTCCGGCAAAATGTCACTGAGGGCAGCTTTAAGTGTGTGCATGACACAAATGAAGGACCAGAGTCCATTAACCAGACTTGGACCTAGTTATTGACCATTTTGTGAGATGTAGGACTTGACGTATGAGTCATTTTCTTCAGACCTATAATTTAAGGTGTCTCTTCTTTCAGACTAGAACTCAAGGCTTGGGAAAAGATTGTGGTCATAAGTAGGACACAATATATTTGGTTTGGTTCTATATTCCTCAACACTGATGTTTTTTGTTCATACAGTTTTGTTCATACAGTTTCTGCTACAACCAATCCCCCATCTTCTTTTATTGCATCCGCAAATTCCCTCTCAGGACTTCCTCTTGGCCTCCTGCCTGGCTGCTCTAAACTCTGCATCCCTCTATGGTGAACCAATTACTAAAGGAAGCCCTGAAATTGACTTCATCTATACCAGTCATAGATCAACTTCAAATTAGATTATTTCCAGCTATGTTTGAGTTTTGTTTTTTTGCACTCTCAGATGCATTATTGCTTGCTTTTTATTATTTGAAATGTCAACACTGTACCATTTAAAGTCCAGAGTAAGTCATGAAGCTGAAGTGAAGCCAATGCCATCAACTAAAGTCAAGTTCATTGACAGCGTTTGCTCAGATTGGGCAGAGTGCACCAAGCCATCTTGATGAATTCAATCTGACTTGCTTCATGAGCAATTGGACAAGATTTAATTCAAGATTGGCCAAGATCTACATTTCAATGAGCACGGCCTAATTGTTATGTTTATGTTGCTTTATCGCTCCATTTCCATCTCTATTTCTACTCCTCCCTTCTTCCGCCCTCAACTCTTTCTTTATCTTAGTGTGTCTCCTTCCTTGTCAAGGCGCAATTATTTGCAATTTGCCTAAGTCATCCATTTGCTGGCACACCAAGCATGAAAACGAGGCAATTTAGTGTAAAATGGAGGCACGTGGGCATCAGAGCATATGTATCTATGCATGTGTGTGTATGTGAGGAAGGAAAAGTCCAGCCACTTGCATGGGTCAGGCTAAAACTGTTGCCAAAATGTAAAAGGAGAAAAGACCAAGTTACACTGTTGAACATAATGCTGATGCTAATAAGAATCTTTAAAAAAAATAAGCAGCATAAAACATACCAGTCGGCGCACATGACCACATCAAAGTGACCTTCCAGCAGTGAGAGATCTGAATCACAGTCCCATCTCAGGACCCTGTTGGCTCAAACACATCAGGAGTTAGCTGGTGGAAAAAAAAGCTTAAAGATAAATGAAAGCAAACATTACATTAACACTTGAGCTGAAATAAAATTGTAATTGTATTATAATCAAACAACATATGACCTTAAGCTCCGACTTTGCACGTTTAGATGACTGGACGGTCTTTTAGAACAGTTTAGATAGTTTTTCGGGCTGAATTGTGCAAATTGTCTCAATCATTGAGTATATACTCCTATACGTAAGGTGAGCCTCACAGACCCTTGAAAGTCAAAACAGTCCGGAAGGGAGCATATGATTGCCTGCTGACCCCTGCTGTTTTTCTGCCTCGGTAGAGAATCGGAGAAAGCAATGCTTAGGGAGACATGTCGTGTCTCAGGTGAGTCCAGGGAGCGTCTGACATGACACTTGACATTTATACTATGCACATCCACCTCTCGACGGACCTCCCTCTCCCCGAGCCCACCTGCGCTTCCACCTCTTAGCGCCTTTTTACCCCCCTTCATGTCTTCCTTCCACATGATTTTCCCTTCTTAGACTGTCAGGCCGACTGGAGGATTATTAATTAGACATTATTAACACTCAGTAAACAAAACATTAGGCTCGGCAAGAAACACAATCTCCAATCGCAGCGGGAGCCTGACACCCCTGCCTTGCCCCTCCCCCGCCATGCTCCTCTCGTCCAATCACGCTGTGCCCTTAGCCCTCTCTCGCCCGGCGCACATGACAGCGGGCATAATCTGAAAAGAAAACAATCAAAGTAATGTAGCCTAATTATACGTTTACTTTTTCACTTTATCTTCGCTCTCATGTAAATATGAGCAGTAGAACGAGGGAGAGTGCGGAAGAGAGAGGTAGCGGTGGATCGGTTGCGGGCAAAACAAATGACATTTCAGACCCATTACGGGAAGATAGATAAGTTCCACTTGAAGACTTCCTATCAAAGGGGAATTAAATGCTTCATTGAGTCTCTATGTACATGCTGGATACCATGGTCGCTTTTTATCTCAAGCAAAAAAATCTGTAAAAACTGCACAAAAACAACCACGATAATCCAAAAATATATTACACAAACGACAATATTTTAAACTTGCATGTCGTACCGGAGAATTACATGTAACAATTGCCATTCTTAAAGGCAAATCTCAGTCAATTTGTCAGTGCTTAAAAAAAAAAAATCGGAATAAAAATGGTGCAAATCCAAATGTCCAAAAGTAAATTCAATGTTTTTTTTTTTCAACTCATTTTTTTATGTGTCTGTCTGTGGGTCATAGTACGCACAGAAGCAACACGTGGCTTGCGAGTGGGCTTTCACGCCGAGGCAGGTCTTCCACTCCCACAATTGTACTATTATCTTGCCCAAGGTAAACATTTCATGATTATGTGGCAGGCAGCAAGTTCTTGATGGACGAGTCTGAACGTCCAGTTGCGTTAATTAGAAGAAATAGATAAAGTTATGTACCTGCATGCAACTGTCCCCTATGGCAAAAAGTTTGATGAATAAATTACACACAAAACAATGCATGCTACTCTAAGTGCAGTTTTACAGATTAGAAGACGGTAAGAGATAAACCTTTCTTGTATTTTCACGTGCTTCATTGAGAGGAGTCTGTCTCACCTGGCAGAGACACTTGTTGAGCTGAACACTCCAGCCAGACGATTTCTCTCCACCACCTCCTGCACGTCTGGTATACGCCGTCAAGGAGGCAAAAATTATGGCAAAACGACCACATATGCAACATTAGAATACAGTATAAAAGTCGCTTTTTTTAGTTCTTAGGAAGGAAATTAAAAGATTACGGAAATATGTACGTGAAAGTCAATTTAATTCCAAGTTTTGTTTTTCAATGTTTTTCAAATATGCGTAGATTTTGCACATCATGGGATTTACTACACTACACTTTATGTAAACAAGAATGTCTCACTGAGATTCAGAATCTTTTTTTCAGTGGTAGGCACCCAGGGAAACCTACGCAGACATGGGGAGGACAAGCAAACTCTTCACAGAAAGGCCCACTCGGCATGGCATCGGATCCGGGACTGTCTCGTCGCCAGGGGAAAGCTCCAACCACTGCGCCACTGAGTCACCCATAAATATCATGGACATTGTGTTTTGAGTTGGGTTGGCCACCTCATGGTCTAGAGGAGTGGAGAAACGCAACTTGAAGCGATAGCTAAAGCAATAGCGGACTTATGCGGCTTGAGTGAGCAAAGCGCATCTCCGAGGATGTGCAGATGAGTCCTGCAGGAGAAGATCACAGAAGCCTCAAGGTGGATCAATGGAGAGGCTTTTAACCACACATCCACAAAGTTACACAGCACACACTGATGAACGTGCACAAAGCCGGGCCGATTGATGTCAAGTTGTCTATTAATACACTGGCTTGTGGAGTCGCAAAGCAATTCAATTAGGATTTCCTTGTCTTTAAAGCCGCCAAAGAGCTGGAGAGAAATCCAATCGACAAGAGAAGAGATGGGGAGGAGAGGAGTGAGAAAGAAGGAAAGATAAGTGTGACTGATACTGAATCAAAGTATTCAATAAGAACCACATACATTCATGAAAATATCACAAAATGAGATTGGGAGATGTCAGAATCTGTAGGATAGACATGCAGCGGCATACATGTAGTAAGAACGGGATGACAGGGTGAAGAGCAGAGCAGCTTAAAGGTAATCTAATCACTAGCACACCACTGGGGGAGAGGTCAGTAAAGCGCGCACAAACAGAAGTGACACACAAGTGCAGAGGACCTAAGCACATATAGGGAAAGATTTGGACATAATCGAACATTAGAGTTCAGCAATAATTAGGTACAACATTTCAAGTGGACGGACAGGCTGCGGCATCCATCAATCATACTTAAGAAAATTCACATTGATCACCCAAGGTCACATCAAGAGCTATTTCCTATTTCCCGTTGGTAAACATCCTCAAAAGTAGAAATGTTGAACTTTCTAAAATAGATCAAAGAGAGCCACTTTGATTTCATTTTAGTAGCCATCATACACATGAGCTGGAAATTGGGTTGTGCAATTGCCAACATTTATACACTGCCTGTCCAAAAAAAAAAAGTTGCTAATAAGGTCACATACTCTAATATTTCCTTGGACCGCCTTTAGCTTCGGCACACATTCACTGGGGCATTGTTTCAATAAGCTTCTGCAATGTCTAAAGATGCAATGTTGCATTAATTTTTCACCAAGATCTTGTACTGATGATGGGAGAGTGTGACCACAGCGCAAAGCCTTCTCCAGCACATCCCAAAGATTCTCAATGGCGTTAAGATCTGGACTCAAGCTCTCTGAGACCTTCTTTAACAATGTGAGTCAGATTTATCCTGGCATTGTCGTCTTGGAATGTGCCCATGCCATCAGGAAAGAAGAAATCAATTCATGAATAGCCTGGTCATTCAGGATATTCAGGTCGTCACCTGATCTCATTCTTTAGGCACATAGTGTTGGTAAATCTAGACGTAATCAACTACAGCATCCCCAGATCATAGACTGTAGAATTAATAGACAGCGCCTCCTCACTCCTCCCCGTTTGCCATAATAACCTTGTTTGTTTTCTTGTAATTTTATGCAACTGTGAAGCACTTTGAATTGCCTTGTGTATGAATTGTGCTCTACAAATAAACTTGCCTTGCCTTGCCTTTGAGGGGGAAATCATGGCGGATTTACAGACTCCTCCTACCCTCCTGTGACAGAGCATGTTCCTAAAAAGGGCATAAGGGCGGGCTCTTCACTGTAGATTCGGCCCTCGCACGACATGTAGTTCGGTCGTAGCTGCGCCCATTCCGGGCCCATCTGGTCCCTGTAATTGTGCCTAACCCAGCGTTATCAGAGAAGCAATCTAGCTGTAGAAAGTTTAGGAAAGTCTGGCACCAGGCTTTAAAGTTGTTTTTAACGTGTCTAAAGTGCAATACTTGCTTATGGAAAACTAGCTTGTTTTGCCGCCCCTGTATGGAAATACTACAGCAATGGCGACACCAAGTGTTGTCGTCTTGAAACTCTGCTACAAGCGGCCATTGCCCCAGATCAGAACCGTTGGTCAAATCCAGGTGGCGACTTTTTTTTTGTGCTCAAGCAGTATTTTTTTTCATGTAAGGAGATAGTTACTTCATTTTATGGGAGATATTGAACAGTCCTGCATATTGATATGAGATATGAAAATCTGGTGCATAACATGACAAATTGCTAAAATGAAGTTATAGAAACTCTATACCCACGTTGGTTTGCATAAATTGATTGTTGTTCACTTAATACATACCAAAACCTCAAATTTTTTTTAGAGCCAAAGTCATAATTTTGTCACCTTCTAACCTTAGTAGGATTATACGTCCCGTCGAGATATCTGCATCTTCTGAGAGTCCACTCTTGATTAAATGGACCTGTCATGGACTCAGAGCAGGGCAGTCTGACCAATATGAGGAGTGGGAGGGTAAATTAAATGGCATGTGTCTCTGTTGGAGCATTAGTCTGCATAATCAACTTGACTTTAAGCAGGGATTGTTGGTGCACAGGGCGATTTATAATTCGATTGATTGATTTATTTATTTTTGCTTGTGGTTCTGGTGAACTACTCAGTGTACATTTCAATTGCCCCTTGGGGACAAATGAATTTGAATTGAGCAGAAAAGACCAGAATCAATTTGGAAAGATCGCTATATTGTGATTCAGATCCAGATTCAATCTTATACGCATACTCCAGTCAGAGTGGTTGTGAGTCGTGACCTCCTTGTTAACCCGTTTTGCTATTGTGCATCCCAAACTGACGACTGCGAAAATCTAGTTGTATCTATAATATTTTTTACTGCGAGCACTGAGCTATATCACAACTCGCTATCAGTTTCTATTGTTGCACTTTCCTCTCAATAATGCCTCTTTAATCAGTATCCATCTGCGTAAGACAAAGATCAACTGCTTCCTGAGTAAGAGGAAATGCCCTCTATCTGAGTGCCTACAGTGTGAGAATGGGCCCCACAAGCAATTATCTGTCTTTCTGCTCCTTCTGCGCACATTCAATACATTTTGTCTATGATTTCACTTACAATTCTCTCAGTGTTTGTTGTGTGAAACAAAGCAGCCAGTCAATAGCATATTGTCTGTGTGCCCGAAAGTGTGTGTGCGAGTGAGTTATGAGCTCCAGCAAGTTATTGTTTGGGCTTATTGTGATTGGTAAAGGAGCATTGTAGTCAACCATGGGCGCGATATTGTAAGCAGAGCTAAATATGGAAGTGTTGTGTCGGTCAATGGGAAAGAAATGTGTATTTATAATTTGGGCTTTTGTGGATAAACTGTGGAGCTGGAGCCTGCATTTTTCAGCTGCTTGAGCGCAGTGGTGGGGGACAACAGAAAGGGGGTTGGCGATGATGGGAAGCCAGAGGAAAATGAGACAAGTGAAGAATGCCACGTTTTAAGCTGACAAACGTGAGCTGATCAATAAACCACTCCAACTACAAAAATCTCACCTCCAGATTGGTCCTAAAAACTTAATTATAGGCCTCAACCTAAACCACTCGCAACCCCCCCCCAAAAAAGACAACATCTTAAACAACAAAACTTGATTGTTCCCCGCTTCCAAAACACTCATCAAGCTTTAACCCTGGAAGAAGACTCGAGCTAAATCTGACAGGACGGCAATTACAGTGCTCTTAACATGGCATTGTTGGCTGAGGACTGGTAAACAGCACAAACGCTGAATATCTGTCACTGCTGGTGCCCCATCTGCTGCATTTTACCCAAATATAAAAGAGAATTCAAGAATCCAATCTAGGGTTTTCAGAGGGTTTTTGGAGAGTAGTCAAGGTTCGAGTGCTTACTGGTGTGTGTCAAAGTTAAATGGAAAAACAAACGAAGCTTTGACTTGAATTCAAATGGGAAAGGTACACTCAGATACGTGCCAGCAGCAAAGATTTCGACTAAAGTTTGCATTACACAACTTTGAAGTGACGAAAAGCAAGGTATAAACGTGTAGGATCAACATCAGAGTAGAAGAAGAACTTATATAGCGTCTTTCACAGACATAGTCACAAAGCGCTTTACATGAGACTATTAACTGTTTCTTTAACATTTAGCCTTTTGAAAGTAAACTATCTGAAAGTTTCTAAATAGTGACATTTACAATCACGTACTTCAGTCTGATAACAGGGAGATTTTTGCCAACATGGCAGGGCATTTATAGTATTATTGTATTATTGTTTACAGTGTTGAAAAGTGTGTAAAGTAAATTGGCAACTTTACAATTTTACATCGACTTAAAATGTTTTAATGTCAAGGATTGTATATGGAGACCTTATACATCTCAAACTAATATAGTATTTATAACATGGATTTTATTTCTCCATTTCCTATTATGTGTCACGGCACATTTCCTGTAATATATTCTCACCAACTTTAATGCATTTAACAATGACCTTTAAAAGGAAATCTTTTCTTTGTTTTAAACATGGCCACAAAAAGGTACAAATGAATATAATGCATATAAATACATGAATCCGCATGGAAGCGATGCGGCGATAGCGACCGCAGAAGCAAATGAAACGCGGGCGGCCCATGAAAGGATACTGTGAATGGACTTCTCATTCCCATCTGATAGCAGAACTTCCCTCACGTCAGCAGAAATGGCAACCTGCGAGACAGAGAGACAAAGGAATGACACAACAGCGCATAAAAGAACCGAAACCAAACGCAGCTTCAGGTGACGCAAACATCACACACACATTACTTACACACACAGTGAAGACATATCTACAAAGATTCACCCCCCTCCCTCTGTATGCCATTTTGCTTCTATCGCGCCCGCCCCATTTTTTATGTCTGCATTATTTTAATCATTCAATCAAATCAGTCAATACTTTTATCATTGTGGATAGCAGTGGGGGCCCCTGCTATCTTGCTATCACTCTGTTCGGTAATTGCATTGTGACAGGGGATGATGGCAAGCGCAGAGCCTTTTCATTTGACGCCGGGGTATTTATCGGGCCGAGCCATCATTCCCGCGTTCACTGGCTGTCGCTGTCACTCTGCACTCAGCTCGCCGCGGCCTGCCAGATGCCCTTCATATAACTTTGCAGCAGCGCAGACTATCAGAGATGGGGAGAAAAAAGGGAAAATGGATAGAGGGCTTTGTGTGGCAATGTGTGAGAGATATAGATAGAGGGGGAGAGGTGTGCGCTTGACTATAACCCTCTTTACATATGTGCTTTTCTTTACCAATAGGTTTTTTGTATCGGCGAGTGCGTGTCAGAGGGTGTTAAGTAGGCCTAGGCCTGCGAATTGGGTAAATGTGAGTACAGTGAGGCTGGAAGAGGAAGGAGACTTGACATACAGTGTGTCTTTTTTATAGACATAACCGTGTCGATGTAAAAAAGGTTTTTTTAAAAGGGGTTGATTTGCTGTTGTAGCATTTATTACATTCATGCTATAACATTCAAATCTACCTACTAGAGTGAAATAGGCCAGTCAGTTCAATCTTTTAAAAACATAAAGGCTAGTGGCTGCATTCTGGTGCATGTTCCCAGAGCATGTGCAGAGGGCCACTGGGTACTGCACATCCACCATATGCTCTAACAGAGAAGGGTCCAGCAGGCCGGATCAGAGCATTCAACTAGAAGATGAGGAGCACAACCTGCAACCAGTGAGGAACTTTCCCCTGGCTCATTAACAGCACCGGGCGCACACGCACAGACCACCCACCCCAGGTCATGTACAACTGTCTGACACTATTGAAGCCAGTGACACATGTATTAGTATAGCGTGGTTTCACTAGATAGACAGTACTATTATAGTAATAGTTGAAATGGGTTATATATGCACAATAACCTGGCATCTAAAGGATCTTCAATTTAGCCACAAGGACTATCTTATTTTTATTTATTTAATATTATGTTATATTAACAGCTCAAATCATTGTTGCAGATTGCACTAACAGCCATGAAAAAGGTTAAAGCTGCACTACCTGAATCAAACCATGAAAGTCGTAAATAGTTGAGTAAAATCTCTCAGCTGTTGCCTAAATGCATTTCTAGCTCTCACAGACCCACCCGCCCATCCCAATTGTTCACTTGAGTCTCAGACGGAGTTTAAAGCGTGACAAAGTTGAGACGTGAACAAGGCAGACCGCCAATGCAACTGTGTTAATTTAGTCACTGACTTCCTGGTTCGCGCTGGAGGAAAATGCGCTATATTTACACACACACAACAGGTCTATTTTTCTTTCACAAATGTTATGTTTATAATGTAAGTCTATGGTGCCAAATTAAGATTATTCTACTACACAAAAATGATTTGATTACCACGGCTTTAAATAGAGAGTCCATTACAGGTTGGAATAGGTAAGCTGTGTCAAAGGTGGTGTCAGTGTCAGCTGTGGAGGAGCAGGAGGTGAAGGAGAGGTGTGAAGGAAGGATTCCATCTCAAGCCAATGTCACAACATGGCGTATCGACTGGCAGGAGATAAACTGGGCCATACACACACTTACACACATGAGGCTGGTGGATCGATGGGACACTGACGCCTGCAATGTGGAGGGGCCCTTAAGACCCGGGCTAATAAACCCTATAGCTGACAGAGCGCACTATATCCAAGTGTAGCAATGTGTATGTCAGTGTGAGACATGTCGATGAAGGCCAGCTTTTAGCAGCACAGCTGGCAAATGGGTGGTCTGTACATTATACAGTATGAGTACAGTGCCATGATATGGCTATATAAAGTGTATATATGAGATGTTTATTAGGGCTGAAACAACTAATTGATTAATTGACGGCTAATTGATTATTGAAATACTGTAGTTGACAACTATTTTAGTAATCGATTAATCATTTTCTGGTTCACACAGACAAAATGACATGACAATGTTGTATTTTTTGATGAAAATCTAGTTTTTATATTTAGGGTATGTAGTGTTTTGTACATTGTAAGTTTCATAAACATCTGTCTGTGTATTATCCATTTAAAAAGCAGAATTAAGACTCAGAGCCTCCAAAAAACATTTGTTGGAGTCATTGATTAATTGATTAATCGTTAAAAATAATTAGTAGATTCATCAATTACCAAAATAATCATTAGTTATATCTGTTTTTCTGCAGAGATAATACTATAAAGGTTGACACTGATTTATTCGACCCCATTTGAATGAAGCAGAATTTATTCAATAATATATTTTATAGCACCTCTGGGTCATGGCATGTTGCCATCCAACTTAGAAAGTACGTATATGTCAAATAATGCTGTATTATTTGACCCATACCATTGCCATTGTTGGGAATGGGATGTACATAGTTCAGGTAGAATGACAATTTTACACTCTTGCACAGTGAACAGCTGTTAGCAAGGTTGATGGCAGTTGATATGAATAGGTAGAGATTTGGTGGGCCCATGCTGTTTGTGTATCGATCGGTGGGGGTCAATTTCATTAGTGCATCACTTCTCCTGTGTGCGGGCTGTGCGCCTCACTTACCATGAGTCCGGCCAGACAAGTCATCCCTCCTCCTAACTCGCACACGGCGCCCCTGAGAGAGAAGAAAACACACACCACAGTCAGAGTTACTTTAGCCGGCCACAAGCTGCCGCTTAGCACACGCAAGTACAGGGATGTGCATATACACTCACACAGTAAACACAGCAGGCAAAGAAATATCAATTCAAGCTTCAACCTGAAAGCCGCATACTGAACAAGCTCAATCAGCGGGAACTCTGAGCCGCGCACACTGGGCCGTGCTGCCAGCATGCTCATTCAGCCCCTCACTCCATCCTCTTCCTCTCTCATCTCCTCCAGCCTTCCACTGCTCCCTTCGCCCGTTTCATCCTGCCCCCTCCATGGCTGACCTTCACTTGGCCGCTCTGATCGATAGCCCTCTCCTCCGCGCCTCCCGCCTCTTGAATGTTAAAACAGCAAATCAAAGGGTGATGTTCCACCTTGAGTGGAAATCAAAGGTGCCTGGGCGGTTCTCAGCCTCGTGCCGTGGGGCAGGCCTTACCAGAGCAGGGGAAAGAGCATTACACAGCAGTTCAGCATGTAGTGGAATGGTACAGACTGATAGCATTAGAGCATTTACATCACATACGCTATGCTGTATCTTTAGTGTAATAAGGTATTATGAAGGTACTGTATAAAAAGAAATAATAACGTTTTTGATACTTTAACAGCTGGACAGCATTGCAACTGTTTAAATTCAATTAACTTTATTGTCACTTATACCGCGGGCAACTCCAGAAAAGCTTCACCCAGATTCCGAGGGAGGTTGGGGACATGGAGTCCGAGTGGATCATGTTCTCCTCCTCCATTGTCAATGCGGCTGCTCGTAGTTGTGGCCGTAAGGTCTCTGGTGCCTGTCGCAGCGGCAACCCCCGAACCCGGTGGTGGCGCCCGGAAGTCAGGGATGCCGTCAAGCTGAAGAAGGAGTCCTATCTTGCCTTGTTGGCTTGTGGGACTCCGGAAGCAGCTGCCGGTACCGGCAGGCCAAGCGTGCTGCGGCTCGTGCAGTCGCAGAGGCAAAAACTCGGGTCTGGGAGGAGTTTGGAGAAGCCATGGAGGAGGACTATTGGTCGGCGTCGAAGAGATTCTGGCAAACCATCCGGCGCCTCAGGAGGGGGAAGCAGTGCTTCACCAACACTGTTTACAGTGTGGGTGGGGGGTTGCTGACCTCGACGGATGAAGGAGTACTTCGAGGATCTCCTCAATCCCACCGTTACGACTCGGAGGGGGGCTCGTTCATCACCCAAGCTGAGGACACTGAGGTGGTTAGAAAGCTCCTTGGTGGCAAAGCTCCGGGGGTGGATGAGATTCGTCCCGAGTACCTTAAGTCTCTGGATGTTGTAGGACTGTCTTGGTTGACACGCCTCTGCAACATTGCGTGGCGGTTGGGGACAGTGCCTCTGGATTGGCAGACCGGGGTGGTGGTCCCGCTCTTTAAGAAGGGGGATCGGAGGGTGTGCTCCAATTACAGAGGGATCACACTCCTCAGCCTCCCCGGTAAGATCTATTCCAGGGTGCTGGAGAGGAGGATCCGGCCAATAGTCCAGGAGGAAAAATGCGGTTTTCGTCCTGGTCATGGAACACTGGACCAGCTCGATACCCTTCATCGGGTGCTCGAGGGTTTGTGGGAGTTCGCCCAACCAGTCCACATGTGTTTTGTGGATCTGGAGAAAGCGTTCGACCATGTCCCTCGTGGTGCCCTGTGGGGGGTGCTCCGGGAGTATGGGGTCCGGGGCCCTCTACTAAGGGCTGTCCGTTCCCTGTATGACCGTAGCAGGAGCTTGTTTCTCATTGCCGGCAGTAAGTCAGACCTGTTCCCGGTGCGTGTTGGCCTCCGCCAGGGCTGACCTTTGTCACCGGTTCTGTTCATTACCTTTATGGACAGAATTTCTAGGCGCAGCCAGGGGCTGGAGGGTGTCCGGTTTGGGAACCTCAGAATCTCATCTCTGCTATTTGCAGACGATGTTGTTCTGTTGGCTTCATCAAATCAGGACCTTCAGCGCGCACTGGGGCGGTTTGCAGCCGAGTGTGAAGCGGCCGGGATGAGGGTCAGCACCTCCAAATCTGAGGCCATGGTTCTCCACCGGAAAAAGGTGGTTTCCCCGCTTCAGGTCGGTGGGGAGTCCTTGCCTCAAGTGGAGGGGTTCAAGTATCTCGGAGTCCCGTTCACGAGTGAGGGACGGATGGAGCGTGAGATCGATAGACGGATCGGTGCGGCGTCAGCAGTGATGCGGTCGCTGTATCGGACTGTTGTGGTGAAGAGGGAGCTGAGCCAGGGGGCAAAGATCTCGATTTACCGATCGATCTACGTTCCCACCCTCACCTATGGTCATGAGATTTGGGTAATGACCGAAAGGACAAGATGGTGAATACAAGCGGCCAAAATGAGTTCAGTATAATTCCAGCTGTTCTGTGAGGGCCTCAGAGCTATGGTCGGAGTGTATTGGTCACTAAACAACATCATGAAGGCCAAGGAGCACACCAGAGAGGTCAGGGATAAAGTTGTGGAGAAGTTTAAAGCAGCGTTAAGTTATACAAAGATTTCCCAAGATTTGAACATCTCACGGAGCACTGTTCAATCATTCGGAATTGGAAAGAGTATAGCACCACTGCGAACTTAACAAGACACGGCCGTCCACCTAAACTAACAGACAGAACAAGGAGAGCACTGGTAAGAAATGTAACCAAGTGCCCCAAGATAACTCTGGAGGAGCTGCGACGTACTGCCACTGAACTGGGGGAATCTGTACATGGGACAACTAGAGTCGTACTCTACACAAATCTGGCATTCATGGACGAGTGACAAGAAGAAAGCCATTATTGAAAGGAGGCCATAAGAAATCCCGTTTGAAGTTTGCTAGAAGTCATATGGAGGACACAGCTACCATGTGGAAGAAGGTGCTTTGGTCAGATTGTTATGGTGGTGTGGCAGGTAAATACCCAAATGCAGAGAACAGCCCAAAAATCAGAGTTGAAATCAAATTTAATGGAAAATAGTCCAAGTACTGGAAAAACGCAAAACAACAGGGAAAACTTACAGGCAGGCAGGCACAGAGAACGGAACAGGAGACCGACACGGGCACAGACATACAGGACACCAAAAACATGAACAATGCACCAACGCCGACAGGGGACAAGACAGGGGTATAAATACACAAGGAAACGGGGCACAGGTGACACACATTAGGGCGGGGCAGGCAATCAACACAGGGGAAGCAAAGCAGAAAGCAGACAGAACAGACAAGTCAAAATAAACCACACAACAGGAAACACAAGATGCAACCAAGGGGGAACTAAACAAAGACAGAACCATGACACAGATGAGACTAAAATTGAACTTTTTGGCCCAAATGCAAAACGTTATGTATGAGGCAAACCTAACACTGCTCATCGTCCTGAGTGCACCATCCCCAGTGTCAAATATATTGGAGCAGTTTCAACGTGCACAGATTGTCATGGAAATAAACCAATTAGCAATTAGCGGACGTGACGACAGCAAAAAAACTCACAAAATATGAACTGAATATAAACTGACGAGAACGCGGAGGCAAAATCCACGACTACTTCATCCATGATTAGTTTTGGCTAATGTTAATGGTAATTGAACTAACAACATAGTGGTGCAGCGAATTCTCTGTGACGGTCGTGATTGGTTCCGCTAGGCCTTAGCCGCCAATCAGCAACTTGTTTACCGTGTATGTCCAGACCCACCTTCTTTCGCGCAGAAAAGAAGTGGGTGTGGTTTATCAGGCTAAGTAACACTATGCACATGCATTAAATGGGAGGAAAGGGGAGAGTTCAGCTTCCTGACAGACTGGTGAATAAATCTACCCTTCAGCCACTTGGACCTGGTACAGATCAAGACTCCAACTGGCCCCATTCATTTTGGCTTGTTTTAAATAATTCCTTTGCTAAGAGACTAGCTTGAAAGCCACTGCCTTTACACATCACATAATCATGACAACCACTCATTTAAAGTGCATATGACAGGTTTGAATGCTTTTGAAGGATAACATCAATTGCAAGTTCATCAGTTGCATAATTATCATTTTATTAAAGTGAAGCAGCAATTTTAATGAAGAAATGTTGGGCAGAAAAGTTATTTTTATTTGAATAGTTAGTTTGACTCATTTATCATCGACTTAACATGGTTGCACGGCAACATCATCCATCATCCTTCATCCATGTCACTTCCTGTCAGTGTCCAATAAGGGAGTGAAACTACGAACATCACTAAAATGGCCAAACTAAAGAAAGCTGTGTACAATCTTTAGCAAAATTTGAAATATAATTGCATTAACTATCTTTTAATGTGTCATATGCACTTTAAACTATTTGATTGTATTACACATACGTAATACACATAATTCATAGCAAGAGTTAAATATGGGCTTTCTAAATTATGAATCTTTTGAATTTAGAGGGATTTCTTTTGTCAGGTGGGTATGCACACTCGGACTATATAATGTTCATGATGTTTGAGGGACAGGACTTACTCAAACAAGTTGCGCTTCTGCAGACAGTAGTGTGCCATGACCTCTTCAGACGGCCAAACACCTGGGAAACAGAAAACAGCGTTACATACTTCCAACACGGAGACGAACAGTATGTTGAACAGTATGTCGTTTGAGCGTCTTCCCTCCCAGCGTCTCAACATCAAACGGCTACAAAATGAGAAATATCAATACAATGGCTGTGTGGCATCGTTGCATTGTGCTGTGCCGTCTGTGCTGGTTTTGCTTTTCTTGTGCTTTCCACCTTGCCTGTGATCCAAGGCTTCCTCGCTTCTCTGTGTTCTGTCCATCTGTCTGTCTATCCTAAATCCGAGCGCCACACTCCCTCACTGGGCTATAATGTGGTGTGTGTGAGAGAGAGAGAGACAGGGGGTCCGGTGGGTGATAATCACAGCAAGCATGCCTGTCTGGCTTATCACCTTCAGTCAGCCCTTCTCCTTTTGCTGTGCAAGTAACATACACTAACGCGCACACACTTAGAACCATTTTGTCCCTCTTCCCTGACAAAAACACACAACTTGGCAGTAGAAGAAGTAAACAGTCATTTGAATAAAACTTGGGCTTTTTCTGGCTTTGAACAGGGGAGCTTGGCGACGCTTGTGTGTGCGTTGTGTGTGTGTTTAAATGAAATGAAAATATAGAATTGGAGAAGGCAAGCGAGGAAAAGTGAACGAGGTAACAGGGAAGGAGGGAGGGGAGGAAAGGTGGAAGTCGATATAATAAGCGGCTTACAGGCGGGCTCTTCACCTCGCGGGGCAGACATCTCCACACACTCGCACACTCCGGTCGCTCGAGATTAGCTCAAGCAAGCAGGATTTAATAATGCCTATTGATAAAATGTCCAAATATGCCTTTTCCTCATTAGACACACGGGGGACACATGCCCGCACAACACTGACAGCTGTTAAATATATAGAGCATTACTGGAGTGTCAAGACATGTTCGACTTGGGGCAATGACATTTTTTTAAATTTCATCTCCTCGTGCCACTTCAAACAGACACTTGTGACAGACTGGGCAAAGTTAGGAAGGATTTAGCCTCCTGGTTAAGGCCATATGGATAGTCAAGTCACAAGGGTGTCTCCCTAAACAACCCAACGGGGCGTCCTGCTTGGCAAATGTCTAATGCTGCAAATTCTCCATGAAATCTTAAAATGTTACACAAAAAATGTATGTGAAAAGAAACGTGAAATTTCATATACATTTCTTCACAATAAAAAAAAAAAAAGTGTAGCATTTTAGACATTGTTTAAACCGTGGAAAAGAAGGAAATTAAAGAATGACATGGCGTATGCAGTGTGGAATAGTAATGCAACTAATAGTTTGGGGATAAAAGGATTTCAAATATGTATTGGATGGTTGTGATCTTGATTGTTAAAGCAAATGGCTTTAAAAGGTGCAGCTGTTTCAAAATGAAAGTCATAAAATGTTTGTGTTTTTTACATTTCAGCAGACCTTTTATTCTTCTGTGAATATAAGAGATTTGTTGAGTTCTGAGTAGAGCAGGGCGATATGGCCTACAATCGAAAACACGATATAAAAAAGAAATATCACACTAACGGTAAAATTAACAACAGACAAAATACCAGCCTATAAGCCTATTGGGAAGATCAATTCAAAGATATTTTATTTAAAGTCATACTAATTTCCTCGCAAAACTAAAAACACTTTTTAAGCACCTGCCCCTGTGTCCTACCTAGTCAGTGTTTATGCTGCTCTTAGCGGAGCTGAGCGTAACATTAGCCGCAATCGCCGTCTGCACCTG
The DNA here is from genome assembly GCA_021464625.1 of Proterorhinus semilunaris. Taxonomy (NCBI): domain Eukaryota; kingdom Metazoa; phylum Chordata; class Actinopteri; order Gobiiformes; family Gobiidae; genus Proterorhinus; species Proterorhinus semilunaris. The sequence goes on from CM038357.1 coordinate 20,656,359, forward strand.
GTCGTGACTTCAGTCCAAATCAGCTGGAGTGCGCAAGCAAATTATATGGTCCACAATGATATAAACAATTACAACCATATACAAAAATTATACCGGTATAATGATATGCGATACGAAATGGCCCACCCTTAGTTTTGAGATTGAAAATTTGCATTCAGGTTATTGTTGTTTTTTAACTTGCATGTCAGTAATATCGGTCTCCCTTTTTTAGAGACCCGCCGAAGAAATCACAATTTATGTATATATATATATATATATTCAACAGTCGTTCTTGTTCATTTTTGTTCCTAAAAGACAGCGCCAAGTGTGTGACATCTTGACACTGAAAGCTGCCCCTCACTGCATCCGCGATGTCTGGAGGAACAGACTGAGCAGCAGGGGGTGGTAATGCCACATGACACTGCACATGATCCACCTTTAGACACGCTGACACCAAGCAGCTCACCTCTGCTTTCCACCAAAATATCAAACCTTCATAGCTTTAATGCAAAAAGCCCTCAACAATCCCCCGATTAACAGAGGTGTGTGGGAGTGCGGTGAAACAGACAGCACTCAGTAATAAAGCTGTGTAAAGCATATGTGAATGTGGCGTTTAATCCCTGACTCCAATAGCATTAATAGGCGGAGGTGATAGAAGTGCTGCTGGTGATAGTGCTGGTGTGAGGTCACGCTGCACTGTAGGAAATGAAGGGATCAGTGCAGCACAGAGCAGATTACCCCTCCTCAGGATAATGAAATTATTTCTCACCTTCAATTACTAGATGAGCAAAGCAAGGTGTGTGTGGGCTGTTCAGGGTCTGTGCAAAGTTAATACAGTTATGGGTGTCAGGAACTTAGGCAAGGTTGTCCACTTGAATGTGTAAACGCATTCATCAGTGTTTCCAGAGATTAGTTGAGACTGCAGTGGTGAATTATTGTACACGATTATTGGAGTATCTATATAATCTTTAAACAGTCCTTTTAGTAGAAAAAAGTATTTTGTCCAGAATTGTTGGTTTGGGGGGGGCATTAGAATATAATGGCTCCCGATTGTCTCCTCCATTACTGGAAAATTCACACATTGTTGATCTTAATTTACTTAAAATGGTGATAATTTTTTGTTACATGCAAGTTTCAGACAGTAAGTTTTAACGCATTTTAGGCACATTGAGTTGCCTTGTGTACAAAATGCGCGGTATAAATAAAGTTGCCTTGCCTTAACCAATTTTATTTTCTAACAATTAATTGTACAGCATTTTATTCACTTTGTCTTGTATTTTTTATTTCTATGCACTTTAAAAACCTTCTTGTTTTGTAAAGCACAGTGAATTTCTATGTGCAAATTATGTAAAACAAATAATCTTGACTTGCCTATTTCTTTGCGATAACAAATGCTTCCTCTGTGCTTTTTCAGGGGACCTCTTTACAAGGGCATAATACAAATAAAACATTATTAGTCGGGCTGCAAGGTCGTTCGCAATCAAACTGACGATGCAGTGTGAATGGTCTAGTCTCAGAGTGCAAATCGCAATTGTGCTTTCCACATGGGGTTTTAACATTTACAAAAATGTACAAATGAAAACACTTTAAACATGTGCAGGAAACATTTGGAAAATGTCATCAAAATACAATTACCAGTCGAGAATAAAAAAGGATTTAAGCTGCAACATCATTATTACATTATGCCCTATATCATAACTGAAATGTATTTTATGCTTAGCCAACATCAATACAGTTCTGCTCATTGCAAAGAACAAACTAGGGCAGTGAGCATGATACATTAGATTAAGCACATCTCATCTCGACAATGACCTCAGTACCTGCCAGAGTTGAAAGTTCACTGAGAGTTTTCCCATAAATCTCTGTTATAACACCTCGTGCATTCCTTGTATACGCACGTTGATGAGTGGCGTCACGCGCACGTGATTCTGAACCGCGGCGCCGACTGGAAGGCTAAAGGAAAGCGCAGGCCTTCGTACTTCATTATAAATTAGCTGAAAACTTCGGACAAAATGTGGCTAAATATAATAAAATCAATGTAGTGAACACACACGCCTCTGTAGGCGACACAAACGAACAAAGGAAGGAGAGGAGCGTAAAATGTAATTGATTTAACAGATTAACATGAAGAAAGCAACAGCTAACAGTGATTAGGAGGAGACTGAAGTTACTACCATCAAGTGCCTAGTCGTGTCTGCTGAAGCCTCGCAGTAGATGTTCCCATCATGCTGAACAACTGAGGAAAGTCCAGTCACATCAGGCTTTTGGACCGAGCACTTTCTAAATGTACAACAGGTCATTTTGTCCAAATTGTGGGAATGCTTTTATCTTCTTTTGGTGCTCCTTGGTGATTTTAATGATATTTAATTGCTGAATATGATAATAAATTAATAGCCTAAATGTAATTGTTAAACTGAAAATGTAGACTTAGACTTTAGTATAATGTTAGGTGCACAGAGGCTGCGTAGTGCGCATGTGCGGGATCACCGACAGTAAACAATAACATTCAACGTGCGTATAATGGCATTGGCCTAAACCCCAGTGTGTCCTGGACAGTGTGACCCGGTCCTGACCCGGAGAACTCTGGCACCTTAATCTCACCCCATAGCCATCAGTAATCACGTGCACTTATCCGGACTATTTTCTCCTGCTTGTCCTGGTACGGGCCGGGGTGTAAGACAAAGTACAGCAGACTTAGGAAGTTAACCTCGCAAACCCAAACATCTCCTCCTACCTCGGCCCAGCGCCCTTCAGGGAATTCCCAAAGTGATTTAAGCCAGAGAGGAGATCACAAGACGCAAAAGAGCTGAAATCCAAACAAGGAAAAGTGCTATTTGAGTAATGAGTGTAAGCAGATAGCAGTACATGGTTTGCTTTGCTTTATACAAAATAGTTACTGTAATGTGGCTGGCTGCAACAGGAAGGGTCTTTGTCATGAAAATCAGCCAAATATGCACCACAACAGAGGGTAAAGTTGCTAGTATATGGATAATGCCGGATACTGTACCAGCACCATAAGATCGAGTCCCAGCTCCCTTCACAGAGATCAGATAACTCGGGTAGAATTGGTCATTGTTGCTTAAAAAACAACCTACATACAACCTAGCAACACGTTTACATTTTTTAAGCAACAATGACCAATTCAACCCTTGGTATATCGAAGAGAACAACAAATTGTTCTTCAGAAAATCAACAATTTCAAAATGTCAAGTGCTATAATTAAGCAGCACAGTGCACAGGCCTGTTCTTAAAGGAAACCAATATAATACAGTAGCCATCCAATAAACAGCCATCGTGGATCTGATAGGGAATAAAAGGACACTGGGAGACTGCCTGTTGTGAATGCTTAGAAAAACAGTTCAGGTGATAGAGAGTGGTGTCAAGATGAGGTTAAGTGGTCCGTGATGCGGCTCATTCCACTGTTGCTGCTAACGTAGTGCCACACAGAGGTCTTCCTCCTGCCGCGGGCCCATTGCGCCTCGGTGCTTCATAGGTCTTTCGATGGGTGATCCTTCTCCACATTAAGCAAGGCCTCAGATAATTCCTAAGCCTCCTCCATGGCCGATCCAATAAGGGATAAGGCTCTGGGCTAGCCATGATCAACTGACAATCTGTGCTCTCACACGGCTACTTTAGCGAGGCTCGGATTAGCCCAGCCGCTCTACACACAGAGTCCGGTTCACAGAAGCGGCATACACAGTTATAGACAGAGGAGGAGCTGCGAGGAGGAGCACAGAGGTTAAGTGCATTTGAGATCATTTGTGTGAGGGCCACTGTGAGGCACCAGAGAGCTGCACCATTTCTGCGGCATTTGGAAACTTAACATCATATGGCCACTATCAATAGGGACTTTCTGATTTGGGGATACTTTGACCTGAAAAACAGAGAAACTACAATTTTAAAGATTTACTGAAAAACATGACATTTATCTGAGTAATTTTGATGGAATTATCTACAGATATACTGTGTTATGTGGCACTAATACATAGATAATTTTTATGGCTAAAAAGGTGCAGTTGTCAAATGACTATTACATGATCAATCTGGATTATGGAAGTTTGAATGTTTTACTTGTTTCTTTAACAGATGAACATAATAGATTAGGATCCAAAATTATTACAATGTGAAAAGGAATGCTATTTCACATACACACTACCATGGTAAAGAATGGTCTAATCGAAGTCCGTTTACTATCTAAAGGCCTGAAACAGTGATAGCAGTGTGCTAACAATAGCAGTAATTACTAAATGATCATTGGGCTGCTGCTCTGGTAAACACACATGCTGTGAATAGGCGCTGCCGATAGCCTATTCGCCTTTCACCACAAGAGCCAGGCGGAGCGCGATAAGCATCGACATTCTCGCCAGCAGAGTCTGCCTCGGAGACACTTCTGATCCTTTTTCCATTGGAATAGGCTCATTTTAACACACACGCTTCAGGACTGTGCAGGGCTTCGATAAGCAGGGCCCTCCTCTGCCTCTCTCTGAGTAAACACGCTTTTGGATTAGGCAGAGTATAATGAGAGCAGGGGGCTATCTGCCCACCACGCCGCCATTGTGGCCCCCCGCTCCTCTCTGAGGGGCCCGCACCAATCTTTACTTTGCTATTTATCCTTCTCCTCTGATAGCTTACTTATCTGCTGCAAAATGTCAGGACTGCAGCCCGTCTCACTCCCTCAAACTGTCTGTCACCTGCCCGTCCCCCCCTGTCGATTGTGGTGTTCTGCTTTGAGACAAATACATGTATGTGCATGGGGCCCTGCTTCATCCCTCCATGTCTGCCCTGCAACATTCTTTTCATCTTATAATCACTGCAGCACCTAGGCAGCAGTAGTACATGTCATTTTCACACATACCATTATTGCACTTTTTTAATAGATACTATGTGATGAGGAAGTTTATATAGCAGTCAGTCTATAATGAAGGTCCATGGCAGGTGTATTGACTACTTGCAAGGCGACTAGGTGGACCCATCAGTGTTAGGCAATAACTCCACCATAATGAGGTTTAGTAAGTGTGACCATAACAACATAACAATAAATAGCCTTGGTTGGTATAGATTCCAATAGACTTAAATCTAATTATAAGTCTAATTGTAAGTGAAATAAATATTTTGGACCAAGGGGATCCAAAATAAGCCAATTAAATTAAAAATAAAAACCATAGGCTACTCCTAATGATGTATGACTTACAACGTTTGATAATATATGGGACTTTGGAACTTGATTCACTATATAGACCGGCAATTGTCAGAAACACAGACTTGTTTTTCCATAGCCGGGTTACAGATGAGTATTTGAGAAAGGAGCCAAAATTACAGAGCACAGGAACAATCGAATGAGCACGGATGATGAGAGAGGGCAGCGACAGGATGAGGGCGAAACAAAGAGGGCCTGACATGTGGCTAATAGACATATCAAAGCTGAGGTGCGCGCGTTAGCTGGCACCGCTCTGTTCATTGATTAGCATACATAAAGCGGTGTGGGGATCGTGACAACCACAGATTACAGAGGGGACAACTACATGCGCGCACACAAAAGCAGATTGCATTTCTCTTCTGAGGAGAAAGGCAAGAATGTCAAATTACAGGGTGTCACCTGAACCGGGCTGTCAAGTTTTGTGAATGTTAATATATATAAACAATTAGGACACACAAAACAGCCAAGGCAGGAGGAGTGGCTGTGGACGACTGAGAAAACTTTGGACTGGGCAAGTTATAAGACGCGTTGAAAGATTGCCGAATTTCTACACGCCGCTAACTAAAATGATTATTAGTCGATACCGTAATTGTGAACTAATATCCCAGCGAACAACATTAGAAGGAAAAGGGCTTCTCATGGGCCAAAAATAAAACTCATTTGCCAAAAAGGATGACAAACATTACTTTTTTTTTTAATGCTGTTGTTGTTGTTCACTCTCCTTTTAAGTTGCTGCACTTGAATCAAAAAGTTGGCTCATATCACTGACAGTTGTCATTTTACATACAGTATTTTTGTGAACGGAGCTACTGAAAACAATAGAATAACTGCTGAACTTACACATTTCCTTGCATTTAGTATGAGAAAGAAGAAGAAGAAGAAGAAGAAGAAGAAGAAGAAGAAACTATCACTGTGCCAGTAAATGAGGATATTGAGGCTGCAGATTTCCATTTCACAGTGATCAGTGGCAGCGTGCGCAGCTTCTGGCGTTCGGGACATGGAACGTCACTTCGCTGGGGGGGAAGGAGCCTGAGCTTGTGCGGGAGGTAGAGAGATACCGGCTAGATATAGTCGGGCTCACCTCCACGCACAGCCTGGGTTCCGGATCCCAACTCCTGGAGAGGGGCTGGACGCTCCATTTTTCTGGAGTTGCCCGCGGGGAGAGGCGGCGGGCTGGGGTGGGTTTGCTCATAGCCCCCCAGCTCAGCCGTCACGTGTTGGAGTTCACCCCGGTGAACGAGAGGGTCGCGTCCCTACGCCTTCGGGTCGGGGACAGGTCTCTCACCGTTGTCTCGGCCTACGGGCCCAACATCGGTGCAGAGTACCCGGCCTTCTTGGAGTCCCTGGGGGGGGTACTAGATAGTGCTCCGGCTGGGGACTCCATTGTTCTACTGGGGGACTTCAACGCCCACGTGGGTAACGACAGTGAGACCTGGGTGGGGGTGATGGGGAAGAACGGCCTCCCCGATCGGAACCCGAGTGGTGTTCTGTTATTGGACTTCTGTGCTAGTTACGGTTTGTCCATAACGAACACCATGTTCGAGCACAAGGATGTCCATAAGTGCACGTGGCACCAGGACACCCTAGGCAGGAGGTCGATGATCGACTTTGTAGTTGTGTCATCTGATCTCCGGCCGCGTGTCTCGGACACTCGGGTGAAGAGAGGGGCTGAGCTGTCAACCGATCACCACCTGGTGGTGAGCTGGATCCGCTGGCAGGGGAAGAAGCCGGTCAGACCTGGCAGGCCCAAACGTGTTGTGAGGGTCTGTTGGGAACGTCTGGTGGATCCCTCTGTCAGTAGGGTCTTTAACTCCCACCTCCGGAAGAGCTTCACCCAGATTCCGAGGGAGGTAGGGGACATGGAGTCCGAGTGGACCATGTTCTCCTCCTCCATTGTCGATGCGGCTGCTCGTAGTTGTGGCCGCAAGGTCTCTGGTGCCTGTCGCGGCGGCAACCCCCGAACCCGGTGGTGGCGCCCGGAAGTAAGGGATGCCGTCAAGCTGAAGAAGGAGTCCTATCTGGCCTTGTTGGCTTGTGGGACTCCGGAGGCAGCTGAGAGGTACCGGCAGGCCAAGCGTGCTGCAGCTCGTGCAGTCGCAGAGGCAAAAACTCGGGTCTGGGAGGAGTTTGGAGAAGCCATGGAGGAGGACTATCGGTCGGCCTCGAAGAGATTCTGGCAAACCATCCGGCGCCTCAGGAGGGGGAAGCAGTGCTTCACCAACACTGTTTACAGTGCGGGTGGGGGGCTGCTGACCTCGACTGGGGAGGTGGTCGGGCGGTGGAAGGAGTACTTCGAGGATCTCCTCAATCCCACCGTCACGTCTCCCGATGAGGAGGCAGAGGCTGGGGACCCGGAGGGGGGCTCGTCCATCACCCAGGCTGAAGTCACCGAGGTGGTTAGAAAGCTCCTCGGTGGCAAGGCCCCGGGGGTGGATGAGATTCGTCCCGGGTACCTTAAGTCTCTGGATGTTGTAGGGCTGTCTTGGCTGACACGTCTCTGCAACATCGCGTGGCGGTTGGGGACAGTGCCTCTGGATTGGCAGACCGGGGTGGTGGTCCCCCTCTTCAAGAAGGGGGATCGGAGAGTGTGCTCCAATTACAGAGGGATCACACTTCTCAGCCTCCCTGGTAAGGTCTATTCCAGGGTGCTGGAGAGGAGGATCCGGCCAATAGTCGAACCTCGGATTCAGGAGGAACAATGCGGTTTTCGTCCTGGTCGTGGAACACTGGACCAGCTCTATACCCTTCATCGGGTGCTCGAGGGTTTGTGGGAGTTCGCCCAACCAGTCCACATGTGCTTTGTGGACCTGGAGAAAGCGTTCGACCGTGTCCCTCGTGGTGCCCTGTGGGGGGTGCTTCGGGAGTATGGGGTACGGGGCCCTCTACTAAGGGCTGTCCGTTCCCTGTATGACCGTAGCAGGAGCTTGGTTCGCATTGCCGGCAGTAAGTCAGACCTGTTCCCGGTGCGTGTTGGGCTCCGCCAGGGCTGCCCTTTGTCACCGGTTCTGTTCATTACTTTTATGGACAGAATTTCTAGGCGCAGCCAGGGGCCGGAGGGTGTCCGGTTTGGGAACCTCAGAATCTCATCTCTGCTGTTTGCAGATGATGTTGTTCTGTTGGCTTCCTCAAATCAGGACCTCCAGCGCGCACTGGGGCGGTTTGCAGCCGAGTGTGAAGCGGCCGGGATGAGGATCAGCACCTCCAAATCTGAGGCCATGGTTCTCCACCGGAAAAAGGTGGCTTCCCCGCTTCAGGTCGGTGGGGTGTCCTTGCCTCAAGTGGAGGAGTTCAAGTATCTCGGGGTCGTGTTCACGAGTGAGGGACGGATGGAGCGTGAGATCGATAGACGGATCGGTGCGGCGTCAGCAGTGATGCGGTCGCTGTATCGGACCGTTGTGGTGAAGAGGGAGCTGAGCCAAGCGGCAAAACTCTCGATTTACCGATCGATCTACGTTCCCACCCTCACCTATGGTCATGAGATTTGGGTAATGACCGAAAGGACAAGATCGCGAATACAAGCGGCCGAAATGAGTTTCCTTCGCAGGGTGGCTGGGCGCACCCTTCGAGATCGGGTGAGAAGCTCAGTTACCCGGGAGGAGCTCGTTTTCGAGCCGCTACTCCTCCACGTCGAAAGGAGCCAGCTGAGGTGGCTAGGGCATCTGTATCGGATGCCTCCTGGTCGCCTCCCTCGGGAGGTGTTCCAGGCATGTCCTATTGGGAGGAGGCCTCGTGGAAGGCCCAGGACACGCTGGTGGGACTATGTCTCCGTGCTGGCCTGGTGTCGCCTCGGGGTCCCCCCAGAACAGCTGGAAGAGGTGTGCGTGGATCGGGAAGTCTGGGCATCTCTGCTGAGACTGCTGCCCCCGCGACCCGGCCCCGGATAAAGCGGAAGAAAATGGATGGATGGATGGATGGACAGTGATCAGTGGCCAAAAGTGGTCTTCTGCCCAGAGAGGAGGGGTTCGGCACTGTCTACTAATGTACTCAAAAAAACACTATCAGCGCATCTTTCCAGCCATAATGAACTGTCACAGTTTAGCACAAAACGGTCTGAAGCCGTTTGCTTTTTATCAAATGGACGGAGGTAATAAATCGGTCAATCAGCTGGCAAAGGACAAAGTGAATACACAGTCATACACAAAAGGTAAAAATAAAAGAGAGAGGCCAAAGGAGGAGTCAAACGTGTCATTCAGTGCAGTCTGCCCAACAACTGCACTGATGCTTTAAACATGAGGCAGGTTTTCCATCCGAGTGAAGAGGTAAGAGTGAGGGAGATGATATAGACAAAAGGTTACGGGGAAAAACAGGGAGGTTGCGGTAAATAGTGGTTTGAATGCAAAGACTGTAGGGGTGTAACGGTTCAGTTGTCTCACGGTTCGGTTTGGTTCATGATGCAGGACCCACAGTTCAGTGCAAGTACAATATTAAAAGAAAAGTTTGAAATAAAATAGCCAAATGTTTATAATTTGGCACAATTTATAGTCTCAGAATAAAATAGGTAATGCTTTCTCACAATAAAAAAAACTAAATAGAAAACAAAACTGTAGTGAGCTAAAGTGATAAGTTTCAGTTTCTTTTTCTATGCACGGCAGCTAAAACACTCACAGCAGTGCATTTGAGCTTTGTTTCCAAAAATGTCCAAGCTGTTGTCCAGGAACAACCCAAACATGAGGCCGGATTATGACCAAGATTGGATCTTATGCATTTGTCTGGTGCACTGGATCTATCACTCAGCCTGGTCATCTGTAGGACTCGGAGAAACCTTTACAAAGCCACGCAGATTTCATGTGTTTTTGGAGGATGTAACGGGGTGTGGAGCGTCTACACAGCCCTCAGTTTAGCAGTAAGTGACACCCATGCGCTCTATGTTTAGGTGCGCACATACACACAGGACTCGCGCCACTAAATATGAAGAAAAATAGACAACAACAAAAAATTGCACCGTGCATTGTTACACCCATAAAAGATTATGTAACGAGCAATATAAATTAAAATGTATTATAAAAAGTATTATGTCATCTGTTGCGAGCAAAAGAGATAGCTGTCAATACAATCTGCAAACTTTAAATTTCAATTTGAGTACAGTTCTACCGAGGAATAGTTTTTTTTTCTCATTTTGTTGCTCTATGCCAGCTACAGTGAACTCCATAAATTGTTCTACAAAACACAAATTTTAGCCACTGACAGTGTTTTGGGTGAGGACCAGCGGCACATGTTTTCACAAAGGTTAAATTCAGATTTAAAATGTTAAATGAGGTGAGCCTCCAGCACAAACATTCAGATGCTTGTGGGCAGTGTTTGCCCACAATGTTTGGTGGCAGGGTGTTAATTTGAGTCGCCCTTATGTAGACTGTGAAAAGTTGCCAAGCGAGCCCAGTGCACCACGGTACATGGCGGGGGTTGGAGTGTTTCAGAGCAGGTTAGTGTCTGTGAACGTGTGCGCTCCTGCCCCCGGCGGCCTTTGTGCAGGCGTTTCATTGGAGAGGCAGACGAGCGGGGCAGATATCCCGGGGCAGCCTGCCAGTGGCCAAAGCTTTATCTGAGCTGAAATGATTTTAACACTCCATTTTAGAGCACTAACCCAGGAGCAATGCCTGCCACTGCCTCCTCCTCCGCTTTGCCCTGCTTTAGTCGACACTGCATCCTACCTTCTGCACGTTTACTCACATCTGCATTACAAGAAGCACCAGAAATCATTAAATCTTACTTGCAGCAGGAAAAATAGCATTTACTAGATCACTTTAAGGATAAAAAAATTAATGATTGAGATCCCAATGTTGCACTTTTACCGAGCAGTTAATGTCCTCACCTTTCAGTGAGAAGATTGTAGGTTCAACAATCTCTTTGGGTTTGTCTTGGTGTCTTTGACTTTTTTTGATGCCATTTGAAAACAGACTCAGACAAGTAATAACTAAACCTAAGTACCATTTTGAACATGAATCTGACAGTGAAAGGTTATCGTTGATTGTTCTTGATGCGTGTGAGTGCTTGATGCTGTTATAGTTGGAAGAATTGGTCGGTTACCTGTGATCCTCAAAGGCTTGATTAAATGTATTTTATGTACGAGTGGAAATGTGAGCGAAAATCAAACCTCACACAATCATACTGTATTGTTACATCTCATTTCCCACATGGATTTGCAGAGAGCTATCGCAGTAGTGAGGGACTGCAGAGCACAGATGATTACTGGATCACCTATGACGTACCACTGGTCAATGCCATGTTCCCAAAAGCTGTAATGCCCTCTGCCCCTCCTCTCTCCCCCTCACCGTCTGACCACCACCATCACCACTCTGGGACCTACCTCTTCTGTCTGCCACATGGGGAATTAAGTGGCATTACAGGAAAGGCTCCTAGCTGAGCTTAACTGCATTACAGGAGCAGGTAACATACCCTCAGAGGGAGAGGAAGAGAGCTGGAGGACTGTGGGGCCATGAACAATGTGGATTTCCTTTGAGTGCCAAAGAAAGAGTGAGAGGAAAGCCAAGAGGCAGGGAACAGAAATCTGGTCTTAAGTGAATTGTTAACTGAAACGCTCTAATCACAGTGAAAGCTCCGAACAAAGAGCACCCACAGATGCCAGTGGAGCACACCCTAAAGGCCAAGCACCGGCCATTTAGCCCTGCCGGATCTCCACCACTCAGGCTTTCTTTCCCAGGACCGTCCAAAATGATACTTCCACAAACCTGAGAAAGCCGTGAGACAAGTGCACATAGGGCATGAGAGAAGATAGCACTTATGTCTTCAATTGGATAGAAAATCTCACATTAAATTGCTACATTGAGTTCTAAAATACAAATACACCAAAAACAGACTTTTCATATTGAACCCGCGGTGCTTCATCTATTATTTAGGAGTAAGGTTACATTTAAAGTGTGCAATAGAGTATTCACCTTATTCCGCCCCGCCCACTTTTGCCCCGGCACTTCCGTTGTCCTGACACTTCCGGTCCAGCGCGAAGCCTGTTCATTTAAACTGAGAACGAGGGAAAACGTTCTCCGCTCAAATCTGATGTTTAGTAGATTAATTTGAGTAAAATGTCCAATGTTCATTTGCACACTTCCTCTGCGCGGCCGAAAATCGGCTTTGTTTTCGTGTAGTAACTGATTTTATCTGGACTTCTTCAGTCCCATGTTAACGGACAGGAGAAAAGAGGCGGGCACAATTTATGGCGGCGCCCACGCGTCCGGAATAAGGTGAATAGGCAAAAATGTCAGAAATTAAGTATATATCAAGATTTATATACATCCAAATTAAAGCCTTAATTATTACATTAAGTGGCTTAAGACTTTTTTCATGGCGTGAATTGTAAAAAAAATCCCCCTAAATGGAGCACCAAATTACTCTAAAAACAACTTGATGTATCAAGGTTTGCTGTGGATAATGTTATACAATGACAGGAATTCGGAGTAGAAAAGGAAGCAGAAGAATGGTGCAGATCACCTGCCCCGAGCGTCTGGGGGAGTGTCTGGGGCCACAGTGGCCCTCGCTCGGGCCCTCAGTATCTCTGCAGGAACTCCACTTTCCATAAAGCCCATAGGCAGATCACGGGCTTCCTAGTGAATGGCAGCCATGATGGCTCTATTCAGTTATCCCGATAATGCTATGCTGATTGTCTGCACACAGCCAGCATGTTGTGTGGCTAAGCATGGGTCATTTCCTCATTTCCCCCATGTCTCTTTTCAAATGCCCAGGCAGGGACCAGCCTTTACAGTGGGGCTGGGGGCCTGGAGAAGAACTTATTTATCAGAACTTGCAAATGGAAATTATACAGAAAAATGGTCAAACCCCAATACCCAAAAGTTCACAATGTCCATTGTACTGTGTGACAAAAGTAAATCAAGGTAGCGCTGTTGAGACATAAACATGTCCTTCACAAGCTTAGACCTTCCTTTGTGTGCTTCTCTGCACATGCTACCTACATGGTACAGCAGGGGTGACACGCTCACCTCTACATTGTCAAATAGGCGAGGTGACAGAAAATATTGTAACAGTTATGTTTTTACTGTGTCACAGCTTTATTTGGAGAGAAATACAGTTTTTCTTGTCTCGCTGGTGGTGAGACAAGTTCTCAATTGAAGACATTATTACTTCTAGATCATATTCTTGCTGCTGCTGTTTTAAGACAAAATTAACTCACAGAAGAGACAAAAAGAATAAGAATAAGCAAATTAAAAACTCAACAAATGTAAAGAACACAAATCACAATAAAAGTCATGACTATGTCATGGTGGGATGAGGAAACAATAAAATAAAAAGCAGGACTGCAAAAAAAGTTGGTAATGTTTAACAGTAACTGAAAGTGTCCAAAATTCAAAAAGTTAAAGGAACCGGGGCTAGTAACACATCAGGGCGAGCAGGTAGGTAATCAACACAGGGGGAGTTAAGCAAAACCACAAGGACGAAACACACATGTCAAAATAAAACACTAGAGGACATGTCCCTACAAGTGCAAACTTACAATGATCTTAAAATCTATTTCAAAGTTAAAGATTGCTAAAGGCTTCGTTTTTCAACTCCTGGCCACAAGGAAGTTACTACAAATCATTTTGTGTTTGCTTGAGCCATCCAAGTGACAGATGACATACATCATCTTTGAGCCATTGTGCTGATAATCAGACATGATGTACAGTGGATGAATTATGCGCTGTGGTGATTGGGTTGGAACGCACTGACTTTGTGATAAGTGACATGGGTGACAGCCACAGCAGACAATAGCCAACTGTCAAAGAGAGACGAGTGGAAGGCAGCGCACACACAACCAGGCTGGGTCAGTAATAGAGTGGGAGGGATGAGCGCTCTACTGTGGAACACCAGTCACCCCATCATCACCCTACAAGACCAATTTGTTGCTACGGGTGACCGACCAGCACTGGGACAATGTCAGTTGTCAATCATTCTGGTTTAGTGGTTTAGTGGTGACCAGTGTTTAGACATAGTGAGTGAAACTATTCATTCAAAAATGGACAGTATAATGTAAGCCTAATAAAGGAAAAAAAAACAATACTGGAGAGAAGATAGAGCTGGAAGATCATTTTGATATTTTATTTAAAGCCACACTGTGTAACATTCCAGATTGTATGCTACCATGTCATCAGAGCAAATGAAAACTCAGAAACCTGTGATACTGTATAAGAGGGGAAAAAAGCCAGCGATGCCAAAGCTGCTTCTAATACTGTTCTCAGCTAGATACCAACAATGCAATGGATTATCACAATAAAGCATTTGGAACAGGCTCCTACATTTGTATCATCTCAAATGAGACGAGCTGGTGATGAAGTACTCCAAGCAAAGTAACGTCTGAAGAGAGGCAAGACCGCTCACAGTTAAGGGTGTATTTTCACTGATTAATATACTTTTTTTTTTTTGTATTATTCTTATTGGATGAAATGTTACACATTATTAACCTGGCAAGAACATCAGCAGTGTAATATTAATGTGGAATATACAGTACTACAATTAAATAGTTCGGGGAAGACGATGAACTTTGCTTATCAAGTGCACTTTGTTTCAGAAAATCACAGCCAGTGTCAAAACAACAAACGGCTACAATAACAAGTCCAAAACATATTTAATTTTGACAAATATTGTCATGGTCTGTTTACCACTGTGGAACCACTGTGGATACGAACAAATCAACGTTAGTGACACAAGATGGTAAAAGGTCTCAACTTATATAGTGCTTTTCTACCTTCATCAGGCCCAAAGCGCTTTACAGGAAAGGATCCAGTCACCCATTCAGGCGAAGTTCAAACAGGATAGCTTTAATTAAATAAATAAAAAAGTTGATTTTGCGAAAATTGAGGTCAAACATAATACTATTTGTTGCGGCGTCGCCTCATTTTCATTTTCAAATTGGGACAGTCTTTTAACAGAAAATGTACATGTTGGATTTTTTTTTTTACACAAAATCAGGGCCATGCCGTCTTGAATAGAAAGGCAATATAAAAGATTGAGAATAAAAAATGCATTGGAGCTCTCCCATATCAGTCAAAACAGAGCGACATTGAGATTAGGCGTGACAGTGCAGGGAGACGGGGCGCCCCAAACACAGATGTGAATAGTGAAAGGCCAGATATGATCCGCTCATTCTGAACAGAGTCCGACTGCGCTGATTGAGAAAGGAAAGACAGTCTCTCTATGCGTGTGTGTTGGTGTGTGTGTTTGCATTCTGGCCCTAGGGTCGCAGCGGACACATTGACACAAAATAAACAGTACTCAATCTCCCGGCCTGTGATTGCTACGCCAGTGTCAAGATAAGTCCAGGGCCTCGTGGCTGTATGCAGCGAGGCTGGGAGCAAGTGCAACAATAGAGCGCACAAAGGTGAAGAAACATTACAAGGAAATATCAACTTTTCTTAACTTTTTACAAAATTACGCCTGTTGTGATTAGATGCATTACATTGTGATCGGTTCTAGTAGGGACACAATTGATATAAAATGTTTGTCATCCATTGGTCACACAAAGTAGATAGTTGCAGACCAGAAAAAGAAAATCCGTAATCCAAATGGCAATGAGTTAATGAGTACATAAATGTTCTCGATCTTGATCTGAAAAATGTAAATTGCAGAACACGATATCTTTCCAAAATCGTTCTGCCCAGCTCGGATTGTCTCTTCCCTTGGATCAACTTTCTAAACACTGACCATAGTAGCTCAAACGGGAAAACCCCAAAGCTAAAAATGTAATTAAACAAGCTTTGCAGCAGTCGGCCCCACACCCCGACAACCACCGTTTCCCCATCTCTCCCCCATCTGCACGGTCACAATCACCATATGAATATTGCAGCGGTGACAAGTGCATGTAAACACACACAGGCAGAGCGCTCAAATCCACTCACTGGGGGCTATTAAGACGTCAGCCCGTGCCACTCCTCTGACAGGGGAGAGAAACGCAGTGTACCCAGTCCCACTAACAGAGGAACAGAGCGAGAGCAAAAGAGTGGACAGACAGGACAGGAGCGAACAAAAGCAGGACAGAAAAAAAAGAATAGCTGGCAGACTGCTAATTTTACTTGTCGCAGAAAAAAACTACCTACCCAATGCTCAAACTGTCATTGTTACTGTCACCTAAAAACCAGCAGAGGGGATGTGTGTGTGTCAGTGTGTGCGCGCTTTGGACTAGAGGGGCGGTTTTCAAAATTGGAATGTGGATTTTAGTAGAAAAATCTATGGCTTATGCACTGTACTGTGCTGATATTTACAAGAAAGGTTGATGTGTGTGTCTTTGTAAACTAGAGAGAATTTGACCGAGGCATGACCAACTAATTCACCTCTGGACTGAAAACTTTTCTCCCCCCACCTTTTATAAATCTTCCAATTGATAAAGTTTTCTGAAGGCTGAAAATGTTGGAGCTACAAAATGTATAACAATAAGTAATCAAACGATGGGGAAAGAATATTAAAAGGTAATTTTTCACATACACTTTTATCTGCATTAGATGGTCTTAATGAAAGTAACACAAGCACTTGTCTGTGCAGGCCCTCAGTCGTACAGGATGTCCATCTTCAGTGAAGGTTCTGAGTCATCTTCTGTACTCTGAGGTTGAAGTGTCGAACATTTCGCCTCATCCAAAAGGCTTCATCAGCGCACTAAAGTTTAACCTCAGCCCGCCGCCGGCCTGAGCTTAAAAAAGGCGAATCTAGAGAGTACAGAAGATGATTCAAGAACCTTCAATGAAGTAACACAAGCACTTGTTACAACACAAACTTGATCAATGTATGTGTGTCTGCAGCTCGAGTATTACTTAAGTAAAGGCAAAAAATACATTATTTCTCTCAAATTACCAGAGATTTGTTAATCAACTCATCGACCAAAAGTGGTTTAACAATATTCTATACAGTTGTTATTGCTTTACAATATGGCGCTGGCCTCATCAGAGTCAAGTATTATATTTTTGTTGTGTATTAAATAAAGTGCTTACACTGGAGGACATACAACCCAATGCACTTGTGTTGTAGTATACAAGTACTGCATTGGGTGAAATGTGGTGAAATGTCATAATGTCTGAAGTTACTGGAGAAGGATCCAGTAAAGATTACATGGAATAAAGTAAGTTCACTTTTCTCCCCATCTGTGGAAGTTATAGAGATTATGAAAACAGGAAGTGATAATTGTTTCAAGTGTTTTAATAGCTTACTGTTATTCCTGTAGCATTTGAGACCAGGGAAAGTTACAATTGCAGCAAGTGCATTATATCTAAATAAACGTAAAGAAATTGTAACTAATCCAAGTTATCCAGCTTCCTCTTCCTTTGTACCATGCGTCAAAAAGCCACCAGTAGGACTGGCTGAATGCCTGGCAGTGAAATGGTGACCTTGGCTTCAAAGTGGGACAGGGGTCTATCAGTTGGGCCTGTCACCCGCGGCGACAGGTCCTTAGCGCGCCACACGGACAGAGCCGTAACAGATGCCCGGCTAAGTGCCTGATTAAAACTTAATGTGCAGAAAGAGCAGTGTGTGTTTGTGCACAGGGGAGGATGCGACATGGGCACCAGCCCTCCAGCGACAAGAGGGGCCATGCCAGCTGCTTCTCTCCCCAGAGACAGAGCCCCGGAGCTGGGCAACGAGGCAGGGGAGTCTGGGGAGCTTCCACAGGGCCAGGGCATAGCCACAGCAGGAATGGCATATGTGACGCGACACTCCACTTATCAAATCAGATTTCATTTTCTAATATTACACAGCGCCATGAACCATCTCAAAGTTAAAGCAGAGACTAGATAAGCCTTCAAGACACATCCAAACCTAGTTTTACACAAATGACACTGAATAAATGAGACACGCTGTTTACAAAAATAACACCCAGAGTACAAACATTGCCTCGGTGCATGTCACTGCACGAAATTCTGTGGTGAATTAAGTCTTGAAATGTTCCAGACAAACTTTTGTGGGTAGAACTTCCCTCTTTAACTTAAAGCACCCAATTATACAGTGAGACATAGCAAAACATCTGACATTGCAACAGTGTCTGAATTCTCTTTGATGAAGGGGATTAATACAGTGAACGAGAGCATCAATTTTGTAGGAGAGAAGAGGATAGGGTTAGATGGAGGCACACGATTCCCTCTATTGACTGGTGAAAGAAAACGGACAGCGTTATCAACTTCTCTTCTGGTCCATCTTGTGTTATTACAGTAGTCCAACAACGAGGAGGTTTTCATTCCGAGTTCTACTGCACTCTATGGAGGTCCATGAAGGGCGACTTCAACATGCTTGTGTGTTCTGGAGGTATGAGTAGCATCTTGGGTCAACGAGGCAGAAGCCAATAATTTACCCACTGACAGAAAATTTCATCTGCCCATCATCTTCACCCCCGTCTTACTCTCCCTCTCTCTCTCCATCCTTCTCTCACTGATTATGCCGTCAATACGATGCGGATGAGAGGAGCTGACAATTGACCAGCGTGGATCAATATCAGCTAATAAGCATGTCAGCAGAGAGGAGAAAAGAGCAAAGAATCGACTTGGGAGAGAGACAGGCAGAGGGAGAGAGTGAGGTGAAGAGAAGGCCGTCTGATTCAATTCGGTTGCTTGGCGTGTGGAGGTGTAAGTGGGATGATTGGCCTGTTATTGCTGGTTTAATGTTAGGCAATCAGAGCCCTAGTGGTCTAGATATCAACAAACATCCATCAAATTGTCCCTTCTTCTTTGTGATACCACCTCCTCTGCGTTGCCCCGCCTGGACCCTGACAAACAATAGCACAACAATGAAAGGTATAGGCGATAGCTGCGCTTAAAATCCACCCCAGGGAGGATGAATTGATAGCCTTGCACAAGAAAACACGCTTGTTTGGGGTGTTTTGTTTGTGCTGCGGAGATCTCGTGATTTTATTTTTTTTCCATTCAGCCTCTCTCTCCTGCCTCTTGTTGCCTTTCCCCCTGGCAGAGGAGCATGCCGTTGTTGATGGTGATATAATAACACAGTCAGGTGTCTGTGGCCAATTCCCCATCATTTGGACTTTTGCGTAAACCACCATGTATTTTTCGCTTCTTCTTTCTACCTGCATCCCTTTTTTCACTGCTCAACCGTCAAATTACCTTTCCCGTGGCCCCCCAGATGCCACAATTGCAGGTGTTGTATGGATCCTGATGGAAGCTTTTCTGTCTAAATACAACACTGGTACTTGCACAGCCAGTCAACAATACTTAGTCTAATACCGGCTATTATCAGAGCAGGATGATAAATGAGTAAGTCACAAACACTCTCCGACAAACTCCTGATAGACTCGAAATAATAAAAGCATTCAGTGAAACAGACACTGCTTGCAAAGCAACTTTTTTCTGTGTGGATGATTGAATAAACCTAACAGGCACATTCCTCTACACACCACATTATAGAACTAAAGCACATAACAGTCTGAGGGTAGTAACAATGCACCTGTTTAACAATCAAACGTTTTTTTTTTAAATCAAAGGGTATAGATAAAACAACAGAGCCTTGTCCCCTCTAACAAATCATAATGGTACCGTTATACAATTGAACATAAAGACTGAACATGCCACAAACAACCAAACAGATAGATAGATAGATACTTTATTGATCCCGAAGGAAATTATGTCCTTGGAGCATGTCAGAGAGCGGAGTCTGGAGCTCACGGCGCTTCTCTGGCGGGAGAAGATCGAGCTAAGGGGGTGGCTCTGATGGAACAGGATCGCCCTGATCTTAGAGAGCATCCTCTGCTCCACCACCTTCTCCACTGAGTCCAGGCCCAGTACAACCACCGAACCCGCCTTCCTAATGAGCCGGTCCAGCCTCTGAGTGTCCCTTTTCCTCGCGCTGCCCCCCCCAACATTCAACAGCATAAAAAAGAACACTGGACTGATAAAACATGTACAATAACTTAGAACAGACCCTGAATGAGGTCAGCCGTCTAAGAAAGTACATCCTACTCTGCCCCCGCCCAGCTCAGCGTGTTGTCCAACTGCAGCCCCAGGTACTTATAGGTGGAAACCACTTCTACCTCCACACCCTCAATGTTGATGGGCTGCAGAGAGGATGGCGCCCGGCGGAAATCCAGCACCACCTTTTGGTTTTTGCTGAGTTCAGCAAGAGCTTGTTTTGCTGACTCCACACCACAAAGTCCTCCACCAGGCCGCTGTACTCCCCCTCCTCACCCTCCCTGATACATGCCACAATTGCAGTGTCAGAGAATTTCTGCATGTGGCATGTATTGGAGATGTTACGGAAGTCAGCAGTGTAGAGGGTGAAGAGGAGGGGCGAGAGCACAGTGCCCTGAGGTGCTCCAGTGCTGCAGGTCAATGTTGAGGACCTACAGCCCCCCGCTCGAACAAACTGTGGGCTGTTGGTCAGATAGTTCAAGACCCAGCGCACAGCTATGATGGTAAGTTTCTCCTGGAGAAGGCCGGGATGGATTGTATTAAAGGCACTGGAGAAGTCGAAGAATAGCATCCTCAAAATGCACCCCGCCACATCCAGTCATGTGAGGGCGCGGTGTAGAAGATAGAGGACTGCGTCATGCAACATGCTTAGTATGATTAAACTTGATAAGCCATTTCATTGGAATGATCATTATTGAAATGAACACCTTAATAAGCAGGCTATATGCTTGAACTGAATGCAAATCTCATATTGAACCTCTGCACCAAATATACATTTTCCACAATATTCTTTATTTTATCATGAGGTGCATTCAACGTTTTTTTGTTCGAAACACAAGACAAAAAAAGTAACTTTCCCTGACCTCCTTCCTCTGCTGCACTTTACATATTAATCACCATACACACCCCCTACCTTCATATTAAATCCATGTCCCGAGCAGCATCTCACAGAGAGTCAGATTGCAGCAGGGTGCAGGGCTGAGCGGAGGAACAGAGGGCGTGGGCAGAGCCTTGAGAGTGGGCTTGTTCTCATTTGCATGTTTATAGCTCCACCATAGGGAGGGAGCGCAACTTGTTTTCCAGCGGACATGTCCAATTATCAGGAGCTGTTGTGTCCAAAATGGGTTAGGTTCTCAGCGTTTTAGAATGTGATGTCATATGTCAGATGGAGGGCAGGAACCCATACAATTCAAGAGGAAATCACAGTTTATGATTGAAATAACCAAATATGAAAAGGCACATGTTGAATCACAGGTTTTGCCGGCATGTAGCTTCTAAGTCTTTTCTACTGACAACAATCACACCTGTTTGATTAAACTCCACCATCGAAAGATTCACTTTACTTTACTTGCGGACAGAGAATACATTACGCTTTGTGCCATTTGTCATTTCTTGTGCATAGGTCAAGCATTTACAAAGATAACTAGAAACCACGTCGAAAACACGTCGAAACATCTGCATGTTGCATGAAGTAGTGGGATAATATTTGTGTTGACCTCCTTAAGTTTTTTTAAAAAGTGCATCTGTACGTCTAATTACAACATTTTTATCAAACATAAACAAGCACACTAGTTGTTGTTAGCATTACTGTTATCAATGTGTGTTAAAAAAAATTATGAAAAAGTGATTAAAAAAATCAAAATAAAACGTAATGTTTGTTCCTGAAATCAATCAAGCCTTAAAAAATAGGCGCTTCCATTGTTACGTGAATGCCACCCATGCCACTTGCACAAAACCAAGCACTACAACCAGACGCACATGTTTGAAGCCAGCTGTATGACCTGAGAGAATGGGCTGATCATTGTACTGTAAGGGTCGGACAGGACAGAAGGTAAGACAGCTGTGAAGTTGGGGGGACAGGGGTGACCCTCACAGCTGGGACAATGCCAACCCACTCATAGCCTTACAAGACTTAGGTCATCATTCAAAAACACCAGACACGCGGGACGGGACATAGTGTATACCATATGGTCAACATACAAACTCAAGCATACCTAATGTATTATTGCCATGTTAATGGAAATCCTGCAATCGTCATGGTAACGGGGATTATTGGCAGGTCCAGGGAGATGGGAGGGGGGGCAGACATAATAAAAATGAACGGTATGAAACATATATATAATGCTTCCTAACCTCTCTACTTCACGCAAACGATAAAATGCAGCAATGTATTGAAGTGTATTCCCAAAAATAATTGAAGGACAAGTAGGCCAACAATGCAATCTGATAGTCAACATCTTGTCTACTGCTCCCCAGTCCACCGTCTAGACAAATGCACACTGACAGTTGGAGAGAGAATATTAAAAACAAACAAACAGAGAATGGACTGGCTTAGGAGCATTACAGAGGTACTGATTACATCTGATCTTTGACCTGGCTGTCAGGAAGTGCTCTCCCCTCTTCATCTACATTTACGTGTCAGCCTGCCTCCCTTCGGTCTATTTGGTTCTTATTATGTGAAAACTTAGAATACAAACCTTAAGAAATAACTCCATTACTGGTACACTAATATGTTTTTATAGACAGACAGTGACATGTAAAAGAAAACAGATCAGTAATGTTTTGTCTATTACTGTATGAGGTATATTTCTTTTATATAGGTGATTGGAGATACAATTCCCAGGTCAGTTGACAAGCAATCGCAGAACATCATTGATTTGATTTGGGACCCCAAAGACGAACATTTTGTGAACATAAGGTGAAAAGAGGCTGGGCAAGTCTCTAGTCTTCCTCAACAAAGGTAGAGTATGTATGTTTATTGATTTATTTGGTAGGGACAGTGCACACCACATGGGATTATTCCGGAAGTTCCCGTGGGTGCCGCCAGTCATTGTGCCCGCCCCTTCTCTCATCTTACTTTACATAGGACTGCAGACGTCACGAAAAAATCAGTTACTGCACAGACACAAAGCCGTTTTCAGGCCGCCAACAGAAACAGAGCAGTGTTGACTTGTTAGAGCAATTGAACATCGGACATTTTACACAAATCAATCTAGTGTGCATCATAATTTAGCAGCAAACATTTTCCCTCGATCTCCACTTAGTGAACGAACTTCACGCTCTTCCCAAAGTGTCAATACAACGGAAGTGCCGATACGTGTATTACAGAGGGTACTTATTCTTCTTCAGGGTTATATGCATTTTCAGACTTTATCAATTTTAATTAGAGATTCTTTCATTAATGCTTAAACTGTGAATCTACTTTTTTCTGGTTTATACACAATTTATACCCAGTTTGGACATAATTTAGTCCAATTTATGTCTGTTGTAGACCCTTTTATGATCCTGATTTGATCAGACCAGGGGGTACTCGGAATGTCATACATTTCATGATGTGGTTCTTGGTGTTAAAAGTTTAGGCATTGTTGTTAAGGATTTGTATCTTACTTCTATTTCTGCAGTGCTATTTTTAAACAGTAAAAGTGCTTTCTATGTAAACTCTACCTTTAAGGAGTAGACAAAAGTATGCGGCGAAGCTTTTAAGTAAGCCGACACATACCTCAACGTGCTTAACCCGGTCACAGGCAACAGTGGCTCGTCTAATCTGGGTCACCCAAAGGCCAGATTGTGAACAAGTCTTTCAACAAATGTTAATCTATTACTGAGTGACCACACTTTATACATCTTATATGTTTCAGTTCCTTTGTTAGCATAATTTCTCAATAAATAGTCAATGTGTCTCAACGTGAACTTCAAAAATAGCAATTATTACAATACACAGAGAACTCCCAAGAGTCTAAGGTCATTCGGCTCCGTGTCAGAGCATTAGTGTATCCTACACAAGGCTAAGGGCGAACATGGACGATCTGTAAACCACTTTAATTTGAGTACAAGTTGAAGTACCAGGGTTTGTAAACATATTGTGCAGGTAATATCTTTTAAAAATGCTATTTAAAGAGGGTTAATTTATGGGCAATAATCTAACACATGTCAATAGCCATTTTACACTTTTTGTTGGCTAGAAATCCTATAATAATCTCAAACAGTTTACACAAAATTTTCTTAGGCAATTCTCCCTGGTTCAACAAGCGCACTCTCCCTAAGCCCTTGTCAACAAAAGCTGTGGTAAATAAAAAGGGGATTCTCGCAGTGTGTTGTCTAATAGTGCTCTGCGATGCATAGATGGATTCATAAGTTTGCAAGTGATCACAAGGTAAAAGCATTTCCTGGTTCTGTAGGGCTGTGGGAGGAGCTCGGGGTAAATAGGAGGAGCACTGTATGAGTTGCCACAGTGAAACAAAGACCAATCACTGAGGAAGAGTCAAAGATTGCTCAAAACATGACTCCAGGTGTGTTTTTGATGAAGGAACAACATTGAACCATTGTAAAAAGCCTTTAAGTCCCCCCTTTAAGTTGCAGTACTTTCAGTCACTTTGACTCAGTAAAAGAGGACATAGTTATGTCTGTTCAGGAAGGGCAAAATCCATCCGCTTATATTCAATTAGTGTAAGGGCCTATGGTCAATAGTACAATACATACTCTACTAGTCAAAAAGAACCAATTAATAGAGGTAATAAATATTATCTTCCAAAAAATATATATAACATATTCAAATAAAAAATGCTTAACACAAACGTTTTGTGCTCCCTAACTCAAGCTAGTAAACCTGATGAGAGTAGTATCACTGGTGCTCAGTCGGCCGGATCCCATGACCCAGACTGTTGAGCCAGCTATTCCTCGGACTTCCATCTTCCCATGTCCCTTTGCCCCTAATGACTGCAGTGTGATAGTAAACTGGGGCTGTGGGAGAGCTAAAGCTGTATGGCAGGCACTGATCTGGCTGTAGTCACAGTTGATGGGCTTTTATCCCCACAGAGTAGGACACACCAAGAGAGTGGGAAAGTATTATTACAGAATATTACGATCTCTATGTTTGAAGGAAAGTCAACATAAAGTTACAGTATGTTAATATGAGATTAACTGTCCTTGCGAGGAATTACCCAGAAGGCTTTGCAGCAGTCTACAAGTATATCAGCCAGGGTACAGATCAATGGAGCTCTTCAGGGTTCTTGGCAGTGTGATAGCACATCAGGTCACACAAGTGCACTAAAGCCGACAAGAATCTCGAAGGGGGAAAAAAATCAAACATGTTCCAAGACATTTCAACTGTGAAGACTCAGCTTGCAGTGCAAGGATTCACTACTGAGTGAGACTTATGAAAACAAAACTTTATTTCATTTTATTTTTTATTTTGAATCCTCTAGAAGAAGACATTCTCAAAGAAATGTCTCATGTGCTCTTTAATGAATATGAGCGTCTACCATTTGGATTAAAGAACACATTTTATAAATGCTTTTCATACATTTTTATAATAACTCTGAGACTAATAGAACATTTTTCAAAATACCCTCATCTGAAAATTATAAGTAGGGGATTTACTTCACATGGCCAAAGGAACAAATTTACAGTCCATTATGTAAAAATGTTACAATGGTGAGCTGTGCTTTTAAATAAAATAATAATGTATTAGTCTTATATAGAACTTTTTCCAGATGCTCAAAGTCGCTTTACAATTTCGTGCATTATTCACTCACATTAAACTCGGTGATGGTAAGCTACGTAAGTAGCTACAGCTGCTCTGGGGTAGACGCCATCAGATCCTCCGACCACCACCAACCACTCACACACACACACTACATTCAAGTACTTACCAGCCCCTACTCTGTTTTCACACCGAGCTGTTTAGTGTAACTGTCTTTCATTTCTACATTATGCCAAAAATGCTTACATTTTGAACTGAGAATATGTCCCTCTGCACTTGGCTTATTTAATCGACAGTATGAATTGGACATTTGAAAAGTATTCTGACATTTATAGTGTTTGGGTGTCTTACAAAAACAAACATGCCCTGATCCCCGCAGGGCATTGAAAATATAGCTCAGGGTCTATCCGGTGCACTGTTTCTCCCTGGCTGGTTTGACTATGGCACTTATCTGCCTACTGCCGAGCAGGGAGAGCCGATCGCACTCCGATGAGTTCAGAGCCAGTGTGGGTCTGCCTGTGTGCCCTCATGTGTGTCTGTGTGTACTGGGAGTGTGGGACTCCAGTTTATTTTGTGCACGAAGCTGTAAGTCCAATGGTGTGTGTTGGACTGATGCATTTACCATTCAGCCAGGTGCGCAGAGCTGTGTTTGTCTCCCTTTAGCTCTTCCACTTATCTTGACATGCAAACCTCCCGCGTGAAGGTGTGAGATGTGAGTGGTGGCGTCTGACTGCGCAGAGATTTGAGCGCCGGTAATATTCAGGTTTGGGATCCGTCTCTCTCAGTGGGATTAACCTGAGATGGAAGAGATCTGGCCCTGCAGACTTGTTCGGGTTATGCATGATACGAGAGCTCACACGTGACATATGCCAGGTTGAGGACAGGTCTGCTTCAGATCACAACAACGGCTCATATGATTCATCCTGATGCCCCGCCTGTGCTCTCTTTATCTGATTCTGAACTACCTGTTGCTCAAGGATTTATTCTCTCGGATGTGTGTTGTAATTGTTGTATTGAGGTGGTTCTTTGGTGCTTGTAAGAAGAAACATAAACTATGTGAGCGTCGATGTAGTTCAATCATTTTATATAAAAAAAAGGATCAATATGTAGTGTATGCAGCTAACAGCCTAGAGTTAGAGAAAAACATTTGTTTGGTCTCTATTGTGTCTTAATTATGCTTGTGTTAGTATTTAACAGGTGTAGTGTACCTTAAAGAAATGGTTCTAAAATTGATGTAACCCAGGGTACACCTTGAACAAATGAGATCCCTCAAAATATCAGCTTATAAAAACATCTCACAGTGTTCCTGTGAAAGCTTATAATAAAAAAAGAAAGAAAAAGGTTTTCTCGCATAGTTTTGCAAATTTAAAACGTAAACAAATAACATTAACGCGACCCGTTTGAGATCCGCTGCCCTAAAGCGAAGGCTTTATGCACCTAGTTGATTCTCTGAACCAAAAGGTCACTTACAAACTATCCTACAGAAAATTAAATTTTCATTTTTCATATTTGTAGTTTAGTTCCCTGACTGTCACCAATTGCATGAGAAAATTTTTTGCACATCAGTAAAATTAGGTAAAGTTATATTCTGGACACATTCGCGTCTCCATTGTCTCTCCATTGAGCCTGTGTGTGTGTGTCATAGAGAGGGAGAATGAAGAGAGAACCACCAGCGAGGGTCATCCGTCCATCTGTCCAGCCAATGGTCAATTTGGAGCAGGAGAATAGAGGCACTGAGTCAGGTAAATGCCGGGCACAAAGTGTGTATGTGCAAGTGTGCTCCTCGGCGCCCGTGTGTGCTCGCTGCATTGAAAGGCAACAGCCAGTCAGAGCAACTCCATCAGTGCACATGAATAGGGACACCCAGGGCTGGCCGGATGGGAAAGGAGATGGGAGAATGGGGTAAGGGGAAGCGATGGAAGAGTGACAGGTGGAGGTTATCTGACCACTGAGAGGCAACTGGGATTGGGAACAGGGCTATTGTACAGTAGCTGCTGCCATACAGTACTGGAGACACACAGACAGGGCACGGCAGTTTCACCAGGGGCAGAGTAGTAGCAAAAAGTCCATATTAACCAACACCATGCCAAGTCAGAGGAGTGATGAATATGAATATTGCATTTCATTTCCCGAGTCACAAACATGTTTTGTGTACTGTAAGCTTTAAACCCTCCAGTCAAATCACGGATGCAAATAGCTACAGTATATTCTCAGCATGCATAACATGAAACCCTATATATGACATAGGCCTAATGTACATTCCCTAATTTAATTAATACCACAGCATTTAGGTCATCTTTCAGTATTTACAGTCCTATAGTAATGCCATGAACTGAGCGCACTGCTCAGCTCAGCCTTGGCTCTTCCCTCATTTCCTTCTGCTCCTGCAGCTTAGTTACTGCTCGCGTCTGCAGTCCCTCTCCGTGCCTCCCACCTCAGGGCCACTCCAGTCTAAATGGAGTGATTAGTCTAAAGTGGGTGCTGTCAGTGAGATCATCCTAAGATAGAGTCCTATCTGGGATGACCCGAGTCGACAGCGGACCAGCTCCAGAGAAATGCATGGAAAAGAGAGAGAGGGAGACTATTAAATGTTCGGTTTGTGACAGTTAGCTGCGGGCTAGAGCCAGGCCTGGTCTCCTCAGAGCTGCAGCAACATCCAGCCAGAAAGATGAGAGTGCAGAAGAGTGAGCAGACCAGCGGTGGACACATTAACTAAATAAATCAAGACATATGATCATAAATAAATCGGGTTTAGAGATTTAAAGGCTTTGGCCTCCACCTGCCCGGTTCATGCTATTATCATTCAAACACACACGCGCCTCACACAAAAGGACAAGGACACTGTATTACAATGGGCTGCAGAGGGCAAAGGCTGACAAAAGCCATTTCATCATGGGTTAACCTCATTCACACATTAATCTGCCACAATAGCTTCCTAATCACATAATCCCCAGAAATTATACAGACAACACCTTTAAAATTATGATTGCACAGCTGGAGGGAAGGAGGGGGGGATTAGCCGACAGAGATGGAAGTGTGTGTGCCCCTGAAGCACCCCTTATCCCAAAACCTGATGTACTGTCCAAGTGAAGGAGCCATCCTCTCTGAAGCAGAGGATGAAATCAGTGGGAAGTGCTGGCCACCAAGTTGTGATGGTAGCAGAACATAGCACCTCTCATGACTGCTAGAGCAAGGAGTTACCAATTGAATCAGGACTTTTCACACTGCAATTTTTTGTGTATTATCTTAATATAATATATTAAGATAATACACTGTAATATTATTACAGTGTGAAAAGCCCTGATAAAATCAATTGGTAACTCCTTGCTGTAATACATCTTAATAATCTTGTATTCAATAACAAATCAGAAGGCATTAAAAAGTCAAAAGTCTACCAATATGACTAAACATTAATATTTAAGATCGTTTAAGCTTCCATTTACTGGTGTAACTGTTTTTATGTTTTATACATAGAGAAATCACTGTTGATGCTGCAACATTGAATAGAGCATAATGATAGGTCTAAATGTGAATAGACCTAAATAAAGTAAAGCTGATACCAGTGCCATGTGTGTTGGTATTCTGAACCATGCTGCCTGTAGTGTGTCAGTAACTTCCTCAGCACATCCAAACTTTGCTGGTGTTTAAGCATTTTGTCAAGAGACTTAAAACTGAAGTAATGTGTAGAGCGCATGTCTGACTAAACATTTATACAGTATGTTGGAAATAGATGGGATTCCTGCCACTCCACTACGTCCCACCCTTACACACACCTACACACACGCATGAACAACAAGCGCTCTTCATTAAGGTCATGTTTCAAATACCAATTAACCTTTATGTGAATGGCAAGATTTATAGACCTGGTGTTTAGAAACAGGAACATATAACAGAGACACATTTAACCATTTTGAATTAAATATGAAAAAGGCTAAGGCTTGTGTGTTGACAAAATTCTAAAAATAAGAAAACATTTTAAACACTCTCAGCAACTTATCAAAGCATGCGACTCATGGACGGTCTGTATTGCAAAGCTTATTATATAGCAGAGACCAAAACAAGCTCACGTGCGTATCCAGCAGTGGGCTGAGAGATAAGTTTTGTTGCCTATGCATGTCTTAGTGCACTCAACTGGTTTTATCCAAACTGGAAGTAGCTGTGTGAAACTCTTGAGATAGACAAGGTGGGATTAAGAGCAGGGGATAGACTTTCAGTGAGAGAGAGAGGGGAGAGAAAGACGAGATGCTTGAGAGAGCCCATCACGTATGCATTGAAAAATTCTCACTCACTGCAATTATTCAAGAGCTGCTGTTTTGTCCCAAACACAACCAGTGTATAGGGTGAAGGGAGAAGGGGACAGTCAGGTGGAATAACATCACGGTTGGACCGACTTGCAGGAGTAATCGAGTCTGCATGCAAGTGGTAAATGATACATGGGATGCAACAAATAAGGCAGCTGAAGTAAGTGAAATCAAAGTGAAGAAGATGTTGTTTTTCTCAGCACATCTTTATTGGTTATAAAAAGATAAAACAGTGCATAGTGATGATGATTTTACTGCTGGGTACAAGGGGAATGTTCAAAATGTTGAAATGAGGCATGTTTTATGGAAAAGACGCCAAACAATCTAAAATGAATTAAGCTATTCAGCTATTCAAGATAAAACTGAGTTGTTGTCAGGGGCTTTTAACCATTTGCATGCCTCTACAAATGGAACGTTTAATTAACCAACCAGTGTAAGTCATATGAGCCATAGAGTTTTGTGTACCATAAAATACAAGAAAAGAAAGTATAATAAAGTATTTTAAGTATTTCAATTATTAATCATTTCATTTACCAAAATTATCACCTGATGAGGATGCTTTCTAATTTGTTTGTAAAGTAAGCATTTTGATCATTTCTTGCAGCAGCAAACATATAGAGCCTATACTGAATCTGAATAGCTTTCACTACATCTAAATATATCCCTTGTTCATTTCTGACCTTGCCTAAAATGTATGCTTATCTGAAGATGACCATAGTTAGAAAAGGAAAAAAAAAAACATTGTCAAAATTTAGCAAAGAGATGTTAAAAAAGCGTAATAGAGCACAGGCCACAGGATATCTGTCATTCAGTCCTCAGCTGTAAACGTGATGCTGTGCAGGTAATCAGATTGTTCTTGCTGCGGGCTTGCCCCGAAACATATAGAGACTACACCAGTTTGATGCTAAAAGCTTGACTTAGTCCTGCTGAATATTGCATGGTGGTAATGTTTCACAGCCTGGCACAGATTGCACATTCTCCTGAGTATAGCAAAGGTAAAGTCAGGCTGTGGGGTTTTTTAAATAATCGATATTATAGAATTTGATTACATTTAAATCATTTAACACATAACCAAATTTCGGCTGTATCAAAATCAATATAATCACACAAACCTGCAGTAACATTTGCTCGAAGTGGCAGCATGTCACTCTCAAACATCTACCATGCAGTGCTCTGTGAATCGACCATGGCCGGACGTTCCCTCTTTAAATCTCTCACTCATCTGACAGGCTCCGTTAGCATTAGCAAGGCGGCTAGCTGGAAAACCACCTGCATGAATTTCATGGGAACGGAAGGTAGGGCATTTCATTTGGATAGCATGTTTCCCTGACACAGTCACAAAGCACTTTTTTTTGGTATTACCAAAATTTAAAAGCTTCTCGACTGGAAAGTTTACAGCCAATAGGGCAGTGTAACGCCTCATTTATGTCACTTTTTTTTTTTGTGAGTACACCGTATGGAATTTCTCACATTTCTGCCTAATTTGGTCATAAAATGTGGTCTGATCTTTATTAAAATCACAAGAATCTGTGCTTGAGCCAATACCACCCAAACATTTTTATCATATTTTTATTGACCACATGTAAACATTCACAGGAGAGGGAGGAATAAGTGAGTACACCACCTGAATCTCGCTGAACTGCAGCAGTTTTGTAAAGAGGAATGGTCCAAGATTCTTCCTGATAGTTGTGAGCGTCTAATCTGCAACTACAGAAAAGCAGTTATTGCTGCAAAAGAAGAGTCAGCCAGATATTTAATACAGGGGTTCACTCACTTATTCCACGCTGTTGTGAATGTCTCAGGTTTTTCTTCAATATATCTAGTTAAACTTTTGAATTTATTTTTCTATTGATGATAGCACGTTGTCCAGGCCCTGAGGCAACAAAACAGCCCCACACCATGATTTTCCCTGCACCATACGTCACAGTGAGGATAAGGTTTTGATGTTAATGTGCTGTTCCATTTTTCCTCCACATATGATGTTGTGTGTTCCTCCCAAATATTCAACTTTGGGTCCGACAGTCCACATCATATTTTGCCAGTAGTGCAGTGGCGCATCCAAGTGCTCTTTCGTAAACCAAAGTTGAATTGTTTGAACATTTTGTAATAAGTAAGTGAACCTTGTATTAAAGAGCTGGCTGACTTTCTTTTGCAGCAATGACTGCTTTTCTGTAGTTGCAGATTAGACGCTCACAACTATCAGGATGAATCTTGGACCATTCCTCTTTACAAAACTACTGCAGTTCAGTGAGATTCAGGTGGTGTACTCACTTATTCCTCCTTCTCCTGTAAATGTTTACATGTTATGGCCAATAATCCTTTTCCTGAATTTCAATAAAGAGCAGACCACATTTTATGGTCAATTTAGGCAGAAATGTAAGAAATTTCACACGGTGTACTCACATTTTCCTCCCACTGTATATATTTAATAATAATGAAGAAAAAAAACACTGAAAAAGGTAATTCTGACGTTGACATTGTCATTGTATGCTACAAATAATGCTGTCTCTGTAATGGGACAGCAGGATCTTGACATTGTTGATTTGGAAACCCCATCAGGCCTCTACATCAGACTGCACTGCCATATACACACACACACACACATACACACATACACACACTCTCTCACCAGGGGGAGGCCCTCATCAGTGGACGCACCTTGTTTTACCAACAGAAATCACATCAAGTGATTAGACACACAACCGTCACCGTGGAGACAGGTGGGAACGGCCAGGGATGATGAAACAGGGGGCTCCTATCTGCAAACGGTGCGCTCACACTCACACATGCAAAGGATGCAAGCACACAATCAAAGACACACAGAGGGATGCCATCAGGAAATCAGCAGCCAATCAGAATAATTTGACTGGGATGATGACAGGTCTGTCCGGGAAACAATCTGGGGGCGCTGTCAGGGAAAGAGGCCATCGTTATCGCCGTGGCTGTGACGCTTTGACACCAAATCATCTGTGCGTATGCAGGAGAATTACCCACTGCCCAGTTCAGAAGCGTGCATATGAGTTAAGAAGTGTGGTTGACCGCTCCAATGTGTACCGCTGCGTGTGTAATTTCTGCGGTTAAAGTGTGCAGGTCCCGTCGCCCACTCCCCGCATGCAGAATACCAATCGGACGCCGTGTCACTCAAACGGCCAAGCGTTATAGTCTCCCTGGCAATTTCCATGAGATTCGATTTAGAGGGCTAATGTATAATCGGTCCTTGAAGGGAGGTGGGAGAGTATTAATTGAGATGGACTGAGTGACGGAGTGAAAAGAGAGGGGACAGAGATGGAGAGAGACCAGCCCAGAGTGGATACAGTCTCATAGAGCTTACAGGTCAGATATACAGCCGTTAGCATGTTTTAAAATGCCAGAGAAATGTTCCACATCACTTTATTACATTGCAGACAACACTAGCAATTTTCAGTAAAATTTGCACACTCGCTTTTTAGTAGGCCCTGGCAAAGATAAAACTTTCAATTAACCACGACTATAACTATGAAAAAGGCTGTGACAGAATAAAAATAATTAGGAGTGAAACCTTCGGACCTTCTTTTTTTATATATCATTTTGAAACACCTTTTACATAACTGCAATTTAGATTATTCTTCAACACATACTTTGTATCCATGTACCTTTTTGCGTATGCCCCGCCCGCCCCCCCGCCCCAGACAATTGTCATCTCAGGAAGGTTCTGTGGCATGAAATTATTACATTATATTGCATTATATTTAAATCAATACGCACAGGAGAGAAGAAGTGAGTGACTAGTGACCTATAGCAACAACTCATTTAATTCCTAAATTGGTTTCGAATAACTTGCTCTAAATAGATCCATTTCGAACAGTTAAAACAATAGCATTTGTGGGGCATTAGTTACCCTCCATCGATTTCTGCAGAATGACCTCCCCTCCTCCTACCCCTCGTACACCGAGGTCAAAGTGCAGCTCGTGCAGCAATGGCACACCTGGCAGGGATTCAGCACTCGCTCCAGGACAAAGCAGCCATGGATAATCCCGATCATTACTGGACCCTCCTCCAATTCACCCTCCACTATACAAATTAAACAAGGCGCACAAAAAGAAACATGCAGTAGATACAAGCGACTATTGGCGGGGTCACTGTATTTATACATGTGTTAAGTGACTTTACTGATAAGACTTCACAAAAAACAAAATATGAAAAAAAAAAAACACGTCCTCATAGAGATTAGTTAGAAATTGGCTGAGGACACAGCTAATGATAACTAAAGATGCAGCAGTATTAGGAGTGTAGAGTGAAATAAAAATCTCATGAAGTACAATACATTTCTTTGGCAATGACAGGAGGCTGACATTTAGGCGACTTAATCTATTTGAGTATCTTTAGCATCCCAAATTGTAAGGTAATGTTAAAGAAATACTGACTATTGTGCATTTTGTGTCTGCTGTGAGCTGATGCCATTTTAGCGGCGCTGCCTTACAGTGCATACACGCGTGAGTGTGCGTGTGCCTGTTGAGCCCGGTCCCCCTATGACCACTTTAATGCACTAAGATGTTGTCAAGCAGGAATGTTATTGATGTTTCTACGGCAACCTAGGGGCTTGAGCGGCGGATTATGTCGGGAGAGTAAGGGGAAAAAGGCAGGAAGGGCAGGGATAAAAAAACACACACAAAAAAAAAATAAACTGGGCAGAAAGGACAGAAGGACGCAAGGATGCGAGGACTTTAATGTGCTTTAGCAAATGAAAGGCACAGGAAATGGCAGGTGGGCCAATACTGGATAAGGATGTGAAGAGAGACCGGGAGAAAGCGGCAATCAACAGAAAACTTCAAAAGCTACTCGAGCTAATTGGCATTTTATCCGAGAGAAGAGTCATGTGGAAAAGAAAAACTGTTGATAGTTTCACTGGAAAGCAAATGGCGTGGCTGCTCTTTCTGGTTTAATTGAAATTAGAATGACTGTGATGAAACAAAAATGACCTTGCTTACAATTGCATCTAAAGATTCAGTCATTCTTACAGCACGTGTGAGTCCTAGTTTGATTGGTGCAGAAAAAAAAAATCATCAACGGGGAAATATAAACAAAAAAAGGCACAATTCTGAACCCAGCTGGCACTACATCGCGTTTGCCACTGTGCATACCCTTTCAATTCTTTCACACACATCTGTAGTGCTAACAGTCCATCCTCTCAGAGTCCCTTGATCTCTCGTTGCCTGTCCCACATCAATCAAATCTACTCCCAAAATGATCATCTGTTTAAGGCAGATTATCTTAGGGAAAGCTATCTATCGAATTACAATAGCACTACTTTATCCACATAGCCAGACATCATCCCTGGAGTGTGTGTGTATGTGTGTGTGTGTGTGTGTGTGTGTGTGTGTGTGTGTGTGTGTGTGTGCGCGCACACGAGTGTGTCGGGCCACAGAACAATGTCCAGATCTGGTTTTGCCCATGTGAGTTTGCACATGTGCATTGTGCTCCAGCTCTCCAAAAGCTTTTCCTCCAAAAACACTCTGGTGCTTGTCGTCACAAGGCCTACATTTACATAATTGTATGGTATCGCTGGACTCCGGGTTAGGTTCATTCACTTTCAATCAACAAATATGTATTTTCCTTTTTAAATCCCTCTTTAAAAGCAAATATTTCAATGGCTCTCTGTGGTATATGAATGGAGGGATTCCCAAGGGGGGCATTCACTGCTGCGCAGGTCCAATTACATTACATTGCATTATATATACGAATTACAATACTAATATTTCCATTTTTAAATATGACTTAAAAATGAGATGAATTCATTGCAAACAGTCCATTGAGCTATTTAAAAGCAACACTAATAAAGAGATATTCAAGATACAATCACTGCTAGAAGTAAATAAACACATGTTATAAGGCTACAATTATGATTTTTGTTTTACTCTTTTTTTGTTAACTTACAATCACAAAAATGTTTAAATGTATAATTCTTGGAACACAATTTAATAGGAAAAAAAATACTATCGGAGTTAAGTTTATAAAAACTACAAAATAACTTCCGACATGGTTAACCCAGATGCAAAAAGTAAACGCATCTTTGAAACCTATTTATTTTGCAGGTCACGTTTTACCAAATTATGGAGTAAGGCCTGGAGCCAATCCAAAACACAACATGTGTAAACAGTGTCTACAGAAAGTGCGACATTGAGACGGCAGGATTTCTCCTAAGTTTAGCGCTAACAAATGCCTCCTTAATTCCAGAGACAGAAAGTTACTCTGACTACTAATTAAAAAATTTAACTGTCATTGCCAACAACACTTAATAGAGAGGTAGGGAACGAGGAGTGCACTGCTGACTATATTAGCCGTGTTTATGTGTGTGTGTGGTAGCCAAGGGGGCTGCTGCTCAAGGCACTCTCCGTGAACAATCAAAACAGCTCAATTTAGCCTTTATCTGGTTCTTGGGCATGCACTCGCACACACAGCCCTACACACACAACCATACATACACACACACACACGCATAAGGAATGGCATAGCGGACTAAGACAAAGGACAGTGAGTTGAAGAAGCCTAGTTCTATACTGTGATGATGGCAGCAGTTTGGAAGGTCAGGTGAACTTCAAACTGCGCACGTACACTGCACCTGATCAATATCTTCCCCCTTTATTTTTTCCTTGCCTCTCCATACTCCCCCCACTCATCCCCGAACGCCAAGACCTGCCGGTATCGACTGGTACCGACCACAAGGCTGGATCAATTAAAAGCACACATAAGAGCATGCTCGAATCACGGCAAATGCAGACAGTGACAATGTGCAATCAGCTGTTCCGATACGCTTGTGGTTTCCTTAAAGTCACTCCAAAGGACCTGCCTCAAAAAGGAAAATATAGATTTACCTACTGAATTAGCGACTAAATGCACACAAAAAAACATTACTTTGCCATTCATATCAAACCGTTTAACTTTAAATCACTTTTATATGTGCCTAAATAAGCAGTAACTCCTGGCTCCTGCACAGGTCTGTCCTCCTGTCTTCATCACACAAGACTTGAAGAAACTCTCAAACTGCAGTACTGCTTGTGTCCTGCTTCCACCTGCAGGACACAAGCAGTACTGCATGTGTCAGAAGTGGCATCATAATGACAGAATTTGGCAAAATGTATGAATGCTATAAATACCTGCTTTACACTTAAGTTAAGCAACATTTTACAGGCAAATGGTTGCTGTTGTTACATGTGCTTTCAACATAAAAAAAAAAAGGCAATTTGAAAGCACAAAGTGACACACACTCGCGCAGATAATAAGTCGCGGGATTGGGAAAAGCATCAGACAAGTACAATGTGTCCAATAGTATCAATAAACAGTGTATTGAAAGTCTGGGGGTAACAATAGCATTCGTGTGTGTGTTTGACTGTGCGCACTTAAGCCTCTGGTCCGGATTGTTATGTTCGAACTAGCACCAGTGGAAGCTCCTTGTATTTGTGAACGATTGTCCTGAAGAGGAAGTGATGTCATTAGTTTGTCCTTGTCCCTCTTTGAGACAGGATATGGACAAGGAGAAGAATACGCATTTGCCTCTCTGACCTGAAGATGTCGGATTCCGTGGGGTCAGGAATCTACAAGGTATCCAAAACAGGGTAAATAGTATGACTGTGAATTTGGGGACAAAAACACTGGATTCTGAACTTTTAAATACTTGGAAATTTATAATCAGAC
Source organism: Proterorhinus semilunaris (assembly GCA_021464625.1). NCBI lineage: Eukaryota > Metazoa > Chordata > Actinopteri > Gobiiformes > Gobiidae > Proterorhinus > Proterorhinus semilunaris. The sequence goes on from CM038357.1 coordinate 20,693,826, forward strand.
AGGTTGGAGGTCTTCCTGTGGCGTTTGCATAGTATGTCCTTCTTGGGGGGGGGTTTCCTCCTGTTGCTCTGGTGTCCCCCATCAAAGACATGCACAATAGGCTAGGTATACCTGACTGTGAACTTGGGAAATGGGCCAAAACTGCGTCTTTACCGGCTACTTCCCTTAAAATTACCCTGCTTAAAGCGTAAAAACACTTAGAACAAACACTAAATTTCTACCCGGTTAAAATAAAAGTATGCATGATGGGCGGAACACAAAATAATCTGCAGAAATGCATCATGCTCAAACCTTGGAACTTCTCATTTGAATTTTCATCAAGCAAGACCCAGTAAGGAAGCCATGCAAAATGTTAAAATGATGAATGAGTTCCATGTATGCCTAAACGTTTGTCATTATTAAAAAAATAAAACAAAAAAAGATCATTATTACATGAATTCTACAACTTTTTAAATTGTATATTTGATCATAAAAATGTATTCCATGATATCCAGCAGCATCTTTACCAGGGGGACGTTTGGCTAAAAATACCGACACTGTACTTTAGCCCTTTGATGGTCAATAAGTATGTTTCATTTCAACAGCATCATACAAGCACGCTAATAAAACATCAAGCACCTGGGATACTGAGCAAAAATAACATTTCACATCTGCGGGACCCACTTTACGCCTATGTCCTTTTGTATTTGTGTGTGTTTGTTCCGCTCACCTACACCTCTCCACGGACGTCAGCGCTGTGGCTAACAGGCACTCGGGCCTATTCTGACTGGCCAACAAGGGCTTAATGACAAGTCGCCAAACAATGGAGCTGAGTGGGGCGTACAGTGAAGCGCTGCAGTCAAAGTATCACTGTGTCACACAATGGCTCGTCCGCTCACCTAAATCATGTTCACAGGAAAACAAAACTACTTCAGTTAACACATAAAACGCTGTTGTTAGCAGAAACTTCACTCTCTCCCACACACACAGACAGTATAAATGGCTGTACAAGCTTGGTTTTGATGACAACCCCCAAACAATAGGGAGCAGAGAAGCCTAGCTATCTGCTGTCACACAATGAGGGGGCTACAGCTCAAGAGCCTGTCACCGCCAATACATGTAAACACACACACATGCATGCTACAGGAAAAAAACATCACCGAAATAACAAGCACATCAGCAAGAGTGTGTATGTGTTTGTTTGTTTGTATGTGTGTGTCTGTGTGTGTGTGTGTGTTTGCGCGCGGCCGCCGGTGGGCAAAACCAACACACACACCCTGAAAAGCACTGCCATTTGTGTGAAGAGCGCTCGGTTTGCCAGACTGTGAGTGGAAGTGAATTTGCTTTTTGCTGTCGAGTGCAAGTCAGGTTGGATTAAACAACACTTGGCCAATGCTGATGGGTTATCACCGCATGCGTTTGTATCTATGTGAGAGGGAGAAGGATGATGCCTGCAGGCGCTTGGGGTTTGAGGCGGGTAGATCTACAGACAGCGCTCGTCTCTTCTCGGGACCCGTTCGGTCTTCAAACTTTCTCATATGATTTGTGTCTGAATGTTCCTGTTGCATTGACACGTACATTCACTTTTCATTTACGGCAGCTTGATTTAAGGGAATGTTATGCTACAGTAATGAATGTTACAATATTTATAGAAAACACCACCATGCAAGATGGTTTGAGTTCATTTTAGGGTGAAACACTGCATGTTTATGTGTTGTTCCCAGACCAACTAGTCTCACAGGCCAATTTCCAAGATATACTTTACAGTAAGTCCCATGTTGCCAGGATAGGCTCCACAATCACACACCAATAAACAGAAGACAAAGAAGTTATAATAAATATTGAAATAACCATTTAACTGCTACCATGCCCTTTATGTTTAAGATTGAAACGCTCAAAGCTAATTGAGTTCTATAAATTAGTTTAGTTACATTGCCACACATTGCAATCTCCAATATAACATTTCCCATGTGTCACAAATCTGGACTAATTATTCCTTACATCTTAAAGGCTTTAGTAAACGGTGCCAAAACAAATGCCACCAACAGCCTCATTGTTATCGTTTCCCTGTATCCCCCTGTGTTCGTATATTGTTTAGTCTGGGCTCGGGGGACACCTTTCATTGTGCTAGGCCAAATAACAAGCAATGGAAGTAATTAGCCGGTCTGCAGAGAATACAGAGGACAAATCAATACAGATATCCAGGCTTTTCAACTTATGAATGCAAATACAATAAAGTAGCGATTCCACAAGGGAAAAGGTTGGTGCAAAATTTCTCTTTGCCAGTATAAAGGGGAAAAAAGAACTTGCAATATGCTAATACTGCACCTCAAACAGGCCATTGGAGCTTAATAACTTGGGGGAAACAGCAATTTGATTTAAATTTGTATAATATAACTTTAAAAACAGTGAAAGCCTTTTTACATATTGCATTACAGAATAAGCAAGCACATCTCGCTTAGGGACATGTTTCTAACCTAAGTTTTATGGTAAAAATTGTATTTCATTGAGTTTTCAAATATGTTACTTAAAGCAGTACTAAGTAACATGTTTACCTTAATAAATCCTTTTCGTAGTCCCTCTGGGGGTAATACAAGTGTTGATGGGATGATTGGAGGGTCTTCCATCTCCCCCGGTGTCTCTGGCCAGAAAACCACAATTGCAACTTTCCCTGCACTGGGTTGGAGGCCCCAATACACACTAATGGCTTCACGAAGGAGAAGCTAACAGGCTAACTGCGGGCTAGCGCCACTTAAACAGTATTTACAGCCAAGTTTGAGTGAAAAAAATTATCTCCATTGTGTCATTGGATGTTCAATATCCCCCTCTCCCTTTGTCTTTTCTGTCAGTGTAGTATTTACTCTCACCGACAATTAATGAGTAAAAAAACACAACGTGCTACAACACCTGCAGTGGCGCTTAAGGCCTCTAGGGGCATGAGTTACTTCGTTCTGCTTTAAACACTGCAAAATCGAGCATAAGCTAAATGGTAAATGGTCTCAACTTACATAGCGCTTTTCTACCTTCATGAGGCCCACAGCGCTTTACAGCAAGGAACCAGTCACCAGTCTCATACACCAATGTACGCAGACACTGGAGGCAAGGTGGGTGAAGTGTCTTGCCTATTCAGAAGCTGGGATTCAAACCTTCCGATCATGAGACGACCCGCTCTACCAACTTTCCAGCCTGCCCTCTTGTTTCCAAACTTCTTCCCCATATGATAAAAAAAAACTGTCGAGTACACGCGTGCACTGCGCTGTCTTGCACACACGCCCCTGTTCTCGATTCCTCCTTCTCCTTTTAGCACACTTCAGCTTATCTGTTGTTGGGCTAATTCACCTAAAAGGTACTGAGTCTGACACTCAGTGAGTAATACAGATCTGTGAGAGTGCGCTCAATTGGCTAGACTTGTTGCAAATCTTAGCCAGGAGAAAGTAGAAAGGAACCAAAGAGGTACAATATCGCTGTGAGAGTAGCACTAATGGTAGCTGGATTGTGGCTCAATGGATGGCATAGTATAAGACCAGAATCTAGCACTTGATCCTGCAGCACTCCAGTGATTTTAGCCAAGTGCACACCAATGACCTAATGCCCCGCCGCTGGACTCCGGATGGGGAAAGAGGCAACTGTGTGGGCTGCAGTCATCAAATCGGCTTGTACAACTGAAACGCCAATGACACACTGTGAACCTGCAAAAGCAACAACTCACAGGAAAAGTACTACTTGAAAAAAATGTGTTTTGAAGAACAAGAAGACCTCTGCATGTTCATTATTTTAGCAAGCAGACATATTAGGCGGGAAATACATAGTAGATCAGGAACCATACACTAATGGCCAACCACTGTCGCTCTCATTCACTAGTGGAAAGTCACCTACAGTGGTGCTCAAACGTTTACACACCCTGGCAGAATATTTGATTTTTTGACTATTTTTCAAAGAATACGAAAGATAACACAACAGTTTTCTTTTCTCATAGTCATTGGTTGTGTGAAGACATTTGTGGTGAAAAAACGGATTTTGCTCTTTTCAAATCATGATGAAAAAAAGAAAGTACTAAAAATGACCATGATATAGAGGGATGAGCCGCTTTACCATTAGATTATATACAGAACCTTCTCCACAACTAAAAGACTCCAAGCTGTCATTGATGCTAAAGGGGGCGACACACAGAACTGGGGTATGTAAACTTTGGATCAGGGTCATGAGCCACTAATTATAAGTGAAAACAACTTTGTGTTAACTTTCATATTCTTTGAAAAATCGTCAAAGAAATCGTCAACAATTCTGCCAGGGTATGTAAACTTTTGAGCACAACTGTATATTCACTAACAGCTAAACGATCCCTTGCTAAAAATGTGTTCCATAGTTTGTCAAATATTTCCAGTAGCAAACAGACTGTAAAGGTACAGGTAAATTTTTATTGTGCAATAAAACTACACCAATCACCCAAAAAAGAAAAATTCAAATAGAAAAATTTGAAAAATCTAATTTGAAAAATCTAATAATATCAATGATATTATGAAATATATGAGAGGATATAGATGCTTTCTAAACCTACTGTATCTAGCTTTATGCACTCATCAAAAAACATTTATCAAGTGAAGCTAGTTCTCAGTAGTCAAGTTGCCATGGAACTTTTTACCAGTATTTATCCTCGACAACTGTGGCTCTTAGTTCTTTAATTAGAATCTCCACAGCGTATCTATGTCAGCTGCTCATTTGCGTGTCAACCGTGTGCCCAGAGCTGGTCTGTTTCTCCTCTTTTTTATGTGATCTTTGCGAGTGTTTGTGTGTACTCTAATGGTCCCTGGAGGCGGGCAGCATCCATCAGCAGACAGCGGGCATTAGCGCTCGGCCCCTGTATCGACGGACCACCGGTGGCTGACAGCGGGCCCCTCCCCATAGGCCACAGAGTACAATAGTGTGGAACAGACACTACTCTAAATGCTCCCGATGCCCACTGTACGTACACACTGACAGACATGGAGTGGTTGGGAGATCGGTCTGTGACCCCTGACCCTGGGCTATATGTCTGCGCGCAGTCTGGGAGAGAGAGAGTCCGCCCAGTTGTCATCGATCTCACACGCACCAGGCCAGCACTTAACACTTGGACTATAGCGACTAATACACTCACACCCTCTATTACTGCCCCACTGGAGGCACAGCGTGGCTATCTATGAGCGTGTATGCGTGTGTTATGGATGGCCCGCTGCCAAACCCATGCTGTTCCTCTTCAATGGCAGCACAACAGATTACACATATAACAGTGTAATGATATACTGTATCTCTATTAGACTCTCCTCAGCTCTCCTCTCAGTGACTATGATGTATCGCCAAAGGCCAGACCTCAGTGAGTCACAACTGCTCAGGTCATTTCTATAATATTAAACTTTTTCAAATCAAATGAAACTACTGCCATACCAGTAGGAGAAAAAACACTGTTCAGTGCGGATAGACATGACCTTAAGAGATATATTTCCATGGCACTCAATGCTCTTGAATGAAAAGTGAATTGTGCATAATCTACATCATATGTAAAATTATAGTTATTCTTGTGAAACTTGGCAGTTTCCCCAAGAGGCCTTGAGAAATGATGAGTGGAGTGCTTCACAAGATAATATTTGTGTTTGTTACAATGTGAAAGGTCAGGACAAGGCAAGGCCCTTCATTCTGATGAATATCATAGAAATGCATGGCTGAAAACAACAGAAGTTGATTTGAATTCAACTTCTGATAGCTGTGCGTGTTGTTAATAAAATAGGAATATATTGTGGGTTCCTGTGTAAGTACCTCTCATGAGTGTCAGTCACATGGATATTCAGCATACAAAAACATGTAATTGTAGTACTGGCTTCAGTTGTCATTTAACAATAAAAGAGCTCATGATGAATAACCATCAGTCTGGGTAGAAATATACTTCAGACAAACATTATACATGCTAGTGTCAGTCCATTACAGCACCGCTAACAACAAACAAACACAGCATGTAACAAGATATCCGCACTATGCAGAGGAAACAACTTTGTTTTATGTATTCTTACTCACAAGTGGCACAAGCCTAACTCCAGCAAAGCAGACTAAGGATAGTGTGCAAATGAGGTGGTTTATTTTAGCTCACTTTCACTTTACCATATTTACAGCATGACCTCATTGTCTCCCCCATGGAGGAAGTAACAAGGAGGCAGAAGTGGCCAAAGAAAACATGAGAGAGGAGATACTATATGATACAGTAGCTGATGCCTGCAGGGTTAGTGAAGAAGAGAGAGGCAGTACTTAATTTGATTGCATTTCCCACACAATTATTACGGGCTGAAGAATCGACTACAACTATTTTGGAGAATCCGGCAAAGTGTTCTGGTAAAACATCAATCTAAAAGTGTTCCTGTAATTGGAGATTTACGAAAAAAGCACCGGAAAGAGGCATTCAAAATATACACAGTTCTGAGCCATTGCCTGGGACTCCACCATACAGCCATTACTATGAAGACTTTACTACAAAAGAGGTCAAGGCTGTGCTTCAGCTGTCTGTCCTTAAACACACCGCAGAAGTGAATGACACTCGTTTCAATTGATCAGCAAAGTGTGTGTGCATGAGTATATGTGTGTGTTTGCAGAATCACAATGGGCCTAAATGACAATCATTGATTAGCTTAAGGCCCGTGGCCCACTTAGGACACACCATGTGTTTTCAATCACACAGAGATACACTTATACAATTATAAACACACAAGCAAGAACTGAGAGTAAGGAAGCATCAGGGAGGGGTGTCTGCATATGAAGCGAACTATTTATTTTAATCTTTTTCATTACTAGTACTAGCAAATAGGTATAACAGTAGAGTGAAGTGGTAACTGTTCATTGTAAGTAGTCTTACAGCACCCCCAGCTGGGATGCAACAAGCAGATACAGTAAACTGAATGAGATGTAACCTAATCCAAGTTACCTATAGCACTCGCTATAGCACTTCCTAGGGCTTTCAAGAAATACTACACAATTACTTGACTTTCCTCTCAATCCGCACTTTAGTACATCACACTTCCTCTGTGTTTAGCTGCGCTCATGGCTTTGGTAGCAGACTTGCAGCTGAGAAAATGTTTTCCCACACACAGACCAAAACAAAGGCCAGGTGACGCTCTCTTCTACATGGACTCACAATTAGAACATCCCACTCCAATTAACCAGCTCTCTAAACAAATCCACATTAGGCCTCTCTATTGTGGCCGTGCTCGGAAAACAGCCACTTGGGAAGGCAGCATAAAAGCTCCAATAGGAAATTTTTCCTCCAGGAAGCCGTGTGTGAGTGCGTCTGGGCTGGCAGCGGGTGCGCACTGGCACAGACTCGGGCTGTTGTGATTGTGGAGACGATGGGAAGATTGTGCAATCAATGGGGGCTGGAGAGCTTCTGGCAACATGGAAAGGAAGATGGGAGATGGTGTTATTATAAGTGAAGGAGGGAAAGATGCTACAAAATTATGACCCCTCCTCTCCCAGCCAACAACAGTATCCTGTAATGGGATAAGTAACCTAATTAGAAGTTACTTTTCCAGTGTATATTGGATCATAAATAGCCAAGTGTACGTAGTCCTGGCGCAACTGGTGGATATTTATCTTTTTTTTCTCCAATAGCGACATAAGAGCGAAGTTTGCAGAAAATAAACAATATAAATAATAAATAACTTTTATTTATTTTTTTATCAATGGGTTATAGTCTTCTATTTAATAATCATTATCATAGTGTACTCATTCTGTGTTTCTCTTTTACATAGTATAACCCAATGTGTAAAAATATTAATACTGTGGTTGGTTTTTAGGCAAGGACATAAACAAGACAAGTCATGTGTCTGAGAGGAACAAAGGAGGTGTTGGAGGCAGAGGCGATGTGGAGAATTACTGAAACCTAATGTCCCCATCTGTGATCCTGCACTTAAACCTCCCACTGCAGCCAAGCCGGACTCACACACACTCTCTCCCTCACACCATGAAAGGCTCAGTGGGGCGGTACACAGACTTTCAAGGAGATCAGTCTAGTAACCTGGTGCACCAATCTTCTGGTAATCCCCACTGCCCCCACGGCGACCCAACACCCCCGACAGGAAGTTCTTGCTCTTGAATACTGCTTTGTGCAATTATCACGGTCTAAGTTATGCATTTAGTTATGCATTATTAAAAAAAAAAGAAAAATCTTAAGAGGTCACAGCTGAGCTTTGTTTTAATCAAAAAAAATGTCTCGTGGTTGGTGTTCATCTCTCTCGTCTGGGCACAGTTAAAACAGCAATCTCTAAAAGACACTGCAACACCCACCCACCACCCCCCCCCCCCCCCCCCCCCCCCCCATTCTCTGGATATGAGAGGTAGAGGGCGTTTCAGCCTGAGTGGACAAACATAAAGGTGTATGGCGCCATAGCCTGCTGTGGACTGACAAGAACACAGAATGAGAAGGGTCCTAATGCCAGTCATTGATTAGCAGTAGGTTTGCATGCAAAGTGTTTTAAAAGCTACATATCTGCTCTGCAAATAGGATACAGCTCCAGTCAAGACGATTCTTTAAACCTCCTGTCAAAAAGCCAAAAAATTGTTTTTTTGCTTCTCATTGAAGGCAGTTCATGAAAGCTACAGCAGCTAGTTGGCGATTACAGGTCGTCTCAAGGGAACCCTTGTAAATCAGTTAGCTTTCCCTCAGAGGTCTCTGCTAGCTTGCATTAGCATTTAGCAACCCAATTACTGTCAACATCTTCCTTAACATTAGCTTGATCAACCGACAGCAAAAGACCCCTGTGGGGCTATTTGGAAAGTCTCGAGATAGAAACAGACTGACAGACTGAACAAGGGACTGTGGTGAGTTATAAAGCAAGTTAATAGCATTTTAGTTCGACGGCAAACACAATAACAACACCACAAGAACTTGCCTGAGATATCTTTAAGTAAGTGTGTTTCACCCTTGATTGAGAGCTGGTGCTATATCAATGTGCCGTAGATTTGGCATTCAACATCATTCTAAGCCTCAGCATGCAGATATAAAGGTAGACCAAAGACAATATGCAGTGGCAGTAAACCTTGCACTAAGTATTGTGTGGCCTTTGCACTCTAAGATTGAAAAAAAAAAGAAGTTTATTATTACTCCTAATGCTGGCACAAAGCGAGGCCATTGTTGGTCCTTTTATTACATGGACATTCGTGACATCATGGAAGATATCAATCACAGTAAATCACATGTTTGTTGTGAAGCTTGCACATACATATTTGACATATTAAGGCAACGCGGTAAAAACAAAAACGGTATACAAAGAGATACTTTACATACAAGCACTATTTGCTACAACACATGCTGACCAATCATACAATATTTTGTGGTTTTACTTGATTCTTGTGCTCTTTAGACCATCATAGTTTCCACAACGTATGAGCTAATCCACCATAGGAGATGTAGCCAGGGGGGCACATAGGGGCCAACTTAAATGGAGAAAAATCCAATAATTGTATCCACCCAAAGAGCTGTGAGCTTTTAGGTGGGAAGGCATGTTATTAGTTTCTCAGTTCATCCCCTAATTCCAGGCTGAAGGGGTAACATAAGAACGGAAGGGGACTGTGCAGAGCCTGACCACAGTGAAAAGCTGAGCTTGCTGTTAAAGTATGTCCTTGTAATTAGCTGAGTATTAGCAGTGGCGACAATGCAGGAGCACTGGGCAGGGAAGCACCTCTTTAACGCTCTACTCATTTCCTGAACTTAATCCCACCGCTTACTGGTAATTGTGCACACGCATCTGGACACACACACACACACACACACACACACACACACACACACACACACACACACACACTGACTTTCAGTAATGCTTAAATTCACATAATCAACTACTGACTATAATGGCAGAGGAGTCCTGGAGCAGAGATACACCCAGCAGCTCACCTCCAGTCCCTATTGTGCTCAGAGCCATAATGGCTGACCGCAGGGAATTCATTATGTGTAACTCTGTGCGCATCGACAAGTGTGAGGTGTTGCACATTAGCATCATGGCAGGAACAGTTCCACTTTGATAAACTACACCAGTCAACTTCACAGTATTACTTAAATTAAACAAACAGACTAGACCATGCAAGTATAAATAGAAAGAATTCAGTTAACGGGCCCTGAGTAAATGTGCCCTAAAGCTAAGTCTTGAACTCTTACACTGAAAATAAAGGAACTGCTTACACTAACAGTCTACAATCAATTTCAAAATCTGCCTTCCTTTGCTGGCTGTATCCATCAGTTCTGGAGCTACAAAGTGTGTTTGGCTTTGGACTTGAAGGAAGCATGTGGAGTATTGATTTGACATTGATTTCAAGCCCATTAGCCAAAATCAAAATGGTAAAAGACACCTGAGCTCAGGTCCGTGCACAACAGTATAACCATTTCTATAGAAAGCATGTTATAAACAGCACAGAGGGGGTCTACAAACGCTGTCATTGACACAACAGTCAGAGTGAGCATGTCTGTCCGTGTGTGTGTGTCTGCCAGCTTCCAGTCTCACACTATTGTCTAACAAGGTCTAATTAGCACTATGGCACAATGATTAGCATAATTATGCAAACACAGCTCCACCAAAGGCTTGGCACAAGAGGAGGCTTGGGGGGCACCTATTATGACACACACTAGTGCCTTCAACAACACATTCAACACACATAAAAACACACACCTGTGACACAAAAGCAGGTCATAGTATCATAACCGACAGCCTTATTATTGTATAATTGATGTTTATTCTAAACTTGTGACCTAAAAATCCACAACTAATTTGCCGCATAGTAGAGGACAGATCTTTGCCAAGGGTCTGCGGCGTTGTTAGGAGTAAGGCGAAGTATGCAGAAGATAAGGATGACTGACCCTTACAGAATTAAATGAAATTTGGTGTGTTTACTAAAATCCTCTCTGTCAAAAAATCTGTGCGTCCATGAAAAATTCCCAGATGAAAAAAAAATAGTCTGATATGCACATTGACGTATGGGATATGACTAGGTTTGGTTATCCTATACCTTGCCCCATCATTCATCCAGTGCCATTCAAGTCCTGTGTGAGCTGTGCACAATCCAGGCAAGTACATGACGTCATGAGTCATGCATAGCCCTCACCTTTGGCTCTTCCACGCTGGTACACCCGGTCAACTAAGGTGTCAAGATTTTATAACTATTTTCTACCAACTAATTGATATGCATTTGGGACACTAAACTAAACTACAATTAGTACTAGTCTACTATTCTACAGAAAGTAAAGCTGGGTACAGGATTTGAAAAGCAAGATTAGCTGACACCGAACCCTGTGCCGAGTTACACAGTGTGCCCTGGCTGTGCCGTGACATTCACTCTTTAAATAAAAGTATATGCAAATATACATACAATTATACATGTAATAAACCACCACCTAAATTGCGCATAGACATGTGTAGCCTGGTAGTCTCAGACAGTCATTCCAAGAAAAACTATTACATTCAATAAACTGTGCCAACTGAATCCTGAAACACATTTTTTTGTTTTATTGGCAACTCCCAAGCCCAATTACCACCAAGTTTGTTAAAACAAGGAAATATCAGGTAGACCTGAAAATAAAGTAGGCTACAAAATCTCTAATGCCACGAAATGACTGAAAGAGTGCAAAGACAACTCATCCAGGAGGTCACCAAAGAACCCAGAACGACATCTGCCGGCTTCACTGGGATCAGTCAAAGTCAGAGTTCATTACTCAACTATAACTGAGCAAAAAAGGCCTCCACGGAGCGTTCCAAGGCGAAAACCACTACCTACCAATAAGAACACAACAGCTTGTTTCTCATTTGCCAAAAAATGTACAGTGCCTTGCGAAAGTACTAATACACCTTCAACTTTTTCACATTTTGTCATGTTTACAACCATCAGGGATAAAGTTTAAAGCAGCGTTAAGTTATACAAAGATTTCCCAAGATTTGAACATCTCATGGAGCACTGTTCAATCCATCATTCGGAAATGGAAAGAGTATAGCACCACTGCGAACTTACCAAGACACGGCCGTCCACCTAAACTAACAGACCGAACAAGGAGAGCACTGGTCAGAAATGCAACCAAGTGCCCCAAGATAACTCTGGAGGAGCTGCGACGTACTGCCACTGAGCTGGGGGAATCTGTACATGTTGTTTTGTAAAGAGGAATGGGTTCAGACGTCAGTCTCTAGATGTGCAAACCTTGTAGTCAGTTTAGGGTTGTAAACATGACAAAATGTGCAAAAGTTTAAGGTGTATTAGTACTTTCGCAACTATGGATGATTCCCAAGACTTTTAGAGAAATGGTCTGTGGACTGAAGAGACAAAAGTTTTACTTTATGTCATGTCTGCGACTCGTTGCATCTGGCGTAAAAACAACGCAGCATTTGATAAAAAGAACGCCATGCCAAAAGTCAAACATGGAGGTGGCAGTGCGATGATCGGGGGGAGAACGTCCGGCTATCAGTTCAAGCCCTTGAGCTCAAGCACTATTGGGTTATGTAGCAGGACAAGGATCCTAAACAAGCAAATTCCTGGTGAGAAACGCATCACCAGTTATTGCAAACACTTGACCTCAGTTATTCATGCAAAGAGCAGCCCAAACAGTTATTACGGTAAATTCCGGGGGCATTTACTTTTTCACACAGGACCAGAGGGGTTTGGATTTTTCTTTCCCTTAATCAATGTGATAATCATTTGGAAACTGCATTCTGTGTTCACTGGGAATCTGTGTCTGATATAAAAATGTACTTGATGATCAGAAACATATAAACAAATGTAAGATATCAGGAAGGGGGCATATACTTTTCACGGCACTGCATATGCCAAATCTCATGCTTGTTTCACCAACTGAAATATTGTAGTGAAAAAATGAACGTACCTGCTGCACCAATAATAAAAGCTCGGCTGTAAGATAGGAGCAGAAAGGCCCCCAGCATATATTCAGCATCATTTCCAAGAATATTTGGAGAAATGTGACTGGCTGCACACAACAGAGATAAAAAAAATAATAATAATAAAAAAAAACACCAGCAAAGTACTCCAGAATTACAGAAAATATTGTCTGTTCTGTAAATAACTTCCCGAGGACTCGCAGACCCCCGTTCAGTCAACATGATACTAGCAATTGGCTCAAAACTCATACTTTTAACTAGGAAAATAAAATTGCCCGTCACTAAACCTCTGGGGTAGGATATAAAGTGTTTTTCTATTTTTGCATATGATGAGTACCTGGGCCTTATCTTTTTATACAATACAGGTAATACTATTGATAATCAATTAAAAACAAAAATCCGAAATTAGAAATGATTAGATTAGGCTAGGAACGTTTTGGAGCATAGTTACAGGGTCTAAGAAGTATGGGAATCCTATATCTAAATAATATGTATTTTCTTGAGCCCCGTGTTATTATTACTTGTTTTATAAATAATTAAGGTATCACATTATGCATTATGCAAAAAGGAAAAAGACCGCCTCATCAAGCGGTTACCTTAAGATGTGAACCCAGAACGCTTCTGTCCTGAAATCCCAATCTCTAGCAGCATATGAGCACTTCTAAAGCTCTACCAACACCCGGACAAAACACTCCTACAATTAGAAGCTCCTCAGACGGCTAAATACACAGAATGTTGAAAGTTCAAATAGTTCATAGCATCCAAGACTTGGTCCATGATTTGGACAGTCAACTTGCAGTGCATTACTGGAGACACTATTACACAATCTTCACAAGTGGAAAGAGCTGCAAGTCACACAACAAATGTGTCATGTAAATGTTGCCATTTCAGTTAAATTTTAGGTACAGCTAAAGTCAAGATATGAACATAATATTATACACTGATGTGTCTAACAGTAAAACGTCTGGATAATAATAGTTAGGCTTCTAGAAATCCGCTTGATTTAAAACATCATTATCAAAGCAGACAGCACTTGACATGACACCACTGACTTAAGCTTTTTGTCACCTTCAGAAATAACATATTGTTCACATACGTGCACAGTGGTGGGACAAATTGAATAGCTTGTAGACCGTCATGGTGAGAGGGGGTAACACTTTTAGGCTGAGTCCACACATTATAGGGGCAGTGGGTTAATCCAGCCAGGCTTTTAAGCCTACTATTCAGGAGGACAAGGACCCCTAGGATTTGGGTTTGTCCACACCTCAGGGGTTGGAGATTACCAGTATAGCAAGAAGGTGTAGAGAGTGATGAAAGACAAGTGTAAGTGTGTGAATGGAACATTCATGTGGGTATTCTGCTATATGTGAAGAGACATGGGACATAGTTTTGAGTGTAAATTTGTTCTTGGCATGGTTTTACCGGAGTCCACACCCCCTCACCAAAAACATACCCCAGGGCACTGACAGGGTCACCTTTGGGCCTTTCAGAGCGTCCTCTCAACCAATACTAATTGATCATACGCATTACTAGTCCCAAACATGGGGTGAAGAACAGGCGGAATGGTTGGCTCATTGTCTGAGAAGCAGTGTGCCCTGTTAGTGACTCTCCATTCTTAAACACACGAACACACTGCCTCAGAGATGCCCACCCGCTCTCCACCTCCTCATCTTACACATCTCCGGCTGTGCTAATCCAACAGCAAGTTAGTAACTCGGTAACCCATCTGGCCAACCACAGCTCCTGCTGTGAGGGGAGTAGAGGTGTGGAGAGAAATATGTGGAATAGATAGTTTGCACTGCAGGAATACGAAGCCTTTTACAAAAAAGATGTAATTTCACAAACATGTTATTAGTAGATACTACATCCCCTGTCTATGAAAAAGAGAAAGCATCACCCTGTCTTGTATTGGCTAACTAATTACCTATTTGAGTGATGCCATGTACAGTGAACAAGCCCTTAGCTATGGGTTTGATCTATTATCAACCATCTCACAATGCATTTTATCTAAAATTTAGATATCACTGGCTGTGGCTCTGGTGGTAGAGAAATGCTGCAACTAGATAATTTTTAATCGAGCTCTAAACAGTTTATAATGTTGTCGATAGCCTTAGGCAAGACACACGCATTGCCAGTGTAAAATGAGGGTCAAATGAGTGAGTGGGCGTTGCTGTGGATTGGCAGCCACATTTCCATCAGTTAGCCTCAGGACAGCAGTAGCTACAGAAGAAGCTTACCGCCACCTTGTGTGCAGAGTGAATGACTAACGGCCAACTGCGCTTTAAGAAGCCTGACAAGATTATAAATTGAATGATAAATTATTGTGTTTTTTCAAGTCGATTCGTAAAGCAATTTGGGCTTTTTGCATTGTAAATGTGCTATAGAAATAAAGTTGACATTGACATTGAATTAAAACACAAAAGGATAAAACAAAACAACTGGACTCACGTTTAGAAATCCTTCCTCAAAGCTGTAGACCGTGGTAGACACGCCCACCAGATATTGATGAGGTGGGCACTAGGGCCGATATATTAGCCGTCTGATATATCGGGCCGATATTAATGCCAATATCTCCAGAACCCAAAGTGATAAAAACTTCCAGTTTTTTGCATTGCAAAGAATTAGAGCTTTAAAATGAGCCCTCCCACAACTTCCTAGGCCTTCCTAGCAAAGAATAGTCGCAGTGAAAATCAGTCACAAGTTTGCACGCCTATTGTATATATTTTATATTGTAGACTTCTGTGTACAATTTCGGAACCATAAGAGATAGACAAGAGAGACTTGCCATTTTTTTGTTTTGGAATCTACAGATTTTTGTCTTCAAACCAGCTCCCGCTGTAATACCTACTAAACACAAATATACAGCGCCCCCTGCTGTCAGAGATCAACACTGACCCATTTAGAAGCTTCGGAATCATGGTGCGTTCCATTTGTACTCGGAACTCGGAATGTCCGACCCCCATGTGGGAAATTTCAACTGGAACGCCCCACTATGTCGGGTTTCCAACTGGGAAAGTCGGACGATTCTCACAAGCCCCAAGTTGGGAAAGACAACATGGCGGTGCACGGTGTTAACACTAAATAAAAACATCCGACTAAAATATTTTTAGATTTCTTGTGTTCTTAACACTTTAGTTGTCTTGCTTTGCCCGCTCGCTATCTGTCACTATATTTCTCTATGATTAAAACCTTTACTATATTAATAAATGTTTAACTATAGACTATTTGAGAGATAAAAAAAACAACTTTAAATCAAAATACTTCAAATATCGGCCTACATATCGGTTACTGGCCAGGCCAACACCCTTCATATCGGTATCTGACCCCAAAAATCCATATCGGTTGGGCCCTAGTGGGCACCCACCAGATACAGTCATGCGAAACTGTTGCAATTTGTCAATTTTGTGAAATATAAAAATCTGAATGTATTTAAGTGTCCAGCATAAAATTCTAAAGACACATACAACTGTACAACTAATATGGACATTGCCAAGTAAAAGCAATCAAAGTGTATCAGCACCTTTTCTGAACTAGAGACACAGTTATCAAAGATAGGCTAAGTTTTGTGTGAACATTACCAAGCTAACAGACTAACAGGCACTTATGTCAGGAAAAAAAGCTTTCAAAGCAGATGCGATTGGCAGGAAAACAAAAGAGTACTTACAGACATTACCGGTGTTATCAAAACTATTAAGCACTTCATTCACTCTGAGAGGCCCCAAATGATCCCTGCAGAGAAAAATATTCAGACTTATTTAAAGTAGGGTAGGGTTAGTTGTGATAGTCAAGATAAATGTCCAGTATTCACCTAAGTAAGGCACTGTACTTAGGAAGAGAGACACTTCGGTACTCCATCCATTGGTCATCTGAGGTATTACTTGAGTCATGAATCACAAGACTTTTTCTGCAGAAAAGCTCAAAACTGGCAAATCTGCGCACAGACACCTGCTTCACCTCTGGACAGTCTGCCTGCTTTTGTCGCAACACCTGTGAAAAGAAATAAAAAGTTCAACGTGGTCCTACAATCTAGGATTATCAATAATCATAACTGTACAGAAATGTCACTGTTCAATGTGGTGTTTGAATGAAGCCTTTTCATTCAAACACAATATAGACTTCTGTGCCCTTTAATTTGTCGAGAGCTGCACTATTCCAAGTAGCTCCCAAAAATATACTTTGAAGATTCCTACTTGGCTTGTTGAGTGCGTTTTCTTATTGTGGACTAAATGAATGAGTTGTAAACAAAAAGTAAAAAATTATTGAGAGATTTAATCTGGGCTATGGCTACTAATTGTACAGGGTGTGGACTCAAGTTTCCATAGTTAGAAAAGAAGTTATTTGATCCATCCATCCATCCATTTTCTTCCACTTTTCCGTTGCCGGGTCGTGGGGGCAGCTGTTGGAGCTGCCAAAATCACATTGCACCAGCCCCTATGGCTCCTCCTGCAGGTAGTGGGTCCACAGAAGGACGGCCTCACGATTCTAACCGGGCCTGTTAGTTTCTCATAAAGGGCTTCAAGGTATTTGATTATTATTATTAATAGTTATTATTCAATAAAAATTACTTTTTGTAAGAGAGAAAGAAGGTTGCCTACAAAAAGCAATAAAACATTTGGATAGCTACTTAAAAATGTGATGAATGATGAAATAAATTATACATTTATCCAATCCAGGTTCACAAGTAGGATTTTTAATTTTCGGTCGATTGTGCAACATGAAACATAAAACATATAACATGCGTGGCACCACTAAAAACATGTACAATAGGCCAGGATGAATGAGAGTGCGCATGGGGGACGACGGATGGAAATTAGCCCAAGGAGACAATCCGGTGTGGCGTGTTTACATGCATGAGATCCATGTATCTTCAATAACATGCACTGTCCCAACTAAATAAACCAATAAATAAATAAATAAATAAACATAATTTAGTTAAATAATAAACTATAACAACATTAAACTAAGGTGAATAGTTCGTGTCCAGGGTGAGAAGGGTCAGCTGTGATCTGACCCACATGCCTCCGGGTCCTGGAGGTAAAAAAGGTCTTGGAGAGATGGGAGCTCACAGTCAATCACCTTCTCAGCACACACAATTGGCTGCAGTCGATGCTTGTCTCGGTCTGTAGCGCCGGGGAACCACACGGTGATGGAGGAGGTGAGGATGGATCCGATGATGGCCGTGTAAAACTGCACCAGCATCTTGGTCGGCAGCTTAAGTTTCCTAAGCTGTCGCAGGAAGAACATCCACTGCTAGGCCTTCTTAATGAGGGAGCTGAGGGTTGGCTTCCATTTGAGGTCCTGGGTGATGGTGGTGCCCAGGAAACGGAAGGAGTCCACGATGGAGATGGGGGTGGGAGAGTTTGTCAGGGCGAGGGGGCATTTCTTCTATTTCACCAAAGACAATATCCAACAGAATGCCTCTTCATTTGGATTGGAGCGTACTAGTGTGTACACTTCCTTAACAGAACCTGAAGCTGACCATGATCAGTACCAGCCTGGAACCAGCCTACTTGTTCTTGGAACATTTTCCCTTCAGTTTTGTCTACAGCAAATGAAATGCTGCTCAATCGGATTCATGTCAGGCGATTGACATGGCCACTGAATAATATTCTACTTCTTTGCCTTAAAAAGCTCTTTAGTGGCTTTGGCAGTATGCTCTGGGTCATTGTCCATCTGCAATGACCCAAATGCTCAAGCATTTGGTGAATATGAGCACATAATATTGCCCAAAACACAGAATTCATCCTGCTGCTTTTGTCAACAGTCACACCATCAATAAATACAAGGGAACCAGGTCCATTGGTAGCCATACAAGCCCATGCCATGATGCTGCACCACCATGTTTCACTGATGTGGTGGTCTGTTTTGAATCATGAGCAGTTCCTTTCTTTCTCCATATTTTTCTCTTCCCATCATTCTGGTAAAAGTTGATCTTTGCCTCATCTGTCCTAGGTTGTTGTTTCAGAACTGTGAAGGCTTTTTTATGTTTTTTTTTTTTTTTTCTTGGCAAACTCTAATCAGCCTCCTGTTTTTGAGGTTCACCAGTTGTTTACACCTTGTGGCTAATGGTCTGTATTTTCTCTGGTGAAGTCTTTTCTTGATTGTTGACTTTGACACACATATACCCGCCTCCTGGAGAGTTGATCTGACCTATTGTTGTGAAGGGGATTTCTTCACCAGGGAAAGAATTCTTCGGTCATCCACCACATTTGTCATCCGTGGTCTTCCAGGTCTTTTGGTGTTTTTCAGCTCACCGGTGTGTTATTTATTTTTTATAATATTCCAAACTGTTGATTTAGCCACACCTAATATGTTTGCCATCTCTCTAATGGGTTTGTTTTGATTTTTCAGCCTAATGGTGGCTTGCTTCATTGATAGTGATAGCTCTTTGGATCACATATTGAAAATAATAGCAACAATATCCAAAATGCAAATATCACACTGGAAATGAACTCTGAACGTCTCACCTGTTCCTTATATATGGGATAATGAGGGAAAAGCAAACTACAGGCCATGGAACAGCTGAGCAGCCACTTATTTATTTATTTGACAGGGACACTGCACAACAAATGTGTTGCACAGACCAGAGATAGCTACAAGCTAATTTTCATCTGTAGTCCCTGGGCAGAGGCAAAGTGACAGCAGGTTTATACAATGGCCTATGAGCATTCTTACTTAAGTCCATTCACAATATAAAGTACAGATAAAGCACCAGCAAAAGGATCACTTCAACAAACATTCAGATGCAATGTTTACAGTATTTACACTTGCAATTACAAATATCTACAATTTAAAAAAAATTAAAAAAAGATGTTACCTTCTTATATTCTTAACAATACCCCGATTAACCAGTTTTTTGCAAATGAACACAAATCTGTCTTTCAACCACTTCTTCAGGTTAAGTTTAAACTGTTGCACGGTGCTACTCTCTCGAACAGTTAATGGCAACGAGTTCCACATCCCTGCAGCTTTCACAGAGAAGCTTGTCCCAGTACTTATGGTCCCTTGAAAAGTGGGAGGCACACCTAAAAACGCTTGTAATTCCTACACCGTTCATCCGATTTGGATGTAAATACTCTCAAATCAAAGCAAAGTTTGTGTACATCTTTGGAGTTTGAAATCGATTGTGTTGGTTTATAGAGCCAAAAACATAAGAATTGAGTCGACGTCCCAATATTTATGGACCTGACTGTATTTGTAAACTTCATGAAACAAGAAAGAGAAAAAAAAAATCCTGGCCCCCAGAAAACCACCAAGACCATTGTTGGGTGCCATTTTACCACGTTATTTGTGCTGTGGACATACTTATGAAGACCCACCATACTGGCAGACAGTACAGGCTGTAAAAGGAGGAGTTGAAAAAATATAATAGAAATGTTCAAAAATGTGTAATCTCAAGAAATATGTATGCATTGAATATTCCTTTTAGATAGTATAACGAAGCTAGTGAGAATTCAAACTGGAAGACGTATGTGCAGCGTTTTTGAGGCCCACAAATGTATACATGCAAAACTAAAATGTTATGTTCATATGTGTCTGTGTACATAAATATGCATTTTTGTCTTTATAAACCTTGTCTTTTTATTTTAACAATGGATATATATTACAGATGCACTCATTTTCAAAAAACGAGTAGCATTCAAAATATGTTTTGACCATGAAGTCATTTGAGATAGATGGACATTTCTGGCTGATATGGCTTTTATCTTTTATCTTTTTTTTTTTGAAGTGCCCCAATAGCTGACTATATGGTCAAATCCTTCATAGACTAGAGGGCCATTTTTGAGATTTTCCGAGTAGGACCCATCTTTGTGAAGCTATAACTCAAAGACCCTTTATCAGATTGACATCCTGCTTCTACTGCAGCAAGGTTACATCCTACTAAACACAAATCTAGAATATGAAGATAATCACTCAATACACTTCTTTTGTAGAGCCCCTGACATTTGCTATTTATAGCAGCCTATAAATCCAAAGGTTTACAATTTAGCACAATTGTGATGATTGTTGCACATACATGTTTCCATGGCTGAGCTACAGCTCTTTAAAAGTGCACACAGACGCAAATTCCCCAGTTATTTGACCCGGTAGTTCCCAAAGTGTGGGTCGCAGGACACTGAAAGGGGGGTGAAGGTAAGCCAAATATCAAATTACAGTGCATCATTAAACCAGATTCTAAATGTTTTGCACCATAAACTATTATACATTTTACAGGAGGGGGTTCCGAGTTGTTGGTTGAGGGATTTTGGGGGTCGCGGCCTGAAAAGTTTGGGAACCCCTGGTCTAACACACAGCCTGACTGAATGTAACAAGTGATCTAAACATACTCATGAATCAAACAGCTGTAAGCTCCTCGTACCTGTCGCAGGAGGGTCCATCTAGCTCTGGCGACACCGTTCGCAGCGGAATCAACATAACAGATATGAGAGTTAGCTTCGCCAGTGTCTCCATCAATGTCTTGTCTGACCGGTGTTTCGTTTTTAGCACCGGTTGAACGCCTTTCCATTGTATCGCCGCAGGGAAATCTCGATCCCGGGTACTTGATTGTCAAGCATTCACAGTGTACCAGTTTGAAAAAAAAAACTACCAAAACGTCTTTCTAAACCATATCTAAGATTACATTCCCATGCTTATTCACCTGTTACATCCATAGTGGGGGTTGACAAGGGGATGGGAAAATGCTACTTCCGTACACTTTAGCCTGGCCAGGGCTAGCAGTTGATTATCGATAAAAGAAGATTCGCTCGGATTGATTTTATGCACTGAAACCGCGCTGGACGATTCAGAGTTCGATTGCATTTGTCTTAAGTTTTCCTCTACGTATTGTACAGTGGGGATTGTTTTCAGTGGACATGCAGAAGCAGCATGCTGTAACCAATCTGTTCTTTTAGTAGTAGCAACTTACCTACTATACAGTTCAATATACTTCAATGGGCTATAGTCAGAAACATTGGGATCTGTAGACTACGTGCTGTGATGTAACAAGTATTGTTCAGTTTATTGCACTTGTAATGATGATCGCAGCTACTTCTTGCTGTTTATCACTTAAATTGACTCGATTACTCACTCAGAAACGGACACTTATTAAAAGTGTGACTACCCAAAGATGCTACGTCTCGGTAAGCAACCCGATATTGCAGCTACTCTTCCAGCAAATGGTAATGATACAGTGTAACCCCATGGGGCAAAAGCTTGGCCAGTCTTTTCTTCTGTTACTTAAATCAGACATGTTATATTGTATGATGACTGAATTTTATTATCAGGATCTATCCAATTCTGCATCCTCCACATGTGGATTAGAGAAGTACAGAGACTTGCAAAGGTTTTTCAACAAGAGAGTGAGAGCAACATACCATCGCTTCTCTTCAATACCCAATAATTCAGTGGTAAGGCAATGCTTTAAAACTGTAAAACATGATCCTGTACCAGCCATTCAAGATAATAATATTATTATTATTATTATTATTATTAATAATAATAATATTTAATAATGGTGATGATGATGATGATGATGATGATGATGATGATGATGATGACGATAATAACAACAGTAGTAGTAATAATAATAATAAATAATATCAATAATAGACATGTCTTACACGTATTGCACTTTACAAGCGTGAGATAAAGCATGCTGGGGTCATAATAACTTGATGGTGGTAAGCTACAGTACTAGTGTCGACAGAAAGAACCAAAGCGAGGCTGAATCTGTGCCATCCTCTGACCACTCACTCACACACCACACCAGTCGGCACCTGGCAGCGCCAGGATTCAAACCGCTAAGCTTTGGATCTGTTGGTAAACGTGCTTGCCAACTGAGCTACTTTTGCCCAAAAATAATTATTCTAAATACTTCTTAATCGTATCCTTGTTCACAGGTGTGTGGTCTCCACCATATCTATAGTATTGATATAAAGGGCATCTACAAAATAGATAAGAGAAACGGTAAACAAGTTCATCAGTCATAACATACATTACACCAAAACAAGCTTGCATTATTACGGGATAATAACATGTTTGCATTTTATTACAGCAGAACAAACCCTGGAACGAGTACTAGATTTTAACCAACTTTTAGAAAAGGAGGATAAAAAACATTTGCAGTGGACTGTTCAGAGAATACGATTATCCCCACGGGAAAAGTACCTTGCTGTAACCCTTAAAGAGTATTCCAAAGAAGAGACCAGGTAAACAAAAAGTATTATATTTACTTCCAAAATACTTTATATTGCCGCAATAATGACTAAATACAGGTATTTTGCTCTCTTCAAGATGTTTAATTATAAATCTCGGACAGGAGACTTTCTTCTCCCCTGTTAACTCCCATGTGATTCTAACACTGGATAACGTCTTAAGCTTTGGTAGGATCTGTGCTCTGCTCCAGACATGCATGCAACAATTGTTAACAACAGTTTGTGTTTGTTAGAGTGGGCCACAGATGATGTGTTGTTTTACACAACTCTTAATGGTCTGAGGAGCAGTACAGTATTCTGCCTGGACTTAAATAAAAACAGCAAAATTACACCTGTATTTGAAGAATCAAGGCTTGAGTAAGTAAAAAAAAGTAAACGCTTTAAAAATTTGGGGACATGCAAAATGCGTAATTTTGACTATATATTGCAGTGTATTTGTGGAGTTAGCCTTCACCAGAGATCAAAAACTACTCACCATAAACTGCAACAACAGAAACAGCTCAGAGGTCCTGTTCATCGACAAAGATCATTTGAGCTGTGAGCCTAGTCTGGTTCAAAGACGCATACCAGATCTTTTATATCACATTGAGCACTGGAAAGGCTCGCTCATCATTCTGGCCAGTACAGGTCCTGCGCAGGAATATCAGGTAAAATACAAAATGTTTAGATAGACTAACTAAAGTATGAATAAAATATGTTGTTTTTTGTTTCTATTGTTTAGGTGGTTCAAGCTTTGCTGTCAGACCCATCAGCTGATTCATGGCTACCTCTGTATTGTCCTCCTCCTGGATTCACTATAAGAGACATGGACGTCATTGGGGACTTTTGTGTGTTAACTACAAGGACACCACTCGGTCGAATTGGGCTAACTGTAATGTCACTGAATAAACCAGATGAACTGTACTTTATGGAGGTAAGATTTACCTTATTACGTTTCTCATTCTGTCTGAACTGGGTGTTTGTTTGTTTATTTATTAATTTATTTGTTCCAAAGCTACCATCTTGGGCTTGTGCTTTTGAGACTAATAAAGGAGATGGAGTAGACAAAAGCAATGCGTTAGAGTTTGTGATCTCATCTCCCATTCACCCACCTATGCGCTTTTGTCTGCTCCCGGAAGAAGGCCTGGTTCTAAGTGATGAACGCAATAAAAGCTTCACCAAGGAAATCAGCAGTTTTACCACCTCACGTCTGAATGCTTGCAGCAAAGTTAGAAATTATTGAAGTTATTTATAAATTGCGTGCTAGTAAATTATAGTACATTTGCAAGTTGCGCCAATAACCTTTAACAAACCCTTTATTTGCAGGATGGTACATTGGTGCCAATAACAGTGTTCCATGCTGCTCATGCGGGACCTTTAGAGAGAGTGCCATTGCTCGTCCATGTTTATGGATCTTATGGCAGATATCTAAATATGGAATTCTGTACAAAGACAAGATTTCTGTTGGAGCAGGGGTGGGCTCTTGCATATTGTCACGTCAGGTACCGATTTTGTCCCTGTTCAATTACCGTTAAGTTAAATTGAATTTAATTTTATTATGTTTTTTTTTTCCTAGGGGTGGAGGAGAGTGTGGTCTCTCTTGGTACAGACAGGCTCGCGTTGAGGGCAAACAGAAAAGTGTGGAGGACCTTGTGGCCTGCCTCCAGCATCTCTTCTCGTCTGGTTTCTCCTCTTCCTCACTCACTGCTCTGACAGCCTGCAGTGCTGGAGCCGTTCCAGTAGGAGCACTCTGTAACCTACACCCACACCTGATAAAAGCTGTCACGCTGCAGGTAGGACAAATACAGATTATTGTACATGTGACAAGAGCTGGGTACCGGTCCATTTTTGTTGATACCAATACTTAAACAATACATGGTTTACTTTTTATTATTATTATTATTTAGACAGAACAGAAGAGTACAGCAGCATACCACAACTAAAGATTAAAAGCAATGCGAGAGGTTAAGAAAATAGAGAAAATACATATGGCAATGAATAGTATACAGATGAGGAGGTGATAGGTTGCGTTCACGTTGACGTCACTCCATTTTTAAGAGTCCACAGTTCAGAACTGAGGCAGTGGGCAACTGAAAATGCCATGGTGGCAACCATGGTAACTGTCAAATTTCTTTAGATGGCGATGCGTCATACAAGGCCTAGCCAACGGGGGAAGGAAGTATGTTTTGGAATCAACATTTTCCACTCTTTTAAAGAAATTCATCACATACAAATAAAGTCAAGTCAAAATCGGGTCCATATGGATATTTACGTTCACAGCCGATTGCCCAGTAAAAGCACGCGTAGCTAGCATTCGCACATAGCATGAAGCTAAGGTTAGAACACGGGTCACTAACGTGCTGCTTGCGGGCATCCAGGTGCCCTTTAGGGCATGCCCAATAGCCCTTTTTCTAAGGTGTAAAACACTTAATTTTCTTGAATCTGATTCTTAAAAATACAGTTATTTCTGTTGTTGTTACTCAGTAAAATAAACGTACATTTAAGTCTTTAGAATTTGCTTATAACTGGTAGCTCTCGAACAACTTAATGCTCTTGAAGTAGCCCTCGGCTGAAAAAAGGTTGGTGACCCCCGCGTTATAATTATGGATAGCGTTCTCCGTTATTTCTGTATTCATGGTTTGTAGAACCATTTTGCTCCTCTCCTTGTCTCTGTATTGTTATTTAGTAGAAAAATATATTCATAATTCAGCTTTTGTCAAAGTAGTGCTGACGTAATGGAAGAAAGTTTCTAAAAGTCATTTCCAAGGTGTTTTCATTTATTTGAGCTGGAACAACCAAATCACTTTCTGTAGTGCTGTCTCAGGACTTTCCAGGCATTAAAACTTGAAATCTAATGAAGAAGACAAATTCTGGTACCAGTTTTTGGTACCCATTTTCTGATACCGGTAGCACCTATGAAAGATTTTTGATACCATACTGGTATCGTTATCGGTAGCCAGCCCTTCATTATTATTACTTTCTTTTTTTCTTTTTTCTTTTCTAAGGCGCCCTTTTTAGATCTGCTGGGAACATTGGAGGATTCCAGTCTGCCTCTGACCATTGAGGACAGAGAGGAATGGGGCGACTCAGTCGGAAATCCCGGACACAAATTTAACATTGCCAAGTACTGTCCTTTGTACAACATTACTCCTCAGGTGTGAAAACCCCACTCAATTTTCAAAGTTAACCGTGGTTAAAATGACTAACATTTTGCTTTTTTGATTTCATGTTATTATGCAGAGGTATCCATCCATGCTTCTCACTGCCTACAGTGCTGACTCCAGAGTTCCTCTTAGTGGTATTGTGAGATATGCTGAAAAGCTACAGAAGGCCATTCATTCCTATCTCTCCATGAATCCAGGAACAGGTAAATACAGAGTTTCGAGTAATTTAGTAGTTAGTAGGATCAGTGTCACTTTTGTAGTTAACGTTACAATTTTAAAGTTCCAATTTAAAATAAAATTTATATATATAATAGCATGTTCTACTTGAGAAACATAAACATGTAATTGTATGCAGCCTCCCTGTACTAGTGCTGCATGATATAAGAAAAAAATTACAATATTCGATAACTTTCTTGATATTCGCAAAAACAATATTGTAATATCTTACTATTACTATATCTAACCATTTCAATTTGTTTTCTATATTTAAACAATTATAAAGAATTATAAAAAAAAACTAAACCAGGAAAATGCTAAATGGAAATACATTTCGAAAATCATGACTAAAACGTAACTTGCACATTTTTGAGTTGCTATGCATTTTTGTCTTACACTAAGTTAGCAAATAATGAGAAAATATCAGTGCTTTTGGTCACTCAGGATCACAGAAATTATTAAACAGTGTCTGCCTGAACTAATACCACCCAAACATTAACATTATATATAATAACATTTTTATCATGTTTCATTGGCAATAACATGTAAACATTCACAAGATGGCGTGGAATAAGTAAGTACACAGCAGGATTTAATAGTTGATTGACAGCGATAACTTCAACCAGATGTTTTCTGTAGTTGCAGATTAGACTCTTACAACGATCAGGATGAATCTTGGACCATTCCTCTGTACAAAACTGTTGCAGTTTAGCAGATTCCTTAGAAGTCTGGTGTGAATGGGTTTCTTGAGGTCGTGCCACAGCATCTCAATCGGGTTTAGGTCAGGACTTTGACTGGGTCATTCCAGAACACGTATTTTATTCTTCTGAAACCATTCTGATGTGGATTTGCTTTTGTCATTTGGGTCATTGTCTTGTTGCAGCGCCCATCCTCTGTTGAGCTTTAGCTGTTGGACAGATGGCCTCACGTTTTTATGCAAAATATCTTGATAAATGTGTGAATTAATTTTTCCATTGATGGCACGTTATCCAGGCCCTGAGGCAGCTAAACAGCCCCACACCATCATTCTCCCTGCACCATACGTCACAGTGAGGATAAGGTTTTGATGTTGGTGTGCTGTTCCATTTTTCCTCCACACATGACATTGTGTGGAGGAAAAAACGATTGAAACTTGTGTTCATCAAACCATAGAATATTTTGCCAGTATTGCTGTGGAGCATCCAAGTGCTTCTCTACAAACTCCAAACGTGCAGAAATGTTTTTTTTAGACAGTAATGGCTTCCTCCGTGGCGTTCTCCCATAAACCCCAGTCTTGTTCAATGTTTCACGTGTTGTAGACGTGTCAACAGAGATGTTGGGATGTGCCAGTGATTTCTTTAAGTCTTTAGCTGAGACTCTAGGGTTCTTTTTTACCTCATTAAGTATTCTGCGCTGTGCCCCTAGAGTCGTCTTTACTGGACGGCCACTCCTTGGAAGTGAAGCAACAGTGCCAAACTGTCTCCATTTATAAAAACATTTCTAACCATGGATTTTTGAACATCAAGACTTTTAGAGATGGTTTTGTAACCTTTTCCAGCGTTATACAAATCATTAATTCTTGAGATTTCTTTGAAGTGAGGCATGGTGCACATCAGACAATGCTTCTCAACAAGGGACGACACTTAACTAGTGTGTGTTTTTCAGTGCCCAGGGCAGTTTTAAGCCACACCCCACTGTTTAATCATTCCTATGATTTCGATGAATATCAGACCACATCTTGTGACCAATTTAGGCAGAAATGTGAGAAATTCCAGACGGTGTACTCGCCACTGTAAGTAAGTTAGTAAGTAAGTGCTTTATTTGTCATTGTACAAGTGTACAACAAAATAGTGTTCAGGTGTTAGTCCTGAGCTGCTGCGAATGAGCCACGCTGCCACTGTGGGCCGACCTGACACGGAGGTCGGGGAAACCGCAGCAACTGGAGGAAACCAGGCTGGCTGCCTAGTGCGCAAGTTAATTAACTAATTACATACCTTGCATCTATAAAGACTATTTTTCCTTCTCACGTCTAATCTTGAGCACCCAAATAGATAATAATCATAATAATAATACAAAATAATAATGCATTGGTTTCATATAGTGCTTTTCTGGACACTCAAAGATGCTTTACACTGCATTATTCATTCACTCCATACTTGGTGGTGGTAAGCTACTATTGTAGCCACAGCTGCCCAGGGGTAGACTGATGGAAGCGAGGGAACCAGTCTGTGCCATCGGCCCCTCCGACCACCACCAACCACTCACACACACTACATTCACCCAGGCATTCCCAAACGGTCTCCCATCCAAGCATCAACCAGGCCCTACCTGCTTAGCTTCCGAGATCTGACGGGATCGGGCAGACAAAGGCAGAATGGCCTAGCTACTCCTTACACTTCTCCCACACCATCATCACTCTTATTGTTATAACTGTGCACTTGCTGCTTATCTTAAGGGTCTATGTATGTGTGTATATGTCTCCCTAATCTGGCTGTCCGCTCTCCTGAGTCTCTGATAAAAGTGCTGATGGCACCGGCATGTGAAGCGTGTGGACCAGCCTATTAGCATGGCAAAGAGATAATGTATCGCAGTAAGAGATTAGACTGAGCAGACTGGGAGCTGTCAAGGTCAAGACCAGACTTGTGAAACAGCCAGCACCACTGAGAAAGGCTGGGATAATATAGAGGGGATTGAGATGAAGCATGACCATACCTGATGGAAAGATTTGAGTAAACTAGCCAAAGGAAAAGTGTAGGCAGCGCAGTTTAACAAGATGACTGATTGTCCAAGGGGAATTATCTTTAATTTAAGCATAATTTTCTATTCTATCAGCTTTAACCTTTAGGTTTATACTGATGGGATATGCTATTTTTTTTTATCACTTTATTTCCACTATTTATTTCAATGAGTATTTGACAAATACTTCCAAGGAATTTAATGTGGTGAGGCTCAAATGCAAATAAAAGTTCATGTTGGTTCACATCAGTGTTAATTTCGTCGACTAAAATATTTAGTCTTAATTTTAGTCAAAGTGATATTTCTGACAACTAAAACGAAATTAAAAGTTTTTCATGCGACTAAAGCTATGACTAAAATGTCCAGATGTTTTAGTCGCCTAAAATTGGACTAAATAAAAATGAAAGAGAGAGACTAAAATCATCCAAACTTCTATTGACAGTCTGAAAGAGCCTCATATCATGTAAATTCACTGCCAAAGGAGCAGCTCTGAGCTTTGTTCATGTGGGAGCAGCTCCATGAAGCAGAGGACCTTGATTAAATATGATTATAATTAATATTATTAATACAAAGTTGACTAAATTTAGTCAACTAAATTGACTTGCAATTTTAGTCGACTAAATCTCGACTAAAATTGAAGATATTTTTTGGACTAAAACTCGACTAAAATTGAATTACATTTTCGTCAAAAGACTAAAACTAAATTAAAATATGTTGTCAAAATTAACACTGGTTCACATTTTGTTACGTACTATGTGCTTATTGCACATAATGTTATGATAAACAATAGTAGGTAATTGTGTATCTTATAATTTTTTCCCCAAGAATGTGAACAAAAGCCAAATGTTGTCCTCAACATTCAACCAGGAGCAAATCATCAGGGACAAGAAGATTTTGATCTGATGGTCAATGAGGTAATGACATACATGGTTGACACTTTCTGAAAATCTAAAATAATCAAAAAATAACAACTGTATTTCTTTTAAAGGACGCCCTCGAGCTAGCATTTCTCTACACAGAGCTGGGCTTGAATCATCCACGCCATTCCCGCAAAAAAAAGAGGTAGCAGACGGCACCATGGTCAACTGACACATATAGCGTATGATGTTGCACATGGATGCCAGTAAAATAAACGCATGTAAATGACAATCAAATGTTTTTATTATACTGACTATTTAAACTATTTAAAGACTGTGTTGAACATGGCCAGATACTTTAGCATTTGTAAAGTATGCCCATTGCCTCAAGATAGCAAGCCTTCTCAGAGATGTAACACTGCTCTTTGTGGTTGTGGTTAAACTTCATGTTGCTTGAGAACTGGATCAACAGCCCCTCACCTGCCTCAGTTTGGATTTGTGACTTGGGCATACTTTTCCCTTTATTTGTGTGCACTGTGCTCACCAAAACATTAACCTGGCTTGGTAATTCCATTATAGAGGAGAGATCAGTCACAGCTGGTTCATTATCAAAATTAAGGACTACTAAAAAGGCCCGATTGAGGCCATCCAGCTCTCTGAGATAGGAGAAAACACTGGCATCTGCGTGTACATGGCAGAACCAACCCCGGTGAAGAGGCATCTCAGACTCACGCAGAATGTTCAGATAGCGATATTGAGCAAGTACAGAGCTTGCATCATTCATCTGGGCCTATTAACACAAAAGGAAATTCTTGGTTACAAATATAACATTAAAGCATGTATTTGTTACCAAAAAGATCTCTGTAGTTTGTATACCTCTACATTGACTGTTTTGTAGTCTGGATGTATTGGCAGCCATGTGAGGTTTGTTTTGGGATTGAAACCAGCATTCATGTCATCACTCCACTGCATTGGGGACCTCTGAGGGTCTCGACTCAGGCTCTGTAAAATATAAATTATAGATACAGTATATAATACACTTGTTAAAGTAATGTATCATCTTCTACACTGAATACTTACCACGTTGTATCTGCCTGCTGGGTCCTGTACCTGATCTTGTGTAATGTTTATATTCTGCATTCCAATCTCCTCTCCATAGTAGGTAGTTACTGTCCCAGGTAAGGATAGCAGCATCATATTAATAGTACGAATAAAAGATGGGCCAGCACTTGTTCCTATGCGCAACCTGTCGTGGTTTCCAACCTAAAAGGATAAAAACGTGTATTTCAAATCAATTCAATTCAATGAAACTTTATTACGGACCCGAGGTCCACACATATTGTATACATATTATATCATCTATCACTGGAGAAGATATGCTATTTGTCATCCTTTTTTCTTTCTAATTATAATAACGATTCTTTTACAAATACTTTTGTTTAATAGTTATGAATGTTAATTAATTATTCTCTAAATATTATTCATCTTCTGCTCTGGAATTGCATCCCCCCATCATTGCTTCTGTGTATTACCTGTCTGTCTACGGTTGTTTGGGGAATCCAGTTTTTTGTTCTTCAAATGTTTTATTTTTCACGTTGTACAAATCTGAACTTATTTAATATTTTATTTTGTTCACCAATTTTATTAATTGCTGTCTGTATGTTATCAGCTGTGTCTGCACTATGTGCCCAGAGCCCATTTCCCTCTAGTGGGACAATAAAATTTAATTTCTGTGTGACGTTGGCCTGCCCTCCTGTGGACTTGCTTATAGCCCCCCAGCTCAGCCGACACGCGTTTGGAGTTCACCCCAGTGAATGAAAGGGTCACGTCCCTACGCCTTCAGGTTGGGACAGGGGTCTCACTGTTGTCACAGCCTACGGGCCCAACATCAGTGCAGATTACACGACCCAGAGAGGGGTACTAGATGGTGCTCCAACTGGGGACTCCATTGTTCTACTGGGGGACTTCAACGCCCACGTGGGCAACGGCAGTGTGACCTGGACTGGGGTGATTGAGAGGAATGGCCTCTCTGATCTGAACCCGAGTGGTGTTTTGTTATTGGACTTATGTGCTAGTTACAGTTTGTTCAAAATGAACACCATGTTTGAGCACAAGAGTGTCCATGAGTGCACGTGGCAACAGGACACCCTAAGTCGGAGGTCGATGATCGACTTTGGAGTTGTCATCTGACCTGCCATGTGTTGGACACTTGGTTGAAGAGAGTGGTAGGGCTGTCACCACCTGGTGGTGAGTTGGATATGCTGGCAGATCCAAAGGTATCGTGAGGGTCTGTTGAGAATGTCTGTCAGCAGGGTCTTCAACTCCCACCTCCGGAAGAGCTTCACCCAGATCCCAAGGGAGGTAGGAGACGTGGAGTCCGAGTAGACCATGATCTCCTCCTCTATTGTCAATGCAGGCATTTGTTGCTGTGGCCACAAGGGGTCAAACCCCCATACCTAAGTGGGGTCTACCACTAGAACCACTGTCACTCCCAATTTATTTGTGCTGTTTTTGCCAGACTGAAACCTGGCCAGATTGATATTACAGAGCAAATAACCTTTTTGTGAGATAAAAAAAAAGATCTCATAACAATCAAGCTTACAGCATTAAGTAAGCCCTACTGAACAAACATCTCAATATAATACATTATGAATGGAATTTGTCTCACCACCCAGTTTGCCCATTGTCCATTTGGCATGTTGGACATCCATATGTCAATGAGATGTTTGGCCCATAGACCACTTGTATTCTGAGGCAAATCCAACAGGTAAAAGTTAAATGGGAAATCCCCTTCTTTAACCAGTGGAGTGCTGTAGTACATCATGGTCTTTTGTACTTCATGGTAATCATACGATTCAGTCACCATGAACCTAGAAGAAAACAATATCAAGAATGAATTGACACATTGACACAGTCAAATAAAGTGATATTGCGAATAATGTAGTTTTTACTGCACGTAATAGAGTCATTGCCATCATTTAAACTAGTATTTTTTCATTCAACACTCCTACATGTGCATGCCCTCACAATTTGTCCAGTAATCCTAGTTATCTATGTCAAGATAACCCCATGCAGCTTTTCCTGCTCTGTACTGTCCTCGGCCTCTGATTTTTTTACACACTTTCTCACGACACTCGCTATAGCTCATACCTGTATCTTCCAGGCTCTCGACTGTAGATGTCCATCTCAGCCCTCCACTCTCTCAACAGGTCATGCAAACCCAACTGGGTGGTGGTGTAGTCATGGTGGAGGTCCCATTCAGTGGTTATTTCCTCCTATGTGGGTAATATGCACACGCACTCGTAAATATTGAGAGGAGTTATTTGGATTTTATATTTAGACAATGTAAAACACTTGATTTTAGTAGAAACCAATATTAGAACATGTACCGGTTAATCTTTTACTGACAGAACCATCTCTTAAGTAAATGATATGCTATTGCCTGGGATTTTGCAGATAAAGATCTGCCCTTGGCTTTAGCTCGAAGTAAATAAAACTGTCATAAAACAATACAACATGTTTTCCAGTGATAACGTTTAGTTTATTTATTTATTTGACCAGTTAACCTGCTCAAAAGGAGTGGGCCGAAGCCAAAGGCTTATATGCTTATAAGTATATTGTGATCCATAGTGTCGAAAGCCTTCTTAAGGTTGATGAAAATACCTATTGAATACTTTTTCTTGTCGATATTATTTGTAAATTCCTCTATGAGTTCCATTAACGCGAGAGCGGGAGATCTGCTTTTGCGAAAGCCATGTTGACTGTCATTTAAAATATTGTATTTATCTATAAATGCGTCTAGCCGAGTTGTATAAAGCTTTTCTAATATTTTTGGAGAATTGAGGTAGTATTGATAAAGGTCTGTAATTAGAGAATTGAGTTTTGTCACCATTTTTATAGATGGGAATAACTTTAGCCATTTTCATTAAATCTGTAAATTTACCAGTTTTGAAAGACAAATAAAAAATATGGGATACCGGTATGACAATGTGATCGATGACCTGTTTAACGATACTCATATCTACCTCATCACAGTCCAAGGATTTCCTGTTTACATTTCTAGCTATATCAGTTATTTCTTGTCCTGTTGTTGGTGTAAGAAACATTGTATTTGGGTTTTCCTGGACACAGTCATAATTATAATTTGTGCATGGTGGAGTTATTGAGGAGGATAATTGAGGTCCTGTACTTATTGAACTCGCTCACAATTTCATTAGAATTTTCAATTTTCTGACCATTTGACATAAAGCTCTGTGGTAGTACATTTCCTTTTGGAGTCCTTTGAAGTACATCATTTATAGTACACCAGAGAGATTTAGTGTTTAGGTTTTTTTTTTTTTTCGAGTAGTGCACTATAACATGTTTTTTTTTGTGCAGTTTTTTTATTATGTTAGTACGTTTGTTTTTGTATCTTTTGTACTTATTTTCAGATTCACTTGTTCTTTTTGTTAAAAAGACTTTGTATACATGCATTTGCTAAACCCGTAGTCATCCAGGGACTCATTATCTTTTTCTTTTTACAATTGCTTTCTATTTTTGGGCTGTGCAGGTCATAGAGGATCATGAAAGTTCTTAAGGAGATATTATAAGATGCATCTACATTGGTTTCTTCCAAAAGAGATTTCCAGTTTTTTTCTGCTTTGCTGACTTTAAAGGCGTGTTATCATTTAACAATCTAATAAATTTAGTGACATGAGTCACATTGTAAACCAGACTGAACTTTGAGTTCTATGAAGTGCTCTGATAAAACGTTAACAAATACTTTTATATTGTGTCAAACATTGAATACAAGGTAGCAAAAGTTTTATCATGTTTTTCAGATCATGTTGAACCAGATACATGCTGTATGCACTGCATTGTATTACAATAGTGGACTCACAGGGGGCTTGTCAGGATCCACCTGTGGCTCATCTCTCAAGTGTTCAGCCTCAAAAATGTGCTTCACAGCATCCATCCTAAAGCCGTCCACCCCTTTCTCTAGCCAAAAGTGAATTAGATCCTAAATGAAAATGGGAAAACAAAAACTCAAACCAGAATATAGTAACCAGAACTAGTGTTCACAACAGTGACTGGTGTCTGGACTCTTACACTTATCTCTTTTCGAACGTTTGGGTTCCTGAGGTTAAGGTCTGGCTGCTCCTTAAGAAACTGGTGATAGTAGCACTGCCCTCGAACCTCATCATAGCTCCATGATGAGTTTCCAAAAATGCTCACCTAACAAAAAAAATAACGAAAGAACCGAACATTGATCACAGCTAAAGCTTTGGCAAAAGGCCCAGGCAACTTACCCAATTATTGGGCTTTGGGTTGGACGCATTACAGTCAGTCCAAACATAGTAATCTCTGTAATCAGGGTCACCTGATCGGCTGAGATTGAACCAGCGATGCTGGTCACTGGTGTGATTTGGAATGAAGTCCATGATCAGCTTCAAATCTTACAAATGAAACATGTTGCACATATACATTATTAGATATTTGTAGATTTACAAGGTGTTTTTTGTCCCTCACCTCTTTTGTGCATCTCAGCTAGGAGTTCTTCAAAGTCCTGCATTGTTCCAAACAGAGGATCTATTTCACGAAAGTCTTCCACATCATACCCAAAATCCTTCATTGGGGAACGATAGAAAGGACTGATCCAAACAGCTTTAATTTTGAGGTATTCAAAGTGATCCAGTTGCTCTAGAATTCCTATTAATACAGAAATTGACAACAAATGGAAAGTATCACTGCTTCTATTGTCTCGAATTCACATAATCATCAGTCACCTTCACTATTATCATGAGTCTTACCTTTAAGGTCGCCAACCCCATCGCCATCAGAGTCCTTGAAGGAGCGTGGGTAAACCTGATAAACTGGGGACATCTGCCACCAGCTGAGGCAGCGCGGAGACAGGGCAATGACAGTGATGGTCAGAGCCACCAGGGCCAGGGTGCAAGCCACGGTGAGCCAGAACAGGATCTCTCTGGGGACTTTGTATCGAGCCTGGGACGAGTAGAGCAGCAGTACCTCCTTGGGCATCCCAGCGTAAGGTTTAATCTGGTTATACTCCTCGACTGTTTCCAACTTCAAAGACATAGAGTCGCACTTCTCTTCAGAATCAAATTTGGTGATCTGTGAAGTTGGCTCTTCACTCTCATCTTCTTGAAATCCTGCATTTCTGGTGCCTAAATCCATATCAATAGATATTATACAGCCAAGAGTGCGAACCTGCAGCAGAGTGTCTATGTGAGTGACTGAGTAATCTATCTGCTCTCAGAGGGTCAGAGTTTTCCCTGCGCCACAGGCCCTCCCCATCTCAAGCTCAGAGAGCAAAGATCTGCCACTTGTGGAATGTGGGAAACTGGAGAGTTCTGCGGCAGCCGTTAAAGATTAACCTTTGTCGCTTGTTTTCCCAAAGGTAATGCTTTGTTTAAAAGTTTTGTTTTCCCCCCTCATTTTGAAAATGTGTATTTTATTGTAAAGAATACATAGGAACTGAATGTTGGTTTCATTTAAGCAATGAATTAAAAGCAAGTAGTATTTGAATATTCAGAATACAAATATAGAGAAATGTAATAAGGGTGATTTTGGTGCTTTGGTAAGCATTTTCTCAGGTGTCTGCTTTGCATAAACGTAGCCGATTCATACAAAAAGTAAAATCCAATGGAGGAAAAAGACCAAAGATAAAGTGCCTCGAGTTAAAGTTTTATTCAATCAGAATAATAATAAAGTACAATCTTTTCTAAAACAAACAGATCAAAGGGGCTTTATGTTGTCATTAAATGACTATGAAGGTAGTGCTGCTGTGCCGCTTGAATTCAGTCCATGCAGTGTAAATAAGGATGAATTACATAAAAATAAAAATCCCCTCAGTTCTTCTGGACCCAGTGTTTGGTATAGCTTAATGATACTGTTGGCCAGTGCTCAGTGCAGTAAAATTACCTTTGATTTAGAATAATGTCAAAATATTGTTTTGAAAGCATTTAGAAATAGCTATTTTAAAACTATACATTACACTGTAGGGAAATGACACATTTTAGATCAGCCAACATAGTTTGAGTAACATTATGCAAATTAATAATTATTGTCATATAATATGCACTGTATAATACAGGTTTTGCCCCAAGTGCAAACGTCACAATAATCCTATACTGTACACAAAACGATTCTCAAAACATGCATTTACAAAGAACCCACCCCAGAGACAAAAATCACACCCAAAAATGTTTCAAATGCAAAATAACTACAAATTCAAGTACCTATTCCTTATATGGCACTGAAGGATGTACCACAAAAACCAGCCAGTGAACTAATTACATTTTCAGTCAATGCAGCAACTTCACAAAAAGCTCCGAAGTGTTCTTTATTTAT
Organism: Proterorhinus semilunaris; assembly: GCA_021464625.1. Lineage (NCBI taxonomy): Eukaryota > Metazoa > Chordata > Actinopteri > Gobiiformes > Gobiidae > Proterorhinus > Proterorhinus semilunaris. The sequence goes on from CM038357.1 coordinate 20,731,166, forward strand.
AATTGATTATTAATGGTCTAAATATACTTACTTTTGTACACTTAATAATTACTTAATGGTTAAACTACCAGTGAATTCAATAAAAGGCAAAGCTTATAGCTTAGGATGTCAGGCAGTTTCCTGTTTCCTATTAACACTCTAGTGTAGCATCTTCTATTACTCAGTTTCAAATGTATGTTAAACTTAAGGTATGATACCGTTTAGTTTGTTTATTTGAGCAGCAAACACTCTGCTCAAAAAGGAGTGGACCATCATACATAAAAACATTTTTTCATTTAGTCAAAATAATAATCTCCACTCCAATATACTTATTCAGCGCTAATAGAGGCCAGTAGTAATACAAACAGGATGTGCATGTATCCGAGGAGCGGGAAGAGAGCTGAGGTTTCTACGCTCCTGTCCCTGGTCTTTGGAACATCACTATGTAAATCTGTGTGCACTTAGTTCTTTCATTTCAAACACACAAAACCACACACAATAGGCCACAAAGAATACCATAAGAGGGAGTTAGAATCAAAATATAGGTCTATTTTTTTTAAAATACTAGCACCCTCTAAAGCTTATGATAAATGTAAATAACAGAAGAAATAAGACGAAATGAGTAGTTAGGATTCTTGAGTGGAAGTGTAGGAGAATAGACACTTGAGAAGGTAAAGTGTTAATGGTCTACCTTTAGAAGAAACTACTGTTATCATAAACGCTACAGAATGTGGAAGATTTGTAATTTGTTTTAAAAGGGAAGGTTTAGGGTAATATCCTCAGAAGGGGCAGATAGCGTTACCCTTCATGTTCCAAAAGGTGAAAGCCTCCATCTTGACAAGAACAGCTGATGCCACCTGGTAATAACTCATGTCAAAGTCAACACACAAGTGCAGTCAACTAACAGTGCAGTCTCTAGTGTCTTCTTGGTGGCTGGTTAGGTAATATCTGAGTAAAGGATTTTAAATGTTCTCCCTTTATTTGAGCAAGGCACCTAAGGGTAACCGGAGGAGGATACATGTAGGTCAAATTGTGCTTTTCATCTGCTATACCCTGATTTTCTCTTTTGTTACCCCACATTTTAAAGTAATCACGTACACTGTTTTTTATGCTTCACTCTATCGTTGAAGATAAAAAACAATCTGGCAGATGCCATCTTGAAAGTGGTCCTATTTTTTGGATTGGCAGTTGTTTGCTGCAGCTACCACTGGTAGTCCATATCTGCTCCCATCTGAAAAACAAAGCACAGAGAGGACAAAAAAGGTTAATGTCATCAGACACATTCACTGTAGAGGTCACTTTAACATTCTTCCATGTACTCCGTTGTACTGAATTTGTCCTTAAAAGCAAACAAATTATTTAGAGACATTAAATGTCAGGTTCTTGTGAGTTGTACACCCTCCTCGTTGCATTTCCCTGTATTTCTGAAGGACTGGACACACAAACAGGCTGCTGTACAGGTGCGTGCAAAGAGAACTGTTGGAGCAATGCATGCGTGTCTGTGCGTTGTTTGGCTGTAACAGACAGGACCAGAAGCATCCACTATTCGTCGTCCTCAGACCAAATGACACGCACCTTAATCTCTAAATGGAGATCTACATGCTGGACACTAGACCAGAGCAGGGCGCAGGACTGATGGAGTAACAGGAAAGACATGTGGCGAGGGTGGCCATCAACTGAACATGCCTAAAGTGTATTATGCTCTATGTGTGTGGTTGTCCGTTTTAGATGGGAAAGGAAAAAAGGGAGGGGTTTAACACTTATATTATATGTTCTCACTTACCAAATGAAACAGGAGGGCTGCGTTAATTAGAGGTTGAACACATAGTTAGACAAAACTATACATCCCCAATTAAAATATTCCATTCTCCGATATTATTAGACTATGTTGTACTAAATGACTAACTGCAGCCAACAGCATTTCCATGTAAAAACCTTGGTTTTATTTAAGAAACTGACAATAGAATAGAATAGAACAATTACTATATATAGTATTTACATTAAATGTTCATTATGGGGTGATGGGCTTTAACATGTAATGTACAAAAGGAACCAAAACATGACGGACGAGGTAGAAAAAAAAGTCCCGTCTTGGTTGTGTAAATGTTTTGCGTGTTGTAAAGTGCGTGCACATGTACTCGTGAGGACCCACAGAGTGAGGACATCCACAAGTTTTAGAACAACAGACTGAGCACAAAGTGAGGACATTTTGAGTTGTCCTCACTTTGCGAAAGGACTGTTTGAGGGTGTTTTAGGGTTAGGGTTAGAATTGGGCTTAGAGTTGGGGCCTGGGTAATACATTATGTCTCTGAGTGTCCTCACCGAGATAGAGCCGCAAGGATGTGCGTGTGTGTGTGTGTGAGACAGGGATATGACAAAACATAACCAGTCATTAATTGAAAATATGAGGTGGTCAAAATTATTATATATTAAAAAAAATACATAGTACAAATGAAAATTTACAAACACCATCATAAATCTTTCAGATACAGCAGATGCTTTATTCATCCATTTTGTACCAAAAATATTGTCCCATTGCTGACAGTGAAGAAACCAAATCCAGCAACAGCAGCGTAATTGACTCGTAATTGTGCAGAATGTTGGAATCAAGCTAATGATAGCTCCACGCCCCATAGTCATTTCCAGTTTGGTTAACAGTTTGTTTGAAGACAAGGTGCTCTGCTACATTGTTGAATTAAAATATCTGTTTAATATTTTAATAAAATCAATGAAGTTCACAGCTTGTTACTAGACCCGCTTCTGGAGCTCAAAAGCTCCAGAAACTCATTTTCTGAAAGCTTCCTATAGCGCGGAAACGGAAATGACTATGCATGCTGTGGAGAAAAAGTTAGTTTGATTATAACATTATGTGCAGAGTCAATAGTGCCACACATGCTCCACAGTCTCTTTGGCCAACCTTTTTAATGAGCATAGGATTCAAGCACAGTGCTAGACCTTCAATGTTATTTTTTTCAATCATAAAACCTATGTTTTGTCAGCATTTTGCCCACTTTTGAAGGGGTCAATCTGCAGCAAAAATGTTATACCACAATACTGATAAGGTGTAATTGTTGTTTAATGTTCCAAAATGAACATGACATGGACATTTTTAAAGTATAAATAGGTGCTTACCCCATCCTCCTCCCTGTAGGGGTTCATACTGTTGTATACCGCTTCAATGACGCTACGTCTATTGAAAAAACATACAGCAAAAAGAGAACTTTAGCATTTAAAACATCCAATTTTATTTCAACTGTAAATGTAAGATCATCATTTAATGTAAAAACTAGTGTTCATGAATAAGTTCAGATGCAGTTGAGACCTACTTGCTGGCGAGGCCACCTCCTGGGGGCAGAGGAGGCATGTTGTTGTCAGCAGAAAGGTTCCTCATCACTGTTGCCAGGTCAGGATAACCCTCCTCTCCCGGCTGGGACATCATCTCTGAAAAAACATTCAAACAAATTTGAAGAGGATTGGGAGTACAAGTCCAGAACCCAGGGAACATCAGTAAAACTTGTAGCGTGTAGGGTGGCTAAGATGACCCACACAAGATTAAAGCACTAATAGATTACTAAATTGTTACTGAGAGGAGAACAGACTTAACAGTTGAAAATTAACACTGAAAAGGCAGAACTACAGAGATGCTAAACTGTAAACCGTTTGACTAGTTTATAAAATGAGATTCTCTTGTTATAGATATAAATCATGTTATAAGGAGAAAATTTTCCCATTTTAAGTGTTTAAACGTGATAGCTTTCTTGTAATAATGAAAAGCTCTGTACTGTGTTCCCCATGGTATCCAACACACACAGGACGCAAAGCCACAGCTTTGTATGCATTACTGGTACATTAGACTATTTACAAGACCAGACCTGGTAACAGGATGACAACAGTCAGTAGAAAGGCACTGTCAGGCTCACTTGCTTACACAAACCACTATGACTTTATAATGTGCCATCCCTGCGTTAAATACTAAAGACATAGTAGTTTATTAACTCTTGGCCTATGTTATTGGTTGTCTGCAAGATTTTTCATGGACACTAGTGACTTGACACAAAATTGAACTTGATAAGACAGTAGCCAAATTTGAGAGTTGATGTTCAGCCAGAGAATTCCAATCCCTTCCCTTGACATGTTACATTTCAAAATCTGCAACTGAAGCAAACTTGTAAAAAATGTATATAGCAAACAACTGGGAGATAATTTTTAGGTGACTTTAAGGAGAAAGCTGCGGTGGGTTCAGTATATGTTGCTTGAGTCCTGACAAGAACCAGGAAATACAACCATATTAGTCCAGTGCTCCGGTCCCTGCACTGGCTTCCTGTCACTCAGAGAATAGAATTTAAAACAGCTCTGCTTGTGTACAAGTCTTTTCCTGGTTTAGCACCAAAGTACATCCCTGACATGTTAGAGCCGTATGAACCATCTCGGGGCCTGAGAACTTCAGGGAGGGGTCTCCTGGTGGTTCCCAGAGTCAATAATAAAAACGGTGAAGCTGCGTTTCAGTTTCATGCAGCTAAAATCTGGAACAGTCTTCATGAGGATGTGAGACAGGCCTCAACTCTGACAATGTTCAAATCCAAGCTGAAAACAGCTCTTTTTACCCGAGCATATGAAAACTGAAAGTATTTTATCTGCACTCTTGTCTTTTACTGTAATTGCACTTGGGGGTGGGCACTCATAAGCTTTTGCTTCAGTCCACTCCTTTTGAGCACTATGTGTACTGCTCAAATAAACAAATAAACTAAACTAAACTAAAACTGTAATTGATTAATTTTGATGTTGATGTTTTAATGATTGATTTTATCTGTTTTCTTGTAATTTTATGCAACTGTGAAGCACTTTGAATTGCCTTGTGTATGAATTGTGCTCTACAAATAAACTTGCCTTGCCTATAATGGATGTGGACAAGATTACGGTAAGTCATTAGAAAAAAACTAAATAATTCAGAGAGAGTCGCTGGATATCTCAAAATCACATGTGGCGATGAAAGATGGATTCTTCATGTCAACAAGTAATGTGTAATGACTGTGCTGAGTGTATTTAACCACTATTACCTTCAACTTGTGATTCAAGATATTTATTGAGCTCAGCATCCTTTCTCACAGCTTCTTCTGATACTTTTGGGGCATTTGGCAAACACACCAACACCACACTCATATTGTCTCGACTTCCCTAAGGCAAACAAAAAAACAGAATATATTGTAATGTTAAAATACATTTTTGAAATTCCAATAATAGTGTTAGTGTATAAATTAGTACATCAACAGACCAAAGAGACAATGTTTACATACCATGTGAAGGCAAGTATCCACCACTTCATTGCACACTTTTTCCAGATCACTGGACACTTCAAGTCTGGATTTTACAAAAACACACAGGTCCTCATTGGACATAACATCCCAGATGCCATCACACGCCAAGATGACAAACTGATCCAATTCTGGGGCCCGCATCATTTCAAATACCTCTGGTTCAGGGCTAACCAGCTGCTCCGTGGGGCCCTTCCCGTCCACATTCTTGTAGTCATAGTCCCCCAGTGCTCTGGAAACAGCCAAAGAGCCATTCACCCTCTGGATCATCACTGTGCCGCCCGCGTTCTGGATGCGCTCTTTTTCTCGTGGGTTGCCGGGCTTGTGGTCAAGTGTTGAAAAGCACACATTAGAGTTACGATAAAGAACAGCACGTGAATCCCCACAGTTTATAAAGAAAAAATGATCTGTTGAAATGAGGATGCCCACAGCTGTGGAGCCACTACGGTCCATACCATTTCGCAGATCAGAAAAGCTCCTCATGTGATCATCAATCTTCAAAAAGCCTGTCCGGATACCAGCTTTTACAGCGTCTACTGAGGGGGGCTCCATTGCTGCAGGTTCGCTGCCAGAACTCTCACCCTGCTGGCCAAAGCTTGCACTGATGATGTGCTCCAGTAGATGCTTGGAGCAATAGTTAGCCACTCTGGAGCCAGCATGGCCGTCATAAACAGCAAAAAAAGACCAGTCTTTCATCCCAGGGGCAGGAAGTCCCAAAACAGCTGTATGAGCATCCTCCATCTCCACGCGCCAGCCCTGCATTGAACTGAGCCCGTACCGCAGGCCGTTGCCCTCCCCATGATTGTTGTGCTTATGTGTCTTGGGCTTGTCCAGGAATGCACCCATGGCTCTGCCTCCAGAGACCTACACCCTGTGTGAGACAGAGAGACACTTGACTTTTTCTTTCCTAAACATCATAATTTAGTTAACAAAAAGAATAACAACATGGCCATTACTTTATCAGTTAAATACATAATACAACCTAAAAATAAACCCAAACACTCAATCTAATCTTCATAACAGTCACAATTTGGTATACATATCTACACAAACATTTTACACGTTTTTAAGCAAATTCAAGATAGTAAGGCTGGGCTTACTAATGATTCCATTTTATTTTTCAAAATAAAAACTAAATATAAAGACATGGGAGACAACAAATAAATGCTTTTCACTTAACTCAAACTAATAATAATGAATTCCTTCAACTCCACTAACTTTTAATTACCATACAAAAGTTTAGATGGTACTCCAGTGCAAAGTCCAAACCAGTTGCTGTTACTGCCATAAAATTGGTTGTAGACCTACATGGCCATGATGATAAAAAATAAAAGTTGAAACTGCAATTTTGAATAAAGTTCAATTCACTGCACAGCAAAACAAATGAGTCAAGTGGGAGCCATTTGTTGATTTTCCATTTAATTCCTCTTAACATTCAACTTAAGTGTGTAACCAAGTGTGAGCTCAGCTGACTATATCAAACATGTTTTCTTCACATGATGACAGACTCATCACAAAATCAATTTCCTGGAACCAGCACTATTTGGACAGACAGCTTAAGCAACTAAGGTTGTTAAACAAGACACAGTGAAAAAGGTGTCTCAAGTATATGACTCACAAATCATCAATACACTTACACCACTTCGTTTGCTCCAGCCATGCCCAGCGCTGTGCTTTTTGGTTTTGTCAGAGTTAACATGCCAAAACATCTGTATATACAATCCCGCTGTTGTTCATTGTCAAATTGTTGTTGTCTTAACATATGTCACTTTATTTTATCTTATTTAATATTTTTTATTTTATGCATGCCCTTATAGCCTTATAGTTTAACGTTCTTAGCTTATTTTTTATCTTAATTCTGTTTTATATGTTTTATGTCGCACGTTTGCACCAAGTAAAATTCCTAGTTTGTAAACCTTGTTCACAAACCTTGGTAATAAAACGAATTCTGATTCTGATTCTGATTCTGATTAACAGTGCACAGAAGACCACTATGTCACACCTCGATATGAGTCATTTACGAATTAAGGACCAACCTCTCAATAAACCGACATCTCACTCAGCTGTTTTAGAAGAAAATGACACAATGAGGAAGATATGAATACAAGCTCACTTCTAGCCACGCTAAAAGGGATTTTTATTGGTGACAGGAGCGACGCAACATAAAGAAGACTATTTCATCATTACTAGGCCTAGTTCTGGATTTCACTGGTGCCGACAGTGATGAAGCAGTCATTGCTGGAACACAATCAAATTAATAAATAGATAGACAAATGAACACATGGCAGCCTACTGTAAAACATACCTATAGACATTTAAGCATTGCATCTGTATCTTTATCATTTTTCATTATCATCTTAAAACATTTAAAACAGCAGCTTTATCATATGTGGTCGCAACTTGATGTTAATTAATGCCAATCAACAATAATCATGTAATGAGTAATGACTTGGTTACTGAAATAAATCAAAGACATGAGAGCCTTTCTCATGAAGTATGCTTGTGTTCTCAGGGCACTTGTATACGTACTGAACAAACCACACTTGTGGCACCTGTTGCAAATAATGTCTAGAAATATTAGTTGTCCGTCTTTTCAATTACAATGCGTCGCAGAGTTAACTATAGGGGTCACTGAAATCAAATGTCAGAATTTCCGTATAAACAATCTTATATTCAACGTAAGCACCATTTATATGCTCATATGGCAACGAACTAGCGGGTTGCTAAATGTGCAGAGCACGAATATGAGGTAATGAATTAAAACAACAAAACTTTCCATATAAACTGACTTAGCAAGAAGAATTGTCCACAATCAAAGGTAAACAATTACACGTGTAACCTAGTCAGCTCTGCATAAACGTGATGAAATACGGTCATAAGCTGCCGAGGTCGTAAAGTTAACGGATAATTGTCAAATCAATGTACTTACTTTACGTGTACAGTTTTTCTGCACTTCTTTGATGACTCCAGCGAGCTCGTAGCGATTTCAACTCAGGAAGCTTGAATGTTGTCAAAAGAGTTGGTAATCGGTAATGTTATCCACTTTAGTTCCACGGCCTTTGCTAGTTAGCTAGCATTATTAAGCTAGCATTTCACACTAACAGTTCTCCTTTCCTTACACTGAAATAAAGCTTTAATGTACATATTTCATACTTAAACCCCATGACCTTCGTATACTTAGCCTTTACCCGGTATCTTGTACATACAATAAAACGGTTGTTAAAGGAGGAATACGTGTGATTTTCACACCTAAACTAGCTAATTTAGCTAAAGCTAAATGTATGAGGCAGATGACGTTCTTTTTTTGAACCCCCAGCTGGTAGGCGGGATGGTTCCCCTAATGCGGGCTGTGATAGGGCAGAAGCTTCCACAGCTGCAGGAGTGATTGGTTGGTTTGAGGGTCACTCAAAAAGATGTTACATACGCATACTACCATGGATCTATTACTAGAAATGTCTGTATATACTTTATACAGTCTATGATATACACACATGTATTATGTTCATGTAAACATTGTAAATATATACATATATGTACATACCCATATATATATATATACACACACATATATATATATATATATATATATATATATATATTTATATATATATACACACACACAGGCACACACGCGCACACACACACACATATATATACACTTATATACACACATATATACACACATATATATATATACACTTATACACACACACACACACACATATATATATATATATATATATATATATATATATATATATATATATAAACATTGTAAATATATACATATATATGTATATGTAGTGGCTATTTGTCAATAAACTTAAACAAAACAAATAATACCAAACTTCTCAAATGGCCACTGAGACTACGTCATGGGTTAGGCTTTAGGCAGGTTTAGAGGTACCAAAATCAACTAATGTCCATACCAAAAGATGCGTTTGAGGAGGTTTATTTACACATCGAAAGCAAGCTCACAGACATTTTCTGATGCCCTGGCAGCCTGAGGTCCCTCCCACCTTGACCTACTTATGCAAATGGTCATAGCACCATGTGACCAATAAACAACAATGAAAATAAACAAGAAAATAAGCATAAATGCAAAATAAAGCAAATTAACTTTAGTAAGAAAAGAAAGGAAATAAATTAGGCTATAGCTTAACTTAAGCCTTAAATAAACAAATATATATATATATATCAGCCCGCGGAGGGTGAGGAAGAGTTTATATATTATATAAGTTTATATATTATATAAACTCTTCCTCACCCTCCGCGGGCGGTCTCTTTTTCCTCCAAGCTCGGGTCCTCTACCAGAGGCCTGGGAGCTTGAGGGTTCTGCAAAGTATCTTTGCAGTTCCTAGAACTGCACTTTTCTGGACCGAGATGACTGATGTATGTCCTGGGATCTGCTGTAGCCACTCCTCCAGTTTGGGGGTCACTGCCCCGAGTGCCCCAACGACCACGGGCACCACTGATGCCTTCACTCTCCAGGCCTTCTCTAGTTCTTCTCTGAGCCTCTGGTATTTCTTTAGTTTCTCGTGTTCCTTTTTTCTGATGTTGAAGTCGCTTGGTATTGCTATGTCGAACCACAACGGCTTTCCTCTGCTCTTTGTCCACCACCAGAATGTCCGGTTGGTTCGCCATTACTATTCTGTCCGTCTGTATCTGAAAGTCCCACAGGATCTTGGCTCGGTTATTCTCTACCACCTTTGGAGGTGTTTCCCACTTTGACCTTGGGATTTCCAGCCCATACTCCGCACAGATGTTCCTGCACACTATGCCAGCCACTTGGTTATGGTGCTCCATGTAAGCTTTCCCTGCCAGCATCTTACACCCTGCAGTTATGTGTGTGATTGTCTCATTGGCCTGCTCCTGTGCAGCCATGATGAGTTCCTCTGTGCTGTCCTTCAGGCCAGCTCTGTCTAGCCCAGGGGTGCCCAAACTTTTTGTCTCTGAGGGCCAAAATGAAAAAGTGCCTGTGGGTGCCTATGGGCCAAACATGGCGATGTCAAGCGTGAAACACATATAACTGCAATTTAATAATAGTTACTTTATTTTATTTTGTTTTGTATACATTTGCATTTGATTATATCTATGCAAATAACATGCTACATTAAAACAAATGTTAACTATGGCAAAAGCCTAGTTTTAGTAGAACAAAATCCAACTATTGTAGCAATATAGTGTAAAATGTAAACAACACCTGTATCTACACTACAGTGACTTTACCTCATTCATTTGTTAACTCAAAGACAAAGCCACATTAGATCATTTTGAAAGTGTTCAGCATACATCCTTTTATAAGTCATTTTTTTAACATGTACCTTTTGTTGATATCACAAACCTTTGCAATAAAAGTTGGAAAAATTGGAAAATGTATGTGGTACAACGTTCTGTGATTGATAAATAACGAGACAAAAAAAAAAGTGTTTCCTTAACTTTGCGAAAGGAGTGAAACAGCGCCCCCAATTTGACGTTTGTGGCCAAAGAGGGTAAGGCATCCATATTTACCATTGAGAATGAATGGGAGAGAGTTAGTATTAACCTAGCCTGGTTTTACCATACCCTCATACTCATTTATTTTCGTACAGAGGTTCTGGAATTTCACAATGGAGCTCCGTTAACAAGTGGGAGGGGTGAACTCCTTTGAAACGATTGGATCTGATTTTCGCTAGCGTTTGGTCGTGAGGTATGTAATGTGCCCGTGTTGAGTGAAGCAGCTATCATAACTCTTGGGAGCATTCCTTGCACATTCTAAGGCTTCAGTTATCATTTCTGGATATTTGGGAGCCGAGCCAGAACGGATTGAAGAGCTTCCTTTACGTCCGTATCCGCCACCATTGCCGAACTACAAATTTATTGGATATTTAAAAAAACAAAAACAAATAAACAACTGAAAAATTGGGCGTGCAAAATTATTCAGCCCCTTTACTTTCAGTGCAGCAAACTCTCTCCAGACGTTCAGTGAGGATCTCTGAATGATCCAATGTTGACCTAAATGACTAATGATGATAAATAGAATCCACCTGTGTGAAAACAAGTCTCCGTATAAATGCACCTGCTCTGTGATAGTCTCAGAGGTCAGTTTAAAGCGCAGAGAGCATCATGAAGAACAAGGAACAGTTTTTCAGCCGGATTTGGATACAAAAAGATTTCCCAAGCTTTAAACATTTCAAGGAGCACTCTGGCCTTTATGGAAGAGTGGCAAGAAGAAAGCCATTTCTTATAGATATCCATAAAAAGTGTTGTTTAAAGTTTGCCACAAGCCACCTGGGAGACACACCAAACATGTGGAAGAAGGTGCTCTGGTCAGATGAAACCAAAATTGAACTTTTTGGCAACAATGCAAAACGTTATGTTTGGCGTAAAAGCAACACAGCTCATCACCCTGAACACACCATCCCCACTGTCAAACATGGTGGTGGCAGCATCATGGTTTGGGCCTGCGTTTCCTCAGCAGGGACAGGGAAGATGGTTCAAATTGATGGGAAGATGGATGGAGTCAAATACAGGACCATTCTGGAAGAAAACCTGATAGAGTCTGCAAAAGACCTGCGACTGGGACGGAGATTTGTCTTCCAACAAGACAATGATCCAAAACAAAAAGCAAAATCTACAATAGAGTGTTCACAAATAAACATATACAGGTGTTAGAATGGCCAAGTCAAAGTCCAGACCTGAATCCAATCGAGAATCTGTGGAAAGAACTGAAAACTGCTGTTCACAAACGCTGTCCATCCAACTTCACTGAGCTCGAGCTGTTTTGCAAGGAGGAATGGGCAAATATTTCAGTCTCTCAATGTGCAAAACTGATAGAGACATACCCCAAGCGACTTACAGCAGTAATCGCAGCAAAAGGTGGCACTACAAAGTATTAACTTAAGGGGGCTGAACAATTTTGCACGCCCAATTTTTCAGTTTTTTATTTGTTAAAAATGTTTGAAATATCCAATAAATTTTGTTTCACTTCATGATTGTGTCCCACTTGTTGTTGGTTCTTCACCAAAAATTACAGTTTTATATCTTTATGTTTGAAGCCTGAAATGTGGCAAAAGGTCACAAAGTTCAAGGGGGCCGAATACTTTCGCAAGGCACTGGATCCTTCAGGATCACGATTGTGCGCCCTTCGGTTAACCATTCAGGGTAAGTCTCATCTCTTAACAAGTGGTTCATTTGTTCATTTGCTCCAGAAGAGCTGGAAAAGGTCTGGAGGGTGAAGGCATTAGTGGTGCCCTATGGTCATTGGGGCACTCGGGGCAGTGACCCCCAAACTGGAGGAGTGACTACAGCACATCTCAGAAAAACATCAGACATCTCAGTCCGGAAAAGTGCAGTTCTAGGAACAGCAAAGATACTGCACAGAATGCTCAAGCTCCCAGGCCTCTGGTAGAGGACCCAAGCTTGGAGGAAAAAGAGACTGCCCGCGGAGGGTGAGGAAGAATTATTTTAATTATCATTATTTATTCATTTCATTTTATATTTGGAAACTATTCAACTTAAAGCCAAAATCCTAAATAAAGAATTGTTTAGGGAGTGAAATGCTACTTTTTATTCAAATGTTTATGGCATAGATAAAAATATGATCGGACCTTCACCGCTTTTCTATTCTTGAGTAAAATCACCCCATCTCATTCTCTGCTCTGCTCTGCCAGGAGCAGCAATCATGCTCTGCCTTGCTCTCAACTCTTCAAACACAAGAGCACTTGAAAGGCTGATTTCCTGCTCCTCAGAGGGAAGCAGGTTTCTTTTGTCAATTGAGGAGCCAGGTCAAAACAATAATTGTTGGCAAATCATGCCTGAAAACATAAACTCTCCTTTGATTTACATGTCATTTTTAGGCCCGAGCGGCCTGCCGTAGCAAGGGCCTATTGTAATCGCAACGCAGTGCGCGCAGCGCACTGAACCTAGGTGCGCGGAGCGCACGAAAACAGCGCGAAGCGCTGTCCCCATGTCCAACGTAAACTCACCGTGTAAAACAGTGACTGCCCACACCTCTGGTGTGGGCCCTTATACTTATAATTGCTGCAAAATGAATGGGGGTATATGGCCAACTGTCATACGGAGGTGGATGACGAGCGCGAAGCGCTCGTCATTCACCTCCGAGCCCCACCGGTGCGTGCGGGAAGTCGAAAGCTTTAAAAAAATGCATAATATGTTGTAGTCGCGAAAGCGACTATATTGTTTTTGCAAGAAATATTATTATTCTTCTTTATTTATTTATTCTTTCTTCTTCTTCTTCTTCTTCTTCTGCTCTTTGAGCAGGAATTTGACCCCCTGAACATAGTTGAAAACTCACCAAACTTTGCCCAAAATTCAGATCCGGTGAAAAATTAATTAAAATGTGTGTTTCGTTTTGGGGAAATAAAAAATGGCGCGACAGCGCCACCTACAAAAGTGAAAATACATTGCGCCTATGGGGAGGGGGCCAACATAAACTTTGTCGCAGAGCGACGGGATTCGGTACAGACATTCGTCCTGTGAGGACAAACAAAATATATTATTGTGGCCACGCCCCCAGACAAACCGGAAGTCCGCCATTTTGACAGGAAGTCGGGAAAATGCTGAGTCAGCGTTTTCGCTGACGTCGCATTTTAACGAACTCCTCCTAGGGCGTTTCACCAAATGAGCCCAAAATCGCTCCACTTCATCTCGAGATGTGGGGCATCAAAAGTTATCCAAATTTTTTGGCTAAGTTTTACGGTTTGTTTGCGGCGAAGCCGCAATCTTTACGAAGATTTTTGCGACTTTCCGAAAACAACAAAATGCTCCCATTTGCACAAACGAACTCCGATTAAAAATCGGAAATATACATTTTATTGACCTTTCACCCCCGGACACAACAAATGTGAAAAAGTGAGATTTGGCGCGATAGCGCCCCCTCTAGGCTGAGAAGAAAATATGCATTATGGGAAAAAAATTTGTTTCTCGGAAATTGATAAAATTCGGCACAATAATAGCTGATGGCATCCCGATCCAAAAAGCCAATGAGACCCATACCGTATTTTGTACGGTGTTGCCATGGAGACGACCAAGGCTCGCCATGTTATTCCAATGGGACTGACCCGCATATCACACATTATACACATTACAGCTCGTTAGCGCCCTCTGTAATGTTCTTGTGAACAGTGGTAAATTGAAGTACGGCCCGTAAGGGCCATCCGATGCTGCTTGTGAAATAAAAAAGATTTGGGGCGCGATAGCGCCCTCTGCAGGTTGGGGCCATCATTCACATGGAGACGCTAAAAATCTCGTTTTGATGTTTACTCACAAAGATTAATGGCTCATCAGGGCAATAAAATGTAGTGTGGCCACGTTGGCGCCCTCGGTAGGGTTATGGCACGGCAATGGAGGCACTAAGGGAGGCCTCCATTACATGGTTGCTAGGCGACCAACAGGTGGTCGGCCATTTTGGGAAAAATCGAGTAATCAGCGCCGAAGGCGCAATTTCTCGCCTTTGCTCTTTTATAATATCGACCTAGGGTGGCAGCGACATTATAACCACGTAGGGCGCGGCAGCGCCTCCCGGTTATTGCGGCGGCGTGCGATAGCGTGCGGTAACCAGCCCATGAGACCCGCCTCCCGGTTATTGCGGCGGCGTGCGGGAACCGGCGTCAACCGGCCAACGAACCCCCGCGAGGGCCTCTCGATGCCGCTTGCGGCTTTAATCATATGTTTGCTCTCGAACTATCCTCAACAGCCCTAAATGTCATATTAGTGATTATTAAATAACTTTCATTTGCAGTGTGTGCATGGATGTATTTTAATCAGTGACACAATTGTGTCTTATACAATACAATATTTGTATTTCACTAATTAGGTACCCTGAACGCTAATCACTGAGATTGAACCCAAATGCCCCGGGGTTTTATATGAGCTGTCCAGGCGTGAATTTCTGCCACACACAACAAATGCAAGAGAGACATGAAATAACATGTGTCATTAAGAAACAGTTGCTGCCACTTGCACTGTATCTCCTGACATATGTTGTTATCTCTATCTCGCTTAGCATTCATCCACACACAATGGACCAGATGCTCTTACTGTAATATTCCTTAAGAGACATATATGAGAATCCAGAGATAGGGAGTACTCATTTACATTCACTTACAAGTACATGTACTTTTGGAAGAAACTGTACTTCTTGAGTAGTTTTATTAATTTCTTTTTACTTCTACTTTTATATAGTATTATTATTTTGAAGTAACAGTACTCAAACTAGAGTAAAACAGATTGAAACTCTTTTCACTGTGGCAAAAACCTAATGTTGCCATATGAAAATTAATCATCAGCTTAATTCATTTACATTTTAACAAATGTTCTGGTGTCTTATCTTAAGAACTATTCTTTTTATGTAATTCTTTAAAAATATAAAGATTTCCGAAATTATTTCAGTAACACTAAATTAGACATTTACACTCAAAAAAGGGACAAATAAAACAGATGCATTATTATTTTTCAAAGCAGTAGTAGTAATTTTTTTTTTTTACTCTTACTTACTATTATGGTCACTACTTTTTAATTCTACTTGAGTGCTATTACTTAAAAAATAACGTTACTTTAACTTGATTAATATTTCAACCACTCTACCCACCCACCACTGAGCGAATTCAGCCACAAATATGTCACAGAAACGGATGGCCTGGCTGCATCCATTATGGGCTGAGCAGGGGGATGTGGGTATGCCAGGGACATTTGTGACATGACAAATTCTGTGAGATTGCTGGGTAAAATTGTCATATTCACAAATCAGACATTTGTTTAACTAATCAAAGATTGCTTTGTAAGAGATTCTGACCAAAGACAGAGCTGACAGACCAAAAAGACTAGCACAATAATAACTTATCCGAAACCAATTTGTACAATAACAGAAATTGAATCAACACTGCTAGGTGGTAAGGGTCTGGTGTTAAAGAAAACAAAAGACAGATCCGTACAGACCACAAATGCTCACCATTTTATTAGCACCATGGTCAGACAGTCAAGGAACCCATAAGTGAACTGATTTAACCAATGTCCGATTAATGTTTTTCATAAATACCCTAAGTTATATTTTGTTTCACTTATTTAAGTATGAGTAGGCTAATCCAGCTCAGTCTATCACTCTGTATTCAACAAATTGACTTCATAGGTACAGTGCCTCTCAAAAGTACTAATACACCGTTTTCACATTTTGTCATGTTACCATAAACATAAAGATTTTATTTTGAATTTGTTACTGAAAGTTCACACACAAGTAACAGACAGACTGTGAAGTGAAAGCAAGATGATACATGATTCTGTTATTTTTCAAAAAATAGAAAACCGAAAAGTGGGGCGTGCATAAGTATTCATACAGCATGAATTAATACTTTGGGGAACCCCTTTTGCTACAATAACAGCAGCAAGTCTTCTGGGGTATGACTCACATTTGCACATCTAGAGACTGACATTTTAGCCCATTCCTCTTTTCGATTTTTGTCTCATCTGACCAAAGCACCTTCTTCCACATGGTAGCTGTGTCCTCTATATAACTTCTAGCAAACTTCAAACAGGATTTCTTATGGCCTCCTTTCAATAATGTCTTTCTTCTTGCCACTCGTCCATGAAGGCCAGATTTGTGTAGAGTACGACTTATAGTTGTCCCATGTACAGATTCCCCCAGCTCAGCTGCAGTACGTCGCAGCTCCTCCAGAGTTATCTTGGGGCACTTGGTTGCATTTCTGACCAGTGCTCTCCTCGTTCGGTCTGTTAGTTTAGGTGGACGGCCGTGTCTTGGTAAGTTCGCAGTGGTGCTATACTCTTTCCATTTCCGAATGATGGATTGAACAGTGCTCCGTGAGATGTTCAAATCTTGGGAAATCTTTGTATAACTTAACGCTGCTTTAAACTTCTCCACAACTTTGTCCCTGACCTCTCTGGTGAGCTCCTTGGCCTTCATGATGTTGTTTAGTGACCAATACACTCCGACCATAGCTCCGAGGCCCTCACAGAACAGCTGTAAATGTACTGAGAGTAGATTACGCACAGGTGGCCTCTATTTAATGGTTAGGGCAAGGTGTGAACTTTCTGCAGTCATTAGGAATGTTATAGAGGCAATTTAATGCACTCAGAAAAATGCTGTATCTCTGGTACGCCCCACATTTCACTTTCTATTTTTTGAAAATAACAGAATCATGTATCATTTTGCTTTCACTTCACAGTTGTCTGTTACTTGTGTGTGAACTTTCAGTAAAAACTTCAAAATATGTTTATGGTTGTAAACATTACAAAATGTGCAAAAGTTCAAGGTATATTAGTATTTTCGAGAGGCACTGTAGGTCAAAGATCACCAGTCTGATCATGTTGTCCCTCAAAACAGCTACAAAATATTTCTTGCTGGGTTTTTTTTATTCTTGATTGATTGATTTAACATTATATTAAAACAAAAACAAAAGATAAACAAAAACAAACAAACAAAGGGATAAATCACCCACGACCCCATCTCTCTCTTCACAAAATAAGAATAAACAAGACAACAAAAACAACAGAAACAAAAAATAGAGTATGTGTATAAAGTCAGTCAAACAATTAGTGAGATCCACTTAGAAAAAATTGTGTCTATGTCCATTCAAAGTCACCCTGTCTCCCTTTGATAGCATGAAGGATCTTCCCAAGTGTACAGTAAGACACCGTTCGTTTGTCTATTGTCTAAGAACACATTTCTTGGCTGCAGTTTCAGCAATTCAAAGTATTTCTTGTCGGTGGACTTTTAGTTGTTCTTAACCACTTGTCAGAGCTACCAGTCAGAGGAGTCCAGCTGTTTTGCTTGCTTAGAAATAGAAATAGAAAGAAGAAGAAGAAAAGAGAAGAGCTTTATTTATATAGCGATACATTTTATTTTAATAGGAACTGAATGACTCCTACCTGTTAAAATAACAGAGCAAAGCTTAAATAGAGCATATGATAGGGCCAGGATATTTAAATTAAACTTTAGAATATATTATAGACTGCAAAGTATAGGTACTGTACAGTAAAATACAAGATGTCATAAGTTATACAGTGCTATGCAATTTATATATATATTCAACAAGACAATGCACACTGAACATCCTAATCCTAATGCCTGGCAAACCTCAGCGTCTAATGTATTAAGGGAGGGTGGCTTAAAAATCCCATGCAGTGCAATAGGCTAAGGTTTAACTGTAATTACAGTATGGCTAAAATATCCCACTTTAGAAAGCTTGGTCTTATTGTTACTGACTTGGTAAATTGGAGCTCTTGCTGTGTTGCCCACAGAGCAGGTTCAGCTCTGACCATCTCCTGATGACCATGTAGCCAATAGTATCACAGCCCCATCTAGTGGCTGGTAGGTAACGGGGTAAAGTTGATGTCCAAAAGGACATTTGACAAGAAAGCGTACTTTCAACAAAAAACAACCTGGAAAACTCCTGAAATGGCACTAAACAAATTGATTCTCTGTGCTGTTTGCCAAGGTGACCCAGAGAACATCATCATGGAAATTTCTCTCAGCTAAATAAATATTTGAATGATTTTAAAGGAGTTGACACTGAAGAAATCATATAGCTTCAGGCAAGGACAATCTTCCTCTTGATCGGGCACAGATACAGTACATTGTTCCATCATCTTTACCTTCTTACACTGAAGCCTTCTTCCCCTGTGGTAACTATCCGCCTCGCTTCACTTTAATTGTTATAGAATTCAGGAGCAGAGGTTTAGAAATGTTTGAAGGGCGAGAGGACAGATTTATACACTCAATGCTAGGTTGTGCATACATAAGATTATTTGCCAAAGCCATCTCCCAAAAAGAGACCCATAAAACCCCTACAAGTTGAACTTGATAACTATAAGCCAACACACATGTTAACACAAAAAACATATTTTGACTAAAAAAGAGGTTGACCTATCTGAAGATATATGCTATTCAGAGCAACCGAAAAAAAAAAAGTGCGCTTTGGTGCTTCTTTCACATTGTTAAGATGTGTTACTAATACAACACATATTACTTTTAAGTTAGCAAATACAGTAAGAGCTACAATTCATTAATGCGTCCAGTAACAGAGATGAATAACCAAAGTCCGATGGTTAAAATTTAAGCAGTCTAGCCCTTTTTTTTTTTTTTTTTTTTTTGCAGCGCCATGATCCTGAATAACCCTGCTCTTCACTGTTCATTATTGATGGTCTCATTAAAATATGCACAAGAACAAAACAAGCAACACTCTTGACTTTTTCACCTAATTTAAATGCACCCCAAACACATGAAGATCACTTTGGTGCCATTTTGGGCAAAATATTGAATAAATATGGAATAAATGTGAATTCTGCATTCCTATTAATTTGGGCCCATTTACTCTTATCTTAAGTAAGTTTGCTTTGAGTGTGTGCATGGTGTGTGCGGGTAGCGGTGTGGGTGCAGTGCAGTGTGATCTAACTGCAGCTGACAGGCAGGTTCGAGGCCTCTCTCTAGGGTCCTCGGTGTGTGTTTGTATATGTGAGCGTCTCCAGCTCAAGTGATGTGTGCTAATTGGCGGCTCAGCAGGAAAGAAGGAGCTGGTCTTCACAAGTGCTCGTGTACAATCATACTCACACACACAGTCTGTCCCTGCCCTTGTTGCTGTGGCTATATACTCACACATGTCTACGCTCTTTTAGCCTTTCTACATTTATCATGAGTCCGGTCTGCAGTCTTTTCACTTATTCATTCATGCTCCACTCTCCCCCACCAGCGAGCCTCTCGACAGTGCTAACCTGAAACGACAGCTGTGCGCCACTGTCTCGCTGGACATTAGGAAAAGAGGCACATCTTTCTGTAAAAAGTTACGCAGAGGACGAGACAGAGAGGGGATCAATGATGAGCAAGGACAGCGGATGTGTTATGCGTGGGATCGATGGCGGGTTCAGCGGCGTGTGAATGTGTTATTTACCTGGACAGGCTGGGGACAAAAGAGATGAGATGCCCACCTTCCAAAGGACACAAGACACATTCACAAAGGGGCAGGGGATGTTGTTCACCAACCAGTATGTCTTCTGATAAGTTCAATAGCCAATAGACAATAGCCTGTAAAAAGAACAAACAGGAAAAATGTGAAGGTGTAAAAATAGCAGAGAGATGGAAATCAAAGAATTATGACCCATTATGCTTTAATGGAGGTCTTTTTCAAGTGCTTCTCTTTTTGCAGACGTTAACCTTTTTTGATGAATGATTACCAGTGAATAACAAAAACAGAGATGCACTGCAAGATTTAAATTTTGTCTGCATAAATAGTTTTCTTTTTTTAATAAATCAAATAGCCTAGTGTAATGCCTTTACCTTGTAACCCACCCCGCCCCACTTAACCATGCATTTTCTCCAGTTCAGCTTTACCCAAATCTAAAAGCCTCATTTGAGACCTACAAAACTCATCTTAATCCTCACATTGTTGCTGTGTTTTCGTCACTTTTTTTACTTTCTTTTTGATTGCTTTTTTTTGTTGCATTTTCATCGCTCTTTTGTTGCTATTTTGTCACTTTTTTTTCCAGAAGCTTTCAGATTTGAGTAAGGTCAAACTGGAGAAAATGTGCTCGGTTTGGATGGTGGTTAAGAGGTCAATGCCTTGGTGATAGACAATGCTTTCTCGGACCTCACAGGTGTTCAACGGGATAACTCCAGTGTATGTAAAACATAAGGCATTCATAGCTTCAGTGAGATCCGTTGATAGAGCATTACATTCTCATTCCTAGGTGTACCACACCCCATGCCTGTGGATGAGAGAGGGCAGTTGTTTGGAGGGTTGTATGTCACTCACTTTACAGCATGTCTGACAGGCAGCATATGATCCTGAGACAGCGTGACAGCCGCCTTCACACCCCACTCACAAACACACGTACACACTGACACTACACACATGGGAGTGATGAGTGACAGGTCCCACCCAGCGACAGATCTGCTGCACCCACCTGAAGCCAAAGGGCGCACGGACGCTGAGGTGGGGAGGTGAAATGGCCCACAGGCGAGAGAAGAGGGAAGCACTAAAGGGCTGAAGATTTATAAATGTCAGGTCACTCAGCAAACATAATTGTGATATATTTTGTTACTTCAAATACAGTCTGAAACACAAAATTGTCCAAATATTGGCTTTCAATGGGTCATCCATCCATCCATCCATTTTCTTCCACTTGTCCGTTGCCGGGTCGTGGGGGCAGCTGTTGGAGCTGCCCAAATCACATTGCACCAGCCCCTATGGCTCCTCCTGCAGGTGGTGGGTCCACAGAAGGACGGCCTCATGGTTCTAACCGGGCCTGTTGGTCTCTCATAAGGCGCTTCTGATGGGTTATGCTCTTGATAATTGCATGAAAAAAAACAACTCCTATGGTAATATATTACAATAGTCATCTATAGTACACCTTACGACTATTAAAATATAGACATGCAAAGTAGCAAGGAGAAAGTCTACAGTAACACATTGTTGGGACTTACAGTGTAACCTATCTCCGTGACAGGGGAGAAAACCGCGCTGATAATTCAGATAAAAAGGTTTTTTCAGACTTTACACATCAACTACCGCCTAAATCAGAAAAACACAACATTTCAATTCATAACTAAAGTATCAGTTTGCTAATCTCTAATTAAGATGAATAAATTCTAAAATTACATATACCCAGAACAAGCCCAAGTACCAGCAGTGGAACACATACCGCAGTTTTAGAACCAATATATGTAGAATATAGAGATATATTGAAAGCCTTTACTTCTTTGTAAATGGGAATGTTTCAAACATTCAGCTATTAGTGACTTAAGGTGTATTTTTTCGACAATTGTTCTAATACTAGTAATTGTTAAAAAGGTTCTACAATTTATACTATGCTTAAAAATATAATATAAATTATCTTAATTGTTGTGCAAAGACAGCCCATAGTCTCCCAGTTACAAGACTTTTTTTATGTTTGTGTAGACTTACTCTATAGACGTAATAAAGAGACTATATCCAGGACAAAACAATGGAATTTTGTGTGCGCCAGACTGTGGCAGATATCAGATAGGAGTTCTTTTCCCCATTAGATTGCTCTGTATTATTACGCTGGCCCCCTCCATTTGCCTGTGTGCCAACTGCATGTCACGGTTGAGAGGGTCCCAGTGTCCTGTCCGATGATGACAGGCGTGTTGTTGACATGAGCGCTGGCTTGTTCATCTACATGCTTGTTTGTTTGCGTTTCTGCAGTCCATGACCATACACTCAGTCCTCTGGAGGTGCCACACTGACAATTTGTGGAATATAAAAGTTGATTGAATCTGATGTAAGTGCTGGGTGATGGCGCTGAGAAAGTGGAGTCAACAACAGGCTCATAGAAGGTGCAAATCAAGACCGTAGAGTGGAAAGAACTAATCGGGGCACATTGTAGCATGAGGCTCTGACAGGAAAAGAAAGCATGGGAGAGTTTTGCATGTTATTACAAAGGATGTCTGACTTTATATCCACATCATTCTGAAAAACCTGCACTAGACATACCTAAACAGACCACGTGCTGTGCTCAGAGCAGTCTCGCCATAGGCGTCTTCCCAAAGCAGAGGTGAAGTGTCCTGATCCACTAATATCAAGATCGCAGCGAGAGTCTGAGCACTGTCAAACACACTAACACACAACCTTTTCCACGTAACAGTAACGATTCATGAGTGTGTTATAATGTACAAAGCAAAAATGCCAAGTCTCTCTTTTACTTGGGTCATCTTAAGTTTCCCTCAGGTATCTTTGTACCAGTGCTTTGGATTTGAATGTGCCTTTTTAGAGCTAAAAAGTAATATGACCAAAAAAGTTGTTGTGAAGTCATTGAGCCAATTGTTTGATTTGGTGTTTGAAATTATATCTAACATAAATTAGATATATGTAAGTTTCAGCGATGCTCAGTCTGCCAAAATGAATAACCATTTACAACAAAGAAAAAGAGAGAGTATTTCTTGTATACTGCATTGCTGTTTTCTTTTATTTAGGCAAGGCAAGGCAAGGCAAGTTTATTTGTAGAGCACAATTCATACACAAGGCAATTCAAAGTGCTTTCACAGTTGCATAAAATTACAAGAAAATCTAGGTAAATCTTTCCAGCTAATGTTCAAATCTAGCCATATAAATCTGTATATTGTTGTATTATACTATTAAAGGCACACTGCGTAACATTTTGTATTACACTGTTGCAAGTACTGTATAATATACAATACAAAACATGTTACTAATGATCAACTCAATACAGAAAATGCTGTTTTTGCAGTGTGTAATCAAATAATGGAAATGGATGAGGAGTTAACCAATTTAATCTTATTTTTAGCTGCCTACAGTCAATAACATCTCCATGACCTGGAGAAGTCCCCGCTCCCAGTACGATACAGTAGGTGTTAGCAGAGGTGAGCCACTCACAGTAACATATTTGTTTGTTCATTTTTTTAGATTAAAATATCTGTAATCAAATAAATGCTTTATAAAATGTTTTATCTTATTCTATTTATTGGATGAAATGTAATGCAGTGTAGCTTAAACTTTGAATATAACAGCCAGGCTTATTTTCAACCTATGAATATCTCTAGAACAAGAACACTTTACAGCTCTTGAGTTTAACATGAACACAAGAGGCATGACTCTGAACAGACATCAAATTAGTGAGATAGCATGCAGAGAAGGCTTTTAGGTGTTGGTGCGTGAAAGGGTTTCCCTACAAATACAGATATAATGATGTGTATATATCTACACTACAACAACAGTACCTTCCTCATGTGTCTGCAGCCAACTTATACATCAGCCTGGTGTGACTCAGACCTCAAACATGAGGCAAAGGTAGACGGGGAAAACAGAGATGTGATAGACAATGGCTGATGCGGAAGACTTATTATTATGAATGTAGGGTGACACAGTGGCCTCCCAACATAGCCCAATGTGGATTAGAAATTGGACTGACGTGTTTGTGTTATTTATTTTTGTATCTAACCAAAGACTGTAATTAGGCGTGGTAAAAGTTGCATAATATTGTTTTGACATTTTGCTTTAGGAAAATGAATTATTTCAACTGGACGTGATTTGTTTTGATTCGATGTTGTATCGATTAAAACGTTTCAACAGTCATCCAACTGTCATCATCAGCTTGGTCTGTCTGAGCACTGGTCTTATATACACAGCAGTAGGTGATGACCCATTAGGCTGTGACTTTTTCTCTTTGTCCAAACTAGTCTAGAATGTTTTACTGAAAATATTTAAATAGTAAATAGTAACTTACAATTGTGTCGAAAGCTATTTTAGACATGAAAACAATCCTGCAGAAACAGGGTGAGGTCTGCAAACTCCACATATAGAGCTTTTAGTTGAGAAATAATGTAGAGATTGACAATACACCAAATAAAAAAAGTGACTCTCTCCATAGCATTTTTTGCCTGTCAGCTGTGGTCCCATAAGGCAAACACATAAGATACACGCACATTCACACAGACTCACAAAACATATCACAGCACATGTCCCTGGCATTTCGGTGATTTAAAGCATCAACTCTGGTCAAAGCACCATCTTCACATATATGACACCTCAGTTCAACAAGGTCCCTGCAAACATACTGGTGATGAAGGCATGCCTCTGCCCCGTCTCCGCTGCCATCACATTCTCACTTCCTGATGCAGACAGACAGACAGTGGTCCTTTGGGACACAGAAACACTTCTCTCCTTTGCTCCTACCTCCCTGCCTTCCAAGACGCCCCCTCTTTTCTTGATCCAGTGCTCTCTGGGGTTGGAGAAGGTAGGCAGGGGCATCGGACCGGGTGATACTGTGATACTGCAGTCTCAGGTGTGTTGCTGTGGGAGATATGGAACAGAGAGAAAGATAGTTAAGCCAAGAAATTGAGTTTTTATATAGTCTATTTCACACAGTTTTTCAAATTGCAGACTATAATTAAATTTGAAAAGACTGCAGTGCTTAAGGATTATACTTTTGACGTCATTTACTTAAAGATGATCAAATTCATTGAACAAATAGAAACCATATACATTCTTAGAAGAATTCTCCTACTATAACAAAAAAAATGTGTTTGAGCTGACTTCCTTACTGAGTATTCCGCTATTACTTACAGTTTTAAAAGTTTCGGTGTCCATTTCACTACAAAGTGAAACTAAATTACGTTTCTCTCAAATCCTTGGTGCCAACACTTTGTGTCATTATAATGTCATAGTAACGTCATCATGAAGTGCATCTTGGATTATTTTTTGCTGTTTTACAAATTAATCCCGATAGACTCTTATTGGTTTAACTCTTAAATTCATTTACCTAAGAGAGGTAACAGTAAAGTTTACGGTGACACACCTCCCAGAGGTACAAGGACAATTGACGTTCTCCACCTTTGGCATATTTTCTCTTTCCCGCATTGCAAAGTTTTAATTTAGAAAAACACGACTTGACTAGAAAGACTTACGGTTTACAAACAACACCCATTAAAAAAATATTCTAGCGCAAATCCATCAAGATATAAAGTAAAACGCACAACAAAACATTTACAGTGCACCAGTTAATAAAATAATAAAGATAGTACGTTGTGGGCTGGTACCTTTCAGTATTTTTCAGTATAGGTTTAATGGTACTTGGCTTTACCAGTACCAGAACAATATTTGTCATTTGTCATTATTTATCATTTGTAACCATAAATCAGGGAAATTAAGTCAATAAAAATACTTACCAAACAATTTTTTTTTTTATTATTATTATTATCTATTAATCTGGGAGGGACAACCAGATAACTTGTTTGTGCTTGGTAGCCTAGCACCAAAGGAAGATTACTGGTACCCGTATTCCCTACCAAATGTTTTTGGCAGGCTACCACTAACTTTATTACAATATCTTTTAATGATATGGTAAAAGCCCAACAGTCAAAGACACAATACATAAGAGCCGTATAACCCTTTTCTCTTCTTGTATCTGTGCTGTCACTTTAGGCCATGGAGAGGCGACTGCTCCAATCCATCTACCTGTATTTTAGCACATCATATGCTGCACTGCACTTAACACACATTGTCACATTCAAAGTGTCCACAAGAGGAAGCTGACCCAGCAAAGCATGACAATTGATGAATGAACAGGAAGTGGATACAGGGTCAATGGAAGGATGTGCAAAATATTGGGTAAATAATACATAAAACTCCAGATTAATAATTAAGTTCCATTGATGCATTCCTGTTGGGAGAGCTGACCATACAGGTCTTCTTGGGTCATTCATGAAAAATGGTAAGGATAGAGTTGGTACATTTATAGCTGTTCAGCATGTATGATTGATGATTTTAGACACTTTATTATAATAGCCATGGTTGTATCTTTGGTAATTGAGAGACCACAGACTTAGTTTTGTTACACTGACTCAAACTTCCAAACCAATAAATAAAATGGAAAAGTTGCAAAGCCTGTCTACATCTGGAACATAAATATATATATATATATATATATATAAATATTGACAGACACAGAGCATATAAGGCAAACCCTGAAATAGAAGAAAATACTGCTGGCTTGTGTATCAAGCCAGCAGTGGATATCATTGCCTGTTGGCCTTTTCTGAATGCAAAGTCTACTTAACTAAAGATGACTTCTGAACAGCAGGAGAGTGTATCTTTTTGCACGCACACATTTAAATTGTGGATTTGTATACGTCATCTTGAGTAAGGTTGAAAAAATTAATTTTGTGTAATGTTAAAACGTTATATGAAAGCAGAAAGCAATCACAAAAACACACCAACAGTCTACAATAGACATTGGGTGAAAATATGTTTTTGTATTAGACACCACAAATACAGTATGCCACACATGCCACCATGCACATAAGAGCAGATTAACTAGAATGTTGGTATGGCAGTGAGGGGTAGGACCAAAGCAGCATACGCATGTCAGCCCCAGACCTTTCCTTTATTTTATGCTTTCCCTATAGGCTGACAGCAGGCACGGGCGTCTGGTAGGGGGTAGACAGCCACCTGACATCTCCCACCTGCATGACCTTTACCATGCTTGACCCCCTGCAGGAGACAATCTCCTCACAGCAAACAGCCCCATGGGAAATGTCCATGCAATGCACTCTCTGAGTGGACAAGTGGGAAGGCACGGATCAAACTAATACAATATGGATTATTAAGAATTGCAAATAGGTAAAAAGATAATGGTATTAGCCTAATTAAAAAACATGTCGTGTCAAAAAGCAAACAAACCCGTCGTGTTATCTTTTATATATGACGTTTCATATTCCTCAAACCAAACTAACCCTTTTCCTACAAGCCTGTCGGCTCCTTTAAAAGCAGGCTGTATATTGTGACGTCATCATAAGCGGACGCAACATTCAACCAACGTTGTGTGTTTTGCTTTCCTACAAAAAGTAAGAAAAACGCTTATTATACTTAAAGTGTTGGATAAAACTATTTAGAACTGTTTGTTATTTCGGGAAATCCTTAACAACTGTGTTAACTAGCACGGCGTAGTTAGCATTTGCTAAATTATGTATATTTCCCATTATAATTATATTATACATTTAGTCAAATGTAATTTGTTATGTTTATTGTATTCTTTAGGAACCTGCCCGGTGTGTGATCGCTGCGGTAATGAATCCAATGACTAAACGAAGACTGCCTTCGTCTTTGAGGAGTCTGCTGACAGACATATACCCGAAAGAGGAATGGACGGACTTGGATCCCGATCTGGAGTCGAGAGACGAAATTATATTTCCATCCATAAAAGCTACTGCGGCATCAGACGAGCCTCTCACTCCGGCCAGTCAGGATAACAGCGAAGGGAGATCTGTGTGCATGTTCTGCACCAGCAAACCGTCCCTATACACCTGTCCTCGGTGTAATGTGCCTTATTGCAGCCTGAACTGTTACAAGAGTCCCGAGCACTCCATTTGTTCAGAAGACTTTTACAAAGAGTCTGTTCTTCAGGAGATAAAGGGGATGGGCAAAACTGAAGCTGAAGGCAAAAGGAAAATGCAAGAAATCCTTATAGGCCTCAGAAAGAAGGCAGAAAATACAGAAGGTGGAATGAAGAGTTTGTTGACAGAAGAAGGTTTTTTGTCAGAGCAAGAGCCGAAAGACACAATGACTAATGTGAAGGCCATTGAACTTTTGTCGAGGCTTGCAGAATTACAGGAGGCCAGTGAAGAAAATGCAGAGGAGATTGAGACCATTTTGAAAAACCTTCAGAAAATAGAAGCAGGGGACAGTGTAGATGGGCTGGAGGATGAAGATGTCAAGGATGAAGATGAGCAAGATCTAGCTGAGCGGCTGCAAGGACTGGATATAGAAGCACTCTCGGAGGAACAACTGTGGAGCCTCTTGGACAAAAAAGAGAAGGAGAAATTTGTAGGTTTAATTAAACATGGTTTTCTTGGTGGGCTTGTTTCTCTCTGGAAGCCGTGGTGGGAGGAACATGAGGAGAGTGGACAGTTACTTATCGAAGTGCTCCAAGAGTCGATGAGTATAGAGAAAAAAGATGGTGCCAATAAGGTTGAACAGTTACCAGTAGAGACGCAAGGAAATAAATCTAGTACTATAGTTAAAGGGCTTAAAGAGAAAAGAAAGGACATCCAGGGTTCAGCCCAAACTGGTGTGCCTTCAGTTTCAGAAAAAATCCCAAAGTTGAGTTCTCTATGTTCGAATCCATCTCCTTTGGTTGGCTTCTCACTGATTAATGTACTTTTTGGTTATGCATTCTCTCTGTGTT
Source organism: Proterorhinus semilunaris (assembly GCA_021464625.1). Classification (NCBI taxonomy): domain Eukaryota; kingdom Metazoa; phylum Chordata; class Actinopteri; order Gobiiformes; family Gobiidae; genus Proterorhinus; species Proterorhinus semilunaris. The sequence continues at coordinate 20,760,127 of CM038357.1, forward strand.
TCTTTAATGGAGACACTGACTCTCTCATGTATGAATTGTGTGACATGATCTTGGCTATGTCTGAGGTGCTGAATTCTAACAAAGTGTTCAACTCTGTCCAGGAGGCATTAGATTCTGGGGAAAAATGTATTTTAAGTGAAGGCTACTTTGATAAGGACGATGCCAATGCCCCGGCCAGAGCAGTAAAAGCTGTAGCTCACATATTGACTGGAAGAAACAGTACAGATGCAATCGGATACTGTCTGTCAGCTCTGAGTCAACTGCGGTCATTGCTGTCGCAGGCCAGAGCATCATTATCTAAAGGAGGGGAGGAGGGAAATAAAAGACAGAAGTACTTCATGGCCAGTAAAAAGTGTGAATTTCTCCAAGCCTGGGTGATGGAAAATGGGCATAATATACATGTTATTACTATTGAGTTATGGAATGAACACAGAAAAAAAGAAAGTGAGAAAGTTTCAATGACCAAGACAAAGTCCGCTGTTGAGCAGAAATGGAAGAAAGGGGGACGAAGAGGGAATTGTAAATTGGTTCAAGAGCTATAGAAGACTTTTAATTGAAAATATTTCTTTTTGTGATTTTTAATAAACTAATTTAAAACACCATGGAATTATATTTGCTTGTATTATGAATAAACAAAAGAATTGCTGTAAATAAAACAGATTCAAAAAACCTTTTGTATTTTTTATTAACGTTTATACATGTAGTTACAACAAGGAGGAAATAGTGCCAGGGGATACATTACATTTGTAGTGGAAGATGAGTCATAAAAAAACAACACTTTTTAGTATATACATTGTTTTACCTGCTTTTTTATTTTGTATTGAATTAATAGTAGAAATATATAGGTTCATGTCTGCAAGAAAAGTATAGAAGTTTGTTTTTTTGGCAGCCCATTTCATTTTATGTAGGTGATATTTTCCTATTAAAATATAAAGCTGAATAACAAATTTCACATCTCTATCAATTTTTCAATCAAAATAGATACATACATCTTTGGCGTTTAAAATAATGAATTGTCCAATTTTCCGGGAGAGATAGTTTTGAACATCAATCCAAAATATTTTACAGTACATGCATTAAAAAAACAAGTGAATAATTGTTTCCTTGTGTAGTCCACAGAAAACCCATGAAAAGTCAATATTCAGTTTAAAACGTTCCAGAACATGTTTTGCGGGGTATATTCTGTGAAGAATCTTGAAAGACACTTCCTTCATCTTGTTGGTTAGGCAGTATGTGTTTGTGACATTCCATGCTTTCTTCCAATTGACACTGCCATATAGAGACACCCAGATATACTCAACAAAAATATAAATGCAACACCTTTGTTTCTGCTCCATTTTTCATGAGATGGACCCAAAGATCTAAAATTCATTCCAAATACACAAAATTACAATTTTTCTCAAACATTGTTCACAAATCAGTCCAAATGTATGATAGTGAGCACTTCTGCTTTGCTGAGATAATCCATCCCACCTCACAGGTGTGCCACATCAAGATGCTGATCCAACAACATGACTAGCGCACAGGTGTACCTTATACTGCCCACAACAAAAGGCCACCCTGAAATGTGCAGTTTTTGCTTTATTGAGGGTCTGGGGACTCGGAACCAGTCAGTATCTGGTGTGACCACCATTTGCCTCATGCAGTGCAACACATCTTCTTCGCATAGAGTTTATCAGATTGTCAATTGTGGCCTGTGGAATGTTGGTCCACTCCTCTTCAATGGCTGTGCGAAAATGCTGGATATTAGTGGGAACTGGTACACACCAGACACTGACTGGTTCCGAGTCCCCAGACCCCCAATAAAGCAAAAAACTGCACATTTCAGGGTGGCCTTTTATTGTGGGCAGTATAAGGTACACCTGTGCACTAATCATGATGTCAGATCAGCATCTTGATGTGGCACACCTGTGAGGTGGGATGGATTATCTCAGCAAAGCAGAAGTGCTCACTATCACACATTTAGACTGATTTATGAACAATGTTTGAGAGAAATGGTAATATTGTGTATCTGGAATGAATTTTAGATCTTTGGGTCCATCTCATGAAAAATGGGAGCAGAAACAAAGGTGTTGCGTTTATATTTTTGTTGAGTGTATGTTGGAGGAGTAGTGTTTCCAACAATAATATTCCGTATGTCCTTGTTGCTGCATCTTTTGTTGAGAATGTCTATGTCCCCCAGAAAAATACCATCTCTCCATTGTCCTTTGTTGGTATTACAAGTAGTGTCTTTGGAGCAGTCTTTGAGAAGCAGTAGAGCACCTTGCGGGATGGCATCAAACACCACAGCATATTCCTTAGGCGTGACAGGCAGTTCGTATTTTTGGAGAAATTCATCATAAGATAGTAATATACCATTCTCATTGGTTAGTTGCTTTACAAGAAATATGTTACAATCAAACCACCTTTAAATGAAAAGAGATTTTTGTTTAAACTGAATATCTTGATTATTCCAGATAATATCTGTGGGGTGCAAAATTATGTTTAAATGCTAAAGTCCATGCCAAGAATGCTTGTCTGTGAAAGTTTGCCAGTTTAGGTAGTTTATCAACAGAATAGTTGCATTTGAGAAGAAATTCAATTCCTCCCACATTCTTGAAAATAAAATCAGGGAAAATGTTCCATATACTTGTTTTTTTTGTTTTTTATTAATTTAATAAAGTTGAAGCTTTTGTCTATGAAATCATAATCCAACACTTCTAAACCACCTTAGATTCAGAAAACTTTATTCATCCGTTTGCGTTTGCGTTGACACATGATCACGTGGTGCGGAAGCTTGTCCATGCTGTGACAAAAAGAAACATGGCTGCGCTGTTGAGATCAGCCCGGTTACTTAAACACAAGCCACCTTGCTTGCTTCAGATTACAGGGGCCAACAAAACCGGAGTGCTGTTGGGTCGACTGTACAGTGGGACTACTGGAGGTAGAAAGCTTGGAGTTTGTACGCGACCACTCTTCTCAGCGGCGGAAAATGCTACCAGGTATCTGGCTGTAAATTAGCTGAGAGGCTATCCACGCGTGATGCTGTAGTAATGTCATTGAGGGTCAATGACAGATATTGACACAGTGTAATTCTTTCAAATAACTTGCTCTTCCAAATCACATGTGCATTTTAGCTTTGTGTTTTATTTGTGTGTTATTATTTATGGGTTAATACTGCGTTTGTTTTAGCACGTATGCAAGCAGGCCTGTTTGAAATCCCAATGAGTCATTCAAAGTTCTCCCAAAATTATTCTCAAGTGTAAATCAAAATAGGGGTAAGTGATCATGAGGATGATTAATGGTCATGTGCTCATGTAATCTAGAAGTCTTCTTGCCTTGGTCTTGTCACTGTACCAATATCCACTTTAAATGCATTGCCCTTATGGATCTGGTAGTAGTCTGCAGCAGCCTACTTATTTATCAAACATGTGAACAGAGACATTGAAAGCCATTCCAAACTCCTAGAAAATACACAAAATTGACTTGATTACACAATTACCAAAGCTTTATATTTGAATAGAATACAAAATAAAATAAACTTTATTGATGATTGCAGAAATGACTTGGGCTTGCTCAAAGATAAACAAACAAGGACATTTGCCCTGCAAATATAATGAAACACATTCATTGAAAGTCCATTTTATAATCAGTTAATTGCAGAAACAACAGCAGCAGATTCACCTCATCCACAGAAAAGGAATGGAACAGACTCGGCAACATTAGGGGTTAACACTTTTTCAGCTCCCTGATGGCAAAAAAATTCCTGTACACATTTTTTTCTTGGCACAAGGGAGTCTGTATCTCTGCCTTGATGAAAGAAAATCAAAATGATGGGACAGTGGATGGCTATCGTCGTCTATAGCTCATAACTGAGACGATACACAGGCCAACAACAAATAAGTTTGTTGTTGGCCTGTGATTTTACTGCCCTGTTTTACTACTCTGCCAAGTTTAGCTTTGTTTTAGTTCAGTTTAGTATCATTATAATTATTCTGGGCCACTGTTAAGCCAGATATCTGGAAATAGGCATACAACCTGACCTGAACCAGCATTCTTTTATGTTAGCTTATTGTTATTTACGTAATATCTCTTCTCTTTCAGCCGTTTGTTACCTTATACATCTGGGTTTGTGCGTAACTACGCATTGGCCACAGAGAGAAGGGATGAATCAAGTGCAGCTGTGCGATCAAAGCAGGCAAAGCAGTTTGAGTGGGCTATGGGCAAGTTTGACAGCTCTGTGAGAAGAACAGGTCGCATCACTAAAACTCTGCTTCTCAGAATTTTCCATGACATCTGCAGAACAGGTAATTATTAAGTGAAGGTGAACAAATGTGACATACAGTAAATTGCAATCTTTACCTGACTAGTGTGTTGATTATTGACTAATGAATTTCCTCACATTTTCAGGTTATCCCAGTGGTAATCAAGCATTGTTGTTACTTCGGAGCTGCGGAGCACTGTTACCAGAGGTTCCTCCTGCAGACCGGTCTGAGCTGGCCCACCACATCTGGAAGAAGTTGCAGGAGCTGGGTAAATGCTTATTGTAACATTGAGCTTACTGTAGTGTAACCCTGTCATAATTTGTTTTTTACTGTATTAAAAATGTATGAAGACACGTGTTGTAAAATGATTTCTTTTGTCTATTTCACAGGATCACAGTATGATGTTAGTCATTACAATGCCCTGCTGAAGGTTTACTTGCAGAATGAATTTAAGTTTTCTCCTATGGACTTTCTGGCAAAAATGGAAGCAGCAAACATCCTCCCCAATAGGGTCAGTTGCCGTTATTTCACTTGCAAAAGATCTGTAAATAATACATGTATTTATACTATATTATGTACAGGTTACATACCAGAGACTTATTGCTGCCTATTGTCAAAACGGTGACATTGACGGAGCAAGGTAAGCCTCTTTTGTGTTGATGCTTAGAATCTGCAACATATTTGCTGTATTTTTAAGCTGTGCAATTTGCTATTTGTGTACCTGTTTGAATTATTTTTAGTAATTTAATTTTACCAAATGTTTTTGCGCAGCGCAATATTAGGATTTATGAAGAGCAAAGACTTGCCCATCACAGAAGCGGTCTTCCACTCACTAATCACTGGCCATGCCCGTGCAGGGTGAGGATTTTTTTCTTTCTTTCCACAGAAAAATGAAAGTATTCTAAAGTGTTGCATCTAAATAAATGTTTTATTGTGCAGGGACATTGAGAGTGCCAAAAACATCCCAACAGTTATGCGAAATGCTGGAATTGAGCCTGGCCCTGATACCTATGTCTCACTACTCGAGGCTTATGCACAAAACGGCGACATGGAGAATGTGAAAGCGGTTTGTGAAGCTGTTTATCTTCCAACTCGTATGCATTTGACTCTGGTTGATTTTACACATGTTGCCGTGCTTTATTTGAACAAAAGGAGCCTTACTGCTGCTACCTAGGTCCCAGAGATATAACTCTTAACTGCACACATGGAGACCTTACTTAAAGAGGATTGATCTAGCTTGCATCAATAGTATATTTACAGAACCCCTTGATTACAAATATGCATTCTGAGACCTCCTGTTCTGAGTGCATAGCCGTTACCTTTTGCTGTCAAACATCACGAATTATGAACGATTCAAATCTTTTCAGCTTTTATTAACCCATTGACCACATTTGCCCTCCCCTTCACTTCTGTTAGTTTACATAGGACTGCAGATTTCTTGCCTGGCCTGCCAGACACTTCTCCTTTCTGTTCAAAAGAAGAACCGTCTCGCAGCCAATCATTTCACGATTTTACCCACATCGGTCCAATCACGCACCAAGAGACGGAAGCCGTCACCTGTCGCCACCACGCACTCTTCCAAAACATTAAAGATGGCGGCCGATACACTGTTTTCTTCTGCTCTTTCATCTGTTTTAAATCATTTGGAAACTATAAAATATTATACTTGTATTAATTCTGTGTATTTCAGATCCTGGAGACAGCAGAGAGTGCAGACTGTAGTTTGATGGACAGAGACATTATGCAAGTTATCTTCACTTTAGCAAAGGCTGGACACCATCAATATGTCCCAGAAATGGTAGAGCGTATGAGACATGAGAGGGGCTACATTCCAGGTTAAATTTCCTGCACCTCCATTCTATGTTGTCATTAAAGCGTTTTGTCCCATTGTGGTTAACTTCCTTTTGATTGTAGATGGCATGAATATGTGCTTGAGCCTTATCACACATGGACATGTAGACACTGCCTTTCACATACTGAAGAGTTTTCCCACATTGCAAATGGATAATGTTGGCCAAGACTCACTAAACTTTGGCAACTTCTTCCTCAGACATTGCGTCACCATGGAAACGGTAATTAATGACATTGGTAAATTAATGAATGACATTTGCCTTTAATTATGCTTGCTTGTTTGGGCATACATTAAATGAATTGCATTCATATCATGATATATTCTTATATTTGGTTCTTCAGCCTTTAGAAAAGATTGGACAATACTGCAAAGAGCTCCAAGAGGCCAACCTGCACACATCTCCTCTTACCTTTGCATTGTCTTGTGCTCTGGAAACCCAGAAAACTAGTAAGCATTTATCGACGATATGCAATTTTTCAGCGATTTTTTTTTTTTTAATTTTTTTATATATATATATATATATATTTATTGATATTGAACACAGGCAATGCTAACATTTTTCAGGCATGTCGATTGAAATGATGAAGATGGTCAAAGACCAAAAGATGCCAGTCAGACCACACTTCTTCTGGCCACTCCTCACTGCTCATGTCAAGGACAAAAACACTGCTGGTAAGACGATGCACTATACAATTTAAGCAAGGGCCAACCAAACCTTTCAGTCTGAGTCAACATATGTTATGCATGCGCATTTTAATTATTTAGCTTTAGTTTTGTTTATTTGAGCAGTTAACATTCTGCTCAAAAGGAGTTGGCCGAAGCAAAAGCTTATGTGTGCCCACCCCTGAAATCATTACATTAAAAATGTTCATATCACAATAGTACAAAGTTACATATTACACAGTACAAGGAACCCAGGAAAACCGCATGCACACATACACACAACATACCCGATTATGATTTAGATTTATCCTAAAGTAAATACTTCATACAATCATATTTTGATTTGCCTCATTGGCATAAGAGAACCTGTTACACTTCAAAGTGGCTATTTTAACAGACCAAACTTACAAAGCATTGTTTTAAATGTTAATATAATTAATAGAAAAGAAGCACAACGATGAAGCACAGCTGCAACAATTATCCAATTTATGAATTTGAATGTGTTTTTGATTAATTATGAATTGGTTTATTGGATCGGGACAGGGCATGTTAATGTACACACATGGGTCTCACACGTCATCGGATTGTAGCCATGGGCTAATTTCGCCCTCCGTTGTCCCCAAGGATCGTACCTGGGACCTTCTGACTGAAACATGAGCACTAACCGCTGCGCCACGGTCCCATGTAGGCCAGTGGCTCCCAACCCTTTTTATTTTGTGCACCCTTTTGGACTATAATATAATCCTCCAGTTTAATATGACTTTCCACATCCTCTGCACCAGATAGAGCTTTTAAAGGGATGTTTTTTGTCAAATATTAATGCTACACTGAGTGGTCCTACTGGGACAGATTTCACTGTGGAGGGGCAGTCGAGGGCAGAGAGGTCTGATCCTTGCACAAGAGAATGAGAAGGTTGGAGAATAGAAAAGTGGGTTTATACACATAGACAAACACTCTGTCTGGATGCCCCTGGAATATAGCTTAAAGTTTTTAGTCCCTTGACAGATAAACTTTCAGTCTGAGGACTCCTTAATACATACCAGGGCCATAACATGCTGTAACACTGCTCAATACAGCACAATTATAAGATTAGTGGGCCCTGATTTTACTGTATGTTTTTTTATTTATTTAATCTGTAGCACCTGTTTCAAGTGAACTCGAGACACTACACTGAATGACCTTTGTTCTGTGACAGGTGAACTTTGGTGTTTTAAGAGGCTCCCTAGCCTGAAGTGTTCTTGAGCATTCACAAAAGGCAAGCTTAACGTAGATCTGTGACCAACTTTAATCGATATTGCCTCTGCAGCTCAAGTTGTCATATTACACTTCTTCATTGTTTTTCTCTTTAGTTCATCAGTTGCTTTGGATATGAAAGAATATTATTGCTGCTTATTGAAATTGGTTGAGTTGAGGTAGTCTATGCTGACAGTCATGATCAGAGGTGGGTAGAGTTAGGGCTGGGACGATACACTTTTGTCACAATGCGATACATATCACGATACTCAGGGGCCGATCAGATGCCTATTGCTATACAATAAGTAATTAAGTAAGTAAAATAAAAAATATGAAAAGTAAAATGGTCATGTGTCCAAAGTTTATAAACCAAATGACATTTATCGAAGTGTTAAGATTGAAAAATGTAACAAAGTGCTGCAACTGTTAAAGGACAACAAAGAATTGTCAATTAAAAATGCCTCCAAACACAAGTATTGAAAGTATTGCGATACTTGATATTTTGTCGGTAGAGTAGCCATAATATGAGTGTGTGTATATATAAGAGTAACATTACTTTTAAACAAATGTACTCAAGTGAAAGAAAAAAGTAGCGACCTAAATAATAAGTAGAAGTAAAACGGTACTTGGAGAAAATATTGAGTTATACGAGTACTGGATATCTGGGTGTAAACATCTGAGTTATGTTTGTCATGACATCAATTATGAGAAACAAGCATGAAATAATGTGAGATTCACACAAATTTGGAAGACAATGCCATAAACATGCAAAATGAAATAATTCTGAAGAAAAACGTAGACAAAGCACGCACTTACGGCTGGGCAAAAAATATAATTTGATGTAATTTGATTTAAAAATCGAGTTGGAAGGGTTAAATCGATTCATATTGTCAGAAAATTGCTTTTTTTTTTAGATTTTTATTTGTTAAAAAAATATGTAAAAATCTTTGTTACAAACTACAGTTTTTTAGCAATTGCTTTTGCAATTTTTGTTTATGCACTTTTAACTAAACTATATATGTGTATTATACTCATATATATATATATATATATATATATATAATGTGTATAATTTGAATACATTTATATAATTTTCAAAAATATATTTACAGTCAGCAGTTTGTTTTAAATGGGATATGGGATACAGATATTTTATATGTTGACATGAGGCATTTGCCACAGTGAAATATGTTTTACTTGATTAGTGCAGATACTTCATATTACTTCATTACATATATAGTTTTATTATACTTTATATTTCTACCTAAGAAGTACAGTTACTTTAAAAAGTTACCCAAATGCATTTAATTGAGTAAATGTACTACCCGCCTCTGGTCATGACTCAGGGCGATAGTGGCTCAGATGGTTGAGTGGGTCCAATAACAGAGGTTAGCGGTTTGAATTAACATTACTAAACAAACAAACATTGTCAAATGTGTTCAGCAGTGGCTCTGCTTTTAAGATATTTATGTTTGAAGAAGAAGAAGAAAAACTATTTGTGTAGCGCCTTTCACAGACCTAGTCACAACGCGCTTTACATGAGACAATTATACATTCGCCCCACACTCGGTAGTGTTCAGTTTGCCCTGCGGGAGACTGACAGAAACGCTGTTGCGACTGCACACATCTGCGCCAACCGTCCCTCTGACCACCATCATTCATTCACACACACACATTTCATCCCGGCTTATTGTATGCTGAACTTCAACTTTCTCTTTGAGGTTTTTAGAGTTATTAATAACTTATGTAATTTCCCCGTTTGCTAATTGACAGCATTTGCGCGTGCAGGAATGAGAAACTGGAGAGCCCAATGTGGAGATTGTCTTGTCTGAGGTTGAGGCCTATTGGCTTGTTATGAATGGTAATGTTATTTATTCCAACGTTTGTAGCCATTCACAGAGATTTTAAACTATTAAAAAGGATTTGCTCACCAGTCTCAAGATCACTGGAACATCTGTTTGCATCTGTTTTTGTTTAGAATGCTGTAATGCCGAGGGTAAAGGAACTTGGGAGCACTTTCTTACTTCTGATGGTGTTTTCCTTAGGCCCTATGAGCGAACCTTCCCTCCTTGCTTTTCTTTCTCACTCCCCATTGGCCCAGTGGCTGCGGGAGGTGTGTCTCCACAATGTGTGAGTGAGACTTTGGGTGGCCAATGCAGGTGATGTGACTGATGCAGAGTGACTTGATTTCATGTAAATGCAAGCGCTCTGAGGGAATTCACTTTGGATTACGCGCCCCACTGTGCACGGCCCATGAAATATTAAGCGCCGTGTCACTTTTTGTCCACAGGTGTCACTAGCGGGTAAATCCGGTCTGAGCTTCGGAAATGAAGGGTAGCAATGGGAGGAAGAAAGTGGTTCGGAGTGAAGCAGAAGGGGGGGTCAGGCACATTTGATGAGGTGTGGTTTTGGCGGGTGTAGTAGAAGCATATGCTGGCCTGTACATCCCACCTGCCGCCAGCAAGGCATTGCTTGTCAGTCTTTGCGACACGCTGTTTTATTGCTTCTGACACAGTGAGAGACGTGATGCCTATGTTGTAGATTCTGGATTGTTTTTTTTTATCATTGTTTTTATCTTTCTATATTTTTAATATGTCCTGTTAAACCCATCAACTGTTTTTATCAACGCTCCATCTATTCATCTTTATTTCTTTTAACATAACACACAGTGAGTTGCATAATTAGTTGGCATATGCTTTAAATGTTTTTTCTTGTGGCTACACACCCTTTTTTCAAAGTGTGGGGCTGACAGAGAATCTTGCCTTATAAATTTGATCATTTCAATTAAATTATTGAAAAAGTAGTCCTGCTCTAAAAAGATCCTTGTGCACCCTTGCACTTTTTTGACATCGTCCCTGAGCTTGTAAAGTCTACCTTTGCAGAAGAAGAGGAAAGCTGTAGACAGATGGTGCAGCGGTGGGGAAAGGGGAAGTGACAGGTACTCATGTCCGAGGCCAGCTGAGATGACAGCGACCGGTTCCTGTTTCCCTCTCCTGAGCGCTACTCGTCTGTGACAGTTAACCTGGAGATATGAATCTGATGGTGATATCTTGTGACCAGTGCCATGCTTAACTCACTGCTTAGATACTTCCCTGCCTTGATGGTATGTCGGGCTTGGTGCTGAGCGACCTGCAGAGGCTCTTGCTGGTCCTCTTATGCGTCCAGTGTTGTATTTAAATTGTTCAGACAGGACACCGAGCAGAGGGGCTTACTCACATCCACAGGACGAACAATGACCTTGAGGGACAAGGATGCAAATGATATGCCAAAAGATCTAACGTTATGGACTGCAGTCATAATGGTTTTCTCTGATAAAAGACTCTTTTTGATTTCATGTAGATAGCTAAAAGTGCTGATCCCCAAAACAAAACATACGGGCAAAATAGCTACATGTTTTCCTACTCTTCATTGACTTTTTCCTCAGTTTATGGATTATTCAAAAGAAAGGCAGGTACATCCTCTTCCTGTTCATAAAAAAAGCTGGGATGAAAGCGATTAGGGGTAAGACTGGACAACAGGACAGCAGAATGGATGGATCTTCCCATTGAGAAGAGAGGGGAAGATTGTTGTTTCTTGAGAGCAGGCTGGGCTGATAGTGAGAGGGCCTTGTGAATGAGTGATATGGCGGAAAGCTGAATGGATGGCTAGATGGACAGAGTGCCTCAGGTAGCCACTACCTAGGTTAATGCAGGTTCTAATGGCACATAAAAGCCCAGCTCTCATCATTTATTTAGCTTCAGTGAGAGACTGCCAGGTGAACACATGTGTCCCAGGAGGCACAGCAACAGAGAGCGGCTATAAATGTGTATGTGGTAAACGCGTACAGAGTATTGAGTTGTGTCAACTCATGAAGCACTTAGGCTAGTTTGCAAAGGTTCACATGAGAACAAGGTCCATTGGTACGTACTATTTTTGTCATAAAACTTTATTACACTGAAAATCCCACAGTTTGTCAATTAGGTCAATTTCCATATATTAGGCATGTTTAGATGCGTACAGGATCTTGTCCATATGTACACAGTCTTTAGGCTTATTGAGTGTGAGGGGCTGTTCCATATGCATATCCTTTTTGCCCTACTCTCCCGGGCGAGACCACAGGGTTTTGTCCCTAGAGCAGGGTGATGGTGGAAGAGCCCACTTCATGCAAAGTGTGTGTTTATGATTATTTGGTCTTGGCTTTTAGCCAAGTGCAACTTTCAGTAAGGGCCCATCTTGAGGCCTATGCGTCCAAAGAAACATGTACTTGCGTGCAAATCCAGGTTAACAGGGTTTTGTAATAGATTACTAGGGCCTGCCCGATTTGGATTTTCGGGGTCCGATACCGATATGAAGGGATTGGCATGGCCGATAGCATATACATATATATGCCGATATTTTAAGTATTATTTTTTATCTTTCAAATACCCGTAGTCTATAGTTAAAGGGACTAGATGCAAGTTGGTCATGTTTATACTCACGACTGCCACCTCAAGTCTTGCGCGTAACTGCAGTCTCTATATTAAGCTCGTGCATGACAGCAGTTGGGCTCTGGGCTTATTCTACACATTAGGACATGTCTGGAACATGTAGGAGGAGGAAAATACTTAATTTTAACATTTTTAAACTCCGTTTAGTCCCTTTTAAACATTTATTACTATAGTAAAAGTTTAAAGCAGTACTAAGTAACTCATGCCCTTAGAGGTCGTAAGCGCCACTGCAGGTGTCGTAGCATGTTGCGGTTTTTTACTCATTAATTGTCCGTGGGAGTATCTATAATCCTGTGCATGAAGCTTCTAAATGTGTCAGTGTTAAACTGTGACAGCAGGGAGCACTGTATATTTATGTTTTAGTAGGTTCAGAGGGAGCTTGTTTGAAAGACAAAAATCAGTACATGCCAAAACAAAAAACGGTAAGTCTCTATCTCTCATGGTTCCAAAATTTATACACAAAAGTCTACAACAGAAAATACGTAAAATAGGTGAAAAACTGATGACCGATTTTAACCGCAAAATCTCTTCACTTCTCTGAGGCCTAGGAAGTTGTGGGAGGGGTCATTTTAAAGCCCAGACTGAGCCCTATCGGCCGGCCGATTGCATTTTTTCCACTCAATTGTTCCATTTCAGGAGCTGCTACAGTGAATAATTGTAATAATTCTTTTACGCAAGTCACTGGCTATGCTTGGTTCAAATTACTTTTTTTTTTGCTGTGCAGCTGTGGTGGAGATTTTGAAGGCCATGGATGGTCTTGGTGTGGCCCCGGATGTAGAAACTCTCTCAACCTATGTCCTCCCTGCCTTTCCCAGCATGCAGGAGGCCCAGCAGTCTCTTAAGGTAACTCTGCCTTTCTTGATTTAATGCTGTTGAGATGCTACACTGTAATGTCTGTTGCTATTTTTTTCTCTTAGGATGCTGGTGTCTCACTGGAGTCAGATAGCTTCTTGTCTTCTAGGGTCCGTGTACTGTCTGTCCATAACCTGGCCGACCTTTACACTTCACGTAAGTCATTTCCACACACATTCCACATCTACGAAAGTGCGCCTGTCATACAAAATCGTTGCAGCGCCTGCAGGCTAATTGGTCCTGCATTAACATACACAGCGTTTGCTCACTTACTCCGGTGTGCTTATCGGGCCTTTTAAGAGATTAGTTGGTGTGAATATGTAAAGAGTGGAGCACCAGGCGCCTCCTCTGACAGAAGGCGAGATCGAGGAGGTGATTAATTATGAAAAGCTTTAGTTTCTCCTGTTTAGGTCTCAATTTAGACCTGGATATAGAGTATGTCCCCTTTTTAAACTCTGCTCTTTATGTTATAAACATTATTCACATGGATGAATATTTAATTGAATTTGCCAGCAATTACTCGTATGTTTAAGGTAAATGTTCACATGTGGACTCAATATTTATTGTATTTGTCATTTTTACTCAAATGTGCCTTTTATGTCTTTTAAATGTTTTAAATTGAGTATTTTCATCAAACCAATTTATTGCTTTCTCTCGTATATTACATTCTCTTTAATTTCAGTATCTGATGCGTCCTCCCCCACACCTGACCTCATATCCTTCCGTTCCAGCCTGATCACGGGGTTCAAAAAGTGAGTCGATAGTTGTCTCTTGTTTTTGTCCAAAAAGTTTTGCCTTAGAAGGACTGAGTAGCCGTTAAGGGTAGCCTGTAGTACTATGGAGGTCACAGTAACGGCTTATGCTATGAATATGACATGTGCAGCCTATCACACATCTCCAGTGTCTGTGCGCGTGGCCAGCTGCAGGGAAAACCTCACGCTCACATACATGGACGCCTCATGCATATGGAGGCAATCATCCCTTGGCCGCCGCCCCAAAGCACCGTGGGACATATGTAAATTAACAGATGCCCACCATCGTTGCCCCCCTGTACTCAAAGCCCTACATATTTTTGTTATTTCACTTCCCAACTCATAAAAACACAGTTAACCGTAGCCAGCCCAGCTTTTGACCATTGGGCTTTTCTCAAGGGGTCTTTATGAATATTTACAACATAACACGACACGCCCACTCAAAACAGTCTGGGCCCAAAGCAAAGCTGGAGGTGAGAGGAAAGTGCTGACTTCTTTCTCTAGTGGGAAACAAGTTGAAATATTAAATACAACCAGTGAACTTGCTGCTAAACATTTGTCAAAACAACTCTTTTATTTATTTATTTATTATTCTATGTATATATTCATTTCTTAATTATGGAGTTAAAATAAACTCCTCTTACAAATTCAAAGTAATTGTTAAACGTGAATTGTCAATTCAACAGCTGTTTCATCATTTATCTAGTGCAGTAGCTCTAGATACTAAAAATATATTAACTTTCGCCTTCCTGAATTGTAACTGAAATTCACTGTCTGGGGTTCTTTTCTGTCCATTCTGATTTGTTTATTTGGTGGGGACAGTGCATGTCAATGAACACACAGGGGTCTCATGCATGTAAACATGCCACGTGGAATTGTTGCCATGGGCTAATTTCCATCTGTTGTCCCCCACTCGCACTCTCGAACACACACACTCACTCACTCAATCTGGCCTATTGTACATGTTTTTAGTGGTAGGGGAATCTGGAGTATCCAGAGGAAACCTACACAGACTTGGGGAGAACATGCAAACTCCCACAGAAAGGCCACGTCCGGGGATTGAACCCAGGACTTTTTTGCTGTGAAGCACAAGCACTAACCGCTGCGCCACCGTGCCGCCCATACATACTCCACCACACGCACTCGGACGCACCCCTCTGACTGTTGGGTTTCCTGACAGGGTCATAATTGGTCTTGTCACAGGGAAAGTCTGTGTGAGTGAACGCTGTGTAGTAGCAATGGCCTCTGTCAAAGACAAGGTCAGGGGATAATTTAATCATTAAAGACCTCTTCTACTCTTTTAATGGCCTCTCCTTTTCCTCGACTCTCCCTTTCGTCTGCCAGCGAGCTGACGACACCAGAAATGTCACACATTGTCATCATTTAGCTTTGTGCGTCTGAGGATGTGCCTGCTTGTGTGTTGTGGTTTCCCAGACTTTTGTCCTGCTGTCTTCACTTGTTCTGTGGGATTGTAAAGTAACAGTAAAGTGTCCTAATGGATTTACTGTACACAGTCACTTAGGAACATGACAGTTATGTGACAGTGATAGTTACATGAGACACATCAGAAACGTTCTGGGGATTGAATGACTAAAAATAAAAAAAATCTATTTTTTTTGTGTGTGTTTAGTATTTCTAAAATCAAGGATATCAGTTTAAGATTACTTGTTATACACATCCATCCAAAAAAGAATGACTATTTTAGATGCTGTTAAGCTAGTTAACTGTGCGCTCATGTCTTGTACTATTCTGCCCCCTACAGGTCATCTGATGTGGAGAGCATGGTCAAGGTAAGACCATGAACTCTGGAGCACTATTTTCTAGTTTTGAAAAATTTAAATTATATTTATAGTATGTATTTAAAAAAATATATAGATTTTTGTAATACTTTTATAATGTTCACATGCAAGTACATTCAGTTTACAACGTTATGTTACTGTTGTGCTGAATATACCAACCTACAAACCTATAAACTCTCTTGCTTCTATGTAAATCCTCATATATGGCTCAAGGTTTTAAAGACTGGAAAAGTCTGGAAAATTAATCTGTAAAGACATATGCATTTCTTTTGTCCTCGTAACTTTGTCTAATCTCTGCATTTGGCTTAAATCTGTTTTTATGTTTTTGTTCACTGTCGCAGATTACGGAGCTGCTGTTCAAAAATCAGGGCTTCCACGGAGGAAACTTCAAGCCTGCCGGTAAACACTCGAATCCTTTCTCTGTCACTGACGACTTCCAAACTGACAGTGTCCTTGTAACTTATGTGTGGTTGGTGCAAAGAGAAGTAAGCGTGTAGGTGTCTCCTTATGTATCATCTATCACAGATCTAACTCTGGGCATGACAAGTGCATCTCCAGTCACCTTGTGGCTATAATCCGAATGACAGAAAAACACACACTTTCTCTACATTGGGCCACCACAGTGTTTTCGAATCTCGACCGTCTCGGTGGCAGTAAATCGCTGACTGGATCGTTCTGAATTATAAAGCCCGTGTGTTTAAATCTAGGTGTTGTGTTTGGAAATGGAGATGAGCTGCTGACACAGTGCTGAGTAGTAAAAGTGTAGAAATGTGTCTTAGTCAAGTTGGGGGAAGTTGTGTCTGCTCTGCTCTAAACAACAGTGGCGGTAAGAGCAAAATAGAGCACCAAAAGAGTGTATTTTACATGTTAACTGGTGTGTGTGTGTGTGTGTGTGTGTGTGTGTGAATCATTAGTAATGGCCATATTTATTTATTTTGATATTAAATTCTTAAAATTGAAGGTAAAATGCGATATATAATATATATATATATATATATATTTTTGTTTGTTTTGCCATGTCATCAATTCAGGAAATCATTGTCAAATGTGTGATGCCAACTGTGAAATATATGAACATTTTAAATGTACTAATTTAAATATTTTTTAACATTTGATCGTTAGCTTTTTTTGTATTGCTTACGATGACCAAAAACAATATTTCTTGTAATTTTGTTTTGTAAATTACTTTAAAAATTCAAAATCAGCCAAAGGACATTGATAAAACTCTCAGAATTATTATGTTTTTAAAGACCAATCAATC
Organism: Proterorhinus semilunaris; assembly: GCA_021464625.1. Taxonomy (NCBI): domain Eukaryota; kingdom Metazoa; phylum Chordata; class Actinopteri; order Gobiiformes; family Gobiidae; genus Proterorhinus; species Proterorhinus semilunaris. The sequence continues at coordinate 20,777,249 of CM038357.1, forward strand.
TTGTCCAAAATATATAATTTTGGCCCCATGTATGTGTGGGCGCTTGTGGGCGAGTTGGTCCCAGTAGTCGCGCTGCAGTGTTTGTGTGTGTGTGTGCTGGTGGAAGAGATGGAGACTGTTATCCATGTCACATCCAGTTAGCTGTTCACCGCATGGCCCTGTGTGCTGCTGCTGAAGTAGGAGGAGGCTGTCACTGCCAGCTTTCGCACATTCTCTCACACTCCCAAACGGTCTGAAAGGCGCCTCCGTCAGCACAACAGTAGAGGTCACCGAAAAATTGTATAAACGCGCAAATTCGCCGAGTGACTGACACGGTGCCAAATGAAATGTATTCCCGAGACGAATCCCTTCTTTTTGTGTGTCTCCCCTCATCCAGAAGGGACAGCCTTCTTTTTGTACTACCTGATTGAAAGCATGCCAGAGAGGGAGGCCCAGGCGCAAGAAGAAAAACTAAGAACATACTTCAGTCAGCTACGGAAACAGGTACAAGCCTAGATCATTTATCCACGTCCTGCTTCGAGCCAGTTTATGAACTTTGAGCGGGGATTATTTGCAATGTTGACACAGATTATTCGCCACAGGACTACCGCCTCCTCGTGGGTTTATCGGGGTAAAAGTCTGATTCGGACAGTTAGACATGTCCTGAAGGATTAAACCATGTTCTACACTCTGAGGTCAAGGGTCCTATCTGCCTACGAGACATTACAACAGAAGATGTGTTAATAAATAAAATGATTACAGATTGGAAGAGTTTGTTCTCAAAGAGTTGTACAGAGAATGCAAACTATAAGTTTAGGGGTTGTGTTCATTGACATTATTGTGTAGTACAATACAGTCAACAATATATTATGTTTCCTTGATTTCCCCCCCAGAATATAACCATCTCAGCAAACATCTACAGGGGCATCAGAAAACGTCTAGAAACCAACAATGTCCCAGAACTCATCAAGGTATTTTCATGGTTAAATTCATTCATATACAGTACAGTGTTATTCTAATGGTTCACAGCTGATGGTAGAAAACAAGTGTATCCCAGTTGCATTAAAACAAGACTATGTCATGTCTTAAAGGTTGTTGTCATTATCTAGACTTGCCTGATTACTGATGTAACTGTTCATATTTTAGGATGTCCTTGCGTTGGTGGATCCTAAGGAAAAAGGGTCCATTAATTTTTCACAAGATGTCCCTCAGGTCACGAAGTTTGGAATTTACTTTTTCTCCCCTTTCTTCCAGTGAGTACTGCCTATTGTTTATTATATTGATGTTCTATAGGAAGGTGAGAACAACCTATTGACTTTGGAGAGGAATCTAGAGGAGCTGAAATCTGAGAACAAGCCTTTGTCCTCCACTTTGAAACAGATAATGGTGGCTCTCTCAGCTGAGGAGGTAAGGCGCTTTTTCATAGTAGAAATGTGCATGTATTTGTTTCCTGAGGCCTTGTGTCTTTGTGCGGCCAGAACCTGCAGCGTGCCCTGGAGCTGAAGCAGCAGTACGAAGAGGAGATGACTGTTCCATTGTACGCCATTCTGATCAACTTGTGCTGCCTCCACGACAACGCAGAAGAGGCGCTCAACCTGAAGAGGGAAATGTGCGTATTTTCAGACGCAGACTCAAGACAACAGTCACGCAGTCCGCACTGTGACCACAAGCAGTGCATTAAAGTTTAACTTGAGTGTTATTAGGGGAGACATTAATGCAAGGTGCAGCCACTTAAAAATACTGAAAACTTCATCAAACCTCTTACATTTGCTATTATCAACCTGTTTTAACAGTAGGTCTGTAAAGTGCCTCGATGGTTTGCATTTATTATAAGAATGTATTTGTATATTGAATCTATTATTGTCTTTGTAGGTGCCGCCAGGATTCATCCGCGGCCTTGGACTCCAGTAAATACATTGCGCTGGTTAGAACCCTCTCTAAGAACGGCAAAGTGGAAGGTAATCTGCAAGAGTGAAGCTATTTATTCTATGCTGGGTTAGTCTAAAATGTAAACTGGAGATAGGAGTAGGAGTTCATTACTTCCTTGACAATAAGTCTAAAAGTACTTCAGCTTAAATTCGTAAGGGTGTGACAGTATACGCATCTCTTCAGTGTGTCTGTGCGTGTCCCCAAATCTGTCACAGCCCCCCCCCCACCTACACTTTGGACAAAACCACATTAGCCGTCCATTTTCAGAATGCTACGGTGGGTTTCCTTCAGCCTATCGAAGACCCAATTACCATCAGTTTGGCTGCTCTGCTTTTCGCACACAATGACAGGCAAAATGTTTCCCTTGTCTGTCCTCTCCTCCCCTCTTCGCTCTCTTTCCATCTTTGTCCACATCGCTCTCTCTCTGACCCTCTCTGTCTCGGAGCATGTCATTCTCTCGTTCGACCCCCCTCGCCCACATCCACGTCAGGGAGAAATGAGAGAGGCGCAAAATTACAGGACTCTGTGTATTTTGGCGGAATTATTGAAATCTGCCTTGATGCTAATGGCATATCATGTCCAACCAAAGTGCTTGAACATTTCACAGACACACAGATGGACACACACAAATTTGCATGTGAATTCAAGCAAAAGGCATTTGGTAGGGATGGTGCTTGGGGTGTATGTGCAGCGCTAACGCATTTGCCATTAGCCAGAGTGTGCATACGGAGGGGACGCTTGTCACCCACATTAGCACACATGGCCAACCTTGATGTTAGCTTGTCCCGCCCAGACGCTGGTCCTCTGGGCTTGCAGCTCGCACCAGGCCCAGCTGAAGATCATGTCTACTGGCATCTCGATTTATTTCGCACCCTCCTAATGGCTTTGTTGTTTATGCCCTTGGTTCAAAGCCAACACTCTCAACTTAACTTTCTTTCTAGATATTTTACTTTGTCCCGATGTCAACTTCTGTTTTACTTTTGTTGGCTCTCTGCAACAAACTCTTGCTTTATCTAGAACGTCATGAACATACTTTGTTTTGAACCTCATGTAAAATGTCATGGCATAAAAACAAATGTTCATAGTGACCTACAGCCCATAAAAAAGGTTACTGATCTCGGTCAATCGATTCTTAGATAATCAGTCTTTACACTCTTATGCACTGTAATGCTATAAATCCTTCCTCAAAACCTTTATTGCTGACGATGATGGGTCTTTACATTTTAAGTTCAAACGCTATGTGCTGTAGCATTATTACAGCATGTATCACTGTAAGACTTGTCAGCACGTGCAAGTAACAACGTCATTTTTGTCAAACATTTTCCCTTGGAACTGTTATGGTTTTAAGCTTGTTACCTCTTTTAACCTTTCGGAGTTTTACACACACTTTTCTGTCTTGGTGCTTCTTTCTGACCTGTCCTTGTACACCTATTCCTCTAAACACAACCTGCTCTTGCTCCAGCCCGTGGCAGGTCCTCTCCCTCCACATCAGTGTGTTTGTGGAAAGAGACATCGGTAGGAAGTCGTGGAGCATTAGATGAACCAGTGGGCTGTATGATGTTTGTTTACCTGCCTGTCTGCCTCCGTTTCTGGGTGTGTGCGTGTGAGGCCTGGCTCGCGTTGCTGGCATGATGCTCCGTTGAGCTGATGGATATGCATACTGGCTAAACGGACAGATGAAAGGAGATGTGGGGGTTGAATACTGGACGGGCCCGTGTTGGCTAGTGAGGCTCCATTTGGGCAGATTATGTACGAGCCACTGGTCACAGTGATTAGCGGGTCTGTCAAAGAGTGATGGAGGAGAGGTATGAATAGAGAGGCCAACAGGGATGCACACACAGCGAGTGAGTCTCAGGTCCATCTGCTTTGATAAACACTTCTCTCTTATCAACAGGTCGGGTCATTAGAGCGCCTGTTAAACGATGATACCGCTATTAGATTGCTTTACATAGATCATAAAAGAAGTGAACGGATATGTTTGCATCAGGAAAAACGTAATTCAATGTCTTCATTCACAGAATAGATCTAAGGTCCCTTTGTGGCTTTGAGGTTGATATCGGTCTCAAATACCAAGTCATTTTCCTCTGTAATTCACTCCCCACTCGTGTCTGTCCCATCTATTTATCTCCCAGAAAATGTTAAACACATTTTTTTCTTATTAAAAAGTTGTTTTTTTCTGTGAAAGGATTAGTGCTTTGTGCTCTGTAAAAGGCACAACAAATGTATTCAGATGTATTCTGTCTCTGTTTCACTCTTCTGTATGGATTAGTATCTGTGCTAGAGAGCGGCTGTATCGCTGTCAGCCCATTAGCAGCTGTCTAAATAGATGGTAAATGCATCTTAATTACCTTAGCCCCAATACATCTCATGTACGCACATAGACACACCGCTCACCATTTAGCCCCTAGTGTTGGCCAGATGGACGCGTGGCCTTGTGAAAAGCCCTCCATTAACGACTGGACTTGACCAAACCGATCCACCCCTCAGCCCGCTTACTGGGTCTCCCTGAGGCCACGACAGCCCCTTGTCGCCACATACCTATAATTTAGCCCCCCCAAGTACTTTGCACATGGCCACGGCAAAAAGCTGGCCTCCATTGTAGGTGTACAATAATTGTAGTCTCATTTAGAAAACCGCAAGTAGCAATTAGCGCAGAGCTGGCATTATACAGGGTTGCATTTGCATCCCTGCTGCGTGCAAAATGCTGTTTTAATATGGGTTTGTTTTCCCCACATGGAATTAGCTAAAGAGGCCATATCACACACAGCCAAATGCTGCCTGCCTTTCCATATTCAGCAGCATTGTTCTTTGCATCTTTTTGATTGTGCTTAAACAATAATGCAAGAACTTCACTATGTTCTTTGTTGAAACATAATGTGTCGTCTATTACAGAGGCAGTGGACATCCTGAAGGAAATGAAGGAGAAAGACGCGGTGTTAGGTGACACTCACGTCACCTCGCTCTTTCATATGCTCAACTCTGTGAGGCCCAAAGGTGGCCATGACGCTATCCGTCAACTGCAGGACACCATCTTCACCCTGGGACTGGCCAAGCCCACTTCCAACCTTTGCTCTCCACTCATTACTGCCTATTTGGAAAGGTAAAAATTACTCATGTCAACAAAGTCCAACAACAAATATCCCCACAGTTTTCAGTTTATTTCCATGGCAGGAGCTTGACAGTCTCTGCAGCCAGCACACTGACTTCATTTACAGATTTGCCTCTTCATATGCCAAATGTAGTTGCCAAGAGTGTGCATGTGCATGTCTAAACAGGTTGCTCATGCCTCACTGTGATCATAGCTGTTGCTGCATTCTGGGTCAGTGATTTAGATACGGAGCATGTGGATGTTGCTCATGTTGTGTGTCAGTGTGCGCACACCAGCCGTGCTTTGTTTGTTTGACAATTCACCAGCTGCTATCTATCCCATGAGCCCCTGCTCTTGTCTCCTGACACGCCCACTGCCGCTCTGAGAAGCACTTCCTGCTATAATGCTTGTACACAAATGACTGTTGGCAAACACCTTGAAGGGGGTCAGTGTTACTAGTTCACCTTTCAACTCTCATCACTGTTCATGTTTGTCTGCTTGTTTCTTTACTTGGTTCAGCTCATTAGCATGTTAATTATGGGCAGATCACTAATTGCAGGATTTAGCACTGCAGCCTGGTGTAGCATTTGTGCCTGCAGAGCCATAGCTCTTTGATACACTACAGGAAATACAAACCCTTCCTTAATGTTTGTTTAGTTAAAACTCTGGCTCAAATTAGAGAGTTTGTAGGTTCACTCCGTAATCACTGCTTCTGTGAGATTAGCCGGCTAATTTACTCCTGGGTCATGAGCAGCAGCCAAAACACACATACACATGCATGCACAGTGGCTTTTCACAGCTATGACCACAAATCGAGTGCCAGCTGTACACCCTCCAAGTGATACTGTGGTTATCGGCACTGAGCAAAAGAGTAATATTGCTTTTGCAAATCCTACCATCACCTGCTTTGAGGCAGGAATCAAACTTTCTACTGCATAGAACCTAAGACATCAGAACTAACTTTATACACATTTAATTAAAGAAATCTACATAGTTTCTTTGTTGCCTTTTCTTTTCTGTGCATCCTAAATCATACATTGTTGCATACATAGTTATTGAAAAATGAACGAGCGTCCTCAGTGGTTTGTTGTTGTGTAAATCATGGTGGATAAATTGATATTAAAAAAATAGCCTGAAGAGAAGGGGCCTTATGGTGTTTGGTGGAAGCCATATCCCGGGGATGCGCGAAAAGTGTTTTCTTAATACATTTACGTTATTATCACTGGATCTTGTATGACTTAGTCATACTTCATCTCTTGACGGTTGTGCTTCCGTCGTCATGATTCTTGTTGCGTTGGGCCTTCATTCCGTCAGTCATAAGACAGACGGACAGACATTGGGGAGGAGTGACTGAGAAGAGCGATAAAAGAGGACAAAGCAGGCATCACTCCGCCTGCACCCTTCTCATTGCTGCGTCAGCGCTAATGACTTAATGAACACTTCTACAGCAGATTAGCCCTTGACAGCCCATCATACGCACCGCCCCGTTAGCGCTCTCGCCGTCCGCTCAGCATTGTGTGTGCTAGCTGGCTAGCTTGTCTTGCCTCATACTTGTGGTGATTAGTGACACAAAATGCTAATGAGACCACTGAAGTGAAGAGCTGGCAGAGGAAGATAAGACGGAGGAATGGGTGCAAATAAAGTAGAGTGTAGAGCTGACAAGAGATGAGTGGTTCTTGCACGCCACCCGTTTCTGTTGTAACTGTGTGTACACTAAAGGCCGAATTAAACATTCAAGAGAGAAACTAACCAAAGATGAGTGTTGTGGCAAATGAAGTCCACAGGTGGATTGGAGAGCAATTAATCAAAAGTTGACATGGGAGTATATAGATCTTGGCTGATGTTCTCAGACTGTCGGGATTTGGCATGTTCATCTTGAGCTTATTCACCTGTGCTGCTATTGGCATGAATATTAGTACTTGCTATTTTCAAGCGTGTAAAACAGCCGCCTAGCAGTGTCATGATCACAGTCTCATTTGCTTTTCAAAACACAGACTTGGTCCTCCCCCAGCTACCGAGGACAGTGATAACAGGCTTGCCGACGTGCTCAGAACAAAGGCAGGGGACAGAGGGGGAGCGGGATGTGGCTAAATGAGCTTCCTTGTCTAATCCTTCAGGTTTCCATCGAGGAAAGCGCTCATTTTTTTTCAGGGCTTAATTGGCTGGAAAGTGGCTGACATGCAAAGTTAGGGACATTAACAGAGCTGTGTGCCGTGCAGTAAATGGCAATGCAAAGTGACAGTTAAATTGTACCTAGGGGAAATTATCCATCTTTCGACACGCTTAGCTCTTTTTTTGGGGTGGAGCTTTAAGTGAAAAGACAGCGAGAGGGGAGGGTATAATTTTTAGCCAAGAGTGACAGGATGGGTTTTGAAAATGTCTCATTAGAAAGCAGGGATTATAAGTAGGTGTGGATGATCATGATAAGGTGGACAGGCTCAGGGATATTAACACAAGAGAAATGTCTCAAATAGCAAACTGCTTTTTTAAGCCCAGACATATGAAGGAGGCGGAATAAATCACTTACAAACAGCCTTTAAAAAAATCAAACTAGGGGAGGTGACCACGGTCTGTCTTTACCTTACAAAATGTCAGCCCTTAATGATGATCTGTTAAATAGGATATTGTAAATCAGTGGTGTAGTCTGAGGAGATAACATTTCAGTTATTTTGTTTATAACCTTGTTTAAGAATGCTAAGTTTAAGTTAACCCCAGACACTAAACTATGTACAATTTGTTATGAGAGACTAGGACAGCATTGCAGCTGCCTGAGAATCGAATGATGTTTTGTGAACATGTACAAGGTCTGCAACAACTATATATTCTCTGTGAATCTCTGTGACATTCGTGTGCTTGTGAGAGAGATGTGGTAAGAGCTCTGAAAGAAGCATGTTGCCGCTCTGATTTTGTGCTCTTCTGATTGTTGCTCTTGTTAATAAATTTGCCTCTGGACACGATCCGCTACTCTCCAGGAGTTTTTGTACGAATTTTCAAACTTCCACAGTCTACGTGAAATGCAGCACAGGTGTACGCCACCATATAACCACTAGAAAGCCTGCAGGATTACCATAAGACCAATACAAATTGCGCAAAGATGCGTGTCAGTCAATGCAGCGGTATTTTTTGTATTTTGTGTCCATTTAGAGACCAGCACAAACTTCGCAACACACATGTCCTCTCCTGAACACGAGTGAAGGAACTGGCATCTCTCGATCTTTCCACCGTTTCTTTTTCTGTTTCTCACCTAATACTGACACGCTGCTCATCGGCAGCAGAGGCGCAGGTTAAAACGATCAGGAGCAAAGATCATGTACCAGTGCACAATGTCTCACTGTATATTGTAACGACAAATGAAGGCAGCTTTGTGTAAATTTGTTTTCGCTTATAAACAAGTCCATATGCCCTCCCTCCTTACTACACCACTGTTGTAAATATATCAATGTATCTTTCCCCTTGAGGCATTACAGAATACAATACATGACCGTTTTTAACGTTAAAATTAGGGCTGAACGATTAATTGCATTTGCAATTTTATCGCGATATTACACAACGCGATTTCGTAATCGCAGGGCACGCGATTTGGGAAGTAAAGCAACGAGCAACGAGATATGGCAGCAAAGTCCGCTCCGTCGCGTGCTTTTGTTTACGTCTCAGTCTAGTTAAGGTGCGCGGTAGATTGTGGATGTACAGTGAAAATATCAGCGTTTATCATGCAGCCACCGCGAAGGAATATTGCTTTTCTCCGTTAGCATTGCGTTAGCCGCAGCGCTAATCACGCCATTCCGTCGCCGCTACTACACGCTCTGACGATCACAGAAACTCCCTCACCTCCGGATTCTACGCCTCTGCCTCCACAGACATATATAGGTTAGTCTGTGCTGATTGTAAAAAGTAAAGAGTCGTTTGTGGCTCAGTTTAGGGGGCTTATGTTTGGGAATGTTGTGGATAAAGAACTTATCTCAAAAGCATAATGACGTTTTATGACCATTAAGTATCCGCGGAGGCGATGTGCCATGACTTCGGTAAAGTTAGAAAGATATTCACAGATTCGGCTTTTCCGGATCAATAACTCATCATCGCAACATTGCTTTCACAAAACCGACACTTCAATGCGATCAAGGCAAGGTGGACTACTACCTACAATCGTATTTTCCTCAAAACAAGCTGCCCTCCGTGCTGGGAGACGTGCATTGGCCTCTACGCAGAGCCTGCTGGTGCTCGAATGCGCAGGGACCGTCTACAAATGGCAACACCGAAAAAAATAAGATACAGAAATATTCAATAGCCTTGACCTAAGACATGTGTAGTGTCATTAAAATTGCGTGTATGTGTTTCTGATTGTGTGTGTGTGTGTGTGCGTGTGTGTGTGCATATATATATATATATATTTTTTTTTTTCTTGGATTGGAAAATTATTATGATTTTAAATATTGTTTAACATCCTTATAGGGCAATCTTTAGCAAAATCTCTTTGTAAAGGTGTATGGTAAAAAAAAAACATCAAAAGTCAACTTTATCAAATTTCTTTGGATAAAGGGTTTTTCTTTTTTCATTTCAATTATGTTTTATCATTATAATGAGTCAAAAGTATACCATTGCATGTTGTATTGCCACACATAACAAAGTAGATATAAACCATCTCACCTTAATCACATACTTTGAAAGAAGTTGTTTCAAATTAATTAAATTTTTTTTTTTATCACGTACAAACGACTAAAATGCGCAATAAGTACACTATTACATGGTGTAGTGCCACCAAACTCACATCATATATTAATCATCTCCCCTTGATCACACTACAGCTCCCAGTTTGGTCAAATATAATAAAAATTAATTTTAAGGATTTTTTTATCAAGAAAAAACGACTAAAATGCACAATAAGTACACTATTACATGGTGTAGTGCCACCAAACTCACATCATATATTAATCATCTCCCCTTGATCACACTACAGCTCCCAGTTTGGTCAAATATAATGAAAATTAATTTTAAGGATTTTTTTATCAAGAAAAAACGACTAAAATGCACAATAAGTACACTATTACATGGTGTAGTGCCACCAAACTCACATCATATATTAATCATCTCCCCTTGATCACACTACAGCTCCCAGTTTGGTCAAATATAATGAAAATTAATTTTAAGGATTTTTATCAAGAAAAAACGACTAAGATGCACAATAAGTACACTATTACATGGTGTAGTGCCACCAAACTCACATCATATATTAATCATCTCCCCTTGATCACACTACAGCTCCCAGTTTGGTCAAATATAATGAAAATTAATTTTAAGGATTTTTTTATCAAGAAAAAACGACTAAAATGCACAATAAGTACACTATTACATGGTGTAGTGCCACCAAACTCACATCATATATTAATCATCTCCCCTTGATCACACTACAGCTCCCAGTTTGGTCAAATATAATAAAAATTAATTTTAAGGATTTTTTTATCAAGAAAAAACGACTAAAATGCACAATAAGTACACTATTACATGGTGTAGTGCCACCAAACTCACATCATATATTAATCATCTCCCCTTGATCACACTACAGCTCCCAGTTTGGTCAAATATAATGAAAATTAATTTTAAGGATTTTTTTATCAAGAAAAAACGACTAAAATGCACAATAAGTACACTATTACATGGTGTAGTGCCACCAAACTCACATCATATATTAATCATCTCCCCTTGATCACACTACAGCTCCCAGTTTGGTCAAATATAATGAAAATTAATTTTAAGGATTTTTTTATCAAGAAAAAACGACTAAAATGCACAATAAGTACACTATTACATGGTGTAGTGCCACCAAACTCACATCATATATTAATCATCTCCCCTTGATCACACTACAGCTCCCAGTTTGGTCAAATATAATGAAAATTAATTTTAAGGATTTTTATCAAGAAAAAACGACTAAGATGCACAATAAGTACACTATTACATGGTGTAGTGCCACCAAACTCACATCATATATTAATCATCTCCCCTTGATCACACTACAGCTCCCAGTTTGGTCAAATATAATAAAAATTAATTTTAAGGATTTTTTTATCAAGAAAAAACGACTAAAATGCACAATAAGTACACTATTACATGGTGTAGTGCCACCAAACTCACATCATATATTAATCATCTCCCCTTGATCACACTACAGCTCCCAGTTTGGTCAAATATAATGAAAATTAATTTTAAGGATTTTTATCAAGAAAAAACGACTAAGATGCACAATAAGTACACTATTACATGGTGTAGTGCCACCAAACTCACATCATATATTAATCATCTCCCCTTGATCACACTACAGCTCCCAGTTTGGTCAAATATAATGAAAATTAATTTTAAGGATTTTTATCAAGAAAAAACGACTAAGATGCACAATAAGTACACTATTACATGGTGTAGTGCCACCAAACTCACATCATATATTAATCATCTCCCCTTGATCACACTACAGCTCCCAGTTTGGTCAAATATAATAAAAATTAATTTTAAGGATTTTTTTATCAAGAAAAAACGACTAAAATGCACAATAAGTACACTATTACATGGTGTAGTGCCACCAAACTCACATCATATATTAATCATCTCCCCTTGATCACACTACAGCTCCCAGTTTGGTCAAATATAATGAAAATTAATTTTAAGGATTTTTTTATCAAGAAAAAACGACTAAAATGCACAATAAGTACACTATTACATGGTGTAGTGCCACCAAACTCACATCATATATTAATCATCTCCCCTTGATCACACTACAGCTCCCAGTTTGGTCAAATATAATGAAAATTAATTTTAAGGATTTTTATCAAGAAAAAACGACTAAGATGCACAATAAGTACACTATTACATGGTGTAGTGCCACCAAACTCACATCATATATTAATCATCTCCCCTTGATCACACTACAGCTCCCAGTTTGGTCAAATATAATAAAAATTAATTTTAAGGATTTTTTTATCAAGAAAAAACGACTAAAATGCACAATAAGTACACTATTACATGGTGTAGTGCCACCAAACTCACATCATATATTAATCATCTCCCCTTGATCACACTACAGCTCCCAGTTTGGTCAAATATAATGAAAATTAATTTTAAGGATTTTTATCAAGAAAAAACGACTAAGATGCACAATAAGTACACTATTACATGGTGTAGTGCCACCAAACTCACATCATATATTAATCATCTCCCCTTGATCACACTACAGCTCCCAGTTTGGTCAAATATAATGAAAATTAATTTTAAGGATTTTTATCAAGAAAAAACGACTAAGATGCACAATAAGTACACTATTACATGGTGTAGTGCCACCAAACTCACATCATATATTAATCATCTCCCCTTGATCACACTACAGCTCCCAGTTTGGTCAAATATAATGAAAATTAATTTTCATTATATTTTTCATTATATTTTCAAATATAATGAAAAATAATTTTCATTATATTTGACCAAACTGGGAGCTGTAGTGTGATCAAGGGGAGATGATTAATATATGATGTGAGTTTGGTGGCACTACACCATGTAATAGTGTACTTATTGTGCATTTTAGTCGTTTGTACGTGATAAAAAAAAAATTTAAATTAATTTGAAACAACTTCTTTCAAAGTATGTGATTAAGGTGAGATGGTTTATATCTACTTTGTTATGTGTGGCAATACAACATGCAATGGTATACTTTTGACTCATTATAATGATAAAACATAATTGAAATGAAAAAAGAAAAACCCTTTATCCAAAGAAATTTGATAAAGTTGACTTTTGATGTTTTTTTTTTACCATACACCTTTACAAAGAGATTTTGCTAAAGATTGCCCTATAAGGATGTTAAACAATATTTAAAATCATAATAATTTTCCAATCCAAGAAAAATAAATAAATAAATATATATATATATATATATATATATGCACACACACACGCACACACACACACAATCAGAAACACATACACGCAATTTTAATGACACTACACATGTCTTAGGTCAAGGCTATTGAATATTTCTGTATCTTATTTTTTTCGGTGTTGCCATTTGTAGACGGTCCCTGCGCATTCGAGCACCAGCAGGCTCTGCGTAGAGGCCAATGCACGTCTCCCAGCACGGAGGGCAGCTTGTTTTGAGGAAAATACGATTGTAGGTAGTAGTCCACCTTGCCTTGATCGCATTGAAGTGTCGGTTTTGTGAAAGCAATGTTGCGATGATGAGTTATTGATCCGGAAAAGCCGAATCTGTGAATATCTTTCTAACTTTACCGAAGTTGTGCCATGTGCCTTTATTTACCTTTGCGTCTACCGCATATCCGCTCCGTAGGTCGTACAGACGCTAGATATAAACACTAAACTGCTGTATGAAAAGGGTTGGTAACTAGGATCCGAGGCAGGAGTCCGTGTCATGTCTTATTTTGCTGAGGAAATGTGCTGTTTAAGCTGAAATGTCACTAAATGGCTGCGAGTCAAAGAGACGTGTCTGTGTCTGGCACCTCATGTCCCGTCTCCTTGTGTCAGTGTTCTTTTCTTTCTTCATATTGTCCAAAGTTACATCCCAAAACCAAAATGCTGCTCTTAATTCCACTGTGATTTGGCGTGTGCTCCATCTGGCCTCTCCGTGTCCATCAATAACGCGCATCTGAAGCAACTCAGACAGGGATTTGATTGGCCGAAATAATAAAGTACTATTTAATAAATTAAATAGCTTATTTTGTATTAATTGGGAGTTTGATTTCCTAAAACTTTTCCAACTAGTTAAAGCAGACGTTTGTTCTTACTTTCCTGCACTTTAGTATGGGTGATGTTACTGACTGGATCAGTGAGTTATTTTTTTTTTAATATCTATATAATTTAGCATTTATTTATAGACTGTACTGTTAAGTTCAGACAGTTTAAGAAGTGCAGTCCACACACATTTTGAATAGGTCAAGCAACAATTTTGTTGCAATTTTCACTTCAAATATTGTTTATTATGAAACAGGCTGATTTATTGCTTGTGTTAGGTGAAAAATACATGAGAAGAGGACCTTGCAACAATAATCGCATATTTAATCGCAATCGCAATATTGAAGAAAAAAAATCGCAATTAGATTATTTCTCAAAATCGTTCAGCCCTAGTTAAAATATCTGAAATATTTCTCTTAATAGTTATATACTGTATCTCGATTTGTAATTCATAAGTGGGTGGATGTGTAATTTTTGGTTATTGAGCTGACAGATGATGTAATTGATACAAAAGAAAAGGCGGAAGGGGCCATCTTAAAGTCCGACGGTGGTCTGTTGTACCTGTTCCAGCACCAATAAATCACTAAAAGAGTGAGACAGTATTTCATGATGTTTGTGTGCACTTGCTCCTGTAAGTGTAGTTTACCACCAAGTGTGGAGTAAACTAATTAAATAACTAAATGACTACAGTGTAGCTCTTTGAGAAGCTTGTTAAGGTTGTAAATTGCACACCATTATTAATATTATTGGATAAGTACCACAGCCTTTACGCACCTGTCGCCTCCTGGGTGTGCCAAGCTTAGACCTGACACAAACTCAATAGTCTCTCCTTGTTCCATTAAATCTCTAAATGTTTTCTCTCTTGTACACTTTTTATGTTTCCTCCTGGGTGGCATTTAATCAGTGTGTTATGCAGTTGAACAGGCTCTTTTACTATCACTTCTAAATAATGTTGTCCCTCTTCATTTCAATTAGACCTGTCTGCCTCACAACCTTAATCATCCTTCCTCCCTGTACGCCACTCTCTTACCTCAGAGATGCCAACGTCAAGATTGCTTTATTCACTTTATTACACACTGTTGGTATTTTTGTTGGGCATATTTCTCCTATGTGCTTGTCTAATTGATCAGGGGAGAAAACACTTCAGAAATTATACCCATGTGCTCCTTGTCTGCCTCGATCTCGCTCACGGTGTCTGCCCACTGCCTTACTTGTTGGTGCCCTATCTGCTTTGACCTCTACGTGATTGACATGGTAATTACCCAATCAACAGATTGATGGCAACGCTGTCACAATAGAAGGGATTGAGTGCTCTCTCTCTCTCACGCCACTTCTGGCTGTATTCCTTCCGTGTCTTTGAGTGCGGATCTTTCTGTGCTGTTGCGTACCTATCACGGCCAGTGCACACTTTTGTCTTTTGGTTCACTTGGGGAGGATGGACAGTTTTGAGATGGGGTGGGATGAATGACGTGAGATGGAGAAACAGTGGAGGGAAGGAAGGAGGGGGTCCCTAATGTTGTTGCAGTATTCTGGAAAATTGCACAGGTGGGGGTCTAGGTCGTGGCAGTAGTGTGTGAGCTGACAGCATGCGATCAAAAGGCGAAGGATAAAAGGACAATAATACTTGAAAATCAGGACAAAAAGTGGATATAGGCAATGACAAAGGAGGAGTTAACAATAAGAAGGTCAGAAAACGAGTCAAAAGACATGCAAGGTTTTTGAAAGGTCAAAGCTCATCTTCATCCCTTTGTCTGGGCTTACGTTCTCCTGTAAAAGCCTGTCCGCATGCGGCAGAGACAGGTGTGGATGGTACTGCGTGATTATGAGAGAACGTGTATTAGGGGCAAAAGGCTTCATCAGCTGCACTTGTGCTGTCATCTGTTCAAAAGACGTTATTGTTGTGGCAGGTCACGGTACTTTAATGCAAGGTCACAAGGTTGGTGCCCCACGAGGCTCTCCCCGAAGAGTGTCCTGTACGTGCTTGATTGGATGGACGGGGCGGCTAACTTCTTTCCTTTGTGTTTCTGATAGTAATGACCTGCCCGGTGCTCTCGACGCAGCCATGGAGTGCCAGAAGCGCTACAAGCAACTTCCTCGAATTCATGACATCGTTGTAGCTCTGGTGGAGCAGGGAGAAACTGAACAGCTGCAGAAAGGTAGCCATTGCAGACTTTTAACATTAACAAATGATGAGATTTTTTTCTATCTGTGGTGTTGATTTAAAGCCTCGGAGCACCTCTTTACCCTGTGCCCTTTTATCCCTGGTAACTTTCTAGAATGTCATTGACATCAAATAAAGTATTATGATTTTGCAAATGTTTGAATTGAGCATTTGTTTGAATCTGTAAAATTAGTTTGAGGCAGCTATTAATTTACACTTCAAAGAGTACATATTTTGAGAATGATGCAGAACATTTTGTTTGTTTTACCCTAAATAAGTTGCGTTCACGATTTTAGAATGTGAAGTCATGGTGGAGGGCAGGGCCCAATGCAACTCTATGGGAGAAATCTCCAAAACGAAAATTAACAAATGTTTTTCCTTATCAGAGATAAGATACAGAGATTGGAGGCACAAACCCGGTGTATTATTTTTATGTCTGAAAGTCCTTTATACTGGCCAACATCACGCTCATGTTTTCGAATATTGTCACCACTTTCTGATGCCTTTCAGAGAAAATAATTGGACATTGGCTTGCATGTGATGATTGAGGAGAAACTATGTGCTCTTTAGAATGTTGTGATGTCACGTGAACGCAACCTATTGGTGTGTTGTTGTTTTTAAAGATTGCATTTCTGTCACTCTTGTCTCAAAGCTGGAGGACAGCATGTACACTGAAAAACATGACTAATCAAGCTTAGGCTTATGTTCTAGGAAAGACTTTAGAGTAGTCTTTGTACAACTCTTTTGTGCTTGGTACTTTCTGAAAATGGTTAACTTTGTCTCTTTTTTTAGCCATGGACTTTGTGAGCCAGGAGCGTGGAGAGATGAAAATGTTGTATGATCTTTTCTTCGCCTTTTTGCAAACGGGACGATATCGTGAGGCCCGTAAAATCATTGAGGTACTCCCGTTACGTTGATGTTTTCTACTTCATTTGTGGTTTCTTACTCTTATGTGACCCATGTATTTACTTCAAAATGTGTAAAACATACTGTGGGTTGCATAAGTATCGGCCCCCTTAAAAGCTATGGACCATAAAGATAATTTTATTTATATATATATATATATATATATATATTTATATATATATATTTATTTATAAATGATAAAGTGGGATGTGCATAAGTACCGGCCCCCCTTTCCTTTTAGTGTAACCAATTGCTTTCAGAAGTTGAATGAAGATTTCTGAATGATCACATGTTGATCTTATGACTAAATAGAGTCTACCTGTGTGTAATCTAATCTCACTTCAAATGCGGCTGATCTGTGATGGTCTCAGAGGTCTGTTAAGAGACTATTGGGGAGCAGACAGCATCATGAAGTCCACGAACACCCCAGGTCCGGGATGAAGTTACTGAGAAGTATAAAGCTGGGTTAGGTTAGAAGATTTCCAAAGCTTTAAACATCTCTCAAAGTACAGTTAAATACACCACCCAGAAATGGAAAGAGTATGGCATCCCTGCAAACCTACCAAGACCCGGTCGTCCTCCCAAACTTACTGACCGAACAAGGACAGCCCTGACCAGAGCTGTTACCCGAAAGCCTATAATGACCCTGGATGAACTGCAGAGAGCGACAGCTAAGGTGGGGAAACTGTACGTATCATTTAGAAATCTTCATTCAATTTCTGAAGGCAGCTGGTTGCACTTAAATGAAAGGGGGGCCGGTAATTATGCACATCCTACTTTTCAGTTTTTTTATTTATAAAATCATGTAAAAAATGTCATTTCACTTCACGATTGTGTGTCACTTAGTGTGTGTCTTGCATATAAAATTTTAATCCAATTTATTTATGTTTATGGTTCGTAAATGTCGAAAAGTTAAAGGATACATATGCAACCGATTGTATATCCAACTACCACTTTTTGTGCCCAGATCTGCAGATTACCATTGACAAGTTAACGCTGTTATTGTGTCTCCTCTGATCTGAAAATGTTTGTCTCCTGGTAATGAGCCCTAAAGTGCAGATTACTTTTTACAGGAAATAAGAGAGAGAAGGCTGTTGAGAAGTGACTTTATCCACAATCGATAGAATTACAACGGAGAGAGATTTACAAGTGCATGTTTTTATGGGATTGAGCCTGACATCAGAGCTTTCCAAACAAGGCCATTATGTCGGATTAGGATAAGAACAAAACAAAGGTCAAAATATCTTTTAACTCCCACACTGTCCCTTTCTCATGATGTACACTGTATCAGAAGGATTGGTCTCTCCTGAGGATTGTCCAACCCTCTCAGATATTAAAAGCATGTTGTTATTGTGTCGCTCCTCATGGATTTTAGTGCTCTCTTATCCTTCTTAAATTGTACATGGCATCACTCTGAGATTGAGAGACCTATAAATAGATTGTAGAACAGTCATTTACAATGCCACTGGGGTCAGACGAAATTACACTGGCCAATGTACACTATACATTTCATTAAAAAAAAAAACATTGGATAATATTTGATTATTTATTTATTCTATGTAGTCCTCACATCGATGCCTCTTGCACTTTTTCTGCACATTATTAAAACATAACAAAGACTTAAATCAGCAATATTGAAACTTGGCTCAACCTTTTTAATTTGGTCTTCAAACAGTCATCTCTACTGGGTATGTTTTTTGTATTTTTTTTATTGAAGATGTTTCGCCTCTTATCTAAGAAGCTTCCTCAGTTCCTTCATTTATTCCTCTTGTTGCAAACTGGACATTCATTTCTTTCCGGGAGGGAGCCGTTAAACTTTCCATTTACCTTATTTATGCTAAAACATGCTGTCGTCTTTAAATGGCCTAATTGTTCTACCTGGAGGTGTAGCCAATCCCACGTAAAACTAGCCCAGTACAGATAACTTTGAAATGTGTATTGTTTTTTTTTTGCATTCCAGTTTTTAGTAGGGATACACCGATATTGGTATCTGATATCGGAGCCAATATATCGGCTACAAATATCCAATACTGAACCGATACCAGTTTTGGCTCTCAACTTTTACCACCTAAATCAAAGTGAATTATGGGCATGCTGTATATCGTTGTAAAGCTAAGAACCTGGGATTTCAACCGCTTAGTTTTAACCTCCGCAAATGTATTTTTGTTCGCCCCACACAATTCTGCTGTTAGCAATAGCATGCTAAAACTAACGGGAGCATGCTAATGCTAACGAAAACCAATCAATGCTTGGAGTAGCCTAATAAAATAACCACTGCTGAAGCCAAGTGTTTGTATTTTAGCTTAAGAAATAACTGATCTGACATATTTGTAATTATCCTACCCCAGGGCAGCTGTGGCTACAATAGTAGCTTATCACCACCAAGTATGGAGTGAATGAATGTAAAGCGTCTTTGAGTGTCCAAAAAAGCACTATATAAAACCAATGCATTATTATGATCAGATCACTTAATGTGAGCCTGTTCTACACACAAGTAGTGGCCGACAGATATATTGGCCGCCCGATATAGCGGGCCAATATTTATATCAGCCGATCTAGCGCCA
The DNA here is from genome assembly GCA_021464625.1 of Proterorhinus semilunaris. Lineage (NCBI taxonomy): Eukaryota > Metazoa > Chordata > Actinopteri > Gobiiformes > Gobiidae > Proterorhinus > Proterorhinus semilunaris. The sequence goes on from CM038357.1 coordinate 20,796,603, forward strand.
AAAAAAAGCTCATATGTCCGGGACCGAAAATTATTTCCATTGGAAAGGGCAAAGTCAGGGCTTTAAAAGAGTCCCCCCACAACTCCCTAGGCCTCAGGGGTGGTGAGAAACATCGCAGTTAAAATTGGATAATTCAATCGCTGAGTTAGTTTTAACCTCCACTATTGTATTTTTGATCTCCGCGCAAAATGCTGTGTTTAGTAACAATATGCTAATGCTAAAGACAACCTGTCAAAGCTGGGACAGAAACTATGATTGGAACACCTAAAGTAATCAGATAAAATCGGCCAGTGCTGGATCGGTCAAGTATTTGTTTTTACAGGATTATAGACCAGACATTTGGAAATATCGCCCGAGCATATCGGCTTCGGCCAATTAACATCCCAAAATATCGGCATCGGCCTAAAAAACATATCGGCCGGCCTCTACACACAAGGATATGTAGTGTAGAAAAGTCATCCTTGTTAAATCCAAGAGTTTATCAATTGATATAATAATTGATCAGTAATATCATGACAATAAAATATGACTTTATTGATCTTACAATGGAGAAGACTCAATACAATTTTTAACTCGGAGAAAGACACTCTTAAAGTCTCTTGGTATCGGTAAATATCGGGTATCGGCAGATACTCAAACCCCGGTATCGGTAGCAAAAAGCTGGATCGGTGCATCTCTAGTTTTAAGCACAATTTCAAACCAAACAATATTGAGCAATCTGTTATGTTTCGCTTTGTTTAAAAGTGACTCACGCTCAAGTACCACTAGACACAGCTACATACCTCCAGTGTAATACAATGTTGTCAACAATGTGCAAAATTAGAAGTATTTTTTTTTTTTTTTTACCCGTGTATTGTTTTGTAGCTCCTCATCGTGCCGCAGACTGTATTTTACACTCTTGAACAATTACCGTATTTTGAAGAGTCCTAAACGTGCTTGTGATCTAAAACTCTTCAAATGGTTAAAACAGCCCCGGTGTTACAGTTAAGATCTGCACTTCCTGTAATTAAGCCGATACACAATATAGTGTTTGTGCCGTTTCAGCGAGACCTCTCTTATCTCTCAAATAGGCACACACAGTCGCGCGTCCTTTCCCTCCGAGGGTGTCAAGTGGGCAGTCCAGAGTAGAGTTTCGCTTTAGGCTGTGTTTGGTATAATTGGCAGATGATTAATCACAGCTAATTAAATGTAATGATAGAGAAAGGTGGCCAATTTTGCACTAAATGGTCATAGTCACTGGTAGAGGATAGTCAGGTGGCTGGGCCTATTATTGGCTGTGGCGAGATGGTCAAGGTTAGGTAGCATTTGCTATAGAGTGGGGAGCCATTATGTGTGTGATTTTTTTTCTTCTTTTTTACTGTTGGGGAGAGGGGTTTTGCTGGATGTATCTGAATGTGTGCTGAAGTGGCCCAGTGATTAGTGGAATTGAGAGAGTTGGTGGGAATTGTGTCTTTACTTTTAAACTATCAGTACATTTTTGAGAACTTAAAGCAAACGAAATAAATACATTTTTCTTGTTTACTATATTTTTCTAGACCTCCCATTTATAAAGCACAACGCCGATTATTACAATTGGCCAAAGATGTCATCATGATTTGATTGAAACTCAATTAATTGCCCTCTCCTAACTTAAAATGTCTGCCTACTTGTGAGTGCTGTGTTTTCCGATTCCTGGCACATCTTGAATCTTGCTGGATTTGGTTTCCCCCAGATTAGGGAGCTTGGCACTGAATCACAAAGATGGTACATGGTGTGTATTTTCAAGCAGGAGCCAGCAAGACTTTAGCAAGTAAATAGAATCTAGGCCTTAGTCCCTATAAGAAGATTAGACCGAGCGAGAGAGAGAGGGAGAGTGAGGGCTGCAACACATTTTAATTTGTCCCTTTTGGCTGGTTAGGTAATAACATAATTCCTCTGCCAGGGACTGATAGAGGGAGGGATGGAGAGGCCGAGGAAAGAGGCTGCTGAGATTTGTATGGAAGGTGCCGGATTGAGAAAAGTGAGGATTGGAGCTGTATAATGACAGCAGCCAAGGGTTAGTCAAAGAAAAAAGATGAGGCAGGTCTTTTCTGGACTTTCCCTCCTCAAGGTACGATGAGCTTCCTCAAAGAGGCCCTCGCGGATTGAGCGCAGCTGATCCCCGGTCAGATTAACCTCCCAGCAGATCACTCTGACTTTTTCCCCCTCAGACAGATTACCAGAAGGAGAGCGATGGTGAGATTTCTCAATCGTGGCTTTATTCAGATTGTATCAAAGCCCCATGAGACAGATGAAATCCTGATCACTGTTGTCCATGATAATAATCATCTAGTCAGACCGCATATCAAGCTAAATCTGAAATACAAAGGCCCACACATCAATCTATGTCAGCCCTTATTGGATGTGTAAGCCCACACTGTGAATAAGCATCTGTATTTGACCGTGTCCTGAAATTCCGCCAAGCACAAGCTGCCTCTGTTCTCACAAACTAAAAAAAAGATGTTTGGATACATGCAGAGGACATATTATTATTATTATTATTATTATCCAGTCCTTGTGTTCCATTAATAAACATTCAAATGTAAAGTGTCCTCAAAAGACTTACAAATGATTTGCATAGACAGATATATTGACATTATGGACCGTCGTGCTGCCTCTGTAGTGGATTTACACCTAAATATTTAACGTGACCTTTTGACCTGGATCATTCATATTTATGTCTTGCCACCCCTGTATAAATGACAGCTTGTGTCTGCTCCTGACTCCAGCAGCTTGGCTTTTGGAGCCATCTATTAATTGTATTTGTCTGTGTTTACGTAGACTCCTGGCATCAGAGCGAGGCATGGCCGTCTGCAGTGGTTCGCTGACAAGTGCGTGGCTGCGAAACAGGTAATACACATGTACGATTGCAAACTTTAATTCAATTCTGAGAAAGCAATACTCCCTGATTCCAATCCAACAGTGTACAGAGTATTAAGGTAGTGGTACATTGACATAGTGGTCTTAAACGGTGAACTTGTGCCTCAGATACTGGATTGTCTTATTCTATAGATTAGGTTTTACAATTTGTTTGTTTTTTAAAGAATGCCCAGTGCTTTGTTATGTTAACATAGTTCTATCAAGACCTTTGTAAATTCTAACTAATTGTTACAAAATATTCAAATAACTTCCATCCGTGTGTATAGATGGAGCCCTTGGAGCAAATGGTCGAAATAACATCGAAACTGTTTGAGTGCGACAGAGATGAAATGTACGCTCACATCCTCCGACTTTGCAGTAAGTGAACTTTGTTTCTGAGCAGTTTCTCTCTGCGACGCACCCTCCTCCAATGTGAGGAACTTCTCTATTTTCAGGAAAATTAATTTAATTTCAATCATTATGAAATATAATATTGTTGGACATAAATCAATAAATTGTTGCAATATTAGTTGAGGCTATATTCATATCACAAGAAGCTGCAATATATTGTAAAATCAGTGCGATCTACACATTGTTTGCTAATGCAGCCTAAAATCCAAAAATGTGCTAGAATTGCATTTTCGTTTGTGGTGTAGTCCTGTTTTTAAGTCTTGTTTTTATTAAAAATAATAATAAAGGAAATATATTGTAGTGTACTGTGTTGAAATTGTGTAATAGAAAAATTCCAGACAGTTGAATTTTGCAAGGTTTTGCGAGTATTATACGTAATATATATCATCACGTCATTACATTTATATTAGCCAAGGTTGGACCTCCTTTATAAGAATCTCTGGGACCTCGATGTTGGGGATAACTGGGTGTCTGCGGTCTGTTACTTGTGTTTGCTAGACGTTTTGGAGCCATCTTCATCCATGCCCTGTGAACCTGCAAGTGTAGAAAAATTCAGGTCATAAGGAGGAGGCAGAAGATATTGTGTGATTGTTGCTTTGAAGAGCAGAGCAGATGGCAGTTTTGATTGAAGTGTTAAAGCTGATTGTCCATCCATTACCCTCTTCTTTTCCGGACAAACACATCCCGGAACACCCACGGACACACCGGCACAACAATGGAGAGTGTGTTTCTCAAATTACACTATAGTTGAGGGTCAGTCAGTTGATCAGATTAGTACCTTGATTGCCCTGTCGCCGCATGGAGCGTTTTATCTGAAATTAGCCACCGCTGCAGGCTGAGTGATACACAACACAAAGGTTTGGTCACAGAACAACACTCATTTTCTCATATCGTGCTCTTTTTTTTTTCTCCCTCCAGAGGACACAAATGACTGGCAAAAAGCAGAAGCGATGTGGACAAAGATGCAGGAGGAGAATGTGATTCCCAGAGAGAGAACCTTGCACTTGTTGGCAGACATCTTGAGGAATAATGGCCAGGAGGTGCCCTTCGAGGTGCCCGAGGTACAGTTACGGCTTCGCTATAGGCCTCTTCTCTTAAGCACTCATTAGGTGGCACCATTATTCAAAAAAATAATTGCCGGCAGGGTTTAGAATGGGGATAATAAAACAAAGTGGAGAAGGTTTCCATGAGGTGTTTTAAATATGCCTGAGGTCAAACATACAGCCATGCAGCAGTAATGGTTAAGCACCAAGCAAGAGGCAAAGTAATACCTTTAAATATATCAGTAAAGTAAATACTGGGATGTAGGTATAGTGTCTGGTTAGGTTTTCCTCATAGTATAGAAAATGTATATAGGCTGTAAATCAGAATAGCCATTATTGCCATTGTTTGAGAACAGGTTCACAAACTAGGAATTTTTCTTGATGCGGACGTGCAACAAAAAACATATAACACAGAATTTAGATAAAAATAAGCAATAAAACTTTAAACTATAAGGCTTTAGGGGGCATGCATAAGGACTATTAAATAATGCTTAAATAATTTAGACCAACCCTATCAAATTATTTATTTTTGAAATGTATTGAAAACCCTTATCAGCTTATGGCGTCACCCTTCTGCACTTAAGCTTCTGTTCATTACATGCAGAAAGCAGGATCTGAAAAGAGATCAATCCAGCAGCCGCTGATGAAAGACATTAATGCCTGATCTGTGTCAATCTGCAATGCTAGACTAATTTAGCCAGCTGCTAAATGCCACCATATGGCTGAATCTGCACATCGCTTGTTTCTTTGCTTGGCTGTATTGCAGAGCTTACGTTACAGGGCGAGTGGGGACAAAGGGAAAAGTGTGTTTTCCACTATTCTTCTCATTCTGGTCACCCTTACTTTCAATGGTGAGCATCCTGTAGCCTGGAGCATGATGAGACGAGAAGTGATTGCTGTAGCCTCGAGCGCTGAACTTGGTGACCCTTGGGGCTCCTTGAGTTGACACTCTAGCTCTGAGCACACATACTCTCAAACACACACACACTTTCCTCATGCCCCTGGGGTGCCAGACCTAATTTGCCTCCAGCCAATACAGCTTAACCCCTCCCCTCGGCGCTCTATGGGTGAATGGGCATTAGGAGGCCGTGGCCTGCATACCCGGCAGTATGCATTGTCATACACAAACAAGCAGACTTGAATCAAGCAACTTGTCTGAACAAATGCAGGTGTGGTGGTAAATAGAACAGTGTTATGTTGTGATAGAAATTTCCCATGTTGATTTTACCAACTGTTTTGCAGACTTGGTACGACCGCTCTAAAGCCCCAGCCTCAGCCCCAGCCCCAGCCTCAGCCTCCGTCTTAGCTAATAATGTTCCTGAATACAATGTGAAACTGCTTGTTCTGTGCAAAAGAGGCCAAACCAAAGGTACATTTTTATTACATTTTATTAGTCACTCTAAGTTGTCATAATAATGAGAATTGTTCTGTATGGCTGTTCCCGCAGACGCATATGGGTTGTTGAAAGACATTGATAAAAGGGGAGTTTCACTGAACGCTGGCTCCTATGATCAAGTGATCCGTGCACTGCTGGCTGATGGAGAACTGGAGGCTGCCATGGTCGTCAAAGACATGTATGTTGGTTATGGCTTTAAACTTGAAACTATGCTTCCAAATCAACATTAAAACCACATGGGGAAAAACGGCAACTACCTTCCATAGCAATAGTTGGGTTTAGTTGTTGGTGATCACTCTAAATATCAGGCCCAACACCATTGACAAATTCTGGCTCTGGACTGTTCTGGTTTTCTGGTCCTCTTAGTGTGGCCCCAGGTTACCTCAGTGTGAATCTCCTCAAAAGACAGCAGGATTAGAGCTACCACAGCCCCACTGGATATGAACAGTGATTCCTGCTAAACCCAATCACTTACACAGACACAATCACATGTGCAGATTAATTTAGCTTTTCTAAGAAGAGGGCGAGTTTGTGCAAAAACCTCTATCTCCTTCCACTTAGTAATGTATCGTGTGTTACTGCTGTATGAGGCCGTATCAGGACTGTTGCCTGGGGACAGTGGATGAACAAGCTGGTATTAAAATGTAAGCTTAGAGCAGTGATCTTCTGTCGTTGTCTTTTTAGGTAATCTCCTGGCATTTCCTTCATCTCCCTTTGTCCTTTTTTTTGTAACACACAGATGTGCTACAAAATGCTACAGCATTATATGCCACAAAAAAAGCCATTAGTTATCTATGGAAACACGGAAATATGTTAAACCATCTGTTACACAACCGGTCTGTTTACACCGCTCATTTGCTCACTGCATGAGAAATAATTGTATCAATTTTGGTGCAGTGTTCTAACAAGAGCAGTGCAATATGAGCGATAACCCATCTCCTGTCTCTGTTTGAATTAGTTTATGGCTTCCCTGCCTGGATAAAAGCTTAGTTTATCTGCCGACTAAATGAGAAGTGGAATGAGCTGAGGGGAGAGTCGGCCAAAGATGGAAATGAACAGGAATGAAGAAGGAAGATAAAAAGATCTAAATGGGAAGGGTGTCGATGGAGGGGAGGAGGGATAGATTTAATCACATGTGAGGTTAATGAAGACGCTATAGGCATTAATGTGTGGTGCAGGCAGGAGGGTGGGTGTTTGTTTTTTGGGGTAATCTGAACCGAATTGAGCAGCGGGATGCTTATGGTGAGAATAACAGATTGTCATGGTGTGGTGCAGATGAAAAGTTGGATGCTGGATTCATTGACGAAAGCTGCATAGAAGAATAAGAGCGGCTTCCGCGTGTGTTTAAGAAAAGTTGCATTGAAAACCCTTGTAGAGCTTTGTTTTATGAATAAGAAGACTTACAGCTCTGGCTCTATTGCTCTCCCCTGGCGACCCTTTTTCCTGTCCCAATCTCCTGCCTGACCCTGTCCCAGTAGCAGCTCCTGGACGTCCCGTGGCCTGGTGTCACTGCTGTGATAAGGATTGCATGGCTGATGCTCAATTGAGCAGAAGGATTAATTTGGTTCCAAAGCTATTAGAAAATAAAAAGTCGAGAGGCCGCCTTGATTGAGGTTTTAGAGGCAGAGAAATGAGGAGACCAAAGAGCGGAACTGAAAGTTAGAAGCAGGTCCCCATCTGGAAACACAGTTACACCATTAAGGGAAGATTGAATGTGTCTGTCTCAGATGATATTTACAAGAACCTCCATAATGGTATGCACCATTCTGTTCTCTGACATGTTTTTACTGCAGGAAATATGAAAAAGACACTTTACTGACAAGCTTTTACTTGTATTTACACTTGACAGTCTGGTCTTTTGTACCATTATATTGTTACATTGTTCTATTGTTTGCAAAACAACTATAATTTCAATGTTGATAATTATGCATTAAATGTTGACATTATTTTTGCTCATTTTTAGTGCAACATCTCGCCTATCTTTTTATAAACTGAGTGTCAGAGCAACAGACCTGCTCATTATTACACAAAGTAAAAAGGGAAAAGTGGAAGGTAAGCATAAACATCAATGTTACCTTAATTATTAAACTGAATGTGGAACTCAGTATTGTAGATGTGTGTTGTATAAATTACGCTTTGACTTTTCTTTATATAATGGACCTCAGGAAGAATAGTCTTTGTGTTGGTAAAGACTAATGGGGATCCTTAAATAAAGAAATGTGTATGGATATTTATTCACAAAGGTTAAACCTTTGCTCCATTTTCCAGATGCACTAATGAGTCTCAAGTCTATGCTGCAGTCTGACCGTGTGCCCTCTAATCTCGCGGTCACCCGGCTAGTACAGGCCCTTGGCAGCCAGGGCAATCTGGCCAGAATCCAGGAGGTTGACACTCTTATGAAGGGGCTCAACACTCCCCTCAACCTGTCCCAGATGTTGTTTATTAACAACACTGCACTTGCGCATATCCACAAGTAAGTACACAAGTGTTCTGTCAAATGTAAATCAACCAATACTTGTTCAGTTTCACAAGCCGAGTTCAGGACCAGCACCCTCTGTGAAGTGTTGAAAACCAACAGCGCCTCAAGTAATGGGAAAACAGAGGCTGTGTGGGATTATTCATAAAACCTTTTCAAGTAATGAAAAACTCCCATCCTCCACTGCTGCCCTGTCATTTGCCCAATGCCAAAGAACAAATATGCACACATTGTGCATCAAACTTTTATTACCGCATTAGCACAGTTGTCATCATATAAACTCGCAGGGACGTAGAAGTGAAGAGCAGCGCAACAGCCTCACGCCTGATTGGCCATTGTAGTGCGGGCCTGTCAGCTTGAACCTTGACCTCTGGAAGCTGCGCCATGAGTTGCTCTGACACGTGCATCCCCTGTGTGCCTGAGTCAAGCTGACTGGTTAAGAGCCCGGACGGAAAGAACCAAGTCGGCCTCAACACTGGGCGCCACATTTAGAGGGCCCACGACTAAATTATTCAGACGGTCCCGTTCGCAACAATCAGCGCAGATATGTTGTCCCACCTCTATGTACATATACTCAGATGCACACACACTGCTTCAGGTTAAATATTTATTGTGGTTGGCTGGTAACGATGGGGAGGGAGTGCGGACTGAAACAAATGTTGAAGGACCATGAGCCAAAGTAGTAATTTTTAGGTTTATGCTGATTTTGTTAAATTTGTTCTGGTAATTTCAGGAATAAAAAGTTTAGCTGTTAACTGTTGCCTGAACACACTCAAGACTCAGAGTGTGTCTATGGACATAATGGACAGATATTCTGTCTATGGACAGGATAGATCGATATTCTATTGATAGAATATCATGTCCATAGACGAAGCCTGTTGACCATAGACATGATAGATTTTCATATTTTTTCCAAAACAAAAAACATAACTGTTGTGCTGCTGCAGTTAAAAACTATTCTTCTTAGATTATGAATTAACTTCAATAGATTATCAATATTGAACCTGATCATTGTGTCACAAATTGTTCATCTGTTCATAAATTGTTTCTTAGCGGTGACGTGGCTTCAGCGGTGGAAATTATGGAGTCCATTAATACCAATCCCGACAGTCGGTCCCTCAGTATGTCTTATGTCTTCAGAAAAGTCTTAGAAGATGGCAACGACGAGGCCTTTGACAAATGTAAGACACAAACACAGGGACTTCACCACCAGACTATAACCAACTTCAGCCATTATTTGATTTATCCTTAATTTATGAATTATTTTGTTATTCATTCCAATCTTTGCAGTGAGTGCTATGGCCGAGCAACTCGCCAATCACTTTGCCTGCTACAGACCAGCTGCAGACATTTTCCTTGAACTTCTAGATATGGACAAGGTGGACGACGCCAAGTTCATGCTGGCTGTGAGTTTTACAAACACTCCATGATGAATGTCATTTTAAACTGGAGAGACAAAATAATCAATTAAAACAACTGATGTGTTTAATGTGACTCCTTGCCATCATGTAAAAGGGTTTTGTAGCTCAATCCTTGAACTTGAGTCATGGTTCTCAACTGGTGGCGAAGCTTCTTTTATGAATGAAAATCAACTTTATTTAAAATCCCAAAGCCACTCCATATGAGAACCGATAAACCTGTGTGATGCACCTTTTGTTTCATAGCCCTTCTTATATTCTTATAAGCCTGTGTGCATACAGTACTAAGCCAGATCTCTGTTTGTATTTAAAAGCTAATCCAATTCAAGCAGAGAACTTTTTGCTGAAGTGTGAGAACATTACGGTTCCCTGATGTATTTGTCTGCTGTAAAAGCTGACAATATTTCTCTTCTGCAGTCACTGACTTATTCATCCGACCTCTTTGGAAATATGCCTTTATGTCCTCTCATCTTGAAATAAATGTACAAACCCTTGACCACAGTCACCCTTGAGTCTGTTGGTCTCAAATTGGCTTTTTGCTACTTAATTTATTTAACACAGTTCATAGATTACAGCTCAGTGACTTTGCATAGAGCCTAGGGATATGAATATGAAGACTCTAGATGGTTTGGAGACAGGGACATGGAAGATAGATGGTGTAAATGAAAGAGAGGAGAGCAGGAAATTGTAAGATCCACCCTGCGAATGTGCACTTAAAAGTTTCTTCTCATTACTGATGCCTTTGCCCATATTTCAGATGCTAGATAAGACTGAAGTGGCTGAAATGAGTTTTACCTCTCTGGGCCCTTTGTCACTTTTTTAATCACAACTTTGACCAATTTAGACCAACATTTTGCTGAAACACACTTAAGCAATTTGCTATTAGCAACTTAGATGCAACAAAGCTACTTTGACCATATGAGACCACCGAAGAGTACAATGACCCTGTCCGAACCAAATTTCTACCAAGAGAGACAAATAAAATAATGTGAGATAAAGAGCAGATGACGTGCAGTGTTTCCCATGCAAGCCTTTAGCTCTCCTAAGTGATTATTCCTCTCAATCTTTAAACACAGGTATCGCAGAAGTTTGCATTTTGACAGAGAGACAGAGATGCATTAGTTATTATTAATGTTTGTCTTTGTAACTAAGTTGCAAAGAGGTAAATTTTTGTTACCAACTATGAAAAATATATCCATTTACACTAGCAACTGATATATTACAGTTGCTAGTGTAATCTTGTTTCCCTTATTAAGACCTTTCTTGTTAGTAGCTTTAACAGTTGATGAGTTCAGTATACATAAGGTTAAGGGGCTGTATTTGTCATTATACAACAATTGTACCTCTCTCTGTATTCGACCCATCCTTCAGTGCCACTGGGGCAACCCTAAAGGAGCAGTGCTACACTTTTTAACACAATTCCTGACATCAACTATGTAATTAATATACTAAACAAGCTGAAACAATAACCTTTCTCTCTGTTGTCTTACAGCGCTGCAATGCTGTGGCTGAACAGAGGGACATGCTGATATCGTATCTCTCCAAAAAAGCTCAAAGACCTGGACAGGTAACATCTTAGTGGATAATGATTCTCTTAATGACATTACAGCACTAGAACTGTCATGGCAGTTAGTGAACACTGTAGTGTCATATATTAAATATTTTTTACTTTAGTATTAAGTGTGATCATTTTTATATTAAGTGTCTGTCAGTATTCACACACTTGCATGACTACTGTCCATCTGTTTGTCTACAGCTGGGCAAGGTCAAGAATCTGGTGAACCTAATTCCAGACTTCGTAGAGAAGGAAGTGCTATATTCTTACATGATGAAATGCCACGGTACGGACTAAGTACAGTGAACATGCTGTTAACTCTTGTGCAGTGAATGGCTGGGTGCGCTGTGTAGCATTAGCGTATGCATTAACAATGCATTAGGTCACGGCTAGTGTCTGAGTGTGTAGCCAAGTAGTAGGACATTCAGGGGTTAGCAGAACACATGTTGTCTAATGAGTTGGCCGTTCTGGTAAGCCTAGCGTACTAATCGCAACACCAGCCACCACTTAAGTTGTAGAAAAGACAAAAACAAAGTGAACACCCAGAAACTTGAGTTTATATATCCTCATATTTTCTGCCTGCTGCTTTCACTTCAAGTAGTCACTGACATACAGTAACTAGCCTACTAAATAAATGTCTTTCTCTAATTTTTTTTGTTTTTTCTCTGTTTACTGTGTGCTGTTGACAGTTATAGATTGACATTGCCTTCTCTCTGCTTCTGTCTCTGCAGTTTTGGATAAGGACTTGGAATCAGCCAAAGCTCTGCATGAGCAGATGCAGAAAGAGGGAGTGGAGGTAGACGAAATGTCACTCAAACGGTTGGCGTCGCTGTATCGCGAAGTTGGAGAAACGGTGCCCTTCATTGAGCCCCCTGTGAGTGTTTGAAATAAACAAACCTATATTACAAGGAATATATCAGGGAATTTCAAGTCCACTCTTTATTTTATACGTTTGATTGTTTGGCCATTTTTTCATTGGAAGACATGAAAATATAAGAGACACTTGCCACATTATGATCATGTCTGTTATCATGCCTTTCCAGACACTCAGTCGCTTTATAAGTTTGTGCATTTTTCAGTAATTCTGTTTGAACAGTATAAAATAACTGAACGACAAGTCTTAGAATTTGTATGTTACTGTGAATTTAATTAAAGCTATACTATTACCATATATTTAATGACATCATTTTAAAGTTTTGCATGCAGTAAAAATTTTCCGGCCAAAAATTCCATTTGTTTTCCACTTTGCCTCAGAAACTAGCTCATAGTCGCAGGCTGTGCTGGTGCGTAAGCGAGATGGTGTCACTGCAGTGGTCTTATTCTGTGTCCAGTAACTGTTGAGTGCTGCTTTACACTGCACATTTTGTAAGTCTGTGTAGGCTTATTTTTGGCCCGCTAAGCCTCCGCACTTTGATGTAGCGGCATCCCCTCAGGGCAGGTGTATACCTCTTACCTTCACTGCACTCACCTACGGCACCAAGATGGAGAGAGAGGCAGTGTGGTAGAGCGGCTCTTGCATAATTCACACAGTGTCAGGATAGTTAAGTGAGCTTTAAATGCACAAGAGGATGACGGAGAGGTGAAAGTCAAAATGGCCACTGTTCTCGGAAGTTTTAAAGTAGAAAACTTGGCACCCTATTTTAGTTTGTTCTTGTATTAAGAGGTGCCTAAATTAGAAGGAAGATGCATGATTTAAACAATAGGTCTACGCAGATAAGATATTATCAAATATTCTTGTACGCTTAGAAAATAAATGACTTCGCTTGTTCTGTATTATTTACATGATACAGTGTAGAGCGCTGCTTTAATCTGCACAAAAGCTTTGACTATTTGCTCGGAAAACGTGTATGGAGCCCATTACATTGAGACACGCAGAGGCTGATCTAAGCCCACATTAAGGAAAAATTGGCATCTGTGAATGAAATAAAAATATTTTCAATGGGAATTTTTTGGTTGTTTTTTTAATACCAACTAATTTGCTGATTTTCTTTCAGGAATCCTTCAAGTTTTACGCAGACAAGATGAGAGAGAAGTTTTCAAAATCCCAGATACCAGAAGAATAGACTCAACAACTTCTTCCATAACAGAACCATAGTCCTTGTGTGTTTTTTATTTCTTACCTCAGAAACATTAAGTATTGTTTAATGTTAATGTTTTACTGTCCAATCTATTGATAGAAGCAATACACAGATGAAAACTGTTGAAGATGTACATACACATTATGCTAATAAATGTTATAATTGGATTGCAGTCTTGTGTTTACTTTCTAAAAATCGGGATCCTTAGCTGTTCTAAGGTGGGACAGTTCTTGCTCTTAAACATGCAATATCTTTTTGAGATGTCCTGTCGAAGTCCTTGGAGCACCATTAAATGGTTAACTGAGTATTCAATTCATCAAATGTATACAGCAGTGCAAAAGTAAACAGTTTGCGTAATCTTCTGTCTCAACCTTATTGACCATGGATTAGTATATCTCTTAGGCATTTTAGTGTTTCTTTTACTAACACACTTTGTTGGGCTTAATATCTTTTTATATACATAAAGATCAAGTTGTAGAAAAAAGGAGATTCAAATGGAACAAGCAAAATCTGCAGATGGATATCTGCCAAAGCGGGGGTCTAATCACTTGCCAACAATATGACTCTCTTTGTTGCAGAACTCTGCTGCCATCCAGTAGCAAACAGTGTTACTACAACAGAGACAAGTGTGTTTTATGGGGAAAGTCTAAAGTATACTTAATTATTTTTAAATGTTTTAATGGAGGGCAATAACACCAGTGCTATGCACAGCATGGAGCACACAGAGCATTTCTTATAAGTACTTACTCAATTTTAGTCCCCGGTCCATTCATTCTTATGTACTTCTATTGCAAAGGTCATATACCGGTAGTTATTTTAAATTATTGGTAAATCGGTTAGAAATGTAAATATACACATTCTTGAAAATGTTCTGTTAACAATGAGTCCTTATCGAACCAGTCGATAGAGCCAGAGTACTTGAGTTTTTTCACCAATCCTGGCCTGACTTTTGTTTGATGTACTTCAGACAAATGAAGTAAAGAACCATGAATCCCAGACAGACTGCCAGCAGCACCAGATAACATGAGTACAGAGGGTAGTTGTTCATGCCCAACACCTCCACCAACTGCAACAGAAAGACCATGACTTAAAATATGTAATCTTTTAGATGTTTGCATTCGTTTGAACTCACTCGTATGCCATCGACATTAAAGGTGAAATTCCCCACAACAACTTCGTACTTGACACCTTTGAACTGCACCTGTAGCATTCCCTCGAAGCCCCAGCGCATGAATGAGGCATAGGAAAGCCATGATGCCACTGTAAGATTTGATAAAATACCTGTTACTAGATGAATAGTTAAACATCATATTGTTGTATATCAATCAATATATTAATAATACTGCTAAAAATAATAACCATAACAACTCACCAAGCCACATATTCTGCAAACTGATGACAAAGCCCCCAGTCAAGTAAAAGATGGTGAATAAAGAATTGCCCATGAAGGCAGAGGTCTGCAGAGTGGGTAAAGCAGCAGCTACAAACAGAGCCATAGCCCGGCTGCAATACACCATCAGCCATGCCAACAGGAAGTTCAACAGGAATCGGGTTGGAACAGTGTTCAGGCCAGCAAGCCAATAGATGGGTAAACTGTAAACCAATGTGAATACACAGTGTTCTGGCAACTCACCCAAGACCTGACAACGCAAAGGGAGAAAAAAAAACTATATAAAAAAAGTTAGCCTTACAAAACCCTACAGAAATTGAGTGGTACAAATTAAATTACAAAGAAAGATGCAGTTTGCAATTCAGATATAGTGTTGCACTGACACCTACTGGACATTATGGTTACTTGTGGAGTATTACCTTTGCAAAGAAGTAAGATGAGACGGCATACATGCCATCCTCCAACTCATGGTACAGCATTGCTCTTTCAGAGTGGCCTTCAAACATAGATAAAATGGTTAGCGTATAATTTAAATTAAAAGCTTAATCATTCTCAAGGACAAATATATAAACAATCTCGTTTGTCTGGATCTATTCTTGTCAATTAGGCTATAATAATTTGTATTACACCTGCTCTGTAACACATTTTATTACTCAACCTTGACCTTTCTTGAAAGTTGATAATCTCTCACAATGTTCATCTACGCTGTAATTCAATTATACTATTTTATGATGAAGTTGGAGTGCCTTTGTTATCTCAACTGATATGGATATAAAGCTGAGCCAAGCATACTTACATTTAGCTATGACGTCCAGCACCACAGCGAATGGCGTGAGAGCTCCGATCATGTAGAGAAGTGCCACTGTGTCTTGTATGGACAGTGGCACTGGTCCTGCCCCATAATACAGGAATCCGACAAGCAAAGACATGAGGAGGGCCTCGAAACCATGGACCAATAACGTGACCAGGTCTCTGTAGTCGTTGTACATATGCCGCCTGAAATAAATTAATATCGAGTTTTAAGACGTTTAGAGAGTAATACAGAATGTTTGACGTACAAACGCTGTTACCTGATAAGTACAGTGAATTGATGTAGTTTACCCGGTAGTTTGCTTCCGTGATTTGAGATTGTGATCAACTCCTCTCCTTCAACAACATTACCCATCACATTGCTAGAAAGCGATGAGTGAACAAAAATACCGAACTGTTTGCCGTTTATACAAATTAAATTATGTAAAATTAAGCCAATTACTCGTCTGCCTGAGTGGAGGATGCACAGCTTCTGTCTGGTATCCACATGTGGTCATCTGTATCTTTTACTTTTTCTTTAAACTGTTCTGCCAGAACTCTGGCCCGCTGTAAACACTCAGCCTCCAGCTCTGCGCTGCGTCTGTCAATGCTGATGAGATCAACTAGGCACAAAATGCACTAAACTAGTCATCAAACTCTACTCACCACGTTTGGCTTCATTACATACCATAGAAATCAGAAGGATTGCAGTAGCGAGGACAGGGGTATCCCAGAGAAGTGAAGTATGGCACCATGTCCCGTGCAGTGCCACAGTAAACAGCAGAGCCAGATGTCAGCAAAACCACCAGGTCAAAGAGTTGGAAGATATCCGAGCGAGGCTGGTGCACTGAGAGCAGGATAAGGCGGTTTCCACGGGCCAGCCGGGACAGAGTGATCACCAGGTTGTGAGCAGTGAAGCTGTCTAATCCCGATGTGGGCTCATCAAGAATCAAAATACCTAATTTCCATAGACACATTAGTTTAATGTTCTTAGGTTTATAGAGTTAGAGTTATAACATGTGAAAGAAGCTTGACTTGATCAGAACTATTGACTTAACTTTGTTCTGACCTGGATTCCATAGGAGCTGCACCGCAATGCTCACTCTCCTCCGCTCTCCTCCTGAGACACCCCTCACATAATCATTCCCCACTCTAGTGTTGGCACACTGTCGCAGTCTCAGCTCAGCAATTACATCATCTACCTGTGATTTCAACAATAAAAGTTGAAAACCAAATTGAGGTGGATGAACAACACATGTTTGCCGTAACTGACCCTCTTGTCCCTCTGGGCCTTGGTGAAGTGGGTGGGCAGCCGCAGTTTGGCCACAAAGACGAGAGTCTCTCGGACAGTGAGATGAGGAAGAAGGCGGTCATCTTGACGAACATGAGCGATGGTCTTCCTCACTACTCTGGGGGTGTTGGGTTTGCCATTGATCAGAACCTGGCCAGAGGTCATTGTACCCCCCTCATCTCGACAGGTGATAATGTCCAGCAGAGAGGTTTTACCACAGCCTGTGGAAGAAATTGGGTATGATTTGCCTGAAACCCAAATTGTCCTACAAATCCCTTAAGTATATGCGGTTCACCTGAGCTGCCGATAACAGCCAGCATTTGTCCACTGTGAACTCGCAGGTTGAGTTTATTGATAGCAGTCTGTGTATTCCCTTTTATCTCCCAAGGCAATTTGAACTCTGATAACCTTTCATACCAGGGGATCTGTGCCGCTGTGTCCACCTACATACAGAAATAACCGCAAGATTGCATTATAAAAAAGTTAATTCTAGTACTATTGTATATTACCGTTTATGCAGAGGTAAAATTAAAATGTTACAGAGCGGTTAGGCTTGCCTCATATTGCAGGTTGTTGACCTCCAGCTCATTGCACTCTCCACTGTAGGTGAAGTATAGACTGCTGTCTTCTTCAGAGGAAAACAACTCTGCGTCTTTGTCCTGTACGGAGAAGAAGCAGAAATGTAAAAAATGTTACATTAGCTTTCCTCAAGATAAAAAAAACTTTATTATTATACAAAAGGAAAGACAACATAAAGGGGATGTGTTTGTAAACACAAAATATTTAGTATTTTACAAACACATTTTATGAACAATGTTCAATGTTAGAATTTTTCAGGAGTTCTCAAGCTTTCTGGCATCAGGGACCACTCCCAAACAGAAAGAAATCGCAAGGCCACTCTCAAACAGTGTTGTGACAGCGCTACAATGTCTAAAATCTTTCGTAAAACCACCTCAGAGTGGAACAGTTGTTTCCATTAAGAATTACAAATGTTCAAGATTAGGTTGTTGCCAAAATTAGTATCGGTAAATCTTTCATTTATTTCAGGGACCCCTGTTTGAGTATGTCTTCTTAAATGTATAACCCATAATGTCAGTTAATAACACAATAAGATCTGAACAATGAGATCTTATAGCCATAAAAGTCATTAAAAAATAATATGCACACTTTCTTCATATAGAGTCAAAAGTTGATAAGTAAAACAAGAACGCATCATTAAAGACAATTAATTCACAACTAACCTGTGAGCAGCCCAGGGGAGCAGTGTCCATGTCTGGGTCCATTGAGGCGCAGGATGACGCCCCTCTTTGGCTACTTGGGTCCGGTTCCTTCTCTGTCTTCTGTTGACCACTCTTGCAGTCTTTGGGCTCTCTCTAAATCTGCACTTCCTCAGCGCACAAGCATCAGAACAGCTAAGCACATGTTAATGGCTCCACTCTGCCATCTTCTCTGCCCACTTTATACAAGCATGGATCAAAGTTCTCGAGATAACAAACAGTGTGTGTTTATGGTCACTGTGAGACCATAGGGCTTTGCCGGAGCAGCAAACGGCCCCTGATAGTGTAGATACACTTCATGGCATGTCTCAGATCTGGCTGTAGACATGGCAAGATCCCACTCGCTGAAAACAGAGCCAGAGAAGGGCACAAGCTTCAAAGAGTCCTTCAAAATGGACTCTTTGTGGAGAGAGAGCGGAGAGGGAATGTCCGAGCCATCCAACTGCCTCAGCATCAACAAGATCTCCTACACAGTCAGGTAATCAAACACTTTTCATAAAACAATTACATTACAATGTTCAATCACTCTAGATTTGTGTTGTGTTATGTACATACATATACAGTGCATATGTGTGTGTATCTCAGTGAGCGCTTGGGTCCATGGTGGGACTTACCCTCCTACAGGAAGAAATGGACTCGGCAGATCCTCAATGATGTGTCTATTCATGTGGACAGTGGACAGATTTTGGGAATCTTGGGAAATTCAGGTTGTCACACAAAAATACTAAATATTTTATGTTTAGAAACTGTATAGTGGTCTTACCTTTGTGTAAGGACAAGTGAAAGTAGGGGACACGCGTGTAATTGCATATTCAGTGCTATACAGTATAGTTACAGTTTGTGTATAAAGGCTCAGGGAAGACCACACTGTTGGATGCCATTTCTGGGAGGATTGGAAACAGTAGCACGCTGTTGGGTGAAGTCTTCATCAATGGGAGGAAACTGAAGAGAGAGGAGTATCAAGACTGTTTCTCCTATGTACTGCAGGTAAACGTGTTAGTTTGCCACTAAGCCAGCCAATGTATGAAATGACAGTACTGTATAGTATTAACTAAACCTAGGAATTTCAGAGAGTGACACTGATGCCAATGAAGTAGACCTCACTAAATAACAGTGTAACAACTAGAAAGTACTTGAGTTTCTTGTTTTTGTTTCTTGAACCATTGCTACCTCATTTAGGCTAACCTCATAACAGTTGCCCTAGCTTCTGTATAAATTAACATAGCACCCCTGATAGCCTCCTCATATGCTTAATCTCTCAATGAGAGGTGCTCAAGTGTAGCCAAAGCCTGAATTAAAAGTGTGGGCTTTAAGCTGTCCTTGCTTGGTTTAAACCCGTCTCTCTCCTCTGGCTGATAGCACCCTGTGCTCTCTAAGCCTGGTTATTAACTTCGCCTGCTAAGCTGCAGATGAGGAGGTGATTTGGGCACCTGATATTAAAGTCATTCTGATGAGCGACTGAGGAGAGCAGGGACAGGGAGGCAGTGTGTGTTAATTAACTCAATCAGTTGGTGAAGGGGGTTCAAACACAAGTTTTGGTGAACACGTCTTAATAGAATAGATATTACTGGTGGGTTTTGTAAAACAAAATATAAATAAATACAATCTGTTACATAGGCTACAAATGTATTTAATTATCTGAATTCACATCTGTGTAAAAGTAAGCAAATATGTTTTACTATCAGATTAATTAATTTTTAATTTATTACTAAATGTTCTCTTTCATTTCTTGTAGAGCGATAACTTGCTAAGTTACTTGACAGTAGAAGAGACGCTGACTTACACTGCACAGCTTGCCTTGAGAAAACATTCAGATGACGCAATAAAGAAAAAGGTGATGTCAAATTGATTAAAATGGCCTCAGTCTATTGGCTTGATATGGTTCATACCTGCTCCTTGTTACTGCAGGTGTCAGCCGTGATGGCTGAGCTGAGTCTGAGCCATGTGGCGCACAGTGTGATTGGGGGTCGGATATTTCCTGGGATTTCAGGTGGAGAGAGAAGAAGAGTGTCCATCGCCTGCCAGCTCCTGCAAGATCCCAGTTAGTACTCTCTGTATATTACAGTAAAAAAAAGAAGAAGACAAATCTGTCATTAAAGGGAGGCTTACTGAATTCCATTCAAGAAAGTGATTTACATCAACTCATAAACTGAAATATTTATAAATCTTTGGAACTTTTTTAGGAGCAAGGACTGTAGTTCTAAGTTTGGAAGAAAGTTCAATGCAAAACTGGCTTCTCCCCATAGTCTCAGAAGTCCGGACTAAGAGGAGACAAAGGGATCAGAGCAGGAGATTAATGAGGAAAAATAGCGTAAAGGACAGAGGGAGCGATGGAGAAGAGTAATGGAAGTCTGGGTTATCTCACACCAACGAAATAAGCAGGCCCCACCTCAGACTGGATGTGTGCGCGCCACATCCCAGGTGTAGTTTATCTGCTACGTAATGCTCCCGCGGGGATGAAGGGTCTCGGGCCTCATTCAGGATTAAATGGCCCTGGACACACACACTCCAACACAGTAATGAGAACTTCCCATTTGATGCTTCTCCAATCAACCAGGAAATGAATTAATCTCACAATTAAAGTATCTGCTAATTCCACTCCACTTCCATAAAGCAAAGAGACAATCTTTTAATTGTCCTAATTAGAGTAATTACCTAAAATAAGAACTTCCTTATCTTCACAAGTCAAGTTGGGCCCACTGAGATTCTGCCTATGCTTAAAAGTTTCTGGAAAGGAACTTAAGATTCATTTGTGCAAAATAACAAGTAAAGTTTAAGGTACTGTCTTAGAGGTGATCCTCCTGGATGAGCCAACCACAGGCCTGGACAGTATGACAGCCAATCAGATAGTGGTGCTGCTGGCAGAGCTGGCCCGGAGAGACCGCATAGTTATTGTCACCATCCATCAGCCACGTTCCGAGCTTTTCAGGGTTTGTATTCAACATTATGAGTGTTTATTTAAGTTAAAACCCATGCTTGTCAAGCAAACACAAAAACAACAGTATTGCTGTAGGTCTTCACAAGGATTGCCATAATGAGTCGTGGAGAGCTTGTGTTCTGCGGGCAACCTGAGGAGATGGTGAACTTCTTCAGCCAGTGCGGATATGAGTGCCCAGAGTACTGCAACCCTTTTGACATTTATGGTACTGACTCCAAGGCTTTTTAACAAGACATACTCTGGCAGATTTATTTTATTTGTATTACTATTTTTCCAAAGAATATAAAAGATAACACTAAACCTTTTTTTTTTTTTCACTCATAGTTAGGGGTTGTGTGAAGCCATTTATGGTGAAACAACTGAGTTTGCTATTTTTAAATCATAAAGAAAAAAGAAAGTACCAACATGACCCTGATCTACAGTATGTTTCACAGTAGGGTGCACTTTTTGGTTTTCAACAAGGCCTATGATGAAAAGTGCTCTATATCTACTGTGAGATATGGAGCTGGTTCGCTGATGCCAATGGCTCCAGCAGAATAAAGTGAAGGTCCCGTTAGTGGCCATCTCAGTCTCCTGACCTCAATATCATTGAACCACTTTAGGGAGAGCCGTTCATGCAAGACAGCATGAAGAATGGGCCGCTATACCATCAGAAAAAATAAAGAACCTCATCCACAACTACCACAAAAGACTCCGAGCTGTCATGGTTAAAGGGGGCAATGCACAGTATTAAAAACTGGGGTATGTAAATCAGGGTAATTTTGGTACTTTCTTTTTTCATTATGATTTAAAAATAGGAAACTCAGTTGTTTCACCATAAATGGTTTCACACAACCACTAACAATGAGTGGAAAAAAACTTTTCATATTCTTTGAAAAATACCCCTGCCAGGGTATATGAACTTTTGAGCACAACTGTATGTATACCGTATAATACATGTTGTCTTACAGTGGACTTCACATCTGTGGACACTCGCAACAGTGAAAGAGAAGCAGCCACATTTAACCGTATGCATGAAATAACCTCATCCTATCAGACGTCTGACATCAACCTACGTATGTTGGCAAAAATAGAGCAAAGCTTGCAACAAGCAGTCAAACCACCTATCCCCTTCAAAAGCAAAGAGTCACCCGGAGTAGCAGTTAAAATCGTGGTTCTGCTGAGGTAATCTCTCACACAAACAATAAACCACGTCTATAACAAACACATGGTACACCTACAGCTAAAAGGTCTCTAAAAAACGTGTTTCTAAAAATAATGAATAATGATTTAACAGTATACCGCAATTTTTGTGTGTGTTTTGTGTGAAGACGAACCGTAAGGAACCTGTCCAGAGACAGAATGGGTGTCCTCATGCGCCTGTCCCAAAATCTGATCTATGGACTCTTTGTGGCCTTCTTCGTCATGCGTCTGGATCTTGATGTGTCAAAAGGTGCCATCCAGGACCGCATTGGCATCATCTATCAGAGCATTGGAGCTTCACCCTACACTGGCATGCTCAACGCTGTAGCTCTCTGTAAGTGCAGCTTAAACCTCCAGTATCAACATACCTAAGTAAAACAAAATTGGGACAACTTGGTATCAAACCTTCGTAACAAAGGAACAAACCAGTTACTATTTGTGTCCATATTACCATCATGTTAATAATAATACAGTATTTGTTATCGATATAGTATCCATATAGCATTGAACAGAGATTTTACCTCAAATCAGTGACACTGAAGTGAAACATAACTGTGCGAATTTGCCACTCAGTCATTATTCTTATCACAATGTCCTTGAATCTCATAAAGTAATGTGCGTATAAAAGTAATCTTGACCCATTATTTAAAGTTCAGAAAAAGGCAATAAGAATAATCCATTTAGCTGGATACCGTGAACACACACATCCATTATTCTTTAAATCAAAAACAATGAAATTTGAGGACCTTTCTGAATTTAAGATGGCTCAAATCATGTTCAAAGCCTCACAAAAGTCACTTCCTGAAAGTATACAAAATATGTTCTGCAAACGAGAAGTCAAATACAACTTGAGAGGTAAAATTAGTTTCGATAAACAGTACTCCAGAACAACCTTGAAAAGTATGTGTCCCACGAGACGTGGTGTAGAAAATTGGAAAAATCTTGATCAAAGCATCAAACTCTGTAAAAATCTGGCACACTTTAAAAAGATCTACAAAGAATCCATATTCCTCAAATATGAACAGACATTGTGAGTGTTGTTGTATTATTATTATTATTATTCTTTTGCTGTCGTTTCTTTATTTTGCTGTTGTTTTTTTTATTACTGTTATTATGTTCCCTTGTTTATGATTTGTGCATAATTTGTTAAATGCAATGTTATTGTTTTTACTTTTGGGGTGGGTGGTGGGCGCTTATAAGTCTTTGGCTTCGGATCACTCCTTTTGAGCAGATAAACTTCTCAAATAAATAAATAAACTAAACTAACTAAACTAAATGTAGTAGATATAGTAGACTGTAGTGACTGCTACAATAAGCAGGTTTATAGTACAAACAAACCAAACAATCAAGAAAATACAAATATTGGCATTCAAAATATATACAAACACACATGCTGTGTTTCATAATATTATTTGTCTGCTCCTTTTCCCATCCTCAGTCCCTGCACTTAGAGCCATCGGTGACCAGGAGAGTCAGGATGGCCTGTACAGCAAATGGCAGATGTTTATGGCTTATGTATTCCACATCCTTCCCTTCAGCGTTCTCAGTGTTTGTATCTTCACTTCATTCCTTTACTGGTATGTTTTATTTACTGTGCAGCATCAAAGTCTATGTAGTATGCAAGTAAGTGAGTAAGTAAGTGCTTTATTGTCATTGTACAAGTGGACAACGAAATAGTGTTCAGGTGTTAGTCCTGAGCTGCTGCGACTGAGCCGTGCTGCCACTGTATGTGTACTATAATCAAGTCATTATTTCCAGGACAATAGGAATGAACCCAGACACACTGCGCTTTTTATGTTATACTGCAGTAGTGATGGTACCCCATATTGTAGGTAAGCTTACGTTTAGATAGAACATATTTTTCCTACAAACAAGTGATTAAAAATAACCTTTAAGAGAAAAACTGTTGTGATTCTTTGTAGGAGAACTGCTAACAGTTGTGCTACTTGGAGTGGTCCAAGACCCAAATATGGTCAACACTGGTGTGGCTCTGCTTAATATTGCAGGAATTCTGGTGGGCTCAGGTTTCCTTAGGTAAATATTTGTAGATAAGCACCTGTCTACAAACATAACACATTTAGTCACTTATACTGATATTGTTTGCTTTCATAGAAGCACACAGCAGATGCCAGAGGTTTTTCAGTGGCTCAGCTACTTAACTTTCCAGAAATACAGCTGTGAATTGCTCATAGTCACAGAGTTTTATGGACTCAGTTTCTCATGCAGTAAGTGATAAAAAAAAAAATCTTCTATTCTATGTCTTTGTTAAAAATGTAAACTTTACTGCAACATTTTTTGGGGAAAGACAGATTTCAAAAAATTTACTGATTACTACAATTAGAAAGGCCTTAATCTCACTTTGCCCCCTGTGTTTCAGATGCTTCCACACCTTTGCCAGGAGCCTGTGTGGTCACTGAGGGCAATCAGCTCATCGATCAGGGCTACCCTGGGGCTCTGTCACGTTACACACTGGACTTCGTCCTCCTTTATGCTTTCCTCCCTGCTCTGCTGGTGCTGGGAATGATTAGCTTCAAAATTAGGGATAGGATCACCCGCCACTAAAGCCACTGAAACAAAACCAAAGACAAGTTAAATCCACCAAAAGCTCTTAAACTATGAACAAATGATGCCAGTCGTACCTGTAAAAACTTTATTTTTTTTTTGTAGAATATTTGCACAAATAGTAAATAATAGAAAACAATTATAACAGTATAAAGGATCTTACTAGATTAAAGTAATAAATAAATAGTGTTCATGTTTTTGTGTTATGCTGTTGTTTGTCGAGACTCGAGGTCTAGTCCTTTCCATGACTTTTCCACATTTCTTTTGTACTGCTCCAGTTCCTAAAAACAAAGCAGAATTGTAAAAGCAACTGTTCTTTTTTTTTTTTTTTTTTTTTACAATTAAATATAAAACTACAAAATGGTAACACTTTATTTTACACTACCTTTTAGTACAATGAAATGTGCTACCTTACATGCACAATGGGATAATATCTATTTGTAGTTTGGAGGTACATAATGTAATACGACATAAGACCTTAACCCTAAGGGTCTTATGTCTTATTACAGATTTTTAAAAAGCAGATTACATTGTACTAAATTTCATTTGGTACAATGTATGAATGTAGTCCATAATAAAGTGCAACAATAAAAATAAATAATGATGTGATAAATTGTAGATGAATAGGTAAACTGAATGACACAGAGTGACTTGTTTTCCGTCAAAGCAAAGTGTACAAGATCAAGTGAGACTCAAGATAAGGGATTATTATGTCTGCATTGGGTTACTGTAGTTCAAGTGCCCAATGCCATCTAGAAGTCAGTAGGAGAACGGGCGCTTCCTTGAGTTTAGTGTTCTTAAGATAAGCTCAGGTTATTGACCAGTGACACCAGTGACAGCAACACAGACACAGTACACAAAAATGTATATAGTCTACGAAGAACAAATATGTAATAATAAGGTCATGAAGCTATGAAAATGTGTATAATTCTGAGTCGCGTCAGGAATTATTTGACCGTATAAAAATGTAAAAAACCAAACAATAGTACAATGTAGTAGTAGTGGTTGATGAAAATATAATTGTACCTGATTTTTTTGGGCTCTCATGGCATCAATCTGAGGTTCATTATACTGTGGGTCCTTGGCTGGATCTTTCAATTCCTGTTGTTCACTGACGGACTAAAAATAAACATGAAGCGGAGTTTTGTTGCCGTTAAAACTTATTTGTAGACTTTGTTGTTTGTTTTTCTTACCTCTGGGGGGAAGATGCATTCATACACTTTCTTCCAAAGGTCTTTAGGGTTTTTGGCATGTAGTGAGGTCATATCAGAAGTAGGAGGTGTGCCTGTTTAAATGGTAAATGGTCTCAACTAATATAGCGCTTTTCCACCCATGTTAGGCACTCAAAGCGCTTTACAGCAAGAATCCACTCACCCATTCATACTCTCATTCATACACCAATGTACGCAGACACTGGAGGCAAGCTGGGTGAAGTGTCTTGCCCAAGGACACAACGACAGTGTGCACCTTCAGGAGGCGGGATTCGAACCCCCAACCCTCCGATCATGAGACGACCCGCTCTACCATCTGCGCCACCGTCGCCCCCCGTCGCCCCGCATTAACAAAATGCTGGACAAATGTAACGAGCTATAATTCTATTTTTAACCACAAGGCGATGCTGTGCTCACCTATTTGGCTGAATGAGTCTGAGCCAGCAGGGACAATGAGGGGCTTGGTGGAATCAGTCGACACCGTTTTTCTAAGCACAAAGACAATGAAACAGGTTTGGCTTATGTTTGTGTATTTTTTTTAAGTGATGTCCTCACCCTTTGTCTAGTCCAAATGCAAGATGAGAGAAAAATACTTTGGTTTTAGACACCAAGCTCTCCGATTTGATGCTGGTGAACTGGTAAAGGAATAAAAATAAATAAAAAAAACAGACAGAAAACATTATTGAACAATAAAATCTTATACAGTAGAATTTGCTTAGGGTACACTTACAATAAGGGAGGCTGCATAGTAGTGTGCAACAAAGCGAAGTGTCTTACTAATCAACTTTCTTTTATCAGAATCAAACTCCTGTAATACAGTTTGAGAGAATAATAACATACAAACTATATTAATAAGTATGAGCTCAAATATAGGTAGTTTACCTGGAAAATGTCATATTTACTGCCAATGATAAGTAGAGGCACAGGAAAAGGACTTATGAGCTCTCGATCCTACACAAGAATAACCCAATAACATTGTACATCAGCAGATTGTCCAAGCCCACACACTTAATTTTAAAACTGTAATTGTTTGTCTAGTGAATACTTTCTAAAAGATACTTACAGGATAGTCTTTAGGCAGCACACGTGTTGGCTGAATAGACATCTGATGTTTGTTGCCAGTCTTCTGCAGGGCCTGAAAGGCTTTTTCTGTTTGCTCTTGTGCTGCTAGCAGTAACCGTTCCATTGTTACCCATAAACAATTTGGTTTTGACAGATCCAGGACAAGTATAACAGAAAGTGACCTACAATCAAAACGAATATAATGCATGTAAAATAAGAAAAATGAAAAATGTAATATATGTGACAAACCTGACACTGGAAGGGCTGATGGTGATCTGTACGAGGTCTGACAGAGAAGTACCACCACCCAGTTCCCACAAATGGGCAATATCTTTAGGCTGTGGTTAAAAAAAAAAAGTAAATGTAATGATGGACCTCGTTAGTTTCCATCTGAAGTCCCTAGTTGTGATGCTACTTTTTTGAACAGTTGAGATTTTGTTCTACTCACTGTGCTGTGTCGTCTGGTCCGTCGAACAAAACTGTACTCCAATGCCAAAGTAGGCTTAGCAGGTTCATCTCTGTCAGTCAACACAAAGCATCATTGTAGTAATGGGCTGCTGTGTGCAATTACATTATGAAAGTCACCAACTTACTTGTCAACGCACCGATAGAGAATAGAGGTCTTTCCCTGTTGAACAGATATGAGCCTTATGGTTGAATATAACACTAGTGAATATGATCATACTTGCTATAAATGTTTTAGCAAAGACATACCCCGGCCTTGCTGCCCATCATAAACACGGTCCTTTCACTTGGTTGAACACTTCGGTCCTCTTCCCCGCTTTCTCGCGTTTGAACCTCGGCAGCAGACAGTTCCCACAATGTCTCTGAGCTGTTAAATACGAGAAAGAAGCCTACGTCGATATGGTTTAAAGAGACCAATAATTTGAGATAAAAAGATAAGAGTCTTACCTTATTTTAGACATTGTTAACTCTACAAGACTAGCTAAATGACCGTTACCAGAGCAACGGCGGCGCTTATTGATGACGTTTTACAGAGGATTTATGGGAAACGTAGTATTGAATATTAAAAGTCTAGTTTTCTGGCCCAGTAACGGTATTTTCTTTTTGATAAGGTCCTTGCGAATGTATTAGGTCCTAGAATGGGTCCTTGTTAAGGTCTTAAATATCAAATCACCTGATTATACCACCATATAAATGTGAAGGTACAGGACCAACAATTAAAAGTAAAAGTATCTGATAAAGCACAAACGTATGCATTGTAAAATGTACTTTATGAGTAAAAAGTAAAAGTATTTAAGAGTTTAATGTGCAGGATTTTTCAAAATCATTTGATTCAAACCAGGTCTAAAGGAGTAAACCACTAAACCAAGAGACTAATCCAGTTCATCGTAAAGAGGTCACTTTGAAAATAAAACACTTTTACTTTTAACCCAATTAAAAAATGTAATGGAATAGAAAGTACAGATACAAGCTCTAAAATGTACTTAAGGAAAAGTACCTATTTGTACTTTTTACTGTTACTTTCCACCCCTGCCTGAAAGTGACCCTGCAAGTTGTGAAATTGTAAAAAAACAAAACAAAAACAAACATAGGGCCTTTATCACAGTCGCAGGACTTGATTGAAGCAGCATATTTTGATTGAAACAGCATATTTTTGTGAAATTAAACCAAATATCAGAATAGTTTCCAAACATGATTGCATCATTAATTATTACATCATTAATGATAATCATTAAACCAAATTTGTTATGTTAAATCATTATAAATGTGAATTAAATTTTACAGAAGAGAGTACCGAGTTGTTTGTTTTAGTGATCACAGTCTGATAAGTTTGGAAAGCCCTGTCTTAACACACTCCACTGACAGGAGGCTGACTAAAATCCATGACCAAATTCCCCAAAGATCTTCTATACAATATTCTTCTCACAAACATATTAACCTAATTTAACTTCTTATTGCTGTTTTTTTTAATTGCAATATAGAATATATCATAGCCCCAAAAAATAGTAATACAGACTACATACATGTGTATTACGGAAAACACTGTACAAAGACAAAATAACTTTTAATGTGTCCTTCTTTCAATCACAGGTCAAAAAAGGTTCAGCTGAGAATGAAATATTCTTAGGTTTAGTTAAATGTAAGCCTAGGACCCAAAAGTGATATATAGCAATAAATACATTTCAATTACAGTTGAAGGTCATTCTCATCCTCACGGTCGGACATCCGTGAATTCCATGGCTCCGACCATCAGCAGCAAGCAATGAAGGGGCAAACAAACTACGCCACAAGTTTAATTGATGAATACATTTGTTAAAATATAGCATGAGGTGCTGTAGTCGCACGCGTGTCAATCATGTTGACAACGCCCCGCGGACATTGGTCCAATCGTGAGGATGCTTCAATTCCTTCTCATGGTCAACATGTTTCATCAGGATTTTTTCTGGGGGTGGTCACAATAAGGAACATTTTCTAATAAAAGGCTTTCTCTGGGTCGAAGCACTGTAGAGGGGAAAACAAAAATCAAGAGCAACAGATTAAATGCACATAAATGCAGAAGCTAAATAAGCACACATCAAAATGCAACAAACTTACCAAGTGTGTCATCTGTTACATGCTCCATCTGGACCACAGCCTTTCTCAAGACTATTTCCACATCCAAACTCATTTTGATCATCTGTGCGGAATTTTTATATCCATCACTTGTTACACTCGGGTTTATCATCTAATTATACAGCATACCTTTTGAATATTCTCTTCTGAATTCTCCATTTTGTTTTTGCGAAATTCTTCGTTGATTTTTAACCTTGCAGCTTAAAAAAGAAAAGGTGTAGCTTTCATGATCCATTATTACAGTTTGCCAAATGTTCATTTTTGTTGACATAAGAAAAACTCACCTGTTAATGCTCTGTAGTCATCTTTGAATACTTCCTGTCTTGTCTTGTGCAACGCTTTGAATGCCTGCAAGACCTGCATGAACGTGTAAAAATTATGTCTTGAATCTACTCAAGATAAGATAAGATAAGATAGCCTTTATTAATGATCTTTATACAGAGGTCTTATTTCATTTTAATGGCGGACTAATAGCCGTATACAATGGCCATCGCAATGCAGCAGAGCAAATAGTTGGACTTCTCAACGACACTGTAAGCTACGTACTATATAATATTGCATGGTCGAAATGTTTATGAAACAACGCAAAACACACCTCACCTTCAGACGAGTCCCCATGTTGACTGCTTGAGTAGCTTCCGGTGAGCGTACGTACATTGACGTACTGTGGACCAATCGGCTTTGATGTTGCAGTTACGCATCTTTCTGACCAATGAGTTTCCTTTGCGGTTTCACCAAGATCCAAATCCAGTGACTGAAGTCTGTCTGCGCCAACATGGCTGACGAAACAGCGAAGGCGCAGGCTGCTCAGCCAGGCGGAGATACAATATTTGGGAAAATTATACGGAAAGAAATTCCTGTGAATTTACTCTATGAGGATGACCAGGTAGCATCCAGGTGCACGGCTTGGCGCTTGCACAGATGTACTCTGCTTTGCACCCATGATTTATTACCATGTGTGCTAACCCATAGCTAGCGCTGAAAGTGTTGAGCTGGGAAATCAGGTCTGCGAAGTGCACAAGGAAGACTAATGGGCTGTTTGGCACGGCATTTGTATGTCTCATATTTTCCAGTGAAATTGTGCTTTCCTTTCGTTAATTTTTCTTAAAGTTTAAATTATAATGAGTGGTGTATTCGCTTTTATGAACTATGGCTGCTTGGTTGTGTTGAATCATGGATAATTAGCAGGCTACTTTGTTTATTACAGTTTTAAATCTAGTCGCTATTTGTATATTTATTATTTTCTTATTTGCTTTACAGTGTGTTGCCTTCCCTGATATTGCACCTCAGGCCCCCACCCACATCCTTGTAGTTCCTAAGAAGCCAATTGTTCAGCTTTCAACAGCAGAGGAGAGTGACAGCGCAGTAAGTGTGGTGGATGTTTGTTAGTGCACCTGTTTCACCTCTTTAATCCTGTGTACTAACAGTAATAACCGTCTCTTTCAGCTACTGGGTCACTTGATGATAGTAGCCAAGAAGTGTGCTGAGCAGGCAGGTCTATCCAAAGGCTATAGGATCGTTATCAACGATGGACCTGATGGAGGCCAGTCTGTCTACCACATCCATATTCACGTCCTAGGGGGTCGACAGATGGGGTGGCCCCCAGGCTAATACAGCCAACCAGTAATCTTCATGTATGTCATGTAAAACAAGAAATCCTAATGGAATAAATGCACATGCTCACACACAGTTTCCTGTGATGATTGTGATATTGCTGCTGAAGAAAAAAAACAAATGAATGATTCAGTTTTATTAACAGTAAGAAACAATGCTGAAAGTTAACAATATAAAATACATAGGACATACATCAAATATTAAACAAAAATAAATAAAAGATTTGTTTAAAAAAAAAAAAGTAACAAAATGACACTGAATAGGTGACACAAATAAATGTACCTTATATTCACAGTTCCCCAATTTCTTTTTCCTGTGGTTAAAAGTTATGAGCTGATGTCAGGCAGAGAAAACAAACGTTTGAAGCTGCATTTTACAACAATAAAATTATATATAAAAAACACAATGTGCAAAAAGGTTTTTAGGTGTGTTTCTTTTACCAATGCCCTTTTGGAGTCAAAATTGGCACTTAGAAGCATTGTGGGAAAAAGTACAGTACATTTAAAGGGGAAAGATTAACATACTAATTATAATTGTAAGAGCATCTAAATATCTACAATATTGTCAACTTACTCTAAGTGCCTATAGGTCGAAAAAGATAGAACATTTTGCCCCAAACAAGTAATGAAAAACTGCAGAAATTGTAATTGACTTAGCAATATTGGGATGAAATCTGCTTTCATACCAATTATAAATGCCTGTGAGTTCAAATTTTAAAACGGTTAGCTAATTTATTGATTTTTTTAATGTTCTTGTTCATGATATCTAACAATGCTAACGAATAAGCAAACAACATGATTAATTTAATTGAAGTTATAGTACCATTTTAACTTATGTGATATGAAGCTGTAGGTATATGTGGTTAGGGGTATATCCAGGCCCAAAACAAATTACGATTTGGTGAAAGTCATTCAATTGTGGTAGATGTGCTGAGGACAATGCTTTGGTATTTGTTTCTGAAAGTAAAAGTAGTTGGTGGTTGCTAGTGCTACAACGGATAGTGCATAATTGAAACATTGGAGACAAAATACATCTTAGAATAAAAAGGAACATGTCAGTTGATGTAAGCAATGAACGCAGGAGGCACTGTCAGTATTTTAAGGAGAATGAATGGACAGCTACAAGCTCAAATTAAAATTTGTGTTGCAAAAATAACACTGTCATTTGCTTTAAGGCTTATATGCCATAAGTAAATAGACTCTGTATGGAACATGAACCATATTGTATTGTTTGTATCATTGATTTCCTCTGACATTCTTTATTATACAGAGAAGAGGAGGAGGAAAACCAGAAACTAGTTTAAGGCATGTCATTTAGAAAGGGTCCAGACACTTTAGAAAGGCAGGAGTAGACAATAGAGTAAAACAACAGAAGTACGAGGAGGAAACCGAACGGGGGTAGTAGTGGTCAGTCCAAAAGTACATTTCATCAGTGAAGAACGCACTAATGCATCAATACTTGCAGCCATGATTTACAAAGTAAAAGCAAGCGGAAATGGGTGGCAGATCAGTTCGGGCATTTATGCTTAGCTACATTATAGGCTACACAACTTAAAATGAACTGGCGAAAATTAATTATGTAAAATTGGTTAACAGCTTCAGGAAAACATTTATCAGTCCCATTCCCTCTTTTTACTTCTGTGCAATTGCCTCTTCGCCATTTGGCCGCAAACGACTGAAAGACAGCACCCCGACTCCCGTTAGTCCAAGACTCAAACCCGGATCCCGCACAGTTTCCTCCGATTTAGCAGAAGCACACTTTACTCTGGTGGAGGCCGTAATTGTGCCTGGACCTGGAAATATTTCCGGTAGAGTTTCTTTGGCAGCTGGCTGCAATCCAGGGCTGACGGCGGAGGAGGTGGCTGTTTTGGCGCTCTGTGACTTGGTCGGGGTTGTGGGGCTGGTCAGTCCCAGACTAGCCAGTGCATCAAGAGTCCCATCTGGATCTACCATCACATTGATAACTAAAGAAAGGTAAATAAGAGAAATTGTTAAGCACAAATGTTAAGCAGGAGCTTTACAATTATGAGTTGAGGTACTTTACCTTGAAGCTGTTTTTCAACTCTCTTCAGTTCAAGCAGAATCGCAGAGAATTCCTGAAAACAGAAGAAATTGATTATGTACAGCAATCGAGCATCCACATGTTTCAGCAATCAAGACAAAGAATATATACCTTGTTTGAAGATTTCAGGACTGGTACTTCACTTTCTGACTTCAATTTACTCTCAATTTCTTCCCAGTTTCTGTCTTTGTCTTTAAACAGTATCCTAAAGAAACACAAGTTGAAAACAGTTATTACATCTATATTCACTTTTGTGAAGGAATTTTGACACTATTGAAATCATGAATAAGTCACCTGATCTTTCCTGCTGTTTTGTCAACAGATTGTCTGATCTTGGTAGAAAGTTGAGAAACTGAAGTAATGAGCAAGCTGTCCAAAATTGCCTGAATACAGAAACAAGCGTGTATTAATACATATTAAATTTTTTATTTTAGAAATAGTAATTCTAGGATGCCCTCACATCCTCTCGGTTCCAGGTGCGTCTTCTTAAAGCTCGTGGCTCTAAACTGTCCGGAGCTCGAGGGCGATGCTCCACTGGCTTCCCATTTATCTCTGGAGGTTTATTAGTTGTAATGACAGGAGGTATCTTCCTGAAGTTAATGCTCTCATCAAACACACGATCCACCAACTAAAAAGATATAAAGCAGATCAGTATACAACAACTTACCATATTTTAAAAGTATGAAGCAGCAAGGCCTTTAGTCATGATTTGCAAAAACAAAGAAAGCAAGGAAATAGGGAAAAAATAAAGGCAGCTCAAGTTGCTGAAATAACATTAAGTATAAGTGTTTGGTGAGAAGTGGCTAAAGAGCAATGGAGTGCACTTAGCAGAAATAGCAAAAGAAGAAAGAAAGGGGCACCTGTTTCATGCTCTCCTGTATGTCCAGCTGCGTGGGGCGTGCAGAGCCTACCTCTTCTCTCGTATCGATGGCAGATCCTGGAGTGGTGGCTGCTGTGCTGACTGTGGTACTGGGGGCTGTGCCAGATGAACTGACCGAATCGATCTCACCCGCTACATCATGGATCTCACGGGCTAAAATGGCCAGGTCCTTAGCCAGGTCCTGGCTGATCCTGCGCACACATGGGAACAACCTGTTCAGCATTACACAGGGGTCTTTAGGATTCAGGCAGAAACAAACAGGCAAACATGCATACATGAAATAAATTATTCTTATATAGTTGTAGAGTAGCAACAATATATAATCTTATATAGACTAAAATAAATGGCAACAACAAATACAGTTTATATAATTTATTTATTATTAACATTAGCCTGTAAAAATGTTCCATATTAATATGATTGGTACAAAAAACAATATACAGTATGTAGATCAATACCTGGCTATTTCTTCACTGTGTGCAGTCCAGTCCTTGATGTATTCCTCTTGCTCTTTCATGCGATGTTTCATCACAACACCACTCGACCCCGTCACCATACTGGAGACTGAAGCTGCCCCTGAGCCAAGTTTTGAGCTGCGATGTGACACCAGGTGATGCGGCCGTAGATGCGAGCGTCCTCCATGTTTGGGGGCATTTCTGGAAGAACCAAACTCTTCCTCTGATGTGGAGCCATACTCTGGGGGCAATCGTCTCCATCTGCTGCTGCTGGCCACTGTCAAAATTAAGAGGGGTTTTCGATCATTATAATGCACATCATCCTTTACATTTCTATTATTTATAAATATTAGTAAGTCTTAAAACTTTGTTACTGAGCCAGCCCAAAGCAAACAGTGGAGGAAAAAGAAACTACTAGTTTCTATGTTATTTGGGAAAAACATAAATCATACACCAAAAACATTATTTGCCAGGCAACAGCAAACTATAATACAGCCATAAAATAGCCGTCTCCAGATAACAAACAAAACATATTGATAGTATGACCACCAGATGGAGCAATGCGTGACCAAGTATGACAACTTTGAGGTTCATTATCATTTACTTGGCTGGATTGTGAATTAAGCTGTAGCAAAACTTAATCACTTCGGTTTTCAGTCCTTCTCTTCTAATGATTAACTTCATACCTACACAGTTAGATGTAGTTAGATCAACTATAAACCCTCAGGTTTTGAACAATTTTAGTAGGTGTGACAAGCTGTCGTGTGACAATTAAAAGATATGACACACTAATGCACACAAATCATATTGCGTTTTTGTACTGTACCCAGAACTTCCTCTTCTGCAGTACAGCCCTCAAGACAGGGCTGAGAGCTTTCTAAGTAAGGAAAGAACCACACATTCAGCACAGAAAACATAATTATTTGGGTTATCGATAAAAAAACAGTGTTGTCTTTTTAAAGCTTTTGTATCATTCAACATTACAGTCTTAAGCCGATGGCAATTCCTAATTGTTTTTATATTTTCCCAAAAACCATGCTTAGGCCATTGTTTCAGATAGACGGACTGGAGACATTGTTGATATGTGATCTGGCTTTGAAAGTTTACCTCCAGTGACTTTGCTCACCTGTGGGCGAACAGTATCCCGCCGTGATGGGTTTGGTCTTGGTCTCATTCAGTTTGGACACACTGCTGGCTCTCATCCTGGGTGTTAACTTATTTTCTGTAGGTGTTGAAGATCGTAGTCCCAGGCGGAGAGCAGTCTCGTTGCTCATTCGTAATGAAGAGGTGCTGTTTCGAGCCACTGTACATTCAGAGTCACTGCGGGCTGAGATGGAGCCCACGCGAGTCCTTCGAGGTTGGGCTAACATGTCCAGCCGGGACAGTCCCTTTCGGCCAGAAGGGGGCTTAGAGGTGGAGCTGGTAGTGGACACCTCAGATGCAACTGACACTCGGTCTGCGTCTGCCAGGTCTGTGTCCGATGTGTCTCCCAAACGGGCACGGCGGAGGAGCGAGGCTCTTGTGGGCCGGGGTTGGGGCAGTGGGGCCTGCTTGTTCGCAGAGGATGTTGTGACTGCTGGCATGCTGCGATTTGCCTTTGACGAACTACCCATGGACGTTTTACTAGATTTGCTGTCAAGTTTAGAGAAGCCGTCTTCTGTCTGGCCCCGTCTGTATGCTGAGTGACCAAAGCTATGGCCGGAGTAGGTCTCCTGGTCGGAGGACAGAATGTCAGAGATAGGGAACGACGAGGTCTGGTCATCATCGGTCAGGTCCAAAGAAGGTTGGCGAGCTTTAGAGGTAGATGATGGCTGAACAGACCGCCGTGTCGTGTCCACAGATCTGGTTTTTGTTTTTTTGTCTAGACGTTCTCGGGCACTGGCATTGGTGATGCTTGTCTTAGAAGAGGTGCTCATGTTACTCTTCTCTCTATGCATACTACTGAGAGAGCGGCGCTTTTGCACACCAGCCCCTGTCCTCCTGTCCTCCCCTGCTACCTGACTGACTGTGCTGGCTGTGTCTACGTCTGACTCGGGAGAGATAGAGCCTGTGCGTGTGGGAACTGTCTTTACACCTTTATTAGATTTAGGATCAATTTTGTTTTCATCTCTAAGTTTAGCCTCTAAAAATGCCATAACGGCTTCAGTGTCTTTCAGGAGGGTAGCAGTATCCATGCTCCCCACTGAGTCACTGCGTTCTCGACCATTAGCACCTCGGTTTATGCGTGGGATAAGCTCTGTCGGCACATTGGCACTGGGCTTCTCAATAGTAAAGCTTCCCTGACGCACAAGAGCCTTGCTTGTGTCTCCACCACCTCCTTTTCTCTCTGCAGACCTCTTCCTCCTCTCGGTGCTGCTGGAGGAGTGCTGGGTTTTAGAGGGTGAGGACATGGAGCCTTGTTTGCTTTTACTGCCCACCTCTGCCTTCTCCATGGGACATTCCCCGTCACCTTTGTTCTCCTTTTCTGGGGGTTCAATGTCTTGTTTTTCTCCGATTTCAGACTTCAGTCCAACAGCTTTGGATTTACCCAGCAGGTCATCCACAGGGAGCTGGGGAAGCGTTCTGCGTTTACGGTCATTCAAGTTGGCTGACGATTCACCTTTGCTGAGAGGCACTCCTGACTCAATGGCATCTGCTGCATAAAAAGTTTGAGAAAAGGTGTCACAAAAAGAGGCTAAACAGACTTACCAGTAGTCAAAGGGAGATAAAAAGAGAAGAAATGTCATTAATTACCTCTTTCTTTGTCCAGAAAGGTCGTCGTTTCTGCTCCGGAGCCTTCGGGATCTGTTCTGGTGTGATTGGCGGTCAGACTGGCCCACTGAGAGACCCAGCTCGAGTCACCAACAACAGCCTAATGGTACAAAGGGAAAAAAGCAAGAATAAAGTAACGCACTGAAGGAGCAAAAGGAAATGCTATTAAAATGCTGTTCAAATAAATACAATATCCAACAAGCATACATATCTTCTTTGTAATTATTTATAATGAAAACACTATTATGATTATTATTGACAACATGGCCAAAAGAATTAATATTGTAAAGCTTCAAAAAAAATGTTTTTCTTTTTATATGAATGTTACAGCAAATTGCCTCAAGGGCTGAGTGTGGTTCGCTTCACCAGGCATGATCTAGGTCAGTCTCAGATGGTAGAGACCACTCAACGCATAAGAACTGGGTTGGGAATTAGTTCAATCAATTCTTGACAGTGACGTCTCACATAATGGCTCTCAACTGTGTGTCACCTACACACTGCCAATGTATAACACCATATATTTGTTAATGAGCATGACAAATCTGCCATAAAAATGCATTTATACCTCTTTTACAGTCTCTCCTGCTTCTTTGCCCTCGGCTTGTGCTTTTGGCAGAGTGTAATCTCTCTGGTCCTGCTGCACACCAAACACCTGCAAAAGCATGTTAATAAATGAATGTAACTCAAATGTACGTAGTTAATTCATACCGATGCGCTCTGCATAAAAAGGGGATATTCTTGCAGAAAATGTGCACAAGCAAGTCAAGCTGAAATGTATAATATGGCATTGGAATGATTGCCATGGAAACAAAATGCTCTCAAAACACAGGGACAAGAAACAGAGCAATTATTGTGTCAGCTAATTACAGTAATTTGCATAACAACAACTTGCAGAATAGAAAGCAAAGCACATACACCGGAGTAAGAGGAGAACTGGAATATACAATAGCACACATGCACAGCAATTATTTCACTGTTTTCCCAATGATGGGGCATGAAGAAAACAGAAGAGGAATGTATAGAGGCCTGTCGATCTCATGGGAACTTCTAAAGTACAACTTCCAGATATCAAATGTTGCTTACTGATTGACTTTAACATATGAATCATGTAAGTAGCCACGGGTATGAGCAGATACCTTATCTATCATGCGCCTGGCCTCTTCCTCTTCAGGGTTCCTGTTCTCCAGCTCAATAGTGTATGTCCCCTTGTCACTGTGGTCATCGTCTGCTGCCCCCGTGGTCTCAGCCTCTCTGTCGGCTGTGGAGGTGTCTTCACTGGGGCTTGTGGGGCTACCTGTTGCAAGCCCAGTGCTGGCTGTACTCTTAATACTGGGATCTTCTGACCTCTGTTTGAGAAGCACACGGGCAGCATTGGGAGCCCCTGCAGTCACTGTGGCTGGTATAGGAGCAGGGACTTTACCTAAAAATGCCCACAATGAAAATGTTTCAACACTTTGAAACTACATTTTCTCACAATATACTTTTGTGGAGTGATTCTTTTTGTCTTTTTTACAGTGATAGCCATACCAACCTAAAAATGCCCGATGCCAGCGTGAGTGAGTGAGTGAGTGAGTGAGTGATAGACTCGAGAGGGTCCACTGGAGCAGATTGATGCTGACACCCTAATATCAATCTACCCCAAGCTGTTTAGCTGTGGCTACAAATGCAGCTTACCATGAACAAGCATGGAATTTAAAAAAAAAACGGTCCTTTATGAAGTGCTTTTGTGTATAATGCAAAAATAGGTAAGATTCCCTTCCCTTAAACCACAATACAGCGCTAAGCAATTATTAATTACCTGCATCTGATGCCGTTGTAGCTGAAGTGGATATGCTGAACACCTTTGGGTGCGTAGGGGGGTGTGGATACAGTCCCTCTGCACCGGGCCCTCCCGCTAGCAGAGGTGCTGTCTGAGAGAAAGAATAAGATCGCCTCTTACGAGGGTTCTCCTCATCGTAGAACTCGATCATAAACGCAGTACGGGAGCTGGCCGATCGAGATCCACTGGCATTCACACTTCCTGTTCCCTCAGTTCCTGCCCCTGATTGGCTATGGGCAGCTTTTAGCCTTTCCTCTAATGCATGGCGGCGGCTCGCAAAACGCAGACCAAGTCCATTCTCAGAGTCGCTTTGGGTTCCATCCTCATGTTTGCTGCCTGTGGAGAGAAGACATTTTCAGTGTCATTGGCCTGTATGTTTACACAATTCCCTTTGGCAAATATGATGTAGGTTGCAAGTCAATAGGACAATGTAAAAGCAGTGTTATATGTATGTTCATGTTATATACATATATATATATATATAGCAAAAAAAGAACTTAAGCTATAGGTACAATGCAACAACATACTACTACAGCACATCATATTTTGCATAAAAACACACCATAACACTGTGGAAACTCTACAATAATTAAGAATACCTCAAGCTTTGTCCACATCATATCAGTGGCTTTCCTTTCAAATTCCAAATGATGTCTATTTCTTCAGTTTGTTGCATCTGGATAGGCATATCCTCTTAGAACTGTGCAGTGGCAGACAGTGTACCACGCTAATCCAGACATGTCACCCACATGCTTACAGGCCCAACCTACTTCACTCACCGAGGGGGAGGGGATGAGGATACAGAAGGTTGTATAAAAGGAGTGATGGATCTTTAGTAATAGACATACAGTGGATGAATGAAAGGAAAGAGGGCGGAGTACCAGTAGCAAGCAAATTGGAGGGAAGTGAATAAATAGCCTACAGTGTATCATTTTTAGCAGATATTTTTATTCTAAATGTTTAGTGCATTTTTTGAGTTTCACAAAATCTACCAATTTCAAAACTGTATTGTACATCATATGAAGAACAAGCCTTGCATCAATCATCTATAGATAAACATTACAGAGTGGCTTTATAGCAGTTTATGAAGAACCTTGACCTGAGCAGATGCACAAACAGGGAGGTCATGCTCTGTCTATTGTACAAAGAAGTTGTTGCAAGAGCCAGACCCACTGATATAGAGAACAGTGAACAGTCTGTGAGAAATCAGTGCCCTCTCCTGTTAGCGCTGCCCTGACTCAGAATGGAAGGAAAGGCAAAAACAAACATAAAACTAGAAAACAAAAACAGAATGACTAAAAATACGGTACAATTCCTGATAAAAATCTAAGGACATTTAGATTTACGTTGGTTTCACTTAACCACTTCTGTTATATGTTCTATATCTATGACACCACCAGCAAATATTTAATCTTACTTACTTCAGTAGTGTCAAACACAACAATCTACACCTTTCACACACTCACCCTGAAAGTCTCACCGTGCTCTCGCAGGTCATCTGAATCTTCAAATACAAATGAACAGATGCTCAGATCCTTTTTAAAAGAGCCACTGTCACATTGTTATCTATCTTCTTCAATGTACAAGTAGAGTCCGCTCATTTGTCCACATGCACGAGTCCCACATCTGCATCACGCTTACGACAGCAACTATGTGCTCCAACTGCAGCATCCACTTGCCTGCCTCTTTTCTGCTTTCACTGCAGTCCAAGCAACAACCAACCACCCCTCTCTCACTTGCCCTGCCTCTTCTGTCCAGTAACAGCAGGTGTAGTTTGTTTGACCATGCAAGAACCATTAATCTCACAAAACCTAAGTAAATAGTAAACAGTATAGCTTTATAATCCCCAAGACATTGAATAATACCATAATGAAATACAGTGAGTGGGGTGGCATTGATTGTATGGGAGGTGTTAATGAATAGTAAAGGTGCCATGTGTTCCTCATGGAATACACCGCATTAGTTGTGAGTACAGCGGTTGACAACACTTTCATGGGAATGTAAGTTTTCCGTGTGTGAAGTTTCTGGCTTTACTAGCGCTATCCTCCAATGCTTACTGAAGAAAGCAGAGTCCTTGGTGACTACAATACTTTAAAAAAATGTAAAAAACTCTCACCTTTCAACCTTTTAAGATGCACCGGCACGTCACTCTTGATGCTCTTGCTGTCCTCCTCTGTAGATTCACTACGCATCAGAGTAGGGTCATTCTGTGCCAGCCAATCTGCAACCTTGCTTTCAGACGCCATCATGGCAGCCTGCAGCGTGCTGAGATCCCTCGCGCTTGCACCTCCACTTCCCGCTCCACTCTTTTTAGACCGTGATCGATGATGATCTGACATTAACCTCGAAACATGGTCTTTGATGGTCACTTTCCCTGGTGAGGTGTTGTCAAACTCTATGGTGAAGGAAGCGTGGCCTTGGCCTAATGAGAAAACAGGAAATGACACAAGGGTTTACGTTTTTTTTTTATTAAGTTAGAGTAAAGTTGCTAAGTTCCCAAGTCTATTTGAAAGGTTACACTCGTATACAGAATTCTCCTTTACCTGCAGAAGGCTGAGTAGGCCCCTCAGTGTCCTTGGTGGGAATTTCATGGATGCCATTAGTGGTCATGTGATTCTCCTTGGTAAGATTATCAAAGAGACATGAGTTGTGCCCAGTAGATGCATGTAGACCGTCCTCTTTAGTCTTTTCTCTGCGGTGTGCCTCTTTGCAGTCTGCGGTCGAACAAAACACACAAACCTATGGTCAGGGAATACTCATTTGTTTAAGGTCTTTGTTTGAGTTAATAAACATTCACCTTGCTAAAATAAAGAAGTAAAAATTCAAGCTTGTGGCCATGTTGATAAAACAAACTTGCTGTGGCTTGAAGCCTAATGTCTCACGATGCAAGAATGACACCATATCATCTTCTTGCATAGATACTTTTTGGCATAGTAGATTTCTAAAACTTCTTACAGCTAAATGAGAGCATGTGAATTTGTTATTTATCCATCTGTTGGTAATAATCTCATAATGATATATATATTCTCTCAAATATTAGAAAGGCTAATCTGCCTCTTGATCAAGAACTGACTAAAGCGGTTTCTGAAATGAAAATGTAAATGACATAAAATTACATATTTTTTGTAAAACAAAAGTTATTTTTCTATTACTTAATACTGTGATACTTTCCACTGACACTGCCATGAGTCACATTGTCTACTGGGAAATCACAGAGGTGATTTGAGATACAGATAAAATAAAACACTGACAGCAACAAAGAACACACCCAACAAAATGTACACCTATGTCATACAATAGGCAAGGCAACTTTATTTATACCGTGCATTTCGTACACAAGGCAATGTGCCTCAATACTGAAATGACTTGCTAAATTATGATTACTGCAACACATATGATTAAAGGAAGCCAGCAGACATCAAATCATGAATACAAAAGAATAAAGTCAATGTTTAGAAGGTCGGTTGTTCTAAGTAAGAGCTTGCTAAAGTTTATTACATTGAGATTACTTACCAGAGAACTACAGCTAATAGCTAATCAGTGCTGCAGCAGCATGTGAGCATGTGTGTTAGTTTAAGAGTGAGTTTATGTGTGCTGGGAGAAATGGGGGAGCTGGTGCAATGGTGAAACCCAATCGGCCTGAGTGACAATACACAAGGAAGGGGGCAGGGACTCTGACAACGCTGCCTATTCACTCACTAAGGAGAAAAGGACGCAGCAAATAACGGACATGAAACACTTGAGTGTTTTCAGCACTGCTCACTTAACATCTATGACTAGTGTACAGTTTGTCTGTTGTTTAGGAAATGTTGTAAAAGTGTGACATTTCATCAAGACACATGAATCAAAACAACTTCTAACGTCATTTAGCTCAAACCTAAAGGCCTTATTACGAAGAGCAATTCAACTATTAAATCAGACTCACCCACTTCCAAAGCTGAAGGAACCAGCCCCATTGGTTCTGTTATGCTTTTTAACTACTCTTTTCGGATTTACTGTCAATTGTTTGCAAAAGCAGCCTTGATTTCCATTGCTTCATGTAGTTGAAACAGTCCAGCCTGCTAAGACACTGTTCTGTATCCATCCAGATGTGACAAGAGATTTGAGGACGCTCCAGTGTTTAACCTTCCCCCAGTCTGCTTAACTACCCGCTCCACTCAATCTGTGAGGAGTGATTTTATAAAGCTGTCCCTCTATTGGTGTAGCCTCTAATCCAGTTACTCTGACGACCCGCACCAGTTAGCAGAACCCCCAAGTCCAACAACAGCCTCTGACACACACAGATGCTCTGAACAGGCTTTTATTCACACTTCAATGTACAGACTATTGTTGCACACATACAATATAGCAGTCAGTTCTGTCCCTTTCAGATTAGCAGCGCCACAACAATAAACACAAAACTAAACAACAAGAAATATCCTGTAAATAACAAAATGTACTGACAATCCATATAACTTGTTGACAATTACAGAGGAAAACGTACCCGGGGGAGTGTTGTCATGCTTTTTACAGGAGGATTTTGTTTCTTGTTTAAAAGAGTTTTCATCATCTGCGTCTCCGTCCCCCCACCAGGATGGCTGTCCGTACAGTGGCGTCCCACGATGCACAGCAGCAATATCCCCTTTGACAGATAAACAAATCGGAAAATGTGTTCCTTCTGTCAATGTTATTTTATCATAAATGATCATGTGTAAGACCATTGTAATTAAGCTTCAGAAAAATATCTCTAATAAGGATCTACTTCAGCACAACACGGGAACACTTTTAGCTCATTGAACAAGAGTGTAATGAGCATCTTATGACCTCTGGCTCTGGTAATATTGTAACAGAGAAAATGCAGTCTTTCTTAAACACTAAAGCCTTTTATAATATATATAGTTTGTTGTTTAACTACATCACTCCACCCCCTTCTGTAAAATATAGGTTTAATAGCAGTCCATCTAGTTAATTATAGATGTAATTTACCTAAATGAGTGCAATAGCAGAGGCCTTCCACATAAAAGTGACTGAATGCATGCTCACGGTGCTGTAATATCTGGGTGAAACCTAGTATTTAAATGAAAGTGCTGTAGGATTATATCTTTAGACTGAAGTAAAGGTGGCATTTTCCACACATTTGTGACACGTGGGAGTAAATCACACACCACTTTCTTTTGTTAAATAGGCTGATGAATATGAATGGAACACACTTAAAAGACTACGATTCAGTGCATTAGAGGGTTGAGG
Organism: Proterorhinus semilunaris; assembly: GCA_021464625.1. NCBI lineage: Eukaryota > Metazoa > Chordata > Actinopteri > Gobiiformes > Gobiidae > Proterorhinus > Proterorhinus semilunaris. Next base: position 20,840,942 of record CM038357.1, read on the forward strand.
TTTACATTGTGACAAATTCTGACCATATTACACAGTAGCTTAATCTGTGCCAACATACAAGCCCCATGTGGCCTTGTTGGAACATCTGGAGCTTAGGCAGGACTCCTGCAAGCACTCTGTATGTTCACAGACGCCTGTCATTAGGGACACCGATTCACTTGCAGAGGCGGGAACTACTCAGTTACATTTAGTTTGAGTAGTTTTATCATATGGTGCATTTGACTTCTGCTTGATAAATTGTCTTAACTTACATAGTGACCCACTCTACCAGCTGTGCTACTGTTGAGTAATATTATATTGAAGTCTCGTTACTCTTACATATTTTGGCTACTCTACTCTACCCACCTTGGTTTACAATCATGAACAGTGTTAAATGTCTTATGCCAAACAAAAGCAAACAACAAAACAATACTCAAATACGCTGAGGTATTGTTGGAGCTCGGACTCTCTATCGATGGCATGAATTATAAAAATAGTTTTGAAATAAATGCAAGTTACATCAAAAGTAAACGGCATGAAATGATGATTGCTGCTTTGTACTTGTACTCGAACTGAACAAAAAACGATCATGGCATCCCTACTATTATTACTGTTATTTATTCATTCATTAATTAATTCAAGCTTTATTAAGGACACAGAATCCCAGTCCATAGTATTAAAAGAAAACAGAAAAATTATGCTAATAAAAGTAAGAAAATAGTTACATCATACATTATTTACACATATAGGCAGGAGCGCCTTTTTTGAATGATTTTTTTTTACTTTTATTTTTGTTTATTCACCCTTTGGTTTCTTTTTCTTTAAAAGGGAAGTAGGTGGGACATGAGGGGGAAATAATCACATAGGTTGTATGTGTGTTATATGTGTGGAGATAAAAGATAATAATAATAAAAAAAAAGAAAAGAAAAGTAAACCGCAATATATTTTCGTAGATTGTTTTACCTCCTAACTTGTCGTCTGCTGGTTTCTCTGATGGCTCTGATGAGGAAGTGGCTTCATCAAATGGCCTGTGGGTGGCGCCACTGGGAGACTTAAGTGCCTTAGTGGGCGACTTAGTGGGAGACTTGCTTGCGGTTGCTGTGGCAGTGGTTTCTCTATTGGGCTTTTTGCTGAGCTGCAGTCCACTGGTAAACTTCTCATGCTGGAAGACACAAGACAATATGTAAAATAGAGAATAAAAACAAATGTAGAAAGGAACTTTAAAGTGATGAGAGATGTAAATATTACCTTGAGTGCCTCTTCTGGAACTGTGAGCTCTCCTCGTACCACCGTGAATAAGTTGGTATGTGAAACCAGCAAGTTAAAGAAACAGTGACCAGTACATGCAGAACGAGGGAAAAAAATCACTCAAAGTGCGTATGAGAGATGTATATTTAGGGGAATTTTGGGAACATGTCAAAAACAGGAATTAACAAGTAAAAGCAGCATAGTCATCTGATTTCTGTTACAAGGAACGTAAAAGGATATCATAGCCAAACCTCAGCTTGTCCTCCAACTTTAGAGTAATGTACATCTGCTCCTGAATGCGGACATCATTTACAAAGGTCTGCAAAGAGTAAAACAAAATCATTATTTATGTATAACATGATTATTAACAGCAGTTACAGTGGGTCATTTTGCCTTCTTTTTTTCATTTCTATTAAGGGAGGTAGACTGTAGTCCGGAGACCTAATGGTAATTTCATTTAAAAACATGCACTGAATGAAAACCATTATACACTATAGAGACAACTTAGTTACATCAATTTCACAAACATGCACGTGTTTTGAATTCAAAGAACCCGCAATGAACTCACAAGTATTTTCACTTCTGACCTCTCTTACTCGTTCTGTTTGCATTGTCTATTTCTACCTCACTCTAGAAGTGGTCGGATTTCACAGTGACAAATGAAACCCAGTGCCACTCACAGTACTATATTCCTGTCTTCACCGAAGCAGCAATAAAACTCTGCAAAATCAGTTTCTTGCTCTATCGCTGACACACTCCCAGTCCGCCCTATATCCACTGACTCAGCACAAAGAAAACATCCTATGAATCCAGCTAAAAAAAAAAGGCCATAATGGTTAATGACCAAGCAGGAAGTGGCAGTGACTCTTGCTTCCTGTCTGAAAGCTGGAGAGGATGTGAGGGACATGATGCAGAGACGTGTCAGTCGTGAGTGAGCGGGAGTTACCAATTTTGACTAAAGCCCTCCTCACCCAGCTACAGACAACAGTAATAAACTAAATGTGTGTAAAAAGGAGGAGTATGTTCTTGTCTAATGTTGACCTAAAGATTTGTCTCTTTGCATATTCCTTAAATAATTAGCATTATGTTTTGAATGACTTCAGGGGTGATCTTCAATGAAGGTACTTGATTCATCTTCTGTACTCAGTAGTTGAAGTCCTCGAACGTTTCGCCTCTCATCCAAAAGGCTTCGTCAGCGACAAAGGTCCTACTCTGGACGCAGCTGAATATATAGACCAACGGGGAGGAGTTAGGGTAGGCCTGGCTCCTCCTCTCTAATCACAGCTACTCTCACTCGTGGGTAAGCCCCTTTGAAGTAGAGTGTCTCTAACGATCTGCTCACCTCAGTATCGGTCAGTCCTGTCCTATTCATAGATGAGCACTACCCAGTATCTGTCCTATTCATGGATGATCACTGCTAATTACCTGCCTATTGTTCTTTTGTTGGCTGAGGTGCCGTCTCCTTGGACAGGCCGTGCCCTTTTGGTTTCTCCCGAAGGAGATTTGAGTACAGTGACGGAAGGTTAAACTGAGGCCGCCATTCCGGTTCATGGAGGGGTTTTCTTTCCTGACAAAAATAGCTTATTTAACTCCTCTTTCAAACCAACGTTCTTCTTTAGCTAAAATTTTCAGGGGTGATAGAAATCTGTATTGATTAACCTCTACTTATCCTTTTCTGTCGTTCTTTTCCTCATCATGCATCACATATGACCCCTTCCATCCTTCTGCACATGTTATCAACTGTTTACATAGTACACTGTGTATGCTTTATGGTGTTCAAATGATTTGATGTGCATCCTTACCCCGTTCAGACTGCCCAGATCTTTGACCTTGTGCTCATCGGCTCCTGGCTCATAGTTGATGACCGCGTGCTGTTTGTCCACGCTGCGGGACTGCAAACGAACACAACAAAGACAGATATTAAACTCAAGCGCCACTTCTGTCAACCAAATGCGCTGGAAACGCTATTTTGCCTTGTGTTAGTATGATAATAATTATCATATCCGTAGCCCTTTCAATATAAATGCTACGCACTGCAGACAAGGAGGAATGCTATGAAGGAGAAAATATTGATTTCCCATGGTCTTCATATACGATAACATACTGTAGCTATCTTGTAAAAAATGCCTAGAAGTCCACTCCACTTACAAGGAATGACATTGTTGCCAAAAGATTTAAAGATTGTTACAGATAAAACAGTAAATGCAAGGAACTCGGTTTTAACCATACAAAAGGTAGAAAGCTGGTTATCAATTTGTGGACAGGGGAAAAAGTGAGTCATGGACTCATGGGAATGTAGTTTTGGCTGAATTATGAGTTTAGTTTAGTTTATTTGTTTATTTGAGCAGTATACATTCCAACTCCATCTCCAGTTTATTCCACAATTGTACACCATTAACTGTTGGACTAAAACTTTTCAGAGTTGTGCTATGTTTCTGAATCATAAAGTTTAATTCATCACGTAATTCATAACGACCAGTACGTTCTTGGAACCTTCTTTGTATTTGGCTTGGTAACAGTTTGTACCTTGCTTTGTATAACATCTGTACAGTTTGGAACTCAACAATGTCACAAAACTTCATGATCTTTGAATTTAAAAATAATGAGTTTGTGTGGTCCAAAAACCCAACTTTATGAATTACTCGAACAGCTCTTTTTTGCAACAATACTATTGGTTTAACTGTGCTTTTATAAGTACTGCCCCAAACCACAGTACAGTAATATAAATAGGGCAAAATCAGACAACAGTATAATGTATGTAGAGCTTTGATGTTTAAAATGTGCTTTGCTTTTACTGAAATGCTTCTAGAAATTTTTGTAGATATTATATTTAATATGAGATTTCCAAGTTATTCGGTCACTCGCTCGATAACAACACCCTCTATCTGAATCGCTTCCTGAGCTTTGGAAGTACAGTTGCCAAATATCATCATTTTACTTTTACTCAGATTTAAAGATAGTTTGTTTTGTTTCAACCACTTATTGACACTTTTGAGTTCCAAGTTAACAATCCGACACAGCTGCTGTAAGTCGTCTCCTGATGGAAAAATATTAGTATCATCTGCAAACAAGATGAATCTAAGTACTTAAGACGTTTTACAAATGTCATTAATATAAATATTAAACAGTTTTGGGCCCAGAATGGAACCTTGAGGTAAACCACAGACAATTTGTCGACAACTCGACTGATAATCACCGATTTTCACACATTGTTTTCTATTTTTTAAGTAACTGGTGACCCACTGTAGAGCCAGCCCCCTTATTCCATAATGTTCTAGTTTATGAATCAATATATCATAGTTCATTGTATCAAACGCTTTACTCAGGTAAATAAATAACCCTATTGCATATTTCTTGTTCTCTACAGCATTAGTTATTTCTTCAGTTATATCAAAGAGCGCATGTGAGGTTGAGTGATTATTCCTAAAACCAAACTGATTGTCCGAGAGTAAATTACACTTTTCGATAAAGTCTAGAGCTAAAAACCTTTTCTAAGATTTTAGAGAATTGCGGTAAAAGAAAAACAAGCCTATAGTTTGTAAAGAGATGTTTATCTCCTGCCTTGAACAGGATCACTTTTGCTACTTTCATACAATCAGGAAATTGTCCAGTTTGCAACGATAAGTTACAGATGTAAGTTAACGGCTTAGAGATACTTTCAATAACAGTTTTTAAAGTTTTCATGTCCATGTCATGGTAATCAGTCGAGGTTTTATTTTTACACCCTTTAACAATTTCCAGTATCTCCTCCACAGGATTGAGGAACAAGGACATAGGATTTGCGTCTATCAGTTCACAATTATAGTTCTCAACGTTTGCAATTTTTGCAGCAAGGTGCGGTCCAACATCTACAAAGAATTTATTAAATGTATCGACTATTTCATTCATATTATTTAAAGTGTTATCCTCATCTTTGAAATATTTTGGATAATTAATCGTTCTTGGTTTATTTCTAATTATACTATTTAAGATATTCCATAAACCTTTAATATTATTCTTATTGCTATCTAACAATTTATTATAATAATCCTGTTTACATTTTCTAATGATACCTGTCAGTTTATTTGTATATTTCTTATATTTATCCTCAGCTTCTTTTGTTCGGGTATTTATAAAGTTTTTGTAAAGATTTTTTTCTAGCAAGCATTTAGCAAACCCTTAGACATCCATGGTGTTTCTTTACACATTCTGTTTTTAGAGTATTTCTTCATTGGGCAATTTTTGTCATATACTTTTTGAAATACTCGTGTAAACTCATCATATGCCTTATTCGTGTCATTCTCTCTGTATACAATACTCCAGTCTTGAGCTAAAAGCTCCTTTTTAAATGCATCAATAGTTTTCTCTGTTTTTACCCTTCTAAACCAATACTTGTTTTCCTCTTCATCTTTTACATATCCATTTTTGTACAATACGATACGAACTATCTCACACTGTCTGATATCATGTGCCTGTAACATTATTTAGAAAGAAACACATTTAAATCATTTAGTGGACATGAGATAAGAGCCAATGGCTATTGAGTAAAAAAAGCTTATTAAAGCTTATTATGTGTGAGAGTAGTGTCAAGACTGATAAAACATATGAGCAAAGAGATAGTGTAACTGAAAATTAAAGCGTCCAACTTTAACCATTATAGTATAATATACAGGGACGGCTGTTCCCATGAAATAATAGTTACCAAAACATATATACTGTATATATTTCAGTATCAGAATCACAATAGTATTTATTGCCATGGTTATGAACAGGTTCACAAACTAGGATTTTTTTTCCGGTCAATCGTGCAACATGACACATAAAACATATAACACATAATTTAGATAAATAATAAACTATAAGACTGTACGGGTATGTGTAAGAAGATTAAATGTAGACTATGGTAAAGACAACAACACTTGATTATACTTAAATCCACTTGTTGTCAGTATGTGAACAAAATGACAACCCTTCAAAGTCAACAACATAACAAAAAATCCTATGTTTTGCATTTAAAAAAAGCTAACGAAACCCCCTAACGTCCTTCATGTGAGGCCTTGGCTCACAAAAAGAAAGTCCCATGGCCGACAACTGCTACAGAATGAATTAACGAAAAGACCCAAGTGGTGTATTTAAGTTAAAGACACCAACGGGTCACAACACAACACTGAAGTTTGTGACAGAAAAATCAATTGTCCTCGACTTGTCAAAGAGAACAGCAAGGAAAAGCCACACAAAAGATGAATGCCATGTTGCATTATAGAAGGTTCAGCAATTGTTGTTTAAATTGAGTTTAAACTGGTACCAGTCGCTGACCAAAACAAAGTATGTCATAACTGTGACTGGTGCAGCCCTCCACATTGATTTAGATAACACCTCAGTCAGGAGATATTTGTCCCACTTACTAATAATAGTGTGTGTAGTAAAGAGGCTGTACACAAGGGTCTGCATGTAGCCTTTATTTATGTGCTGCTGCAAAGACAAATACAAAGTGAAAGTTTTGTTGTATTTCCATTTCTTTTTTGACATTTTAGATTTATTAAAACTATAAACTTTGTTGCACAGCTGGGGGAGACATTCAGCAAATCCAGTGAGAATCCAGAGTCACACGCACAATTAAAAGAGCACGTGTGTCAAGCTCTGCCACTGTGCAATATGGTAGCAAACTATTAAATAATCCCAGTCAGTGGGTCTATTTGGTATTCTTACCTGTAGCATGAGTTCACAGTCATCCCGACCGACAAAGATCATCTCCCGGGGCAGACGGTGACGCGTGCCCCCACTGCTCACCAGGAACCAGGACGTCAAACTCATCCTCTCTCTCTGCTGCCACTGGTACACACCTTCAAAACACGACAACATTTAGAAATATCCTCATTGGAGTCGTGTGAATCATTCGAGTGAGTCTACTTTCAAGTTTCACACACCTCTGGTCCAGGTAGCTCACTGCTGATTGGTCACTCGGCGCACAAGGCTGCTAGGCCATCCTATGAAGAAATGGAGAAAAACAAGTCTCAGCACATGAGTCCATCTCAATCACATAAGTTTAGATGTTTAACGTTAGACTTTATTGTCTCAGTAAAAAGAAAAAAGGTGGACCAGAAACCATTCGTAAAGTGTGTAAATGAACGCAAAAAAACACTAAAGCAGCCAGTAAGACACATCCTCTCTTCTGAACTTGGCCTGATCATTACCAGATGTGAGAGGAGGAAGTGATGTAGGAATGTTGGCTGCCCTCCACAGCAGGACTTTTTTTTTCCTCCTCCTCTGCCTTTCTCTCTCCTTCAGATGAGCTACAAAACCAGGTCAAACCCAGCCACACTAACTTTCTATGTAGTTTCCATTTTGTGGGATTGGCCATTCAACAATGACAACAAACAGCAGCACTACAATAGTTTAAAATCCTGCAAAGAAAAGGTAACCACAGCAAAGTATTCACATTTTTGTGTTATTTTTTTCTTTGCTGGAAAGAATCATAAGAAGGGATGCATGATTTTGGAAAGCATTTTGCAATTGCGATACACGTTTAAAAATCAAGTTTCAGCTCAGGAGCCTTGACATTTGAACTAAAATGTTGATTTCTAAACTAATACAATAATTTTATTTCAAAAACTGTATGTAGAGGTCTAAATGAAAGAAACAAAAGACATTATGAAGACAATAATTGCGATGTTTTATTTGCTAATTGCAAAAAGCAGATTGCAATTTCAATTATCTCGCGATGAATAGTGCCCTTACTTATTAATTCTACTAGTACTTTCATACGACAGGATACAATACTATTGTTGGACAGTTAATAGCATGAACTTGAGAATTATTTCCTTAGAACAGCTCATCGTCAGAGGCGGAATCAAAGGTTTCTGTTAAGCTCCTTCTCACTTGACCTCAAAGCTCCAACTCAATAATCCTTTCAGTGACACCCTTTTTTCTTTCAACATAATCCAAAAAGACTTTTCAGCATACACTGTAATTACATGTTGTTCCAAGTTCCCCTAAAGCATCAGGAGAAGAGCTGCCTAAATAACCAGTGAGTACACTAATGAGAATGTGGCCAAAGGAACATGTGGGCAATGCTAATACAGTGCAGCCTGTGTGGTACCCATAAAACCTTCACACAACACACTTGAAAGGCCCAGTTGGAGGTATGCACTGCAGAAGGACACGGTCTGAGATAAATGCTAAAATATGCGTTCATGAGGAAAATTGCAAGGAACAGATGAAAAGTGACTGGGAAAAATGTCCTTGCAAAATGTAACAAGGTTCTCTTTGTCTCTCAGAGCATTCTTCCTTGTTCCCCCCAGGCCCAAACTAATGTCACATGCTTGGGAAATTATCTAAACCAAAGATACTCTACTTTTTTGTCCAATCCAACAATAAAGGTAGTGAATATCTCTCCCTGTAGTTGCAGTTTGTTTTCTGACTACACCTTTGCAAACTAAAATAAAGTAGTAGTAGTTTGTAATAATAATAATAAATAATAATAAAAAAAACATTTAAACTCTCCTGATTACTTTACAGGCTTCCTAAATTCATTACACTGTTTGTTGTAACATATAATGCCTTAGATGAAATGATTTAAATATATATGGTGATAAAATATCTATAATAATGATAAAAATAAAATCTATAATAATAATAAATAACATAGACGTAAAGCAGGTTCAGAAAATCAGTTTACTGGGAACAGCGCATATACTGAGACATAGAACAACCATCACTCAAGTAATATCTATAATAACTTAGAGGATGAGGACCACTGAAAGGTAAGACCTTTTCATGCAATCAGTAATACTGGATCTTAAATTTTGATGAAAATGTGTGAGAGATGAGTTAGATCACAACCAAGAACAGCCTTTGAGCAGCCCTGGACTGTTTCCTGTGCACTCGTTCAACACTTCTCTTTCTGGCTCTAATAAAGATGAATGGCAACCTCATGGTTTTGGCAGGAATTCCCAAATCCCTGACCTAGTCTTGTGCTGTCGCTCCACACACAAACACTCACATAGAACTCTATACATAGCCTACTGGGAACTGTGCCGAGTGGACGTCTCAAACTTTTATAATAGCAATTCTTTTATTACGGAAAGTACTAGACAGTTCCATCATAAACGTTAATAGAATGAGAAAGCATGTATGAACTGTTGTACTCAGTGACCATGTTTCACATTTGTCATGCTGTAGGCATGATGACATCCAATAATCTCACGTACAAACTATGGCTAATCTAGCTTCCCCCGCTGCCACATAACAAATCCCCTCGATTTGAATTCAAATCTCATCCCTCCTCTCGATCTGGGCCAACCGCACATAGCCGTGACAGCACCGGAAGTAACGTCAGAAGCTGGGGTGTCTGTTAATTTACTGTCCGCGGTCTGCACAGTCCACATAGCATCTGGCTGGAATGTGTCCCGGGGTGACGCAACAGCTGGGTAATGCGCTCTTCCTCATCTCACACATCCACAGCAGGGCAGTGATGACTGAAAAACATCACACTACAGCTGTAGAGGGCACTTGGATTAACTTTTTACATGACTTTGGGAGGCTCAGTAAAGCGTCATACTTAGTTCTTCTACATGGCCTCATGATGAGTGGGAGATTCAGGGTGTGGTTTGAGCTCAGTTTGTTGTAAAATGTTGCATTATCTGTTTCAGTAAATTTGTAGTAGAAAATATAACCACTACACTCATATCCACTGACACAATTAAAAGTACTAGAACTCAAAGATGGCAGACTTTGACCAAGAAACTGACTGTTGTAAAAGATACGCTATATCAGAACCAGATCTGGGAAATGTGTATGTTGTAATATTGCGCTTTAATGTAAATATTTTACTGGTTAAAATAGTTATCCTTATATTGTAGGCGAATAGTATTACGGTGATAATTTCTTAATACACACAGCTCAGAGAAAACACAAATACATATGTTCTGCCTTGTTCAAACGTCTCTGTTATCTGGCTTACAGAGTGAACAGACAAAAAGTGCAATAACCAATTGCTAAAAAGACAGAAATATCCCAGCTGTAGCCTTTTCCTTTGTCAATAGTAAGGTCAGGTGGTGCCTCCAGATTAAGTCAATAAGCAATAAAGAAACAAGGACAAACAGTGCTTTTAAACCTAGAGGGGCTTGGGGAGTGGGGCCGCCTCAAGAGCCTGAAGGTGAAACCAAAGATCCACGTGAGACACTCTGGGGCTGAATATTTGAGTCAGACAAAGGCTACGTCTACAGTAGATTTACTACAGAGACATGTATTGTAAATCTTTTGATCATCTCGCGCGCTTTGGGGGAAGCAAAGACGGGGAAAATCTTTGTTTACTTACAGTATGACAAGAGAAAGTATCGGCTGGTCAATATTTTGTTCTGGGCACTTCTCTGATCTAAATAAGACACTTGATACACATTCTGATAAAAAATCTCTAACAAGACATTTCAGTGTTGTTTCCCTTGGAGCGGTGATCTATATTGACATTTTGATGCACAAACATATTGGTCAAGTACACACAATAGTATATGCCATCTTCATACAAAAGCTAAGGTTTGTCAAATATCACAGTGCAGTGGCCGACGCGACACATCTACAGATTGAAGTTGGGTTGGTCACGAATACATGGCTAAAGAATAAGCCTATTGTGCATGTTTAGGTTGCTCAAGTGTCTTTTCTCACCCACTCAAAAATGCTACTAGTGGGTTCTTAACAAAAATTAAAATAGTACAAAAAATATTAAAATAAAATAAAAAAAACATTGCAGATTTTAAAGATGACCATACTGTTACGGCAAATATAGGCAGTGTGTATGGGCGAGACAATGATTTCTACCATATAGCCCAGGTTATACCCAGCAGGCAGCTGAAGCCCCTCACTGAAGTTCAGAATAGCCCTCTGGAATAGCAGCATGTGCTATAATAAATCATTATGGTGTCAGTATGTGTCTAACTCAGCATAAAATAAATTAGTTGGTATTGTACTGTGTCGGGATGTGTCACCTTGTACATGCTATGAAAAGGTCCTATGCAGCAAAAAGGCCATATGGCATCAGCGTTTAGTGAGAGGGGCAAACAAAGCAGCACCACCGGTTAGCCAGCATGGTCCAGCCTGCTCCTCCGTTGTTACCAAACACAAGCCTAGCCTTAAGATACGCAGCCCCCCACCCCCCATCTTTCTTTCTCTCTTCTCTGTACCCCAGTGTTTGGATGACCCACAGACCTACATATGGGAATCAAACATTTCCACCCAGGAGGAATAGTTAAAAACTTCCCTGAAGCACTGTGTAAGAAATTGTGGGTTTGTTCAGTGGCACAGTTGGGGAATACCAGCCTTGTCTACTGAAGAGGGCAATAAATCAATTGAATTACCTGCTTTTCTTCAGATATTTTCCCCGCACATGTGATTTTATTTTAAGATTTAACATATTACATTTATTTTACATACATTATTGTATATATCTGAAACATTTACAGTCATGCTGCAGTATGTACTATAAATCAAACATATCACACAAAATAAGTTTTTTGAAACTGGAAAAGTGGTTCTCAACAGAGCACCAACCTTCAAACCTGTAAAAACCAGTTGCGACGCAAATAAGCACTAATTTCAACTTTTACACATAAATAAACATTTTGACCTTGATTCAAAACAGTATTTTCTCACAGACTGTTGCTAATTTAGAGGATCGTTCAGGCTAATTATGAAAAACTATCTAAACAATTAATCTGCAGTTATATTTTCCACAGGATTACAACCTATTTTTGGGTCCCGACCCACCAGTTGAGAACCACTGCTCTAAGTACACATACAGTAGTAAGTGCTCTTCAAAACATGTGATTGGTTACGTTTATGTTATCTAACTTGGCAGCTTAGATATCACCTGAATTGAAGTAATATCCAAGTGGCTCACTAGGTGCTTCTTAGTGCCTGCTGTGCCACTAACTAATGTGGTTCAAGAGAAAAGCAGCATCTGCAATGAACTCATGCTGCTGCCACGTTTATTATGGAACCAACTTTCCTTCTGCCCGCAGCAGCCTCACCAGGATCAGGCAAAAAATAGCAAACTGTCTGACACAATAATCCAACTCTGGCACTGATGGGAGGTAAAACCAACGTGGATCCAAAAGAGGCAAGGCCAGGCCCAGATGGTCACTCATGGATCAGTATCTGTGGTGGGATGAAGCACAAAATACAGGAAGCGCAGTGCAGTATATGTTCCAGCCTGAATTGGTAGGTTACTAGGTTTGTTCCATTATTATTATCTTTTACAGTTAGATGTGGAAAAAGCCACACCCAAGACTCCGCACAACATGGGAGAGGCTGATTATCTGTAAAAATATCTCCAATGATTCCCCCCCCCCCCCCCCCCCCACCCCCACCCTATTTTATTGTTTTAAACTTTCATGGTCCTCTGTAGTATCTGTTCCCCTGTTATTCCACGTATGAAATGTTGCCCCTGGACTCCCATCACCCTTTTAATGATTCCACTCTGCAGATTGCAGAAGTGACATTCACATCTATTTTTATCCAAAGATACCCGTGCCACATATGAAACACTAAACAGAGGGGGATCTCATACAAGTTTGCAGGCTGCTTGTTTTCAGTCACATAAACACAGTCAGACTGCTGAAGTATAATGAACTCCCTTCCTGAACTTCCTACTAAACACAATGGGCATGGTCCAGACTCACAACAACAAAGCACTGAAAGTAGGAACAAACGGTGTAAAACTGAATATAGTTGCTATTGACAACAGTATATTACAATTTTAAAGAAACGTATCAATACATAAATACAGATAAGAAAATTATCTCACAGTTGAGAAATTCACTTTGTTAAAACTCCTCAGGCAAGAGGTTAATTGTTTAGTATAAAATGAAAAATAAAAAGGCTATCCCCAAAAAGTGACCGATGCTGAACTGTGGTGAAGATTAACTTATGGATCATTTGCTAATAGACTGTTACCTGCACTTATTTGAAAAGATTGGATCTTCAGACTTCACACCAAAAAAACCTCAACTATTTCAACTCACAATCTCAATTGCCACAGTTAAAATATGGAGACCAAAATTAACAGCAAACATTAATTATTATTATGATGTTGTAAAAGTAAATAATTCAATAAAGGTAATATCTTATTACACGATACATTGTGGTTATAAAAATTGACAAGACAAGCACCAGTGAGCAATATCACTGTATTATGATTGTGTATGTCTGTGGCATGCGTTGAACACACTGCCTCTCATCAGGTGACGTAAGCACCCAAACAAAAATGGGCTGCAACTTAAAAGTTTCCATAAGATCTGTGTCAGGGTACACTTGCATACAATGTGTTGCAGTGATGTGTAATGACAATAAGTAATACGAGTAATACTCCAAGCAGTAAGAAGAGAAGAGGGATAAAATAAAGCACAGTGCTGTCTGGACTCCTGAACAATATTATCAACAACAAATAGCAAAGGCCAATACAATTTATTCCACTGAAGGAGGAGAATAAACACCAATGTCAGGCTGTCCAAGAAACATCCATCATCTAACCAGCCAGTTGTGTTATAAACCAGACAAACAGCATTTACTTCACTGGGAGAGAGTTAAAGGCTGTTAGATGCATTGAAACCTAATTCAATATCCAAATGGGTCTCTAACTGACCCACTGTATGAAATTAATTTAACACTACTATAACTTGTTTTATCCAAGCAGGTGATAATTATCAATTAGCCTACACGTTATTTATGGTTATTGTCAAAGAGCCTCTATTGACATAAAACGAAAGCTGGTCCATGTAGCCTGAGCACAGTGTGAAAGCTGACTTCCATTATAATCCTGGTTTGATGATGACAGCTAAAACGAAATCAGTGAACACACAAAGAGACCGGCTACATAGGCTACAGGCCAGCTACATCTGCCCCATGAAAACAAAGCCTCCACAGAAGGAGAGGAGGGGACGGGGTCCTGCGGGGCTGGGAAGCAAACACACAAAGCTGCAAAATAGGACCACAAAACTACAATAATAATGACTGTCGATACTTTAAACGAAAATACTGAGACGTGTGAGACGTAAAAAGCGGTGGTTAGTCTGAAATGAACACAAAGCGTTCAGTGTGAGCGACGTGGTTCATTGGTGTGCATCCTGTCTCGCAGCCTGCTCGCCGTGGAGTCATATGGATGATATGAAAAGCAGGTCAAACACGGATAACAGCGACAGTAACAGACCAACATGCGAGGAATTACACTGTTGTGATGACCGTGTGGCTTTACAGAGGCAAATGTGACACTGTAGTGGTCACGCTGCTGCTGCTGAATGTGACAATAACTCCAGCGAGCCAACGTGAGCCCGGTGTGTTTAGCCGACAGAGCGCGCTTTCTGTTTTGCGTCTTTGGGAATGTATGTGGGTATTTGGGAAGGCCCACTGCAATCTCTAGCTTGAAGGGCAGCAAACTGTCAGTGCTAAAGGGACCCAAATGCAAAACATCTATTTTGTACAGTCAGTCACAAAAAGACAGAGGCGCAAATACGAACGTGCAGCAGGGCAAATAGAGGAAACGTGGCCTCATCTCCCCTGCACTCAACATAATGCAGATCAGCAAAAAAGAGAGATTTCTTACCCCTTTCGTGTTTGTTTCCTCTGTGCGTGAGCCCTGAGCCCAGCCCTGTCTCAGACCAGTGGCCTTCCCGTTGCTCAGCAATAAACGCCGCTCCTCGAAGCAGCGGACCGTCCGCCCGAGCGCAGTCTGTCAAGACACCGGGCAAAGCGCGGGGCGATTTCCCTTTTGCCTTTCAACATAAAAGAGATACTTTTATTATTCATCGCTGTATTCCTGTTCACAAACCTTACGCATGCTATATTTCACATTACTGTAATAATTGGTCGTCTGCGCGTGCACTCGGTACTAAAACTGATGCATTAACATTAGCATTGGAGAGAAAATAAAAGCTCTATTTTGATGAGCGTTGGCGAAAAGGGATTTACTTAGGCGTGTCTCAATTTATTCAGCTTTATATCTTCTCCTGCAGCGCCTGCGTCTACATTTCCAACATGCTTCCAACACGACCGAGCCCATGTCCGCCAGGCCCAGAACCGATGGGTGGGTGTCCTGGACGCACCGAAGCACGTCAAGGTCTTGTGACCAAACATCACTTTTGATTTCGTGTTTCTTATCCGTCAGCAAACCATACTTTTAATACTTACGTTATTACAGAGTAATGGGAGCAGAAAACTATGCCTTAGGACAATCACAATGCACACTTGAACCACTGCTATGACTAAATGTATTATTTTGTATTTCAATACGTCGCCTCCGATGGTCCCCACCCGGTCCAAACCAATATTTCACACAACAATAACAAGTTAAACTAAACAATTATCCTTTCCCCCTTGTTTTGTGTTGAAGTGTGACGAAATCACGTCTCTGCCCCCCTTCTGGACAGGATGGTGCTCGGTTACTCGTTTTGGACCTACCGATTTTGATATTTACGTTCGCCCACTCCGACAGTCGTTATGAAGCTTAATGTTATTCTAACATATCCGTAGGTAAAATACATAAAGCACCAGTGATCTAGTGACCACAGAGTCAAAAAGGTTTTGAGAGAGACCGTGTGAGAAGTGCAACATTTGGCAAAACAAGTCCCCGCCTTTCCGGGAGGAGCCGTTGGATACAGAGGCGCTCCGTCCGTTAAGATTTGAAGCGGAGCTTTGGCTCGTGGGCGCTCAGCGGGATCTTCAAACAGCAAAACCAAACATGTCCTTTAAAATATGCGCAGGCTCCGCGGTGGACATGGAAATAAAGAGGCAAAGGATACGACAGAGCACTTTATTCATGCAAAACGAGGTATGTGCGTCTCAAAATCATGGCTCCGAAGGTCTAAATGGTCGAAGCCGTTTCAAGATGTCATGACAGGTGCTGTGGCTAAACAGTGAGGCCTCTGAACACTAACGTGAAGTCAAGCAAAATGTTGTTTCACATTGAAATAATGTGAGCCCAACACAGTACAAAACAACCAAACGTAAATGTAAGTAGATTGCATCGCATACTTGGTCAGTGGTGATACTCCTGCACAGCACACCCTGTGGTGTGACTGTCCTGCCTGGGACCGTGCTGTGTGGCTCATAGAAAAGCATTGGGTGAATGTCTGCAGCTTAATTCAACTCTTCTACTGACTGCAAACATGTGTAGATCAAGCCTGTTGTAGCTCTACTTGCTAAATACAAAGGTCTTGTTTTATGCCAGAGGATACTATTAAAGGTGCATTATGCAACTTTTCATGTGGCAAAAAAGTAGATATTTGTGCGCATTTGTCCCTGTAGTGAGAGACCCAGCGACAAATGCAGAAATATCAACTTGTTTCCCCCACATAAAAAGTTACATAATGCACCTTTTAAATAAATGGAGAACGAAGTTTCACACGTGTAATGTTTGTGTGTTTTCCTTGGGCACAGTACACGTTTCATATGACACTTTGCCCTCCAGCTATCTGCAAAAATAATGCTTTTTTAATTCATTTAGGCCAAAAGCCTGACACGCTTTCCTCGCCTTCAGAACGACACACTACAGGTAGTGGAGGAAATGAATCCGCTGCACATAAAGCAGATTTCTAAGAAGATGCAGGTGGATTTATTTAGTGTTACAGACTGTGCTGTTCTGTGGCACATCAATAGAAAAAAACATTCTTGTTTGTTTTCCATATAGACGTTCTAGACTTGGACATTTAATACTTTTACTAGTTCCATTTTTTATTTACCAACAACATCTTGGTGGTTTTCAAAAAAAGTCACTCCTCTTTGATAATATGTTATTCGTGAGCGTCATAATTGTTCCTTTGACACACCAATACTTTTTCAAAAAAAAAAGTATTTTATTTATCATTACCAAATCTTGGATATTGTAGGTGGAAAAACCCCCACATTAAAATTTCTCTGATTTTCACTATAAAAATGCTTTATAGGTTTTTACATTTAGGATACTACTATGAAGATGACAAGAGACAGAGTTCATTCTTCTGTAATGTCCAAAATGTCATATTTAGGATCCAAATCTTTATTATGTTTTACCCTTTGCATCAAAACAGAGTGTGGTAGTATAGTGAAAACATAACATTACCTATATTATCAATTCAGCTAGTTTCAAATGTTGTAAATCGTTGAAGCAAATGTATCAGTGATAAAGAGGAGAGACTTAAAAAAATAAATCAATACTAACATTTCTGTCACCAATATCACATCACTAATAATGTAGTTGTAATGTGAATTTTTATTTATTTTTTTCTATTCTCACTGTGTCATGAAGTTGTTAATGATTAAGTTGCTTTTATGTCTCGCCGCTGAAGGATCCCAACATCCAGAAGAAGTTGGAGTTTGAGATACGAATGCGAGAAGGTGCGTATAAGCTGCTGTTCGCCTGCAGCAAGAGAGAACAGATCCTCAGTGCCTCCAAAAACCTGCACACTTCCAACACCAGAGTCAAGGCTTATCTGAGCGAGATGCACAGGCAGGACACGAAGGAAATAGTGGCCAGGTACATGCACACTAGTTCTTTTATGAATGTTTACAGAGGACAATAGTTGAGATGAGAAGAACAATGGTTTATATGTAATTTTAATTCCTGGTTTCAGGCTTTCAGAGTCACAGACAGATGAGCGTGTACCCTGCCAAGGCACAGTCGCGTTATCTGGTAAGTTTTGTTGGTTATTCAAATAATCTTTTATGTTTTAGTTAATAATCAATCCATTTTTATTTGATCTTTTAGGGCTTAGGATACCGTTATTGTGGCGTGATTCAGATCACTTTAATAACAGAGGAAGTAAGTGTATTTCTTTTTGTTTAGTATAAATAATTATGTTGCCTGGTTGTTCACCTTTGAACTGGCGTCATCGCACTGCTCTGGTCAGGTTCTCGTCGGGTGGCCCTCTTCTGCCTCATGCAGATTGGCTCTGAGGTGTGCGACACAGATATGGTGGTGGTGGACAGATCAGTCACGGACGTATGTTTTGAGGGAGTCACTATATTGTAAGTAGAACAGCTGGGAGTATGAAAACACAACTGCGGTAAAGCTGAAATCTTTTTTGATCTTTTCTAAAGCAAAAAGACACTTCCTCAGTTTGACCTGAAGGTGGAGCTGTGGAGCTGTGCACTAGAGGAAGAGCTCACTTTAGTGAACACACCAAAGAAATTGGCAAAGAAGTTCCGCAGTTCCTTTGGAAAATCAGCCGGGAAGAAGCTCCGTCCTCTGCTGGACACTCCGGACGCCGAGGCCTTTCTGCAGTACAACCCAGTGCCTTCGTAAGTGAATAAATAAAGGTGCATTATGAAACTATTATGTGAGAAAAGTTCATATTTAACCTTACAGTGACTCAGGACGAGTTGTTTTGGGGGTTTCTGGTAGGTTTTCACTGCTGATGGATTTGTGTCCATGGTTACCTGTACATTCCATATAGAAAACCTACCAGAAACCCTGAAATAAAATTGGTCCTGGAGCATCCTAGGGGCCACCAGGATGTAAAGTAAAGGTGCTTAGTGAAACACTCATACAGCCGCAGGGTCACTGAAAGTATACACACGAACATCAAGTGCGTAACATAACACTTGTATAAAGAACAAAGTCTCAATTCGAGCACTTGCAACTGATTTATTTATATTGTATTGGTTTATTTGTTTCACTAATAATTGAAATATTATATTCATGTTGTGTGATTTTAGTTTTCTTCATTGCACAAAACCTCTTGTTTATATATGATTCTGATTCAGCACAAACCTGCACTGACTGTCTTTTTGCTTTGTCATTATTAGTGGATCTAAATACAACCTCTTGGCGTACACCACTCTGCGTCTTCCTCAAGCTGATGGCAGTTTCCAGTCACACTCACTCACTGTTGTTCAAAATGGTAAGACATTTTTGCTGTTTAGTTAACTAATTTTCAAACACCAGAGTGACTCTAAACTAAAACATTACTATTTGATTTCTACTGTAGACTGACATTTTTCTTCTTTTTCCTACAGCTGAATGGTCCTCTTGGCTTCCCCTCTATGGAAACCTCTGCTGCCGTCTGGTGGCTCAGCCTGTTTGTATGACACAGAGGATGAGGACTGGGTACCTTTGTCAAAAGGTTAGGTTAAGCCTAATACCTAATAGTGATTTACTATATTTTATTGTTCATGAAAATGAATCGAAGTTCTCTGATCTGTTCTTTCAGTTAAGTGTTGAGGGCATGAACCGATCTCGTCATCTTTACTGTGAACTAAGTGCTGGCTCATTGTCCTGTTACTTTGCACTTGAGGAAGTTGAAGCCAAAGTAGAGCCCACTCTAAAGCTACCCATCAACAAGGTGATTGATATTTTAACAACCTCGAAAACTGAAGCTTATGTTTCTGCCAATGTTTGAGATTTTCTTAAACTCTCTTTTTGTTTTGTTAAGGACACTCGTATTCATGTAATGGAAAGGGGTTCAGCTGGACAGAGGCACAGGACTCTGTCCATCCACAGCCAAACAGCAAACGGAGGTGAGACTGTGAGCTTCAGCACAGACTGCCCAGAGGAGCTGGACGAGTGGACCGATGCCCTGCACCAGCATGTTCATGACCAGAGTCAGTTTCTGGAAACACAGTGCACATGTTGAGACAATGGAGATGTTTGGTGATAAATGCCATTTGTTTAAACCCAGGTCAGTGGCTACACTGCTGTGACCAGCTAATGAAGATCGAGCTCTTGTCACCACGGAAACCATCGCTCTTCCTCACCAAAGAGGCTGATTCAGTTTATAATGACCTGAGTGAGTACAGAAATGTATTAAACTTGTTTCGTCTGCTCTAATCTGTTCGACATTGACACAGTTTGTGTAATTGACAGGCATCAATTCACCAGGTAAATTTGAGAGCATCACAGACATCATTCACAACAGGATTGAGGAGTCTGACGGCCGTTTTCTGATTGGCCACGAGGAGAGACGAGAGGTTCCTAACTGGTCTTCATTGTTTGCTGGCTCTGAGTCAGTACTGGTACAGAAGAGTAAAACATCAGCCCCTTTCTCGAGTCCAATCCAGAATAAAAACATTACACCAAGCACTGTCAAAAAGCGCCATGCTCCACCCCCTCCCACTGACCAGGAGCCTTATACCCCTCCCACGCGACCTGCCAGACCCCCTCTCCCTGCCCATCGTCCCTTTCCACTCCAAGAGAAAGAAAATGCCAGCGTCTGTAATTCTCAGCCCACACCACGATCCAAAACCGGTAGGCCTTCGCTGGACGCCAAATTCTCTGCCATCATCCAACAACTCCAGCGAACCAACGCCACGGGAGCACCAGCACTGAGCCGGAAGAACGCTCCTCTCGGGGTGCTCGACGTCCAGCCACAGAGCCAGGACACAGAAAGGCTCCCACATCCTGAAGCCCGTGAACCTTGCTTTGTCCAGGCCGTTTATGGCACTGCGCCTGTCCCGGCCCCAAGGAGTAAATTAAGAAAGTCCTTCAGAGAGAGGATTAGCCTTAAACCGCTGTGATCTTCTGGTCTTAACATTTTAATTATTTACAGAAGCACTAATATGATTGCCACGCTAACAGCTGACTTGAGTGCAGCACCTTGCCCATGGGCATTGTAAAAGTCTTTCCCATTTTCCATACAAGCATATGTCTATTATGCAAACAACTTCCACAGTAACAAAGACACTAATACAACTTCAGATTTTACTCCCCTCTGTAAAACTTTTTCACAAGCAACTAAACCACAGATAATTTGAATGTCTGCTGGCCTGCGCCCGCCCTCCATCAATCCTACTAAAATGGAAAGGCTTATTTCTCAGTTCTGCCACTGCAAAAGGGCCCTGATGAAAGAACCTTAACGAAAAGCACTCCGGTTTGGCGCAGGTCCATATGCTGACTGCACACGGCTCGCTGCTGTTTTTGAGCTATTGACTTCTTCCACTTAACTGTGAGACTTTATGACCACCAGAGCAGATTTTTAAAAGGGAGACGATTTGGGGAGCAGTTTGAGGCAGTAATGTGACTTCCCCATTTCCCAGAGGTCTTAATAATAGTGACTTTGGTTTCTGTCAGTGCATTGCGTCTCCAGCCCAATTGAATTTACAGCTAAATATGTTTGCAACTGAATATAAGTGTTGTTTTTTTTGTATGAATGCTTACAATGTTATAAACCTTTATCTAATATCATAATTTTAAAAAACTTTGGTATATTCTTTGTCGTTTTACTATTTTTTTTTAATGTAAAAAAGGCACTCAATTTGGGATTGTGGATTTGATTTAAGCCCAAAGGTCGCTGCTCATCAACATGTTTCTAATACTGTGAGTTTAGGGTTATTTCACTGACCTCCTTGATGTCCAGCTGCACATTTTATTTACACGATTTATAGCATATTGAAGCCATGTAACATTTGGTTGACAGCATATTGTATACATGGCAATGGGCTGCTGAATATATCCAATACTAATTTACTACTTTAGTAAATTAGTTTTAATACTTTGAGAATAGCTGTGGACTATAATTACATACTTCAAATGTGAAATAAATGTTCTATCTTTGTTTCTTTTGTATATTAATAGACTGTAATGACCTTTTTTGTAGATTAATCATGTCGTAGTTTGTGTAATTTAGTGCAATGTAATCCAGATTATTTTTCTCTCAAATGTGCAATTTCTCATTTTGTTGTTATCTTTATTACTGCTGCATATGCAATAAAATGACCCACATACTATGCTGGTGAGAATGCAGATTTTTGTTCCCGCTGATCTTAAAAATGTATCTGCATATTTTTCATGGTGAAGGTTTACCGGGGGGTGGCAATAAAAGTCAAAGGGATTGGGTTTATTGCTGTCCAAGTTGCTTCCCATAGAAATACATGCGCTGGCACATTTCTTCATTGCAGCAAATGCTAGAAAGGCTCCTCTGGCTTTGAGCCCAGAAGTGCCCTGTTGTGAAGATTAAAGCGAATGGAATCTCGTAGCCGGATAATGGTATTACAATAATAAAACTTCATTCACAGTGCATATAGCTCAGAAAATACAGCGAAGTAAAACACAAGTTTAGGGATCTTGGGCTGCCAATGCACTGCTAAAGAATGCGAAATGCGAGTTGTATAGATAGTAAAATATTTTAATTAAATATACAGGAAGTCATATCATACAAAATGTCTTTATTTTTTGTCTTGCTTGCCAGCTGAATGATTGGTAAACTGTATCAAAACACTAAGGATGCACATTGATGAAAACAACATAAAAATGTGAAACAACAAAAGAATCTCCTAGTTTTTAAATTGTAGTGTTAATATCTAACATAACCATTGGTGACCTTGAAACAGCAAACAAGGACAGCTAGATTGTGTAACCGACTTTTATATTGTTTATATACTATTTACAGAATATTACCGTTAATATGATAACAGCCACACACTTTATCTACAGTGCTATGTACATCAATATAAGACAAGAGAAGGATTGCCATTTGATCCCGTATGAGTGATTTCTATACAGTGGGGCTTGCCCACAATCCTGTCAGCTTCACTTACACACAGCAATTTACAGTACTTAGAGGAAATGAATGTGTGTGTGTGTGTGTGATTTTTTTATCAGTAAAACTTCACACAGATGGACATGTTCACTGCATTTTTCGACTATCCTGGATTGCAGTTCTAGTGGTTGTAAAATCCAGAGCAGGTGTTCCCTTCTACCCGGGGCTGTAGCATTTAATTTACGGTGCCTTTTTCTCAGCGTAAAACATATGTTTAGTGTTCAAGCCCAGCAGTTGAAAATCCCCACCTTTGTTAAAATACTAACAACTTGAACATGTTCTTATTGTGACAATTTAAAGAATCATTCTAAACAATCTATTAAAGCAAACGTTGAAATTATGTTGTAATACAGTATAATAGTGAGTGATTGAGGGCGCAGCATTTTTATCAAAGTGACGGAAATATTTGGCCTACCCTGCTACAGAATTAATATTCAACAGTAACGCTAATTCTAATCCAAGACTGCGAAAGGCACAGATATTGTATTTGCAAAGCAATAATATCCTAAGTGACAACATTCCTATAAACAGAGTCCTTTCAGCATGTGAGAGGAGTCCGGTCACTAAAACAAAGCTTTTCAAGCTCAGGAATAAACAATGAAATGCTGATGTCTTGTGGTGAGCATTCAACAGCATATTGCTGTATCATCATGCTGGTCCTGCGGACTAAACACTGCTACAATCTACTCATCACAAGGGCTTAAGGACTTTTATTGAGGGTCTAAAATAAAATAAAAGCTTTTTAAAAAAGAAAAATTTGACAATCAAACATTCTAGATTAGTCAACAAGACATGTCCTTGTGTTGGATGTACTGTATGTAATAATAATACTAAACCTGAACAATGACAAGGTCATGTCACGCAGCACCAGTCGAACAAGTCTTATCTTATACAGTTCAGGTGGAGCACTGCAGTGTTGACAGCGTCAGCGAGGAAATGTAAACATGCACAACACCACTGGCTTCAGTGTAATAATGCACTCATTATGGTGATGATAGTGACCGCAGCTTTGCTATATCAAAGACTTCATTTACATTATTTTAGTGTTTTCAGCAACAAAGATTAGCCCTCAGATGCAGTAAACAATGGCTTTACTCTGTTGCCCTTCACTTTTTTTAACAATTGTCCAGAGCAACATACCTGACTCACAATGACTGAGAGCAGTAAATGTTAGTGGGCTTATGAACATACAAGAGCATTGTGCAAATAAGAATACAACACAAAGATACAGTAAGTGGTGACAAAAATACAGAGCAGTGCAAAGTATAACTAATTGCAAAATACACAGGACTTTTCAGTCTGACCAATGGTTCCTCAATTGATAATGTCAGTGTTTTAGCATGATGTGATGGAGGTGCGATTCACAGTCTGGTGCTGGGATGTACTGAGGACAGCTGTGGGGGCGGGAGCGTGGACAAGGGGTAGAGGTGGTGCAGAAGATCTCCATACAGGGCTGCTCCACCTGGGTGTCTGTAGAAGTGATGTGCGCTGGGGCTGGCCGCCAGCAGCTGCCTGTGTAACATCATGGAGTGAAAGGCTAATGGCGGGACGAGGGGTGACACTGCTGATTGGCTCTTGAGGTATTGTAGGCCCGGGTACTGCTGTAGGTCCTGTGCACTGGCAGCTACCAGACTGCCGGGAGCGTACAGGCCGGAGTACAGAGCGTGTGGAGGAGGGTATGCGGTTGTGAGGTGCCCTTCTGGGATGTGAGTGTTGAGGTGAACTGCATGCCCTGGCTCAGCCGCTTTGAGCTCTTCTGGGTCACTGCGGCGAGATGTGCCTGTGGGATGGATAGGAGTCACTACTCGCACCTTCCTCTCTGGCGCATCCTCATGTTCAGCTTCTGCTACACTCCTCTTACTGGGTCTGTTTGGACTGGATTCAGACGAGGTCTTTGGACTAGGGAATGTTTGTTGTGTTTCTGAAGTCTGTTTAGAGGGTGAGATGGTCAGAGGGGAAACTTTACAAGCCTTGGGGTGTGACTCCAAACTCTGGTGCATGATGGGATATGACAAACCACAGAATGAAGACTTGGAGATGGAAGACACCCTTTGTTTGGACATGCTAAAGTCCCTGGGCTCATCGTCCACGTCTCTGCTGTCCTGACTTCGGTCAGTATAGTGGCTCCTATAGGCCAGGCCCTCTTGTTCAATACAAACATACCCCTGCCCCCCCTCCAGCTCCCGGCCATACTGCTCCCCACGTTCTCCATTGGTGAAGCCTGAGATCCGCTCCTGGCTCAGGCAGGTCTCTGTTTGTCGGTACAGGCTGTTGAGGTGAGGGGATGAGTAACAGTCCGGTGTGTAGCCTCTCGGCTGACCTGTTGAACTCTGTTGGACTAACTTCTCCTTGTCACCTTCATCCTGACTGTGCGCCCGCGGCAGATAAGGCTGCCACGGTGCACTCACTTGGGACTGAAGGTGGCGTCCAGTCCGGCTGTAGGCCTCAGACATCTCTGTGGAGCTGCCTCTGTCTGACTGGCTGCCTGTGGTCTGCTGTGTTTTACTGCTCTGGGCGTGCTGGATGACAGAGGGCCTGAATATAGGCAGTCCCTCAGAGATACTTTCTGAGCCCTGCCTCTGCCCTGAGTCCTCTTTTCTCTGTGTCTCTGTATCTCTCTCAGAGAGGGTTGAATAAGAAGAGGGGATTGCAGATAATGGAGGCTGAAGAGTAAAGGAGAAAGTGCTGGACTCACACACCTGGGATAGGAGCTTCTTTTTGGCCAATGGAGACATTACCCCATGACTGGCTTTATACGCAGCAGATTCCTTCTTTATGACACCGTAGTCCTCCTCTGAACTGCTGTCTGCAGACTGCCTATCCAGCTGCTTACACATTGGTAGAACTTTCCCCACTCTCCCCCCGTGGCATTCTAAAGTGTCCTTTACTCTTGAGACAGTCTCAGGGAGGGCGATATGTCCCACTGGTTTGTGGTGGTCCCAGCGGTGAGACAGGTAGGGATTTTTGTGACTAAAATGTCCTTCAGCTTGCTGTTCACACGTTAGTTTGGCTTGCAGGGCCTCGCTGATTTGTCTCCACTCAGGAGGAGGACAGGGCACTGTGAGGAGGGATCGCCCGGGAGGATGGCTCCTGTAGTCCGACTCTTTGGGACAGAGCAGAGAGGACTGCTCCGCCGATAGAGTCTCCTCCTTCAAGGTCAGGTGCAGCTCTTCCTCTTCTATCACAATGGGCTCATCCTGGTTTGTCATGGAGTGAGCATGTATCTCATCTTTAATCTTCAAGTCCTGCAGAGATATTATCCCATCAATAACAATTTGCGTAATTATTTACTGTAATATTTATTTGTAAATTAAATGCTTTATGCTTTAAAAAATGTTCAAGAAATATCAAACTTGTATGACTGACCTGTGATTGTTCTAGGCCTTGAGCAGCATCTCCTCTCTCTTTCTTGCAGATCTGTTTAGGATTGTTGGGGTTTTTGGGTTTCTTGGCCCCGAGTCCCTTGGCTTTGGCTCCTGAAGTCTTCTCCTGTTCGCCTTCTGGCTTCCTGGGTTTGGTCAGTGGGAGGGGCTTGTCCTGTTCGCCTTTAATGTGCCTCTCATATGGAAGGAGGAGCCTGCGTCATAGATCGCATACATGAGTGTGAGCAAATCATTTGGTCATGTCATTACACAGACAGACACATAACAGCATGCAACTATACGTTTAAGCTTGTCTTTTTAAAAACATCCATACAGAACACACGTCATACTTGATACAAGAACAAATTGTGCACAATGCTCAGTGAAATGAGAAGAGAAAAGAGCAAAGCGTGGCCAAAGGCTGTTGTTTAAATACCTGGCACGCTTTAACAAACCTAGTGTAATTAAAGTGTGGAAGGGAAAGTCCACACTAGGGCCCCGGGTTTGTGTATGGGAATAAGAGAATGAGAAAGAAAAAGACATTTGGTTATAATTTCACCCAGAGTGGAAATGTGAGTTATTGCCTAAAATGAGGCAAATGCCTGAAAAAAAATAATCAAATTGCTTCAAGGAGTGTCAAAATATAGATTTGTAGTCTGCCAAAGTAATAATTTAGTCTTGCTTTTCATAAATTGTAGCAATAATATCCACTGTAGTACACACCCATTTTGTCCAAGTGCCTGGAACAAAAGTGAGGTTTTAATTAAATCTACAATACATGACAAGGAACACTGTGTAAAAAGTAACACAAAACTCATTCTGACCTATGTTATTCCCCCTCTAAACTGTTCCCAAGTCAGTTTCTGTATCTGATGTCATAACTAATGGGAACACTCGGGTCTGGCTAATGTAACAATTCCCATGGGTAAAATAATGACATGAAGAAAGCGGCAAGGGAAACTTTCTGACTTTTATTACACAGAAAAGTAGATGGAAATTGGCACCGAAGTAGACTCAAGACACCACGAACAAGTGAGAAAGTTCAGTAAGCCCCTCTGAACATGTCTGTCAGTTTTTTACATTGAACGAGCCAGACAGAGACGCAACTCCCTTAGTCTGAAGACAAAATAAGACTTTCTCATGTGATGAAAAGAAACAGTTGCAAAACTCCTTTTAAGGGACACAGCGCTAAAACAAACAATGAATCAAGCGCCATTTCGCCCACTCTTCAAACGGACAGGGAAAAACCGTGGAGAGTTCAAGAGGCTCAGTGGGATTTTTGTTATTTCTGCTCTGAACAAAAGTGCTGGCAGGAAGAGCAGTGGAACTACATTTCATACAGCTGGTCTGGCACAGGGCCCCAGGCCAAGAAAGGAAATGTACTATTTAATGTGACTTATTGGAAAAAAGACAGGCAAACGGGTTGTGAAAGAGGAGAACAGAAAACTATATTATGCCAATAAGGTATTGGTGAGTTGTTTAATACTGCTGTTCACTCTCTTTTGACGTCACAATAGTAGTTTCAAGACTCATTACAACTGCATGGGAAAAAATCTAATTGTGATTTATTGACAACCAGGAGTACTGCTAAACTAATACAAGAATTACATGTTTTTCAGAAGACGTTTGTAGAGGCTGAAACTAAAAGGTTTTAAACACGTCCTTTATAATTGTGATCCCGACAAGAAAATAAAAATATTGAAAACCTTTCAGCACGATGACTACACAATCAATGATTGCTGTTTCCCAGGGCTGTGTTCATGTGTTGATAATATGCAGTATGGGGTTGTGTTTTCATAACCAGAATGGCACAACACTTTACAGTGAGCCGACTATCACTGCCATCTGTGGGAAAGAGATGGCTGCCTTGGCCTGGGTCAACTTAATGGAATGTCAATATGGGACAGAGGTGGGGAGGGGGCGTCTCTATAATCTAAGAGCAGATCTGGGAAATTACTGCTACCTTAAATAGTTCCACATGGAAACAATGAGAAGTATTATTAGCCAGATAAAAGAAACAAAACCAATGCCTAAAAGCTTAATTTAATACAGATTGGTAATGTTTTTATTTACTTATTTTTATTTCTGTAGAATATAAGGTAATTTTCAATGTTAAATCAATTAAAACAATGAACGTACAATTACAAAAGAGCAGTCAGAATGAAATCACAGAGCTGTTTCAAGTGAGGCATATAACTCTGATAGCCTCATGTAATATTAAAAATCATAATACAAGAGCACTTATATAGGTAGTAATTTCCTGCGAGGAAGGGGCAGGTCCGCTTGGCAGCTGCAGCATGAACAGGCAGATAGCCAAGTGTAGTGAGGCATTGGAGCCACTTGGGGGAGTGTTTTACTGTGAAATTCCAGGAAAGAATTTCATTATGATCCGTTTATGAGGTCAGTAAATACTTAACTTCCTCTATGGCAATTTATCACTTGTTTGAGCAGAGCCTTTATTGTTAATAATATTCAATAAAAGGAAATCAAAATATGCACACCTGCACACAAGCATTAAAAGTGAATGAGTAATTTATTTTTCAAGGCATACCTTTTACATATCCTTTTAGGTTTAAGGGAGGAGTCTGCATAAACAAGACCAAAAAGAACAACCTGGCAAAAACAGTGTTGGTACTGACATTGAGCTCGTCTCAGTTTTAGTGTGACGGGAACAGGCAACGTGTTAAACTCTAAGAAATGCCTAAGTCACCAAATCAGTGGAAAAAGCCTGGAGGCTATTCCATTGCCCATAACTGCTAAAATTAATTTTAGCATGTGTTGTGTTACGATCACGAGAGCAGTCCAACTGTAAATGAAACTTGAAAAGAGCTTTTGGGCAAACCCCTAGAGGTGATGAAAGAAAGTGATTTCACTTTTCATAAGGGGCTAAGGAGAAAATAATAAAACGCACAAGATCAAATATTCCTGAAATACAAACATCAAAACAGATAGAGAGAAATGCTTGCACATAAACATTAAGATGAACGGACATTGTAGCCAAATTGAATTCATGGCTCGAAGCCCTCTTTTGTCTCAAAGCCAAACCATTCGAGGTGACCCTCATTCATGCAGTTAAAGCAGGAGGGCAGCGCAGGAATGTATAAAAACTTAAGTCCTTTGTCAAGTCTGGAAATACCAGATTTAAAATGACCTCTACAGTTCCCTGGAGGTTTGCTCTCATTAGCTGCTCCTGCGGCAGCTCGCTCCAAGCATTCAGAATAGCAGGTGTGAGCCACCATAATCAGTGTGAACTGTTTAAAGTAAATGTGGTCTGCATAAAGACACACTTCAGTTGGTCATTTCTGGTAGTTTTGGCACATAATAAACACCATGTGTTCCCAGTGATAGAATGTCATTAATATACTTGTGAGACTGAACTAGTTGTTAATCTCTGTAGGGTTGAATAGATTCCTATTCAGTCAATGCATGTCACGTGTCACTGCTGTAATTTATGATTCCCCGGTGTCTCTGGGAAAAACAGACTCTAATTAAATTCAACACATAGAGGATCCATCCGATTAAGTGATTTGTGTGATTGTTGCAAAAAGGCTTTTTATAAGGCATTTTCGTCTCGGGGCACAATTTATCTTTGGGAGGTTAAAATAGCTCTCCGCTATTTCTGTATAAAAACCTAAGGAACTTTGGCTGGATCCTGATTTTAGCTGACATCCTGTTTCCCTTTGGAGAGTCATGTATTGAACCATTTGGCTATGCTTGTGATACAGACGACATGTTGAGACATTGTTTATGGCAGTAAGAATGCTGACTGACAAAATGATGTTCTCGTATTGCACACTGTCTGTACGTTGTGTTTGAAATAAACGCTTTTACCTGTGCATTACACTCTGTCACTGTCTCTCTAATGATGCATTTCTATAAGAATAAAAGCAAATGATATCTTCCTCGCAGCCTCCCATTGTAATTCAATGATACCATCAGCTTTAGAACAAGAGCGCAGAATAATTGAAACCAGTGTTTGAGCTGCACTGTGGAGCAGATATGCTAAAGTGTAATGCACCATATTTGATGTATCTGCAGTACAGCAAAGACAAAGCACAGAGATGCTGACTCGTGCAAAGATAGAGAGCATCTCACACAGTTAAATAAAAAAAAGTCTCTTCAGCCTTTTTTTGATTCTGATTTTTACAGTGTGCAGTGAAGGTTGACTGATAATTGTGTATTTTCGTGTCTTGAGAGTGGCTTGAGTGAATATAGTGGAACATTGATGCTACAAGGAATGAATAAAGGCTGAATCAATAAAATCTACTCAACTAAAATTGGAGCTGGCGCACAGCTGCCTTTTAAAGCAACATATCGCCGCGATCAGGCTGAATATTTCACATATGACTACAGGACGCTGTGTACACAGTGCTCAGCCAATATCTGAAGATGAAATGATTTAATTCCAAGCCCTTCATCTGCACTCTGAGCTATTGGACCAAAACCTCAGAGTTTTTAAATAGCAAATTATTCTAAATTGCTTTCTCTGTTGCCATGGAGACCCCCCTCCCGCCTCAATATCAACCCTGTTGTGCAATTACATTAGGCTGCCAAAGCATGGGGAGGTATTAAGGCTCTGTAACAGGCAGAAATGAACAGAGATAGTGAAATGTGATGTTTCTGTAACAAGAGATCACATAGGAAACCAGGAAGATTAAATATGTAGGAGCTGTTAAAAGGCGCTGACCTGTATAATGAAAGAAACAGCATGAAGTGCAGGGAGTGAGGGGGCGAGGGAGGAGGGAAGTACAGAGAAAATGGCACAGAAGCAAAAGGCAGTCTATTTCAAGGTTATTGATGCCATCTTTTTCATGACCTCATTTTTAATTCAGAGCGCCGGGCCCTGACAGCTAATCTCGGGAAACAGTTTAAATAAATATCATTAAAGCTACCCTATAGCAACAGCAGTGGTGGCGGCAGACCTGTTCCTACATTTTCAATTTGCAAATAAACGAACCACATACAGCAACTTAGAATAGGACAATTAGACAAAGTTATCTCCTGTTTAATTCTAGCCACGTAAGTGCATTACACCAGTGATTACTGCTTGTTACTGGACAGCATAAATATAGTGATTATGCCCCTGGCTCCCTCTTTCTAAATAGCATCACCAAGGAAACCATTTCATATGATTTTACCATTAGAGCCGTAAGAGGATAATGTGTATCATTTAACAAAAAGTCAATGCTTAAGATTTTTGTCAACTGAAATAACACAAGGAAAGCAAAGAATGACTCATTTCAAAATATTATTTCTTAAAAATGTTTAATAACCCCCCACATTTAAACTACAAAACTTTAATATACTTGTATTAGACTACTGCACATTAAATACATCTGTCATTAATAGACAGAGTGATACAACAGTGTCATTTAATAACTAAAAGGTTTATAATGTTATCACTACCGCTTTTTGGTTTTGTGTTTAGATGTTCTAAAATGTTATCCAAATCGCATTATTGACACAGCGCTTCTTGTACTTTTGCCTGTTGGGTCAGAT
Source organism: Proterorhinus semilunaris (assembly GCA_021464625.1). Taxonomy (NCBI): domain Eukaryota; kingdom Metazoa; phylum Chordata; class Actinopteri; order Gobiiformes; family Gobiidae; genus Proterorhinus; species Proterorhinus semilunaris. Next base: position 20,872,509 of record CM038357.1, read on the forward strand.
CACAACTCATTTTTCAGAGAGAAGTGGGTTCCAATTTGCACACTGTACATTCTTGCTGTGAATTATATTTTTGTAGCACATTGACTAATGATTAAAGGGGGAAACAAAGACGCCTCCAGGGAACAAACACACACACTTGAGCGCGCCCACAAACAGCCTCATTCATCATGCAGGGAGAATGCTCCTGTTTGCTGAGTTAATACAATGAAGCTAATTGCCCTCTGAGAAGCCCAAACACCCAAGCTCAGCTAAAATGATTCCCCTGAATGGAAACTTGCTCAGCTGATCTCTGTATCCTTTGCACACACCTACACGCACGCATCTCTTGAACGCCGCTCTCGCTGTCAGCCTGATATTCACTGCGGTGTGTGGATATTATTGCTTTGTATTGATTCAGCATTATTTTCTCTCAGTGGCTGGAGAGAGAAAGGCCAACGCAGCAGCAGTCACACCTCAATGCTTCGTCCTACCTGGGCTGCATTTGCTATGACCCTGTTTATACCGAGTAAAGTGGTAAACAATGAAGAGCAGGAGTGTGTATTGGTGGTTTGTAACATGAGGCATACAGGGTTCAGAAAGAATCCCCCTGAAATTACTGATACTGAAAATTGTAATCATAATTATGTTATGGCCTCTGTACATTGATACCTAATCTTGCTGTAACATTGATTGAGACAGTGGTCATATGTCTCAAATGAAGACTTATAGACCTACACAACATTGGTTTTGTATTTTTATACTGCATTTATGGCCTCTACAAACAACAACATCTCATCTCCATACAGCTTTATGTATTAGTGTATACAATAAAACCTGCAAATCCTTTAGCAGCAAATAGAAAAACACAATTACATATTTTATTTCTACTCCTTCTGTCGAAGTGTGGACTTCAAAATGTTCAGTGAAAAATGTAATCAGTATCGCAGCTGTGATGGTGCACGACTACAATCAGACAGACAAAGCTGATAAATCCGTATTTGGAGAATAGATGCATTGCAGCCAGGTGTTGAAAGCTGGCTCTATTGTTAGAATATGAGACAAAAAATATACGACTGTGTATCAGCTCCGCCTCTAAATTGTACATTTCCTTTTCTCGGGGAAAAGAAGCACTGTAAGCAACACGCAATGAACATTTAGAGCCACGTCTGCTTGCATGCAAAACAACAACTCATACATATACAGCTTGACAAATTTCCAGGGACGCCTGTCACTGCCTGCACTTGCAAATGACTCCACGCAATCCTTTCACAATATGAAGCTTCCATTAAATCCACACGGTCTAACTTTACAAGCCGGTAGCTGAGGATGCCGGGAGGGTCAGGAGCCTGCAGCAGTGACCCGCTTTGTGAGCGGCTGGTTAGTGCATGTAGCAAAGATCGTATTTGGCGTTTGTTTAACCTTGGGAAAGTGTTTGTGTGTGTGGAGAGCGGCGCTGTAGCGTAGCCGCTCCCTAAGGAACACATCCATATGCTCGCTTGGGTTTAGTAATAGCATGCAAGTGATTATGGGGCAGCGCAAAGTACTGCAGTCTCCCACTGATTAAATGAATAAATTAAGCCGTTTCTACATTTTATCTTTTTATTTATGTTACAGGAGAGAGTAAAACTGTGAATTTACACTTAATAATTCAAGATGTTCTGTTATTTTGAGAGCGTAAAAGTCCTATTAAAGTGGCTTGTAATGCAGCATATGTGAGGTTTACTGTATAATTGGTTCCATAGTGGCACGTTGCTGATCAATGAATGCTTGAATAATTACCAACTGTAGTTGCATGGTGAATTGATTTAGACTCACGAGAAATGTACTTATGTATATAATTATAACTGTACACTATTACAGAGTGCTTACAGTGCTAGCTTCGTTCTCATTTTATCTTATTAACTGTACTGTTGCCGCCCGCCCCCAGCACTAGATTAACATTCACTTCATACATAGTGCCGCAGCCTTATAAATAAAAGTGTGATATCTGATACTGCTGTGAAGGGGTTTACACACTATGGGCAAAGTAAACAGCTCCATGCATATTACATTAAGCACAACAATATAATAACATTGGACGTCGGATCTCACCTTTCGTAGTGCCTGCGCGTACACGTGGCTGCACTTGTGCTGCTGGGGTTCCCGCCTAACTCATCATAGACATGTTTCCACTGGCGGCGAACGGTGATCTGAAAGAAGCACACAGAAACATTAAGATTGATTCGATTAAAGCCACACCGCATACCATTTCACTCAATAAATACAATAAAACTCGTCTCTTTGGAGATGTTGACCAAAGGCAGGTAAATTTGACATTTAAATAGGTTAGGTGTTCATCCAAATCCATTCTTTGATTACCTATTGCAAAAATCAGAGTGGATCATTAGGAGCATATTCTGTATTGCTGACAACAGTATAATCCAAAATGTTACATAGTGTGCCTTTAAGAATTAACTGCAGTGAAGCTTTAAACCATCAACTGGACTGAGTTAGTAGAGTTTAGAAGCTAAGAATAAGCTTAGGTGAAACGTCCTCAACTCAACCAACTCCGTCCAGTTCACTACACTGAATACTTCGTGGACGACTGAGAGCCTGCACAAACAAATAGATTAAGAATTGGGTCAACAGGTGGATTTGAAAGTTGTGTAGGCTGTGTAGTTAGGACAATGCTATTTAGGCAGTGTGTCGTCAAAATAAAGGATTTGGTAGAAGCCCTATTAATACTACTGTAGTCAAATCAAAGTGACCACATCTCCATGGAGACGGGCTTCTGATGTCTCACTCCCAGCAAAGTTAATACGGTATTTTTCAATAATAACACAGATAATTAAATTAACGCTTGTAATTTCTTATATTTACTGGGTTAAATGTTAGGCAGTGTGGCAATGAGCACTTAAAAGTCTTCGGGAGACACTGACTCGATTTGTTTCTCTGATGAATTTTTAACACGCAATTCTCAAACATTAAAAAAAAAGTTGTGTAATGAAGTACAAATGTTTCATACCCTAAATGTTAAGGCAGATAATCTAATGCAAATATAGCTTTAAAGGATATGAGTGCTGATTATGAGCTATATCCTGTTTATAGTCTGGATAGGCTTTATGTTTGCTTTACATTTTAACAGATTGCTAATAAGAAACAGACGTCGCAATCTATTTTGAATCACTGCATCAAACACTGACGGGAAACACATATGTTTATAGTGAGTAAAGCAATAGATGATAAAAAGCCAAGTTGAACGCCTCACACTTTCTGACCACTTAATGTGTAAAAAGCATTTACGAACACACTTCTGGGCAAACATGTGCATTTTGCGTCAGCGTGGACTTGGGAAAATATGAGCAATTTGACCAATTTCCTTCTGACCAGTGTAGAGCGGAGGAACATGTGTTTTCCACTCTGAGGGGGCTTCACAACAACAGAAGCGTTTGGCAAAAAAGTGGCTTACTTCTTGGGAAAACAAGTTCTCACCTTAAGGACAAAAGGCACAAAACACAGGGAGGAGGTGGAAGAGAGAGGCCAATGAGCAACATTTTAGGGAAGCGGGGGAACGAGAGTAGACAAAAGACATAACAGGCGAAGAGGGGGAGGCCGAGAGAGGCGTGGGAGGGACCTTCCACAAAGAGAACATATCGCCACATATGTGAATACTTACCAACTCATATCCTCCCAGTCTCTGAGCAGCCTGAAACATGGTCCAAAGGTTGACTGTAGACAGAAAGAAAACAAGACAGTCAAGGAATGAAGGAAATAAGATGGAGATGAAAAATCAGCTGCGATGTAAACATAAGCACTAAAAGAGAAGCACAAATATTTAAAGAATTCATACAGTACAAACAGAAGTGCTGTTTTTATAAACTCATGGCTTGATTGTTTATATTTTCATGAAGTTGTACTTTACCCTTAAGATTGAACAGCGCAAAGAGAATAGTTTGTTGTAGTCAGATGAAAATAACCTATTTTTAATATTTTTCGTGAAACCATGTAAATGAATACTGAATACTCGAGCAAACAGTCTGCTAAAATAAAAATGTCTCTTTCTGGCACAGATTTGTTCACCTTTAGATGCTGCCTGCAGGTATGAATGAACACCATTAAAGCATCAAACGTTTGGCAATATGCTCATGCGTCTGTTTGAACTAATGCAAATCAATTTGCATTGATTTCCCGATGCAAACACTCATTGACAGTCCCAGATAATGTTTCCAACTAAAATCTTTATTGTCTTGTCTGCGTCAACAATTCAGAACAACAAAATGTCTTATAACAAACAATGATGTACAAGTTTATTTGAGATTTTTCTGGCTCATGACATTTGTATTTGCTTTCTGTAACATCATTGTTTAACATTTTCATATGAAGTCCTATAAAGAAATAAAGGAGGACTCGCCTGGGAAGAAATCCATCAAAATTCAATCTGTGCGTACACAAAGCCTTGCATTTGTCAAAATGACATTTTCCTATCTCCGCTTCTGACAGCATTGATTTTTTTCCTTCCCTCCTCTGTGCGACCGTTGTCAATGCACGGGTGGAATAACAAAGGGAGCAGGGTAGTTTTTTTTCTGTTTGAACTAAGCACTCCGGTTTATTGTGCTTTGTGACTGTAGAAACAGAACGATGGTCTATTTAACTAGCTTGTTGTGCATCGACTGTAATTATCACAATAGTGTGCAGCATTGGGAGAGGAGATAAAGGGACAGAGAGAGAACATGCTTTTTCTTACATGTCTTGTCATTAGCAATTTCTTTTCTTAATTCTCCTCTATTTGGCAGGGGCAATTATCACAGAGATAAGGATGACAAAACAGAAATACAATGCGGCCTCAGTGTCACACCAATGGCATGGCAATTAGACAACAAGGCTGCGCCTGAGAGACAAATTGGAGCTGATGTTCACAATCACATGCTGATGCACAAGCACCGAGGCACAGGAGACGCACACACATCAACCACACCACCTCCAACACTCCAATACTCCATTCCACATCTCTCAACAAGTCTATACATCCGCACGACTTCAATAGCAACAGCTGTACGGCTAAGTCAATATTAATACAAACGCTCACAACAAAAAACCCAAGCACGCTCATGCAAACAGGCTGCACTCAGTGTGTTTGGAAAAACTGAAAATAATAGATACATTTTACACGAATTTCTAATTATGATCAATCATTTGATGATTCCATTCGTGCAGCCCTGGTGTACAGGCTCTGGGGTTGCTGTACCAATTTTGAGAAAGCCATACGATCCAAAGGACTTAAACAAAAGTTTATCACATGATTATATTACAGTTAAATAACAGATATGACAATGATTCGAACTCCAGCTAAAGCTCTATTTTACATTAAGGTGAGACTTGCAGATAATTCGACCATGTTATAATTCAAATTGGATTTGGGGGACAGTATCATTTGGCCATTTAAGTCGACGAAGCATCTGCTAAATCATTCGACCATCTGTTGTTTTGTGAAGTTCCAGAAATCTTGATAAAAATATTATTAGTGAAACGCTACAAAAATAAAATAATTTCAGTTTACATCACAGGAATGAGAGTTCTTTGATTTTTTAATACATTTGTAGCTAGTTTAAAAGGAATCAAATCAAAACAAATTTAGGGCTTTTTGAATTAATTATGTGCTATTTTGCTTTTTTCCCTTCTGCACATGCTGAGACGAGCTGCCAAGGACAAAGTTTAAACAGCATGATTTCACCATTTAATGAGCGCCTTGCTTATGATGTGTCTGTTTTTGAGATTCAAAGCATGTACTGTATGTAAAACAGTTGGCGTGTGGACCTCGACTTTATTCTGGGCTCAAACTGAGAAACGGCAACTAAAAATAAAGCATGTTGGGTATGTAATTCTCCCTCTCCATGCTCCCTCCATCTCCCTCAACCACAATGACCTATTTAAGCAACAACATGTCGGTAATCAAAGAGACAGCATTGTCAAAATACTGTGGTGAGGTTAGCATGGTCACCACTGTCTACTTTTATTTTCTAGCTTCCAAAAAAGACTTACACTTACAAACAATAAACAACACTCTAACAATGAGATCTCAGTCTGCTTAGAATTTCAATCTATTTAATGTTCAGAATGTTCAGTTGTTCAAATGAGCTTATCAAAAAAGTGGTAAATTTGAAAACCTCAGCATGATCTCCTGAGGCTTGCCTTGAGATCAAACAGCTTACACAAACTCACTTTCTTGGTTAAAAAGCCTGAGAAGTGTCTTCTATGATGTTTTCCTGCACGCTCATGCCCTGTGTGCTGTGAGCACTAAGTGCAAGCTAAGCATCCGACCTATATCAGAAATGTTTCATCTGCAGTAGACGACGTGTTTCCCATACACGTGATGTTCTTTCAGTGCGTTTAGAGGACGTTCTTGGCCTTCACAGGAAAGCCTTCTGACAGGAATGAGAAGATCCTCTGCTTGAATTAAAGCCAGTCACAATGTGCTCTGACAAGCAGCCTCTGGAGCCTTGTGCATCACGCAAGATGGGATTAGTCTTAACATAGACAATCATCACACCTTCTCCTTGTTGCTTCATATAGTACATTATGTTTTATTAATGTCAGATAAAGTTTGTCTTTAGAAGCTCAACATTCTCAGGACACAATGTGCTCTTGCCTTGACTTGACAGAAACGGTAAAAGTGGGTTATTCACAGATTGAACATGGTTGTTACTTCTGTAGCACGTTTGCTCTAGATTTGTATTGCAAATAATGTACTTTTGTTAGAAATTATTTCCATTAGCAACTGTATTTAGAATTGCAGAATGAAACAGGCAAAACAAAGCAAGAAGTGTCAAAGTTTATAAGAGTATACTGTTACGGTACTCACTTTGCTTGAATCCAAGGAATGGGATCCGCTCGATGGGCGTGTCCCGCTCCTTCATGTACTTGTAGAGCTCCACGAGGAAGGCCTGCTCCTCCGCTCGCCCCTCTTCAGACAGGTCCTCCTCGCTCCTCTCCTCCCTCTCCTCCTTCACCTCTCTCTCCTCTCTCTTCTCCTTTTCCTTGAGCCGCTCTTTCTCTTCAGGCGCACACTTCTTGCTGAGGTTGTTGGCCTTGTGTTTGGCTGCTGGGGGTATTTTCCCATTGGGTACCACTTTACAACTTGGCTTGACCTATGAAAAAGTGTTTAAAGTCAACAGATGTATTTTCAGATGACAATTTGAGCATCAAATTTAGATGGAGACAGGCAGTTTGGGTGAATAAATGTTCAGGTTTAAGCCCACACAAATATTGTACGGGCCACAGAGGCAGCCTTTCATTGATTGTCAATAGAGCAGCGTCTCTTGTCATCACAGATTAGGCTTGACTCCAGCTTCAAGACAGAATTTGTGATATCGATTTAACTGTCCAAGGTCATAGGGATAACGGCTGAGAAAGGCTTTTAGGTCGTAAATTGCCTCCACTTTAAATATTACAATGAATATTGGAGAGAAGCAACATAATGTATATCAATAAATAAGAAAATTTGGTAACACTTTACATGACAACCCGGTAACTACTAGGTAATTACCTAGTAATAACGGTAGTAATTACAGTGGTAATAACTATAACAAATATCAATAAAAGTGGTAGTTCTTGTGTAATTAAAGTAGTAGTTTATAGTAACTCAGCCCAATAACACTGACAATGTAAGACTTACTGATAAGCATGTATAGCTCACCCCTATGGATACCAAAAATATAACACATTAATAACCCAATAGTTATTAGTACTGTTATTATTAAGCAATTACTTAGCAGTTATTGGGCAGAGTTATTTCAACTACCATAGAACTAGGCAAGGCAAGTTTATTTGTAGAGCACAATTCATACACAAGGCAATTCAAAGTGCTTCACAGTTGCATAAAATTACAAGAAAACAGATCAAATCAATCATTAAAACATCAACATAAAAATTAATCAATCACAGTAAAAGGCAAGAGTGCAGATAAAATACTTTCAGTTTTCATATGCTCGGGTAAAAAGAGCTGTTTTCAGCCTGGATTTGAACATTGTCAGAGTTGAGGCCTGTCCCACATCCTCATGAAGACGGTTCCAGATTTTAGCTGCATGAAACTGAAACGCAGCTTCACCGTGTTTATTATTGACTCTGGGAACCACCAGGAGACCCCTCCCTGAAGTTCTCAGGGCCCGAGATGGTTCATACGGCTCTAACATGTCATGTCTAACGTTGAATTTATATTTATTACTAGTAATTACTAGATTATTACTTAGTGTTATTGGGCTGAGTTACTATTATCAACTACTTTAATTACCCAAGAACTACCACTTTTATTGATATTTATTACTAGTAATTACTAGGCAATTACCTAGCAGTTATTGAGCAGAGTTACAATAAAGTACTAATTACACAAGAACTACCACTTTTATTGATATTTGTTACTAGTTATTACTACTCTAATTACCTAGCAGTTATTGAGCAGAGTTACTATTAACTACTACTTTAATTACACAAGAACTAACACTTTTATTGATATTTGTTACTAGTTATTACCACTGTAACTACTAGGTAATTACCTAGTAGTTACCGGGTTGTCATGTGAAGTGTTACCGAAAATTTATATCCTACGTATTTCCAGTAAATATCTGTGCTGGCACTGAATTAAACACAGAGCAATAGAGCAAAAAAATGCATTTGTATAATCACTATTGACTAAGCTACTTCTTTAACTAAATTACTTGCCGCTACAGGAGGATAAAGAAGCATACAAAAAGAAAATGCGAGAGAGAAACAAATTATCTGGTTTAACAAAGTGTAAATTAGATATTATATCTTGTACCGAGGAACAGCTTTATGCATTTAGATGGGGAGCTACTGAGTCATGTTGCTGGTATAAAATGATAATAGGAGCTTCTATTATAGATCTGTATTTTAATTTGCTACCTCTGCACATCTAGCATGGAGAAGCCACTGATTCAGTATTTTCAAAATTGTGATAGTGCTGCTGGGCACATAGACTAGTGATGTGGTTGTGGTCAGTGGTGAGTTATGCAAAATCTACACACACGCACGCACGCACGCACACACACACACACACACACGCGCACGCACACGCACGCACACACGCACGCACGCACACACGCACACACACACACACACACACACGCCTGCTACAACTTCATTGTTAAAAATAACACATCAGCAAACTATATTCTTAAATAAATAAGTCATAGGTTTTGGCAATACAAAATCCTCAATATGATCTAAATGGAAACACAAAACCATCTTAAACATAAATCATATTGTTAACAAGCTATCAATGTATGATGCATTACACATCATTTACATTACCTTTGTAGGCATCTTGTTTTCTGCACTGGGGTCCTGTATTGAGGCTGCCGTTGAACTCTGACATGGCCCCGCTGATCCCTGGCCTTGACCCTGTGCCTGGGACTGGGACTCTCTCCTCTGGGACACCGACAGTTTCTTCTTTCGAGGTCTTCCTTTCAGATTGGGTGCTAGAGGAAAAATAAATACAGTTTTATATAGTATAATTGCACAGAAAGTGTGTGATTTAGGTCACTCAAATTCAGCTTGCCTCGGCAGTTCTTGGACTAAATATGGGTATGTACTGAGGCTATGACGGAAACATACACAATCAAAAGAAAGGAATTTCACAAGCCCACTAGCCTGTAGCTAATTATTTTAAACTGGATTAGTGCGACATTGTACCAAACGGGGGAGCTGACTGCCAAACTGCTTCAATGCATAAGTAAATAATACCGTCCTCAAGTTCCCTCTCAGCATGAAAACTGCCTTTAAAGTCAAACAGATGTTATTCTTAAGTTCTGAGTTGATGTCGTCATAACTGAAGCCATACCTATTAACAACAGCTGCTTAACTGAAGGTATGATAAATAAAATGTGCACACTATTCTTTCGCATTTTTTTGTTCATCATATAAAGACGTCACATGGTTGAAAACTGCATTGTATAACCCAAGAATTACAAATCGCCATAGCCCCGTTTTGTTCCCTACAGCGGTCCCACTCAACACTGTTAATTAAAAACACATGAACCTGCCTGATAGGGGCTCTTTGTTTGAAAAGCAGGCAGATATAATTGCTCAGTTCACATTACACACACAATAAAGTATTTAAGCTCCTCCAAGTCCTCTGTACACCCACGTTTATGTCAACCCCTGACTGTAATGTTACTTGTTGGCAGCGTGCCTTGCCTTAATGCAGCAACAAAAACAGAGATAAGCGCGATGGAAAAGTGGCGTTAGGATGAGGGGGGAAAAACAAGGGACATTTAAAATAACCGTGTTATGTTTAAGGCTGTACTGCGCCAAAAATGGTTCAGTGATTATGATTCCCATTAAGACAATACCAGGCAGTAAAAAGGGCATAAATATTAATCACATCTCCAAAAGGGGCAGCATGTATGACGTATGGAGAGGGCTGAAGAAAGGATTCTGAATTACAATGGGACAGTCCTGGTTAGATAAATAACAGTTAAAAATAAACACAAAAAACTGCCTTACTTGCAGGAACTGTGATAGAGGCAAACGAGTGACAGAGTGAAATTAAAAGTCCTAATTGTGCAAAGTGACGCCAACAATAAGTGCATTACAAGGCTAGAAGTAATACTATCTACATATAAAGTGACAAGAAAATTCATAATAACTATTACTGCCCTTTACTGCAATCTGAGTACTGCTGATTACGATGCATTTATTATTAAGAAATAGGCGTTTATCTTAGTTTTTGTCTTGTATTTTATTTCATTGCTGTTTTAAATACAAAACAAAGAACATTATTCTTCAATAAATTAGATCATAAAACACTATCAGAGCCCAATACTGTCATCCAGGTATATAAAAATAAAAAAAACAGAACAAAACAAAACACAGAGACAATATTTGGCTTTTCTCAAATGGCTGTTCTGACAATGATTAAAGTGGGCAACAATGCAAACAGCCACAAAAGCCTCCCAATAAGGCTACATGATAGCGATTCAGCAACATATCACTTGAAGTTGTTATTTTCCCCACTGCTCAGCCAGAGAGAAACTGCTCCGGGAAAATTCCAAGGACATTTGTTGTGCATTTGTCATCCCTCTGGCATAAAATACGACTTTTCAACACTGTAATCTTTGCTTATAAGTGACTGGGTGTGGGTTACAGTTTTCTCCCATCATCTGTTATTGTGCCTCTCTTAATCCGCCATTTTCTAATTAACTCAAAGGCTTATAGAAAACCTCATTTACAAATATGCTGGTGTTTATTTTGTAACATGAGCACAGTGTGGATTTACTGGAAAGAAACATAACGAAGCATTTACAGCCTAAGTGAATTTGTAGTGATCTTCTCATACGCCGTGTTACATAAAGACAAACCAATAGCCATAAACAGCACTATGTCAGCACTGCTCACAGCGAAATTTCCACCAATCCCAGAGATTAGTTTCGTAAAGTTTATTCTATACTCAATAAAAATACTATGTGAAAATAAATATGAGTTAGTTCCCGAACGCATTTGTAAGAAATTCACTTAAATCACCGATGACGATAGAAGAAAAGGAGATTTGGAGATTCTTTCTCGCAAACCTCATAAAGACAAATGGGTTTCTTGGTTACTGGGATGAGACTGTGGAATCCTTAAGAGAATACACTAAAATCGTCTAAAATAATAGATCAAATAAAGAATATGTTTAAGAAAAAAAATAATGCAACTTGAAGACTAAAAACGTTTCTAAATATTATAAAGAAATGTGGAAATACTTCGAGTTTTGTTCCAACTGATTGATTTGTAAAATATTGGCTATTGTATTATTGACTGTTGAAGGATTGCAGTCCCTTGGTCATCTATCTTATTTCTTAAAGGGGTCTTTATTATAAGACAATGTCTTCATCAACCTCCTTTTCATTCATGTTATACTCAAATATCATTGTAAGACCACAGTAAAAAATATTGACATGAATGAATAAATAAAATACAAATATTTCTGTGAAATATTTCATACACTGCATATCAAATGAAGTTAATAGTAAAAAAAATGTGAGCAAAAGTACACTGTGTGCTGTATTGTACTAGCTGTTAATGTTCCTACTACTTCTGCTACTTTTACAATTACAACCACATATTATTTGTTTATATTTTATCTACTATCTCATTTATTTGTTGCTTTACTTTATTTTTCCATTTCTGATACTGACCAATACTTAATTTGACTCATTTTGGTATATTCACCTAAGACGCACTGGGGGGAAAACAATGCAGAGTTTATTGTGCTAGGTACATGGATGTACTTACGGTACACAACTTCTTAGACTTTGATATGATACAAAACATGCACAAATATTACGCAACACAAATGATGATCTATTGTTCATGGACACTTAATTATCCTCTTAAAAACATGTGGCATCACTTAAAAATAAACCCCAGTCACACCCAGAGAGAGCAGATCTGTTTTTAGTACAACACACACACGCAGCCCCCTGACACTCTACACGCAGTTACATAACCTGCCTGTTTACATTTCTCATCAGGTCAAAAAGTGCTGCGTAAGAAAATGCACCAATTAGAGCCCACCACTGCCACATAACACACAAACGCAGGGCGAGCCAAGTAGTCTAAATCCACTCTTGTGCTAATTATCTCCAAAGGTCAAGTAGGGCTTTGGGTATTTGTAGCAAATGCATACACACAGGGTCAAAAAGCGGATTTTGTAGGACTTTCTTTTTTTACCCCCTCAAGTTGAACTGATCACTTCTCCTCGTAGTGATGTTACACAAAAGCGGAGTCATCGTCTTCGCAAAGGAAATCAAACGTGGCCGCTGTTCTCTGCGATTGATCTGTACAATGGAAACATGGACATTTATAGTCTGCGGACAGCACATCACAGCGTAATGATTCGACCGCACCATGGGGGAGGGATGGTATATTTTTAACATCCTGTGGGCATTAAGTGCTTTTGTCAAGGAGACCGTTTTAGTGTACACAATACTTCCCCTGGCCAGGCCAAAATTGGAGATGAAGTCAAGGGCTAAAAATTGCTGCGTGTCCAAACCACACTTCCTTTTTGTTTCACACAAAGCTTTTTGAGACTAAGATTTTATGATTGACAGACGGAGTGAGCTGTAATTCCCCACTGAAAAGAGAGACTCAATGTTGGAATATTTCTAAGCTTTTGTAAACCAATTTATTTTATTTACCTAACTTACTAACTGACTTACTGAATTGTCCTTCATGAATGCGATGCCTCTTTCAAATGTCATTTGTATTTTTTATTGGTAAAAAAAAGTCCACCCTGATACCCAAACAGGATATCAATGTAAAAAGTTCAGAAAAATACGGACAAAGGAAAAACTAAAATTTCATTTTGACGTATATATTTAATAAATGGAATGGCTTCTTTGGAGAGCGCTTTTCATATGACACAAGTCACCCAAAACACTTCAGTTCAGGTCTGATGTGATTTCCATACATTACCCATACAGATACAGAAAACGTCTATATGAGCCTGTAAAAGGTGCAGCATATAATATATTATTATTATTATTAGGACTTTTATTTCCTGATTTATGAAATATAAAAACATCAACATTGTCCTAAAACCTTTCCTCCAAACTGTTAAGAAATTGAATCAACTTGAGCACAACATCCATTGTTTAGGTAAAAGTATAAGCACAGTGAGTTATGGCCCTGGACAGCTACAGGACAAGCGGAGTGTCCATGCAGAGGTGTATAGACTCTTCCAGGTGAGGGGTCCTCTCGGGGGTGTGCATCCATCACGTCTTGTCACCGAGCGTGGCCCCTGAGCTGTGGAAGTCACAACGACTGGAGCGACGATGTGCACAGCCTGACAACTTGATCTGACTGCAGATTTACCAAACAGCAGCCTAAGAACTTAGCTCGCTTACATCAATTAAATACGGTTCTAACACCTCTGTTACATTGCGCTTGCTGGATGTCAGTGATGATATAAACTAATTACAGAAGGGTTCTGATGGTTCCGTGAGTCAACAGAGGAGAGCCACAGGGAGCTGCAGCAAAATGGACTGATTGATTGAGAGTCTGCCGGGAACAGAGACGACTGGGGCACGGGTGTGATAGATGCTCCATGAGATAACGCTCACAAGATCGACTCGTATTCGATATCTACTTCTGTTCACTTAGAAAATGCAGATAATAAGATATTGTCACCGACGGAAATTAAACTAGATGGATAAATTATCACTTTGATGCAGTGTGATGTGCCATGTTTGACAAACAGCCTTTTTGATCATTATCCAGCTCTGGGTGGATTTTATGACAGAGAAATGGAACTCTCGTTACACTCCACCATCATGCAATCAATAAAATAATGCCACACATCAACTGACGAGCAAGGGCAGCATATCACAGTTAAAAATAAAACACATTTGATTATTTAATCACAAAAAAAATAAAAGATATAATGTAAAAACATGCATCACATAATAAATCTAGTCTTTGTCATGCATTATGTTTCTGTTATTTGTATTGATTTACACAGGTATACAGTATTACATGCACCGTGTCTTGAACAATTGAATTTTTGAATTTGATATCACAATGCTGGTTCCTTCCAACAAACCTGTGAGTATTTGGACCGGTATTTGGACCTGTGCTCTGACTTACCGAGGTTGGAAAAGGCATTTGTTTCATTTATTGTTTGTATTTTGATGCCGGAGCTGACAGTGCTGAGTTCAATTACATGATGGACACTGTGAAGGTCAAATCATGGCAAAAGCAGTAAATGAAAACATTCAACCAATGAATAAAGACAAGCTGCGAGACTCAGTGTTTGAGCTCATAATGTTTCACACCTGCTTTCAACAAATTAGACTTCTTTGTGAAGGTTAGAAATGAAAAGTTAGGATCTGGGAACATCATCCACATGGTAAAAAACTCCCACTTGGGTACAATTGAATTTCTTTTTTCTTTTTCTTTTATAAAATGAGGTCCAAGTTCAGAAACAGAGGTGAGGGTGGGGATAGAGTCTGGACAAGAGCAGCCAGTGTTAAATGCTGAACATGTTTTGACATAGTTTGTTCCTGCACTTGGTTGCAAATTCACAAAAGATCTAACACCCACTCAGCAATTATCAGCATGTCTGCTTCCAAAGGTAACAGTCGTGTTGCAAAACATGACATTTACTGCAAAGTACAAGCCCCCAGGCAAAAAAACAACAGCCGGAAGAGAAGTTTCTCCATCTTATCTTGAATTAGGCCTGTGCTACATGACTCACTTTTACTGTAATTTGTAATTTTGCAATAAATGCCTTTATTTATTTACGTTGCAGCAGTGTAATACAAAATAAGCTGAATTGAGTACTTTCCCCAATCAGTGGTTAATGTGTGTTAGTGCTTCATTTTTACATGTAAGTATTAGTATTTTCTCCACATTATGTATACAGTATTTACTGCTGTATGTTTTTGTGTTTTGTTGGACCTCAATACAAGTAATACAGTTAATACAATAAATGAATAATTATCCAAGCATATTTTATTCATCCAACACATAACTAACTTTATAACAATAGGCCCTCAAACTACTCCGTAACTACAGCAGAGTACCATCAGTAAAACAGGCAGCACATTGAGTCTTTGGTGACCCCACAGTTTGAGGTCAAATATGTATCTGGCTGAGTGGAGAGGAAGGATCCCCGGAGATAAATTTGTAAATGAGTCTATACCTGTGAATACGCCCACCACAGACAAAGAAGGTCAGACCGCTCGCTCGTGCATACAGGGATAGCCTACCGCATGTACTATAAATTTACTGCAGTCTATTAGAACGTCACAAATTTGCATACACGGTGAGAAATAGGAAGAAAATCAAGCGCGCAAACAGACTAATTAGGGAACACAACATCTTTTAACTCAGGGGACAAGCTTTAATCTATGGAGCAGTAAATGTCTGATCATTTTAGACATGGGGAACAGGAAGGAGGCGAGGGAGGAGCAGAGAGTTTGACAGTGACGGACAGTCGGGGACATGTCTCCACACTTCATCTAATACAGCTCAGGTTTCAAGGATTATTACACTGGCAGTTTCTGACCAGTCATAGTCCTAAAGTAAATTATAAGGATGTGGTATTATATTTGTGATTTATGAAGATTCAGTTCATTGTTCACTTTTGAAACATGTTGAAAAATTCTAAATTGAGAGAAAAAACTAAAACATGAACTCAGCACACAATAAAGTTGTTGTCACTATAAAACACAATCTTATTCCTTCTGACAAACGAACTTGCAGCAAAAAAGAGATGAAAAGGTCATCTGAAAATTGTTAAGTCGACAAGGGAACAATATTTTCAGTCCTAATACACAAATATTCCATGATGAACACTGTCATCTGTTGTCTTTTATACAGGACCAGGGGGGAGCGTGACTATCACAGCGTTGATCTATTAGAAGCAATCAGTCCAATATTATATTTAAGACAGGGCAGTATGTTCTTTCTGAGATTATGCTTGTCTGAATATAAACTGTTCTTCATGTAATCTTTAGATACAGTACTTATCCATAAAAATAAGTACAAAAGAAGTGGGACAAATATTGTTTTCTTTCACTGTCAAAGAACAGTTAATGCACTGAATAGTTGCTCAGTGATCCACCCTGGTGTAATGTTTACCAGGACAGTGCAGTTCACCTTTATAGGGTTACACTGATTAAAAAACAAATACATCAAAAACTTAATTATGTTACACATTAGGCCTCGTCGACATCTTGTTTTCTTTAATCAAATAATGCGATTACATTTCATATCTATCAATTCAAGATATTTTCAGATCACAAATATTACAGCCTTAGCAATTTTCTAATTGCGAACGTCAAAATACCAATTTTGTTTTGATTGTGAATAATTACCCAGCCTTGTTACAAAGTATCTACATAGATTTGACGCCACAATCTCTCCATCATTTCGGAGCTGACTGTGGCTGTCTTGGCGTTTCATTAATATCAGCCTTTTCTGACGTGCCCATAATTCTCTCTTTGTCACATGCGACAGTGGAGTTATTCTTCTGTTTCTGCGCTTCGGGGCAAATTTCAACGCACAGTCATTTGAGACGCATTGACAGCACAAAACATATCTAACGAACAGTGATACTTCAAGCATCTCTGGAACCACCTACTTACAAAATTACACAATGTACCCAGCGTGCAACAATGAGTGTGTGGGCGGACACTGCAATGTTTTTATTAATCACTAAACCGTCCGTAGGTTGAAACATGATACACGTGCTAATTAATTTCTTATAATTACACAGAGGAGATCGTCAATGATAGATGGAAGAAAAAGAGAGTGTGTTTCATGAGGTCATGGCTGCATCCTTGGGGGGATTTTTATATCAATACTAATACGGCATGTTTATATCTGGCAGCCTGTGAATGCATCTGCACCTTAAGAGGATATTTTTATTCAGCCGTCGCTAAGAGCTATTCTGAATTTAATGAGGAATGGCTCGATGTGAAGCATGACAATGGATACTAGTTACTGCTATTACGAGCACGTCTCGGCTTTGCCAAGGTCTTCAGCAACTACACTTCCACCTTCGGATATAACAGGAAGACAAAGATAAAAACGCAGTAAACACTGGAGTAGCACAGCAATAATTTAGACTTCCCACAAGCTTTTAGAGTCTACTAAGACGTACCATGCATCATAGCTCTTGTCTACTGCTGACCCAAGACAAATCCCTCCAGGTCCATATATTTGAGATTAGTCCGGCCTGTTTCTAAACAAACTTAAACTATCCCCTCGAGGTGCAGCCGTGGTCAGCCCCAAGTCTGCACCACCTGCATTCTCTCTAAACTGGGTCCATTCTTCCATGCACACTTCAGGTTAAATCTTTGAGTGAGATTTCTTAACATTAAAAGCCACCTCTTTTGAGAAAACACCACTTGAAGTCTGACGGTTGCCTAGAGAACGGTCTTGTCGCGGAACACAGTTTTAACATTTTTAAAGGTTAACCAAAAGACGACTAACAATAAGGCCCTGGCACTGCCGTTGATTTTATGCTTTACAATGTTTGCTTCACAGTAAAAAATGTCAGACTGTTCCTCCAATCATGATAAGTCACTTAAATACATTCTGAAGTATTTCTAATGAATGACTGTGCAGATTAATGACATCTTTTCCCCCTTTATCTTCACCAAATCGCTTCCTAGTTACTGCAGATACTTTGTTCCACTTGATTTCCCAAACCCGTCATTTCCAATACAAATGTGGCATTATATGGGCTGCAGTCTGTTTTGATTTCACTCTGAGCTGATTCCTGTTGGCTGGCAGACTGACAGCTGTGTGCCTATGCATCATTATCTCCTTCACAGAGCTTGTCTATAGCCGTAGCCTGTGGCAGACCTCATTCAAACGCTCGTGAAAAAGTGGGGTTTTGTCTGAGCTGCAGGTGTTCTGCCTATGAATCAATTAGATATATGTAAAGCACACTGAGAGCCCCTTTTAAGCTGAAACATGATCATTTGAGCTTTTACATGATAGGCACGCAACACATACAATACATGTGAGAGAAACTAAAATATGAACAGGTAAGCCAATACAAGAATTACATTTAAGAACAAGTTAAATTAGAGGGTTAACAGAATGTAATACGACCGCATGCAGACAGGCATGTTTTTGTTTTGTTGTTTTTTGCAAAGGATATTGTACATTCAGTGTGAAATATGTTTAATTCCTATATTGTTATTGTGTGAGAGCCGCACTAGTAGCTTACTTATTCATCTATAAACTGTAAGTAGCCACTTTGATTCTCGCCTGAGCACGTACTATTGTTGTGTCCCTGAATACCTCATCCCTATTACCCACTCACGTCACATAATGTGGTTAGTTCCAACAATAAGGGCATCGAGTAGAAAACAAAATCAGCCAAATTCATTATCATTAATAAACAAGCCAGAATCTTGAAACGTTATGTCCTCACTTGACATGAAAAGACAGCAGTTGTAAACAGCAATGCAGTTGGTATGAACAGTGCTCCAGTCAAATGAGGGTCAAAGGGGACGCAAAATGTTTGGCTAAATAGTTACACACGCACACACACACACACACACACACACACACACACACGCACAAAAGATTATGCTCCCCTGACAGCTCGCTATATTATTTACTATGAAGAATTTTTTCTTTTATTTTTTTACAGCAGGCAATGGAGAGGGACTTTTCCGCTTTCGATTGAGTTGAATTTAAATGGCGCTCATGCCTGCAGTCGTCGGGCTGGACTTTTTGCGTACAGTCAGTCAGGTAATGAGAGCCATAACAGAGAGACTATGCTAATGCCTGCTAGACAGTGTGCAGTAGATAAATCACGTTTCTAGATTGATGTCCTCCTCTATGGCCTCTTGGAATATAACAAGATTGCTTCCAATTGCATCTAAATATCAGGCTTACAAATGCACCGCATAATAAACACAGCAAGACTCAGTGATGCAGCCTCTTCTTTTTTTTTTTCCTCCATCTGCTGCTATTATCGGCTGTTTATATTCAAATGCGCGGCTTTATTATAGAGAGTCACTTCTTTTGTGCTAATCCCAACAATTTGTCAGGTTTACGTTCCAAAGTACAGGGGAAAATACATCAACTAAAAGTATTTCCAAACTCTGTGCCTTCACTGCCTCTTCTTGACTTGGACCCTTTCTCCTATCTATTTCTCTTGCTCTCCAATAATAACCATGTGAATGCCAGCAAATGTAATTACAAAGGGGTGGGGTGGCGGCAGTGGTGTGTGTGTGTGTGGGGGGAATGATTGCTATGCATGCAACAACAAAACGCACCACATTAAAAAGCTATTATCAGAAAAAGCGGACATTTTGGCAGATCTATGGTGGAGGGCAGCTTGCGCCATATGTTTGCGGGGAGAGGGGGACAGCGAGTCAGGTAGTAATTATCAATCATCATCAGGGAAATGCTGTCAAAATGCAAAGGCTGAGCTCTGTCAGGGGTTGCCATGGAGACAGGCCCACATCCCAGCGACTATGTGTTTACTGAGATATTAAAAATATATACTCCTATTTTTATTGCACACTTATAGATTCTTCAAATTGTTCCTCGTGCTTCAGAGGTGAGATTTTCCAACACGCCGTGGTCTTAAGGGGAATAATCTCAGGTAATTTAGGTTGAGGTTTTGCTTCAGTTTCCATGCCTAAAGGGGCAAGTCTGTTGTCATAATAGGGAGTAAAGTTATTAAGTGTTGAAATTACAATTACTGTGCCTTACAGAAACCAGTATGTAGTCATGTTAATATTCCTCACAGGGAGAAGGCGGACATTGGGACTTTGGCAGTTCCAATTTTACATACCCCTGTTGCTTTTTTTTGCATAGCCTCCCTCCCCCAGTCTGTCTTATACTGCAGACACTTTCAAATCAATTTGCACTCCTGGCCAAACAGGCTTTTCAAAGCACCAAAGATGCAGAACAGAGCTCTCTTGTTACAAATCAGGCAAAAAGAATGTTTCAGGGACGCCACCACATGTTTGCAATGACAAATGCGTTTAAAGATGACAATGTAATACACAATTATTCCAGGAATCTGCTATTGCTATCTCAAAACAAGCAAAAAATTTACCACATGAGTGCGCAAACAAGGCAGTTAGAGAAGTCTTGTTAAGAGTGCTGTGAATTTGCCTTCTACATTACGGCTGGCGTTTGGAGGAAAACTAGTGGTCTTAATTCATTATTTGTGCTCCTTTGTGCATGTTCCCCCAGGGAGAGGCAGCATTACTCTTTCATCAGATCAAATGAAGCAGAGCTGTGCCATTCCAGGAAGAGCCAATTAAAGTGTTCAAAGAAGTTTATTATTGTATTATGAAATCATTCTTCTCATCAGGATTCATTGTTCTGTGTTTCGACAGGGTGTGAATGTGTACACACCAACTCACTCAACATTTCCATTTGCAGAGCAAATAGAAAATTACACTTGTTTTACAAGAAGTTTTTTATAACTTAATTTGTGGTAAAAACAAGCCGAAAATGGCGCTCATAAACGTCTTCTTTTCCCATATTTTCCATGTGTCTGTACCTCATGTGATTGCCTCATGATGGAGGCACTTAGCAACACACATCGTATTTAACTAGCTTTAATCTTAACCCACTCTCCCTCTCTGAGCTGTGCAGCAACCTCTGACCCCGCTGGAAGTTAATAATATCGCCTCATCTCTACTGTAGCGCTCAAACAACCCACGCGTTATAATTATACAATCACTTTCATTTGCTGCTGGCGTAACTCCAGTCAGGCACATTGTTTTTCTATCTGCTATTACTCACGTTGCATCACTGTCAGAAAATGCTTTGACAAAAACGACAACACAATGCAAGCTCTGAATATTTGACAAGTGAGCTTATCTCTACTGCTTCTGCTTACGCTCACAAGAAAACTCTTTGTGGCTATTGTTTTCAAAACAATAAATCATGAACAAAAGTACTGTCCACATCAATGATTTAGAAGGTGCTAAAAAAAAAAAATTCGTTAAGTAGTTAAAAAGTTAAATTCCAGAGAAATTTCAGAGAAAAATTGCAATTAAAATAAATTAAATAAAATTAAACCTACATTTTAATTTGATTTAAAAAGTCTGCAGCCCCAATATTTCAGTACAGTAAGAGGCAGAAGTATTGCCTTTGTTTGGTCATTGCAGTGGTGACAATGACCAAACAAAGCCAAAACTAAAATATGAAGAAATTGAATAAATATGTTACTATTATATCATTATTCTTTATTGACAGGTCTCAAAGTATGGACAAAAGCTGTTTAATAATATACGATAAGGATACTCAGGATGCTCAGGGCAGGTGGCACTCACTAAGTAGGGCTGGTCCCAATGGTCACTCTGTTCTTCTCTATGTACAACAGAGTCAAAGTTACATAATGTGAAGGATTTACTAAAATGAGATAACCTTCAAGCGTTTCCGCATCATTGATACTGACAGACTGCAGCAACAACTCAGTGGGACTTGGGCTTTAAAAAAAAATACAGTATTTCAATTTGGCTTTTGAAGAGCGAGGGAGCGATAGAGGGAGGGAATGAGAAAAAGAGAGAGCGAGAGATGAAAGGGAGCAGTGGATAAGCTTCAAGGCTTATCCTATTCATTACAGCAAACGCAAAAAAAAAAAAATCACAGCATCGACCTATAAATAAATGAATGCCAGGATAAACACGAAGCCATACATCAATAAAACATATGTATTCTAATAGATCACGCTCTAGTTACACTTGATGGGATTGAGCTGGCCAATGAGCCCAAACATAGGGACTTTATCATTTTGAAAAGCTGAGCAGCATAAGGTTATTATGGATATTAATAATTCCCACAACAAACTAGGCCACATACTTTTATTTCACTGTTCCGTCACTGGTTTGCATTATGCATTTTTAAATTACTTTCAGAGGGCAAAACAACAGCTGCCCATTTTACTGGCATAGTTAGGCAAGAACAAAGATGTGACAGTAATCGTTTTAAAAAAAAGTTTTTGCATCACACTGGAAAAAACCCTAAATGACTTACAGTCATTTAGTACATTACGCAGTCGGCCTAGTTGTGTAATAATGCTGTTTTTGATGTGGCTACAAGATGAATTCTTTGGAGTAACAACACGCCTCTACCTGCGTGTGTTATCACAGCCCTTGACACTTGAAACAACAGCCCAACTCTCTCTGCATTAGCCCTGGCAGCCAAAGACACAGGGCTTTGTAAACAGCGTCTACAGTTACATGATGAGTCACAGGCGGTAACTCAGGTTCGAACACGCCGTCCTGTAATTTTTATTAGAGACATTCAGAGAGCTTTAGCCATAACAACAGACGGGGATTTGTAGGAAAGAAACGGCTAATGCTGAAATGGAGACTTTTGCAGGTTTGCACAGGAAGAGACGCGTGTTTCATCTTGTTTGTTCGCCGCACAAACGCGGATATTTGTCTTGCGTATTAATGAAATAATCGTGTGCGTTATGAATGAGGTCGACCCGGCCCGCTTAGCCCTGACAGAGAGTTATTAATGGCAACCTCTGCTGTTTATCACGGTTTAAAATTACACAAGCTCTGCCCAAATACCCTTATCATCTGCAGCCTTTATCTCATAGTCCTATAATGAAAAGTCAACTCATTTGTACAAGTCACGCAGAAGTAGTTTTTTACTCTCGACACAAAACATTCCCTATATGGTCACTAATTACAAGCTCTGTGACACACTGCTGTGTATTTAAGCATCTGTCATCTGATTTCAATAACTGCACTAAAATAAAAGCTACCTTTGTCTTATAAATGAAACAATTTACAAAACTGCACTCAAATAAAAAATATTTTAATTTAACTTTAAAAACTGACAGAAAACGTTTTTAAGGAAGGCCTGGCTCACAAAGAAGCAACTACATGAGAATGCTTTCCAATGAGTCACAATGTGTGACATTACAATTTGGCATGTTCACTACAGCTAATATTTGTTGACTTAACACTTAGTTCAATATAACTGTAAACAGCTTGAGATAAATACTAGTCTCGCTTTTTTGTTACTTTGCAAACAAACTAAAATAACAGTCTTTTTGAGAAAAAAAGTATAGGCCTATATATTGAGCTTACATTGAAAACAAGATACATTTTTGTAACGTTGGTTTTCCTTGATTCTATCTAGGTCTATGAGGACAACATGGGCGCGGTAAATAAAAACAGGTCAAGGCTGCTGAAAAGCTTCCGACATAATAGTTCTTGTTTGGCCAAATAGATCAAAAGTAGGATACAATAGGAATAATTGGAAAAATTGCAGCTCATTACGTACATGCTTTCTACAAATACTGGATGAAAAGCAAACAGCTCTCTGAGTGTACTTATGGTATAAAGCCGCAGTGCTGTACCATTATTTCAGCCTTGTGTACAATAGAGCCATAAAATGTATAATCTGTCCCATGTTGCTGTATAGTTTGAAAGTACATAATCATTCCATTTATTGCATATTTAGTGTAGAAAATACATGTTATAAAAGCAACACCGACTGTACATCTAAAGGCAATGTGCCATACGCTTCCTTTAATCCCATGTCTATGATTATGAACTGACAACATGTGCTCTTTTCTCCTCTAAATTCCTCCTCGACGGCCCCGGTATACAGTGACATATGGACGATGAAAAATTCATAGGTCGGTGGTTAAGACAAATCTGCAGAGGAGATGGGAAAACATGAGCTTAGCAAGCAATTTGCCTATTACATTAACAGACGGGTCATGGGACCCTATTGCGGTATGCATATTTCATCTAATCAGATTTCATGTATAAAGAAAGAGGAGTGAGAAAGTGGTTCAAGTTGTGGAAACAATGACATCACTGCTGTTCATATGGTGACCCAACCCAATCAGGCTCTGTGTTAGTTTAAGGAGATACCATCTTTCAAACGGGACAGTTTCTGATCATGAAAACACTATAGTATTTAGAAATAGAAAGGAGAACATTTCATGCAAGAATGGATACCTAGATACCTGATCATGCTCTTTATTGAAATAATAAGTCTGCATTTTATTGTAGTGCTTTGCTGTCATAGATATGTTTTGGCAACTTTGACTTTGAATTTGAAGTAAGTGCACTACCTTTTATTTAACTATGCTGATTTTCCAGCTCAGTTTGTGTCATGTAGAAGAAACACAATTGTCAAACAGATGTGGCCCATTTAAGGTCAGTCAAAACTGTTACAGAACTAGATGGTCAAAGTGAACAGTGCATCTGGGCAGTGTCAACAAAATAAGTGCAATAAATATCATTTTTCATATTCGTTCACCTGCCCTGTTGGATTACCAAATGGGATATCAAAGCATGTTTCTTTTTAATAAAAATCTAACTGCAGCGCGGTAAGTTCCAACGTAAACCTATTGGGCTCTGTTTGGAAAAAAACAGACAGTGCCAAAAAGAGAACGATCTGGGAAATATACGACAAATGAGAACCAGGTAGAAAGTCAGCTGCGTTGCTTCAAAAATGATTGCCTCACTAACTCTGAAAATACTGTTGATTTAAGCAACGCACACATAAGCAGTGTTCGGTTTCCGACCAGGGAGGCGACAGGAAGGTCAGCAGTTCTGGGGCATAACTTCTAAATCAGGGGAATATGGCAGGAATTTTAGTCATAATATTTCCCTAAAAGAGCTGCTGTCAAGCTGAACTAAATCTGTTTAAACCTAGGTGTTATATACATTACTGCAAAGCCCAAGCTACAAATGTTTATGCTCCAGCCCTTGCATATTGCTGCCAAATGTATGTGCCACGACAGTATCATGACAGCTAATAGCAGAACTGTCATCTGTCATTCAGTGCTGCGAGAGCAGAGCCCACTCAAACTATTTCTGGCTATTTCATACAGCTGATGCGCTGCAGAAATGCCAATATCATAATGCAGTTATATGTTTCATCTGATCTTTTTGAACTTCTTTTTTAACATGAACTGTTCCAACTGATCTAATTTGTGACCAAGACAGACTTGTTTTCATTCTGTTTTTATGCATTTTTTCACGACAGCAGGGAAAACACTTTACAGCATTTTGCACCACACTGTTTTGGCACAGTAGAAGTAGATATTATAATCTAAGGTTATCTGACTTATTATAAATCAATATAAATATGGTCCAATCATTGGAATGTGTCTTTGAAATGAACAGTTCCTAAAGATTTGGCTCTCATTAAAGATCTATAAATCTCCAATCACTAATTTAATGCAGATGTCACAACAACTTTTTATTGACTGTAATTTCTAATATTACGTTCCTCCTGACGAGAAAACATAGCATGGGCATAATCAATCCCTCACTGGCATAAGAATGCATGATAATTATAAACAAAATCTGTGTCATTCCCCGTGAGGCGAGCAGCTGCAGGGGTGACAGATGATGCCCGACATGAATATGGATCGCTGGGCTCCCAGATCTGGTTACGCACACAACCTGCAGTTTGGCGCACTGCACAGGCAAGGACATCGAATGTGACAGGAACTAAAATCATGAATTATGTACAGTACAGGGGAGGAGACCAAAATATACAAATCAATAAAGAGGACGGCGTGTCGGAGATGGAGCTAATCAATAATGTATCCTGAATGCACACCTTAGCTTCACGTTAAACCGAATAAAGAACACGGCAGCTTTCATCTGATCTTCACACAATAGAGAAATGCCACAAAAGCACATTACTTGCCTCCCTCCTCTTCTACTCTACCCCCTGAGGTCGCCTGACACACTTTCATGAATTAGCTCAGACAAGATGGACAGCTATTAGAGCTGCCACAGCACATTTGGCTGAATTTAAAAGGTCAAAATTAGCATCACAGAGATGAGAACAAAGTATCTGAACAGCGAGCCAGGTCAATATTGTACTTTTATACACAGCAGGATATAGATATTACAGCGGTATACAAGACTTCAACAGCAGCTTATCCTGACCTGGGTAAATATAAAAGTACACTACACATCTTTCAACCACATCGTAACCATATGTCCTGTTTTTTTTCTTTGCTTTTTACCTGCGTCTCACACAAATTATATAACATCCACCTGTCCACTCATAATGTTTTGCTCATATAAACGTTTCTACTTAAAAATAATGAATCCTAAATTAACAGGCAGTCGGTTTTACATTGTTAAAACCAGCTTGATTATTTCAAAATGATGATATTCACTAATTACCTTCCAATTATATAGTGATCTGTTTTAATCACATTATATTTTAAGCTCAACATGATCTATCATGGAATGAAACTTTACAACATTCTTAAAACAATCTTTGGTGTTCAAACATTCATGTGTTTAGCTTTAAATAATTTGCCCAAGAGTTTAGTAAATGACTTGTCGAGAGTGTTTTGACATCAGTCACAAACATGTCTCCACACGGCACTTGAAGCAGAAATAAAAGCCTGTTCAGGCTCATAAACCTTCATGTGAGTGAGAGCACACATCCAGTTCCCTATAGTCAAACCAGGAGCTCCCCGAGGCGCTCGAAATAAACCTTAGCTTAAATGTGGCCAACTCAGGAATGGCATTATTGGGCCAAGTGAATGAGCAACAGCAGCCACAGGATGTCAAGTTACTATTCATAACTTACTTTCCTATGTCTACAACCATTTTCCCTTCTGCCTTCACCTCTGCACATCTCTTAAAAAGCAATTACCGACTGGTGAATTTAAGGGGATAAGAAAAACAAGGACTTTTGACCAGATGAGCTGTTACCGGGAATGTCAAAGCTGATCCGGCACAAGAGCTCTGGGCTGCAGCGTGCCACCGAGCAGAGGAAACATAAAGGCAGATGAATCATGTTACGCCTTTGTTTTTGCTTGGTGCGGGGTTAATAAAAATGTGTGTATTCAAGAGCAACAGGAAAAACACTTTGTGAATGGCAAATAGGCAAGTTGCAGCACTTTCAAAATTCCTCACCGGAGCCACAAAACGCTTTTCAGTGTGGGTGAGCGTGTGAATGACGGTCGCTTCATGTTCATAAACACTGAGAGAGACAAACTATTTGAAGCCACATGGAGAGACATTAAATAAGTCTATAACAGATCCTAGGGGTGAATCAAGTACCCAATATCCAGCACTTCTTCACTATCATTCAAACATACATTCTCATGATTTTCTATGTGAGAATGTCAATGTACCACTGATGTAAACAAATAGAAAACTTTCAAATCAGTGCACTCTCCCAACACCAATAAAAAAAATTAACTTACCCTCTTATTCCTTACAATAGTTCGGATACAGTAGGTTACCTCCTGATTTATTTATTAAAGAGTTAAACAAAATCAGCAGCAACAACAACAAACTGTAAAATGTTAACTGCTATTGTTACTATGCAAGAGTATTGCCAAAGAACAATGCCAAGACTATGCTAACGCACTTGTGTGTCGTTAAAACTCGTGTCGCGCAGAAACTATTTTAAAGACACCAATGAGGCGACAGTGTTGCTCTGGGTGACATATTGCTTCATAGTGTTAAACTCTGGCAGTATGGTTTATTTAAGTCCATCCCACATTCACGTTTGTGCTCGAAATACCCATCAGCCCACTTAATACGCGCCTGCTCACACTGTTATAAAATGTTTTGGAGCCTGGCAGCCTGCTGTACTGTGCGCGTTTTTGGCACCACTACATGAGTTTTTCATTAGAGCATAACTGTCTTGTAGATGGAGGTGATAAGAGCTCATACCTTTACATGAAGAACATTTAAACAGACGTGCATTTTTTTTTAATGTAAACTAATCACTTAGATATGTCCAAATAAAACTCATTCTAACTTTACAAATTTGAGTTTATGTTAAAATTCTAAAGAGTTGAAAATTATTTCATAAAAATGTGGTGTTTCAATTTTCTCTCTCTCTCTGGCATCAGTAGCTATGTTTTTCAAGTGAATGTCATCTTTTGTTATCTCTGCCAAGAACGGCGTGGCAACGCCAAATGATACTAAAACCAGCTCCAAGGGAATGTGAATTTGTCAGTCCAAGCATTTACCCCTGAACTGTATGGCCCAGTGACCAATGCCCTAAAAATTACAACTCTTCTGATTTATTTCCAAATGATCTGACATCAAGTGACCGTGTTGGTCTCGGATCTTATAATTACACTATGATTCTTAAATGCACTATAAAAAGTATAACCTACTCACCAAATTCATCACAGATACTGTCATTCTGCAGGAGGGAGGAGTGTTCGAAGGTGTCCCGGCAGTAGAGGATCCTCGAGGCTCCTCCCAGTGCGGCGATGCCCCCTAAAGCCAGCACCGTGTGGTCGATGAGTAGAGAGGAGGGCTGCTCCCTGAGCCGCACTAAAATCGAGCGATATCGGCAATACTGGGGGTAACTGAGGACTAGCACCTTCCGACCATCCTCCTCTTGACCTGAAAAACAATGATTCATTTGCTCTATTAGAGAGGAAGTCTTTACAGCACACTTTAAAGATAACATTAATTTCATAAAATGACATGTTTCCCTTTTTCATCTACAAGCAACATTTACAAGCAAAGAGTTGTCAAAGCAAGGACTCAAACTCATGACGCTAAGGCCATCCCATTGCCCTAAAAACACAATGCAACCAAACTCCAAGCCCTGCAGTCCCAATGCCCCCCCCCCTACAATAGCACATGTGACATTAGCTTATGATTTGCACAGTTTTAAAATAAAAGTGCTGACAGTTTAGCTGAGTATTTTGCACTCCAGTACAAAACATCTCCAGTAATCTACACTTTCTGACACTCAATAATGGCATCTGTCAAAAGGAAACTGAGGCGCTCAGGCATGATTCACAATTCTGAACACAGACAAGTTTCCACTCACTGGCCACTCCAGTAAGCAAATAGCTTTGGAAATAAATATTAAAATAATTCATTGGTGAGTTTGAATGTAATACAACACTCCTCTACAGTAACCACATACATTACAAACATAATCTCTTTATCTGCCGAGTTTAAACAAAGTCGGAGTAAAGGCTGTTATGTACATCAACCCTTGTTTGGGAGTGTTATTTTTATGTAGGTGTGTAATGAATGCAGCAGCAGACAAGTTGACTAAGCCATTACCATTTGTGACAAGCAGTTGC
This sequence comes from Proterorhinus semilunaris, assembly GCA_021464625.1. Lineage (NCBI taxonomy): Eukaryota > Metazoa > Chordata > Actinopteri > Gobiiformes > Gobiidae > Proterorhinus > Proterorhinus semilunaris. The sequence goes on from CM038357.1 coordinate 20,902,036, forward strand.
CAAACAAATCACTTCCCTTTAATACAAAGCCGTGCACTGAGTACACCATGAAGGACAAGATAAGACTGGGCAATGAAAGAAATACGTAAAGTAAAGTACACATTGTCCAGGTCAAATGGTATTACACAAACAAGTACAGTTTTGCTTATCATTTACTCAAGCAAGCAATGTATTTAAAATACGACCTGAGACATTACGTAACTGAGCATTAAGAGTTGTTAAATCTATATATAAAAATACATTTAAAAGACCCAATGTAATTAGGCCCGAGCGGACCTGGCAGGTCTCGGGCCTCTTGTAATTGTACAAGCAGTGCGCGGAGCGCACTAAAGAAAGACGTGCGCGTAGCGCACGTCCCACGGGAAAAGAGCGCGGAGCGCTCAAAACCCATGTATGAGACAGTAATCAGGGGGCTCCCGGCACCAACACCTGTCCGATGATATAGGCGTGTGCCGCGAAAGCGGCACATTTGTTGCTGCTTTTAAAAAAAAAGAGGTGAAAACCACAGTGAAGGCGCAACATGGACAAGAAAGTGGTCGATGACGAGCGAAGCTCGTCATCGACCATGGCCACTCACCAAAGCCCAAAACACTGATACAGTGACTCAGGGCATCGAGCCCTATCCGGTGATATAAGTATTTGCCGCGAAAGCGGCAAATTTGTTCTTGTACTCACAAAAATACGAAAAAAAAAACGGATAGAGAAACATTGAGAAAGAGGAGGTAAAAGACGAGCGCAACGCGCTCGTATTGGATAATAAACCTTACGGTTGGATTACTGGACGTGAGACCTTTCCGAATATATAAGGTTTGCCGCCGGAGGCGGCCCCATATTGTTATTGTATGAGTTTTTCTTTTTATTATTATTAGGCCCGAGCGGACCTGGCAGGTCTCGGGCCTCTTGTAATTGTACAAGCAGTGCGCGGAGCTCGTCATCGACCATCGAAGCTCGTCATCGACCATGGCCACTCACCAAAGCCCAAAACACTGATACAGTGAATCAGGGCATCGAGCCCTATCCGGTGATATAAGTATTTGCCGCGAAAGCGGCAAATTTGTTCTTGTACTCACAAAAATACGAAAAAAAAATTCCATAGAGAAACATTGAAATAGTAGAGGTAAAAGACGAGCGCAACGCGCTCGTATTGGATAATAAACCCCATAGGTGGATTACTGGACGTGAGACCTTTCCGAATATATAAGGTTTGCCGCCGGAGGCGGCCCCATATTGTTTTTGTATGAGTTTTTCTTATTATTATTATTATTTTTCCTCTCCCCACCTTAACTCCTTTATCTTGTGATGAAAAGTCCTGAATTTTGGCACATAATTCTAAAATGTTAACCGCTCGAATCGTGCAATTTCGAAATTTTACATTTCAAAAAAATGGCGCGTCAGCGCCCCCTGGAAAACTAGATTACATTGCACGTATGGCGAGACCCGAAAAACGTACTTCGTCGTAGACGAAAAAAATTCGGCACAGTGATTGGTCACGTGAAGCCCAACAAAAAAACACATTACGCGGTTGCTAGGCAACCAACAGTATGGCGGCCATATTGGCCCGAAGAGGGAATTGGCGCCGAAGGCGCCATTTCATGCCCACGCATTTGAACGAACTCGTCCTAGGCCGTTGAACGCAGCGACTCCCCGTTCGCTCCAGATCATCTCCACATGTGGGAGATTAAAAGTTATTAAAAACTTTTTAATAGGTTTAACGGTGTTGCCGTGGCAACGCCATGAATTTGGCGTCCGTTTTCGCTGCTCGCCGCCGTGTTCAAACAGCCGTAACTCACACATACTTTGGCCGATTTGAAAAAAAATTGAATCGTTGGTCGAGTCGTCGACCCCGGATGTTTTGATATAGGAATTTTGAAAATTGCCGCAATAGCGCCCCCTGCAGAGCACAAAATAAAAATGAATGGAGCCAAAAATTAAACTTTGTCGTAGATGCATGAAATTTGGTACAGACATCCGTCACGTGATCCCGAACAAAAAATATATTGATGCCCCGCCCCTTTTTCCACCGTGTTGCCATGGCAACGACCCAATGTCAACTTTGTCCTAGCCAAACCAAAATTGGTACACACGTGCGTCATGACTGTCCGAACAAAAAAGTACATTACATGGTTGCTAGGCGACCAACAGGAGGTCGGCCATTTTGGGAAAATCAGCGCCGAAGGCGCCATTTCTTTTGCCTGCTCTTTTATAAACTCCACCGAGGGTGGCAGCGACATTATAAGCAGGTAGGGCGCGGCAGCGCCTCCCGGTTATTGTACATTACATGGTTGCTAGGTGACCGACAGGAGGTCGGCCATTTTGGGACAATCGGCGCCGAAGGCGCCATTTCTTGCCTTTGCTCTTTTATAAACTCCATTGAGGGTGGCAGCGACATTATACGCAGGTAGGGCGCGGCAGCGCCTCCCGGTTATTGCGGCGGCGTGCGCGAACCGGCGTCAATCGGCCACCACGGCCCGCGAGGGCCTCCCAATGCCGCTTGCGGCTTTAATTATTATTATTATTATTATTATTTTTCCTCTCCCCACCTTAACTCCTTTATTTTGTGATGAAAAGTCCTGAATTTTGGCACATAATTCTAAAATGTTAACCGCTCGAATCGTGCAATTTCGAAATTTTACATTTCAAAAAAATGGCGCGTCAGCGCCCCCTGGAAAACTAGATTACATTGCACGTATGGCGAGACCCGAAAAACGTACTTCGTCGTAGACGAAAAAAATTCGGCACAGTGATTGGTCACGTGAAGCCCAACAAAAAAACACATTACGCGGTTGCTAGGCAACCAACAGTATGGCGGCCATATTGGCCCGAAGAGGGAATTGGCGCCGAAGGCGCCATTTCATGCCCACGCATTTGAACGAACTCGTCCTAGGCCGTTGAACGCAGCGACTCCCCGTTCGCTCCAGATCATCTCCACATGTGGGAGATTAAAAGTTATTAAAAACTTTTTAATAGGTTTAACGGTGTTGCCGTGGCAACGCCATGAATTTGGCGTCCGTTTTCGCTGCTCGCCGCCGTGTTCAAACAGCCGTAACTCACACATACTTTGGCCGATTTGAAAAAAAATGGAATCGTTGGTCGAGTCGTCGACCCCGGATGTTTTGATATAGGAATTTTGAAAATTGCCGCAATAGCGCCCCCTGCAGAGCACAAAATAAAAATGAATGGAGCCAAAAATTACACTTTGTCGTAGATGCATGAAATTTGGTACAGACATCCGTCACGTGATCCCGAACAAAAAATATATTGATGCCCCGCCCCTTTTTCCACCGTGTTGCCATGGCAACGACCCAATGTCAACTTTGTCCTAGCCAAACCAAAATTGGTACACACGTGCGTCATGACTGTCCGAACAAAAAAGTACATTACATGGTTGCTAGGCGACCAACAGGAGGTCGGCCATTTTGGGAAAATCAGCGCCGAAGGCGCCATTTCTTTTGCCTGCTCTTTTATAAACTCCACCGAGGGTGGCAGCGACATTATAAGCAGGTAGGGCGCGGCAGCGCCTCCCGGTTATTGTACATTACATGGTTGCTAGGTGACCGACAGGAGGTCGGCCATTTTGGGACAATCGGCGCCGAAGGCGCCATTTCTTGCCTTTGCTCTTTTATAAACTCCATCGAGGGTGGCAGCGACATTATACGCAGGTAGGGCGCGGCAGCGCCTCCCGGTTATTGCGGCGGCGTGCGGGAACCGGCGTCAATCGGCCACCGCGGCCCGCGAGGGCCTCCAAATGCCGCTTGCGGCTTTAATTATTATTATTATTATTTTTCTTCTCCGAAAAAAGTCCACTTTCCCACTGACGAAAAGTCCTGAATTTTTGCACAAAATTCAAGCACATGAAAAAAACATTTTTCACATTTAGAAAAAAAAAAAAATCTCAAAGATGGCGCGTCAGCGCCCCCTGGAAAATCAAGTTTACATTGCGCCCTATGACAAGACCCGAAAACCCCGAAAATTTTAGTTTGACGTAGACGAAAAAAATTCGGCACAGTTATTGGTCACGTGAAGCCAAACAAAAAAACACATTACGCGGTTGCTAGGCAACCAACAGTATGGCGGCCATATTGGCCAGAAGAGGGAATTGGCGCCGAAGGCGCCATTTCATGCCCTCGCATTTGAACGAACTCGTCCTAGGCCGTTGAACGCAGCGACTCCCCGTTCGCTCCAGATCATCTCCACATGTGGGACATCAAAAGTTATTAAAAACTTTTTAATAGGATTTTTGGTTTTGCCGTGGCAACGCCATGAATTTGGCGTCCGTTTTCGCCGCTCGCCGCCGCGTTCAAACAGTCATAACTCGCACATACTTTGGCCGATTTGAGCGAAACTTGAATCGTTGGTCGAGTCGTTGACCCCGGATGTTTTGATATAGGAATTTTGAAAATTGCCGCAATAGCGCCCCCTGCAGAGCACAAAATAAAAATGAATGGAGCCAAAAATTAAACTTTGCCGTAGATGCATGAAATTTGGTACAGACATCCGTCACGTGATCCCGAACAAAAAATATATTGATGCCCCGCCCCTTTTTCCATCGTGTTGCCATGGCAACGGCCCAATGTCAACTTTGCCGCAGCCAAACCAAAATTGGTACACGCGTGCGTCATGACTGTCCGAACAAAAAAGTACATTATGTGGTTGCTAGGCGACCAACAGGAGGTCGGCCATTTTGGGAAAATCAGCGCCGAAGGCGCCATTTCTTTTGCCAGCTCTTTTATAAACTCCACGGAGGGTGGCAGCGACATTATAAGCAGGTAGGGCGCGGCAGCGCCCCCCGGTTATTGTACATTACATGGTTGCTAGGTGACCAACAGGAGGTCGGCCATTTTGGGAAAATCAGCGCCGAAGGCGCCATTTCTTGCCTTTGCTCTTTTATAAACTCCACCGAGGGTGGCAGCGACATTATAAGCAGGTAGGGCGCGGCAGCGCCTCCCGGTTATTGCGGCGGCGTGCGGGAACCGGCGTCAATCGGCCACCGCGGCCCGCGAGGGCCTCCCAATGCCGCTTGCGGCTTTAATTATTATTATTATTTTTCATCTATCCGTGTTTTTTTTGAATAAATCGCCCAATCTTCGACGAAAACTCCCCATTTTTTGCCCAAAATTTAAAAACCCGGCGACACACAGTGTCAAAAAGTTTCGTTAAAAAAATCACAAAAATGGCGCGTCAGCGCCCCCTGGAAAATCAAGATTACATTGCGCCTATGGAGAGACAACGAAAAATCTGAAATTTTTAGTTCGTCGTAGACGAAAAAAATTCGGCACAGTTATTGGTCACGTGAAGCCAAACAAAAAAACACATTACGCGGTTGCTAGGCAACCAACAGTATGGCGGCCATATTGGCCCAAAGAGTGACTTGGCGCCGAAGGCGCCATTTCATGCCCACGCATTTGAACGAACTCGTCCTAGGCCGTTGAACGCAGCGACTCCCCGTTCGCTCCAGATCATCTCCACATGTGGTACATCAAAAGTTATTAAAAACTTTTTAATAGCATTTTTGGTTTTGCCGTGGCAACGCCATGAATTTGGCGTCCGTTTTCGCCGCTCGCCGCCGCGTTCAAACAGTCATAACTCACACATACTTTGGCCGATTTGAGCGAAACTTGAATCGTTGGTCGAGTCGTCGGCCCCGGATGTTCTGATATAGGAAATTTGAAAATTGCCGCAATAGCGCCCCCTGCAGAGCACAAAATAAAAATGAATGGAGCCAAAAATTAAACTTTGTCGTAGATGCATGAAATTTGGTACAGACATCCGTCACGTGATCCCGAACAAAAAATATATTGATGCCCCGCCCCTTTTCCCACCGTGTTGCCATGGCAACGACCCAATGTCAACTTTGTCGCAGCCAAACCAAAATTGGTACACGCGTGCGTCATGACTGTCCGAACAAAAAAGTACATTGCACGGTTGCTAGGTGACCAACGGGAGGTCGGCCATTTTGGGAAAAATAAGCGCCGAAGGCGCCATTTCTTTTGCCAGCTCTTTTATAAACTCCACCGAGGGTGGCAGCGAAATTATAAGCAGGTAGGGCGCGGCAGCGCCTCCCGGTTATTGCGGCGGCGTGCGGGAACCGGCGTCAATCGGCCACCGCGGCCCGCGAGGGCCTCCCAATGCCGCTTGCGGCTTTAATTATTATTATTATTTTTTTTCCTCTCCCCCAAAACGCCAGTTTCGGCACTTTCCCACCGACGAAAACTCCTGAATTTTTGCCCAAAATTCAATTAGGTGAAAAAAAAAAACTTCACAAATTGTAAAAATTCAAAAAAATGGCGCGTCAGCGCCCCCTGGAAAAACGACGTTAACATTGCGCCCTATGGCAGGACGCCCCAAAATACCGCAAAACCCGAAAAACGTACTTCGTCGTAGACGAAAAAAATTCGGCACAGTTATTGGTCACGTGAAGCCAAACAAAAAAACACATTACGCGGTTGCTAGGCAACCAACAGTATGGCGGCCATATTGGCCCGAAGAGGGACTTGGCGCCGAAGGCGCCATTTCATGCCCACGCATTTGAACGAACTCGTCCTAGGCCGTTAAACGCAGCGACTCCCCGTTCGCTCCAGATCATCTCCACATGTGGGACATCAAAAGTTATTAAAAACTTTTTAATAGGATTTTTGGTTTTGCCGTGGCAACGCCATGAATTTGGCGTCCGTTTTCGCCGCTCGCCGCCGTGTTCAAACAGCCGTAACTCACACATACTTTGGCCGATTTGAACAAAACTTGAATCGTTGGTCGAGTCGTCGACCCCGGATGTTTTGATATAGGAAATTTGAAAATTGCCGCAATAGCGCCCCCTGCAGAGCAGAAAATAAAAATGAATGGAGCCAAAAATTAAACTTTGTCGTAGATGCTTGAAATTTGGTACAGACATCCGTCACGTGATCCCGAACAAAAAATATATTGATGCCCCGCCCCTTTTCCCACCGTGTTGCCATGGCAACGACCCAATGTCAACTTTGTCGTAGCCAAACCAAAATTGGTACACTCGTGCGTCATGACTGTCCCAACAAAAAAGTACATTACACGGTTGCTAGGCAACCAACAGGAGGTCGGCCATTTTGGGAAAAAAGGCGCCGAAGGCACCATTTCTTTTGCCAGCTCTTTTATAAACTCCACCGAGGGTGGCGGCGACATTATAAATAGGTAGGGCGCGGCAGCGCCTCCCGGCTATTGTACATTACATGGTTGCTAGGTGACCAACAGGAGGTCGGCCATTTTGGGACTATCGGCGCCGAAGGCGCCAATCCTTGCCTTTACTCTTTTATAAACTCCACCGAGGGTGGCAGCGACATTATAAGCAGGTAGGGCGCGGCAGCGCCTCCCGGTTATTGCGGCGGCGTGCGGGAACCGGCGTCAATCGGCCACCGCGGCCCGCGAGGGCCTCCCAATGCCGCTTGCGGCTTTAATTATTATTATTTTTCCTCTCCCCACCTTAACTCCTTTATCTTGTGATGAAAAGTCCTGAATTTTGGCACATCATTCTAAAATGTTCACCGCTCGAATCGTGCAATTTCGAAATTTTACATTTCAAAAAAATTGCGCGTCAGCGCCCCCTGGAAAACTAGATTACATTGCACGTATGGCGAGACCCGAAAAACGTACTTCGTCGTAGACGAAAAAAATTCGGCACAGTTATTGGTCACGTGAAGCCCAACAAAAAAATACATTACGCGGTTGCTAGGCAACCAACAGTATGGCGGCCATATTGGCCCGAAGAGGGACTTGGCGCCGAAGGCGCCATTTCATGCCAACGCATTTGAACGAACTCGTCCTAGGCCGTTGAACGCAGCGACTCCCCGTTCGCTCCAGATCATCTCCACATGTGGGAGATTAAAAGTTATTAAAAACTTTTTAATAGGATTTTTGGTTTTGCCGTGGCAACGCCATGAATTTGGCGTCCGTTTTCGCTGCTCGCCGCCGTGTTCAAACAGCCGTAACTCACACATACTTTGGCCGATTTGAAAAAAAATTGAATCGTTGGTCGAGTCGTCGACCCCGGATGTTTTGATATAGGAAATTTGAAAATTGCCGCAATAGCGCCCCCTGCAGAGCACAAAATAAAAATGAATGGAGCCAAAAATTAAACTTTTTCGTAGATTCATGAAATTTGGTACAGACATCCGTCACGTGATCCCGAACAAAAAATACATTGAAGCCCCGCCCCTTTTCCCACCGTGTTGCCATGGCAACGACCCAATATCAACTTTGTCGTAGCCAAACCAAAATTGGTACACTCGTGCGTCATGACTGTCCGAACAAAAAAGTACATTACATGGTTGCTAGGCGACCAACAGGAGGTCGGCCATTTTGGGAAAAATAAGCGCCAAAGGCGCCATTTCTTGTCTATGCTCTTTTATAAACTCCACCGAGGGTGGCAGCGACATTAAAAGCAGGTAGGGCGCGGCAGCGCCTCCCGGTTATTGCGGCGGCGTGCGGGAACCGGCGTCAATCGGCCACCGCGGCCCGCGAGGGCCTCCCAATGCCGCTTGCGGCTTTAATTATTATTATTTTTCTTCTCCGAAAAAAGTCCACTTTCCCACTGACGAAAAGTCCTGAATTTTTGCACAAAATTCAAGCACATGAAAAAAACATTTTTCACATTTAGAAAAAAAAAAAAATCTCAAAGATGGCGCGTCAGCGCCCCCTGGAAAATCAAGTTTACATTGCGCCCTATGACAAGACCCGAAAACCCTGAAAATTTTAGTTTGTCGTAGACGAAAAAAATTCGGCACAGTTATTGGTCACGTGAAGCCAAACAAAAAAACACATTACGCGGTTGCTAGGCAACCAACAGTATGGCGGCCATATTGGCCAGAAGAGGGAATTGGCGCCGAAGGCGCCATTTCATGCCCTCGCATTTGAACGAACTCGTCCTAGGCCGTTGAACGCAGCGACTCCCCGTTCGCTCCAGATCATCTCCACATGTGGGACATCAAAAGTTATTAAAAACTTTTTAATAGGATTTTTGGTTTTGCCGTGGCAACGCCATGAATTTGGCGTCCGTTTTCGCCGCTCGCCGCCGCGTTCAAACAGTCATAACTCGCACATACTTTGGCCGATTTGAGCGAAACTTGAATCGTTGGTCGAGTCGTTGACCCCGGATGTTTTGATATAGGAATTTTGAAAATTGCCGCAATAGCGCCCCCTGCAGAGCACAAAATATAAATGAATGGAGCCAAAAATTAAACTTTGCCGTAGATGCATGAAATTTGGTACAGACATCCGTCACGTGATCCCGAACAAAAAATATATTGATGCCCCGCCCCTTTTTGCATCGTGTTGCCATGGCAACGGCCCAATGTCAACTTTGCCGCAGCCAAACCAAAATTGGTACACGCGTGCGTCATGACTGTCCGAACAAAAAAGTACATTATGTGGTTGCTAGGCGACCAACAGGAGGTCGGCCATTTTGGGAAAATCAGCGCCGAAGGCGCCATTTCTTTTGCCAGCTCTTTTATAAACTCCACCGAGGGTGGCAGCGACATTATAAGCAGGTAGGGCGCGGCAGCGCCTCCCGGTTATTGCGGCGGCGTGCGCGAACCGGCGTCAATCAGCCACCGCGGCCCGCGAGGGCCTCCCAATGCCGCTTGCGGCTTTAATTATTATTGCATTAATATCATGAGGCAAATTTAACACTGAATCCTAATAGCAGTTGCTGAATCCCAATAAAATATATTTGTATGTTCATGCAAAAAGACTTGCTGTTCTTTGAAAGCAGAGAGTTGTGCTAACATTTTTCCAGCTTACAACGCCAGCTACGTGGTTCAACAGTTGATGAAGCAGAGCCCGGCTGTTTCAAGCAGGATTTTTATATGAATAATTTACTGTCCCGTATGCTTGTACAAAGCCCTTGAACATGACATTCATGGGAAATTCTGGACGTGAGTTATTATTCCAAGGATGGCCAACTGCAAGAATTCACCTTGTCTTCTGCAGACTAAACACTTGAGCAAGTTTGTGTTTTAAAAGGCATTGGTTTTCAGCATGAAAGGGCATGGTAACTATGTAATGTGCAGTGGAGGGGCATGAGGTACACACCAGCTGAACATTAGTATTTCAGCAATTCTTGGTATGGAGTAGATAATCAAGAAAACATCTCTACTAATATTTATTTCTACGCATTGTTGATAATTGCGGGTCATCATGTCCTGTTAGAGCTCAGAGTGGTGGAGAAAGGGCTTGGTTTCAAATGTCAGGGATTTGATTGTGAATGGTCATCATCTCCTGAGGACACTTACAGCATTTCACTTGATTAGATTCATCTTAGAAACACAGCCGCAAGGCAATAATAAACTGTACAAAGACATTATGAAAGATGAACGATGGCAGCAGGGTAAGCACAATTTATTGTTTATTTTGCACCGAAACAGACGATATTTCCCTTTAAAGAATACCATACCTTTATGTGGGATTTCTTATTGGTTTGGGCAGTGGCTACATGAGTGCAGAGCTAAAAAGGCACTGGCAAAACATTATGTAATTTGTTTCTCTCTCGGTGCAGGTCTCTCTCTCTTGGAGCTTGTGGCAGCAGCGTGTTGATCAAACGGCTGCTGTGTAGCACATTATTTTCAGGACATACAGTAAAGCCTATGACCTCATAAACTACAATGGTGTCAGGGCTGAGCAGCACCATGGCACAGATGACATTACAAGCGCTCAGGCAGAGCAGCGTTCAATAAAATCTAACACACTGCACTATTACACTAATAGACAATATGGCTGCAAGTGCTAGGTTTGGCACTGAGCATTTGAATTTCACACACACATTTGCCTTCATTGACAATTCCCAGGACTAATAAACAAATATGTGTTGTATGACTGTCATAAACACAATTCTATAATGTGCAGATGTGATAACTAATGTTGCTCAATGTCACTCTTTATAGTTTACACTGCAAACATAAATCACTCAAACTGCTTCACTGTGAAGCAACAGAAACATTTAATCACATATTATAAAGAAGAATGACAGAAACAGGATTTGCAAATCCAAAAGGAAAACAGTGATGAAAATGAAAGATGAGTGACCACAAAGTCAAAGTGCTTTTGCCTGTTATCTGAGGTAATAACGGGGTCACTTCTACACAAAGTCTGAAAGTATCCACCCCCCACTGCCAGGTGGACAATTATGTAAAAGGATGGTCTGTTAAAGTCATTTGAGGCTTCAAATGCTTTTAAAATGACTCCGGTCGGACAAAGTCAAAACATTATTGTTCTCTTCTCTTTGCCATTTTCAACCATACTCTTCATTCAATTCAGCTTTAAAAACACATTTACTGCTGGCAGGTTAAAAAAAAGACAGAGAGATGAGTTTTTTATCCAACAAAAATACAATACAATCGACTGTTGTCGGTTTTCTCTGAACAAACTGACTGCAGTGAGGTGCTATATGGAAAAACAAGTCTAATGAAAACAAACACAGGCCTGAGGAACGAGAGCGTTTTAACTGTATTGATTTGAACAGGTAAAGCCAAACAGCTGTACAGTCACTATCTCCCAGTGTCCACAAGCTGCAGAAAAGTCCTTCTGTCTTCATTATCTTGATAGTAGTTATTCATATTCACAAATGCCAGACATAACTTCAGAGGGAAAAAAAGTTAAATCTCACTTTACATGGGACTAGCTTAGAGTTTGAGCATAGTGTATGGTAAAGCCATTAGTGTGTCATATGATATACAGTGAGCAATAAAAGTACAAATCTCACCACAGCCCCCTGTAATATATGAGCACACATTTCAATTCATAAATATGGATAAATTATGGGTGACGGCAAGCAATAGATCTGATATTGCTGATGATGTATTAGGACGGAAAGGAAAATCATGTAATAGCAGGTTCTTAAATGAGAGAAACAGAAATAAGAAATGAGTGATAGCAACACGTTTTGACAACGTGTTTAATTTTTATCAGACATTCTGTCTGATTATAGCAACAGAAAAATATGGAAGCTGGTCTGTAATGAGCATGATAAATTACAGTCTAAACCAAATTCCGTGAAATGCGTCAGGAAACTCATTAACTGCAGCGATGGGGAAATAAAAGATTCTACTTCAAGATGTTTAGCTTCATTGGACAATTTTTGAACAGCTGTATTTTTGCAAATAAATACAAGCACAACTATCAGTGTTAATTTAAATCATCAAATAACTCAAGCTGCAAAATATCATTAATATTTAAGCTGCCTCAGACTGACGGCGGTTTTTAGGGCACAGCGCTCATTTCTACTGCTCTGTGTCGCCAAATGAAGTCCTTAAATCACTCACGCGCCTCAAATTTGCTGTTGTCAACATTTCCACATTATCTGCTGCTTGGCCAAGGAATTTACTGGATCTGCCTGCTGCTTTTGTGGGGCTTCTGGGAAATGGCCAGACAAGAGACAATAATATCACAATGTTAACACTTTTTGTTGTTTCTCTTTTTTGCTCACTTTTTTTTTTCTTGTAAAATCAGTGAATGTTTCTATCACAGGTGAAACTTATTTTACCTGTACAAATTGGTGACTGAGCACTAATAAAATTATGTTTTAACCCAAAATATATGATATCAGATGAGTCTTTGTTATGTCCCATAATTCAAATGGTTTATTTAGTCGTTTTAATTTCGGGTATTTCCATCAAGAAATGTTACATTTATCATGTTCCATAGAAGAAGAATAAATAGAGTGAAATACCTTGTTATGTCTGTAAAGGATATTGTACAATGTAAATACTGACAGACTTTGCTGTTTGCTAATTGCAACCATTCAAACTGGGATTTTGATTTGATTGTGATACATTGTACAACCCTATTTTTGAAAGACACATGCAGAGAATATAATCAAACAAATCCTGGCGTCAACATCAGTGACGCATCCTTCATGGGGGGGCTAATGTTATTGAAATCTGACCAAATAAAGAGGCAGCGGCATCTGTCAGTGACACTACATGAACAGGCTGCCCGAGGAGGAGGGGGCGGTGCTCAATGCAAGTTGTTTAGTGTGAGACAGTGTAAGTGACAGTGCCCACTTTACTATAGCACTTAGAGTAGATTGATGATATTAAGTACGACATAAACAACAATACTCAGTTTGTACAATGACTCGATTGTCTGGCCAATTTCTGAAAGCATATCTAATTGTTATTTCATTTTGTAGTATTATTGTAAGGGTTTTTTCTGAATAAATATTAATTTCACATTTTAAATTCATGTGTGCTTATCACACACATAACTTTAAACATGAGTTTTAAACTATTGGCATAGCAGGTTTTACACACAAATTACAGTGTATTATAATGATTTTTTAAACTTGTTCAGAGGATATAATATCTCCAAAAGGAGTGAGAGCCATTGCAACCATTCAAATAGTGATTTCAATTTGATTGCAAATTTTAATCTTACAGTCCTAATACAGTCCGGTACCAAATTAGACACAAATCACCATGATACTTACTACCGGAAGGATGGGTTTGTATGTTAGTCACTATGTTTGACAGATTATTTCTGTTGTATGAATTGATGATAGTGCGTCATTACACAGTGTAGAGCAGAGTGTTCAGCCGCTGTGCAGTTATTTCTAAATGTACTTAATGTAACTGCGGAAAATAAAACGTGTTTGTAAATGAGTCAGTGGCTGTTCATCACTCGAGCATCAGTCACAGGCGCTGACTCCAACTGAGATCGCTCACACATAAATACACTATACCCAGCGCACACTAAGAAAGGTGTCATTCTCCACAATCTGTCTATCGTGAGTTCAAATACATCTACTCCTACTCCACGTTAATGTCTCAACTTCACAGACTTATTTTATGTTCTTATAGTCTCGGGGGTCTGTATCAGCCCCATTCACACAGGTAAGGTGTAATGAGTATTGTGCCATTGCAGAATGTCTTTTGACTCTGCTGCCAGTGAATAAATAGTTATGATGTTCTGTCATTAGCTCAACCTGAACAGATTTCACTTGTCCTTGGACTCTTTCCTCCAACACTTGAACAAAAGACTGCAACATTTGTAAACTGACATACACAACAGTTTTCATGAAAAAATATGTTGTTTTACAATGTGTACATTTGTGTTGGATTGTTTTGCTTTGTTTGTTAAATAATGAACTTCGGAATGTTTGACGACAACATCTGGTGACCAATGTCTCGTAAAATATTTCATAACAAAGCAACAATGGCTCAAACGTATTGTAAATCCACATTTGCAGATTCTAACCATAAAGTAGAGGTAATGATTAAGAAATATGGCAAAGGAACTGTTCAGGAGGCAGAGCCATGTGCAATTTTTTCTAAAAAGAATCATATTTTACTAAAGGGCACTTACACCCAGAGGAGATGGCTCACAGCGAGAGTACAGAGGCTACAGAAGGCTGTGTACAAACATGGGGAGAGACTGAGAGAGGGAGAGCGCTGGATACATGCTGGCTCCTGTTCTTAATTATAGTAAAGCACTAAAGTGGCTCATTCATTTGAGCTGGGTGGAGCACTGGGCTGTGACAAAGGAACAAGAAACATTTGTATGTAACGTCAGTTCCATTCACTTTAAATGTTGTGGACATTGCGTATAAAAGTATGGGGTTCTCAAGACTCAGTGTATAGTAATAATGTAATTCAAACATTTCTCACATTTCAGACACTCATAACCAGATTCTTGCGGTTGACAGAGAAGGAACAAATTCTATACCAACGGGCGTGTGCGAAAATGTTTTTAAGAGAAAACAACGGGATCACTTTGTGGCGCCTGATTTATGTGATTCTGTTACATTAAACATTCTTTCCCCTGAGCAGCTCCATAGCAACCATCGCTCCGGTCCTAAAGTGTCTGGCATGTGGCCAATGGGAGCTGCCGCCGCATTGATCGCCAGATTGAAAAGTTTGTGTTTAATTGGTCCTGTAATACATGAAGGGATTATTTGTAGGAGCGCCTAGTCAAAAACACACATTTGTTCAGTATCACAAACAACAGGAGGTTATTTTGGAACAAAAGAGCTGCAACAGAGCACTTTATAGCAGACTGACATCAAGTTTAGCTACAGTTTCAGAGCAACATTTTAGGGAAACTAAAGGCGAGCAGGCAATAAGCAAATACTGACCATAAGATTGGAAAAATATATTTATTTCAATTAGCAATTTATGTTTTAACAGCAATATTACAGAGCGTATTTTAAAAAACATACAGGAGCATTACATTTGAGAGTACATTGTTTTATAGATAAAATAAAGACTGACTTGATTGCAGCTTTTGTGATTTGCGAATTAAGACCATTCAATTTGCAATTTTCCTTCGATTAATACTAGGGTTGCGTAATATACCATCATATTATCGCAATTTTGTGTTGCAAGGTGTTGCAAGGTGACTGATATTTACGCATTTTTGCCAATACAGCCCAAAACTGTGAAAAAAGGAATTGCTTTCATTTAGATTTAATGGAGCAGACTGTGTTGAAATATTGCAATAAAAGCGTTACCCAAGACAGCTGAATGCAATATTACAGCCCGAATTCCAATTAAAATTGCAGCCTCCACTGACAATATGTAGATTTGATACTTCTGTATATAAAAAAAAACAAAAACAAAACCAACCAAAACCAGTCACGTTTTGCGACAGAACCATAGCGTTATTAAAAATGTACAATCTATCCACAGCCATAGAGACCAAGCACGGTGTTTGGGAGATAAAAGAGAGAGAATGAAAAGAATGAAGGACCTGTGTGTTGTGATGGTTTGGCTCAAAGCGCTGTTCAGTCTTTCTCTCCGCTGCATACAGACAACTGAAGGCAGTCCGGGGTCAATCCACTGATCGTACTCTATTTGACCAAGTAAAAAAAGGTACCCATATAAAATACAACAGGCTGCAAATTTAATCAACGCATTTTTTGTGAAATTTAGAGCACATGTGAAAATGCTGTTCCTCAAAGTCTAAAAGCTTTTACAACCCGATGATGATACTCTATCCGCTGTGACGATCACTCTCATTTGTCACGCCGCAAACTCAATTGAGCAGCTGTGATCAGGGGTCTCTGCAACTGTCACCGCCACATATTGTATAGATTTTAAACACAATGTGTGCACACAGAATGGTATAGCCTTTAAATGTACAAATAACTCTCAAAGGACATCCAATAAACGGGCAAGGGCTTTGACTCAAACATTTACAAACAGTTATTATTTCTATTTTCATATCTTGAGTTTAGATATACTGGTATCGAAAAAATAAAAGTATCAAATGCATGTACTGAAAACAAATATAAACTCTTTATATTCAAGTTTTATGCTGTTGGTCATTTAAAAGAAAAAAAAGTAGAAAACACAACACAAGTTGAAAAAAAATGTGTGGGAAAAACTGGAAAGATTTGGGGCAAAATTTGGGCAAAAATTGGGAAAATGTTTTGAAAATTATGGAGAAATTGGGGTAAAAAAACAACGTAGCAAAATTTAGAAAAAAAAGTGGGGAAAAATATGAATACAATTGGTTAAAAATTGGGTAGAAATAAGAAAAACTTGGAAAGTGTTTTGTCTTCTGCCCTTTTGTAGTTAAGTTTCTTGGTCGTTTCACCTCAAACAAATAATACAAATGCAAAAGAAATTAAATGTAAGGAAAGGAAATAAATTAGCATTATTAATCTGTTTTATGGTTCAATATAACAAATAATTTAGCATAGGTATTGAAAAAATTATCGATCGGGTATTGGTATAAACATTTAACGGTACCCAGCCCTACTAAAAATTCATTTGAGTATACAGGTGCTCGTCATATATTTAGAATATCATGAAAAAGTGCATTCACTTCTGTTATTCAACTTAAACTGTGAAACTAATATATGATAGACTCGTTACATACAAAGTGAGATATGTTTTGATTATTATGGCTCAGCTTGTAAAAAACAAACAAATTTAAAATCTCATAAAATTTGAATTCAAAATTATGACAAATAAAGGCTTGACATATGTCACTTTGAGTAATGAGTCTTAGTTTCACATTTTAAGTTGAATTACAGAAATAAATGAACTTTTCATGAGATTCTAATTATATGACAAGCACCTGTATATGACTATAAAGGAGCAGCAATATTTTCTGATGTACCAATCTGACAATTTCATGGAGTAAAATGTTTTCTATTAATTTCAAAAACACATAAACACAGCACTGTAGCCTGCATTTGAAAAGCATTCTTTGTAACCATTCATATGACATGTTACTTATAAAATTATCTTTAATTGGACCGCAAGTTCTTGCTCTTGCTGAAGGTTAGATACAAATGAGAGAGAAAACACAGCTTATCACAAGATTGGGAATTGGGTCAAGCGAGAAATGACATGCCATTCCAGATCAAAGTTGCAGTGTGCAACTCAAAGAAGGGCCCCTCATTATCAAGTCAGGCATACTACTCAAGGCAGCACAAAACGGCAGCATGATTTAATATGTTTGTGGACTGAAGGGATAATAATTCTAGAGGCTATTTGGGACAGGCACGTTTCCCAAAGGTAAATGTGTAATGAGGAGGAGGGGTGTTTGTTAGACATGTTTGGGGGGATTGTCATTCGACATCGGCTCCGCGGTGAATTCCTGTCTCACACGGTCTCTATCTGCATAACAGACGAATGTAAACACTTTTTAAGCAGTAGTAATTGGCTGATGTAAAATGGTGTGTTCCATTATTGTTTAGATCTATATATCATTCAGACTATTATTTCAAGACTCATTTATTGTCTCGAAATTTAAATTATAGAGAGTAGACTAAAGATGCCTCTTGAAATGCAGAAGTTTTCTTACTATCACAAAACCTATTTATTTTGACTTATAAAAATCTCAAATTTCCCAAACTTAAAGGTGTTATGCTGCCACAATTCACAATTTTGCTTTCTTCAGCGTAGTGTGGTCCATTGCGCTCTTGTTCTAATTTACGCTATACTGTGACTGTCTGGCAAAAGGTAAGTGAACTGTGGACTAAAAAAGAGCAGAAAACAAATATTCATGCTATCATGTTGTTTTTCTTCTCAATTTGACTATGTAAGTTATACATTGTTCCCAGTCCACATAACTGCATAGTAAGAGCCTAGCAGTCTTCATAGTCTCATTGTCTATCAGCAAATCTACACAACGAAAGAAGGATACAGTTAATCCAACCGGAACTCTTTTCAATAATGACATGCCACAATGCTGCATTTACAGTGGATTTATTTGTCTGAGGGGCCTGACAGAGAAGAGTGACATTACGAGCGGATGATAGCAACTAGAGCAGAGCCCAAGGGGAGACGTTTTTGACTGGCTTAGTGGGAGACTTTACAGAAAGCAATATGTCATTAAAAACCAGCGCCATCTGTTCACACTTCTTGTTTATGTGGCGTCATGGATATAAAGCATGTTGAACACACAAAGCCAAATACACAGATATGCTAACAAAGGGATTTAGCTAAAGTGCTTTTCTATAATTAGTGTGATTACACAACCAACTAAACCACAAACACTAAATAAACCAGTCACTATTGTGTTTCCCACAGCGCTAATAGTGTCCTTTTGAAGGTCTGCCTCTCGCCCTTACATAAACTGTTTTCACAAGTCTCGATTCATGTGACATGGACAGTAGCCGCTAAACAAGCAGGTAATTCCTGATCATCTGTGACTTGCTCACCGTCGATTACAGGCTGAACTTTCAGTCTTTACCAAATGTAACCACAGTACATAGGGTGTACAGTCCACGTCACACAAGGAACAGATTAAAAAGATAATTCGAGGCTATATCTATGGCCTGCGATAACAAGGTAATGAAACTGGTCATATGTGTGAATGTCATAATCAGTACAGCAGCTATTGTTCGTGGGGTATGCTTTTAAAGAACTGTCACATCATGTTTACTGGCATTGACAGTGGAATGAAAACAGTCACTTGAACTATTTAACATAAATAAGTACTTTCTCTTGCAATAGCAAAAGCACATCTTTGGAACTATGACAGTTTGGTCATCCATTTGGCCACTGTCCGGTAATAAGCGCTGGGGGGACTGTATTCTTCTAAGTGCGGCTTTGTTAACTGTCTATAATCCTTAAAGCGTCAAATCAAACAACAGCTCTGTCTGAGTTATGACTAAAAGGAAAAACCAGGGGAAAAACACAGTCTGAATGTCTCTCATTTTGCCAAGTCCTCCTCGGGCCAGAACATAACAAGGAAATGGACTGACAGGTTGAGAAAGAGGACAGCGAAGCATCAATGATCTATTGTTTGCAGCTAAGGCGTTTGCTCAAAATACTCTGGCTGTCAATGTATCAAACAAAACAAAACATATTACGGCATCCGCACCGGCATATTCCACTAAACACTGATGATGTCATTTGTGTGTCTTTAGCCTAATAAAAGCATTAGGAGCAGTTATGTACCCGGGCAAGTGAAGGCCGCTTAAAGCAGGCAGCTCCACCAAAGGTCTGGAATCTATCAAACGTTTCACTGCAATTACGATCAGCGCAGGAAAAATGTGTTACCCCTGCGTAGTAATATGAACACTATGTTATAGTTACGAGAGCGGTGATCATTTTCTATCAAGTATGGTATGATAGGCTGCGTTCACGTGGCATGATAACATTTTAATGAGCCTATAGTTTCATAGTGAGGTAGAGGACAGGTCAGAAATGTGCCTTTTATCTATCAAAATGCACATGTCATTATTGAAACTATTCACATGAAACAAAAGCTGGCGTAAACACAAAAAAGTAAGGGAGATTTTTTTACTGCATTGTTAATTAGCAGTGGCATTATTCAATCATAAGGGCGGATGAAAGGACAATAAAGCGGAGCATTAACATGGCCGTACAAAAGCAGGACATCAATTGATAGAGATGAACACAACCAACATGACCCAATTGCATCAGTTCTGCCTTTTAAATTAAGGTATTATGTGCACGTTGTGATCTGCAATCAACCGAGCGCTCTATTTTTACCGTGACACCGGGCTGACTGAGTGTGTTTTTCCTCCCATTCACCACAGCGAAAGAATAAAATAATATTCAACGCAACACTTCATTTGTTCTCACATCCTTAAATAGATTTCTTCTGCACCGACTGTTCTTGCTCAATGATGCCACTGAAAAACGCGGAGAATATGAGGACGTCGCTCGGCCTATGTGGCGCCTGCTAAATCGGTAAAAGGATACAATGCCTGCTAGGGGGGAACGCGTCACAATAAAATGAGCACATCATGTTGACAGGAGACAATCACCAAGACGCAGAGAGCGATGCCGCAATGAAAGATCCAAAACATACTTGCGCAAGAGATTAACAGAACACAGTTGTTAAATTAGCATTCCTGGCACTTTCTGACAAATCCTCCTCTGATTTTTATGGCTTCGCCCGGCATTGTCCTACAATTTTAATGCTCATTTGAGTCGTTTTATAAATTCGGCGGAGGACAGTTTTACATGCATTCATAAAGCAGATGGACTGGCACGTACGTAAAATATGCAGAGATATTAATTGTACAATCTGTGATGTCTCAGAGTCCTACGGCAACCGCAGAGAGGCACTTGCCCTCATATCCATCTGAAACTGCCGATACCTACAGAGAAATAAACAAAACAACTCGGAATATGAAGTATTACCGCCGTAATGCATAAAGCGAACTGCGTTTTGATGAAGGCGGGTTTGACAGGCTGATTGAGTAACACTTGAGTCAGCGCAAAACAGGAAACGGCAGGCAATTTATTTGAGGAAGATCTAATCTGTTCCCCAATCAATGCTCAATAGCGCATTCTATTTGAAATGCAATATAGATTTGTCATAGTTAGGTGAAATAGCTGATGTATAAACCTCATTGTACCTTTATTTGCAAGACAGTTTTTGCTTCTTTTTAATGTAAACAACAAAGGACAAAAGCTATTACGAAATGCGGAGCAGGAACATGAACACAGCTGTAACACAAAGATTCAAAGTAGCCCAATTTATTATCGTCAGTCACTTTGAGAACACAAAGCACATTATGTACTATTTCAGAGATAAAAAGGCACATTATTAGCAAATACAGCTGTTCTGTGAAGACAGGAGCCATAACAGTCAGTGTCAGTGGGTTTTCTCATTTTCACTTTATTTCTTTTATTCCGGCTAACATTCAAATTCGAGGCATGCTCAAACATCTAATAGATTTTTCCAGCCCAGCACACAATTTACTGCTTACAGATTTAGAATTGTCTGGCTTCCGGCCAGGCCACAGTCAGAAGGGAATTAATGATATGAGCACATCAGCGAGAAAAACAGCTTGTGATGCTGTGCTACAGGTCTGTGCATAATGGAGGAGATAGTGGATAAAGCCAAACAGAACAATGGCTTAGGAGACAAAATACCATGCAAGTGAGAGAAACCAATAAATAATCAATATTTAACAATTGGAACTGAATTAGAATACGTTTAACTTCAGTATTTGGATTAACATAATACTCCAACAACATAGTGTCATAGGAATTGAGATGAGATCATGTCTAAGCACCTTTTTGTGTTTAGCAGTTATCAAGGAAGGCACATTCTAAACAATCAGGATGGTTTTGAATAGCTATGTTCAACAAATAGTCTAAATCTAGTACCATCAATATTATCAATCGCATCAAAAACTCAAACTGAGGTGGCCAAGGTAAACAAGACTCCAGCTCCATTCTGCCACAAAGTGAATGGAGTAGTTGGCCACAGAGCGCACTGTGTTTTACTAGAGCACTGTGTCCTTTCTGTCACAGCCAAGCACAACAGAGTGACACGTTCCTTTTATCTTTTTTCAGAGAAAGCCTTCACTCTACACCACGTCACAGTGGAAACATAAAGCGTTTGTGTGTGCGATAGCGGCTCAAGCCCCCAATATGACTGTGTGTGTATTGTCACCGCGACAAATCAAGCGTGAGGTGACTGCAGCTGTCTGTTTCCTTATCGCCGGCTCTTACTCGCCTAAACAGTCTCCCAAAAAGGACTGAATCTCTTCTCTGCATCAAATTGAAACGTTCCGACGCTGAAATATTGCAGGGAGAATATGAGCCCTGCATAAGGATCAGGTGTTAAATCAGTGGGATATAGGCTGGCACTTTTCTCAAGCTCAAAATCAGAAAAGAATCCTTAAAAGTATTAGACCTATGTTTTACAATAACTCATACGTTAGCAGGCGCCGGGCAGGAGCATGAACTCTTAGATGAAGCAGATAACTTTAGTAATCTCTCCTACACAACATAGGGTACATGAATTGTGATCGAATTGAATCATGACCTAGGCTTTAAAAGTATGTATGTTTCTTTACATCGCCCATCACATTATCTTTGTCTTCATAATGGCATGACAGTCTATTGCTGAAGGCCAGTGGTGAAGAAAATGTCAGTGCATATCTGTGTCTCGTAAAAGTGCTTTAAAAGGTCCATTACATCATTGCAGGAAGTCGTAACAGTTTGAAGAGTTGATATTCGTATCCACATTGTTCTGTTTTTACCAGTGTTTATTGATCCGAACAAATCTTTATATCAATAGATGTTTCTTGATTTTTAAATCAATAGCGGATAAACCTGAAATATAGCACACAACATGCAGTCTTTCCTCACATAATGTTTGCTATTGTTATCTACAAACAATAGCTGAGTTCAGGCACACAATGTATAGTTTTTTGAGTTCAGGAGCAATGACCTTGTGTAATCTGTATAATCCCTCCTCCTGCCTACTCTCTGAAGTCGTGTTTTAAAGAAAAACAAGACAGGAATAAAATAATAGTGAGCTATTTCTTGAGTGAGCACCATATTTGTGTTGCTTTCTTGTGATTATTTCCAACCTACAGTTCTCTGTTTCTACCGGCACCAACAAACTGTATCAGCAGACACAGCACTCCGGCACTCGCCTTCGTAGTATACGACCAGAAACCAATTTCGGCAGGCAGCAATGAAAAAAAAAAAGAATCAGGCCAGTTCTCTGGGGAGAGATAGAGGTGCAGAATGTAAACTTCTCTGGCAAGCTATCCCCTGTGGATTGAACTGTAAAAAGAAACACTAATGCTCACTTCATGTAAGACAAACTTAGAGGACCATTTACATTACACATTTGTAAAGTAGCTTGATTATTAATAAGTATAATCTGAGCATCACAGCCTTAATAGGGATTAATGTCTCTTCACATTGCAGGACAAAGCAAGCACACTATACCTAATTAAAGTCAGTACACCATCCAGTGATTACCATATTTTGGACCAGCCAAAGACAAAAACCTAAAGAAATACTTTGGTTCTACATCTGTAGCGTGTTTGGCAAACCATGAAAGGGCCTTTACCACATGACTATATGGACAATCAAGATGCAGTAGTGTTGTGTATTACTAAAACTCTTCCTATAATGGCCACAATTCGATTGTGACTTTTTGACACACTGCATTAAATATCTGTCAACAAACTATAGTCTCAAATTAAATGATAACTGTGGTTTTACAGACATGTCCTGTGTGTGTCAACTGTGGAATTGGAGTTTGACTTATGATCCCAATGGTTTCTCTGGCTCATAGGTTTCTGTTTTTTTCCGGCCCGTCTGCTTGGTGCAGGACAACAGTGAAGGTCAGGTTTCTCTAATTAATGACTCCACTTTGCTTTTTGGTTCGAACTCTTTTTGTCCTCATACTGGCAGGAGAAAAGGGGCTTTGTTCTCTCAATAAAGTAAAATATAGATCAAGAACAATTCTGCACGAGAGCCTTTTTATGACTGAAGAAGCGTTTGTCTTGTGGTATTTTTATGTGTTGCCTGTGAGACAAATACAAAAGTGCTCCTAATTCACATTGGCGCTGTGCCAGGAAAAGTTCGGAAACACATTTGGAAAAAAGAGCGGGTTCCCTGGATAACAATGGCACACTTTATGGCAGTTAAGGTCACAATGGTTTTGCGTGCAGTTTGTGGCATTGCTGCAGCATCCTGTTATGAGCAACAATCCAATTCCTTTGACACAGTTAGATTGGAGAGAATCATTATCAGACCATATGTCAGTCAGATAATATCCACCATACATTTACTCACTTTTATTCTGTTAATCCAAGGATCAGCCTGACTAATAGTGCTGCAAATACTAATCGGAATTATTGTGACAAGTCGACTACAGGGTATTATTTTAGTAATCAATAATCGTTATCCGAGCAACACTCAAACTCTTTTTATCTAAAAAACTGCACCATATTTACATTGCAATAGCACAACCGTTTTGGGATTTTGATGAAAATAATGTCCTCAGTTATCATACCCCTACAAACAGCAATCACATTGCTAAATTTCTGTATTATTTATGATCTACAGAACCCAATCAGCATTGCAGTGAATATTTCTAAGGCAAACCTTTCGAAAGAATAAAACACTTTTATGAATGCTTTTATACATTTCTCCATATTGCTCAAGTGTCTGGGAGAGATTGACAAAGTTATGCTAATACTACTGCTATACTGAGATTTGTTTATGCTTGCTTGTTATCACAACCCTTATAACTATTACCAGACTGTAAAAGTATGTTAAAGTACAGAGTATGTTTTAGGAAATGTATTTTACTTATGGAAAATTATATAAAAGCATTTTGTCTACAGAGTTGGAAACAACAGAAACACTTGTACTATGAAGTGTGTGGATGACAGTAGTGTATTTGTGTATGTCCCTGGTGCAGTGCCAGAGCCAGGCCCTGTTCTGCTGAGGGTGCACATTCTAAGGCCGGGCGTCCCATTGGAGTGACAAGAGCATTTAGAAACAGCCTGATGGAGTCATTAACGGCTGCTCTGCTCATTAGGAACACGCGTGCACACCCAGGGCACGCACCCACACTTGAACCACAGCCTTCAGTTAACAATAGCCCGTCTCCAGGTTATTGCTCTGACAGTGGATAAATCCATACGACCGGCCTGTATGGTGCATTGTATAAGGGCCATAATATGCAATACGGCATCATTTAAGATGTAGGCGTCCATTTATGAAGGCTGGCGATGCACAGAAACACAACCACAATCAAAGTCTATTGATCCCTGCAATAACAACAGAGCATCCTTTATCGATCGCCTTGTCCATTTTGAGCATATGAGAGTGTAACAATGTTGGGTATTCAAGGGCATCACACTAAAACACTTGCCTCTCTTCCTGCAACAATACAAATCTCATCAAAACACAGCTACAGAAATGACAGGTCTTTATAGGTGTATTGCATGTTTTACATTCATCAAAATATCAATTATTCAAAGAGAGTAAAATCCTGGACTGAATCGCTGTGGAGCTTGGTAATAATCAGAAAAATAGATGGTAATTACGATGGTGTTTCTAAGCAAAATTCTCATAATTAGAATCAGCAATAGCCATTACATCACAGCAATGAGCGAGAGGAGAAATGAATGGCTTTAAAGGGAACATTATGTTCTTTCTGATTATTAGGCTTAAATGCCTTGAATGTTTCTTATTTGCATTGGGTGAGTCATCGACAGAGACATGGCACTTTATCTCAGTACTGGATCCTGGTTCACACAGAAGTGAGACCCCAGAGACCAACGGCAACAATCAAACATTAAGACTCAAAGTGATGCTGACATTCAATAGTGCAGTATATGTGATAAATACATGCATCAACCGTTTACAGTCACACGACTACGACGCTAATATAGACAAGCAATTACAACCTTCACTGTGGGATAGGGTGACGATAAAAAAAATGATTCGCTGAATTCATTCAAAATAAAACAATGTTATTTTTACTGCTTCAGATAGATAGAGTAAATGCATTACACAACATAATCCGATGCAGAGTAATACAAACCACTGCACTCACAAAGCCACACAGCTCAAATGAATAGTGATGATGTGTTGGGTAGAAAAAGCTTTAAGGCTGAAGCTTTGTCTTATAACCCCAAAAGTAGCCGGGCAGAATGACACAAAAATGTTATCAGGATCTGATCCCTGTGACAACCTGCCAATTTAAAGAAATTGTAATATCATAATTCAGTGATTCAATTCGATTCTAAAACTTTATTGGTGTCCATCCTTACCCCGAAATAAAAAAAGAGAAAATACACAAAAGCACATTACAAGAAAACTTCAAACCAACAAATGACACACAGAATAAAAACATCCGTTAAACCAAACAAAGATGGTGAATTTATTTATGTCAAAGGCAAATGCATAACCAGTCGATATTACACATAACAAATCCTATAGAAATGCTTAGAAAGTACTCACCTAACTTGGCCCTCTCCCGCAGCACATCCTTGAAGTTGAGCCCGCTGGTCACCGTGCTGTCCCGGTAGCGGTGCAGGGCCTCCCGGCGGCCATTGGTGCCCAGCTTCTGCAGCACAGTCGGCTTCAGGGGCTCCACCTTCAGCCCATGACTCCATCCCGACGAATCCGGCACTGTCCACTTCACCAGGTCTTGCAAGCGCACAATCACCTTCTCTGATACAGCAACAACCTCGTGCTGTAAAAACACCAAAGTGACAAGTTATTCATTTTTATATACATTTATAATTTAGTTTGAAAATTCCTTTTTACTTTAGGTTGAGCATTAAGCAACAACA
This sequence comes from Proterorhinus semilunaris, assembly GCA_021464625.1. NCBI lineage: Eukaryota > Metazoa > Chordata > Actinopteri > Gobiiformes > Gobiidae > Proterorhinus > Proterorhinus semilunaris. The sequence goes on from CM038357.1 coordinate 20,928,551, forward strand.
GTAATAACATGGAAATAGGATGGTTATAGCATGGTAATAGGAATAACTATGGATAATGCAACATAAAATACAATATAATACAATATTATCATGAAATAAATTGGGTGAATGTTTGTCCTGTTTCCATATACCATATATATATACTATACTATGGTATAATATACCATAGTTATGGTGGTAACTAGGGCTAACGATATTGACAAAATTTCATATCTTGATATTCATGCCAGATATCTCGATATCGATACGATACGATATAACTATGGGTTATGTGAAAACTAAGCATTTTTCAGAAAAATAAAATCATAATACAAAAGAGTGCAATTTTATTGATGAAAATCTGTATCGTTTATATCTTGCTTTTTCAATTTACCTAGTGGTAACTACCATGTTATCACACCTTTAGATACCATGCTATTTCCATCCTACTACCATGCAGTTAGTGCGCTGTAAACTTCTTCCATTTTTTTTTTTCAGTTACAAATAGTAAAGTAAAAAACTGCAGACCAGGACCAGACTTGTTTCTTTAAAGTGGTTATTTGGCTTAAAAGTACAATGTCAGATTGAAATAATTCCCATCAGGAGCTTATATTGTTTTCATGTGTTCCTTCTGGTCATTTTTGTTTCCATTAAACTTTCAAACACGACAGGATTTCGAAATCAACAGATTGTATAATGTGCGTCATAGAGCAGAAGAGGCTCAACAAAAAGTCATTTAACACTCAATGGCACCATACACAAGAAATGGTGTCAGTGAGGTGGAGCTAAACTCATGCTCACCTCTCTGAACTAAAATCTAGCAAGATAATACTGTAGGGTTTCAGGGTAAAGTCGACAAAAAATCTGCAGATTTAAAGATTATTAGTCAATAATAATCATTTTTATACATTTTTGTTCTGTAATTCTGCTAAAATATTTGTTTCTGGAGAAATGTATTTGTCGACAAAATTGACACGGTGGCAAAGACAAAGGGTTCCGCTCAGAGTTCAGATGGGACAAAGAAGAGAATGGGGGTATTTATCAACGTGATTGGTATGTGTGTCGAGTCGCATTAGGGCCGTGTTAGTCTAAGTAAATTAATGGGGACATGAATATGGATGCAGCGTGTGATCGCTGAATTGAATTTAGGCCAGAATTTAAATCAATGTCAATGCGGACATTGTTGTTTTAAGATGTTTTGATCAACATCTATTAAGTCGGGCGCCTCATATCACCTCTGTTAACTGTTTTCAAAGCCAACAGCACACCTTTAATGTGTAATGATTAGATAAGGTTATGAATGAACGACTGACATTCCCCTTAGACATACACACTCACTCATGGCAGGAAAAGCTATTCATTTTATTGAATCCCAATCACTTTAACTTTCTTTGCCGTCTGTCCTTTTCAATTGATAGAACAACCCCTTTTTAATAACTTGTACTTGAACAACTAGAGTTGGGAAAGAGCCCGAGATGCCTAAATGTGTTTCCATTTGAAGGACTAATGGCTGAAGTGCTTGTTACCAACTGAGTGGTGCAGTGTGCTGGAAGACGGCTATTACAGAAAGAGAAATCTGGAGTACAGATGTGGGGAGGCAGAAATGAAAGCTCTCTGATGTTTATGCGGTTATTTAGAGTTAACCAGTTTGTCTGCTTTTTATCATTAAAATTAACACTCTTTCAGCCAGGGTATAAATAGTTATGTTTCAGCTTGTGCTGTGAGTATAGAGGGGGCGGACTGCAGTTGGAGCATGCCTACACAGCCCAATAAAATCCAAAGCAATAAATCACGTCTTTGTAAATCTCATGGTGTTTTTTGTTGTAACACAGTCCAATATTGTTATTACAATTTTTATTGTGCATTTCCATATGGCATCTTTTTAGACATTTCCCCAAATACAATTCTATTCTCACATCATCAGAAACTATAGACATATCAAATCAGGAGTTAGAGACAGCATATCCTTATAAAGAAAAAGCCTGCAAGGGATAGCTTGATATAGCAGTGCCTCTCTCACTAAGTAGAAACATCAAACATGGGTTTTCGGTCTTTTTATAATGAGCTGTCTTCGGCTGTCAAGTGGTGGCGGGTGGTTGTAACCGGCTTTCCATGCAATGAAAAACTGACTGCTGTAGCAGCCTTCAGAAAAGCAGGCCATTTGAATAATGTAGAGAAACAGTAAATAGCATTCAGTCTGCAGCCAAAGCCCCACTGTACGGAGTTAGGGACTGCACTTTGATGCAATCTTAGCAGACAAAGAGGCAAACAGAGAAATGTTCCCCTTTAGTTCAGTGAAACTAAAATAATACTCTGGTTACATTGAAGAATAAGAGTCTCATGCATTGGGTGATTTAATAGCGCACCAGGGGCACACAGCAAGAGCAATAGACATGCTTAAAAACACAAGAAGTGCCTCTTTATCAATCAAGCCAATGACACACCGCCTTGTGTGAGTGTCAACAGAGCCTGTTCAGCTCAAGAGCAAAACACAACAGGTGAGAGCAATTCAGCAGCTGTCAACACAGTCCACAATATAATCAGTCTATGAGCCCAGCTCCAGAGTACAGCCTCCATCAATTAGTTCTGCCATACACTGGGCCTTTTGTTATGTTTTATACCGGTCACAGTTTGTGGGCAGCAATGTACTGCAGCACCTACAGTAAGGAAACGCAATGTGGGTTTGAGGTTTGCACAATTTGTGATAATAGATTGAGAAATATTCAGTCAAATACCGTAATTTTAAGCAATGCGCAGCATACCAAAGAATGTAGTCACTATTGTGAAATACAGTAACACAGCAGCAACCACAAGAGTCAGCTGATTTTTTTTTTACTTTTTCAAGTTCAAATTAGCGTTTATTATTGAATGATTGATTTGGCCAGCACAAGGACTGTAGAAAATAAATCACACAAGTACTTATTTTGTTGCAATAAAACGCAATCAGACGACAAGCACAATGTTTTCTATGATTTTCCAAAATCAAAAAAATTATCGTACATGGATTTTGGAGATTTTGAACACATTGAGCAGTTCATTACATAACAGTGCACATGACACAGCTATACCACAGATTATTAATTCTTTCGCGGTCCTGAGTCTTGTGATCTCTCGAAGTATTTTTGTTTGATACTTGGGGGGGGGAAGGGGGGCTTTGGTCTTGTGTAAATGCCGCTCTTCCGCACTATGCTGTCAGCTCAAGTTTAGCCAAGCAGCACACGCAGCCAGCAGGCCACTTGATAATATAGGTCAAAAGACTGTTAGCCCACAGCTAAGAGGTGACACAACACATAAGCAGCGCCATAGACTAACAAGTGTCATATTAGTAACATGCCACATACAGAATAGATAACAAAAACATGAACCACCAACAAGTATTTCTCTCAAGAAAGCCGTATTTTTGTGCTGTGTCATCTTGGTAATAACTAACTAATTTACTGGTAGGGTTGCAAAGAACAGAAAAAAATAAAAACGCTAATGGCAACATCACAACATACAAATTTACTGTAATATTAACATTAAATAATCATTAAGTTACAAGGTTTATAATTAATAAAGCCTTGTTTTATAACACCTAAATACCACAGCACTAAATGTATGTTTTCGAATAACATGACGCTCCATGACTAATATCCATATCATCCCATTTGCGTGAAGTGGTAGTGACAATGTGTCTATGAGGCCTCTCCATGATGTTCATTTGGAGAGGAGGTGATTGAATTAGAAGCAATGCCACCGCAATACCCCGTATTAGTGCCAACAATCCGCTGCATGGCTCCAGTAGGTAAAACTGAGACATTCCTCAGTGTCAATGTTTTGCAGATGGGACAGGGCCTTGAGCATCAGAGTTAGCGGTGCAGCTCCCAGTGGGTGGCTGTCCCTCTACCCCATATACACTGCGCTCCTGTCATGCTGCGAGGCTTTCAGGCTGCTGCAGCACAGAGGTCAGCAAAGGAATTCCTAAGGCCAAGGGAGATTAGTAATTGAGAAATGGACATAGTGACATGGACAATGAGACAGGGACTATGAAACACTATATGGGTTCATTATCTGTGTCCCTTCTTCACGGCTGACCTTGCCGTCACTGTCCCAAAACAAACTTATCCGAGTTTGAAAGAAGCTCTCTGGGAAGTTAGTTTGTGTTGGTTTGACAATGACTGTGAATATTGTTTCCGTAGTCACTCTATTTTGTTTATCTAAAATGGTTCGTTGTTGCAGTTTCGGATCCACAAGACACTGTTGAAACTTTTCTCACTGATTCCATTAGCAGATTGCTCAAACACAAATTAGGTGATTTATGAAGGGACTTGCTACATTTTATAAATATAGATGCACAGATAAACTGCCTGCATATCTGGACTTTCTCAAAGTGGCGGAGACATACATTATGTTTGGACATTGCATAAAAGCGGCTGAAAGCAATATTGTGCTTTCTTGCAAATACATAAAAACACAATAAGTCAAAACCACTAGTCACTGTGTTAAAACGCAATCATTTCGCCCTCCAGCCGCAGAAGCTTTCTTGCAAATGCTCAGAACTCTGACTAATCACATGGTTACTTATTTTAGATGCAAAATGATTGGCTTCACATCTATGGCTATATGTCTCTGAAAGGTTTTAATAACAGTCTACTCCAGCTGGGGGCACTCAACTCATGCATCAAGGCAAATGTTTGCTTGTTCAAGTGGTTAGTGAATGACAAAGTGGAAAATCTGAGCTCAAAAAGTCCCCGGTGTTGACAAACCAGGTGCTGCTATGATATGTCATAATACAGAAAGCGCAACATCATTTTGTGAAAACAATAAGACCCAAAGACTGTTATCATAGATACAATGGCGGACAATGAGAAGAGTTTGAACAGTCTTTAAAGTAGAGACTACTCCATGTTATAGGTTTTAAATTACACTATCCTAAGAAGCTGGTAATAATTTACCATTTCAGCAATGGTGAGGAATTCACTGGAGGGCAGTGTTCAGAGTTAATGACTTGCTCTGTGGCGGGAGGAGGCACACATGCGCACACTCCACACATGCACAGTGACCCCCCCCCCCGTTTCAAAATTCCTGCCATTGTTGTCTGAATAGGGAGATTTGCTATATTACACAGGCTGGTCCAGACAACAGAACACTGGATATTTTAAGATGGCCAGTTGAAAAATGTGCCACCGCAGATTTACACTGAAGTCATTCAGCACCACGACCTTATCCATCCAAATGCCACTCGCATATCTAGGCCACTAACACTTAACTCAACTAGCATCCCAGATGCCTAAATTACCCATTCAGGGTTTTTCCCTAAGGAAAAATCAAAGAAGAGGCAAATGAATACAATCTAATTTCCCTACAAGCTGGCTTTCCAAGCACTGAAACACATGCATGGACTGCTGCCATGTACTGAAGAAATGGCTTTGGATGAGTGCCAAAGTGTTTTCCACAGCAATCAATAGTGGCCTAGTGCTGCAGTCCCAGCCTGTCAGTGTTAGAGCGGGACAGGACAGAGGAGAGAGGTCATATCAAATCAAAGGTGCCGATGATAATAGCACATTAATATATCCTATGATGCAGAAATAGTCTCTGCACTTGGGATTTTCCATTAAGAGCTTCCTGCTGTATTTGCACTAAAGTGGGTAGTATACGATAAGCATAAGTAATTAGTCGCCTGAAGCAGAGTATACAATGAGAGGTTTCAGTGCATCTATGAGCTGTTATCTTCCCGCAGCTCTCTCCTGAAATAGGGAGTCCAAAAACAGAAAGTATTAAAGCCAGCAAGCCATAGCAGCAAGAGAGAGAGCCCATTTGGATAAAGAAGAAATAATGTGTCACTCATCGAGTTTTAAAACACATGTGACTATTTAGTCGGTAGTTTGCAGCAGACAAAGAGAACAGAGGCCCCAAAAGAGGGTTTGTTAAAATGGGTGAACAGCTTGTTTAAAGAGTAGACTATGTTCAACTGGTGGGGGTAAACACAGAGGTACTATAAAAATGGAGCTTCCTTCACAAATGCTCTAAATAATTAACACAAAATAAACAGCAAATTTGGTACAATATGGGTATTTTATGTGATTGAGCAGACAAAATTAAAGAGTTGAATTTGTTAAGGGATTCTCGATTAGTCAATGCAGACTTGAGGTTGCCAACATTAAAAGGAACTGAGCTCCAGCCCTTGACTGAAGCAAAACAAGCACAGTGGGTCGTGTATTGGTTCCTCCAGCAGCAAACACAGGGCAGAAGCTGGAGCAAACACAAATACCATAGAAATATCCAGGAAATTACATCATACCTCACCTCTGCCAAGTAAATCAGTAATCTAATTGTACAGCCTTCACTGCTATATCTCTCCAAATACCATTTGGTATTGGAAGGATGTTGACTTCAGACTTTAACTATCTATCGCTCACTCTGTGTGCACACAGTACACCAAAATCAGCATCCATTATTCAAATGTCAAACTTAAGAAGTTACTGTTTTAGGAGAAAGTGATCTAAATATGAAAAATATCAAATAGAAAAGCTACCCTTGGCTTACTGTCTTGAATATAGGCTATATCACACAGACATATAAATGTATGTTTATAGATTACTTGTGTTTTTACAGGTGTATTACTCTCTTTGGTCTGTGCAATACATTAGTTGGGAAATATTCAAGTCAAATTAATAATTAATTAAATTATAAATGCAGATTAAATATTAATGAGTATGTTACACAATAAGTGTAGTCTTCTTAATTGAGAACTAGAATCTTGGCAAACCCATTTAATATTCATTTTATTGTTAAAATTGTCTTTTGTTCATAATAACACAGCCTCAAGACAGGCATCTTCTGTGTATGCACGGGAACAGAAACAAATCACTGCATTATTCAAGAGAGAAAATAGCTTGTGTTCTCCAGTCTGACATCAAACACAATGTAAACCAGGTGATTTATCTAGTACATTGTGTGCCGCATCCACAAACCTTTAAAACAGAATTATATTGGCGTGCAACTATTTTAGTTGTTCATAAAATATTTTCCAAAACATGGCCAATGGAATGTATGTGTTTTGCAATGCAAATAAGTCTTTGGGAAATAGGCGGCGCTGAGAGTCTGGCAAGTGTGGCCACGGAATCAGTGATGTGTGCACTTAAAGTAATTACTAAATAATTGCTACGTGTTAACGGCTTAAGTGAGCAGGCTTCATGAGATGATAACTGCTCATAGATAACTTCTATAGCTTAAGCGTCCGGCAATAGCTACCCACCTTTCTAATGAAAGAGAAATGTGATAGCCACTCTATTACTCAAGAGGAAAGAATGTAAGTAAACCATCAGCGGAAGACTCGAGTACAAACACGGCTTTGTCCTTCCCTAAACAATATTAAAGTAGCACAGAGTCATGTCTGTAGTCATCAAAAGCCGACAGTTGTAGTCTAACTGTAGTGTAGCCTACCGATATCAGATTCAGAAAGCCAACAATACATCATTTGTTTTACGACCAGTGCATAAAAAAACTGTCCTCAATAATCAAAGTGTTACAGCATTTAGTGTGGTGAAGTAACCGGATCACAAGCGCCACATATGGTCACAGTCAATCATAACTATTGCCTTTCTGTGCCAACAAACGGCGTAATGTAACACGGCGCGGTGGGAAATAGCCCAGAGCCTCAACAATAACACATTGTCAAGAATGGAAATGGCCACATGGAAAATTATGCAAAGCGTAAAAGAAAGAGGAGTTCAAACATGTTCAGTGCGTGGCTTTGACCTGCTTCACTTCACGAGTCTCTCTTTCACCATCAACCGGTAGACTATTACAAAACAACTAATAACTATCATTCATTTGGCATAGCCCTGTTTGATCCCTGAGCATTCACATTTCACAATATCCACCCATATGTCACTCCCATTTGACATGTTTAGTGATGATATAAAGGGCAGCCTAAATGATTGGTGTGGATTTTATTAAGATAGACCTACACAATTCCTGCGGTAAAGCGCTGTCAAAAAAAAAAACAACAAGTGCAGCAACTGGCACCACGTCAAACAAACAGCTCCAACTAACAAATAGGTACATAAACTGATTAGTAGGCTATTTGAGTCATCACAAAGCGTATCAATGTAGTAATGACTGTGATACCGGAGACTACTACTACGCGCTGCCAACTCTTAATGCAGTAAAGATGCTGTAAAATAAAACACTTGCCAACAGGGGCACACCAAAACACGACAACACCGCACTAATAATACTCCTACCTCTCCGTGTGCGACTGTCCTTCCCTGGGGAGTATCCTCTGGCAGAAAATAAAGTTTGGAGCTTGATAGAAGTTGCTTGCTTGTTCTTTCTTCCCAGAGCAGTTGGAGCTCCGCTATGCAAATAGGGTCCTCTGGTTTACATCTCACGAAGAAAAAGTCACCCAGAGACAAAATCCTCGGTTTGGCTTCTTGGTGAAATTTAAAGGCTTTATAGAAAATGTATGGTCCGTGTAAACCGCAAGACGAGCCCACCCACTGTCGGGGGAAAGCAAATAAAACAGCATTGTTAAATCAATCAGTGAATGATCAAGTACATTTAACAACGTCTGCGATCAACAATGGGTAGTTATTACGCGCTGATACACGTTACTAAGCAAGCAGCATGCGCGTACAGGCTAACTATTTTTAGGCTTTTAACATACAACACAGATGTGGGTTTAAAAAATGCAATGTTGAAACTTTAATGGACGAGTCGCGTGCAATACGGTGCATAAATACTAGCAAACTGTTGAAATAGCGGCATCATTAAAAGAAAGCCTGATAACAGACGCTACCTTCAGTGAGTTCGGCTCCATCTCGACGTTATGAATTGATTAAACTCAACACGCTCTCCAAACTTGCTGCCTTGAATGGATTGGCGCAGGTCCTAGAAGGTAAACATAATGTAAGAGTTTGAAGACCGCTTGTATTGGTCACGCGACTGCAACGTGTTAGTTCATCGCAAGTTATAAAGTGCGCGAAAACATCCGTTATAATCTGCGCATAAATATAATGTCGCAATTCAACGCGCTGATTTTTACGCCCATTTTATCAACCACGGCGCGTGCAAAAATGCCCGTCACTTCCCAATAAGTGTACACACATGTCGGATGAATAGAATAATGCAAATTCGCAAAGTGTGGATGAAAGTCACACGTTCCTTGTAATAGTATTATGTATGTAAAATTGATCGATTCAACGATTTAAGATCAAATAAATGCACTTTTGATATTTTGTTTTTGTGTACCTTTCAGGACTTCTGCAAAAGACGTTCAGTATGAAAGCACATTTCTCACAGTAATGACACTGAGGCGCTTGCTGTGGATGCTTTCAAGAAACAATGTTACATGAAAGTTAATAGGACTATCAAATGATGCCTTTAAAGGTAATGTTGGAACCGGCTTTGTGGTTTGTCAAAAAACCTTGGTGGAAGAACATGAGTTTTGGGTCCGGTGCCCACGTGTGCTTTATTGAAAATAGCCTAAAATTAATTGGGCAATTAGACTAACTTATTTATTTCAGGCAAACACAAAATAACAGCAACAGAAAAACTCAACTTACAAAAGTATGCGCCACGAGACAAGATTCACAAGGTGGCCCATTTTATCCATAAATCACTTCAAAACAGCGCACTGACCTTGTGGAGACAAAGGAACTAACTACTTGCGATACGAAATATCTTAATAATTATTTTTTTAAACTAACTGCTGTCTGAAATCATGACCCTGAATGCCGGAAGATAAGACGTATATATGGACACGATATGTCGATATTTACACTTTTAAGTTATTCATACGATCAATTTATTACGCTGGCTGTATGTCAGTCTGATTTGATCGCTTTAAATGTCGTCTAGTAAATAATTCCCTGGATGTCCACGGGGCTGTGCTGTTGTCCTACTGAGCTGCACTCGTTGCCCTGTGTTCATCCAACAGCTCTGCATGTAACAGCAACATAGGCCTACTTCTGACATCAGCAATTTCAAGTTCACGATTACGCAATGCGCCTTTTTTCCTTTAACTGACGGGCAGAGCATACAGGCGCATTGATTCACATCCAGTAAAACGTTTTCCTGTCCACAATGTGACAAGCTTTCTTTCTCTACAGTTGCTGCTCTGTTCAGTTCTGTCTTGTGGGTTATAGACACAAACACAGGCTACTGATTTATTTCCATATAGGCATATTTTGTTAATGCTTAAAAACGTATCCATATTCTTCCAAATATTTTTGTATTTAGCCGCTATTTACACATATGATGAGACTATACCGTGTTTTTTGAAACTTATTGATTATATGATTATTTACAACTGTTCACATTGTTGCTTTAGTTGCAATATAGTAGCTTACAATTTCAGTAAGTTTGTTTTACTGGCTGTAATTGTTTGTACAGATTAATTCTATGTTTCAGGCTTTGACTGATAACTACTTTGACCTTATATAAACTAAACAGCTGAGGCAGTCGGGTAGTTAAACACTTAGCTCATAGTAAACAGTGGCCTACATAGGGTCTATTGTCCTACACGTGGCTGCAGCAGAACTGAGACTGCAGGAAGACACTATTCTCAACTATAGTGTTATCATGGCTGATTTCTCCCACAGCCTTTTCAGATGTTGAATCAATTGGGTTGCATTGTTAATAGCAGTCTCCATAATGAAGTCCCTGGTTTAATCAATGGCACCACTCTAGCTCTTATCTGGCAAATGCAAGTGTTTTGCTTGTCAACAACAGGCAGAGCCCAGCACTGAGTGCAGCAACAGTGATGCATTACATAAATGTGGACAATTCAAGACATAAGCGGATAATGGTTATTCATGTTCATATATATATATATATATGAACATATATACATATATACATATATATATATATATATATATATATATATATATATATATATATATATATAACTCTTCCTCACCCTCCGCGAGCGGTCCCTCTTTCCTCCAAGCTCGGGTCCTCTACCAGAGGCCTGGGAGCTTTTCTGGACCGAGATGACCGATGTATTTCCTGGGACCTGCTGTAGCCACTCCTCCAGTTTGGGGGTCACTGCCCCGAGTGCCCCAACGACCACGGGCACCACTGATGCCTTCACTCTCCAGACCTTTTACGGCTCTTCTCTGAGCCCCTGGTATTTCTCTAGTTTCATGTGTTCCTTTTTCCTGATGTTGAAGTCGCTTGGTATTGCTATGCCAACCACAACGGCTTTCCTCTGCTCTTTGTCCACCACCACAATGTTCGGTTGGTTCGCCATTACTATTCTGTCCGTCTGTATCTGGAAGTACCACAGGATCTTGGCTCAGTCAAGATCCTGTATGTATGTGTGTATGTATATATATATATATATATATATATATATATATATATAAGAATTGCGTGTGTTTGCATACAGTATGATTTTAACTCCACTTTCTTCATAGTAAGAATTAAAGACTTCTTATTTGGGAAATCATACTTTGACTAATGTGATAACTTTATTTTCTTTCAAAGTGTTTTGAGTCCAAGTGAATAACTTCAAAGTAAAAAGACTAAAACAATAGATGTGTATAAAACTATTTGTGGCACATCGTTGGCTGAGGAGAAAAAGTCTTTTTCTCAGCACAGGTGTTCCACATTTCACATAATGAGGCAGCCGCAGCAGGGGCTACAAGTGCTGCAAAACCACCTCAAAAAGGAGGCCTGGGGTTACGGTTTCAACCACTGCTAAGATAAAGTCATTTAAAAAAGATTTAGCATTTAGTCATGCCAGTTTGGTGTTGAAATGTCATGATATTCTCCTTGTGACTTATTGGAGCAAGTGACTATTGAGGACATATGAATAGATTATAAGGGCAATTTAAGTTAATTTGAACATTCTTCAGTTAAACAATACAATTCTGTAAATGCAATAATTAAAAAAACTATTAACTCAATATCCACAGAAAGATCCCCTCTGATTCAGGAATCAAACCCAGGATCTTATGCTGTAAGGCTTGAGTCATGTCCACAGCGCCCTCACGCCATCATTATTTAGTAAACATTATTATCATTTTCTTGAATTTCTGTATTAATCAATTACAAGCTAATGAAAAAATGCATTTGTCATGCAATAGTTGCACTGACACCTTCTGTATCCCTTTATGCTGCATGTTTTTTATAAATATATATTATTTATATTTGTTCATATTTTATAGTTTTATACCTCAAGAGGCAGCACTCCAAATCTGTGCAGGTCTATGTGCAGGTTTTAATACAGTATTTCAAACTCATGTGTATCACCAGTGGAAAGTTGCAGGGCATTACACATTCATGAAGTGAATTTGTCCTGGTGAACACATCTCTAAAGTAACTTACACCTGGCTCTTTTGTGCCGCTGTAATCACATGACAATGGCCCCGTCTGCAAGGTGTCTTTAGGAAAGGTAACAGGAGCCTGGAGTAATGTCACCGAGCTAATTTTAGCCTTGTTCTCATTATATGACAGTTTTTCATGTCTGCACCTACAGTAGACATGTGTGCACCCATTCTTATTAGCATAGTTAAAGAATGACTAATAATGTATAGTATGTCGCCAATGTCGAACTATTAGTGCCTTGGCAGTGACAGCAAGAACAATAGAGATTGAATATTAACTGACCCCATAAATGTCTCTGATGTAATATGTCTAGCATCAAAGTAGGACTGTATGCAGCGAACTATGTGTTCCTTCTGGGTAATTGCTGCTTATAGCACACAGCCAATACTGAGCTTTAACAATGCAGTCTTTTGTGTTTCTTTGATCTCTTCTAATATTATACTTGTTTATGTGAGTAACGGCACAGTTTCATACATAACTGGTGGAGCCTGGAAGCCATTGTATTGCATGCAACATTTCCAATATGCCTAATACCGGTATATTACTTCTTACCAGACTGCAGTCATTTTTTTACATCATAGAAGCCATAGACCTGATTTCCTTGTACATTTTATATATATATATATATATATATATATATATATATATATACATAGTCCAACATGTAAATGACACGTGTATGTTATATAAAAGGTAATGTAGAAGGAAATGTGTAACTTTGAAAGTGTAGACCTCTACACATTGATTGATTGATTGGATTTATATGAGTGATTTTTACAACAACATTATTACATTGCAGAAAACAAACAAAGCAACAAAAAAACACAAAAGGAGTAGGCCGAAGCAAGAAAGCTTATAAGTGCCTTCCTCCATATTCAAGATTAATTTACATTCCGGGCTTCAGAAGCCCCTTATGAGAGACCAACAGGCCTGGTTAGAATTGTGAGGCCGTCCTCCCGTGGCCCCAGCACCTGCAGGAGGAGCCAGAGGGGCTGGTGCAATGTGATTTGGGCAGCTCCAACGGCTGCCCCCACGACTCGGCAACAGACAAGTGGGAGAAGATGGATGGAATTTACATTCCGGATACAGTAATACAACATTTTACATTACAAATTGCTGAATTACTTATTTTTATTTACAATTTGTACTTTTTTTCTTTTTCTTATTCCTCAGTCCCGTTCACATAAAACGCATTTCCAATCATGACTTATAAACACCGGTCACCATTCTATTAATTGACTATTAATTTAGTTATAATAAGTATTACATAGTCAACACAACCCATTTTCCCATTATTGTAATTCCCATTTCCACTATAAAATATTGGTTGTGATTGTTTTATTATTTTTGTTGTTTGCCTTGTTTAGTGAGGTGCCTTAAAAAGCCAGGGTGTAATGTGGCCAGTAGGTAGAGGGCAGTAGCCCCCCACCAGGAAGCCCTCACCCTGCTGCCCTAACTAGTTGTTGTTGTGAGGCAGTTCTGGGGTCCATCTCTCGCCTGCCCTCGTTCTATTACGTTTAATAGTGACCAGTGGAAACAGGATTGTGGTTATCTTTTGCTTATTCATTTCTCTCAGTTCCTATCATTCATAACGACTTAAACGTAGGGGTTGGTGACATTGGTTCTATCAGCAATGATTTGGTTAAACGGTTAATTAATAGAAACAAGGTCACATGTCTTTAGCATATTTCTCAAACACACTTCTCTTATACTGTTTTTTGAATTGTTGTAGACTAGCAGCGCCTTTTAAGGGTTTCTCAAGATTATTCCACAGATTTACACCTCTCCAGGTGATACAGTGACTTTTTAGGGTAGAATGAATACATTGTACTTTCTGATTATGAGTACCCCTTAGATCGTAGCTTCCCTCTCTTTTACCAAATATTTGTTGTATATAGCTAGAGAGCTGGTTGTTTACAGCTTTATATATCTGTAACAAAGTATTATATTTTATGAGGTCATCAAGTTTCATGGTGTTAGATTTTAAGAACAATATATTTGTATGGTCCCTATATCCGACGTTGTGAACAATTCTAATGGCCTTCTTTTGTAGTCTACATAAAACCTGTAAATGACTATTAAAGGTATTTCCCCAGACCTCGGAGCAATAATTTATGTACGGTAGGATTAAGGAACAGTACTGGGTGAAGAGAGCCTTGTGGTCCAGAAAAAATCTACACTTGCCCATTATGGCCACATTTTTTGACATTTTCCCAAGAATGTTATCTATTTGTGGTCTCCAGCTAACCTTATGACTTAAGATCACACCCAGAAATGTATATTCTGGTTGCCACCAGGAGCAGGATGATGGCGATTAAGTGGAGGACGAAGATGGCAGCGAGAAGAATCAGCATGTTGGCTAATTTGTTTGCTGGGTGGCTACGTCCTACTCCTCGCGTCTAAATCCCTCTGCTACTTGTTCAATTAGAGTATTGTCAATATCGATTTGAATCTGAACGTCACTATTCCGTTTACCAAATAGAATAATTTTTGTTTTCGATATGTTAAGCGAAAGTTTATTTCTATTAAATCATTCTTTGAATTTATATAATTCTGTTGTGACCTCTGAGACAAGCAGTTGTAGATCTTTGCCGGAACCCAGAATTATTGTGTCGTCCGCAAATAATATACATTTTAACTTTGTTGAGACTTCACACAGATCATTTATGTACAACAAAAACAATTTAGGTCCTAATATAGACCCCTGGGGAACTCCTTCGTCCTGATACATGTTCATCAATTTGTACGTACTGCTTTCTTTCGGACAGGTCTATGGATATACCCAATGAATACAGCTTATTGTCAATATTGTTGGTGACTTCTTCGCTTAGATTGATTTATGCATGTGCAGTTGACCTGTTGTTTCTGAACCCATACTGACAGTCACTGAGCAAGTTATGTTTATTCACAAAGCTGTCCAGGCGGGCAGAACAAAGTTTTTCCAGAATCTTGCATAGTTGAGGAAGTATAGAGATCAGTCTATAATTTGTAAACTGACGGTTATCCACACTTTTATAAATTGGAATGACCGTGGCAATCTTCATGAGGTCGGGGAAATATATACATATATATATATATATATATATATATATATATATATATATATATATGTGTGTGTGTGTGTGTGTGTGTGCGTGTGTGTGTGTGTGTGTGTGCGCGCGTGCGTGTGTATACATTTCCTTGTACATTATACAACGAAATGTATACATTTCCTAATACATTACCTTTTATATATCATATACATGTTAGACTATACATAGTCCAACATGTACTGTATGTTGGACTTCTTATACTCCAACATATAAGAAGTCCATATGTCAGACTTCTTTGGACTCTGCATATGCCCTGACCAAATTTAATTTCCTTTGTGGGGCGGTATTTCCAAAATCTATAGTACTATTAAGTTTTTACAAAGTCTTCATGGTAAATGTATACATAGATACACTTTGGTAAACAGATTGATATGTAAACATTTGACAGTGAACTCTCAATAACTGAACTAATTGTCTGCAAAACCGAACTCCATATTCATTGGATATTACACTTGAATTGTTTGATAATGTCAAGTGAGTCACAGTATTAAGTGGCGAGCTGATGTAATCACGTGGCAGGCCAATGTGAATTGGAGAGAATACAAGTACTCACATCACTATGGGTTTCAGGCTATTACTGCGGCAGCAAATGTAAATTTGGCTCATTGACAGGGTGCGCAGGGCTGAATGAGAAATGAGAAAAGCACAGACTAAATAGGCTGCTTCATAGTCTTTCCATCTGCATACACATCAGCTCAGTCACAAACAGAGAGACCAGAGCTGCATTTTATATCTCCCATCTGAAACCAGGATTAGCGCCATGAATAATGTATCTATGTAAATGTAGGATTCGTATAACTATAGAAGATGAGAGTGGTTGAGAAGACATTTTGTTAGACTGCGTTACAGTCACCTTTGAGTTATCATCACTTTTACTCCATATGTAGATGGGGACGAACAGGAAGAAATCATCTTTAAAAGTGAAAGAAGTCACAATGTCACCTCTACTTAATAAGGAATACATTAATATCTGATTTGACTGTGTAAAACGGCCAGTGGTTAGACTATCTCTGTGCTGCCCTGGACACAGCTCTACCGTTTATCAAACACATCAGCTTTCTGTCAAACACTAAAACATAACGAAAGGGCATAAATGTAAAAGCAGACATTTGTGATCAGATTACGCACTGATGCATATCGTCCTCCCATCTGCACCACAGCCAGTGCATAATGTATACGTCAAATAACAATTACAAAGCAGCCGTTTTGCATTGACGTCTCATAAAATATTCACTAAATATAGCTCAAGTTGGCATGCAATACTGCTGTAATATGTGTAAGCATGAGCCGTGGGACTGCAGATGTCTTTCACAAGCATTTAAAGAATAAACAATTGAGTTTTAAGAAACACTGCAAAAAAGAATACTCAATGATCTGACCACAGTGGCTCGAATGATAGAGTGTGCATTCAAATAATGGGAAGGTTGGTGGTTCAAATCTCGCTTCCCACTGGTGCAGACTGTGGTTGTGTCCTTGGGCAATACACTTTGTCTGCTTTTCCTTTATGAATGTAGTGTGAGTGACTGAATGGTGATGGTGAGAGGTCAGAGGAGCCAATGCCGCTGATTGGCAGCCTTGCCTCCGTCACTCTACCCTGGGGCAGCACTTTGAAAAGCTTGTCAAGCTTGTAAAGTGCAATACAAGCGTAAGCTATTATAGTATTGTATAGTAATAATAATGATAATAATAATAATGATAATAATAATATGTTGTAAGTTTATTGATAGATTTCAATCTTATGGCTTTGAATTGCTAATTGCTATGGCAACAGTGTATCACTTCAAATCCATTTGAAGTTTACAGCAGTTCCACAGATATAATAATATTTGTCATATGACTTATAAATACCACATTAGTTCAAAGTGTGGCTCAATGACTTGGTCTTATTAATTTTACAAGGCAATCTAGGCCTGAAGTTGCCATGGTGACAGGGGGATATTTTGAGACAATTAATGACAATTGTGAAACCTACTCACTGTAAACATCTCTAAATGAGATTGCTGTCTGTGCTGTAATACATGGTTTATGGAAGCGAATCCCTGAGCTATGCCTGGCCTTTTCTGTGCTGAACAAATTAAGGTTATTCATATCAATGTAAGACATCTGTGCCTGTTTACTGTAAAAGAATATGAGCCAAACAGCCACCGGGGAACGGCAAGTGCACACAATAGTCTTTTCTTTTGATTGTTGATACAGAATTTGTTACAGTTGTCAAAGTTGAGGTCACCGCAAGAAAAAGTCCAGGGAGTGAAAATGTGTTCGAGGCCAAATCCTTTTCTTTATTTTAGGCTTATGTAAAGATTCCACACTGAGAATGAAACTGGGGGGGAAACACTTTGAAGACCCATTTTGTTTTGAGGCAAATCATATTTGTCCAATAAACGCTGTCAGCCTGTGAGAGAATTAGTCATGTGTTAGGCATTATCAGTGCACTTTCCCCCATGCAATGTGTGTGAGACTCTATTGGCAGAACGGTTGGATTTAGCAACTGTCACAAAGGATTTCTACAATGTCTTATTCACCTATTTCATCCTTGGGGTATATAATTGCCATGCACATATAAATGAGAAAACATTTTGGTGGTAATGTTTTGCTTTTGTTTTGATACATGTATTGTAAATCTCGGTACAAATTGTTGTTACCTAAACCATTAGTCCCTTGTACTGTCTGTTATTATTGGTATGAAATTTACAATGGCATGTAAGCTTTGTTGTGTCAATGAGAGAGAAGACTGCCACCTGTTGGTCATTCACTGAAAAGCAGAGTATTTTTTAGAGATAAATTATACTAATACTGATGTATACAATTTAAAAAAAAAATCTCATACTTTCCACATTTATCATTTGTCCGATGAAATTGTTATTAATATGAATCCTTATGAGTAAACCATAAGTAAAAAAAGAGATGGAAAAAAAAGGAACAGCATCAGCATTTAGGAAATAAAAGCTGATGCTGTTTATTATTATTACATTTTGATGAAACAGCCCTGCAGCAGTGTTTGAGGTACAAAGTACCTTTTTGGATATTTTGGATTTTAATTTTGATTGTTTATTTTGGATTGACAATATAGTTATATGCCCTTGGCAATAACTGCAATATTCTCTGCCAAAGGCAGGGTCTGTACCCCTCCCCATTCTCAAAGACGGTAAATTATGTATAAAAAGCCAGATACGGAAATTGCTTCCTGTTTGAGTGCAAGCAGTATATTTATAGTTTGCTTCAAATTCAGCACAACCACAATACTGGGTAAACCCAAGGGATGGTCTTTCCATTGATGTGGGCCAGTGGATTTGTGAAGTCTGGCTTTAGCACTTAAACTACAACAGCAGACAACCACAGTGGACATCTGGCATTTCATTAGTTTCAGTTCCTAAAAATGTAGCCATGATTTCATCGGGGTAATCGAGAATGATGGTCAGTTGAAACAAAGAGAGGAATGTCACTGGGTCGACTTTTCTGAAGCGGGGCATGATTTGGCTAAAAATAATGTGTTGGTTACACCCGCCATTCCGACACCCCAACACTCCGACATTGAGGTTAATTGTCGGAGTGTAAAAAGCGTCGGATTGGTGACGGGTCGACCCCTTACAGGTGCTTTTGGAAATTGGGCCTTTGGCCTAATATTCCTTAATGGTTTGAAATGAAATGCTGCCCTCTTCCGTGCATCTCACGGAAAGCGCTTCTTCTTCAGTGTCCATACGGGATCTTCTATTATCTTATCCATAAGTCTCATGTGAGTGATACCTCTTTTCACCCGGTTTGTTTTGGGAAAAAGGTCGTGTCTGCTCTGCGGTTCTTCTTTGCGCTCTAATGCACTATCCCTGTGGAGAAAGCGGCTCGTGGGCGGAGCTTTAACTTTGGGGACTTTGTTCGAAAGTTTTGTGCAGAACAGGCGGATCACTTTTGGATTTAGCCGAGACACCGGCAACCATTCACGCCGTGCTGAGGAAAATGTTTCTTATGTTTGCATGTGCCGTCATCACCAGAGCGCTGTTCATCCTCGTGTCGCTCACAGGGGTCTGGAGAGTGGCTTGGGTGAAAGATGACAAAACTTATTGGCTCCTCACTTTTTTTTTTCTGCCACTAGTCATTGAAATGATTATTACGCTTGAGAGGAGAATGGGAAAAGACTACAAGTGGTGAGTCCGAACCGTATGCGTAATTGCGCGTTTGGGGACACACACGGGGATAGTTTTTGCGCGAAAGCAAAAACTTTCATGTTGATCCATCACCAGAGATAACTTTTTTATTTTTATCACGTGTACATTATGTTAGTCTTTTTTCTTAGTCTTTTATAGATTGTACATAGATTGTACATGTCACTGCATGCCCCCACCCTCAAAAACATCCTGATCCTGCATCCTGCCTATTCTTATGCTATTGTAAAAGTCTCCTGCGACAGTGACGGGCTTTGGGTGGGTCAGGCTCGAGCCCCCTTCTAATTTGATCTAAAATGTATAGAGATATATGTTTCCTTAGTGAAGATACAGGCCCACAATACTGTCAGAATAATGCTTTGCACAGATATGTAGGCCTACTAAATGTCTGTTTTTAAATGTTTTCTCTGGTCACTTCTGTAACTGCAGGTTTTCGCCGCCTATTTTCCTGTTTCTCATCAGTATTATTCCATCTATCTGGTTGTTAGAGCTTCACCACCAGCAGAACAAAGCTAGCACCCCTGAGGTAACTACATATTCTTCTGTAGCACTTTAGGAATCATGCAGATGTTCTTATTAAAACTTGCATGTGTGTTTGTGTGTTTTTTAGTGCAGGTCTCTTGACTCCTGGGAAAATGTTAAAAGGGTGATTACGTTCAATAAAACTGTGAACATAACACAGGTAAGTGACATCATGAAAACATTGTGCAACATTGCCTCAAAATGAGGTGTTACCTAATACCTATTTCAGTTTGATATATATGGGGCTGGGATTTGAAAACGTTTTGCTTTTTGTTGTCTCTAAAGACATTTGTTAAACCAGATTTTACAAGAACTAGGACAACATTTTGCATCATGTAGGAATTTGGCTAAAACCAGATCCAAGAAATTGTGTTGCTATCTAAGATAAGATAAGATAAGATGACCTTTATTGACCTCACAATGGAGAAATTCACTTGTTACATTTGCATACAAGTGAGTCCATGTGCAAAAAAACGGAAATTAAAAGAAAAGCAGACTAAAGTCAAAATATTATTATTACCATCAGTGTATGTTTATGTGTTTGCAGAAAGAAACCTGGATTTTAACAGGTAAAAACTTGACCGAATAAACAGCAGCGGTTGTAGCCAAATCCACAATATTTTGGTCCTAAACAGGAACTAATAAAATGGTCTCCAATTAAACTTAGTCTAGAACTGCAAAGGACCCTGAGTGCATTAGAAGTAGCTCCCGTGCCACAATGGGTACGCGTACTCCCAACTAAAAAATGGTAAATGGTCTCAATTTATATAGCGCTTTTCTACCTTCATTAGGCGCTCAAAGCGCTTTACAGCAAGGATCCACTCACCCATTCATACACCAGTGTACGCAGACACTGGTAATTTCTGATCGCTCCACCAGAAGAAACTTAAGTACCAAAAGTCTGCTCCACAATTTCAGTCACTCATGTAATACACTTTTCATGACCTTTTTACACATGCCAATAAATGAATTACTATTTTCCTTGAATGTAAAGCAAGTCATGTTGAATGAGTGTATATCTTTTCTACATGGTTGATTCTACACTTTTATATCAAGGGTATTGAGCAGGCTGTCTCCTCAGTCTGTCTCAACGACTGGATCCTGGCCCTCCACCAGATCCTGCTCATCCTGCTTATCATCGGGAAATGGCTTCTTCCAGCCGGGGGGGTGACCCGAGAGCAACTGTCCCAACTTCTCCTCATATTTGTTGGGACAGCAGCAGATATTCTGGAATTCACCAGTGAGACGCTTTCCGATGTCAAGTAGGTGGCCAATGCTATTTACATTATACACATACACACACACGAATTCGGACAGTCTCTATGTCCAGACGTTTGAAGGGAGTGCCCTTATTAATAAGTTTAGACAGAAAAGCTGACAGTGCTGTTCTTGTTTGTGTTCCAGAGAAAACAGTCCTCAGCTGGTCTATATCATCCTGGCTGTATGGACATGGAGCATGCTGCAGTTTCCCTTCCATTTTGCTGGTAAGTGACCGCTTGTGTACCTCTACAATGCCTCCTTTTATGTCAGGGAGGAGGACCGTTGAGCTCATAACCAATTCAACAACTAGCCTACACTGGAAATCCATTAAACACACGCCGTTTATATAGCTGTGTGTTTACCATGTGCAGAAAGAACTAAAAAGAAGAACAGTTTAAAACAGTGATTCTCAACCTTAGTTTTAGAATCAACGGACTCTGTGGAAATACTGTATTTTGAGAACAGCAAAATGTTTTATTTTTATTTTTGTATTTTTTTTTGAGGGGTCGCAACTAGAAGAGACAAGCGGGTTCACAAACTACACGGAACAACTAGATTAGGGGGAACCCACTGCACTAGACAAACATCATTTGAAGAAACCTACTACACTAAACAAACGTCGATCTTTAGCTTTGTTTTTCTTGAAATGTGCAGCTATTTTTCTTTGTTAGTGAGAATTTCTTATCTTGGCTTTTTACTTAAAAAAAGAAGAAAAGAAAGTATACCATGGGATTGGTTGCACCAATGCAACTAAGAAAAATATTTAGATGAACTCCCTCTGGAGTCCTGTTTATTCATATTCTTTCAGTGAAATCACTTAGTTATGGTGACGTATTGTAAATCTCTATCTCAGCGTAGAATTCCTCTGGATGTTTCAGTTTTCCTTACCACTAAAATATGTACAATAGGTTCCCCCCGGGGCCAGGACTCACCTGAAAAAGAGATTCTTAATCTCAGTGGGACTTTCCTGTTTAAACAAAGGTCAAATAAAATAAAATAAAAAGCCACATAGTTCATTCTTAGACGTCTTACAAATAGTAAACTACAAATAAATATGTTTACAACAAGACAACAGGACTTGCAGTTTTTTTTCCGCAGGGCTTAGTTTTCAATATACAGGGTGTTACTAAATAACAGACACAAACAACATTTGCCTTTTATTACGTTTTTTTTTTTTTTTTACAAAATGTGTAAATTTGTGTTTTAATTGCTGCCAATGTGGGTGTGAAACAACTCTGAACTTTTAATGACACAAGTTAAACAGATTGTTTAATTTATTTATATTTTACTATGTGATAGACATAACAGACATTGATTGATGGATATATAGAGTTCGGGAATGTGATGTCATATCACTAAGCATTATGGGATTAGCAGCAATTGTAAACTAAACTTAAAATACTGGAGTTATTGTTCACATTAAAACACTTGGACACCACAGTGAGTCAGATGTATTCACCAGCAGTAACTCAGCAGCTAACGGAGTTGTTCCACATCTTTTTTCTCCACTTTTTATACTGTTTTTAGCTAATGTTAGTCAATGGAAACATAGGCGCCGATCCCTTGGGTGCTGCGGGGCTGGAGCACCCACTCAAATCTTTGGGCACCCAGGCGAATTTGCCCTGGTTACAAAATGATTCATTAAATAATGCCTAACCTGTACAGCCCCAGACCTGGTTTGCTTATAAAATCGCTCGTTCGTTTAGCACCATAGGTAGAGCGCATGGCTGGTTCGAGCTCGACCTCGCCTTTTTTTTAAATCTTTTTTTTTTTTGACTGGGCACCCACTGGGAAGAACATAAATCGGGGCCTATGAATGGAAATGTATGCCAACAGCTGCAAAGGTGGCCGATCTCCATGGTAACTGTGGAATTTCCCGAACTCTATAGATCCTTTAATTGTTTGCTAATATTCCGGCCTTAGCTGAAGGCGGGAAGCTCTGTGGCGGCAGCGTTGGTGATGTTGCTGCCGCCGCCGCCGCCGCAAAGTCTTCTCTCTTCCTCTCCCCGAAATGTGCCTGCCACAAGCTCGATTCCTATCTATTCATGGACACCACAGTGAGTTAGATGTATTCACCAGCAGTAACTCAACAGCTAACAGAGTTGTTCCACATCTTTTTTCTCCACTTTTTATACTGTTTTTAGCTAATGTTAGTCAATGGAAATGTATGCTAACAGCTGCAAAGATGGCCGATCTCCATTGTAACTGTGGAATTTCCCGAACTCTATAGATCCTTTAATTGTTTGCTAATATTCCGGCCTTAGCTGAAGGCGGGAAGCTCTGTGGCGGAAGCGTTGGCGATGTTGCTTCTGCAACATCACCAACGCTGATCTCTTCCTGTCACCGAAATGTGCCTGCCACAAGCTCGATTCCTATCTATTCAAATAGATGGAAATAGATAGGAATCGAGCTTGTTGTCACGATAAACAAATGTCTAACTGTTTTTGGAAATATCAGATAAACCTAATTTTATCGTCTCAAATGTCATTCTTCTTGTTCTTGCACCTTAAGCCACAACAGGAGCACATTTTTCAGTTGTAGTTTTACACTTAAAATCGCTAGTTTTAGTTTAATCTTATTTCTCTTGATCACTTCCTGCCTCCAGCTGATGTCACTGATGATGTCAGCAGTTAAAGGGTCTATAAAGTGCGAATTTACATAAGTGAAGAGACACAGAACACAACATAAAAGATACATGCAATACAAGCAGGGACGCCCCTCCTGTCATTTTTTTTTGACGAGAGAAAGAAGTTAATTTTTCATTTATTATAGTTAATTTTATATCCTAACAAATCGCCTAATGTCATTACTGTGTATAATCATTGTAGTTTTATACATCTGATCACGATTTTTACCACAAGAACAAAACAAAAATTAGTCCCGAAAACGCACATGAATATGACAGTCTCGCCTCCAGCGCATACACTTGGCTCTGGGACTGAGCTGGATTTAGCCCCGGACCCAATCACAGAGCACGCAGAGCATGTGTGATGTTCATGATAACTGTACTGACATTGAGATAAAAGGTAATAATGCTTCAGTCTTATCATATGAGTGCGTTGGCGTCTTTTACACTACACGCAAAGAATAATAATTAAGAATAATCACTCGAACTCACCTCACGTGTTCGAAAAAGGTGTGTTGTAGGACACCTGCGCTAACCCCTACACTACAGCGCCACACCAAGTATTGTCTTAATGGGTGTACTGATCAGATATCTGTGTATATATGTCACCAATTGACGTGGGATGTTATTAATTGTACGATGTGGCTGCGTCCTTTCCTCATCCTGTTAATGCATATATGTGCGCCTGACATCGCTGGCCAAACCTAATCATGGATGAAGTAGTTGAGGATTTTGCCTCCGCGTTCTCGTGAGTTTATATTCAGTTCATATTTTGTGAGTTGGACCAACAACTGTCGTCACGTCCGCTAATTGCTGATTGGTTTATTTCACTGACAATCTGTGCGTGTTAGGCCCGTTCAAACGGCTCCAATTGCTCTGTGACTTCCCTGCGTGGAATGGACATGGAATAGTATGGCAGAGCCAGGCAAATAGACCACCATGTTGATTAGAGTTTATGCTATTTTGTGGATTTTCGATCGTAAAATCTCTACCGACAGCCAACTGCTGCAGACAGTGTCAACAGCGATGTCAGGCGCACATATATGCGAGTCATTCCACGAGAACTTGACATTTTACGTCCCAATGTTTCTTTTAGATATATCTTTTTTCCTCCAAATCCAAAATGGGTGTTCAATAGCTTAAATTGTAGATTGAGATGTCTCCTTTAACACAGTATAAATTACAAATCTAGGATTTTTCTAATTTTGTACAATATTTAATTATATTTTAGTAAGGCTTTTCTTAAAAATTAACATTGATTATAACAATTAAAGCAATGAAAAAAATACATATTTTTGAATTCATTATGAAGACCAATTTATGCTCTTTTAGTTGGTAATGGTATTTTTATGAAAAAATTCAAATGGATCATACCGAAAAATGGTATGATCCATTTGAACCCAAACACCAGGAAGTGACATCACAAAAGTCTTTTGGACGGCAGGGAAGCAGAAAGAGCCAAGTGACTGTCTTCTTCTTTGGTAATTTTGATGATTTTACCATGAAAATGTGATTGTTACATTTAATGACTCAACACCGTTACATAAAAAAAGTTGAAAACCTACAACTTAGAAATATAACACATTTTGGTTGTAAGTCTTTGGTTAAATTCTTTTTTTATTGAAACAATAGTGGCTTGAAATAATTTAAAGCCCCATTAATGGCTTGATGAACTAAAAAAATCAACATTTTATATGAAGAAGTGTTATGCAATTATTTTATTACTGGTTAGGACATCTGGTGAGCATAAAAATCACAAAAAATCACAAAAAAATTATCACAATTCATATTTAACACATAAGATGGGAAAATATGATTTTCTGATAGTGTAATATGTACCTAATGTTGTGATGTAAGATTTAAATTATTGTATTTAGTTTGAAAATTTGAAACTGATGAGGCTCATTTTGCACAGTTCTCGTGGAATGACTCATGCATTAACAGAATGAGGAAAGGACGCAGCCACGTCGTACAATTAATAACATCCCACGTCAATTGGTGACAGTCACATTTTGACATGGCTGATGGAATGGCATGGCTTGCTGTGAGGGGCTAGCGCAGTCCTACAGCACACCTTCTTCGAACACGTGGAGTGAGTTCGAGACTGGTTGAAAGAGTGATTATTATTTTAATTATTATTCTTTGCGTGTAGTGTAAAATACGCCAACGCACTCATATGGTAACACTGAAGCCTTTATTACCTTTTATGTCAATGTCAGTACAGTTATCATTCAGCCGTGGGAACTTATTTTGGTTAAGGGGTGCTGAGGGACAGGATTCCCTCAGCACCCTGTGTTCCCACGGCCTTGCATGAACATCACACACAATGTTCGTAGCAATCTTTCCTGTTCCTGTCGACTTCAGGGGAAAACAACTTGTCCACAATTGGCCATGGTGGCGCACAGCTGGCTACAATAATACCGAGCCTTTTATGAAATATATCCATGTGCCGAGCTCGCGTAAAATGTAAACGTCACATGGTCACATGGTCACGGCGAGAAACGGAACACCGGGTTCAGCGCTGTTGTTAACTTTAGCCGGACATAGACGACTCCTTTATGCTCTCATATCATTTGTTAGGTAATCTGCTGTTTCGTAGTCTGCTGTTTAAATTATGTTTTCGAGCTGTTTGACTGCCGACAGCTCCAAAACATAGTTTACACTTTTGCCTTAATGATGGTCTGATGCACTGGGAATAAGCGTTGGTTGTAATGCTTGTTCCGTGGGTATTTGCTGATATGTGGTTACATGCTTCTTTTTAGTCTGACAAGTGGGGGTAAATGCGTTTAGTAGATCTGATAGAAAAAAAATATTAAAAAAGCACGAACACCTTGTGCAACAGCCCCACCCAGAGTTTACATCACCAGCCGCTACAAGGGAAAGGAGGATTGTGTGTGATTAAATGAGGCTTACGCTAAATTAAGTAACATTTGCAAACAGAACTAAATGAAATGAATATGATCATGTGATGTTACATGTGCCCTCATGAAAACAATGAATACACATACATAACATGAGCCTTTGTGTTTCCCTTGAGTAGTGGTGAACACAGACGGGGAAGAGGGTGTCCAGGAGGTGTCCCTGTTGAAGAAGCACAGCACAGATGTGTGGAGCATCGTGGAGGCCCTGTTCATTCAGGACGGCCCGTTCCTGGTGGTGCGCCTCACAGTTATGACATATTTTGACGTCTTTCACCAAATGCTGATCTTCTTCGCCATCAAGAACCTGCTGGTGGTCATCCTCAACCTGTACCGCCTGGTGGTCATATGTCAAGACTTCAGGTCGTCCCGTGGCGGGATCGGTGAGGCCACACCTTTACCTTGATGGGTCATCTACAAGTGCAGCACATGGAAAGTTGTAAACAAATAGGCAGCCTGTTGTTCATAAATAGTCTGCCCAGGAGCATCTATGATTTCTATTCATTGTTTGCTTCCAATATTGTGTCCAATATTCTCTACCTCATCACAATAAGGTAGTTTACTAGTTGCTTTTCACTCTACCAGGGGCTAATTACCACAGCTACACTTTTGACTGTTTACAGATTTTGCACTGTCATAGGTCTTAAAATGTCAAAGATTCAAGATCACTCTCGACTAGGGGCATCCAAATTTTATTGTATTATTTATTTTTTGTTCATTGAATGAAGGTGGTTATTGCTGTGAAATATTCAAATGGGTGCTTTCGGGCCTTGAACCTATGTGAGCTTTGTCTCATTACACACCAGAGTAAAGAGTTGTACCAATGGCAATTCAGCAGGAAGCCAAAAAAAGGGGTTCAAGATGGCCTCACCTAGCCCCCGGGTCATCGTTTGGACAGCTCTGCTCTTGGCGATTAAGCAAGGGGGACGAGGGAAGTTCAGTTAATTACTCATTTAGTTTAGTTTTCGTTTCATGGACATTCACAGAACATTTTAATTATACCACATCTTATTGTTTTTTTAATTATTCATTTATAGATTTAAGGAGCTGGGAGATTTCTATATGTTTAATGTTTGAAGGTTAAGCATTTATCCTGTGGGTGGTGCTAGAGGATTAAGAGTGATCCTCAGATGTACTCAGGCGATTGTCACCGTCTGAAGTTGGAACTCACACAATGTCCTTAAGTTTTAAATTGTCCCAGTTAATCTCAGGAAAACAAGTCCTCAGTGGAAGAAGAATTTGCACGGATCTATTGTCAGATCAGTGTTAAAGGAAAGTTGAAGGTCAGGTGGCACGTGAAAATGACAAAATTACCAACTGGATGCTTTTGATTTTGTTTACTCTCAGACATTATTTTAATATGAAAAGGACGATTGGGGCATGTAACTCCTTCATTATTGTTAACAGTACTTAAATCAGTTTCACTCACAAATCACAGTCATCACTTGTTGCATTTATCATCTCAGTCTATTTGCCATGTCATTGTATAATCTTATGTGAAGACATTAATTCATTACATTTTCTTCATTGTGACTCTCATGACAGTCTGTCGTGTATATAATCTAATCTAATCTAATCGCTGTACCATGCATTACTAATGAATACGTTATAATTACCATCTTTATTACTACAGTAAATGTCAATATTAAAAAGTATATCATCACTAACTCTTCTTGTATCTGTGTTTTGAATGACTTAGGGGTGAGAAAAGTACATATCACATAAATATAGCTACGTCATTCAGTAGAAGAATACGTAGGGACAGTATAGTACCACATATATTCGCTGCTACCACCAACACAACTACTCTTATTTGATATTTGGAGTAAAGGTTCAATTGTTTTCTCTGTAGAACTTTATGCGGTCCTATTGTGTACAGTAAACACACGTTGGTATGTTCATTAAGAATAATGACTATGGGGGAGACAAGTAGACCCTCTGGCATAATCACCGTTGACTACTAGTAATGCCAAGAAAGTTAAGCACAGAAGTGCATATTTTTTCCTCATTCATTCTAATGGTCTCAACTGCCACCTACTGGCCAAACTCATTAAATGAATTTCAAGGACTTAAACCCTTTGCTTTTAATTTCATCTACTGACTTGCGTGTCCCAATTATTCCAACCAGATTTGAGCTAATTTAGTTATATAGTGCAAAGATGCGTTCGTGCACCCACAACACCCAGTAGAACCGGGAGCTCCACATTGTAGAGCTTGACTGTAATATGACACATTTGGGGCTGGGCTTATGTGACACACCCCTCTGACTGTTCCAGACAATCGTTTCAGGTTCGGGTGGAGCTTGAAGTATCTGCTCACTCCCTGCCAGACTTTCCGTCCGCGTAAATACGCACTGAGCGCTGTGAGCGTCAGACTTTTCTCCCACTTATCCTCGACTTGTCCTTGTCTCCTCGTCTTTTCTCCTCGACGTTAAGGCCACCGCAACTCGGACATGTTTCGCTGTGGTATCGCCTATCCCAGATGCAGGTGGATCGTGCCCCTGCTGTTGATCTTCGCCATAATTTTTGACATAATCGCCATTGCCGTTTCGTCAGGATGGGCCGAGGACGAGGACGCCAAGTCTCACTACGCCGGTATGTGGCAGCACTGCCGAGGCAGGAACGACGTATGGACCTGCAAGACTCTGATGGAGTACCGTAAGTCTGCTCTTACTGTAGATACGCACCTGATGGGAGATACGGGCATTATGATTGGCTTTATGAGACTAGTGTTGGGCCGTGAGTCACTATCTCGGTTGGGCGTAAAAGTCAACATACCTCTGTGAACAGCTCGACCTCTGGGAATACCACAAGTGGTTACTGGGCGGGGGAGGCCTACTCACTGAACTTTGGCCCTAAGTGTGTTCCGGGCTTATCACTTTCAACTCTTTACTTTGATAGAGAACATAAGTAACAAAAAACATTTACTGTTGGGGCTATGAGAAGAAAAAAACCCACTTCATTTTAGTTTTTAAATGTGTTTGACACAAACCTCTACAAAACAGATGAATTTGTCAAATACATAAACAACAAAAGCAGCCTATATGTTGTGTTATTTGGACAAAAAATATACGCTCTCCTGGGAGCTGTCTTCATTCAGTGCACAGAGGCTCTCAGGTCGTGAGACAATGGCATTAGTGTGTTGGCTTATATCAATGAGAGTAGCTTTTCTATTCTCCATATTTTTTTTCTCTATATGTAAATGTATTGAAACTTGTATTGGATTTCTACATAGGCTATAATAATTAGTGATTTGGCCATGTTCCAACACCACAGAAATCTCTTAATTACAGTATTTTTATAAAAAGCACAATACTAAATACACCATCAAGTACAAGTATGAAGTAAACTAGAAACATTTGCATAATATCGATGTATAAAAAACAAAGCCCTTTCAGGCCTATAACTATAAATATTTGGCAGCTGCTTCCTGTGCAACTTGGAACATTGTAATCCCATAAACCACCACGACAAGTAAGAACATGATTTTAGTTGAGCTGAAGGGGAGTGTAATAGTGGATTAACCTGTTTATTCACAAAATGTTCCAAGACAAAACATGACAATGTTTTGAAAAATTAGTCAGTTATAACAATTGTAAATGTAACGATGTCCTGAGACCAAAACAAAGCAAATGATTAAAAACACTGAACACAAGAGACCAGAAAAATCATCATGGCTTCATGTTTATGTACTGAGCTGGTGTAACATTTTATTAAGCACCTGTATTAAGAGCCTATACTTTAAAGGATATTAACTACAGTATGTTATTTCTGCTCAATGCAAGTCGAAGTCGGAAGTGTTGTTGTTGATAGATGACTTTCAATGACTATAAGATATGTATTTAAAACATACAAACTGTTTGCCTACAGTGTAGGTATAATTTCTAGAATGTACACAAACTCAACTTTGTAGAACAATTTGAGAGACAAAATGGCCTTTTGATACAATCATGCTTCGCAAAGAAAAAACAAATATTGTAGTTACAGTGTTATAGCAGCAGTGTTCTGTTTTGGATGAAGAGGGAGTAAACTATGAACCAGTCCAACCCTAACGCAAGCTAATGTGAATTATTTAAGGTGTGCACTAATCCAAAAACACAAGCAGGGGGGCATTGGGTTAGTGTTCTTAACGCCAATGAAGGAGGTGTTTTTATTTATAGCAAAGGAGTTGATGGTTAAAGACATGATTTTACAGTTAGTGCGTGACTGATTGAATAATTAACATAGAATAAAGTAACAATGTGATACACCATTCAAGTCTCCAAAAAGTAAGCAAGATTTCTAACAATGTGATTATGTTAATTAACACAATCACAACTATGCACTGTAAAGCTATGTATGCGTAAGTTCCCAGTCTTACAGGACTTTTCCATCATAGACAAAGGTTCATAAGGTGTCATCTGTACTCGACACATGCCTCATGTCTGCGACTGTAAAAAGCAGACGAAAATATCAAAATGGATTAAGATCAGGCAATGTATTAACAGATTAAACATCATTATGAATGATTGTGTAATACGGGTGTTTGTGTCATTTCTTCAGCTTGGGCCCAGGCTGTTGCTGCTCTCATGATCATTGGCCTCCTCATCCTCATTGTGGCCTTCATCGTCTCCTGCATCGCTCTGTGCCGCACTGTTAATGTCTCTCTCCTGTACTTCATCGGAGTCCTGCTCATTATTGTTGGTAAGTTTGGACAGACTTGCATGGAAAAACATAAGGGAGAGAAGGCGTGTGTAAATGACATTTGAATAAAGACTGCTGCAATTATGTACAAATAAAAAAATCGGTATGTGAGTCTGAGAGTGCAGTTAAAGAGGAGAACGCTTTTGTGCTTTAAGTGGAGAAAGGGTTGGGGGTACTTTGTTTTTGTGTGACATCACTATGGGAACCACTGGCCCACTGTTGATATGTAAGTGGGTCACCTCACACACAGTTTCAAATAAATATACACATTCTGCAGGCTCTCATACGTTATATCAACAAATTTGATCATTTTGGCATAAAAAGACAGGTTGATTTGCTGACATATTCTTTAGATAAAGCTGTTAATTTTGACGAGATTGCGTGCATGCATATACAAAGTTTGTCCATGGATAGTTTACTGTTGGCCTTGCCTTTCTTGAGAACATGAATCATGTTTTTATCGTTGAGATTCGCAACAATATGCAAATAAGCACCGCACCTTTCATAGGAAGCACTGCATGTGGTTCTGATGTAAAATGCCTGTGGCTACAGTGTCACCAGCGCTGACTCATCACCTTTTTTGCCCTGCCCCAGCATCGTCACATTGAGCCAATTCATGTGTTTTTCCCCGTCTAAACATGTTTTTATTTACACGTTGATATTTTGCCATTATATACCGTATCCAGTCTAATTCTCTGTGTGTGTTGTACAGTGATCATTCAGGTCATCGCTCTCATCATATACCCAGTCAAGTTCCAGGACCTGATCTTCGAGGGTCACTATTACTTCAGCTGGGGCTATGGTTTTGGCTGGGGGGCCACTCTACTGAGCCTGGGCTGTGCCATCCTCTTCTGCTGCCTGCCACGTTATGAGGATGAGTTGACCGGTATGGCTAAAACCAAGTACCTCTACACCTCTGAGTAAAGGCCTCAACTCTTCCCTTTGCAACTTTGTTCTGAATGAGCTGGATATTGATAACCATTTGACATTTTGACACTGGACCATCTCGCTAAACATCATGAAGTGCTCAGATTTGGACTCCGTGCAAGTTCTGTATCAGAGAAGCAAAAAGGATGTGGACTGTGACAAGATGTCATCTCTGCTTTTGTACGAATCTCTATTTTAGGTTAAATACAATTTTCTACTGAAAAGTTTCATTCATATTTTCTACATAATTTTAATATTTACTTTTCTCACTACTCTCACTACATTCACCGAAGTGCACTTAAGCTAAGGAATGTGATACAGACCCGGCTCTATAAGCCTGTGAGCCTAGTGCTTTATCTCAGAAAGAATCCAAACGAAACACTATTTTGCGCAGGATGCAAAAAAATGAATGAAATATCTTTGTTATTTGTTATCTGTCACTGTCACTGTCACTAGTTCTTGAAAAGTTAAACTCTTGATGCACAGATGGAAACTTAAATGTATATTTAGCTTAAGAGTTTTTGTATGCACCGTAAACCTTTTCTCCTACTGTCTAAAGGTTTTAGTGAGGAACCTTAAGAAGTGTGTTTTTAACGAGAATATAAATAATATGTGTTACATATTAGGTCTTTATTTTATTGTTAAAATGTCATGTATCCAAAGGGCGTAGTGTCTGTGAAGTCTCTGAGTCGTCCAGGCAAGAACATAAAACCACATCTGGACTTTGTTGTCCAGATCAGTTTATTTTAAATCTTTGTTTAAGGGAGCAATATAAAAGTATTTCTAATCCTTGTCTCAATCTTCAAGACCTTTTCTTTTTAACAATAGCTACATGTTTATCAGGATGTTTGGGTTTTGCTTTTTAATACCTTGTGTTTTGTATTGCGAAAATAAAAATGCTAAACTTTTACAATGCCTTATTTATGCTTTATTTATCTGTTTAGAGATGGACTTGGTAAATACAAGTCCATCTTCTTAAAAAGACAATGTAAAATGACAATTTCCGAGATTATAATTTTAAACCAAACCAAATATACTTTAACTTAAGTAACACTTGCATAACACTCTGCTGAAGTAAAATGACATGCCGTAAACTGGTTGGTTCAGTTCCTTTATTTCGTTTAGTCATGTCAGGACAACGCCTGTGAGCACTGAGCTCAACAGAAACGTCCTTCTACAGAATAATCTCCCGCATCCCAAAGGTTACTTTTTATTTCAGTTTCATGAATTCAACTAAATTTAGCTTGGATACAAAAAAAGAATCCTGGCAAACAAAACAAAAAAACATTTTCAAATACAGTAGTTTTTGTAACATATCTGCAGCATGCACATCGTTATGTACTATATTGGGGCGACGGTGGCGCAGGTGGTAGAGCGGGTCAACTCGTGATCGAATCCCAGCTCCTGCAAATGCACACGGTCATTGTGTCAGTACACTGTCAAGGAACCAGAGATCAAAGGAACACTGGTTCCTTTGGGCCTGATAAAGGTAGAAAACCGTAAGTTGAGTCCATTTACCATATTATTAAAAATGGATAGGAAATGCATTAAAATCTCTTGAACTGAGTTTTTAAAAGTGCAGATTTATCATGACACCTATCATAAAAGTGTGAATTGTCTGGACAGTAGCTGCTGTGAAAGTGAACTTAAATCTCTACAGAAACCCACAGATACCCATACTGAAGTTTGACCAGAACACAGCGGGCAGTGTGAGTTACAGCATGTTGATGTATTAGGTCTTATAGTGACACAGAGGCTATAGTTTCTATCTTCATGAGAAGCTGTGCTGAAACAACATATGAGTCATGATTTATGAGCTGTTGCACTCCCAGAGACACACCCAGAGCCACAGCAGTAGAGCATGTCCCGACAGCACCAGGGTCACAACAGAGCACATGTGAGAGAAAGTCAGGGAGATCACCATCATATGAGCTGAGAAAAGACAAAAGTGAAGTGTGACATGAGGATTTGATTCACTTTCAACACTTTACCTGACAACTCTACAAAAATATGTTAACAAAAGATGTAACGTGATACAGTAATTAAGACAGCAATTATTTATACAAGTCAGACAGTTGTAATATCAAGTACCAGAACCAAAAGAAAGTGGCACCAAGTTGAACAAATGCAGCATAATTACGATTATTTAAATTGTTTCAGAGGAACCAGGAGCCGGAGCCGAGACAGATCTACCGTGCAGCGAATCCACCGTGATAGTGCGCCCTCTGCTGGTAAAGACGGATATACGACGATATTTATTTCATGTTTTACAGTTGTATTGTTGGCATTAGTTTGTGTAATTTAGAATGTGTTGTAACTTAGTTTAGGTGTCCTATTATTAGGGTTATTTTATTAAAATAAAATTGTGTGTTTAGCTCCAACATTTCATTGTATTTTGTAGGACAGTGCCTTCATTTGTTCATAATAATAAGGAACAAGGGAGAGACAATATTTTGGAACAAAATAACATTTATATTGTGGTAACAGGCCATTGCTGTAATCAGTACAGAAATGGAGAGAAATCATTGGGTTAATAATGTTAGCTTGCAGATGCCATAACAAAGTAAAAAATAAAATTTGTACCTTCAGGGTCTTCCCTGTTTCCTACATTCAGCAGCAATCTTTCTGTTGAATTCCTCAACTTCACTCAAACAAAAGATCAACACTGTTGTCAATAATGTGTAAAAATCAAATGTTGTATGTTTGAAGGTCCGTTCTACATGAGTGGCCACATCTGTGATTGGTAAATCCTGAAAATGAAATGAAATAGCAGGAAATTAATGAATGTCTTACAAATATGTAAATTGTTACAACATTTTTGAAAGTTACCGTCATAATTGACAGATCTAGTGAAGTGCATTTTAAGGTGACGCTTCACTCTTCCCAGCTCTGTTGGCTTGAAATGGTTTGGACCACAGACAGTGGAAATCACTGCAGCAATCTGTGCACCGCTTAATCTCAGGCAATAATGTACATATTATTTTAATTTTATTTAACATATAATTCTGGGCTAATAATAATAATAATCATAATAATAATACGGTGAAAACTAGCCTGGATTGACATATATATGCAACAATGTTCCATTAATAATGGTGCAAGAATTTTGTACATTTTATTTATCCAGGATCATCTCATTGAGATTAAAAATCTCTTTTTCAAGAGTGTCCTGGCCAAGATTCTTTAAAATTAAAATATGCAATAATTTGCCACAGAAAGTAAAGGTACCCTTAATACATATGAATAAATTATATATTTACAGCCTGCATTTTTTGGGTAGCCTATGTAATTGGGATTATGTATTGTTTTTACTAATTTACAACTAGTTTAAACGCTATCTTAAGCAGAAAATTACGTGTCAACTTTAAAGTTTAACAACACTTTAAAGTTGTTAAACTTTAAAGCGTTGTATATCCGTGTTTACCACCAGAGGGCGCACTATCACGGTGGCTTCGCTTCACGGTAGAGCTGTCTCGGCTCCGGCTCTGCAGCTTTCCCCAATATACTTCAATGTTTCCCCTACTCGGAAGGACAGGGTTTTTTTTTTACGCTGCACTACCACAAGAGTGCCACTAGAGGTCAGTGTTAGTCCGTAAATCAATTATAGCTTTTGTTCATTCGCTTCAACTTGAGGAGGCTTAGTTAACTTAACATTTATTTTATTCTTAAGATTTTTTGCAGACTTTACACACTTTAGCTACCGTTTCAGGTTTTCCCCCCATGCTTAGTAACCGTGCAGTTTCTCAGCCTACAGTTTGGGCATTTTAGAGATCAGTAGGATACTGATTCATCCTCACAATAATTTCCAACTCAAACTGAAACCTTAGAATGGCTACACTCAGGTGACCAGTTTCTGTTCCCTACCCAAAGCCCCTAGTTTTATATTGGACACCCCTCATACAAACTCACTGAAGGAACAGAAAAGGAAAGTTGGCTGGTCAATCCACTTTATCAAGTTTCCATATTGTAACACGTGAATTGTTACAGTGTCAAAAACAAGGGCTTGTGGATGGACAGTACCTTTCACCAACCCTAGACACTTCTTTTGTCAACTTTGCTATACGCCTACCTATAATTTAAAATCAAGATAAAAGGTACTATAATTTGTATGGTTTATTTATAGACCTGTTATTTTCACTTTAAGTAATGTCAAATTAAAAAAATGATAACGTTAAATTGTTTACCACCAATCTATTATTATTTTTTATTGTTGGCTATTAAAGGTGTGCTCTTTTTGTGCTCTTCTACTAAGTGTTCTCTTTTTATAGTAATGTGAACTGCCGAATGTGGGATAAGGCTTGACATTTAGAGATTTCTTTTGTTTTCCTGACTCATGTTGCTGGGCTGATCTCATGGGCAGGTTCATGATTTATTTCTGAGAATGTCTCATGAAATAGGCTATGACGCGACCTGTCTGTCTCTCTCAGTGACGCTCCTTTGTGCACAGTAGGTGGGATATGCTGTTTAGTATTGACTCAGACAGATAGAGCGCCCCCTGGCGGTAGATGGCAGTGACTGCACTCAAGTCAGAAGAGAAGATGGGTGGACGGAAAGTCCCTGTGTGGAAATCCCCGTGACTTGGGCTTTTTCCTTTTTTACTACTCGCGGACGCGATCTTTTGAAAGCCTTCGCAAACTGCGATGTGTCTGACATAGCCGTGATAGTGAAGCAAACAGGAGCTTGAATGGCGCCGAGGACCGCTGCGGTGAGGCTGAGTGAAGTGGCTGAGAGAGGACTAGCCTGAGCATCCGGGAAGGCTTTGTTATTAGCCCGACATATTACACAGGTAAGACAGCCATCCTCCGCACAGCTCCCCATGTGGACCACATTTCTTATTCCAGCGCTGACAAACGCGTACAGCACGTTTGGGCCGTGCCTAATATCCGCTCATGGTTCTGGGGACATGGAGGAAGCTTGAAGCCTGCTCACGACAGTGGCGTTGACAGCCATTGTTTACAAAGACGTCACTCGCGAGAAGCTAAGACGCTTTTAAGCCTCCAAATGGACCTTCGGCGCCGCTACATTGGGTCCGAACCCGTGCTGTGAGACACTATTCAACCCTACATTGTTACAAAGGTAGTTGTCATTGAAATTACGTAAGCCTTTAACGTCAGCAAAGTCTTGTGTTATTGTGTTTTTGTGTAGCCAGCCAGGCTAAACCGCTGCCTCTACCAGTGCGCCACTGTCTGTCTGCCCTAAGTCTGCGAGCAGCACCAGAGCGCCTCACGGGCACCAGTGCCATGAGTGCCACACGCTCAGTGCCATCCAGGTGTCTGCTGCCTAATGCCACTCAGTAGCTCCTTTAGCTGGGCCTAGCGAGCCTGTGTGCACCTGCTGCTGCTAATGCTGGAGTTACGGCCATGGAGGGAACTTACAGAGCTGTGACAACAGTGCGCACCTTCCCACTTAGGAAGTCAGCACAAAGTAGCCTAACCCAAGTCTATTTCCTGCTGACCGTCACTTTGTACATCCTATCAGTGTGTTGGCGTTATACACAAAGCCTGGTTAGTTGTTACATTGTAACAAGAATAATTTAACATGTCAAAAATGTGTAACAAGCACCAACAAAGCGTTGGTGTGGACGATTTGCTTTATATCTTGAACTGTGTTTTGAACAGGCAGCCTAACCCGCTGCCTGTGGCTGTCATTAGTTCATAGTTTACTAATCTTGAAAGGAGTGCATTTTTCTTCTAAGATTGACTTTGAGCATTTTTCTATTAATAAATCAACTGAGAGAGCAACGTGAAAAGGTTGATGGATTATATTCCAGTTGGCTCATCAAAATCTCTGTAAATTGATCGTTGGGTGCTTTCCTGAGACAACTGTAAATTAAATTGAGTTACAGACTTAATCATTAAGGCTGGGGGGAACTCCACTCAAAATTTCCCATCAGCCCCTGCTATTATTTTCTACTATAAAAATAACACATCCTCTCCTCTTCTTCCCTTATAGTTTCCACATTGTTCGGTGTTGGGCCTCCTCCTCCTCCTCTTCCTCCTCCTCCTCCTCCCCACCATCCACCCACCTGGCCCCTTCATCCACCATGTCGCAAGGTCAAAACTTCCTTCCCAAGTTTCTCTTTGTGTCCAATCTGCTGAAGGCCGTGAAGATTCGCCAACGCGTCCCCAACGATGTGGTCAAGCCTGCCGCCAGTGGAGGTCTCATGCATCACTTGAGGGGCATGCACCGCTACACTCTAGAGATGATCGCCATGAACCACTTTCCCCAGGCCTTCCGGGAGGTGGTCCAGGCCGCCATCTTGGACAGGGCCATGCAAGCGTCGCTGGAGCAGGAGAAGAAACTCAACTGGTGTCGTGAGGTGAAGAAGATGGTGCCGCTACGTACCAATGGTGAGGGCATGTCAAAGGAACGAGTAACAATGTCATTGATTTGCGCAATTTTGAGCCGTGTCAAATATGACATTCAGTTCAGATTGATGTTAGATTTACTGTAGCACAAAGATATTATATCAAAACTTGAATAGCGTTTTTTGCTTTATTAAATATTACATCAAAAAAGTAAAAAAAAAAACAATCTTAAGATCTTGTCAGACCTCACAGTCAGAGTTAGCCTGGCCTTAGCCATCCGCAAACTCCGGTCAATTATCTTTTCGCTACATGTACGTCTGGGATTGATCTCAGTGGCTGCGTTTCATCGGTTGAATTTCAACCTATCCCCGCGAGCGGGGGAGGCGGATGTTGTAGGTGACGCATTTGCTGGTTGTAGTTCGGCAATGGCGACGGATACAAAAGTAATGAAAGCTCCCAAATATCCAGAAATTAAAATCTAAGTCTTGGAATGCGCAAGGAATGCCCCCAAGAGTTATGATAGAGTTATGATAGAGTTATGATAGAGTTATGAAAGAGTTATGAAAGAGTTATGAAAGAGTTATGATAGAGTTATGATAGAGCTATGATAGAGCTATGATAGAGCAATGAAAGAGTTATGATAGAGCTATGATAGAGCTATGATAGAGCTATGAAAGAGTTATGATAGAGCTATGATAGAGCTATGAAAGAGTTATGATAGAGTTATGATAGAGCTATGATAGAGCTATGATAGAGCTATGATAGAGCTATGATAGAACTATGATAGAGCTATGATAGAGCTATGAAAGAGTTATGATAGAGTTATGATAGAGCTATGATAGAGTTATGATAGAGTTATGATAGAGTTATGATAGAGTTATGATAGAGCTATGATAGAGTTATGATAGAGTTATGATAGAGCTATGATAGAGCTATGAAAGAGTTATGATAGAGTTATGATAGAGCTATGATAGAGTTATGATAGAGTTATGATAGAGTTATGATAGAGTTATGATAGAGCTATGATAGAGTTATGATAGAGTTATGATAGAGTTATGATAGTGTTATGATAGAGTTATGATAGAGTTATGATAGAGTTATGAAAGAGTTATGATAGAGTTATGATAGAGTTATGATAGAGCTATGATAGAGCTATGATAGAGCTATGAAAGAGTTATGATAGAGTTATGAAAGCTGCTTCACTCACTCGGGCGCATTACATATATCACGACCAAACGCAAGCGAAAATCAGATCCAATCGTTTCAAAGTGTTCACCCCTCCCACCTGATAACGGAGCTCAATTGTGAAGATCCAGACCCTTGTACGAAACGAAATGATTACGAGGGTCTGGTAAAACCAGGCTAAATCAGAGTTGACCTTAGAATCCAAAGCAGCTGATATTTTGAGGCCGATATGTAGAATAATCTTTAGCCAAATTGTGTTATTATTTCCTTGATCAATACAGAACACTGCTCCACATTAGAACTGCATAGTAAAGGAAAGTAATATCTATAGTAATCGACTAACCAATGTTTGGCTCTATCACTCAGGGCTGAAAAATAAATCTTAGCTGATAAATAACCTGAACATGTTCTACCTGGATTGTTCCTAATTCAGTGGTTTAAATCTTTCTACAGATTGAGCACATTAATGTGTTTCATTCTGTCTAATCTTTATATTAAATTTTACACTTACCAATATATGGTAAGACGTTCACTTATAACCCCGGTTCAGTTTATAATGCGTGTTTGAAGGATTTAAGAGCCCGAAAGCTACATATTGTCTTTTATAAATTAGAGTGTGACCATAATCAGCTTTTACAAACCTCATTAAAATTGGTATCTCAATATACCAAAGTGTTCAGGCTTTTATCGCTCCTCAAACAAAATTACCTAAAGAGAGAGACTTTGCACATGTGCCACTAGCTCCATGTGAGCAATACCACAGCCATGTACTGTCATATTTATTCTCTGAACTTTTACATGTCGGTAACTTCTCCTAGAAGTTAATATTGATCCATTTCTCCTCAAAATGTCACTGTATCAGCCCTTATCTCTGCAGATTGACTCGGCTCCGGCTGCATTTGTTTGAATCTCCTCACACACACAGAGAGAGTGAGAGCACATTCTCATGAGTCAGCCCGATCAACGTGTGGATGGAGAGAAATAGGAATTAGTCAGAGGTGGGGTTACAGTAAGTGACAAATGTACCAAGCAGCCCCACGGTTTTCAGTCCTCGGCTGTGCTCGTATTGCGAAGTCATGTTTTCTGTTGCGTCGATGTTGTAACCTGGGAACGTCCCAGCGCAGACAAACAATTAGAGTTGATTACTTTAGATTTTAGGTCTATACTGGGAAATTCTCAGGCGTCACTCAGGCGTCAGGCGTTTCCATAACCTTCAATTTTCAGCTTTAGTCGTATGCCCCCTTGGTTCCTGTGTCAATGCATGCAATGTTTTAATGTTTGAAATAGTTTGAAGCTCTGCCTGGCTTATCTTGTTTTGGCCATTTCTATTGGTGTATCAGAGAACATGATTCATTTTAAGAAGTTGTTGAGAACAGAACAGAAAGAGGAAGCAAAAGTAACCAAGTGCAGATAAGTGCATCATTTTTACATAATTGTTTTAACTGATGTTAGGGCTGCACACGTTTTGGAAGAATATCTAATAGCGTTTTTACCTCCCAGTGCTTTGGATTTTGCCATTTCTATTTATTTATTTCAGTAAGATTTAAGTCCCATTGCGATTATTTGTGCAGCCCTGACTGATATAATGGAAAAAGAGCTAGTCACATGATGGAAATGTTATCAATATCATGAAAGATGGCTATGACGCAGACAGTGACTGGAACTCACGAGCCTTTAGTTCCTCTTTAGAAGACCCCTGAACTTTACTCTAGGTTTGCTGTGTTCTGCCGGTAACCTGCTTTGAATTTCCTGACATGTGACAAAAACGGTCTGCGCCACGACATCATCATCATTCCCAATAAGACCTCCGCTCACGTGACTTTGAGCGGAGGACAGCACACAGGCACACACAGAAGGCTGAGTGACGGCTGCTGAGTCACTGAGGGCAGACACACACATCAACACAGACGGATACAGGCTCCCAAAAAAAGGAGGAGAGGTCAGTCCCGGGACCTCACTTTGTCCTCAACCAAACACCTCTGTATCTATCTCTTCGTGGGATTTCTGTAGCAGTCATATTTGTTGCTTACCATTTTTTTTAGCGCATTTTAATATACCTTGTGCTGAAAGTGAAGCGAAAGGCAAAAAAGCTATTTAATAGGCCTAAGCTCTTAGTTACCAAATCCCATCTCCCGAAGGCCTCAGAACAATCTGATCAAACACTTAAGTGGCTGAGTATACTCTCTTTGCTTCTGTTCTGTCCAGTGAAGAAACGCCTTACCGAAACTCAGTGTGTCCTCTGTCTTTTAATGCCCGAGACACATCCGTGGGTTTTTCCCAAACTGCATCCCATGTGCGTCATGTGTCCCCGGCAACAATGCACTGACTCTACAGAGCCACCGAGAAACAGCTGACGTCTCGAGACTTATACTGTATAGATATTGCAATTGATATGGTCGTAATGACTGAATCACAAACGTCTTCTGCGAAGTAACAAAAAATAAAAAGACCATGGTAAAAGGTCTCCACTTGTATAGCGCTTTTCCACCTACATTAGGCCCTCAAAGCGCTTTACAGCAAGGATCCACTCACCCATTCATACACCAATGTACGCAGACATTGGAGGCAAGGTGGGTGAAGTGTCTTGCCCAAAGACACAACGACAACATGCACCTTCAGGAGGCGGGATTCGAACCCCGTCCTCCCGATCATGAGACGACCCGCTCTACCATCTGCGCCACCGTCGTCTGATGAGTAAAACTCCCGCCCTGATTCTGTTGCTGAGATCTTATTTGTAATTCAGTCTTCTCTCCAACGGTAATGCTTCTAAACCGGGGAAAAACTTGCAAACCTTGTAAACCTAAACCCCAGCAATCGCTCTTCCCTAACCGGGCGTACAAGTCGTGCATTACTTTGTCGTGTATAGACCAAAACACCCTCCGATGACCGGGGCCTGAAGCGCCACAGTAACGCAGAAGCGCGGCTACCGTCACCTGCGACACAAACCAGACAAAAATCACACTCCGTCCCACGCTGGTAATGCTCCAGCTCGCCACCGAGGAAGTGTCTATATTTAGACTGTCGGGGCTTTTCTTTCATCTTCAGCTTTTTGAACAGGGTCAGAAATAAGTGTCTTGTTCTGCCTGTGATTTTGCAAGTTGGTGCGCTGTGCCACGATGCTGTTGTTGAGGAAGCCTTTTTTCTCTCTCTTGAAAGCTGCGAATTTTGATGTTTTCTGTTGGAAGTGATGCAAGAGTGCCGAAATGCAACAACATCCTGGTAGAGTGAAAAAGAGCAGATTATTATTTTCTCCCTTGTGCTGGGATGTACCGTGACACCACTGAAAACAAGCAAATCGCGCACTGAAACAGCCCCCAGCAGGCAGCGTCATTGTGAGGAGAGGCGATCACATGACAAAACACTAATTTAATCGTAATGGAGTCAGACCTTTCCCGGGCTTTCGTAACTGTGTCCGAAGTTGTGACCTCGGTGAAGAAGTACTCCAGAAAGTACTGCTCTTCAACACAACCGTGAAGTAGAAGTTGTTAGAATTTTCTAAAAATAATGGTGAAAGTAAAAGGTACATTTCCCTCTAATACGCAAATAAAAGCAACAGTAGATTTGATGAAGTGGGTGCGCCTATCAGTCAATGATTGCATTAGTCAAAAAAAAAAAACTTCCATCCGGTCCAAGACACGCCCCTGCGGAAAGTCCAGGACCAGTTGAGTAGCGTTGATGAGCAGGGATCACAGAAGGGGAACAGTCACACACTCAAGGCAGAAGTTAGTGCGGGGAAATTCCTGTGTTTAGTGCAGCAGCAGGGTATTTCAGGCCATATTCATAAACATGGCTCCTGTTTCACAACAACAAAAAGGCCCAGCTTTGCACAAGGAGACTCAGTGAAATCCCAAAATGCTTAAATCTGGAGTTATCCAGTCAGTTAATTTACATTGCACATTTTGCGGGCGTGCGTGGCATTAGACAAAATAAAGACATCACAAAGGGCCAGCACAAGTGTTGTTTTAGTCTAGACATCAAAAGTGGTGGCAGCATGGAAATCCCCGCACTCTGTTTGCGCAAGTGTGTGTATACCTTAACTTCGCCCATGTATCTACTACAGCCTCGCCAATTTGTGCAAACCAGATCTCTTGTCTGTTAATCTACTGTTGTGCTGAATATTACAATGCTCCTGTGGTCTTCTGCCCACAGGGGATGGGAACTGCTTACTCCATGCAGCCT
This sequence comes from Proterorhinus semilunaris, assembly GCA_021464625.1. Classification (NCBI taxonomy): domain Eukaryota; kingdom Metazoa; phylum Chordata; class Actinopteri; order Gobiiformes; family Gobiidae; genus Proterorhinus; species Proterorhinus semilunaris. The sequence continues at coordinate 20,972,704 of CM038357.1, forward strand.
CGCAGTATATGCTGGGTGTTCAGGACACAGACCTGGTGCTCCGGAAAGCCCTTCATAGCGTCTTGAAAGAGACGGACACTGGTCTTTTCAAAGAACGCTTCCAGGCAGAGCTGCTTCAGTCCCAGGAGTTCACCCAGACTGGGCTCCGATTCACCTCCACGGTACAAGCAACTCCATTTGATATGACGTATGTGTGAATGCAGAATTAGTCACTGTGAGTATATTTTTGTGTTTGTTCCAGAACTGGGAGGAGGAATGGGAGAAGATCGTCAAGATGGCTTCACCAGTTTCTACTAGCAACGGCCTTCAGTTTGACTCGCTTGAAGACATTCACATCTTTGTCCTGTCCAACATTCTTCGCAGACCTATCATCGTCATTGCTGGTACTTTTTCTGCTAATTTAGGACAATTATTCAGTAATAATGCTCTGAGATTCATTGTTTTAATCAACATAGCACTGATTCCAGAGAATTGTACCTTGTGTTGCATGTTAGTGCTAACACTGTATGTTTTTGTAACAGACCAAGTGGTGAGGAGCATGAAGTCGGGGTCCTCTATCTCACCACTCAATGTGGGTGGCATATATCTTCCACTGCACTGGCCATCTGCTGAATGCTACAAGTATCCCATTGTACTAGGCTATGACTCTCAGCACTTCGCTCCCCTCATCACTATTAAAGACAGTGGTCCAGGTAGGAACAATATATAATCTGTATCTAGTAAATGTGTGTGAAAAATTTGTAATAAATGTATTTGTTGGACCTTCAGAGATTCGAGCTGTTCCATTGATCAACCCTGGCAGAGGAGGATTTGAGGAACTCAAGGTGCACTTTCTGATGGAGAAAGAACAACAACAGAAAGAAAAGCTTCTCAAAGATTACCTCCTCCTAATAGAGATCCCTGTCATTGGTTTGGGATATGACACCACTCGAATAATCAATGCAGCAAGGTAGTTGTTAAACATATCGTCTGCTGTGATTATAATGGCAAGGTAATCTTCTAAACATGTTTCTAAACCTGTCTCAGGCTGGATGAGGGCAACCTTCCTGAAGACATGAACCTGATGGAGGATTATCTGCAGTTGGTCAACCATGAGTACCAGCGCTGGCAGGAGGACAAGGAACAGGCCTGGGCGGCCCAGCCCCAACGTCCACCGCCATTCTCGGTTTCCCAGTTGTCTCTTATTGAAATTCGATGTGCCACGCCACGCTGCACCTTCTATGTCTCTGTGGACACACAGCCCCATTGCCATGAGTGCTTTGAGAAGCGACAGGCCACTGGTGGGGGGGCCAGAATAGAGGGGGTAGTACAAACGAAGAGTGGGGGGGTACAGGGATCGGAAGGGGAGGGGAGCTCCCGAGGAGCTAGAAGCAGCAGTCCGCCCTCTTCATCCTCTGGGAAAGGGACTGTGTTATCCAGCCCACGCTCAGCACCACCCACTGCACCCAGCCTTAGCTTGTACAGTGAAACCCACGCCATGAAGTGCAAGACTCCAGGCTGCCTGTTCACCCTGAGCGTGGAGCACGACGGACTTTGTGAGCGCTGCTTCAACTCCAGGCAGAACCATGTACCACCTGTTGCTGGGACAGCTGCTGCAGGACTTCCTTGCCCTAATGGGGCACCTGTAGCCCCACACACGGGCCAGGGCACAGGCTGGACACAGTGGGGTGGTCGTGAGACTGAGAGAGAGCGCTGCAGCATGTGCAGACAGGAGGCCTTCAGGATATTCAATGGTCTGTGTCCACCCTGCATGCAGAGACAACAGGCTCCGGAGAGAGAGGAGCCACAGCAGAGCAACTCAAGGACAGAGGCCTCTGCTTCAGCCTGGAGTCAGCCCAGGGACGCAGAGCGGCCCTGTCTCACCCTCACCCCGGGACACACATCAGCCTGGCAGACCCCTTTGGCCCGGCCCTGTAAAAGGTCTGGCTGTCAGTTCTTTGGCACACCTGAGAAGTTGGGTTTCTGCACTATTTGCTATGTAGACTATCAAACTAACCACCGTAAGTAACTTAAAACTTGTTGTCTGAGTGGAAAAATAAAGATATTGTAATCATGCATTTTTAAATGTTATGTTAAGATCTGACTCCGCCCCCTCCACCTGTACAAAGCCGACATGGACTGGAGGCAGGTTTCCAGAATGCCTCTCGATGTCGTGGTCCAGGCTGCGGTGCTGTTGGGAAGGCCATGCTCGAGGGCTACTGTGACAAGTGCTATGTCAAAGAGCAGAGCGCCCGGCTCAATCAAGTGGCGCACCGAACACCCCACTCTCCTCCACTTGTGGTAAAAGTCTAATGTCACATAATGTATGGTCAAATAAATGTATGGCTTATTGTTGGTTAAATTATTTTCTGTTTCCGTTTTTATTTATGTTAAAAGCGGGACCGTGCCACTAAGCCAAGATCCTCACAGCAATCCCAGACCCAGACACAGTGTCGCAGGAGTGGCTGCAGTAACGTGTCCCCAGGGTGCACAGATCTCTGTCCCGAGTGCCACACACGTGGCCAGGGCAGAGAAGGGGGCAGACGGGCGCAGGCGCCTAAAGAAAAGTCAAAGCAGCGATGCCGGACACAGGGCTGTGACCACTACGCGAACCAAGAGAAACAGGGCTACTGCAACGAGTGTGACCATTTTAAACAGATTTATCGCGGCTGATCACATAAGCCGCTGCCCTGCTCCGGGCGCTTATGCCAGTCAATGCACCTCTGATAGTAACCAACTAACTAGCTAGTAACTTACTAGTAACCTTATGGCCTAAAATCCACCCCCATGTAGAATGTGAAGAAAGAGTGTATGTACATGGGGAGGAGGTGAGTGTGTGTGTGTTAACATTAGACATGGCCTCCAAAATACCTCTTTGTGCAATTATCATCTGATGTGCCGTGTGCATTTACACGACCAGAGGTGTGGCTACATGTCAGCAACTGACTTTTGTGTACAATATGTATTTAGAGGTACGTAGTACATCGTGCCGGACAAAATGATTGTATGTCGACATAACAAGAAGCATCAGACATTGCTTTCTAGACCACAGCCAAGGATTTATACCCAGTCTGTTTGTCTGTCTGTCCTAATGCATCTGTGTAACTGTCTGCCTGTCTGTCTAGCATTGCTATGTAGAGGGAGGGATGCACTCGTTGTGGATGCCCAGCAACAGACTAATGGAGAAAGAAATTCAGTAGAAACTGGGCTGTGGTTTGAACTTTCATTTAAAATGAAGGGCTTGAAAGAATCAAATGACAATTGATATTGTTGGATCAGCTCAATTTTACTTTGAAAAGTTCCAAAATACCAAATGCCAAAAAAACTCTTGTAAAATCATTAAGAAATACAGTATTTTTCTTCCAATTGACAAGCAATGATAGCATTAGTTTATATTTTGACACAAAATAATCTGCTATTCTTATTTAATAGATTTTTTGTGATACAAACGTTTTTACTTGATACGGAACAAAAAAAAAGACCACAAGTCTTGGAAACGTGCAAGACAGACAGGGCAGGCCCCTGCTAGTTTTGGTGCTACATGTACAGAACTCCAAGCCTCTTCATTGTAGCCAACATGCTGCCGGACGCAGAGTGCAGAGGACACAGTGGAGACAAGACTCATCTTTGTATTCCGCCTTTACTTCCTCTTATTTCCCTTTTCCGCAAAAACTAATCTGTTGCCTTGGTCCTTGTTTTCTTGTTTACTGACCACTCTAGCACCTAGACACATATAAATACGTATGCACAATGCTCTCACTACTGTCCTATTCCTTGGACACTGCAACCACACACAAAGACACAGCTCTTTGAGATTGTATCCGCCCCACCTTAGCCAGAGGTGATGTAAGCAAACTTAATCTCTTTGCTCCACCCACTGGATGTGCCAAGGCGACAATATTGAAATTTCAGACAGCAATCCCATTGTCTGCTTTGGCCACTCTTTATCTGAATGTGTTTGTGCTGGTTAAACACAGCACATTATTGGGGCTGATCCTCGATAAGTTTTGCCTTTAAGTAGTAATTCAGCCTTCATGGACCAGAGGGGCCTGATCACTGATCCTGGATCAGTGCCCCCGCTCAAATGCTTTGTGAATATGGATCTCGGTCCGTACTCTTGGACCATTAACACGATGCCTCATGTCTATTACACATGCATCTACATTGCACAGGTGTGCAGCTGGGAGACAACTGACATTCCTGCTTTGTTTTGACATTTTATGGGAATTTTTATTGTAATTGTAATAGATTTCATTTGTTTTGAAAGACACATCCCATCAGCCACAATTGTTGTTACCTCCTTAAATATGGATAGCCTGGCCTATTTTATGCTAACTAGAGTACCTTAGGTTGACATCGCCAATACAACTACTGACTCAACCTCAGAAAAAAATATCACACCCAATATTATGTGCACAAACAATGAAGAAATGTGTTACTACTGAGACCTGTGATAACTTCAATTGTATTACTAATATTTGACCTTTTACTGCTGTAGGCAGATGTCCATCTGAGGCTCTAGTTAGACATGCTTAGACAGCTCAGGCTCTCGTTCTTGCCTTTTCATTCAACTGTATCTAAAGCTGTGGGCCAGCCCATGTTCTTGTGGCCTGTACGTAGAACTATGTGTGCTTTAATCACCTCTAGATAAACCTTAACCAATTAAAGGCCAATTAGTGGTCAGTTCATCAGATGCCTCAGACTTTTGGGTTTCAGGGCTCTGATTGAAGTTGACTGGGAGGAGATCAAATATGTTGCACATGACTTGTCTAAGCTACTGAGGCATTTAGGAATGGTACTCCGACTTGCTTCGGGACATTCCAACAGTAGGAGAAGCATCGACTTAAAAACAGAAGGTGTAACAAAACATGCAAACCGTGTGGAAGTTTTCTTTGTGTGATTTTTCGATAATAGGGTATTGACCATGATAGGGTATAGGATAATAGGGTATTGTATGAAAAAAGGCTGTTTTTATTTGTTAAGTATTTATTCATATCAAGATATCTGTATTGTGTGATTCAATAATTATTTATATGTTGTCCTGAAATGAATTATTTTATTAAGAAATCGGAATCTGTCTCATTTTTTATTTTGTGGTTGTCATTGTTAAACAATACAGCGTAATCTCCAGATGCACTACTGCAGTGACTACTACCACCTAAACATGTATCTGACTGCTCTGTGAAACATAACAGAATTGCCTAATTTCTGCTGAATGACACGTGGCTCTCTGTTACAGAGAACTTCTGATAAGTAATCAGCAAGTGCTTTTTGATACTGCAAAGTTTACCATTTGCTCATGCGGTTGTGTTCTCCCCGAGTGGTTTCATTTTGAACACTTAAAGTGGGCATTTTGTATTTTCATTTTTTTATCCGCCTGATTTTTTGATTAACGTTTAATCATTGTATATTATATATTTGTCTTTTACTGTGAACCCCCTGCCATAAGAGCTATTTATAAGTACAAATAAAGATTCGTTGGGGAAGTCTAGTGAGAGGAGCAATGGCAGTGATAGTTGGAAGATGAATGTGTAATATTATTTCTATGGAATACACAGAGGTGACATTTAGGGCTTGCGGAACTGCAGAGTAGTGTGTAGGCCCGTCATCAGCCTTTACCACAGTCACATAACACTTTTGTGGTTTCCTGGAAATACCCTGAGATGCAAACACATTCATATGCAAAGTGCACTGTTTCACTAAACTATACTTCAATAATAATAATAGGCAATACAGTAAGTAAAAACAGTATAGCAAGAAATGTATTATTTTTCATATTAATGCACAGCTTAAAATATCACATTAAGCCAAAATAGACACCATTAAACATTAAGTAAACATTGAGAGAACGTTCTGGTAATCAGGAAAATATCGTATTTGTCTGCAGAATAGCCATACAATAGTAAGGACAACGATAAACATGATCCTTTAGCTTTTAATAAATGGACTCTGGAAATGTTTGTGTAATCAGCTGATGATGAAAATACAAATAAAGTCTATATATAAAACAAAAACAAAATAAATGGAAAATATCAACCGTGGGGCCCACAGTCTGCCATTGCTCAGTAGAAAAGTTAAAATGCAAACTTATCATCATGCCTGTGGTAAGTATGAAGTTCAAAATCTAGAAAAATAGACACAGATAAAAGGATAGTTCCATTGAACTCTGACTCACTCATTTCCTATTGGTATAACACAGTTTCAGTTGGCAACAGTTATGGAAATGTTTCTATGTCACTTCCTCTGCCCAAGGATCAACAATAAACCAAAACTAAGCCCCTTTTTATTTTAAATACAATTACTGCTTGCTATGTTCTTTTTTTGTCTTTTGTGTCATGCATTCTCATCTACCAGTACTGCAGTTTTACCACCAGAGGGCACTACACGTTTATCAGAATCAGAATCAGAATGGTCGTTATGAATTACGTGATGAATTAAACTTTAGGATTCAGAAACATAGCACAACCTTGAAAAGTTTTAGCCCGACAGTTAATGGTGTACAATTGTGGAACAAAATGGAGTTGGTGTTGAAACGATGTCTAGACATCAACCTGTTGAAATATAAATACAAAAAAAAAAGACTTTTGAAAAGTATAGGGAAGAAGAAACGCATTGCCACAAGGGGGAGTAGTAGGATCAAATTACAGTTGCATTATATTAACTAAGAGGCGTGTTGTTGCTCTGAACGGTTGTCATTCTATTGCTCTAAATTATAAATTGAGAATTGGGATAAGCGAGTTATGGATCTGTTGAGAGGACCCTCCCAACGGGCTCATAAACCTTGTCTTTTAACGCACCACTAAGCATAGGAACATCATCTACAAATTCAGCCAGTTATGGCAGCTGGGTGGGGGTTTGTTGATGGGGAGCTACTGCCCTCTTCAATGGACCTGCTCTACAACCTGGTAATACAGTATGCAGGGATTACATATTTACATTTTACATAATCCTTTGAACAATAAATAAATAAATAAAAATAAAAAATAAATAAATAAAAACAAAAGAATAATAATAATAATAATAATAATAAAGGAAATAAAGAAAATGGAATGATGGAAATGACAACTGGGAAGTTGCAAATCACGGATAATATGTATATTAATGTGATTTTTGAACACAGAATTAGTGCCTTATCGAAATTGTTTACTATGTTTGGCAGTGGTAGCCATCTGTAAAGAAAAAAAAAAAGGTCACTTGCTTTGTATTGGACATCGTACATGAAATGGGACTGGTGTTGTAGTTGTGTTTCCTTTCGTTTGTGTGTGTGCATGCCATGTTCCCGGGCACTTGTGTCTTGTACTTTGTAACATGTTCCCTGTACTATTGTGATTTGATTAATTGTTTTTATTTCAATGATGTCGGGGGGTGGGCGCTTATAAGCTTTTGCTTCAGCCCACTCCTTTTGAGCAGAATTTTAACTGCTCAAATAAAGAAAAGAGAAAGAATCAGAATAGGTTTTATTGCCATTGTTTCAGAACAGGGTTCACACTAGGATCTTTTCTCGGTGCAAACGTGCGACATAAAACATATAACACAGAATTAAGATAAAAAATAAGCTAAGACCTTTAAACTATAAGGCTATAGGGGCATGCATAAGAAATATTAAATAAATAAGATAAAATAAAGTGACGTGTGGTAACACAACAACAATTTGACATTGAACAACAGCGGGATTGTGTTTACAGATGTGTAGGCGTATAAAGTGATATTAAGTGTTATAAAGTGATAAGTGATAGCAGCGGGGACACACTGCACAGTGCAACAGAGCAGAAACATCCATGAGTCTGGAACTAAGCTACATCTTATTGTTCATGAGTCTGGTGGCGGAGGGGGAAAAACTGTTCAAGTGGCGGGATATATGGGTCTGGATAGACCGTAGCCTCCTGCCTGAGGGGAGAGGGGTGAATAGTCCGTGTCCAGGGTGAGAAGGGTCAGCTGTGATCCGACCCACACGCCTCCGGGTCCTGGAGAGATGGGAGCTCACAGCCAATCACCTTCTCTGCAGCAGCACAATGCGCTGCAGTCGGTGCCTGTCCCGGTCTGTAGCGCCGGGGAACCACACGGTGATGGAGGAGGTGAGGATGGACTCGATGATGGCCGTGTAGAACTGCACCAACATCCTGGTTGGCAGCTTAGGTTTTCTCAGCTGCCGGGGCTTTTTAGTTTTAGATTTCAGTCACATGAAAATGCCTTGGCTGAAATGTTTTCTAGTAGAAAAAAAATTAAATACCGCAAAACTAATTACTGCAGTCACTAACTCAATGAGTTACTACAGCCTAACTTTATTATATTTTTGTATATTAAAATGAACTGTGTGCTGTGGCGCTGAAAAGGCGGTGTTACGCTTTTTTTACGCAGCCGTCCCTGAGTACAGGCGTCACTGTGTCCAAAACAAGCGCACCTCGGTTGAGACGAGAGACATGGCCGCTGTAAAGAGACAACATTTAGCTTAGCACTAAACTATCAGGTATATCAAGTTCATGACAACATTGACAACAATGAAACCATTAGATTCGGATGAAGAAGATGCGGAGCAGCTTGGCGCATATCAAAAGGAACTACGCAGTGAGTTTGGCGGAAGATATTACTAAACATTAACTAGGCTGCGGAACAGTGTTTCAAGAGTTGTCACTTGTTGAATGGAAAAGTATCATCAGGAATAAAACAAATAGTGGCTGTATTCTCCAAATTAGTTACAAAATGTGTTCATGCTGATTCTGTTCTTTCCATAGCTTTCATAAGGAGTCTGGTTCTCCAGCTTATGCTCGTTACTTATGAGCTTTAAACACTTTTCTGCAGTCCTTGTGCTAACATGGTGTGTTGCTTCAGAGAGGGCCAGCCAGAGCATGCAGGAGCTCAGCAGCGCGTTGGAAAAACCGAGTGTCTTCGATGACGCGGAGGAGGAGGGAAGTGCACTCCCTTTACCAGCTGAAGATGACAGGTCTGCGTGGAACCAGAAAACACAGAGCGAAGCAGGTGTTTTAAAATGGCCTCAAAAGACGTCTGTTCACTATCTCAGGCGCTACATGATTTTCATTTTGTTCATAGTAAATCAGCTTAAAAGCCTTCTTCTCAAGCAAGGAAAAGACCTGTGTTCCCCTCTCTCTCCTTCAAAGAGACCCTCTCCATCGCAGGTACACCAGTTAACTTTAGTGTGGTTTGATATTTTATTATTAACCTCTTATTACCCTATAACCTATTACCCCTGCCTTAACGGAGTGCCTATTCTCCAGTTAAGCTTTACCCAAATCTTAAAGCTTGTCGGAGCCTATAGGCAAGTGGCCTTATTTGAAAGCTAAGACCTACAAAAAATGTCGCTCTTTTGTCCCATTTTGTCACTTTTTCTTTTGTAATAATAATAATAATGCGACGGTTTTATATAGCGCTTTTTTTGGACACTCAAAGACGCTTTACGTTGCACTATTCATTCACTCCATACTTGGTGGTGGTACTATTGTAGCCACAGCTGCCCTGGGGTAGACTGACGGGAGCGAGGCAACCAGTCTGCGCCATCGGCCTCTCCGACCATCACCACTCACTCACTACATTCGCTAGGCTTCCTGGTTTTCCCAAATGGTCTCCCATCCAAGAACCGACCAGGCCCTTCCCTGCTTAGCTTCCAAGGTCTGACGGGATCAGGCAGAGCAAAGGTGGTATGACCACACTTTTTTGTTGCGTTTCCGTCGCATTTTTGTTGCTTTGTTAAGTTTTTTTTTTTTTACGTTTTCGCCGAATTTCTGTCACTTTTTTTGGTCACAGATTTGGGTAATGCCAACTGGCGCTCAGTTCACGTGGGGGTTAAGAGGTTCATGTTGATATTACGTATTTACAGATATTAAACAATAAATTCAGTGTCTCCTTCAAGTGAGTGAGCGTGATCTAGCATTTACTATATTCACAGAGAGTGCAGCAAGACGGGCGGACTGGAGTACATACTGTTCAGGACCTGGTCCCAATGATCCACAACCAGTCAGACTATATCCAACATCTGGAAGCAGAAGTTAAGTTTTGCAAAGTAAGTTTTTAAAGATATTGTAAATCAAGCAAATTGTATAATTTGGCCATTGTTTGTGTCCAGGAAGAGCTTCATGGGATGAAGCAGCGTGTGAGAGTGGTTGTGATGGAAAATGAGAAGTTGCAATCTGAACTCAAATCAAGAGCAGTGGAGGAGTCTCTCAACAATTTCACTACACAGACAACGGTATTAATGTTTGTGCAATGTGTCGATCAACCTTCTCAAATGTGGACAATATGCAGCTTTATTGCTCTTGTTTTTCAGATGAATGAAAGTGGATCAGTAAATGGCCAAGTGCATTCCAATAAATGGAAAAATGAGATGGTATGTGAAATATATTCCTTTTCCTATTTTTACAAAAGTATTTACAGCTGGAAACATGTTTTATCATCTGTTTTCTGTCTAGGAGCAACTAAAGGTAATCTACGTAGCTCAAACAGAAAGCCTAGAGGCCCAAGTGATATCTCTGAGGTAAAATATCAGATGCAAACTCACTAGACTTTAGTATTTTGAAATGATTTAAAATACTACATTTTCTTTTCTCAAACAGAAAGGAGTTGGCAGCTTGTCAGAAGGAATGCGAGGAAGTAAGAGTTCATTTGAGGCACAAAGAAAAGCAGTTAGCCCATGCCACACAAGCTGATGGAGTGCCCCATGTGTCGGGATTGTGTCTCAAGTGTGCCCAGCATGAAGCGGTCATAGCTGGGACACATACAAATGTCCATGTCCAAGCAATAGAAAGATTGACCAAGTCAGTTGACACAAAACACTCTCAGACTTAGTGTTTGTTTGTTTATTTACTTACTGTATTATATTTGGACTGTGCCTCAGGGAGCGAGATGAGTTGCTGTTGGCCCTCCAGACCGTTCGGGCCAGTCAGCAGGAGGCACAGCAGAGGGAGTGGTCTGCTTGTCTTCAGGTGAAGCAGGCTGTAGAGATGGCAGAAGAAGCCAATCTTCACAAAGCAAGGGTTTGTATATAACACAGTCTTTATTTCTTAATAACTTGACCAATCATTTTTTTGCAATTTCTTTTGCAACTGTGTCTGTGTAGATGGAAGTGGAGTGTGAGCAACTGTCCAGGGAGTTGGTTCGACAGCGTGAGCAGCTAGAGAGAGAGGCCCAAGGCCTTAAGCAGAGACTGAGTGAAGCGCGAGAAGAGGGCAGGGTCGAGTCCCGCAAACAGAAGGAGGGTCTCGCAAAAACGGTAAGAGCTCAAGAACTTTGACTATCAGGACAAGAGTGTCACTTTTGTTTTTGTCTGTGTAAGGTTTCTGTCCAGAGCCAACGCCTGGCCGATTTGGAAGGACAGCTAGAGAGAGCGAACCGGGACAAGGGCACATTATCTAATCAGCTGGACGACACTGTTCACAAACTCACTTCTCAAGAGCAAGAGAGCACCAGGGTAAATAGCACTTTGTCACTGGTTTTGACATTTTGGTAATGCTTTTATAATTCCACTAGATGGCACCGAAGGACTGCTTTGTAAGAATCGGCATTTCACATATCAAACCTTATCAGTATTTTTATATTGTTCATTTGGACAGTAGAGGTGTATCTGACAGTGTGTATTTGGGTGTCCATGTTCCTTCTTTTAGTTTTACTGCACAGCAATTTCGTCTTTCAATATGGCTAAGTGACTTGTATAAAGAAAAGTTAGATTTGCATGCAGAATGATATCTATATCCCTTATGTGGAATGTACAATATTGGGTGTTCTTATTTAATAAGTAAAATAAAGTTTTAATTTCTCTAGACTCTCTGCCCCCCCACCCCAGAATAATGCACACACCGTATATTATTAAAGGATTTTTTTGGTTAAAGTGGGTGAAGAGCAAGGAAAGATATTCAGCAAACTCGAGCTCTTTACACACAACGCATCAATTCATTCTTAACCCATTTTTTTCTTGAAACACTATTATTATTTTGTTGCATTTAAAACGTTCTTTTGAATTGAATTAAATTAAGTCAAAAAAACAGGAATGGACAGGAATGTTGAATTGTCTCGGCATAAAAGCTAGTGTGCGTTTATATGATCTAAATTTTTGGACATGGTGTTAAATGTGTTGTGTTGTTTTTAAATAGCTTTTCATAACTTGTATTTGTCACCTTGTAGCTGAATGTGGATTTCCGATACCAGCTCAGCCAGGCCTTGTTGAAGAAAGAGGAGGCAGAGCGAGAACTCCGAGATCTCACAGCTAAAACACACAGACAGATAGAAAAGGCTGCGCAGGTTTGTTATTCCTCCAACTTTTTAATAACTTTTGACTGTGAAATAAAGACAAAAACTTATTTTACAGTAAAGCTTACATGGGGAACTCACTGAACCACGCAGAGCTGTACCGTACAAAGTAATCTGTATGACAAAAAAACAAAACAATATTTGCTCTAAAACTTTGGTTGGTTTAAAGGTTAATTGTAATGTGTACCTGCTGCTTAACCTTTAAATTTTAATCCTAAGTGGCCTTTGACTAGGCTCGTCGGAGATCATAAGGTAAGTTGTTGTGAAAGCTATTCTAACCTCTTTTCCCCCTCGCTGCTGGACAGGAAGTGGAAAGGCTGAACTCGGAGCTGGTTGGCTGTCGGCAGCATCTGGAGGCGGTCCAAAAGGATGGGAGCCAATGGCAGGCCGAAGCCCTGAGCCTAGCAGAACAGCTGGCAAACGCCCAGCGCCAACTGCACCTCACCAGGTAGTACCTAATCCTATTATACATGCCACCACACTCGCATACACACGCGCACAAACACAGCACTCCCCTCTGTCCAGCCCCTGCCCAGCCCAGTCCGGTCCAGTCCAGTTCAGACCACCTCACCAACTGTAGCGCACCAGGTAACGCTTAATCCTCTTATAGCAGGCACACACACACACATAAACACACACGCATGCTGCTGAGCTATGGTCCCGGTACCAACTGGACCCCACCAGGTCACCTATAATCCTGTTAAGCATGCCACAACATAATGCAGCACACACAAACACACTGTCCTCACTCTGCTACCAGGCCAGTGCCCAGCCCAGCAACAGCTCCTGTTGAGCCAAAATGGCGCCTGAGCCTTTTTTGTCCCTGGCTCAAGTTGCCATGCACACACAGAGAACAGTGGGCTGATGGTCACTGACAGCCTGGCCTCAGTGCCTCCTACCAGTGTCCTGCACCCGCTCTCACACCAGGCACTACCGGCTTTCCTCCCCATCACATGCTTTTAACTCGTTTTCTCTTCATATGGGCTTTTGCATTTTGGTTTATTTTATGGCCTGTGATACATGAATGTGATGCTAACCCTCATACATATTAGTTTTTTTTACCTTTACTTCTGAATGCTTTTTCTTTCATGTGTAGTTCTTTTTGTACTTTCATCATCTGGCGGCTGATTTCCCACTGCACATCATTGACTGCATGCCAGGCCATGCCATGCCAGGCCATGCCAGGCACGCAGGGCACTCACCCCTGCTGCCTGTAGCTGAGGTATCTGATATGGGCACAGATGTGGCAGTGGTCGGAGAAACTGGGTCCATCAGATCCATGTCTTGTATGTGTCCTCTTGATCGTTTTTTGTGTGCGTAACCCACCAGCCATTCTTTACGCTGAACTAGCAAGAGGAGTGCGCTGCCCAAACAAATGAAGAAGGTGACACCAAAATCAAACCTCAATAGAAATGAAAGCAAAATAAATGAGATGAGTTTAATAATAAGATCAGTGCTTAAAAATGTGTTTTTACAATGTCCCTGTTGAAAAACCTTCTTCTTTAATAATTCCCGCTTTGGCCCAAACATTCTCAGTGTATGTTCACCTACAGCGTGTGCTAGGTTAGTTTTCTCTCCTCTCCAATGGTAAACTTGGTCACAAAACAGACCTTTGTTTGTGCAAGTGCATGAATTTAAATGTGTACTCTGAAATGCACATCACTGGTATTACCATATGCCTATACAAACGCATGTGTCCACACACGCACAGATGCGTGCTTGCGTCGGCCGGTCCCATGGCGGCTGGTGTGCTGCTCTGCGCTCCAGGATTGGATCATCAGCCAGCTGTGAGTTGGACAGCCCAGGATCTGTCCTAATCCTCCTCACTCTGTTCACATGGGCTCACACACACACACTTACTCTTCAGCCTCGGCCCCACATCAGCAGAGGGCTTTGCAGAGTTTGGTTTGTTTGTTTGCTCCTGTCTTTCTTGCTTTTCCTTCATTTCTACTTTCCTAGTCTCCACCCGGCCTTCTTTCCCTCTCCTGTGATCATGCGTCCCAAAGGCTCCAGTGAAAAATGGCCAGCATAACTTTCAACACATGCCAAATAGATAGGAATGTGTGTTAGTATGCATCAGGGAACCTGAGGTTCATTCAGACCTGTTCATCTCCTTTGTGTTTTGGACTCTCAACACAATCTTCCACAGGTTTTGTTATCCTCCATGAAATTGAGCATTCATGTTCATGAGGTGTCTTTTTAGAGCTGGCAAATGACTTTGAATTGAAATGATTTCAGATAATACTATACTGATAAAATACTGCACCAAAGCTTTTGTCTTCAAGGCTTTTGCCATGTCCTATTGTTACACTATATTATGTTTTCATTGTATTTCTGAGCATTATAGAAAACATATTTGAATATTGGATAAAATGTATTACAGAAGGTGAACTTTGAAAAGTTGACCTAAGACAAAGTTTCCCCACACAATCACAGTGTGGCTCTCCTTGCCTCTCCTCAGTTGTAGTTGCAGTGAGGTCTGGAGAGGCGGTGTGTGAGGGCGGGGAAGTGTAAATGAGGAAGGTGAGGCAGCAGATGCCGCGTCCCGCCAGAGGCTCGCTTTGAGCAGCGAGTGAAATCTGGGCACGACAAAACTGCTGTAAACCAACTCGGCGGGAGGCCCTTGTCCAATCACGGCCCGGAATAAAAGGGCCTGGACACCACACGGACTGTGGTGGCTACAAAGAGGCGGGGGCTAATGAACCTTCCTGCCCTGCCATGAGAAAACACACACTTTACTCACATCTTTGTTTGTACCTGGTGTTAGCGTGGCCCTCTCACACACTGTCAGCAGAGGCCACTTGCATGAAATGCCTGTATGTGATTGTCGCGCCCATGTGCACGCCTTTGTGCACATAAGTGCTGATGCCTTTGGGCTACACCTGTGTGTGTCTTTGTGTGGCAGCAGCAGGGCAGTGCCAGGTATGAGGCTGTTGTGTGTTTTTCTGCCTTTTCTATGCATTTGTGTCTGTGTGTGCGCTTGTCTGGTCGGCGGCCATGTTGTTGGGTAGCAGATGGCACCATGGTTGGCAGGGGAGGGGCTGCTTAGCACAACTAATCAGACAGTTACGGATAGGGCAGCTGGGAGGGCCGAGGGCCAGCCGCATGTGTGTGTATGTGTGCGTACCACAGAGTGCCATGATGTTGACAGTGGTGGGCCCGTTGGCCCGGTGACGAGACCTCGCTGCGTTCTTCTCCCCTCACAGTCGGAGTGCCCTCTCTGCCATCCTGCCTTCTCACCTCTTTCTCTCCGCTCTCACACTGTCTCTGCCTCAATCTGTTGAGACCTACATGCTCCTTCATCCTTCTTCTGTTGCTTTGACTCCTCTGTGCCTTTGTTCTTCTTTTAACTTACTGTCCAAGTCTCCAGTGTCGTGTCCTAAAGTAAAGTTCACCACTAGTCTTTGGCTTAATCAGAAAACAAACACTGGTTAAATGTGCTTGGTAACTTGGGCTGTAGTGTCCTTGAATACTGTGAGAATTCAGAAATAAAGCAATCTGGTAAAACAAAATTATTTCACAAGTTTCGGCTTCAATTTTGAATTTATCAGGATGCTTGTACACATAGCTTTATATTGCTTTCAAGAGATGAATCATCTTCTGTTCACAGACTTTTAAACGTAGAGTGGAGCAGTGGATGGAGAAAGGTATGACATTATCTCAATCTCTTCAAATTGGCCAATAATCACAGATTAGAATTCAAATTAATATTGTCAAATTGTCATCCTCTTTAATCTATGTCATTGTGTTGTGCAATAATAGTATGAAGAATAACTAAGAAAGCAGGAGTTTATTGTAGATTAATTTCTTGAGTTCTTGGTCATTTATGAAATGTTACATAATCTTTGACAGTCCAGACACAGGACTTTAATTTTACGCCAGTGTCCAGGCTGATAAATGGACGATGTGATTCCCAGATGGGACGTTTGACCGTCTCATCTTGGTTTAGGGGCAAATGAAGCATTTGTCTAGGAACCAGAAAAGAGACTTTACTTGCGTTTGCCTGAATGCTACGCACATTATTACTGTTAAACATGACATAACAGACAGGACAACCTTGGAAATGTGCTTAAGTTAAAATTTACACCATATTTCATTCACGATTATTAAAGTGGAATATAGTGGTTTCAACCGGCAGGGTAGAGAATGGTTAGAAAAAACAGATCGCTATCTGGGCAAACCTCAGGCAACATGGAGGCAAATCTGTCGACTACAACTGTTATCACCCCAGCCAAATCTGCCCTGGGACACTGGCCTACATATCCACTACTGCTGGAGGACAGAGCACCAGCCCTCTGCCACCCAACCGCCCACCGAAATGCACCTCATTTTATGCACCTTTATTTTAACATGGTCGAATAAGATTCTTGGACTCACATGTTTTCTTTTTAAATTTCAACAGTTCTCCTGTTATGTCGTCGTGATATTTCGGCTCAATTCATGTCGAGTAATTCCGACTGCTTCATTGATATAAGCAGGTTAAAATAAATGGTTCACACAGATCAATATTCATTGAAAGAGTGCAGATAACATACTTTCTGTCGTCAAATGCACAGCTTAAGAGAAATGTTTTTAGCTTCGATTGGAATATTGTCAGTAGAAACCTGGAGGAAAAGGCGTATTCTACATAACATCCCAGATCGGGCCTAAGGGTTCGAGGTGACTGCTGCCATCTCGGTCTCTTTGTTTTTGTGGGCTAAACACAATGCCTCCACTCCTGTCTGAGTTTAGTGCAAGAGTTACTTATGAGTTTTACCTCGAGATCCAGACACTAGCAAATGTGAAGAGAAATGTGTGACACTGTAGTTAGTTTAATGTGTTTCTTGAAAATGTAAGAAAAATAACAACACATAAAAAAAAAATTGTGTATCATAAAGAAGAACATAACAGAGTACTGCGCCCTGCGTGTCTGTGTGTACATGTGCGGTGGGTGGGCAGTGAGCAGCAGCCCCCGCTGTGCCACCTCCAGCCCTTCACCCCCTGTGGAGTTTAAAACAGCCTCTTTTCTGTGTTCTACCTCAATGGCCGCTGCGCACACACTAGTCATCTGATCTAATGGCATTGGATGGGAGAGAAGTGGGGAATCAACCAGATAAGAGAAAAGTAGACAGAGTTGGTAGAGAGCGATGTTCTTGGTGCCAGTTGCCCCCGAGCCTCGAGCAGGCTGAGGGGCTGGGACTTGACTGAAACGACATCAGGTACGTCTCAGGTGTGAAGTGGATTCCAACACCAGCAGAGACACTCCATGTGCTGCAGTTTCACATTTTACACGCATTTCCTGTGATTGTTCATCTGTTTTTCTGTCTCTACTTTTCAACTTTCTTTGCCAGTTTTAGCAAAGTCGCAGATATGGAATTATGAACATTAAATATACTGAATAGCTGAGTCCGGGTCGGCAGACTGGGCTGCAGGTGTGATAGTAAGGTTTGCCAAAATATACATTTAGATTCATTTTGTGCATTTTGCACAGCACTGATACCTTTGATGTAAGCACTTGATTTACCCAACACAACAGCGAAAATTAAGTACATTTATGATGGTATTTATAAATAAGATTGATTGAAACTTGTGGTTTCTTCTGTATTTAAATGTATGTATTAATACAAGCATCAATACTTTCAGTGTGGGTAATTCAGGTGTCAGGTGTGTGCATGTAGTTGTTACAAAGATACATTGTTATATGTATTTTTTTTAATATAGGCCTATGTAATTTATTCATTTAAAACAAATGATTAAATCAATCAATAAGGTAATTAATAATAATAATAATGGATCTAGTTTTATATAGCGCTTTTTTGGACACTCAAAGACGCTTTACATTGCACTATTCATTCACTCCATACTTGGTGGTGGTAAACTACTGTTGTAGCCACAGCTGCTCTGGGGTAGACTAACGGAGGCGAGGCAACCAGTCTGCGCCATCGGCCCCTCCGACCATCACTAACCACTCACTCACCACATTCGCTAGAATTCCTGGTGTTATCAAACGGTCTCCCATCCAAGTGCCGACCAAGCCCTTCCCTGCTTAGCTTACAAGGTCTGACGGGATCGGGCAAAGGCGATATAGCCACATTTTATAGGTTATTATTGTGCGGACTGTTATGTTGGTATTGTGAGCCTTTTATCTCGTATGTTACAGAATCTTCTGAGAAACTCAAAGTTCCCACCTGTAGCTTGTACAGTGTCGTGGACATGAAAGGGAAGGCTTCGGTGTCTTAATTACTTTGTCTATTAGAAACTATATACTGTACAAATTCTCTCTCCCTCTGTCTATTGCGCATTCAGTTTGGCCAAACTCTTAAATTGTTTAGTATTTAACAGGATGGTGCATTTTAGGCAATCATTCACCTTTTCTCCTCGCTATTCTGACCCCAAGACTCTCCACATATGTTACCCAGTAATCATTTGTGTAGGGCACCAAACTGGCATCCTGAATGCCGTGTTTCTGATTCAGGTGGTTCTAACGAGCATATTGTATGAGGTTATTTTTAAAACACACAGATGCTTTTTCAGTGCGCTCTTCCTGTGTAGACCATCAGTCATCTGTGCCAATTAGGACTATTAAACTTTCTAACTTAAACGATGGACTGTGGCAGAGGCCAATCAGCTGCTAATTACTCTAATGCTGCCACAGAAGTTGGGCTGTTACTCCGAATGTTTTGCAACTTCAAGGGGTCACTTTCTGCACATAGTGGTCTTGCACTCAGCTGTGTGTCTAAAATAAGCTGTCTGCATTATGTCATTAATTACATTGAAATAATTGAAGCAATTTTATTACGTCCATAAATCATGGTTTCCCAGATATTTGACAGAAGTCCTCCGTCAGGTTGAAGGCTAACATTACCATAAATCCCTAAACTGTGACAACAATGTGTGTGTATGTGGCTTATAGACGCAGGGCTCCTCTTGTTTTGTTCAGTTTAAAACACTTGCAGATTTCGGACACCGCTGGCTCACTGACCTTGGTGATGGTGGGGGGCTGCGGTGCTTCTTGAAGAAGAAAAGCGGCCCAGGCCACCCGCTGTAAACAAAGTTGACTTGCCGACAGATGGATTGAATGACAGAGGGGCTAAGCGAGCCAGGAACGGGCCTGGCAGCATCGCGCCGCACAGAGACTGGGAGTGCGGGAGGCAGAGAGAAAGAGATAAAGGAGGGGGGGCGCGGAGAAGAGGTGGCCAACAGGAGAGGAGGTGTGAACAGGTGCAGGGCCGCTGAAGGAAGAGCCAGCAGATGGAGAGAGACACAGCCAGTTTAGTTACAGGAAAAAAGGTGGGAGGGAAAGGAGACGGGAGGGGGGGGGGGGAGTTTGAAAAAAAAAAGCTTGCCGTGAAGACCGATAGGTGGACAGACAGACAGACAGACAGTCGATACATCAGGCTGCCTCTGCACCCAATGTGTTTGTTTGAGAAGAAAAGGGTGTCAGATGTAAGATGTGGGAGCAGTGTGACCGATCACATCACCCTAAGGTTTGATTAAATGTGTTAAAAACACATCGAGGTGTGTGTGAGAGAGAATGGTGCGACACTCTGTGGTCTGCTGTGTAGAACAATTCAGATGTTTATTGTACACTGCGCTAATGATGCGTCAGCAAGGCAATTGTTCAATATGTCACTTCATTTTGAGCATGACGGACTCGGCGGTTTTTGGCAGATCTGCACAAGGCCTCTGTCTCACTGTCTCTCAGGCACACATGGATGCAAAAAACACACTGACACACATTCGATATTAGGTTTGTAGGTAATTGTAATAAACTGTTGAATATTAATGTGGGATGATTGATGTAGTCCATCATAAAAAGCTGTAGACGCGTTGGAATTCCTCCACACAAATTAATCACTGTGAGTGTTACCGTTTTAATTGAGAGGGTCAGGGCTAGTTGTAAACATTCATTCTCACATTTACGTGTGTTGATTTGTGCAAAACTGGGGTGTTAAGTCTTTGGCCTAAACATTTTTTTAAAGTAATTCTCCTATTCTCTTCACTATTGTATCAACGCATAAACACATTTGCCTGACAATGTCTCGTTGCTGTAATATATAAAATAATCAAAAAAGAGATTTACAGAAAATAACCTGGGAACAGATCGGTGGTATGAATATTATGGGTATTTGATTGCAAAGGCCGCTATGTAATAAAGCTTAGATTGTTTTTAGATTTGGAGATATCTGGGATACATAAGGAAAGGCTAAATTTACCTCACACTAACTATATCCACCAGTACAGATGGCTGACTTTGAAGGACTACTGTTCAAACTGTTAAAGTATTATCTACACAACTCTGCCTCGATCATCAGCGTCTCTGAACAATCAACTCAGACAAAGCTTTGGTGTTTGCTTGTTGGAGCTACGTATATGCTGGGTTCACAATCTGTCCACCTGCATGAGAAATCAGCACCTGTTTTGTAAGTTGTATGTGCAATATGAATATATATATAAAAGGATGATTATGAGTTGATTTAATGACTTACATGTAGGACCTTGAACAATGTGTTTTGTGCTCTAGTTTCGAGTCCCTCCAGACTCCAGTGTTTTGGCTTACACTGAAACGTGCACATAAAGGCTCCACTAACATGCTTTAGGTTTCACATAGACACTCGCACAGATTTGCTTAGCATCAAACATTTCACACTCTATGCTTGAGTGTGAAACTCAGACATACAGAGTATGTAGATTGACATACTTCGTATACAGAGTATGTAGATTGAGTGAAAAGTGAGTAATACTTTTGCTGCAGTCCAAGCAGCGGTCAACAGTCTCGCGTTGGCGGATGGCTTCAGTTCCTCCAAGTCCACCGTCTGACTCCAATTTGTGTTCGTTCCCTGATAAACCACGGCATTTGGTGGTTCTGGCGTGGGATGGCGGATTCACTGTGGGGTGCAGCAAACTCTGCGCTTGGTCAGGCCCTGGCACCCCACATCTAATGGGCAACAGCTTGAATAGTGCCCACTTAGGCAGACAGCGCGGACTGGACCCCCTCTTCTTCCTCACTGCTCTAGTCAGTGAGTCAGCCACTGCCTCTGCCACCCCCCACTTACCCAGCAGCCACTGTACCTGGCTGCTGCCCCAGAGCCATCGCTGCTACCTTAGGCCCCTGGCCCACGCAGTTCCCATCGCACTTATCAAGCTGTCCTGCTGCACACCGGGCCAGGCCCAGCTCTCTGCTAACTGAACATTCACTCTATAGGCTCTCAGGCTCAAGCACAGGTTCTGCCACAGGCAGCAACCCAGAGCTCATTCACAATTAGCTCCAAGGCAGGTTATTGTCCACAGAGAGAAGCCCACTTCCAGCCGCACACATCAGCGGTCACTGTGCCTCTAGGGCTTGGCTCTTCATCTTTCTATCTGCACTCTGTGCTAAATGCTGTATTCGACAGTGGCCATTTTGTAAATAAGCATGTAGTATTCTACATGTGTAGAAGTACAAGTGTAGAAGAAGAGTTTAACAGAATGATACAGTTAAGTTACTATTGTTAATACCCTGGGTTATGTATTATTTAATGTTTAGGATCAAATCTCTTTTTTAAGACAGGTTCAGTTTTATTGTTAGTACAAATACACACTTTTAGGTTATGCTTACATGATACTTAAAGTACTACATACTGCTCTCATCTTTTAGCGTTTTGTCCCTCAGTCTTATCTTGTGACCACTCCATTGCTCTATTCCTGACTGCTGGAACTTTCTGGCTGGCTGTCGGATGCTAATTGGTGGGTAAACAGGTCTAGTGCCCCCCTCCCTCACGAGCACGCACAAACACACATACGTACGGATACACAAATACACACGGCCCCCTGGAACCTATTGCAGGACCAAATGGCTGGCAGCGCCTGCCCGCCATCTCCCGCTGAGCCCTGGTGTGCGCTTTGGTGGCTCAGGCTGCTGTTCAAGCCCAGCGGGGGTTCAGCGCTCACATACACAAGCGTGTACAGTCATAGGCACAGACACATACTCGCTCCTTGTGTCCCCTGCACACCCGCCACCCGCTTTCACACCCCAGACAGCAGGACAGCAGGAGAACACACACACACACGAGGAACAGACAGACGCGGTCACTTTAGAGATGCAGGCCAAGCGCTGTAGGGGAGAAAAGTTTTCACTTAAACTGGAGAATTCTCTCTTCATTAGCGCCTTTGGACTTCAGGAAGAGTTCTGTTTATTTGTTCGTCTTTCCACGTCTTTGTAGTTTTTTTTGTCTTCGGTCTTTGTCTGTTTCTCTGGTGTTTGGCTACATTTGGGCTTAGATCAGTCAGAAAGTTTTGTACAAATTGGAGAAATTTGTAGTTGTTTAACAAAACCTCTGATAAGCACCTTTTGTTTGTGTGATACCTGTGGGCAGATTAAAACAGAGGGAAATGGCTGTAATCCTCTGAAGTACAAATTTACAATATGTTTATTTGTTTGGATTTGTGTGGTTTCTAAAACTTTTTCAAATTGAGTTTATTGAGGTGTGTGCTCTGGCAATTTACTACAACACGGACCGACCATTTGACATCATGTGGTATAGTTTACAACTGCCTTTGATTCAGGCGACTTCCTGCGGACAGCCTCTTGTTATTTGTCATCCCAGATGGCTCTTAAAATGTTTGAGAGGCAAAACTCTTTCAGTTTCATGTTTGGACCTTTTTTACTCTAGAAGTTTCCCCCCCCCCATCAAAACTAGTTTATTCAAAGACAAAATAACATAAAAAATCTCCTGAGGGAAAAAAAAAACACACACACAAAATACATTTCAATCTTGTCGCTGCCCGTAATGAAGATTATGTAACTGTTCTGCTTTAAATTCATAAATGACATGACGCTCTCATTTCCAAGTGAATTACGTCACTTGGAAATGTTTAAACTGATCTCTTGATTCATTTCTTCCCATTCACCTGGAGTGTTTTGCATAAGCACTGGAAAGTGCTATGTAAATATATGCGCTAATGTCTAACAATATTCCTATTACACATTATGATTCACCGCTTTTATTCAAGTCGGTGCATAACAAAAAGAACCAGTCCTCTGTTCAGTGATCGACATTCAATGTGAACGCCAACGCTTAATTATGCCGTCGAGTAGGTTAAGGTAAAGGAGGCCTTATTTTTATTCATTTGGTAATTATCCATCTGTAATCTCATTGCACCTGGACTTTACATATTAATTCACAGGTTGTGCTCAAACGTATAAGACGGCGGACATTGTGGGCCGTTATCAGACTGTCTTCACGCTTCCCTGGCAGCAGATGATGAGTAAGCGATCATCAAGCACACTTTTAACATTTAACTGTTTGAGTGAAGGCTGATTTTACACGTGGCCGGCCAAGCGGTGCTTCTCGGGGAAAAAACCCAATGCTCACCGTAAACACACCAGTGGAGGAACTCAAAATATGTCGTCTATGTGGCGTGTTCGGGCTGTGTGTAGTATTTTAGATTTACTACAATGTCATTCAACACCTCGCCTTTTTCTCAGACAGGAAAAGGAAAGTACGGAGCGGGCGTGCGAGGAGCGGCTGGCGTCAAAAAACCTGTCGTCTCAGGAGAGGGAGCGGGAGCTGTCCGCGGTGCTGCAGCAAACGGAGGCCAAACACCAGAAGACAGGTCAGTGAGCTTCAGCAGCAGCTAACTCTGAGTCAAGCCGGGTCACTGCCTGCAACCACAGCCATTACACAAAACCAAGACGTCACACATTAGTTCAACATTCTACTTTTTGATGAGCTGGATATAAAGTTGCATTTTATTTTGTGCTTGTTTTCTACATTCACTGTTGCATCATTTGTGCTTTCATATCCACTTATGTTTTGCAATTATAACCTGAAAAAGGGGGAGAAACCGGAAAAATAAAAACAGTTTCATTGCTTTTATTGTAATGTTTTACTGCTTATGCCACTGTGGGCCTACCAGGGGTACGAGTACCGTATGCGGGGACAGAATATGTGTATTTCAGTTTCAATGATAATTTGCAGTAAAATTAGGGTTTTTGCTTTATTTTTAACACAATACGCAACTAATTAAAGGCTCATTCATACTTCACAAGACACAAGAACGTCTTGCACCCTGAGCTGCTGAACAAAATAAAGTCGCCTTTGCCTTGTCGCCATGAATGAGCCTTAAACACCAACAAATCAGAGTTTAGCGGTTAGTTTTCTATATAACTGGCTGCACCTTAGAGTTAAGGAGTACATTAAGTATTTTGATTTCGTTGGTTTTGAAGACACTTTCAATACAAACTTTATCTGAACTTCTTCGCTGTAGTCGCTTTGCAGAAAACGGTTCTGTCTGGATAGTTACACTGCACAGCCGGGGTAAAAACGCACAACTGAACCACAGGATGCTCATGTTCAGCAGCGCCAAAACTACGAAAGAGCCACAGAAGAGTTCTCAGGGTCAGCTATAGAGCGCGCGCCGCACCGGAGACCGTCTGCGCGTCCTCCACAAGGACGAGTCAGCAGGACGAACTCCCCCGAACCTGCATCTCCGCTTTAAAAACATGCCCTCTGTTCTCTCTCTGTGGCGAACTTGCTCCCCACCAGTGCCGCCGAATAGACGCGTGGGAGGAGGCAGGCGAGAGAACAAGTTATGTGAAATGATTGAGTTTGCGCCGGAGTGACCTCAAGGACCAGAACAGAGACCAAATAATGGCTGAAGAAAGAGGGGGAGCAGCGGGGCAGTGCAGAGGGTGTGCGAGGGCGGGTTCAGAGAGGCCCAGCGCGGAGCAGAGCGCGGAGATGCACAGGCCCCAGCTCAGCGCTCCCTGTCTGGCTGCACAGTCGAGCTGCTGCTGCTTCCACATCTGCTGCACCATCTGGATCCCCCCCCTTTCACTCACCGCACCCACCGCCCCCCCCTCCCTCGCTGCTCTTTTTATTTACCTGTGGTTCCCTTCAACAAGCAGGAAGCCCGCTGGTACGCACTACAAAGATGGAGGACTATAGCGGGGGACCGGGCCGGGGCGAGGGGGGCGAACAAAGGGTTTGTTTCTGGCATGTGTCGGCAGCACACATGTTGTCTAAAGAGAGCTGACATCAGAGCGCAGCAGGACACTGTGAACGGGGAGGGGACAGAGGGATAGACGTCCTTTAGTAGCCCGCATCACTTCCTCTCCCCGTGCAACCCAACAGACGATCTCGATAATTAGCTTTTTTGCTCTCCAAGTCCCGCCTCTCTGTCCATCCGCTTGTCCTCCGGTCCATCCGTTGCCGTCTCGCTTTTGTCAGCGCTCCCTCCCACCTTTTTCTGACTTTTTTTTTTTCCTTTTCGCCGCGTCTTTTTTAAGTAAAAGGCGAACAGAGCGGCCTCTAGATGATATCACGTATTTGTTCCTCTCCCTGCCTCCCTCCCTCATTTTCCTCTGTTTGTTTCCAGTGCCAGTTCTGCAGCGTTTCTGTGTCCCAGGGTTCTTTTTGGCCTACGCACGGCCAGACGCATTCAAAGCCTGTTCAGCTAATTAGCATTCTTCCTACAACTTTTCCAGCACTGACCAAACTTTGTTAAGCGCGCGTGTATGTGCGAGTTTCTGGATTCGTGGCATCTCCTGTCTGTCCGTCATCCACAATCTATGGTCAATGATGTGAAGACAAAGAGCGTATGGCTGTAATTAAGGGGCAAACCCGGCTTCATAATCAAGCCTCTTCAAAAGTTGTGTCACATCTTTTAATTTCATGAATGAATCCTGTTTGATGTTTGCAATAATTGATATAAAATTCGGGGGTATACAGGTCGCTGCTTCACCTTCTACTGTATGCAAACGACGCGTGCCTCTGTTTCAAAGAGAGGTGTTTTTGGTTGCGCTTGACAGTGACAGAATGGCGGAGCAGGTGGATCATTCCCTCAATCCAAATGGCAGTCATTGTTATTTTAAAAGAGCAGACATATGTTGGAGAGCGGAGCGCGGTTCGTTTCAAAGGGACGATGAAAGCCCAGTGTTGGATTGTTCAGAAAGAGGCCCCTGTGAGCGGACGAGGATGTGGCAGGAAGGGCGGCTAAAGCAAAAAAGAAACCGCTTTCAAACAACACCCCCCCCCCCCCTTTTTTTCAGCCTCATTTTCCTCTTCTCCTGTACTTTACATTTTCATTCTTCTGCGCGCTGTACTTTATCCGCATGTCGCATTCTGTTGTTTGAACTAGTTTGATATGAATGTTGACAAAAGCATTTTTTTTTGGGAATACATTCAAAGAGACATCGCTCATTTTTGCTCCGCCATTTGTTACACTAGATCTTCATCTAATCTCTGTCCGTCATGTAGATGTGGTCTTTTTTTTACAGAACGCAGCCAAAAACACTGTCACCAACTATTGTGTGAGGAAAAGACATTATTACGCTTAAAAATGTGTTAAAACTCCATCATTTTTAACGTATTACACCTCCCGTAGTGAAGCTGAGAGTGAGTGTCTGCGGCGTGAGGGCGGGCGATATTGACAAACATGAATACCTCAGTATTTTTGGGGACTTACTCGATCAGGAAAATGCTAAAATATGCCGGAAAACATCTATATTTACATTGCTTTGTCATGCAAAAAGTTAAGTGTCCTGAACAAACCATAAAAGTGCAGAAAAAACACCCAATACCCCTTTTGAAAGACTACACGTCAAGTATACTTTATTTGGATTTTTAGCAGCATTTTTTGCAAGTTCTTTCTTGACATTGGAAATATGGAGATATATTCGATATTGTAAGTGATTGTAGTTCTTTTTCATATTTTCATACATGTTCATACTTTAAAGGTACTATGTGTTACATGTTGGATTCTACTGTTGCCAATACAAACCATGTTCCTGACCAGCTCGACTGAAATGTACCCCTTAACCGAGCACGTTCTCTCCAGTTCGGCTTTACCCAAATCTAAAAGCTTCTTGGCCTGAGAGTTTACAGCCATAAACCAGTGTTTGAAAGCGAAGACCTACAAAACTGGTCTAAGATTTTGCCTCATGTTGTTTTGGTGCTTTTTGTCACTTTTTTTTGTCTTTTTTTTCATCACTTTTCGTCGCCTCTTCTGATGCTTTTTTTTTGTTGTTGCTGCGTTTAGATGAACCTCTTAACCCCCACCTGAATCGAGCACATTTTCTCCTGTTCGACTTTAACCAAATCTAAGAGCTTCTTGATAAAAAGTGTCAAAATAGCAACAAAAACGAGGATGAAAACACAACAAAAATGTGGCAAACAATGCACCCTACAACTGAGTAGAGAGACCGATTATTTCCCCATGAAGCAACAACGCAGGGAAAATCTTCTAGATCACTTTTGTAGGTCTTAGCTTTCAAATGAGGCGTTATTCTGGCGTACAGGCTGTGTGACCTTTAAGATTTGGGTAAAGCTGAACTGGTAAAGCGGGGGCCAAGAGGTTAATAAATAATAAATAAAAAACATCAACATGGTCCAGTGCGATGAGATACTTTTTTTAAAAACTTGCCTCATGGACAGATTTCTTGAAATGAGTTTCTCAAACCAGAGACAAACGTACTTATTTGTGCTTTACCTTTTGCAGGGTTGAAAGTGCTTGTTGTCGGTGCCAAATGTAACGCACTGAAATACTGCCACACGATTGGTCCGAATCATCTAATCCACCTGTGGATTTTAGCCTCACGAATCGGCACAAATCAAACATCGATTTTCATGGAACTGAGAATTCTGATCTTGCGACACTCCAGTGCAGGATTATTAAGCTTTGGCAGCGATCTCTCCGCTTGTGCAGAAATAGTTTCCCAGTTTTCCTTGTGCAGAGGTGTGCGGAACCTGTGACCCCCCTTTGTGCTGCAGATGCTGGAGCTGGTGTCCCATGAACTTGAGCCGACCTGTGTGGGCTGAAGGAAACATGTGCCCTCACTATTATCTGAACTCACAACATGAACTCAGCCAGTGGTTAACCTCACACTAACCCAGATATGTCCCATGATCCCTTGCAGTGGCAGAGTTGGACAGCCTGCTGAGCTCCCAGAATTCCCTGATAAGGAAACTGAAGGAGGAATGCTCCTCTGTGGGAGCGCTGCTGGAGGAGCGCACTGAAAACAGCAGGTGATTATTCAGCTTTTATTCAATTGAGTTGCTCTCTCCATCTCTCCCAGCTGCATTCAAGTGCATTAACCCTGAAAGTGTTGTTAGATCGGATAATAATGGCCTGTTAAAAGAAAAGCTTTAAACTGCCCTTTGTCAGTAACGGCTGCGATATCGGCTTCTGCTCAACAAACACCGAATACTTTATCATCACACGGCTCTCCACTTTCTTAGTAGTGACTTCTCAAACCACTGGAGTTTTTTTGAAAATAGGAAATACTCCAGTAAGTATTATTACATGGCATTAATACATTATTCCCACAGTGTAATGAGTTAGATGTAGTGTCAGTATAGTGAGTTGTTCCTTTTTTCTCTACTTTGTTAATATTGTTTTGGCTCATGTTATCTTCAATTTAATATAAAATAATATAGACTATTTTTTGATAATTTTAACATAATTGTAACGTCACCAACCTCCTTCTGAGATCGTTTGGGCGTGAAAAACGTGGCAAAACATGTGCTTAAAAAGCTACAGATTGTTTATCGAGTTTAGCTGCTGGGCTCGTGTCATCTTTTGTTAAAGCCTCATCTCTCCGTGGCAGCTTTGGGGAGGCAGTGTGTCGACATACTACACAGTGACCTGTTTTCTTGTTAACCTGATGCTACAGTTGTCACAGCAGGCCGGCCCAGCTCCATCTGCGCTGCCCGTGCCTCCTGTGCTCCCGCGTGTGTGTGTGCGGCCGTGTGTTTGTGTGTGTCAAAAGTAGCTCCAGTCCCAGTGTCCTGTCAGCTGTTGGAGCTGTGCTGCACATTAGTCACATGACAGCCCCCAATCTGGCCTTCAGAGCGCTCCCCTGCCACAGGCCACACTCTCCACGACTCTGTATTGGTATATGGTTCTTCATCTCACATGTCCGCGTCCAGCCTGCGCGCCTCCTCCCGCTCGCCGGCACAAATCAACTGTACGTGTTTGTGGAGAGGTTTAGGCGCACTCTGGTGTTGGTGTGTTTTGCGCCTTGGGCTGTTTGAGCTCCTGGAGTCTAAGCCCAGTGTAGCGGTGAAAGTCCTGCTGGACAGCCTCCGCGCGGCTAAGTGGTGGTACACTCCACAGTTGCTGCAAAGTAACTTAGAAAAGTAAAACAAAGTGTCCTCTGCAGTTTGTTGCACCGTGATGAGGCCGGTCCACGTCGCTGCGCCCTCGAATGAATAATGTACAATTCTACCTCGGTGTCTCAGCACCTGCTGTGAGAATAGTTAACCAATCTGGCCTCAATCAAGCACACTCCCTTTCTCTGTTGTGCTCCATTTCCTATTATTTTATCATTACAGTGCAATATCGCGATATGTCACTAAACCATTTACATGTTCTATTCTGATTAAACACAAATCGTAAGTAACTTGTTTTTCAGCAAATTGTGTCAAAAGAAAACTTAAAGAAACACCACACCAGGACCAAAACAAGACTGAGATTGAACTAAATTGGGAAATGTTTCATCTTAACCCCCGCCATAACCAAGTGCATTTTCTCCAGTAAGGCTTTACTTAAACCTTTTTGACAGGAGAGTTTACAGCCTCTAGGCCAGGCCTCACTTGAACGCTGGGACCTACAAAACTGATCGCAACTCATTTGCCGTATTGTCATTGCGTTTATATCACATTTTCGAAGTGTTTCTGTCACTTTTTTATTGCTCTTTTGTGGCTTTTCAGCACCTTTTTGTTGTATTTTGGTCTCTTTTTTTCATTGTGTTGTTCTGGCACGTTTTCGTCGCTCTTCTGACGCTTTTTTGTTGTTGTCAAGAAGCTTTTAGATTTGAGTTATGCCAAACTGGAGAAAATGTGCTCGGTTCAGGTGAGGGTTAAGAGATTAGGATTAGGAATTTTTACATAAGACTTATTTCCTAGTTATGCAGAGTGTTAATGATTTCTGGAGATATATATATATTTTATTTATGCAGTCCTTATTTGAAGAGTCTAGTGGCGCTAGGATAGTGCAAGGCTAGCGTATTTCTACGGCAACTGCTAGCCTGCATTGAAAACAGTCTGACCCACTCCACAGTGCATCTGAGGCAAATCACTTATAACACCAGACTACCCATATAAATGTCGATAGAGTAATTTTTTAAATATAACTGGCCTTGCATCACATGAATTACCTCATTTTCAGGGACTATTTTCTAGCAGATCACTAGCCTAAGACTAGCCTAGCGCCACTAAACTCTTCAAATATGAGGACTGCATGAATAAAAAAAAATAATACATTGCTCCAGAAATCAACAACACTCTGGATAACTAGGAAATTAGGCCCTATGTCATAAATCCTGAAATATCCCTTTAACTAAAACTTTAACAAGAACTTTAACAAATATAGAAATTTAGTGCATTTTTCAGCTGAGTTTGCAAAATAATGTGTCGATCTCAGTCCGAGGAAGACTTGAATGATGCTGCGATATATTGGGCCTTTTTGCGATACGAATATTGTATCTCCTAATATCGCGATACGATATATATTTTTTGCGATATTCTGTGCAGCCCTATTCTGTGGTTGTGTTTTTGTGTTACCTGCCGAGGAGCAACAGGTAACACTGACCTTACTTCATTACTAGCTAAGCAAAATAGGGTTCATATAAGACCGGAAGCCTCCCCTCTACTGTTCTCCAGACTTGAGCAGTTGTTTTTTGTGTCTGCGCAGACGTGAAGTGGAACAGTTGTCTCTCGAGAGGCGTCGCCTGGATGACACGGTGAAGAGCCTCAGAGCGCGCTCCTCCGACCTGGAGCAGCAGTGTGTGCAGCACGGGCGCATGCACCAACGCATGAAGGACAGGTATGCAATGTTAAAGCGTTTAAGCTCCACGGGCCAGAGGGTAGGCAAGAAGATAAATCCATTTTATATATATTACATGAAGTAAATGTGATTCATGTGGCAGGTGTTACAAAATAAACTTCAGCTTGAACGACAAATGCACACATGCCTTCCACTCGCTTTAAGAGGCCAAACTCACTCCAAACAATGACCTGCCATCGATTAAAAAGCCCCATCTTAATAACCGACATGATTTTATTAACAATGTCATCGTCAATCATCGTCTATTAACCTCTTAACTCCCACCTGAACCGTGCTCATTTTCTCCAGTTTGGCCCAAATCTAAAAGCCCCTTGGAAAAAAAGCATCAAAAGAGCGACAAAAATTAGGATGAAAACAAAAATGTGACAATAAAGAGACGAAAACACGACAAAAAAGTTTAAAAATGTGACAAAAAAGTTGCGATCACTTTTGTAGGTTCTAGCTTTCAAATGAGGCGTCACACTGTTGATCTCCAGATGAGAAGCTTTTAGATTTGGGTAAAGCTGAACTTGTCAAGGTTTGGTGGTGGAGTGAGGAAAAATAAAAACCCAAAATGCAGGACTGCAACAAAACTGGTGATGTTTAATAATTGACAAAAAACAAAATAACAAAATCCAGAGAAACAAACCGGGGCTGACGTAGACAATGACACGACAAAAGACAAGGGAAACACTGGGGTGTAAATACATGAGGAAACAGGGTACAGGTGAAACACATCAGGGGCAGGCAATTAACACAAGGGAGGCAAAGCAAAATAAAACACTGGATTAAACCAAAAACATACCAGGGGAACAAAAGACGAAACATGACAGAACTGGAGAAAATCGACTCGGTTGAGGCCGGTAATGAGGTTAATAACAGAAGCGGGCGTAACAGTATTTATAAAGGCTCTGTTGTCAAATTGGGAAACAGTCTTTACTTCCGCTTCTTTCTCAGATGCTAAACTAAAGACGGGCTCTTTTGTTTTGACTTTACATTTTAATACTGGTTCTACAACAAGAGGTATCGTTTTCTAACCTGTGGCAGATGTACTGTAAGGCTTTATTTCTTCACTATTGGAATACCTTCAAAAGTCCCATGTAAACACTTTCCCGCTGGGCTTATGCTAGGCTATCTGTACGCGTGGCACTGGGTTCCCGCCGGGCTGGCGTTGGGCCCGGCGCTCTGCTGTGGGCACGCTGGCCGTGTGGGAGTTGTAGCCCCACTCTGTAGGATCACTACCCCCAGCGCCCCTCACACTCCTCCAGCACGCCGCCGCACTCTCGCTCCCCTGCGCTGTCACTGACACTACATATTGTCTACCACCCACCGGCGTTAACCTGTCGACTGCCGGGACGTTGCCAAAAAAACAAAGTTTACCGAGTCACAGCTGTCTCCCGCTCGTGTGCGACCGTTGCGTTCGAGAATAGAAAAAGGAATAAAAAATCTTGAGTTGTCATAAAGTGTGAAGTATGAATATTCTGTATGTCTAGGCACATATGTTGCGGCGGTATTTTTATAAGTGTGGATGTGGATGTGTGCTGCTTGCTATTGCATGTTCTCAGGAGGGTTTGGAGCAGGAATCCGACTGCCAAAAGTGGATTGGCTGGGAAGTTGGCACCTAACTTCTCTCCTCTCCCAACTGAACCACGATAATCACTCTTGGCATTTAGTGAGTTTTATTTTCTGCTTTTGACACTTACTGGGGAGATGAATCCGCCTGATATTATGCATCTCATGAGCTCTTCTGCAGCAGGTCAGTTTTAGACACATCATCGCTTGACCACGCACCAGGAAACCGCGATGCTGCTGGTGTGTTTTGTATTTCGGACACATTTTGGGCAGTTTGTTAGCCCTAAAACTTTCTGCTTTGTGCGAATTGCTGCTGTACATATGGTGTTTTTGCTCTTTGGTGGCTGAATGGCCGAATTTGCATTCGCTGGTAACTTGCAGGCCTCGTGCTCTGGGGTGGCGCCCCGCCGTGCTGCTGGGGGGTTAAGGTGTAGTATGTGTTAACAAGCTGGTGCAAGAGGGTTCAATATCCAGCGCCCCTCCCCTCCCCACAGCCTCTCCATCGGCCTGCAATCTGTGCTGCGAAGAGCGGCAACAGCGCACCACGCACAAAACATTTGGAAAATCAGCTTGATTTATTTTTACATGGGCAAGCTGATTGCCAAACTACACAGGGGTTTTTAGCACACAATGTTTTGCTGCACCAATTATTTATTTATCTCGCTATTTCTGTGTTGCTTTTTGTTTTTTCCATCCCTTTCTTGGAAAGAAGAGTTTGGGAGGAAAAATTGAGCATCTTGCAGAACTGCTACATGAAATAAACATAGTTCAGTGATGCATAGTGTAACTTAGGTTATTGTAGTTAGAAGTAATTGACTTAAGACAAGAGCAGTAGTAATCTTATTGGGGGAAAAGGTTATCGTAGCACTTTGTAGTTCATTTTGGAGGAATAATATCAAAGCCTCTCATTCTCTTTTGTTTGTTTGTATTTCAGACACTTTATAATTACTTGGATTAATCTAATAGTCATCACTGTTTGGTTAGACATTCTTCTGTATTTTTCATTTCACCAGGTCTTCAGCTCTTTCCTATAAATAACATGCAACAGACTTTTGAAACTGTTCAACTTTGTGCTGTTTCCTCCTCTGCTTCCGTCCTTTTCAATCTGTAGCAAACAGCACACAACCTTCTCACCCCACAGCTGCTGTCAGGCTGTTTCACCAATTATCACTACGCTTGTACACACTTAGGTCACATACACTTACCCTTGTCACACACACATGCGACAGACCCAGCGAACTCCTCCGCCGTGTGCTGTGTGAGTGAGCGCTCGGATCAGTCGACAGCCTTAAAGCAGCGCGCAGCATATACGCAGATGTGCCTGGAGATCCACAGGCTTCACTGGGCCATATGGGCTCCATGAAGAAAGATGGTGCGTGCGTCTGTAGGAGCGCTGCACAGGGAGGAGGGCTGCAGGAGGGATGGAGGGCCATGTGTGGTATGAGCTGTGCAAGCAGTTGTTGAAGTATGTAAGCCATAGATGTGTGCGGGCCTGCACCAGAGGCTCCAGGAGATTGGTTAATGGAACAAATGGCCGCGGCGGGCCGGGGAAGAAGAACAGGCTTGCTGCTACCGCAGGCGGACACAGCGCCCCGGGCGAGGGCTGCTTCATCTGGGCCCCTGCCACCCACACACCCCACTCCCAAACATGCAGTGTGCTGCCATGCCCCACAAGCAAGAGGACGCTCCTCAATAAACTTTTCATTTGCAAATGAAGTTGGCAGGGGCTGAGCACAAGGAACCAGGACGCCTTCATTTGTCTCGTGTGTGTGCACACACTGAGATGAGGGGCTGATGAAAGACTTTAAAGATCAACTG
This sequence comes from Proterorhinus semilunaris, assembly GCA_021464625.1. Classification (NCBI taxonomy): domain Eukaryota; kingdom Metazoa; phylum Chordata; class Actinopteri; order Gobiiformes; family Gobiidae; genus Proterorhinus; species Proterorhinus semilunaris. The sequence goes on from CM038357.1 coordinate 21,007,114, forward strand.
AACAAGTGCACAAGACATAGTGTCTTTATACACTTCACTATTGTTCCCTCACAATGAGATCAAACTACTACACATCACGCCACTTTGCTCATTTAAAGTTGTAAGATGTAACGATACTCCAAAGCCCACAAAATCCCAACAGGGAAAACTGTTCTGCTTCTTCTCTTTACTCGGTCTTCCTTTTGACCCATAAACTCTTTCACAAAACACATCAGTTATAAATTGTAAATGTATTCTTGTATTTGATGAATAGAGCCACATAATGAATACTTGTAACATCCCCTGCATTTTATATCAAATCTGAAGTGAAGAAGAGCCTGCTCCAAATGCTCCTCTGTCATCTATGATTGTTGCCTCTGGGTGGCGCTAAAGTCCTCCTCTCTCTGTCCGTTTGTGTGGCCTGTCTCACTGCTGCCCAGCTGGCTCCTTTAGCCGAGAGCCACCGCAGGGCGGCCTGCTGAAAAAGCATTGTCAAACGGTGGCTTTACAGCTCTACCACTCACACAAACGCAGTCAGACGCACACATTTGCAGCTCAGATGTCGGGCGCTAGCCAGCGGCGCACAAGCTGGAGCGTTAACTGTGCAAAGCTTCACATCTCCAGCCCCAGTCACTGACACTCGCTAACACTCCCTCATAAAAGTACAAGTAGAAAAGCATCAGCACCTGCCCCTGCTTCAGAAGTAACTACACAAGGAGTAAAGTCTTTAATGCCATGAAAGGAGCTCTCAAACAGAGGATTTAAAAGCAAGGCCTCACGGCAGCACTTTGACATTGACTAGATGATAAAGCAGCCTCAAGCTCTTCTCAAACCTGTGTTAAATAAAAGCAACAACTTCTGCACACATTTACAGCTGCTACAGGCCTCACTTTTAGCCCCATCTGTGTTTTCACACTGATGCTATCAGTCTAAACCGGCAACCAATCTGTGCAAAGTGAAATAGCAATGCACAAAACTGGCCTTTATTTCAGATGTATTTTTCTAAATAGCACCTTAATAAAGTAATGATGTTTATTTTTTACTTGATGCATTATTTTCATCTTTGGGTAGAACGATATACAATCAAATTATTCCTGGACTTTTGGAGCAATTACTTCTTTATTTGACCAAGAAAGTCCCACTGAGATTTCAGAATCTGTTTTTAAAGGGAGTCATTGACCAGAGGGGACCAGAGTGTACCAGGGTTTCTGCGGGGCATTAAAAAGCATTAAAATTCATGAAATGAATTGTGCTGAAATTGAGGCCTTAAATGATTCAAACTGGCATTAAATCTAAATTTCTTGGAAATGATCAAAACACATTCAGCTGCAGTTTGGGCTGAAATTGTACACAATGATTTACTCGTTTTCTGTTGTTTCTCTTTTGTCTTTCAATTTGAACATTTCCCCTCATTAATTCATTTGACAGAATATTTGGTAATGATGAGAAAGGAAATATGCACAGGTTTTTATTGCGTTTGTGGCATTAAACGTATTTAGGTAATAAAATGGCTTTAAAAAGCTTTGAACTTAACTTGCTGCTGCCTTTCAGTATCTACACAATCTGTAATGGCAGAATGATTTTTCTTACTCTTTTCTTTCGTACCCGTGAAGTGCCCTGATCAAAACCAACAGTGTTCCCACGTCAAACGTTGTGTTAGCAAGAGCAACAACTGGCATGACAGGTTGGTGGCTCGGCAGCGGGGGCATCGCTCTGGGGCTCGTACACAAACACACGCTCTGGAGTGCAGTGGTGTGCCAGTGCCAGCCAACATTTCTTTGGAGCTCAGGGCGGCGAGGGTGGCAGCAGCAGCGGGCCTTGGATTGGGCAAAAATCTGCTTTGGTGAGCGAGTGTGTGTGTGTGCGTGTGTGTTGTTGAGGGGGGCAGCTGTAGTTGTGATGCCCCCGGCCGTGTTGTTGTAACCAGGCAGGCCAGGGCCGTCTGCCTGCACCCATCACCCCCTCTGCACCGCGCTGAAGGAGGTGCACACTGACGGGACAGGCCACTGCGTTCGGGACAGCACTGCTGAAGGGAAATTGATGATGGCCCACACCACACACGTAAATAAGGATCATGTCATGGGCCGAGATAATTTAATTGAGCCGATTAGTTGAGCGGTTAATAACCAAATAAATCAAGCAATCAAAGATCTGACGTGACCTTAGATATGTTCAAATTAAACTTCATAGTTAATATTTTTATTCTAATCCTAAATCTAAATTTGAAATGCTTTAATTTGTCATAACCATGTAATTAGATATTGCATATTTTTCATTACATTGACATATTTTTGGCATAGTTCTGATTCAGATTCTCCTTGATTTTGTGCCTTGTTTATGTATTTAACAATTAAATCACTCAGATCTATTACAGAGGATCTTTACAAATTTACAAATGATGCGTTGCTTTTATATCTTGGCTGATGTAAACTGTTGAGACTTTGCCTAAAGAAACAACTTCTTTTTTCCGCTCTGTTAGATTTTGTTCTGTAAATGACTTAGCCTTAAAATTAATGCTCATCACCGTAATTCTTTAAGCCTGAAAACATACAGTAAAACATTTGCTGTGAAGCATATTTTGAAGTCATCTCGTTAACACATGCTATCTTAATATATATTTTTAACAGTGGCTCTTCTCGCGGCTGCAGCACAAACCCACACATACACAAAGTCAGATGGGGCTTGCTGAATGACAGACCCAAACGCCGCTTCCAGATTACAGTTTTTTTTTTCTTCCTATTCCTCTGAAAACATGACGATAGCACTTTCCCTTTGGACCGTGCCTTTAGGACATATGCTTTCCACCTGTAAATAAATATGCAAACACGACCGCGGAGTTTCGACACTAGCTCGTGGGCTGCGCTGCTGTATACCACCGAGAGATGCTACCAGCGTCTGTGTGACTTGTAATTAATCTCTTTAGTAGCAGCAGTCAATAGTGGTGCAGATTGTAAAAGCCCGGGTTTGATCACGGGCACGTCTGGGGAAATTACTGCAAAAGTGCCTCGCAGCTAAACTTGCTTTTATTATGTCGACTGCAAAAGTAAGAAGTCCTGAGCGCGGGTGCTTTTGTGGTCGTGTTTCAGTGGAGTGTCAGGTCCAGCAGAGGGTGTCCTTCCTCCAGGTCAGTGGGGAGGCTCTCGGGCCAATGGGGCGGCCGTGAAGCATCCACAGTGGGACTGGTTTTGATATCGCGAAGAAAAAGGGGGTCGGGAGCAGTGGCATTGTGGGAAAGCAAAAAGTTGCCAGTTCAACTCGACGTGAATACTGTTAGACACTCGACGTGCATCGCCCTCTTCCGTCACAATAATGTGTCTGGTTGGGACAGGGAGGGCGTCCACTGGGCTGACACTGGACCAAGTAGAGTAGACCAAGTAGTCAAATATAGCAGGTTGTTGGAAGTGAAATTATGTTGTGAGTTTATTCCTTTTTTTGGTTCCATTTGACATGGATCTAAAAATTCAAATTGGAGCAGAGAGCATCTTGTAATATCTTTCTTCTATTTTTTTTATTACATTAATTAATTAAAAGAGTTTAGCGTGTGTAAAAGTCACAGCTGTTAAACAAATGTCAGGTTAAATATAGACCTATTTTTCAGTTTCAATATGAGATCTACAAGGATACAGGTATCTTTATAGATCTCATACTTAAAAATCTCATCCATGTTCTCTTTTTAACTAAACCTGATTTATCGTTGTCCCATCAGACCAATCCCAGTCCAAGATTGTTCCCCTCTCTCTTCCCCCCGGCAGCGGGCAGAGGCCCACATCCTCTCTTCTGAGCATGTGTGTGCTGTTGAAGGCCAGTGCCCGAGCATTAAGCCATATTAAGCCCTAATTAATGAGTGTGCCAGTCGATAGAGGCCAGTTATTGGATTTGCCGCTTTAGCGGCTGCAGGAGCGCTGCCTTAATCACACACACACTTTTGCCCCGTCGTCTGTCAGGAGATGGAAGGCGAGAGCAGAGGTGGATTACTGTTGTACATTGTGTAAGAAGGCCATGGTTAGGCTGTCCCGGGTCAAGCGGACACTGAGCTGCATGTAGTGCCTGCTCAGGGTTTTATCTACAGTGTTACATAAACCTCCCGACACAGGCCAACATCTAAGGCCCTGACCTTTGAACTCACAGCAGCAGGGTGTCTCGACTCCTCAGCATTTTCCTGACAAATAAATGAGGGAAATATGCAGTATGTACAGCTTTTATTTTGTAGATAATTGAAGATGTTAAAATCCCAGATGGAAGTTCGAATATGCAATAGATGCCATTGTAAATGTTGACCATTAAGACACGGTTAACATCCACAACATGCACCTGAGCATTTAAAAACACTTGACACACTTGATCCTGCTGTGATTATGTAAATAATAGAGGCAAGTTTTATTAGAAAAAGGAAACGCATTCACCACACAGTATGTGCTTGTTTTAAACTTTGAGTTACAGAGTCCCCTAAGACTAATACTTTGAACTATCTATTTTTCCTCGGATAGATGATTAAGTTTAACTATGACTAATGAACAGTTTCCTGTTATGTTTCCTATCTAGTCTGTTATTTTATAATCCTGACTCATGTTTTATTGCAGAGATCAGTCACTTTGATCATCAAACATTGCGAGGCAGAAGAACAGGGTTTGTGTGAGGCCGTTAGGTGCAGGTTGTTGCCTCATCGATGTCAGAAGGCCAAACTAAAACTAGCTCAGCATGAACGGGGGTGAATGAGATCTACAAAGTACTTATCATGAACATTTACCATATCAAAGGATTAGCAGCTACATGGTAACGGCAGTGGCACCTGCAAACATAGGAAAGACTCATCTTAGTTTTTAGATAGCATTTTAGTTAATACCATGATAATGTGAGTAATAGGTGATTATTATTGTAATAACGGGAATATAAATATGGAAAAGTAGAGCATTGTATCTTGCACCTTGAAGTGGGGCAGGGAGCAGATTGCGGAGGAGAGCGGGATGTTGCGCACGGCCTTCTGTCACGGGCGCGCGGCTCTGCCAACATGACCAGCAGGATGAGGGCATCTGTCCACACCCCCTGGCTACATGTCCCTCCCACTGCCCCCAGCCTCCCAGCGCATCCTTTTTTAATGGTCTTCAAGCCACACCGCCGCTTCCTCCACAATTATTGTCACCTTTCAACATGATTAGGACATTTATTAAAATATGCCAGCAAAGACATAAAATCGTTACCCCAATGCTAATTAATTGCACATTGTAGGTTTTTAATTTGACAAATGGAAAGAAGCAAAAAAATAATTATTATAAATAGAAAAACAAAACACTGGCCAACATATTGTCTGCAGCCTAAAACACATTCCTTTTCTATAGGAAGCATCTGTTGTGTGAGAGGATGCTTTCACAGCTCCATGGGGCTTGAATAAAATCAAGGTCAGCAGTTGTTGCTCTGAAATTGCATTTGCTTATGTTAATTTGCGTTCCATTTCGAAAAAAGGTGTTGAAGTTCAAATTCATTGCAATTATACAACCTTGAAATTTAGAATTTCATAATGTTGCACAATAGACTTTATCACCACAACTAAAGCGTGGACATTTGGGAGTTAAAAAAGCGCTTCTGGAGTCTGTGTGTAAGACGTCTCCGTCTTGAAATGTCTCTCCTCGCTCTTCACCTCCGTTCATGCTGAGCTGCTCTGTCCAAAAAAGAATTCTGACAAAAAAATCCTTAAAATAATAATTAAATACTAATAGTACTAAGAAATAGTGTCAATACTTTTGCCCATATAACACATTTTTTAACACTAATTGCTGGTTTCACTGATGGAGATCAGTTTGGGTAAAAGCATTTTTGTGGCTAAGTAGTATAGAGCTAAATGTAGTTGTTATATAATAATATGTGATGTAAAATTATTCCGTTTGTATCTATAGGGGAGTAAAAGCCTAAATCAATAATGCAATCCTGCAGTATCGACCTTGTGTAAACTGTATGTTTATAGAACATAAATTGCATTGGTGAGCAGCGTAGAGATGGTGAATGTGTTGAAGGATTGAACCCTGAGTTTAGGCCTCTTTTGGAGCGAAGCAATAATGCGTAAATTCTGTCCTGGTGCACCGGAACAAAATCCTGCTCACGGAATCCAAACATTATTGGCTAGGCGGCGTAAGACCTCTGTCTCCATATGGCTCTATGCTAATGTGCATTCCTGCGCGGCGCTGTGTGAATGAGTGAATGACATAATGGTGGAGGCTGGTGGGAAATAACTGAGATGCGCCCCTCCACACACCCGTCCCAGCTGGAAGAGCACCTCCAGCACGCACTGCACCCTGAAAGAGCCCATTGTCTGGGCCCGCTGGTGTCACCGAGGACACACTAATTGGGACGTCCCAGTAATCAACAACTGCATGCTGAGCAAACTTTCTCACAACATTTTACCTGCAGTTTCAATTGGCCAGAAGCACAAGCACTGCAAGGACTTTAGTCACTGTAGTCTTTTCTCATGTTCATATTGTTGTTTTAAATCTTTTAGCAAAATAGCTCAAAATGTTCTTTACATTTGAGCTATTTTGTAAAGAATAGCTTAAGTATCAATGTGATACTGATCACATTGAAAAATAGTGGGAGAAACTTTTTTTTTTTTAGCTTAATGTTGCAGGTTTTTGATTGTATTTGAATTTACCCCTAAACTAAATGACATAATTTTTAGCCAGTACCCGGATATGGTTTGTTTGGCCTTAAATGCCTCTAATTTCAGATAACGTATTCTCTCATAATTTTCTGATTATCTGAGACTTTTACATTCATCCAGGGTCATTTGTCACCTCAATAAATGCAGTTTTTTTTTTTATCTATAATACAGATTTCCAAAAGCTTTATTATCCATTTATAATGATGTGGTTTTGATCACTTGCTGACATCATTTTTCTCTCACTGCTCTCATCTGCCTCGCCTCACTTCACCCTTCAGTCAAGTCTTTGAGTGACACGAGTCCAGTGACATTAAGAAGCTCTTTGTTCTCTCTTCCAATATTGACAACATTTGGTTTGATATGAGGCAGGAGGAGACGCCTCAGTCAATATTGTGTGTATGTTGTAGGCTGCAGCAGTTGGACCGTCACTGTCAGAGCAGCGCTCAGCAGGTGTGCGAGCTGCTGGCCAAACAGAACCAGCTGATGCACGAGAGGAACGCACTCACAGAGGAGATCCACAACCTACGCTCAGAGGTACCCGCTCTTCGAAGATAAACTTTAATGTGAGTGCAGTGGAAATGGCAGACGTCTGTTAAGGCTACCGATGGTCAGTGGTGGAACATCACAGAGTATAAGAAAGAGATAATCAAATACATACATACAGTTTGAAGTGGGCAGATTTTATGTGATACTCGTGTATGTATTTTTTGTCAGTACTTTTATTTACATGAAGAACCCCTTGCTTGTGTCATTTTGACATTACTGTAATTGTTTTTCTTTAAGGAGTGTTCACACAAACACTTCAAACTTAAACATCCATAAATATCCCTGTGATAAGTGCATCTTATAGTTTTCTTTTAAATTGGCTGTTAAATATTGTTGTTTTTTTCTCCACAGCTTCCTAATGTGAAACAAGACAATGCTCAAGCGTCATGACCACCGGCTGAAAAACAAAGAGGTCAATGTCCCAAGCACCTTTTTCCAGTTAACAGTTTTTCTCACTGATCGGGACTAGAATACCTTAACATTGTCTCCTGACTGTTTTTAAAAAGACAAGAAGGCACACACTGGGAAGCAGATTGACATAGTGCTTTATTGAAGCTGTCTGTAAGAAGGAAAATAATGTGCATCCCTATCATATACATTTCATGTGTAAAAATACTAAGGATGTACAGTGTAAAAAACAGCTTCATGTCGATGGTAAGTCGTTGTTTTCACATGGAGGCGGCCTCTGTGGCCAGCAGCCCTGCATCCTGACAGCACGAGGGACAGACAGGCTGTTAGATCTGCTTTTGTGAGAAAAATCTTTGTTCCCAGCACTGCACAAAGTCAACAACGCCTTATGAAGTTGACCGGACAGTGCTTATTTGGGAAACCTAACCACTTGAACTGTAAAGCTACAGTAGATTTGGACATAGAAATCTGATATAGTTTGTATTGTTAGCCTTTTTGAATGTTATTAATAAATGTGTCTCATGCTTCTTGTTATGAACGATAATAGACGAGTACCAGAGATGAAACAGACAGAGGGGGTTCAGACTTGAGGTCAAATACAGAGATCAGTCCAAGTATTTGAGTCTGACACAGGGCTGTGTTACTATCAGCAGGTGATCTATTTACAGAGCAGCTTTAAGAGGGTTTTAAACTCCTAATGGAAATACTACAGGAGAGGCTTCTGTCGGTGAGAGATGTAAGTAGAAACAGCAGCTTAGGAGTGAAACTGAGCTTTCACACAAGTCGAGGGGAAACTGTAAAGCTGTAACTGGTTACCCCAGTGTGCCCAAATTCACATTCCCAGTTCAGAGAAAAGCAGCACTGAGGAGCAACGTTACTAAGATCCACCTTCTCCACCTGTGTACATGGAGAAAAAGTCTCCTGATTGCTGAACTTTAACGAGAAGAGTTGATGGAGAGAGAACTTTAAAAAGCAAAAGACATCAGTGGATCTGCCTTCTCCAAACATTCAGACTGACCAAGTTACTGGCGAGGGCTAACTCTGATTTGGACATCTCTGGCAAAAGAGACCCTGTCCTTCAGGATTTGACAGCTTCTTGCTTCAAAGCTAACAGTGCGATGTAGAGGAAAGATGTGCTTTAAAATCCTTGCTTTTCTCAACAACAAAAAAACTAATCTGTTTCTTGAAGACAGAGCTGAGTCTGATTCCTTTGAATCTTATGAAAGGTAGTGGAATGGGAAAGTGCCTTTGCCAAAGCTACAAAGCAGCGTTTTGATGAACTCTGGTTTCTAATGATTTTGGCGTTAAGTTGCACATACAGCTAGAACTCCTCCGTCTCCGCAGACCTGGGTCAAATCAAAGCTGAAATCCTTCCAAATACTCGGCAGCGCGTGCCCACCGCCGCTGCCAGCTGGGTGCGATTTGTAGTCATTTTGAACTGTGGCTTGTGCCAGACAGGCTCAATTGATCAATCTCACTCAAGTATTTTTCATGAGACTTGTGACTCGGGCCGCGTAGTGCGGACAGTGGACTACAGCATGCAGGCCAGCGCCATCCTTTTATTCTGCCATGAAGCGTCTCTGCGAGCTAAGAGCAGTTCAATGGATGTGAAGCGAGTGGTTAAGAGCAGCGGAGAATTACATCTTAAACATTGGTAACAAAAATGAATAAAGGAGGCATTTGTTTTTCAGAAAGTCTGCAGAAAACAAAACTACACCCCCTTTATACTAAAACAACAAATAAATAAATTAGAAAAAATTCAAGTTATCGTCAATAATAATAAAACATTCAAATAAATACATTGGAATGCAGTTTCTACGCCTTGTACTCAAATGTGTGACATCTTTCTCACCGAGGAACACGAACACATGCTTTGTCTGGGTGCTAATTGAAAAGAAGAATTACTGGCATATGTTTTCCGTACTCAAAGTGCTGGAAGTTACAAGTTCATTGACTTTCTCTGAGCTAAACCATAAGGCTTACTCGGCTTGTGAAGACAGGAGTTTTTGGGGGGATTTTTTTTAGATTGTTGGTCAGACTGGAAGACATGACGAGCACGAACAAGGTCCAGACCGGAGAGGGGACAGGACGCCTCGAAGACAAATCTATAGAGATTAATGACTTTTCAAGCGACATACCTCAACCATTATCTCACTGAAAGCACTTGCATGTCTTTACATTCATCACGCTGCGGTTTGAAACTCTGAAACATCTCCTTTCCTCTCAACATCCACGTGCCCATATAATCCAAGCCGTCACAATCTTGACATATATATATATTTATATAAAATAAAGTTGAATGCATTTTATAGCTCATCATTTGTGTTTAAAGCGTCCTGTCCGCCTCTCATTGTCACATTTTGGTCACAAAACACAAAGAAACAAACACAATGGAGCAGGAAGGCAATCAGCTTTCCCTCCTACATTCTTCAGCCATTTTTTTTTTTTTTCTTGAGGTGCCATTTTCACTCAGCCCTAAGAAATAACGTCATTCCTTTTTTTTTTATAGAATAATACAATAGAAAAAGTTAAATATAAAACCGATGAACAATAAATAGAACATATATATATATATATATAGTAGCAATTGCTGTGATTTGTGTAAACCCAAATTGTTGATGCATACCTCAACAAATTCTCAAAAAACCCTTTGATAAAAACCCCTCGCTTATTATCAGTACATTAGTTGTCACATTAGAAAGATCCATTTCATTCTTGGAGCCATGATAACAATATGTCACAGTAAAGCTTTTCCTACATGGACACGAAGTACCGTCTTTGTGTTTGTTTTCCCTTTTTCGGCGGGGATTTAGAGGGACTTTTAAATAAATAAATAGAAAAAGGAAAAAAAAAAAGAAACTTTGGGGCGAACCTCTTATTTTCACCTCTGAGAACTGCATTGCATTGTGGGTAATGACTCAGAGGGACATCAGCGATCGGACGTGCTGTGAGTTGAGTTGCGCTCCGTGTATTCTCACAAAGCTGTTCTAATAGCAGTTGTAACATAGGTTTTGTACAATGTTAGCTTAGCTGCAGCATCAAGCCTGTATAGCGTAGCACCGGGTTTTCACTAGTCGCAGTGGGACTACGAGTAGGAGCTGTGGTAGTACCTGTAGTAGTTGTAGTACTTGTAATAGCAGCAACAATAAGAATGGATTGCACAGAGCAAAACCTGAGTCGCATCCTGCTTGTGTCTATAGTATGAGGTGGGTGTGATTTTCACTATTTTCAGCTGCTTCTTCATTCAATCCTCGTTGCTTTCGGCAAGGATTGAATCCGTCTACTCACGAAAAAGCCTGAGATACAACCAGTTATGGCAGTTTGAGTTGAATACACTCGGTTTCTATTGTAAAAAATAAGAACAATTACAAACATTTACTTGAACGCCGTGTTTGGTTCACTGGCGGAGCGGTTCAAATCACAGCAGGCTGGCGCTGATGCTCCCTCTGCTGCGACTAACGATGATCAGACCACTTGAGCGATTTTGTACGGTGTAACGTATCTCTTCACGACAATGTGAAAAATACAGGTGAGGGGTGAAAATGAGAGGAGGAAGTAATGATGAGAAAGGTAAAAAATCCTTCCAATCAGGCAAGAGTCCCACAATGATGACCCACGGTGGCTTTACTCCCGCCCGCTGGCCGAGTAGGAGAACTGTGGGAAGTGAGGCCGTCTATCATTGTCCAGACAGTCCATCCCGTCCTCGTCAACTGAAATCACATACAAAATGACTCGCCTTGCATCACAAAGTGTCTGTTTAATACAAAATACCAAGTTCTTGCTCTGTGGCACTTTATTCTGCAGTTGATTTACACATAAATGATTCAATTAGCGACTGTGTCTTTTATGTGCCAATTTCCCGCTAACTAGCTGATGTGCGACCTACAAAATAAGCAGAACCTCGCTGTTAAAAGCGCAGAAACACATTGGGTTCCCCTCATGCATAATTCAGTGGCGAACACTTGATAAAACCCGTATCTGGATTTTTTCAAAAGCTTGTGAAGAGGCGCATGTGGCCCGAGGGCTATTACTCCGACACTAGAATAAACACAACAACACGTCTAACTGCATTGGTTCATCCCACTTCATTTAGTGAAGAAGCGAGAGGGGGGGCCCACAGACTTCTGATTCCACTGATAAAAGTGTGGAGAAGTAATTGGCTGCGGCTGAATCTGGAGAGCATAGTTTGTTCTTACGAATGAAAGAAAGATACTGTACACACGATGAGACTGACATTTCTCTGGTGGAGTTATGGTGATGGTCTGTGCCGTGAACTCCTCGTCGAAGTATCTGGTGTCTGTTTCTGACGTCACCTGAGGCTTAAAGGGAGGGACCAGCTGGGAGAGAATAAACAATACATTCAGAAACAAATGAATGCAACTCAAAAGCTTTCAAATCTATAGTGCATAAAACTAATTGTCATCCTGCTAGCTATTACTTACACAGACGACAATTGTAGCAAATGACAGAACTCAGACACCGAATCAACAAAACACATGCAACCGGACCAGGCCCAGCCACGCACCACACACCACTCAGCAAAGCAACAATCTAAACATACCGCACCCACGCACGCACCCCTGTACACCCCGTCCGCACCCCTTCTGTGGAGGCTGATCCTAAACTTGGGACACTTTGAGACGTTGCACCATTGAAATGAACAGGAAACGTTTTGTATGGCACAGCTGCTGGTGCAGTGGTGTAAGCTGCTCAATGTGCACAAACACTGTTCCAACCTCAGCGTCGTGGGATCGAGTCCAGACTCTGACAATTTGCTGAATGTCTCTCCTCCCTTTCACCCTGTCCTGTCAAAGCCTATGGGCCAAAAATCCTTCCTTTGGTTTATATTTTTGATTTATCTAAAAATATATATATTACAGAACAACAAATAAAAGCACACAAAGGAGCAGGCTATGCTACACTCATATAGGTTCCAGCACTTACATACTACAGATGAGATATTTCTTATACAAAATCGACTACAGTAACTGCATTGCTTCTACATATCACAATGGGACATGACGGCTCATTTAGATTTACAATAAATTATGAAGGCAAGCTCAAGTAAATATTTGTAAATAGTAGTTTACTTTAGTTGCAAGTACCTCTGATTTGCACAAATGGTTGTGAGGGAGGTGGTGATCCAGGGGGAACAGTGAAGACCCCTGTGCCGTGAACAAGGTGTGACACGAAGAGGGCCTGGGGTGGAACGGGGGGCATGTTACACCAACGTTATGCCCTGCCATGTGTCTGCCGGGTCGGTGTATGCATTTCCTGTTTATGTGTGAGTCTCAGTATGAGGTACAGGAGGTTAATAATTAATCAGCCCGAACTCTACAAGTAGGACTCATAAGGAGAGCTGAAGGATAAGCTAATCTTATTATCATTATGTGGGTATGCCTTGGTTTTCTTTCCTGCCCTTAAAGTAAACCTTAACAATGGACAAAGTAAAATGTATTTTTATAACCCCTTTATGGCCCTCTGTTCACACAGTCAAATCAGGTTCTTATATTCAATTCACGTACCTTTTTGTCATAGACGTCCTGCCAGTCGATTCCAGTAAAGAAACTGTGTCTCATGATTTCTTTTGCATCGTCAGGTCCTCCCCCGAGCCTGGCCAAGAGAAAAGTTACTTGACTATATTTGACTAACATGGCTCCTCTCGTGACCCTCCTGACCTCTTGTTGGGGTCTTTGATGAGCAGGCCGGACAGCAGAGACTTGGCGTCGGATGAGAGCGTGCGTGGGAACTTTATGTCCTCCATGAGGATGAGCTCGAACAGTTTCTCGTGGTCCTGGTTGTAGAAGGGCAGCCGTCCGCACATCATCTCGTACGTGACCACTCCCAGGCCCCACCAGTCCACCGCTCGCCCGTAGTCGTTATCCTCCAACACCTGCGGAGCACACACACGAGCGCGTTCCTTTTTACTGCCGCCATTTTACGAGGCTATTCCATTTTAGCTTGCATATGCTTTTATTCAGCACTAATTTTATTGGGTTGCAGCTTCGAGGTGTTTTGTTAAGTGACAGATGAAGCTGGGAAGAAAAGCTGTGAATGAAGGTACGGCTTTGTAAGCACAGATAACGAAACGCTGTGGGCCACAAGATAAAGTTAGCTCAAACGATTTTATTTTAACACTTACTGAATCAAATCCCAAACTACATTAGACTACAGATTATAACATTTTTGGTTGGCTTTGTTATATATTTTATGCCATTAAACACTGTCTTTTCCTCAATGTTACAAACAAATTGCCAACACTCCAGATAGAGCAGTGTTACCAATTAACAAAACAAGCTATTTTTCTATAACTTTTGCATTACACATCCCATAAAATTCAATAAAAGAGATTAGGAATATCAGTTCGAACAGCTGATTTGGAGCTTGTCGTCAAGTGTGAATGATCGTTTACAGTAATTGCCATCTGTTTTTATTTGCAACTTTTTTGGAGTTGTTTGCAGACGTTAACATCATGGAATGGCAGGTCTTCAGAGGACCACAAATGCGTCCACCATGAACAAAGCCAACAACACTTAAACTGCGGCTGGCAGGAGCAGACAGGAGAGCGTCCCTGGACGGAAGAGCTTTCCGTGTGGGTCAGGGTTGTCCACCTTTGAGTTCACTGCACCGGGACGCTGTGTGCTCTTGCCATGAGCTGGAGGAACTGCTCGCTCCCCTATCAAAGCCTCACGTCTAGACAAAAAATCTGCTTCCAGCTCCGGAGTGCTTGTGTCATCCTAACTTCTGCGTCCTCTAATCACATCCTTCCTTCCTTGCCTTTCATCCTCGTGCTATGGAAGGCCAAGGAACAAGGAAAAGGAAGTGTTTCAGGTGCCGTCGAGGCCCCTATTAACATAATAAGCTTATTAACATGTTGCACAGTAATGAGTGTGCACTGTACTCTGGTGTGCATGAGTGACAAGCTGATCTGGAGAGGGGCCAGCGCGGCATATGCTGCACATCTCGCCAATAATAATAACATCACTGTAAATAATGGAGCAGGCTGAGTGGACATGGCCACACGCTAACACGCATTAATATAGACATGCAAACAGATTTTTGACCAAACAGCAAGAAACAGAAATCAAGTGGTTTAAAAATATAATGTACGCTCTGAACGAATATGCGGCGATAAAAACTACGGGACAGCTGGCAGATGCACACACACAAGTGAATAAATAGATTCAAATGAAGCGCTCAGAATAGGATAAATAAAACCTGTTCGACCAAACTGCAGTTAAAGTACAAATATTATAGACTGGGTCTCTGTGGCTGTAAACAATATTTTTTCGATACAACATCAGCAGAGATACACAGGTGGTTGTAACGTTTTTACATTGTTTGTAGATATAGAGGTATGTTCGCATCTCAGTGCTCACGGCTGGTCTGTTCTCCAGCTCAACTCACACTTAACTCTGAACTACTAATAACGCAGACGCTGCTTCAGTTTGTACTGTCAACATGGGCTGCATGTCTCCACACACTGCCGGTGTGTGAGGGTGTGTGTGCGTTAAGCTGGTCACCCTGTTGGCAGCTGCAGACACAAGCTGGGGAACAAAGTGTGCCGCCAGCTCCAGATATTCTATTGATTGGTACGGCTGGAGGGATAACACTGGCTTAGGCTGCTGGGAGACTGTCAGACGCTCACACACACACAGCAGATGGAATATTTATCTGTCCTCATCAAATTCATAAAGTTTTCAGAGACAAACTAGGAGGCGTTTGGTGTTGTTCAGTCCCTGCAGCAAGAGCACAGACACAATGCTTTATGAAAATACTGAAAATGCCTCCATTGTTATCAGCGCTGTATCAAATCTAAGGCTAAAGGTTTAATGTGAATTTCCTCTGAACACTTTTAAATACACATTGTATGTACATGCATGAGCAGGCACAAGAGATAATGTTTTGAAAGTAGGTGTGTGTTTTGTCCTGGGACTAGAATAGTGGTGGCAGCTCGGCTGCAAGCGGGGAGCAGATTAATCCACACAGAGCCAGGATGCTGCCCCACTGCCCGAGGCCCAGCCCGGGACATGAAGTGTGAAAAAGATGTGAATAGTTAAAAGAGGCCTGCTGCATGTTAAAGAATATTTTAGAGAAAACAGGACAAGACAAAAGTCAGAAGCTACTTAGGAAGAGAAGTACATTAGTTTGATCTGTGCTGTCCCTGTTGGGACAGTCCAGTGGCAGCTGAGCGCTGCTCTTGGGACAGAGTCTTGGCAGCAAGGGCAGGACGGCATGAGACAGGACAACACACACAGCCTGTGGCTGTCCCAGCCCAACTCCCCAGCAGGAAATCTGCTCTGGGCCCAACTAACACCAAAAGCACAACTCCACTGCTCTGGGATTGGGGTAGATTCAGAGTGGATTTAAAGACATTTAGAGTTACTTACTGTTTAGCGTAATAAGCGGTAAAATAGCCTGAGTCCTGTTTGTGCTTGAGATCGGTCAGTTTGACAATGATTTGGGGGAAATGCTTCACTCTGGGGAGTTGTGCAGCAGTCCAGTGTGCATTAATGGTCTGGACAGTTCTCTAATGACACAGGACCTTTCACTCATGTAACCCTAAAATACTGCCCTACTCCTCGTCTTCCTCTATCTTACCCCCTTCTCCCTTTAATCCGTCTACTTTGCATCTCTGTAACTTGGCTCTGAGGGAGCTGTGTTATTTTTACAC
Source organism: Proterorhinus semilunaris (assembly GCA_021464625.1). NCBI lineage: Eukaryota > Metazoa > Chordata > Actinopteri > Gobiiformes > Gobiidae > Proterorhinus > Proterorhinus semilunaris. The sequence continues at coordinate 21,023,370 of CM038357.1, forward strand.
GCGGGCGGGCGGGCGCGCAGAGCGTGCAGGCGGGCGAGTGGCGGCGGCGCTGGTGTAGATTTCCAGGTTTTTTCCGAGCACCTTCCTCCAACCTCGCCCATCTGCCGCCATCTGCCTCGCTTTAGCCTGCACTTTCTACTGCATCACACACACATAAACGCACATCCTGTGAAAAATAACCAACAGCCTCCAATCAGCTTTTGGCACGAAAGGAAGGGACTCTAAAAAAAAAGCACAAAATGCTGCGCCAAATTGTCTTCCATACTTTTTCAAGTGGATATACAGTAGACTATGGCTGTCCCCTCATCTCCACATCTCCACCACCCACAGAGCTGCGCACCTCGCCAGTTGATCTAGCGGCCTTGGTAGAAGGCAGCGCTGAAAGCTGGCCGGTGGACAGCTGCAGCAAATCTGCACGAATGTGTTAGATACGTATGAATACATAAATGTACAGCTTATTTAACTAGTGGGCAGCCAATATTCCACACCAGAGAAAAGCATCCGAAGCAACATTACTAAATCGATAAAAGACACTACAATCAATGCTTGAAAGTGGCACCTGCCTAAAACTCCCCCTTTATTTATGAAACATTATCCCTGTAGGTGAACGCATCAGCCTGAATGTGTGTAGTGCGGTGGGCACTGTGCGTCCCGTGGTTCACACGGGCCTTCCCAGCGAATCCTTGAGTGGGACAGAATCACTGCCTAATGGACGGACCGCCTGTGGATGCTGCAGATGCTTTTATGTAGTACAAAGCCTCTGACAATCTGCACAGTTAACAGAACTCAGTTTACTCAACATACCCGCCAATGCAATCTGTGTCATTTATCATTCACGGCGTTCCAAGCCTTTGTCATGTACTAAACTGGGTTGGACTCCCCTAATGGGCTCATGTGCAGGTTAAGAAGAAGTGAAATCATGTTTTTTAGAGCTGGCTTTGTAGATGTTTTGTGATTGCCGAAGAGACTCTACTCTGCAAACTATTGTTTTGGTTGTATTGTAAGCTAGCTCAGATGGTGGTGAATAAACCCTGAAAAGTTACTGCTTATTATCACTGCACAAAATATCGCCAAAATTAGGTGACACAAAATCCTTGTTGCTCATATTCCCCCCAAAATCCCCCTTTAGCCCTGATTCATAAAGCTGTGTAGTGCAGTAACTAATACCAGAATATTGCGACATAGAAAGTATTTGTGGAGAAAGCTTGTTAACAATAAACTCCCAATACCGATTATGTAATGTTTTAGAGAAAGACAAAGTGCGTAGAGAGGAAGTGTGAGGCAGAACAATGGCAGAGAGAGAACAGAGGAGTGGAGGAGAGGTGTTACCTCAGGGGCGAGATACTCCGGCGTCCCACAGAAGGTTTTCATGGTAGCAGCGTCTGTGATACCCTCCTTACACAGGCCAAAATCAGTGATCTTGATGTGGCCATCTTTGTCGAGCATCAGGTTTTCTAGCTGCAAAAACAAAGCAGAGAAAAATGAGTCCCGCAATTAAAAATTAGGGAGTAAAATCCTATAATTATGTACTTGGGAGTGAGGCTGTAATTACCATACTGAAACACTAGTGGCACTAGACTGGTTTTGTACAGAGGCGTTTAAACTTCATGAGCGTCACAGCCTCTCATTTTAAGTGTTGTCTCACTGTGGGCTGTTTTCTTATTGTTTTCTTGGCTGCTGCGAGTGACTGGGGCTGAGGCCAAAGCTGCCAGGCACATATTCAGACAAAGGCATCGCTGCGCACACCTTTCTACCTCTGTGCTCTTTTATCCAACATCCACACAAACAGTGGATTTGTACATCTGTTTCTTAACCTGTTCGCGTGAGAAAGTAAACTATATTGACTGGCACTAAAATGAGCATTTGAAATTAGTGCCCAATGATTTGATTAGACACAAATGTGAGTGTTATTGCAGGCAATTCTGAAAGTAATGAGGCTGAGAGTCTTTTGGAGTAAGCAGTTACAGTCCAGCGCATTGCAGGAGTGCTGCCTCTAGAGGTGGAGACGGGTCACTACAAAGGAGTTCCTCAGGGAACAAGGTGTGTGCTCTGTGTCATTCGGATGCAGTTGAAGGTATTTAATTTCTTGTTTTATTGTCCACTATATTAAGTATTGAGATTTGTTCTAGGTTCATAGTCAAAGTCCTGATTTGTTCTGACTGTATGAATAAATGGTTTATTTATAAACGAGATGTTTATTTTGTTAATGAGAGACCAACAGGCCCGGTTAGAACCATGAGGCCGTCCTTCTGTGGACCCACCACCTGCAGGACGAGCCATAGGGGCTGGTGCAATGTGATTTGGGCAGCTCCAACGGCGGCCCCCACGACCCGGCAACAGAAAAGTGGAAGAAAATGGATGGATGGATGTTTATTTTGTCAAAATGTGCACATTGAGATCAAAATTAACGATCTATAACGATTTTTACGACCCAACGCTGGGTCGTATAAATCCAAATGGGCTGAGCGCGTGTGTGCGTGACACTTAAATAAAATATCAATTAATTCATTCATTCATTCATATACTTTGATAGACGTACTTACCAATTTAGCAAATAATTGTAGTTTGTTAAGTACAAAAGTAATATTAATAGCAGTTTTACTGTGTACCAAGGCAGCACAGTTATTCTTAAACACATTAAAGTTGCAGTTTGAATGGTTGCAGTAAGACTACAATTATTTAGGCAGCACAATCCAATTCCAAACAAGTTATTACTGTCTTTATGGGCCTTGAAGTTTAAACCTCCAAAACCGGCTGAAATGCATGTGATTCTTGTAACAGTTTAGTAATTCATATTTCAGTCTTGTAAGTGCTAATGCTCCTGTACATGTTTAAAGTGAGCACAGTGAACTGATTATTGAATTTAAAACGTAGTTACAAATCTAATCTAATCACAATACTTCAATAGAAATAGAAATTATTTTCCAAAATTGTGGAGCCCAACTGTGTGCTTCAGCTCTCTGAAGTTTAACTCTCCTCAGCCAAATATTAGTAATTTTGGAACTGCTAATTTCTTGCGGCGGTGCATTTATGTGAGCATCCTCTCTGTGTTTACCTTGAGGTCTCGGTACACGATCTTGGCTGAATGCAGGTAGTCTAGCGCAGACACAATCTCGGCCCCGTAGAAGCGCGTGCGCTCCTCAGAGAACACCCTCTCTCTGGACAAATGGAAAAACAGCTGTGGAGAGAGGAAGACGAGGGTCACTGAATGAACGGCAGAAGAACAGGGAGGGAGGGGGACAGCACAGCAATAATTACTGATTTATTGAAGGAAATTAGCACAACACAAACTGGCTGCCCGCACCATATTGAGATGATAGATAGCAGAGGGGAGGGTTTGGAGCGGGGCGGTGTTGGTGGGGGGGTGTCTCGGAGGAGGGAGAGTGGCGGCGCTCGGCAGCTGGCGCCTCTTCTCCAGCACATATACCTCTTCTGCGCTACCCTCTGTGCGGCATTGGCACCGTTCTGATCGGAGTTTGGTGACAGGGCCAAATCAAGGTTTTAATCAAAACACTAGTCAAGTTAAAGATAGAGCCCAACGCTGCCAATACCTCCCTCCTTCCCCCAAAAATCCACACTTTTGGCGGGTTTGCACTGAGTAATGACATTTTGCTGCTATAGTAAGAAAAATTAAGTCAATAATAAAACAAGGAAATTATAGATTTAACAGGATGAAACAGTTTGCTGAGAGATTATTATATCTTATAATATAAAGCGAAAACGCCCTGCTGTTTCCGGGTTGGGCAGTGATATTTATTATTTGAGCAAATTATATCATCAAATATGACTGAGAAAGGACTACAGGTACATTAAACCCTCAATGTATTTGTAATAAGTAATTATTATGGGGGGGGGGGGGAGACTACAACACGTGCAGGGAGGGCTTCAAGGAAAAAGATTGGGAACCACTGGTCTACTATATAGTGCAGATCTCTATATTGAATGACAGTCAGACACATCCATTGGTTTATTTTTTTCTAATAACTCATACGCTCAGAACATCAAATGCGGAGACTAGTGGAGGCCTGGTCACAGCTAGTTCATATATTATATTCTTGTCGACAATGACAGACCTGTGTTTTGAAGGTTTTAACTTTACTGTACTTAAGTATATATGGAGTAAATGTGTGTTCACCGTAAAGATGCATTATGTAACTTTTTATGTAAAAAAACAAACTTGATAATTGTGGATAATTTACCTTTTAGTGACTAAATAGCAGTATGGGAAGTTAGAAGGGCACCTTTACTTTCCATCGCGGTGGCCTCGGCTACGCTCCAGGAACATTGTTTTGTAGGTTTTCTGGTGAGAGGGTCCGTCATCAGAAACTCTAAAAACAATTGATCCTGGAGCATGATAGAGACCATCGTGATCAAAATTAAAGGCGCTATGCTGACCACTGGGCCACTAAAAGGTCAAATATGCACTAATAAAAAGGGTGTTTTTTTCACATAAAAAAAGTTCCATACAAGTTCCAAGTTGCATCTTTAAGGCTGCTCGATGAATTGCAATTTGAAAGGTTGCAGTTAGTAAATTGCGAAGATTGCATTAATTGAAAAGTCTTTTGCTCATGTCCTAAAATGCATGTAATTCTTGTATTAATTTAGCAGTAAATGTTTTCTCTCCAATATGAATGCTCCTGCACATGTTTGAAATGTGCACAGTCAGCAGTATTTTTGTTAAAACAAAAATTGCAAACCTAATCCCAATGTCAATATATGTCAGAAAATTTGAAACCAAAATCTTCCAGCCCTGCTACATTTGAAGTTTTAGGGACTCAGTTCATCCCGCACTCCTCTGTCCCACACCGGCCTCCTCTCTCTGTCATCCAGCTGCAGCCGCCATGACACCAGCCTGCTGTGCCATATGAGTCAAGTTGTACAAATTACCCACGAGACCCAGGGGCGCACTTCTCTCCATTATTGCAGAGGGAGGTTTGCATATGGCTGCCGGAGTGATGCGCGTGGACCACCTCGCTCAGATGGAGATTGCGATGGCAGCGGTGAGAGAGGTATAACACGACAGGTGGGCCTTCATCAGTGTACTGGCAGCTGTGACTGTGGCAGCTCCGTAATGGGGTGTGCGACTGTGCGAGTTTGTGTGGTCACAATTTGCCCGCTCAGGTACAAAAAAAGGTGTGTGTTCGCATCGCGATGTGTGTCTGATGTTTTGTGATGTGTGGGTTTTCAGCGTTGGCTGAACTGTCTCAGAGTAACAGGGAGGGAGCAGGTGACGCTGACTCCCAGGGATTGGATCAAGATTGTGAAAATGTACCGATTAAAAATCTGAGAAATGGAAAAGTGGGAGATTCCAAACTCATTTCATTTCCGCATGCCATCCTGGCTCTATCTGCCCCATAGGTGTGTTCATAAATAGATACAAGCGGAGAGAGGCAAGAAGCAGGCGACAGTTGGTTGGTAAATTAACGGTGTTAGGAAGCAATCGAAGAGGCAAACTTTAGGTTCTGCACAGTGTTTGTTCTCGCTTAACATTCCTGTGTGTCCACGGAAAACACACACTATCCAATATACTTATAGACTTTTTGGATACTAATCAAACATTATTCATGAATGGCTTGTGTGGCGACTGTGACAAACTGGACTGTCTCTGATTAGGGCAGGGCGATGTGCCATCTATGGGATAGTGTCGAAATTGCAGTTTGGAAGATATGAGTTCATATTATCGAGTACATCCCTAATGTTAGGAGGCCAGAAAGAGAGTTGAAAAAACTGCCACTAAAATACAATTTAAATATACTTTGAGTGCAGTCCTTAAAAAATAATATAATAGTGTCTTTGTGTGTGTGCATTTTTTTTGAGCAACACACCAATTTTATAAATTGTTCAGATTTCTGATGATTTGCAAAATACTGCTAGATCAGAGAAACTCGCCATAGGTATCGCCCTGTCCTATTAAACAATGTGAGCTCAAGTGTGAAGTGTTAACTGTGACAGCCTGAATTATTATTAGTCATCTGTTTATTGTTTGATTGTTTTCTTTCACTTTTGTATATTTATATTTATCTTGTTTTATTATTACATTAAACTTTATGTTTTGAACATATTTTGTGGGAAGAAATTAAGAAAAAAGTATGAATGGCTTTCTATACAGACAGTGTAACAAGTGCTTTTATGCTTTACAGACAATACCCCCTTGATCTAATCACCCAATAAAGTATCGTGCTATAAGTCCCAATACGACCCAGTATAAGAACTAGGGCCCCGACTGATTTTTTTGGGTCCGATATCGATGTGAAGGGGATTGGCACGGCACAAACCTGTGCTCGATTTTCTTCCTAGGCCACCCCCCCTGTGGCCTAGGAAGTTGTGGGAGGACTCAATTTAAAGCTTCACTTTTGGTTCTAGAAAAAAAAAAACTGGAAAAAAAACTAATATCGGCCCGTCGATATATGTGGTTTTGAGCTCGAATCTGGGCACCTTCCTAAGTGGGCAGGCAATGCAGTAACAATTAGTACTCTCTCCCCCTTCTCCCTTGGCGTTAGGAGTTTGCCGAGTAAAGAATAGAGGACGAAGAAAGTAAACACACAGAGAAAACCAAATTCTCACGATGTGTCTCTTTTGTAGCAGAAGCAGAAGTCGCTGTCAGTTATTGCGGTGAAGCTGTGGTTTACGGGTTAAGCCACTGATGGAAGGTGTCCCACACAGGCTGTAAACACTGTGCCAACGTACTGAGTGTGGTCTGATGTGTTTCTTACCTCTCCCCCATTTACATACTCCATAACGAAACAGAGGCGGTCTTTCGTCTGGAACGAGTACTTCAGAGACTGCAAAACACAATCGAACAGACAAATGACGCACTTTGTCCATGTGAACGGATCTCAAAACAAACTCTCACGTGCAACTATTTTCTTACATGATCAAAAGCTGTCTGTGCTGCTGACCGATACAGAGCTGGCATTTAACTTCCTGTATAAAAGTCTGATTGCACTAATTCAGCTAAATCCATCCGAACGTCTCACTGCATCACTGGCCGTCCTCAGCGTGAACACTTCAATATCACACCCCCCCCACAATGAAAACAGTTTGGACACCTCTGCCCCGGGTACAAGCAGAGTCGCCCGATGACCTCAATAGAAGGCATTGTTGTCTTTCAATTTCACCGGCTGTAATTTAAGAGTGAATGAGCGGCCGATTTCTCACACAGCAAGCCGCTTGTGCCCCCGTCTAACCAACGCCACAGGAGCAACCAAACACGATCACTCATAGCTTCACCGTGTAAGCCGGTATTGCTGATTAAGATGGGAGAGTGCGGTGCGTCTGCGTTTGAAGCGGCTAAACAAAAGAGCAGTTGTTCTGGCGTCTCTTTTGTTGCCGCAGGTGTGACACGGGCAAACTCAGAAGCGAACTGTAATTATCCGCAAGATGTCAAGTGTGTAGCGTTAGCGTTGTCACGGATGTTAGAAATTAGCAATATGTGTACGGCTACAAAAAAGGTAAACCGACAGACGCAGCCCTTAATGTAGAAAGATGTGGTGCGTGAGGCTTAATTAGCCCCTGGAGAGAGGCGCAGGAATATACAGATCAATATGGCGGTAGTGTGGGGGAGTGTACACCTTTACAGATGTGTTTGCCCCTGTGCATATGTCGAACTACAAAACAATGTGGTGGTGGTGTTCTTGGACTACTCACGGTCAGAAAGGGGTGTCTGGTGTTCTTTAGTACTCGACTTTCCGTGAGCGTGTGCGCCACTTCGTCCTGTTTCAGTGAGGGCACAAAAAAACGTATTTCAGAAATGGGCGGTGGAGGAAGAAGAAAAAAAAATAAAAATACTAAAAATATCCAAACCTTGGCGATAATGACTTCTTTCTTTAGGATCTTCATGGCATAGTATTTTCCACTGGCTTTTTCCCGAACCAGGATGACTTTGCCGAAAGTTCCTTTACCGAGCAGCTTCAAGTAGTCAAAGTCGCTCATGGTCTGCAAAACAAGATCTTCTTCTCAAACCTTTTTTAAACAATCTTGCAGGTCGCACACAGACAAATAATGCAATTGATTTATGATCAAAGATAATGAAATAAGCAGCAAACAATGGGAAAGATAGAGCAAACGTTGCATTTACATTCTCTTCATTAACTGATCATGGCTTGATTGATTAGCAAAAATAAGGCTGGGCTGATTATTTGTTCTTTTGAACCCGTAAGTGCACAGTACCTTGCGTTTGTGGTGTGTGGTGGAGATGTCCATCTCCTCCTCCACCATGTTGTCGATGTTGGACATAGGACTGCACTGGATCCTTTCCTCTTCCTGTCTTTGAAGCTTATCGGCCACTATCTGGATGGCCTCTGTCCACTCATCCCTGTATTACAACATAACACCAACACTTCTTTAGAATGTGAAGCCCTAAATTAGGTAAAGCTGACTTTAATTATGCATGTATTTTTCATTTTGAAAAGGTATTCATATTTAACTGGTCTACTGCTAAAATATACGTTTACCAGGTACAATTCTGCTGTTTGTTAAGTTACATGTAAAATAGATGTGGAGTATTCTGAATCTGTTTCTTCCTTGTAGTATTTTCCCACTGAACAATAGACCTGTGCACACAACAGTAGACACCTGCGTATTCAATAAAACACTTAACCCCGCTCTAAAGGCCCTTCAATGTTTTTCAATTAGCACAACCACCTATTTGTGCTGCGCTGAGGCAACATGGTCAGCTAGAGACTCAACCAAATGAGCAATGATCACGGAGCAGAACTAATGCCATCCAGTCTGCGCGCGAGTGTGTGCCCGGGCCTTTCACTGTGTGAGTAAGGAAGCACACCCAGCAGCGAAGGCAACAATGCACTGTTGTTTGCTAACACTGTTCCTCCCCATTGACTTTCCATTAGAGCTGTTGTTCAACATCTGCTGAGCCAAAGTGCCACGTGCATTGTGTGTGTGAAAGCATTAGTGTTCATCATTTCCTCCAGAAGGCCAAGCTATGCATCAACATGTACAGAGCTGCTACTCTGTGATAATGATGGATATTCGACTTTCCACACAGACCCATGTTTCCTTCTGTTCTCACAAAGACAAAATCATGAATTTAAGACGTTAGGTTACAAAATCCTGTGGACAATCTGCATAACATGTCGTCTGACATATTAAATTGGCCTATACAATAATTCACCTCTTGCCTAATTATAGAGGCAAAACGACACAAAGTATTTCACCAACAAAATGTGTCACACTGTGCGCTGTAAGTTAAGGAGTTTTTTGTTTTGTTTTTAGTACTGGAATACCATTCATTTTAATACATTCTAAAAGCATATATTGATATTCTGATTATAAAGCCATTTTATTGACAGTGAACTAGTGAGCCGGTCGTTGCATTACTACTGCTGCCTGAAAGTTAAGAAATGTGCTTATAAACTCATACATTTGAAGAATTGGCATAGTATTAAAAATGTGTTATGAAAGTCAGGAATGAATTTGAACCACAACTAACACTTTTGATCAAAAAAATAAATACATAAAAATGATTTAGGGCCTTTAAGCCACACGCTTTAATCAAAGGTAATGAAGTTAAATAGAATTTGAATTTCTGATTCAAATTTTAATATCCAATGTCATTTGTGCATGTGGATTCTTTGGTAACCTCGAAATGTCTAAAGGTTTCCTGCCTCATCTCCTCTCAAACAGAGTTAAGCTTGTGCCACATGCCGGGGTTACAGTCTCACTGTAAACTTAGTGAATCGAGGTGACGCCGAGATGATATTCAAATATTGTCAAATCCTCCTCAAAAGCAGGCTGGGATTTACATGCACACACTTTCAAATGCATTTGCCTTGTAAAGCTGCGATGGATGGTAATAATGAAACCTGTTTGACTCCCAAATGATCACCCCTGTGTCTCATGTTTTTGTTTTGCCCATATGTTTCCTTGAGGGATCTGGAAATAAACATCCGTCTGAACCTAAACAGCGCTGTCTGTGTGTGTTTTTTAAAGATCTGACTGGCTTTTTAACTTCTGAAGGTACCCTACACACTCCAAAACAAGGGCAAACTTGCTAATGTGCGACAATGGCGTAGTGGCTGTGAGACGGCCATGATGTGCACAAACTACATGAAAAGCAATGGAAAACTCTCTCAAGGTCAGGCGGCAGATAAATGCTCTCTCTCATGGTAAGAGTGTTTTTTTGTATAATGGGGTTTTTTGCTAATGAGAGATAATGGGCCTGCCTACAGTCGGGCACTGTGCCAACACGTGCCACCCCTCTCCGCTAACGGCTGGGGCTGCCAGAGCTGGAGCCCTGCCAGTTCGGTACAGTGCGACAGATACAGTAACTCGCTTAACTTCAATGACTTCTCTAAGCAAAACATCTGGGACTTCTTATTTTGCTGACCGGCAGTAACGGACAGTCATTAAAATGGACACATGCTCGCCGTTTCCTATTTGATTATGTTGCGCTATTATAAAGCGACATATAAGAAAGGCAAAGTTGGACAGACAGCTGCAACATACAGAGACAAACTCAAAGGATGCGCAGAAGCATCTGTGGTCTACTGGGCAAAGCTGTTCATTTTCAGGAGATAAACACCTCAGCTCCTCAGAAAGGAGCCGAGCAGCTGGAGAATTTATGCCGACGCAACTTGAAAGGTCTCCTTTCCGCTCGCTCTGCCTCACCTGCTTTTATTCCACGCGTTCACACACATACACACATGCACGCCCTGACAGAAAGAGGTTTTCACATGTTACACCGCTAACCATTGTATGTGAGCCTGTTGATAATTAGTCAGCCACATGTGTAAATAGACTTTTAAATTAAAAAAACAGGAACAAAAAATGTATAGAATAATCTAAAGGTTTTTTCTTTGCATTAGAAGTTAAAAATAAACATACCGTTCATCAGGAGTGTCTACGTGGAAGGTCCTCTCGATGACAGTCGTCCACTGGAGACAACGAATGATGAAGGTGTTCGGTTTGGGCCTTTCTGTTTTCATCAACTGGCATTCTGCAAAGAGCAAATAGTCTCACTTACTCACTACACTATATTTCACAAAAATATGTTTACCTTTTTATAGAAAAGGGCTTTGATACATTACGGCATATTTACATTTAAACTGAGGCCTGCACTGGGTCAAACTAACAAGGTTAAAAAAAAAAAGTGTGTCCAATTAGGTGTTCTTTGAGGACATGAAACTAAAATGATAAACTTTGAAACATTCCTAATTTTGATGTATCTATTCACTTGCATTTCGTTCGGGGAGTGGGTTATCATGGAAACATTTTTTTAGGATATACAGCTGTAAATCTGTACCATCTGTACCAATGCAAAGCAGCTAAATTTCACTTTTTTTTTCATAAATATTTTCGTTTATTTAGTTACTGCTGGATATGGGATGCGCTGTGCTTGAGCAATGCCGTGACAGGATCCAGATGAACTTATTAAACCTGAATTAATTTAACAAAAGTGGCTGATTATTCCCAGGGAGGTGCTCCTGTGTGAGTAGAGATGTTGTGTTTTGCAGCTCCGTTTTCGTGTGGTAAATATGTGAAGTGGGGAGTTGCTTTGTGACAAAGGGCAATATAGTAGGCTATTATCATACAAATGCATAAGACAGTACACAAAGTGGGAAACTTAGATACACAAAGCCAGATGGGGCTGTGCACTCGCTGTGGGAAAGAAAGCATCTTCATTGTCCCTCAGCAGTCGCTCTGGTTATTGGGGACGAGAGCTGACATAAAAGAACATTCTAATCCATCTTAGTCTTCCCATCTCACCCCACTGCTCTCCATGATGGCTATTCACTTCCATAGGTCGCACTCTTTTATGTACATCTCACCTCTCTCTCCTAATCACTCCTTCCCTCGCTCCACCTAGCCTTTGTCCTCGATCCCATGTCCAATTACTCTCTGTTTAAGTGTGGCACAGCGCAGCACGTCGCGGCTCCCCCTAAATATAGGCATGAAGGTTAATGACAACAGGTCGAGCGCACATCTGACTTTCAATGTAAACTCAAGCTGCGCGCGTACACAAAAAACCTGACTGCCGAATGGGGCCCGCTGTGCCATCGGTAAACAAGGTCATGTTACGGCTCCTGCCAAAAAGACTGGGCAATGGGCACGTGCAGGCGGAAGTTTTTTAAAACGTCCGCTGGAAATTGGGTTGTTGTCGTCGTCACAGCAGGCCATTGTGAAACGTGTGTAGCAGTTTAGTGGGTGGATAGGCGAGTGAGTGTGAGCGGCAGGCGTGTTTGGATGAGTCCCTCTGCTGGGAACAGGCCTGTACCCTCTCTGTTCCATCTGACCACTTCTGTTGTTCCTGCAGATAAACAACAAAACGCAAGCAAACTGCACACAAGTACACACGCCACCTGGCCTCCCAGCTTTGGGCAGCAGATGTGGTAGTGCCAGCGCGGTGCCAAGCATCCGGAGCCCGATGTATGGCCTGGCCTGTCCCCCTGTACCCGGCGCTTTCTCCTGCAGCGCAGTCTCCTCCTCTCTGTCTGTTCAGAGCTGCTGGTCCTAAGCTCCACCCACAGCCGCTCGACCGTATCTTCACAGCCTCCAACTCCTGCTTCTTAGAGCTTCTCATCGTTTACAGCGCACGGTTGTCCTCCCTTTCATACTCGTATCACACTATCCCCCCCACCCCCCACAACCAGCGCTAATGTGCAATTCTTTATCATTTTCCAAGAGGCATCTGCAAATGTTGTAGCATTCATCATCATTTTGTAAGTGGTTCTCACACAGCTATACTGGCAAACCCGTTCTTTCACAAATTTTTCACCAAAAAGTAAAAAGAAAATCATAAGACAGAATGATCCAAAGACTACTTCTTTGTCTTTAGCTGATGGATCCAGTTGATATGAAGGGCACGCCAAAACGAGGTGTCACTATACAGTAATCCTAAACTAAAGTAAGATGATTGCAGTCGGATTGAAAAGCACAATGGTTACAAATGGCAAATCGCAACTACAAACATTTAGGCAGTACAATATTCATTGCGAACAATCCCGTTACTTTTGGATCTTATAATGTCTAAAACCTGTAGCTTAACTTTAGACCTCAACAAACATGTTCTGAAATGCATGTGCTCCTTTCATTAGTTTAGCAGTTCATATTTTAGTCTTCTCTCACATGTAAAAGCTCATTTAAATGTGGACCGTGGCCAGATTTTTAAACATAAACTGCAAAACATTTTATTTTATTTTTTTGGCAGCTTTATTACAGTGGGTGAAGAGCGGGTATGGACATGCAGCAAATTGTCGGAGCTGTTCAACTTCAAACCTAACTGTGCTCCATGTGAGCCTCCCACTGGGCTACTAAACTACACATCTGTCAGCAAACACAATACATCTCATTTTGAACAAAAATCCGCCAAAATTGGCATGATGCAGAAATTAAACAGGCTTCATGCCACAGAACGAGTGCAATAATTTCGAGATTATTTTGAGATTGGCTGTGTTGAGGATTGGAATTTGTTACCACAGTAGAGATAGTCCCTACAGAGTTTTAAATCCATTTTGAGATAACTTTGTTCTCTAAGCCTTTGCTTAATGTAATCAAATATGTGTGGGAATAATTAATTTGAAAAGTACATATAATCTCACATGCCTTACATAAAATGTGTATCATTCCGATTAGCAGATGTGTTGTGTAGTAACAGTGGGTAGTTAGGTGATCACATACTTGCTACAGAGAAGTTATTTAGAGGATAGGGCAGGTCTGCGTCTTGAGGTTTCTCTTTGTAACCGATGAATGAACCGTCTGTTTTCAGCAGGAAGTACCGTGGGCGCCAATTCTTTATGTATTCACCTGGAAAGAAACAAACAGGGAAGGCGTTAAATGGAGATATTTCAACTCAAGCCAATATGATGATGCTAATCTGGCTTCATTGTGTCATCTATGTCAGCGATATGGGATCTAAAGATTATAGAGATGATTATGTTTTTAAACACAGATCTGATTCCCCTGACAGCTGAGCGCCTGTCTGTTCAGGCCGGCCTCTCATCTGTCCAAAGAGAGTCTCTAGGAGACCCTGAGTGGTTGCCAGATTCCAATCGGATTATCATGTAAAAAATTACAAAAACATGTTTACCCGCACAACAGTCAAACTATCGTGCCAGTGCCATCATCTGGCCGACATCAAGCACATGCACACACACGCGCACACACACACACACACACATACACACGCACACACACCTGATGTACAGCGTTTCCGACGGGCGGAAGGACGACGCAACATGAGAAAGCACAAAGTGTGGAAGGAGATGACATGCAGTGGGATGGGATTACATGGATGACCCTTCTTAGATCGCAGCAACAAACAACAACATCTGCTAAGCAGCTGGTGACAGAGTAATACCCAACTGGCTGACAGCGACTGGCACTGCGGTACGGCACCACAGCTTTATCAGATTACCCCCGGCAGGATTACACCAGTGTCAAACATGACCACAGCTCACAGGCCCAGGACTGTGTACATTCACACTTAGTCAGTCCTCGCAGAGACAACAATTATCTGCTGTGCTGAAAGAAAATCTAGATAGTTCCACGCTCAGTACAAACTATTGACTTTTTTTTAACCTGTTGTTTCAGCCGTAATGCTTGCAGAAGTTATGTCTTGTGTAAGCCAATCTTAGTCACATCACAGGTCACCTTTGTCTACACTTAGTCACCTCAGTCAACATGAACTCATTCATGAAAAGAATGCTTTCCATAAATACTTCATTGGTCACAGAAGGACGGTGCCAGAGAATAAAGGATTACTCAAACAGGATAACAAATCAACTCCTGGTATGGTTTGGAAGAGCAAACATAATACCAAGTTTAGCACCGAGTACCCCTTTAATAATAATAAAGCAGTATACTCGCAAAGGTGATTATGTCCCACTCTGGAAATCTACCAGAATGTGTGCACAGTAAAAGTCTGTAACCTGTAAAGGCTGCAGCTGGCACCATTGATGGGGATAAAGCCACAGTCCAAGTTCAGAACGCACCTGAAGAGTTACACCGCAACTCTGCCCACCTTTAGAGGCTGCTCCTCCGCTAGCCGAGACCGGGCAGAAGCAGGCCGGTGTGTGTGTTCTATTTGTGACATCCATTTAAAGCGGAAATGACAGCAGGCCGCGCTCGTTAACACGTCGCAGAAAAACACCTGCTCCGCTGATGGGAGCGTATGAGCGAGCGGTCCGTGCCGGTACCTCTGGGTGAAGAAGGTGTGTGTCTGGGAGAACAGGAGGGATTTGAACCATCGTACAGAGACGTAACGGAATCGAAGCCAAACAAGAAAATGCGTTTGGGTGCCAATGCGTCATCCGGATTAACAAATCACACCTCTCCTTTCATCCATTATCCCAGCTTTGAATTTTTTATTTTTTTTTCCTATTTTCACAAATCCACCCACTCAGCCTCCTTCTACCGTTTACTATTTACTCCTGTACTGTCAGGAACAAAGCATATTCTTTGGAAAGCTGTCTGCTGACAAACAGAGGGGTGTGAGAGGGGAGGTGGACTGTGGAGGGCCTGTGGGGGGAGTCGCCAAATAACCAAATAACAAGAACCAATATTGTATAACTTGTAATGCACACCACTAATGGAGTCGCATAATTCAAGAAAGATCTCATGTCAGTATGCACCGGGGCAGAGGGAAAAACGCTATTCATCTCAGTTTTTACACAAATACTACTACTGCTGTATTGTTGCTCACACGGCCTGATCCACTCCTGGCCTTACCTGCACACATTTAAAGCACATTTAAAGACAAAACCATAGCCACAGGGAGGAGGGGGCAGTGAAAGCAAATAAAAAAGAAAATTCTGAAAATGGTACCAACACTTTCATTTCAAAAGTACCACATGTGGAAGAGGTCAACTCCACTCTGAAGGTTCTCCCTTTCTCCCCGTCATATTACCCTCAGCGGTAAATTAGCAGGGAGCACAGAAGTCCCAGTATAAAAATCTGGCTAACTTTACAGGAGTGAAATATGGATTGTTTAACAAATGGAAGGAAATAAAAAGAAAGTTAACTGATAAACTATTAAAAACTGGCAATGATAAGCGGCCTGCTGGTCTGCGGCCAGTCATTTCTCTGAGTCAGTTTCTACATCAAGTGTCCAACCAATGGAAGCCTGTGGCTGGCCACTTCATCGCTCAGCTGTCCAGTACAACTGAAAACATTTAAGCAATCCTTCTGGCCGGTGCTGAGGCAGAGCGCACACGTCCACTGGGGGCGGGGGAAGGGGCAGCCAGGGGTGGCACAGACGGAGAGAGGAGATGGACAGTTGTCCACACAGAAGCGTCCAAACAAACACAGGCACGCACCAGCGCAAACACGCACACATGCACAACACTGTTCTGTTTGGACCTTCCAAATCTCCCAATGATCCAATGGTGTTCTGTCGAGCTATCCCGTCTTGGCCCTGGCTGTAATGAGTCCAGCTCTCCCACTCTGGACAGCTTGTCTGGGGAGCCACATGTCTCTGGTTTGGACTGCTGGAGAAAACAGAACAGCCGGTCTCCTTCCCACACCATCTCTCTCGGACTCCGCACTTCAGTTTCATTAAGTTTGCAGCACAACTTTACTTTTCCCTTAAGGCCAATTAGTAAATACTACACTATAGACTTCTTAAAACAACGGAAGTCTCTTGTTCCTTGTTAGAACGACATATATCAGCAAACAGAAGAACGAGAAGATGTTTGGACGGATTAAAACCTTTGAGAAGCCCACACGTCCAAAGTGCATCAAAGCTTTGCAACTGTCTGAAGATGGACTTACTAGGTGCATGTTTGCTTTCCGTTTGTGTTAGCAGAATACTTGTTAAATATGGAAGCGCACTGTCACATTGAATTTGTACAAGTAATGCGCCAAACCAAGGCTTTTTAAGAATCGTTTAGATTGTCTGGAGAAAGTCTTGTTGGCACATCCGCCAGTTGCAGCTTGTGGATTTAGCTGTAAAAATGAATCAGCTGTGACTGTGTCCGTTCCAAGCTTTCTGATTGGACAATTACAACAAGGTAGTGCCTAACTGTCGCTCATTTAGCGGACTGATTAACCACTCAGCTCAGGAAAGAGGGGGAGACAGGTAGCAAATTGTAAGTCTGAATTCTCGCCAACTAAGTGAGTCACACAAACTTTTCCCTCCTTCGCCTCTCTCTTCCTCCGAACACCTCCGATCTCATGCCCGATGCGATAAACAACAGAGAGGGAAGGCAGCGCGAAAGAAAAACATCCTCGACAAATAAATAACTCCATAACTATGTGAGCTCACCAGCCATTTGTTAATCAACTCTAACAGGAATTTAATTTAATGCTTTGGCCAAGGCTGGAGCTGATATGCAGATGGCACAGAGATGGGGCTGTGCGACTGGAGCTCTGGGAACTGGAGTCGTGGGGGAGTGGGGGGGGAAGAGGATCAGGCTGGGACAGCGCTGGCGCGTTCCAGCATACAGCAGCGCGACAGCACAGAGATGAGAGAGGTGCTTGTAAAATGCACATGATAGAGAGTGCATTTTTTATTACGGTGGTTTGGGGATTCGACAAAGTCCTGCTCCTATATTTTACACACAAAAAATTAACAAGGGAGTTTGTTGTGGTCATACAAAATTCCCAACTTTCCGCAATTCTTAACAGGGATGGGTTTTTAAGCAGGTTTCACAACTTTCAGCCATTTTTATGTATCACGATCGATGAAACAAACGGTCTGCTTTTACAGTATACTGAAAGAGTAGAAAAAATTGTGTATAGGGCCTTTAAGTTCAATAGTTTCCTTTGTGGTGCATTGACAACTGAAGGACTCAGAAATAAAAGCAACTGCTCTCAAGTAAAATAAGATCAAATGAAAATCTCTCACAAATTGCTGCCTATAAATGTCTTATAGGCAAGTATATATTAACCAATTCAGTCAATAGTAGTATCATCATTTATGCAAGTTCAAAACAACAGCTAAACCAAGAGCATACAGGTGTCGGAGGAGCGGGGGGAGTAAGAGAGCGGCTAAACATTGGGCACCGGAAAGCAACAAAGTAACGACAAATGTACTGGACTTGAGAAAAGTTGAGAAAAGTGTCTTTGGCAGTCGTAGTCACAAAATTGAGTTGATCTGTCTATAATTATGCATGTAATCTACTGCCAGGTTGCCATGCTTCCTATTGGTAAATACTTTGAGGTGTGCATGACCCCGACCCCAGTAGTTCTAACTCCAGCGTGCTCAGACATCTTAAGGCTCCATCAAAGCCAATCCACTTACTCTGCATTAGTCTCATTACAGCACTGGAGTAGTGTTTGTGTGTCTGCGTGAGTGTTTATATTTGTGCGCGGGGATAGTACAACCTGGGTAGTAAATAGCAAAAGGGTATTTGAATCCTGATTATACAACTGCAGAAAGCTGTGCACGGAAATGTCATCTGCAAACTCTACTGGCATGGCAAAATTACCATGACTGTCTGAAAGGAAAAATAGAAAAAAACATTGGATAGCACATGTTGTGCTACGATTGTGCTGCCATGATATGTTTAATGCAGATTTGCACATTCTGATCAAAACAGATGCCTTGATTAAAGGTTTAGTGGTGGAACAATTAGTGCGGGGCGCGGAGCAGTGTGGAATTGGACAACAAGGGGGTTTGAACTGGCACAAAACTGGGAGGGAAATTGGTAAAATTGCAGCAGAGCAAATAGGCCCAGTTTAACATGGCAGAAGCTTTGACAGTGATAGAGCTCTGGGACAGGGCAGGGGCGGCCAGATTGCGCAGGCACCCATGGGAGTGTGGCCATCCCTCGGGGGCACTGGGAGATTGCACCCAGCCAGCTGCACGGATGGAGCCCAAGCATTCTGGTACAAACATGTCATGGTGCCTCACTGCTCTCCCCAGCTGGTCCACTAGCTCACAAAAAAATAAAATGTTAAGGTGTATAACAATACTTTATTAAAATAGCATAATTAATTGCTTCCACGACCATGAGCAATCCTGTCATTAGAACTTGATTTTTAGTTGCAGTACCGATGTTGGCCAGTAGATGGTGGTGGCTCCCTGGCGCAGGAGCCCACCGCTGTGTGTGCCGCTTCTGCTGCTGCAGTGAATGACACACGCCTCTCATCCTAACCCTCTGAGTAGTGTACAGTACATAGTACAGTGTACAGTATACAGGGGCAGGGGAGAGGGGCGTGCGTATGTGAGTTGGTCTAAGCATGGATCTATTATAATAATCGGGTCTAAGTTCCTACCGGTCGCACAGTGACCGCGTGTCTATTCCTACTGTTGATGGTTTGTTGAAGTGTGCTCTGGGGAGGCAGGCTTTTTCTGAAGCACTCGGGGATTAGTACAGCGTTAGCAGCATATTAGCATCTTAGGTGGAGGGCCGCGGCTCGACACCACCTGTGCCAGACAGTCACCCCTTCACCCCTACCCCTACAACGCCCGCAGATCAGCGGGTCAGCGAAGGTCATTTAGATACTGTACAGTCCTATAAGCTTACAGCCTCCCTGTCTTAGTCCATTACTGTAGAGAGCATTGTCCCCTCACAGTTTGTGACTGACAACATTATTGTGTGCTAAGTGCTCTTTACTGTGTCATTTCAAAAGGGCACCATGACCGAGGCTTCTACAGACCAGAAAGACAGCTATGCAAGAAACTTACTCCAGCATGTATTCAAGTTTTCACAGCGACATTATAGAATAGACTTTATTGCCATATGCCAAGCACAAAATAATACAAGCACATCTTAAGTCAAGAATAAAATTACATAAATAATTAAATAAATAGACAGACTAACCCTACATCGGGTCTAGGCAATTCCGTCGTACAATTGTATAATTACAAATAAAGCACTTTATTACTTTTATATATATATATATATATATATATATATATATATATATATATACATATACATATATATATATATAAATGTAATTAAAAAAAAGCAGCAGGACATTACTGCAAGTTAAGGTGCAGTATAGATAATAATCGAAGACAAAATGTGATGATGCTAAATGTAGTTTTCTGTCAACAATATACCCCATATTAAATGACAACATTACTCACATTGGTCCTGGCGCTAACATATCAAGGGGGAAATCGTTAGGTTGTGTCCAAATACAAATTGGTCACTGTAAAGGCCAGAGTACATATATGGAGGATTTATTTGGTCATTAGGTGTATTATATTAGTTTTGCCTTTGTTTTTAAATTTGATGTCATTTAATGTTGATTGTTACGTGCTATTACGGTCTAGGGTTGTATTTTGGCCCGAGCATTATGGGCAGTTATGTTTTTATGGAAAGAACTTTGGTCTGCCAAGTGTTGTTGTAAGTGCTCTAGAAATAAACTTTGACTGATTGATTAGTAATGTTCAGTTTGAGGCCTATTTTTTGTTACAAAACAATGAAAGAGGGAGCGTAAATGCACTTCTAACACCCCACTTCTTCACAGTGATGAGCACATCTCAACTTTTCAAAAAGCAATACTGTCACGGTAAAACAACAACTGCCTGCTGGTTCATCGTCAATAAAAAGGCTTTATAATGAAGTGCTCAGCACGCAAAGGTCTTTTTCCATAAAAATCAGCTACTACAGTATAGCCTACTGAAGAGAGGGACAAGGCAAATTTCATTCCACAGCAATAACTAAATCTGGTAGAGGGTCTTTAAGTCTATTTACTGCGCAGCAACGTCTAATACACCCTTTCACATTCATTCACCTGCACATATTAACTGCCACATCAATACAGATGTTTTTGAAGGCAATAAAGTAAAAAATGACATGTGGACTACCATGGAGCTTGTGCCAGTATGTTAATTCACTGTCCCGACATTCACGGAATGTTGCCCGCCTCTTCCTTTTTGTCTTGTACGTGATTGTCTGGTATTATTGGTTTTTATATTGATTTAGTTGCTGTAACATATACATTTGTTGATTTGGTCACTACTACACTGCTGTTTAACACATACACAGAGTTCAGAAAGTATTTGTAACTATCTATCGATTTCTATTTTATTATGCAACATTTATACATTTACACAGTGAGCTTTTTAAGTCCACTGTAAACTATTGAAGCATTTGCATCTTCTTGCAGAAACCCCAATCTTAATATTTCGATCCTAACCAATCAAAGCTGGAGGAGTAAGTAGTTGTACCAATCATTCAGAGGATGCATGTCAATCGAAATGTGAAAGAAGGTGCACAGCTGTCCGGCTGTTGCAGTGGGTGGGACTTTTTCCAGTTGAGCAGTGGTGAACAGGTGCAGTGCTTTGTGTGTGGAGTGTGCATAAGTCGGCATTATTCCAGAGTGTATTATCAATTCAGAAATACAGGGCTGTGAGCGGCAGCTGGTGCTATGTGTTCACGTGAACAACTTATTAAGTTTCGACTTTGAAGTACCACCCACTATCCACACGGCCCTTTCCATGCGGCTGAGAGATGTGACGCTGCATGTTATACTGTAATATAGGGAGGTTCACAATCAATCTTAATGTAATAACAATTATTTGTTACTCTGTAGAGAAAAAAAAAACAGTATCACTATAAAACAACCATTAGGGGCATCTCAACATGAAATTAAGCAGACGTTTCCATAAAAAAGTCTATAAACGTATCTTTTGTTTGGAATGGCCCTTTATTAATGATGATTGATGATAATAAATGGAAACAACAGCTTGAGTTTATAAAATGTAGCATATTGTTACTGTACATTGCCATCAAGGCAATGGCCAAGAAAACAATACATCAACTAGAGAAATTTAGCAGCATATGCATCCCTAGTGTACATTCAGAGATACACAATAATCCCACACGCCATAAGGAACCCCCAACAGCAGGCAAAGGTAAATAATCAGTCAAAGTACTGTCAAGTGCAAAGGCGATCTCCCAAACAAGAAGCAGAACCTGCCCAGCCGGCCCTCACTCCACAGACTCCATTCATGCTTTGTGCCAAAGGGCCGCCAGACTGAAAGTGCTCTCAAGCTCACAAACTGCTGCTCTACCCCCCCACCCCCCCACCCACCCCGGGCCCTGCCTCTCAACCTGCCTGTCATTCACTTCGCTAAAATATAGTTAAATGTGACTTAGAGCTGCCCTGGCTTTGAATCTGAATAATGTGCTTTTGATCCATTTAGGGTTGGGTGAACTTGAGTGAACTTTGCAAATTGACTGCATTCAAGAGACTCACATTTTAACGACTTCTTCGTTTAAAGTTTTCAACCTAAAATGCGGTCCACTTTCAAATGCAGCCACAGAATTATTCCCCCTAAGCAGCTTGCTGTAAACACAAAGTCCGTCTCTGCATTTATTCAAAGTTGAAATAATGTGCACCAACACTCAAACCACGAAGCAATATCTGAAACTGAAGCAGATGTTTGCTTCCTTTTTTTTGTTGTCGTCCCCCCTCCTTCTTCCAGCAGTCTGCCGTTGAACCTCATATTGAAAGTTGTAGGCTGAGAGACATCTGCACCTCTCTCACTCTTTCTTTAGTTCTTTTCTGTCTCATCTTTCCCCGGTACCAGACGCACAGAGATATAAGCCTTTTCTTCGCGACAGATGGCAAGTCAACAATCATGTACACCAGCGTTGGACCCTCAAACTCTACGCACACAGAACAAACAGCACATCCTTGTCCTCCTGTCCCTTTGTGCCCGCTTCCACTCACAGTCTTTTCAGGAGTGTCTGTGTGCGCGTGGCCCCCTTTACCTTGCTATACTGAGCACTGGTTTAATGAGTGCTTGGTGAGCAGAGGGGCTCGGCCAGAGGACCATATGGGGGACATTTAGCCCCCTCAGAAGAACGTGCCAAGCCTCGCTGACATGATTACTGCCGCCGTCCACTACGCTACACTGGCTTCTGAATGGAAATGGAGGATTTTACCATGGGCAGCTAATTAATGACTTGAGATTGGCAGCCGGCGCAGGAGTAACTGAGGAGATGAAAAATTGTGCCACTGTTTGGTGTCTTCCTTTCATTGAGGTAGCTGTCACTGAGCTGCTGGAAACTTAATACACACACACACACACGCACACACACACACGCACACACATCAGAGAGAGAAAATAACTGCTATACACCCCATCAGTACGAGCAGAACACTTTACAGGCTGTACCCTTGTATCACTTCTTTCATTGAGCATATACTCGATTCAATGTATAAAATCCGTTTATGCTTCGATGCACAATTTCAGGCCACAAGAACATTTTGAGCGGAACAGTGTGTCACAGCAGGCCAAAAGCTGTGGCTGTGTTAATCCTGTCAAAGACAGATTACAGGTGGGAGATAAAAATAGACGGACTGTCCCTTTAACCTGACCACAGTGACATTAGTGCAGCTCAACTGTTAACTCCCCCCAGAATGAAATATTCATCAATAGATTGGATGACTGAAGTTTCTGTGTTAAAGTGGGGTGAGCAAAGGGGAGAGAGGGTTATTGTTGCAACATTTTTTAATTACAAATAGAGAAATAAACCAAAATTAATATTCTTCTCATGCAAGTTCCGTCTCTTGTTTAATACAGTTATCAAAAATCGCAATTTTCTTGTATCATGCTGCCCTATTTTTATGAACTTATTTATTTGACCATAAGACACATTGAATGAGTAATAGAAAAGTAGATACATTTCCCAAAATGGTCAATACAAACATTCCTGTGAGTCGTTTCATAGCTCTACAGTGCCAAGTGTGGAAGATGTGAGTGTTTTATAGACAAGTGGCTTAAGTTGTTCAAAGTAAATAGAACTGGCATTTGCTGGTCACTCTGGAGGCCTCCTGCTGCCAGCCAACACTTCCACTAGCTGTTAACCACTAGGCACTAATCTGTTGGCCTGAATCAGCCAAAGCTTGCCCCACTCGAACCTGCCTCGTCTAATCAGCCCCGATCTCACTCAAACCCACCTGCAGCATCGCAACAGGTCCAATGCTCAGTGCCCCCAGAGAGAAGAGAGGAGCTTGTGACTCTTGCAGTGAGTGACTAACGACTAACAACATTGTGGCTATAAAATGAATCGCAGTCAAGTTGAAATCACAATTTGAAGACTCCCTATGAGCAAATCAAAAAGGCTGATGTTATGAGACGCCATAAGGACCTCAAAACAGTGGGTTTCCTTATAAAAACCTGCAAACACTGTAGTTGAAATGCAAATAAGTCCAAGACCATCAACATTTAAGAATATTTACAGCTGAAGTGATATAAAAGTCACGTATGTTTCAGATCATGTTTGTAAAGAACCATTAAAAATGCGACTCCCAAAATTCGATCGCCCTACTAGTGAATCTGGATCCATACTTTACATATTTAATCGCATTTTAAAACGTTGTCAGAAACATTTGATTCCAGATTTTTCTTCTACATATTACGCAGCAGCAGTATTGTAAGCAAGGCATCTCAGGTCAGTGTTCTGATGACTCCATGCTTCCTCCTCCGTCCTCTCTTATCACGTGTCTGCATTTCCCAAAGCTCTGATCAGCACTACATCCATTGATCCATTCATTCATTTATCCAAGACCTCCTCTGCCTGCACCAGCTCATTCACTCAGCCACACATTAATCCATCACTGTTTGTTTGGCCTTTGCAGACTTTCTTTTCTCTGCTTGCGCCTGTCTTATTGACTGTCCGTGCATGCATTTAGACAATCTTGTCTCTGACCATTTAGTCCAGCATCGCCAATGAAAACATGGAGAATTACATTAATAATAATAATGCAAGGAGAGCAAAGTGTGGTAATTGTATATTATTTTTGTATTGGAAAAGTACTAGCCTGCAGGCTCATGTCATTGTTCTATGAAAGGCACTGTATTTTTTCACTAGTAGTGCAATGAAATATGTTTGGTCTTCGTTCAGTATATTGAAAATGGTTTGTGAAAAAAAGACTGTATAAAGCAGTTTTGCCAACTGTGGGCTTGCAGGTTAGTTTATCGTAGTATTGTACTGTGACAGGGGCTCTACCACCTGTGCTACTGTCACCTCAAGAGAGGAGGAAAGCATTTCCTGGATACATAAGACCACAGGAGGAGCTTTTTGGGAGCTGTTGTCAGAATGCTAAGAAGAGCCACTTTCTAAGATTACTTAAAGATACGTTCAAATGTTTTGATTACTGTAAATGTTTTACTTTTGCTTAGGTATTCGTTTTATTTTGTCAGATGGAAATGGTGATACAAATGCTGTTATTGCTATTTTAGGTCGATTCTACATATCTACTTTTGGTTTTATGTGATATCGTTGGCCGCATGGCATAATTGCCTAGGTCATTTTGTATTGTTGAAATGGCAATGAGGAAAAACAATGTGTTTTCTATAAAACGTCTTTTTACATGTTCTTCAACAGCAAGGCAAAGATGAGTTGGGCGGTTGTGCTGTGTGGCTAGCGACATGGTTTGTCCGGTTTCACATTGAGCTCCCACGGTCATGGTTGTGTGTGTGTTGTGGTTTTGTTTGTTTTGTTATGTTGTAAACATTTGTAATGAAAATGAAGGAGACCCCAGGTAGAATAGCTCCTGCAATAAGTCAGGAGCTAATGGGGCTCTCAATAAAATGAAATGAAATGAAAACTCCAGTTATGTTTTGGATGAGAAAACAACATTGCAACATGTTGGGGTAGAGGAGCTCGCCCCCAGAGGTGAGCTCCTCTACTCCATGATGTTGAGATGAGGTGGGCTTCTATACAGTACAGGACCAGTTTCAATTCATTTTACACATGAGTATAACATAGCTCCAGAGAAACGCACTGCTGTTGCCCTCGAACAGGTCAGTCTGTTTAACACGGACAATGACACATTATTCAGACTTTAATGTGTGTCATTTGTATTCATTTTTCTCACTGTCTGTTTAGACTTCAACAACTTCAGAGCCTCAAAGTGTGAATGCTCTGTAACATGTTATTATTTTGTATGTTTATAGGCTGTAGACTGCATCAGCTGCCTGAAATACTGCTGTTGTTGACTGAGAATGCTCAAATAAATGCTTACGTACTTTAAAACATTGTTTAATTTTTTGTCAACCAACAATAAAGAAAATAAAATTTGTTTCTACAGAACCTCTGTTTTTTGTCTCCAAAATGCTAGGCCTAAACTTCTGCATCCCATACACGTAGAACCTTTTGTTTATACAGTGTATAATAGATATGTAGAGATCGCTACACCTTTCCTTCACAAATACTTGAATATTAAATTTGACCACTTAAATTCTAGGCAAAGCGACTTTATTTACATTTCGTACAAACACTATTACTACAACTACTATTACTACTACTACTACTACTACTGAATAAATAATTAACAGATGTGTCTGCAAGCGACTTGACCATTGTTCTATCTTAACTTACACCATCTAAACTGTACACTTCTACCAATCTCTAAACAACTTTCTTTTAACATTGTGTTCAAATATGATCAGAGATTTCTGTGGAATAAAGACTTTGTGTTGAGCAAAAGCAGAGGTGACAGTGTGTATGCAGCCTGCCTGTGTGTGTTAGTCATCTGTCTCAGTGGAGGAGTGTAACTGTGATCACAGTGACCTGGGAGGCCCTGGACCTCTGCTGCTTGCTACCTGTATCTGTCACATACTCTGTGTCTCCCTTCTGTCTCCTGCTGTTAGTAACTCTATGAACTGGTCACTCTGTTAGCACTGGGCTACGGCTCTGTCGGCCTGCCTGGCTCTCTGCCATTCTCTGCAGTGTAGAGTGACTCATTCTTAGGACAATGGAGACAGTTTGTAAAGCCACATTGGAGCGTACACTTCCTCCGGATGTGCAAGAGGATGCCATTCATAACAAAGCCTGTATTGTTTGCCTGTCTGCTGCTGCTGTGTACACATGAGACTTAGAAACAGTAATACAGCACAGGGAAACATACAGACAGACAGTGAGAGTGTGAATGTTAAAGCGGGCTGAGTTGTGATGACAGTGTAAAGGATGGAGGAGGAGAGGAGAAGGGCGACAGCGCAGACAGTGGCGGCGGCAGCGGTGGCTGGTGATTGATATCAGAGATCTGGCACTGCCACCTGATCCAGCAGCCTCCAGCAGCACTGAACTCACTGAACTCACAGAGCCAAGATGGCGCCACACTGCACTGCACCTAATGAACCCCACAAAGTGTGTTGGCCGCAATTGGCACACACTCTGGTGGGATGTGTGGATACAAGCAATGCAAACAAGCAGTCAGGCCCAACAGGAAACTTGAACAAGGGACAGTGCAGGAGTATGCAGCAGATGTAGCTGTTAGCCGCTATGCTATGCGTTTAATTTATAGCCTATGTTCATCGACTGAAAAGTAAGTGTTCCTTAGATCAAAAGCCTGTGTTTGCTTTAAATCTTCGGGTATAAGATACTGGCCAATATCCTTTCAAAGTGTATCTCCATCAATATATGAAAAATGTTATGATCACCACTTTTTTAAATTGTTCTAGACAAAATTTTGAATTCCTGATGAAAATATGACAACATTATCAGTGATATCTGTTTGTCTGTCTGATCTGTGTGACCAGCTTATTGGACATGAAACATGAAACTTTCTTTCTCTGTCATACAGCTACTGTATATGTCAGCTCTGTAGCTTTTGAAGTGCAGCACCCTTGGGCCGGAACATGTCACCAAAGCTGATGTTGCTGTCCCAGTGTCTGTCCTATGCCATCTGCTGTGCTGACTGCTGTGTGGGCTGATGCTGTAGAGCAGGTAACTATATCTCTCTGTTCGACCTCTGTAGCCCTCTCCTCCGGCTGACACACGTTCAACTTCAGCTCTTTGCTGAAAGTGGACTGCACTTTTATTTTGGGTTGTAAAACGCGAGACTTGTTGGTATTTTGATGGATAATCTGTCTACTTTCAAAGAACACACAGACAATTGTTTAATAAGGACCTCTTTCAAAGATGGCTGTGTACATTAGTGGTTGGGACTATTACCAACAGCACATTGAATTACCACTTAATAAGGGACGGAGAGGCCGTTATTGTACAGAGCAGCGAGGAGTGGAGTCATCCGAGGACACGATGTTCTTTAAAGATGTAGTGTGAGTTATGCCCTTGTTCCTAACTTGAGAGAACTGTCATGAAAGCTGAGCAGATCTGCACAGGTTATAACTCATTTAATTGTGCTTTGGTTTTAAAGCATTTATCAGCGCCATTTTCCTACGCTTGCACTTTCTTGTATCATGTTACCACTTTTTTATATATATCAATATGATCCTTGTTGATAGGAAGGGTTTTGTAATTTGAGTAAGACTAATTGATTAAAGGAATGAAGAAACAGGACGTACAAAGAAGAAGTCAACAGTCAAGTCTTTGAGATCGTTATGGCTAGGAGAAGTAGCACTTAGTATAGTAAAAAAAATTAAATAATGACGCAATAGTTAATTTGGTATAGCTGTGTTTTCCTACCAGGAGTATGAGTGTGCCTTAGCATAAAGTATTTACCAATATTTCAGATTTAACAAGCATACAGTATAGTAGGAAAAGGAATTGAGAGTGCTTATTTTTTCAGCACATCCTCTTTTTTACTAATAATGAGTTTTGCATGAAAATAATCAACATCCTCATGAGGTTGGGGGTATTCTTTGTGTAAATGAAAGGGGACTGGGGAAAAAGTTGGGAACTACTACAAAATTGCAGGAATTACTGCAATGATACAGGACCTTTACTCTGCCTGTCATGACTCTATTGGTCAAAATATCAAATATATACTGTGCTAGCAATAAGTTCTGATGAAGTAAGCTAATGCTTAGCACTGACTAGCAGTAGGCAATCCATCAAGTATCTCACTAGTTTGATCAGGTATTCTGATGGTAATAGTTGTGCACGGGCACGTACATGATGCTAACTTGCTATGGTAACATTGTTTTCTGTCCTTGTTTATTCCATGTCTTAGTTATATAAATGAATATTTAAATTGTACATTGCAGAAAACATGCCAGTGGTGATTTTCTCTTACAGCATGTTCAATTTGACATACAATCAATGTAAATACTAAGTGCAGGTGTTTTACTCTTGAAGCTAAAGGCTAGCGTTAATTTGATGCAAACTACATATACGTATGTACAATGTGAAAACAATGAAACTACAGAATATCGGTCTTCTGCAGACACATGATTGGCGGCGTTGCTGGAGGTTGCCGTTTTAACGTGGGGCAATTAAAGCACAACAAAAATTCAATTTAATGTAAATTTTCTTGAAAGCTGTGATAATCAAATTGTTTTTGTGTCAAAATATAGTCCATTGGCGCTCCACCCTGTTCATGTCTCAACTCTGTCTCGCAATGCATTCCATCTGAGACTTCTCATTAACAATCGGAATGTGCAGAGCTAGAAATGTATGTAGGCAACTTCCTACGATTTTCACAGTTGGATTCAGGTAGTAAGCAGCTTTAAATCTTTTTTTTTATTTTTTTTTATCTCTCTATTTAATTTGTATTAAAACATAAAAATGTGGACAAGACATATTCTTTAAACAGCGAAACCTCTCTGTGGGGGCCGCTATTGTTGTATTCAGTTGGTATTTGACCACACTGATCACCTATGAGTTCACAAGCTGTAATACCAGTTCGAGCAGTGAAGCCATTTCTCCAATGACAACTGCGGCCAAAGCGCTAGCAGAGGAAGCTAGTTACAGTCAATATGTCCTTTTGTTAAGCAGCAAAAAGACAATAAACTGTAACAACTCGAAGAACGACACTCTTTGATAAGTCCTGCAGTAAAAGCTATCAATGTCAGTTAGGAACGTGTGAAATTTAATGCAGAAAGCCCTGGCCTGAGCATAAAGTTTACAATCAAGTCAATAACTAGATCGTCCATTAAGATGATAGAGAAGTGATTAAGGACGCTTACACCCAGAGAATCTAATTACAAGTCTTTGTTAGAGTAACGTAAACAAGAAAGTCCATATAATAATAATATAAATCAATACAGCTTCTTGACAAATGGCTGTTTG
The DNA here is from genome assembly GCA_021464625.1 of Proterorhinus semilunaris. Classification (NCBI taxonomy): domain Eukaryota; kingdom Metazoa; phylum Chordata; class Actinopteri; order Gobiiformes; family Gobiidae; genus Proterorhinus; species Proterorhinus semilunaris. The sequence continues at coordinate 21,053,213 of CM038357.1, forward strand.
TGACTGGATACCCACAGGACTAACGTGCATGCAGTAGATTAATCTGTTATTAAACCTGAATGAAAATAATACTACTACTACTACTACTACTACTACTAAGCCAATTAAAGCAGATTACTGACATGACCTCATCTCACCTCCATATGCGAGCAAGCCATTGGTGAAAGAAGTGCAGTTGAATTAAAGAAACTTGCAATTTGAATGATAATTAACAGATGGCAAATGCTGCTATAATTTAGGAAATAGAGGATCCTGCAAACAAATAATAGTCCACTTAAGAATAAATACTGCGTTTGTCTGGGTAGTTTGGACCCAGACAAACGAAATGTATGTGAATCTTCTATTAGTCTACCTGAAACACTGAAATGCGAATGCTCCTGGGTGTGTATAAAAGGTCCACTGTAAACTAAATGTTTGCTTTGAAATCAATTCACAAATATAACTGCAATCAAAATTACAGATATTTTTCCAATGATGATGACCCAATGGGAGATGGATTTGACCAAGTCACAGACAGCATGTTGCTGGAATTCAACAATAACATTAGTCATGTCCACAATCAACCTTGTAAATAAAGGGTTGCGAGTTACTCTGTTTACACAAGACAGAGGAAAAGGTTGAGTAATGAAGGTGTGATGCAAACAGTTGAAATTCTTCCTGTTAACAGTTATGTTTACAACATAACTGTTTCTTTCTCAAATGCTCCCATGTTGTCTTTTCTCTCACTTTCCATGTAGCTTAAGGTCAAAGGTTAAGGTTAAAATCTTGCATGAAGCTTAAAACTAGTCTGATACAAGTTCCCAATGGACAATAATTGGGGCAATCCCTGTGGCTGTTGAGGCCGCTAGATCTACCTTTCCCTCTGTCTCCTCTTTAATGTTGGAGCAAAACTGTTTAATGACTAAGACTGCAGTCTGTTGTATCACGACCTGGACTGTGAGTCAGCACCCGACCTCGCTCCTCTTCACAAACACACACATTTAGCATATGATGTAGACAAACATTCACATTCTCTACACAAGGTCCCCCTCCCTGCTCTACTGTCTGTCTCAAAAACTGGGAGCTGCGTCGTGACTGGGGGCGAACTCTATTTCTTTATATGCACAGACGGCTGGCACTCTCTCACGCGCACCTGCCCGACACTTCAGACTAATAGAGACAACGCTGTATCTTTAACAGCCCTTTCCCATTTAATGTGACAGGTCATGTTATCCAGGGGTCATCCTGATGTAGCAGAGTTAGCCTACATTACCCAGCAGGCTGCTCTCTGTTATGTAACCGTGTCACTTCCTGTTCAACAGTTTGTTTTACACATTCCGAGACACCATCACAGGGAGATGATGCCCATTGGCCTAGAAGCTTGGAAATCCCCCTCGGACATCCTCTGAGACCAAAACACACTACATTACAGTAAAGGAAGCACAATTGTGGGAAACTGAAACAGAGCCCCAATGTATTCTATGACTAAATGTTTTTTCCTTTACAATTAACTGTACCCCGCCCCCCTTTTAGGAAGTTCATCTTTACATCATCCTCTATTGCAAGTTCTCTCTTCTTTTTGTGGTGAGGGAGGCTGTAAACAGGATACAGAACACCCAATCCCCATTCTCACTTGATTCAAAGGCATCCCTCGACCCCTGTCATATAAATCGTCTGAGTGACACCATTCGGGATGTGAAGACTCAAGTGTTTAATAACACCCCAGAGACAAGCACTACCAACTTAATTTCACAAAACACAGTGCCTGACAGAACACTCTGCAGCAGCACTGACATTTCCTACGGCTCTGCATGTTATGCCCAGACCCAGAGCAAAGAGAGGCTTAACCAGCACATCCAGGAGGACAAACAGGCCGTTCTGCACAGCACTAGTAATCAGACATCCATCCATGTGATCAGAGCACCTCCACAGCACATGTGCACCGGCGCGACCAGGCCCCGCGTCTAGACGACTGCGTGCAGAGGCATGGGGCAGAGAGTGGAGCTAAGCAAAGAGGGTACTGGATGTACTCACCCCGTTTCTGAAGCCATCCCTCTCTAACTATGGTGACATCGCTCATGGTTCCTTCACGCCGAGTGTGATGCCGCTACACGCCTGCTCCACAGAGAGAGAGGGGGAGGAGGGGGGCGGCTCTCCCAGCCTCCGCGTCACTCTCCCTCCCTTCCTCCTTTCCCTCTCGTTCGCTGGCTCGCGCAGTCTCTCCCTTGCAGCGCGTGCTCACACGCAGACTCAGCGTGTGTGCTTGATGTGTGTCCGTCGCTTCCTGTTGTGGTTTAACACAGAGCCTCCCTCCTTCTTGGTCTCCCCCTCCCCCGCCACCTCCTCCTCCTCTGGCGTTCCCTCTCCAGACCTTCCTCCTCAGCAGTAGTGACTCAGCCTGAAAGGAAGGGAAAGCAAAAATACATCATGTTTCAGGGAAACTTTTCACTGCTTCAAAACCCATACCCCTGCCCTAACCCTCTAAGCAACTGGTCATTATGGAGTAATTTCCTCCTGTCACTCTGTGTCAAACAGGATGAAACATTACTTGTTACTGGTGATGTAAAAACAGAGTCTGATTGCAACACAAATGTTTCTCATTCATCCATCCTCTGTAGTGTGTGCAGATGTGAGCCTACCTTTCCAAAGCTGCTACATTGTGCGGGTTGGTGGATTTTGTCAATGTGAGTGAATGTGTAGGCTGGTCTGTCTGCCAGTGAGTGGGAGGTGGGAGAGCATCTCAGGACTGTGGAGTAGGGCTAGGCTATAAATAGCAGCAGCGGCAGTTAGGGATGCTCACACACTGCTTCTGCTCCTATATTTCTCGGTGCCCAAATCTCTGCACCTCTCTCTTGTCTCGCTCCCCCTCCCAGTCCCATCCCTTTCTGCATAGCTGCTGCTTTCACCTCAGATGCACTCTACTACAAACGCTGTTACACAATGCGCAACAGCACTACACCGCTCAGCTTGAATGGAGAGTGCACTACAGCAGCAGCTAAGCTAACAGTTCAGACAGAGCTAATATGATCAAATCAGTATTCAGATCAACTACTGTCTGCACCGCTGCATATTTCCAGATACTGCAACATCATTACTGTAACTGCTGAATCACACACCATATCTTTCTTTTCATTTGTTTCATGTCCTTTGAAATTAACAAAAAATAATACAATATTAATTTCAATTTAATAAAAATGTTCAAAACGAAATATTTAAGTTAAAGCCACACCGCGTTTTTATCATTGAAAAATACCTCATAAATGTGCTTTTGCTGTGAGCGGCTCACCTCTCTAAGACATGACTGTAACTTTACTGAGAGTGGGTATGTCTCAGCTCGTCTCCATGGAGATGTCGACTAAAGTCAGAGAGGTTAGGTCTTCATCCAAATCCATTCTTTGATTATCCACTACAGTAATAGCATTTTCTGTGTTGAGCTGGTCATTAGGAACATGTTTTGTACTAATGCCACAGTATAGTTCAAAATGTTACAAAGTGTGCCTTTAAGTTTGAAGACTATTTACAGAGCATATTAAACCAGAAATATGCTTTTACTGTGTCAACTACCAATTACATAAATAATACAATTTAGGGCTGCAAGACTAATCACAACTGCTATTTAAATGAATTGCAAGGAGCAAATCACTAAGGCTGACATACCATACACTATTGGTGTGATTGGGGTGATATAATGTGCATAGAACTAAAGAATTTGACCTTAAATTGGTCATTTGAAATGTATAATGTTATAATATATGATTTTAAACATGCTCCTGATTTCATTCAATTCACTGAAATCAAAATCTCATCACTACGGTGATGCATATCATAAAATAAATGGCTGAAATACTGTATATTTCAAAACAGGTTAAGTTGGAACAAGGCCCTGCTAATTTAACCAATTAGTGCCAAATATTAGTTTTACGGATAACAAAAACATTTTATATGATGTAAATAGTGTTTATGTTTACATTTTCTGTTTTGATTTTGTCATATTATAGCAAGTCACGTGACACCAATTGCACAGTGAATGGTGATTGATACTGAGTCACCAGTATGGTGTTGCACAGTCAGCCGGATATGACCAGGATGGGATGTTAATTGAATTAAACCAATTTGAAAGCGGAATGAGCCACACATCCAGGCTTGCCAGATCCAATCGGACAGTCGAGACACGTGATTATCAGCCGCTGGTCGAGGTTACCATATTTTGGACAAGTGATGCGACAGCTATCAATCGTACAGTGATTGGTGATTGATACAGTGTGGCATGGTTGTGTCCGTCCTATATATAATTGCATCCCATGGGTCCCTTTGTGACCCCTGGTATGGCGTCGCTCCGCCGGATTTTTGTCACATTATGTGGTGTTAAGCAATGGCTAGTGTTAGGCGAAAGCTAAAACCAGGTTGGACATGAATATAAAGAGCTCTCTGTAATTTCCAAAATCCCAGCACTTGTCCCCAATCAGGTCCCAATTAGTGCTTCTGTAGTTAAAGCTCTGTGACTGAACTCTGGAGGTTCTTGGCTTTCAAATGAGAAGTGGCATGTCTCATCTGCAGCTAAAGGCCATTTAAGTTGCACTTGCAATACTTTACCCTCAATCATCAACACATAAATCAATTACAAAAATAATAATTGGCTGCAGCCCTAGCTAAAACCTTTTATCGGCTTAGCTATATAGGCTACAATTTGTGAATTAAGCTTTGACGCTTCAGCATAGTTCAAAGGAGCTTCATTTAGCTAGGCTCTTAATCTGACCTTAAGTGCCACTGATCGCCCCGTGCTGCTAAACCTACAGGACCCGAAATATTGTCAGTGCCCATTAGCTGCAGCAGAGAGGAGCAGAGGGCAGAGTGTCCAGACAGTGGCCACCCTTCATCACCAGGGCAGCGGTTACTATGGAGATGTTCACTGCCAGCTCTGCCATGGAGGCACCAGTCAGACAGCATTTATTATAGTGCAAGGACAAAATGACAGAGACAGGGGAGAAGACTGCGCACTTACGCAGAGTACTAAAGTGAACAGTCTGTACCGAGCTGGACTCTGACAGGCACCATGAAGTACTGCAGCAACATTTCTCTCAGAAGACTTTACTTTAACCAACCAAACATCAACTTGTCATTTACATGTCATGTGGGTCAGGTTTGAGGCTTCATTGACACATGGTATTATGAAGATTTAAAACTGATATTATTTCTCAGGCAAGTCTACAGTCACATACACGTGGCCTTTTATGTTTTTCTTTTACTTTCACATCACTATATCGGTTTCGTTTTGACAAATCATCCACACAATCCACCAATCCTAGTCCAAACTGTCACTTTGCATATGTCATTAACAAAACACTGGATGTACTTTCAGGGGAGAGTGAGTCTATATGACAAGATTATATGTTTTGGCTAAAAGCTAAATACCTAGCTATACCTGCAAACTATTTAAAAAGGTCAGCGGTTATAATCCCTGCTTCGACTGCATACTTGGGCAAGACACTTCACCAACCTTGCCAGTGTATTAAGGTACACACTGGGCAGCCTACTTTCTGTCAGACTACCCCAGGGCTGCGGCTGTCACAGTGAGTAAGAAGAAAGAATGAATAATGACTGCAGTGTAATGGTTTAATAGGCGTGTCAAGCTTGTAAAGTGCAAAAAGATAATTTAAAAACACAATTTAAAAACACAAAATCATTATTTAAAATATGTGTGGATTAATTCAGGTCACTAGACTATTCTTTTGAGGAAACCCTTCATTGACCGCATACACGGTGAACAATCCTTGTTTGTTCTTTTATGCATGCCAGTGTTTGGCAACGGCCAAGGGTGAGAGCATTCTTACTGCAGATCCATATAGCCTACTATACAAACAAACACTGGGAATCCAGATCCTTCCAGTGAATGTGCTATTGTGTCCTCCAACAAGACACTTACTCCACCTTCTGTGTCTGTACTGATACTGTACCTGTATGTGTGTGAACTGTGAATGTAATCTCTGAGTGCTCAAATGTCTGACCATTTTTCTTGCTCAATGAAATAAATAAATGAAAGCAAGATCAAATTCACAAAGTTTAACATGGTGGAGGAGGCATGGCGGCATGTGGGGACCAACAAGATTCTTGAATGTCAGTCTTTAAAGTCAATTACTTTGCGTCCAGTTTGCTCACGTTGACCAAACACTGCATGTGCGTATAATCCAGAGCATGCCAGTACCAGGACCCATATTCTCCAGCAGCAGCACTGCATCATCTACGTCACAAGATGTCAAACTGACGCATGTTGCACGCAGCGTGGCAGAGCCCTATGCACGCTTTAAATATTTGGCAATACAAATGAATGCATTATCGATTATTAGTACAAAGAGCCACACGTCCCAGCAACAAGAAAGGCACAGTCGAATTTGTCACAGAGCGTGGCCGAGCATCTCTCCATAGACCTGTCAAACACCTCCCGCCCACATTATGATCTTTCCACGAGACAGACAGTGCTCTTGGAGGGATTGGCAGTGCCACTATGGGCCAGTGTTTACCTGTACGCGGCACAGGCTGCGGGATTCCCGTGCACCTGCTCTCTATAAACCGCCAGAGCGATAGCCTCCTTTCCCTTCACTGTTGCAGGCTTTAAGGGGGTAATAACGGGTTCCAGCAGACTCGTTTGGCAAATCGAAACTACGCCTTTAGCGGTCCTCCACTGAAGATATGGCACGGATTAAGCAGTGTTCAGATGAAATGCGCGACGCGGCCCACTGTTGTTTTGACTTTGAGGAAAGAGTCGTGACGTCACCAACAGAAACGGTAACCCTCGGCACTGGCTCACATAAACCCGGCCCCAGTCTGGGATCACTGTTAAAACCCCTCACGTGCACACCCAGGCACGCACAGACACACAACATACCGTTTTTCCTCTGCGTCTTGGAGTCTATTTCAGTAAAGCTCCCGTTTCTGGTCCACAGTAGAGCTCCTCATCATCCCATTCCAACATCTCGTTTGTCTCTGCCGGCTAATAAACCAGGCATCGCGAGAGCTCAGATGAAAGCCTATCTGATCCACGCAGCAGCCTTTGCCTGCGCTTCCGAGTCATTTTTAAAGAGGTAATAACACATGACTTTCACCATTACAACTTAATTATGCATACCGAGAGTAGAAATTGGACACATTTTATTCTGTAATCCTATGGTATTTTGGGCAAACTCTGGTAAATTTTCTCCATGAAATAGCCTGGTCTAAAAATACAAATTAGCTTAAGACTTGGCGAATGAATGGATTATTGGTACAAGAAAAGCACCATGGGCAGTCCCTATCCTAACATTTCATTTAGGCTACAGCCTAAAAGTCTCTTATCAGGCTCATAAGCAGAATGTATTTTTTATTTTATTTTTTCTATCACTTTTGTTTTGTATGCATAGCTTCAATGTGGCTTATCACTGCTGGTGTTTTCCTCCCTCTAATGTTTGATACAACATTTGGAGTTTGAGAGCAGCTGAGTCGACAGGTTTAACGTCAGCCATCCCCACAGCCGAGTATTATTGCATGGCAGTATCTTAATTACAGTTGACAGCCGGAAGGATCAGACAGCTGTTTTGCATAAGACTGAAATTATTACTCAACAGCTGATCAGTTTTAGTGTAAACCAAAGGTCACAGTCTGGGACAAGGCATTGTTTGAATTGCTCAGCTGGTCAATGGTCAGCTGTTACTTACTGCACATCAAGTGTTTGTGTCAAGTTATTTTCCCATTATGCTTTCGCAGTCAGAAGCTCAAAGAGATTCAAACAAATGAAGGAAGTTACTGAGTGTTGTCCATCCTTGCGCTTTTTATTATTTTTCTGTAACATTGGTCCCCTTGTTTCTCTTCTGTAGACTGATAGAAACATAAGTGAGAGATCTAACAGCAGCAAAGCGGCAATCTCTGGTTGACAAGGTATTTTTTAGTCACTCAGGGGGGTCCTGCTGTTTCCTTCACTGTCCTTTTGACCTGCCCCGTCTCTGTGTCTGTCACTCGCACTACACAAGCTGCCAGAGGATGGAGGTTCACCGACAGATACAACTGTGGTTTAAAGATAATATTTAGACAGTGTGCTTTCAGATTTCACCTTAATCACCGTGAATCCTAATAAAAGCTGCCATTGTGACCTAGATAATTACATTTTCCTATTGTGTATATGAATTATGTTTTTTTTCATCCTCAGGCAGAATGATGAACTATTTCGCACTACGAGACTGAGTCGGTTCAATCAGTCAGATCAGCTGGAGGAGCACAAGGTGGAGTCCTCTAGGTATGTGCAGTCATCAGAGCGTGAACTTCACATAAGTGCACCACATGGTGTATGTTGTCAACTTTTGGCTTGTGTAAGACTGCTACTATAACTATTTGACTGTGTGCATAAAGCAGGCATCCCCAAAGTGAGGCTCAGGACCCTCTGAGCTAGGGTCCCAAGATCATTTCAAGACAGTGTATAATCTTTCTAACATTGTATTTGATATAATCTTTTACTGAAAACAGCACAATATTTGTTAATTGAGGACAAATATCAAATTAAGTACTTATATGAATTAAAGGTATTGTATATGTTTTTCTGCATGAAATTATTAATACCGGCAATTTAATTTTATAGTCCCACGGGGGTCCCACTTTGTTTGTGTGGCCATTTTTGGGGTCGAGGCCACAAAATGTACTCTCTGTGAGTGCGTGTGTATGTCTCACATAACTTTGGAGCACTATACGCTCTCATACATGTTATAACCAGGTAGCTGCATATATTCCACTTTCTTTTTGCTTTGCACATTTTATAATTTGAATTCAGAAAGCTTCTTTATCAAAAAAAATATTTTTCACCTGAGATTCGATCCCGTGTTTGTTATTTTGTTCTTTCTCCCCTGTGTGTACATGGATATTTTTTCATTCTGTACTCCAGACAGAGTCTGTAGCCCCTGGCCTTCTGTTCCCGCTGCTCTTACCAACCTGGACCCCTGTCCCCCAGTGGGCATGACAGACCCTAAATATAAAACATGCACAGGCCTGCCTCTCTGTGACAGGGCACAAGGTCTGGACAGGATTAGACAAACTTCTCACTCCTGTTTGAAATAACATGCCCCAATACCCCCCAGTGTTTTTAACCTCCTATACCTTCTGCAGCAGAGCTCGCCCCATTGCCTCGCTCCAGCTCCCAAAGCCCAGGGAAGCAGCAGCCGTGCTGGCCAGCCCTGCACCCCATGGCCTTCTGGACTGTCCCAGGTCTCTTTGAAGTGGCTTCAGGAGAGGGAGGTGAGCCGCGCCCTGGAGACCCACATGGAGGTAGGGACAGCTGCGGTCAGGCAGACCTGGGCCTGGGACACACTCACATATGTAGGCTAATACAGGACAGAGCAGCTGCAGTCACAGGGCTGGAGCTGTGTGCTACTGCAGGACAGCTTGGGAAACAGGATGGTCCAGCACAGCTCTACTTCCCTGTGTTCTGGGTCACCTATTCTTCACTCAGGTGTGAAATATAGCCAGCAGAATACCAGATGACCGCATTCAAATGACTGCAACTTTAATGCAACTATATTTTTGATTAATACAACTGTCTTAGAAATTGTTCCTTCTCTTTTTTTACACTATATACATGATGTCACCAGATGATTACTACTTTACTTCTGTTCGCATGCATAATGTATAGAACGACAGTACACCCATCATTGTTGTTTACAAAATACTTATATATACATTTTCAGCCCATCACGGCGATGCTTGTGTGTTATTGGATAGCATATCCCTGTACATTCATGCATAATGTATGTGCATATACCCACATGCAGTGGAGGTACAGTTTGCACCTGTGTCTTCATAGACTCTCAGCCCTGTGTGTGGACAGGTTGTAGACCCCCAAAAATACTGGGCCCATGAACACTTGCAGCACTTACAACATTGACATTTATCGAGATGTAACCAAATAGATGTAGGCTATAAACTTGTTTACATTAGTTAAAATGGAGTGGTTGTGGATATTGAATTCAATAACAGAAAAATTTGAAACTTTCCCTAGAATAGCAATTCCCAGCATGTGTTTTCACACACCCACAGGCGTACAAAGCGTTGTGCAAGTTATTAACCAATTATTATAACATTCTTAAGTTACTTTAAGTTATCCTTTATTAATCTCTGTAGAGAAATCTCTGTAGAGAAATGTGTTCTCTGCATTTGACCCATCCTCAATGTCGTTGGGGCGATCTGTAGGAGCAGTGAGCTGCTAGCATGGGCCGGCGCTCGGCAAGTAGGGTGAAGTGTCTTCCCCAAGGACACAACGACAGTGTGCATTTTGCAGGAGCTAGGATTCGAACCGCCGACCTTCCGACCACTGTCGCCCCCACTGTATAGCTAGTTTATTTTCACAGCTCTTTTTTTTTTCATCCTGCACCTGCACTGTAACATGCAGGATGTATTTGGGGCAGGTATTTGCTACAAGGGACTATCCGCATAAAGCAACTGAACAAACTTGTTGGTGACACAGGGGTTAACACTAGGGCTTAACAGTTTGTCGCTAAATTATCATTTTCACAATAATAGGTGACACAATACCGTAATATATTACAAAATCACTGAGGTGTTACATTTACAATTTTAGTCATGATTTTCCTATAGCTCCATTTTAGTGTTTTTTTTTTTTAAATCTTGATTTTGTAAGTCTATGCCCTGACGAAGATCTTACTGCTGGATCGAAACGCGTAGGCTTCCCTCTTAAATAAGGACTTTTAATTTTACCATCGAAGTGCTTTAGATTTTTGCCCACTCTACTACACATTTTATAAGGGCTTTTAGGCCTTTTTGTTATAGTATTTTGTATGTCTTGTTTTAACACAGTTTGATGAAAAAAAAAAAACACAGCTATAAAATGCTTTGTTGAAATTTGTTGTAATAGTTTAATAAAATCTTGCTACACATGTCTGACCACAGTGATGTGTGGAGAAAGTCATAGTGTCACTCTCACTTTGCCTGCTGCACACTGTTTTCCAATGGGGCCATAAAGCTATGCAGCAGTTGTGGAGTGTCATGATGGGATGGAGTAGGTGAGTTTTGCTGCTGAGGAAAGGAAGAGTAACAGCGAGGGTTTGATTCTTGGCTTGTGTTGGTGATACAGAGTGAGATGGGAAAAGGAAAATGTTTCAATCCCCACCTTTAACCTGACTCTTAGCCTCTTTTGGCTCCACTATGTCAGATGAACACATCTGTTATAGGCCTGCGTCATTAACCTCTTAACCCCCGCCTTAACCAAGTGTTCAGCTTTACCCAAATGTAAAAGTTTACAGCCTATAGGCCAGTGTAACGCCTTGTTTGAAAGCTAAGATCTACAAAACTCACCTAAATGGATCTTTTTCCTTGCGTTGTTGTCAGTTTTTGTTTTCCATCGCATTTGTGCCCCATTTCCTTCATGTTTTGTCAGTTTTCTGTTGCTCTTTTTTTTCTTTTTTAGCTTTTGTTGCGTTTTGGTCACACATTTTTCTCACTTTTTCATCGCTTTCTCTTCACGTTTCAGTCACTCCTTTTCATCCTTGTTCTCGTCTCATTTTTGTTGCTATTTTCAAGAAGCTTTTAGATTTGGGTAAAGCCAAACTGGAGAAAATGTGCTCAGTTCAGGCGGTGGTTAAGTAGGATAACTAATGCTAAAAATTCACAAGACAGTTGTTACAGAACAAATTATAATGATATGTGACATTGTAATAATTATTTTGAACCTGTAGACTCCACAAAATTAAAACTGAAACTCAAAAAGCAAATTGTTTCCTCGTGTCAGACTAAATTTATACCAAAACAATAGAATTGAATAGAATAGAATAGGAAAACTTGATCGTCTACCAGGCACAATGATGGCAGAAATTTGCCATCATTTGACTCAAACAAGGCTAAATTAGAGCTAATTAGGAAGATGAGGTCTAAAAATGTATGTTACCGGGCATTTTTGTTTTAAACTAAAGAAATATGTGTCAATCTCAGTGGACCTCCGTGAAATTACTTCAACTAATATCGCAATAGCAATTTTTGGCAATATTTTGCATAATCCTTGTGCAAACCACAGGGTCAGGAATTACTTTAGAAAACATTGTAGAACTTGGCCCCTATAATTGAAGTTGGAAAGAAGAGAATCCCCAGAGGCTCTTGTATGTGTGAGCGAGTATTAGAGGGCCACAGCTGTCAACATCTGGGTGCGCAGACTGTGTTTGGATTTCCAACAACTGGGTAAGATTAACATCAAAACTCACCGTTTGGGCAGAGCCAGAGGACACACACATAGACATTCACTTCCCCTGAGGACTCCGATCCTGCCACTTCCTATTTCTGCTGCGTGTCTTGTTCTGTCTCTACAAACGACTGCATGTCTTTTATGTACACAAATACACACTCCTGACACATTAGCGCTTTATGTGTAAATGTGTTTTTCCTCAGGCAGCCTGCTCCTCAGAGACACAGAAGGAAGTAGCTTCTCCTTCACAGAACAAACTGCTGCTAACATCTGTGCGAGGAAGAGGAGGCAGATGTGAAGAGAGCTGGGTACCAGGGGAGGGATGTCTCAGTCGGGCTCTCCAGCAATCTGCATCTCCCACAGTCTGTCTCGCAGGAAGTGATCTGTTTGGATTGTCAGTGTTTTTTTCATTCCTTCCAGAACAGCTCCACTTTGACTGCTTGATTGTGTGGATTATTAAGACAATAATGTTGATGTTTTTTAAATCAGCTGAAGTTGCAGTAGATGGAGCTTGTTAATGCAATTGTAATATCCCTCAATAATTGTAATATCCATTGGACAATGCACACAGTTCAGCTTCAATTCAGTTTTATTTGTAAAACTGACAACAACCCTCGCCTTTGAGAGAAAGATAGGGCCAGACAGATAAACAGTTCAACAAAGCTGGCAGACTAACACCTCATGCAGTACATCTACCTACTCAGTTACAACAACAATCATTTTAACTCTAGTGTTGATCTTGTTACACAGACATACATTACATACACTGTTGTATACAGCAAGAAAATGAACCACCAGAATCAAGTTTCTGATATTTAATGCAAATACCTTATTCGTAGGTAACACATTATAAATCATATTTTTGCAGTCTCGCTCAGGCCAAACTAATAAACATATTATTTGAGCAGACCAATCTGTTCTCTATGTGTTAAACAATTTATCACGTAATTCATGAGCTCATTAGTTGTTCAATTGCAAAATAGATTATATCAATATCATCTGTGCTCTTAGAGATCACAGATATGAAATCCCTACTTAACAACAAACGGCGACGCACAAAACCTCACGTCCAGTTGTTGTTGTTGTTGTTTACTTGGTCAGTGCTGGAGGTCCCACACAGGGGAGGGCTGCTGCGTGCCATCCCACTGGCAGCACACCATATGGGGGGGCAGCGGCCATTCTCTAAGCCCTGTGGAAGTTCGCACACATGGATGTCACAAACAGAGCTGAAGCGTCCTGACAGATGCCGTCTCTGTGGTTAGCACCGCGCACACAGACACAGGCTCCAACATCACAGCTACACCCATCCAGATGATCAAGCTAATTGTGGCACTCTGCCTGACTGTGAATGAATTAATGGTTTCACTGTTGTTTTCCGAAATAACAATCTGGAGCCGTGTTTGTGTTGTTTTATTTGGATAACAGTGTTGCTCAGTGAGAGGACAGTGGGTGACTCTACAGTGACCTGAATCTTGCGGCACACTGTGGAGTGAAATGGAGGAGTAAAATGTATTTATTCATTTTTACGTTCACATTTTATTCACATTTTTCAGTACAGTTTTAATTCTAGTGTTGTTTTGAAGAAAACTGGATTTAAAAAATGCGTCATCTCATTCATAGAAAGGAAAATCTCTTGACAAAAAGATTATACGTTTCTTAAGAAAATAAAATAAAAGGGTTAGGGTTAGTTAAAAAGTGCTTTTGATCAGTAATATACCAGAGAAAACTTAGAATGAAAAACACAACTGCCAATCTGGAGCTTAGTGTCTGCGTTAAAACAAATGAGTATTCTTGTTTACCACAATTGCAATGCAAAACTAATGAAACTCTTTACACACTGGATTGTGTTTATATCAGTCTGGATGCGTCAATGCTATGGTATCCTTGCTTGTGCCCAATGCTCTCTGGACCAGTGCTTCTCAAACTGTGGAACGTGTACTGTGCAGTATCACTGATCATCTGCCATTACTGTATTTCATTTCAATTAGCGATAGTTTCATTTACCTTTTACTAAAGCATTTAAATGAAAAATTTAACTTTCTCTGGTTTAGACATGGTTTACACCCAGTTTAGACATAATTTAGTCCAATTTAGATTTAATTTAGACCCGGTTTAGTTCTAATTTGATCTTGGTCTAGACCTGGTGGTAAGATTTTATGAGTAGGTACTTAGCAAATGTCAAATGTTTCACGAGATGGTACTTGGTGTGAAAGGTTTGAGAACCACTGCTTCAGACCATCTACTAGCAGATAAGTTGTGTATTTTTGTATTTAAGTTGTTCTTCTTTTCTTTCTTTCTTTTTTCCTTATTTTAATGTTTTCATCGAGAAAATAGCACTTGCACTTGTGAATTTACTAGGCTTGAATAATGAGAGTGCAGAGCTCTCCATTTAGCCCGAGGCCTACAGCAGTAACATCTGGGCCGTTTGGCAGGCTGGCTGCCATTGGCCTTGTTGGAAAGGCTCTTCAGCACTGCTCCAGATGCAGGCGAGGGAGGCCCAGCTCACACAGATGGAGACGCGCACACACAAAGCACAGCCCACATAATACCGGACCCACATATATTTATATACAAGTTGGCACCCTGCAATCCCCCCACAAGAGAGCGTCTGTGCAGTCACGCGCGCAGATGTGAGAGCAAATACAGATGTGCGCGGCGGTAGGAGAGACACAATGAGCCACAGACAAACAGAACGACACACATATAAATCCGGTCCAGCACCGGTCCCAGATGGAGACAGAGTGGCAGCTGATGTGGTGGGCAGAGCTGCGCATTGTTGGCACAGGTAACATGTTCTCAACAGCTGGCGCAGGTTAGGCATTCCTGGGAATTGGAGCCACAAGGCAAATGTTCCCGCTGGCTCGGGGCTGGCGCAGAAGCAGACAGGCTGGCAGGCTGGCACACAATTGTCCACACAAACGCTCGGCAAAAGTTACCAATCTGAGAGGAATGGTCATACATCTTGGAGGATGGAGATATTTCATGGCACTGACTACAAATGCCATACCAAGAACATTAAGTCATCCACCAAAAATGCCGATCTATATTGTGATATGTAAGAATGAATGAAGTATTTTTCAGTTACATTTTATTTAGGATGTCCAGCCAGCATTTTCCCCTCATGTGATGACCCACACTCAAGTTCAAGGATGCTGGCATTTATATCTATCTATCATATTGGGTCATGCTGCACAGTCGTACTTCTAGTCGTATTTCTATCGTTTAGCTGTAACTCTGGCTCTCAGGCACCTGCTTTCAGGCACTGAAAGTTATGGCTTGCATATCAGTGTGACGCACAACAGAGAGTATTTATCCCTCTTCATGTGGAAGGACTTGAATGGTTAGCCCTGCGCAATGTCTCGAGGTTCATGTCTCCGGGTCCCGCGCTGATGGTAAATTAACTTCTCCTTCTTAAGACATCCAGACACCTGCCTATTTTTCATTTACCCTCTCGGACACCATTGTTTCTTCCCTAACAGTTAGCTGGTAGTCTTAATCCACACAAGGGCTTTCCAAGATCAATATACGTATAATATGACATGCAGCTGAAGTGTTCTGATATGAAGTACAGTAATAAGGCACAGGAATGCCTTTTCTATTTTCCATTAGTCACCAGAGTGGAAAACACACCTTATATTCTGGCTGTAAATTCTCTGACTGATCTGTCCCCCCTCCCTGCTCTATCCTTTGTGCTGCAGTATTAGCCCTGAGTGCCGGGGGCCGATTTCCTGCTGCAGCTGTTGGCGAGCTGCTCTGACATCTGGACTGGAGAGACAGGCAGATCCTCACTAGCGCAGAGCACAGGCTACAGTAGCTCCTTTCATTTTGACATAATCTCTCACATCTCTGTGATCTCCCTTTAAAGATTTACTCAGATCACTCTGGACTGTTTGCACTCTCGGCCCGGATGTGCATGTTGTCGGCAGTGTGCAGGGCAGAGTTGATTCAAAGATCTCTGCTGTTTTTTTAGTCTTTTCATACTGTTGGTTTCCTTGGTGATCTTAGAAAATGTATTTGGTCGACTGGTGATTGTCAAACTTTACTGATGTCAGATCGGTTTGGCATGTCACATGATACGTTTAATTTGATCTGTGAGTTTGCTTTTGCCCACCTTTGTTTCTTTGTTTTGGTTTTTACTATGGTGGGAATTTGATGGACTTACCGGGAAAAAGGGTCAGGATTTGGATTGAAAGGTTTGAAAGTATTTTGATGTTAATAATCATTATTTAATATTCAGCATCCTGTGTTTTGTTCACACCTTACACACCATTCTTAGTTGGCCAACTTAACCCAACACAGTTTTGTCTTTCAAGGGTGGCTAAAGATGAAAATGGTTGTTTTCATGTTTCGGGAAAGAAAAACTCATGATTAATAACGTCAGCAGCTCTCGTGAATAATATTTCACACGTTAGTACGGCTTAGTTCTTAAATTATCCCCAGGTTTGATGACATTTGAAACCCAGCAACAGGGAAGAGTATGTATCATTTTCAGACACCAAGCAAGGCTTAGCAAATTGTCTTTTTGCTTGGCTCCAAATCTGGACTTTGGACGGACGAGGCCTCTTAATGTCCAGCAGGCGTGTGTGTCTGTAGCCAGATGTATTGCCCCCCTACCCCTGTCCTACCGCACACATGCACCCACTCCTCCACTTCCAGC
This sequence comes from Proterorhinus semilunaris, assembly GCA_021464625.1. NCBI lineage: Eukaryota > Metazoa > Chordata > Actinopteri > Gobiiformes > Gobiidae > Proterorhinus > Proterorhinus semilunaris. The sequence continues at coordinate 21,070,054 of CM038357.1, forward strand.
CGCACATCCAGACTGTTGGCTCGGAGGCGCCATTAACCAATTTAGCTTCCAGATGTCCATCATAGAGCCACAGCCAAAGCCGTGCAGCTCCCTTCACACGCGTGGGTGAGAAGAACAGCCCACACGCGCACATACATCCACGAGCTGTGATATACTGATGCGAGACCTAAACCGACTACATTTAGATGCATAACAACTAAATGCTTTCACTTTAACACATTGAGCACAGCAGCCCCATGGAATCCGTGTGAAGGCTGATTGACAAGGCATCCTACAAAACTCACTTTTTTTTTTTCTTAAAAACTGTCTTCACCATCTGGAGATTAGGAGTGTTCCTCTTGGTATCTAGGACCCTCACACGCCAACGCGCACCAGCTCACCAACCTCAAAAGTCTAAATTTTGTCACATACAAAAAAAAAATCACATTATTTTACACTGACTTAAGCTTTTAACCATGCTACAGAATCTTTTCACCTGGAGTTGTGTTTTGTTTCATTCATGCATTTTTGAGTAATCCACATGTTAATCACTCTTCTTCTCTTCTTTTTTATTAGGACAGGATGAGACAGTGTATACATGATGGGACTCATGCATGTAAACACGCCATGCCAGATTGTCTTTCATCATGTCTATAGCACCTGTTTTTAGTGGAGGAAGTCTAGGCAGGCGCCGGAAGAACAGAGAACGAGAATCGATCCGGAGTCCTTCTTGCTGTGAGGCAAGAACATTAACCACTACGCTGCTATTCCGCCCAAGAGCTTGAAACTCTCCGTCAGAGTCCAGTCTGACTTAGTCCAGTCAGCCTCACTAAACCCATTATGATCACAGAGACCATAAAGTGCATATGACAGGTTTTAATGCTTTTGAAAATATGACTTATTCAAAGGATAACCTCAGTTGCAAGTTCATCAGTTGCATAATTATCATTATATTGAGGTGAAGAGGCAATTTTAATGAAGAAATGTTGGGCAGAAAAGTTCTTTTTATTTGAATTTTTAAGCTGCTGACAGGAAGTGACATAGATAGAAATGGTAACACACATTTTCCATTGGCTTTACATGGTTGGCACGGCAACAGTTTAGAATTGTTTACCTTCATCTATGTCACTTCCTGTCGGTGTCCAATAAGGAAGTGAATATCACAAATATGGCCAAACTAAAAAAAGCTGGGTACAATCGTTAACAAAATCTTGAATATAATCGTGTTAACTATGTTTTAGCAAAAATGGTGTCTAATGTGTCATATGCACTTTAAAAGCTCCTTTACAAATCTTTCCTTGATGATAGCTGTGGATATTGTTTCGCTTCCTTTGTCCACAGAAATTTGGACTGAATTTCTTTGATAAGTGTTTAATTTACACATTATGTTAAAGCCACACTATAGTAGTTTAGTTGCTCATAATCTGGAATAGGTTATGGGCAATTCTATTCATGTTCATACGTGGAATACCAATGCTCTGAGTTGTGCAAAAGGATTTTAAAAAGCTAGAATAAAGCCCTAGCAATGTACTAGACAAGCATGGATTCACTTCTCCAAAACAGACAGATGCTGTACCTCTAGAGGCACAGAGACCCAGCAGATGTTCGCCAGCCAGTCAGATGGGCGAGCATTGATAGTTCATGAATATTTTACACCCAGTCAAAATGGACCCATTCCAGACCGCCTACGATACAACAGCAGCCGCGCCGGGCACCAAATGCACCCGCTTTAAACTATATATCCTACCATCGTCAGAAAGCGTGCACAAAAAGGTTGGAGAAATATGGTGGATTTTAAGAAGAAGAATTAAAAGAGTTTCTCAGTTTTCCATCCCTGAGTTTTGCTTGAAGAAGTGTGATTTTCTACACCTTTTTATGCAGCTGGTGTGACAAAAGGAGTGAGGAGTGGCAGATTTGGAGCAGATAAACCAAAGGTGAGCCAAGATGGCCTGGGAGCTTGAGGGGTTTTGCGCAGTATCTTTGCTGTTCTTAGAACTGCACTTTTCTCGACTGAAACTTATCTATCGACACCACCAATCACTCATACCATACGCATTGGCAAGGAGGGGGGGAGTGTCTTGCCAGTGGACACAATGGCAGTAGGGAAGGGCGGTGACAGTTGGGCCACACAAGACATTTCTTAGCTTTTACTGCCAAGGCTTTCAACATCTTGGAACGATACAAAGTATGCACACTTTCCAGAACCATGTGAAGAGACCTCTAAATCACGAGGCTTTAATATTAATCAGAAACTTTAATTTAATCTATTGCAATATTTTGTAGGGAGGGTTGAGACAGTCCAAGGGGAGCTTTGGGACACTATTCTGAAGGATTGAAATACTATTTATGTATGACAGGATGATATCTTATAGAATTGAAACATGAAACAGGTCCTTCACATAGAAAACAATGTTTTTTTTAAAACAAAAACCCGTAAACCGTAGTGTTAGTTATTAGTACTGAACTTGACTGAAGCTGATTACCACTAAGATCAACAGGAGCCATAACAGATGGATCAGACCTGTCAGTACCCCCTACAGACAAAAGGGAACAACAAAGGTTTTTACAAGCCTGTATTACCAAGTTTCTCAACGTGCTACACTGTCACTATTCATTCACACTCGGTGGTGGGAAGCTACACAGCTGCCCTGGGGTAGACTGACGGAAGCGAGGCTACCAGTCTGTGCCATCGGCCCCCCCGACCACCACCAACCACTCACTCACACACTATATTTATTCTGGCCTATTGTACATGTTTTTAGCGGTAGGGGAAATCGGAGTACCTGGAGGAAACCAACACGGAGAGAACATGCACACAGAAAGGACCCGTCCAGGTGGGGATTGAACCCGGGACCCTCTAGCTGTGAAGCACGAGCGCTAACGACAGTACCACCGTGCCGCCTAATCACAGACCATCCACCACTTCTTCAGTCACTCCTCATAGTTGGGGACTTTACCAAAACATGTATACCAGGTGTCAAGGATGAAATGCTTTGGAAATCAGTGTCTTCTGTGTGGCCCAACGTTCCCCTCTACATTTGACCCAACGCTCCCCAGTTGGTCATGTTAGATGTTTCCACCTCCAGCCACAAAACACATGGAATTTAGACAATGATTAGGATTTAGGGGGCATTTTACTTAGCGTTTGCTCATGTGCAAAACAAGTAGCACGTGGATCAGTAGCAGAAACATTTACAATTTGTTTTACTCACGTCGCAATCTGTCCTTTACATATCAGATTTAGGGCCTGAATACTGTAATACTGGCCATTTCAAATGGTTAATTTGGTGCAACATGTTCACAAAAAGCTATATACTCTTTTCCAGCTTACACCAGCTATTTAGCACCAGTTTTGACAAATGACCCCCTTAGTCTTTAGATTATGCCTAATTGCCCTGGAAATAATGATACATGAAAGTTAAGTTCTTGACAACCAAAGTTATAAAAAGTTGGTATGTTTTTTTTTGCTCTGGTTTACTCACCTTTCAGGCAGCTGCCATCTAGCTTCCATGAACAATCAGTGACACCACACTCTATGACCACGACCTCTCAGTTTAGCCTGGTCTCTCTTATTAGCTTTAAAACAGTGAGTGGCCCAAGGCTCCCGACCGCCCAACCCTCCCCGCTCTCCCATACACACCAGCTGGAATGAGGATTGGAACTGCTGATCTTTAATCCATAGTCAATGCTCTCTGTCAATGCTTTCTGTAAATCGTGGTTCCAACGTATCTATACTTTTCAGGGCAGCTGCTTTGTTGTATAATTTTGGTTGACATTAATTGACTGCTATTCAAACAACATTTATTTTCATCAGGATAGTCCTGCCTCCGCGTTGTGGATTCAAGTACAATACTTGACAGTTAACCGAATGTCTCTCCCCACTCTTCATTCCCTTTCACCCTCTGCTGTCCTGACTAATAAAGACATAAACTTTTTTTCTTTTTTAAATTACTCATCGTAAATAATATTCTATTGACTGTACAAAATACTTTCTAGTTTTGCCCATTTCAACCTGCTTGCACATGCCTTTTCCCTTTCCCTAAACATATTTCTTTGGGTAAGAGGGGACGTTGATTAAACTTGCACACCATTTGTGATTTGTGAACAAAGTCAATCTGACAGTAAACTCAGTGAAACACGCTGTGCTTTATTGACTTGCAATCTGGGTATTTTGTGTTAGGACACGTGCGAGCGACACACATGTGTCGTGTTGTTTTGGACCATAGTTCTTTGCTTTACATGTTTTTATTGGATACAGTTTATTTTGTCCTATGTTGTTTTCATCCAGAGACAAAGAATAAACCCCGAGGTCACCCGTTGTCTAGACCAGCACATTGCGTTTAAGTGAGGTTTTTCTTCCCCTTTTATGCTGCCTGTGAGTGCAATTGCACCTTTTACGTTGTATCTGAGAGTTTCTGTTCATCCATTTAATATCTACAGCTTTATTCAGGGTCGAGTTGCAGAGTCAGCAGTCTGAGAACTTATACGAGTTATTTCAAAATATTTCAACTATTACTTTCTGTAGAGCTGCTATAAACAAGACTGAATCGTCTCTGTTACAGTCATATGGGATCTACAGCGACCTCCAGAGGCAGAGAGGAGAAGGCAAAATCTGTCATCTTAGCTCTATCTTTTCAGTAGGTTCTCTATCGCAACGATCGCAACAAATTATTCGAGCGTAATAATAATAATCATAATCATAATAATGACAAAATAATGACATATTTCAGCGAAATTTGTAAACACATCCATTTCTATTTTTTTGTTTGTTGTTTAAATAATGAGAATAATAACCAGCTTAGTCTTTTTTAGCAAATCGTTCTGCAATTTAGAAATGTGAGAGGTGGCTTAAGAGTTGTGTCCTAAATTAGCTAGTTGTGAATGTTTTAAAGCAGTTTTCTGTGTGATCCTGCCGCCGAACTGTGCCTGCCTGCGGCCTAATTGTATTTGTTATACTTGCCTGAACAAGGGGCTCATTGTAATGTGCTGGTAACGTGGATCCCCAAATTGATAGACACATAACAGGGTCAGTGTTCATTTGCATTTTAACAAATCCTTCAGCTATGACACCGGATTGTGTGAATTCATTACCATACAGAGCTGCACTTCATCCAGCCACCCATTAGTAACGCCAATTAGTTTACTGGGACAGGTTTAGGAGATGCAAACCAGACAGGCTCACTAAAAGATGCAGTTTCCCTGACCACACTGCCATGATGGATGTTGATCAAGGTTTGGTTTTGGTCCCTGTGACCTAGGCCTACATTGTACTTGTTTCCTTTCACAATATGAATATGGACAGGATGTGGTGCTAATACTTTGAGCAAACATATAATTTAAGCTTCTTTTTAAATGTCCAAGTCTTGGTAACCTAAACTGGCCTTAAAGATGCAAAGTCGTGAAGATGGTTAAATGTTGAATCTAGTTTTCACAGAATCATCGTAAACAATGGCCACATAGCTGCTCATAGATACGTTTTTAGACATTATTAATTCTTAAGCACCATGTCACTTTTTTTATTTTATTTTTTTACATAAAAGGTGAATGTGAATAAATTACATGCGCTAAGTTACCTTGTGAATCGTGAAATTATTTCTGAGGCGTTTACACAAATCAACACATCAGTTCACTCCCATGTTTCAAAGTCATTTTTTTCAGATGAGAATATATATATATATATATATATATATATATATATATATATATATATATATATATATATATATATATATATATATATATAAAGGCCAAGTCTAACTTGAGTAGACAATGTTGCAAACAGTGTAGGGACGTGTAGGGAGTGTTTTAGTTTGCTAGAAGTGTTCTCAAATACGTTTTTCCCTGTAAAGGTGGAGGTGTTGCACCTGCCACATCAGACCCGCCTCCCCCAGCCCCTGTCCGGACTTGACTACAGTACCCAAAGCGCACCGCGGTCCGCGCTCGCTCTGCGCCAGTCCGCCTCGCTAACTCGCGGAACCAGTCGGGTTGGCCCCAGCTGCTTCTTTCCTGCCTGCTCACTGTGTGTGCTGCTGTGTGTGCGTCTGGTGTCAACCTACGCCGACGAGAGCACAAGATTACATCCCTCCCTCTCCGCTGTTAGAGGGCCGCTTCCAATTTGCCTTCACTTTCCATCTCGCCGGCTTCATTGGCTTCCGCGCCGTGCCAGTCAATTCGCCTCCTCTCCCAGCCCGAGTTGAGCAGCAACAGCTCGGAAACATCTGGCCGCCGCAGAGTGCTTCACTCCCCGTCTCCCCGACTGCTCGCCTCGGCAGCCTGTTATGGAAATGAGTCTAAACTCAATTTAGTTTGGATCTCCGCGGGGAAGAGGGCGATCGGACGGTGGACGCGGCGGAGACATTGGAGCTTGTTGTCTGTAAGTGCAGTGTCTAATAGCCTACTGAGTCCGATTAAAGGAGGCTCAGCGGAGAGAGAAGGGTGGGTTACGGAGGGGGAAAAAGTAGCTAAATCTTCCTTAGCATGACTGTGTTGTCTCTTCGCACTAATAGTTGCCATGTTACTCTCCCTCCGCGGTGTTTTAGCAGCTGTTGTCATAGCAGCCGGGCCTCGCGCACAACTGTAAATAGCCCAATATTGTAGTCGCTGTTCGCTTTACTTTTGTTAGCCAGGCTCGGGCTATAGCTAGCTGCGTGGGTCAGTGCCCGTGTGAGCCACTCTTTCTGTTTGTCTTTTACATTTAATTACCCTGCTCTCGCGCTGTCAGCTTGTTTAGGAGCGGCCCCGTTGTCCGTAAGCAGTAACCACAAAGTTATACGCGAATATCTCAGCTGGGTGCTGCCCGAGGGTCATACAGCTCACATCATAAGCTGCTTAAAGTTAAAAGACCAGTGGGGAAGATCAAAACATGGATGCTTGTCTTTTATTTCACAGTTCCTGGTTATTATTATTGGACTGTCGCGAGTGTTATGCTACATAGAAATTGATGAATAAAAGTTAAGGGTCTAATAACTGAGTAAGCTATTGGTTATTGCTGTATTACAATATAATGTGAGCATATGTACTAGCCTATATCATATTTCAAAGAGAAGATTTTTTGAGTTTTATTTCATTAAGTATAAATTCCTTGAAGAAATAGAAGTAGACTTGTCTTTCCAAAGTGGAATAAAGAGCTTCAATTTTGAATGTCAGCTTTTGTGGTTAGTTTCTCCGCGGCTTATTAACTACTCATGCCCCTTTTGTTTAGCCTGCTCACTCATTAGGTTCTTTCTGATTTGGCCCCATTGTTTTCTCATTTCATTTCTGTTCCTGTCACTTGTCCGGAGGGTCCATAAAGGGGGGCCCAAGGAGGAATGAATGAGGCAGTGAATGAATACAAGACAAGGCAGTGGCGCTGAACCGTAAAGAAGTGGAAAACAATATCAGCTGCGTGCGTCTGTCAGTTGCAAATCGTGCTGTGTAGTCTTTGTTATTTCTGGAAACCCAGGGAAACTCCATGTGGTTTAAAACAAGTACCGCTAAAAAGTTTTACCCCAAACTTTTATTTGCCTTGGCTTTTTTGAGGTGTTCGAAATAGTGACTTTTCTATTCTTTTTTTCCCCATAAAGTGGAAACAGCACCGTACTGCATTTTGCATTGTTTTGGTTTGTGTTTTTTTTTCCCAGAAAGGAAAAGGGGTATAGAGAACAGTGAGGGAGACGGCGAGCTGTGAGACAAAGTTACGTGGTGTTGGTATTGGTAGAATGAAAGAGGAGTCTGGTGGCAGGAGTGTAGAGGAGGCAGCATATGGCTGTAGAAAGAGCACAGCTGGAGGTAGCATCTCCATCTGAGGATGATGTCAGAGCAGCTGACAGGCTGCCATCCACCCCACCTCCTCCTCCCCCTCCCTCCCTCCCTCCCGCTCCTTTATTGTGAGCCTCAGCGGCAGCCTGGGAGAGTTAGTGCTCTGTGTGTGAGTGTGGGTGTGTTAGTGTTTGTGGCTGCCGATCAGCGCCAGTTAGTTAGGAGGAGGAGGGAGGTGGTATCTCGTTCCCCCTCCAACATCTCCTCCACTTTGCATCTGTCCCTCGCAGTTTGAACAGCGTGTTTTTTGCCTGCCTCCTTCTTCTTCTCTTCTACCCACTCATTGATTCAGAGAAAGACCGTGCGAGGAAGAGAAAGAGCAAGAAGAAGAGATAGTGAGGGAGGGATAGCAGCCGTTTGCAGCCAGACCCCAGCTATTCTGCAACACTGGAGTTAATCAAGTTGATGCATACTGCTGCAGGTACGGTGTGTGAGTGTGGTGGGAAAGTTGGGGCCAGTTATCTAGTTTTGTTGTGCACGTCTGTGTGCGGCGTGTCAAGCCGCTGTGAGCGCAGTGAGAGGAACTGCTGCTGAGTGTTGAGTAGTAAACTCGTGCTGGCGCTCCTGTCTGACGACTAATTGCAGTCCGGAGTTGGTCCAGGGTTGTGTTCTACTGAGGCTACTGTTTCTGTTTGTGTTTTCGCGCTTTTTATTCAGGAACATTAACAATGTACTGTTTGAGGCAGCTTGATGTGAGTAAGCATTTTTTTGTAAAATGCTTACATCGGCTGAATGTTGTATTAACATTATTATTGGCAAGGCGGGTTTATTTGTAGAGCACAACTCGTACATAAGAAATGTTCACTGTAACTATTCAATATAATAATAATAATAATTATTATTATTATTTTTACAATTAATGTAAGTGTAGATTCTTAATTACATCTTCTTAATAACACCTAAACATTCAAGCAAAAAACATGTACTTATTATACTTTTGTAATGATCCTATTGTCAATTTTGTTACTTTTCCGTAAAATTACTTGAAAGCATGTGCGGGCTGCTCCAGCTACTTTTCTCCCTGCTGCTGGCTGGAGTAGAGGAGACTAATTTAGAAGTTGCAGATTTGAGCTGCCTGAATTGGCTAGACAGCTGTAATCGCACTCCCTCCTAGTCTTAATCTCTTTATCTGGCTAGCAGCTGCCATATGGCCCCCGTCAGCTGGATCAGATGTGGGTAAGCCTCCCTCCCTGCCCCGGCATGGCTGTCCCAGGCTGTACACCCGGACAGTGAGTGGGTCAGCCGACTGTCCGGGCTAAGCAGTGGTCTGCTATGCCCAATGCCTGGTGTGGTCAGCAGCCGGTGACGAGCCTCTGCCTCCTGAGCTTGTCCCGCGTCTCCCTCTCCACAGCGGCTGCGTCCAACTTTATTTTTAGCCATCTTTAAGGATTAGGATTGATGCTGTGACAAGCAGGGCACTTACAGTGATTGTATTGTAAATCTTCTCTTCTTGGATGGTGGTGGGCGGAGAAGGGGGTGAGGGACGGGGCAGAATAAGGTGGAGCGGATGTTCGGGACATTTTTTTCCCTTGTAAGATTGGGAAGTGTGTGAGGAAGGCCCTGTGTAAAAGAGGAGGTGACGAGGGCTGGGCCCTGGACAGGGGGAGGGGGTGTTAGGAGGTGGGACACCCTTGTCCCCGTAAGCCCCTCATTAAAAGCAGTCCGAACGCGCCTGAGGCAACAGCACACATAGACAACAGGCACACAGCACACACACATCCAGACACTCCTGGTTTAGCTTCATTCAAATGAGCCGATTTAACTGCTTTGGTTAACACCGCACTGAGCAGGAGCTATGTATTTCCTCAGACAGGACAAATCGACTTGGTTAACAGGTGGGGCATTATTCTTCATACATTTCATCTGTTTTTGTTTCACTTTCAGAGTTATATTCACTTTGTTGTATTACTGTTTTGGAAAGCTTAGAAGTATAACGGCAGCTTCGAATCTCTTTTGCTGATGGATAATCGCAGCCGCAGGTTAAAGTTAGTTTGTTTTTCCGCTGTGCTATTTCAAATGAGCAGTTTTGCTTCTGGACTCTGTGGAGGTGGTTAGTAGGATGTGTGTACGTGAGGACAACGTGTGCAGCTGAAAGCCGGTTACCTAAAAGGGCTGTGCCAGGCCAGGCCAAAGTGGGTTAATAAAAATAACCAGCGTAGGAGCAGCGACAATCCAGGAGTGCAGGCAGAGGAGTTAGAGAGATGCAGCGAGAAAAAGCACACGCAGAGAATATCACTGCGATGTTTTTCCCAGTGTTCAGACTGAAATTAAGAACTCTTCTTTGTAGCCCATTTTAAATGTATAATTTTACATAATTTTTGTCATTTAAAATATTTGTATTATTATGTTTTCATATATGTTACAGATTTTTTTTTATTTAGCTGAAATGTGAATATAAAAACTCGGACATAATTATTAATTTTATTTCAGGATAATGATTAAAAATGCATATTTCCTCCTGTCAATTTTTATGTGACATTTGCCACAGATTCATTTTTTTGTGTTGGATTTAACGTGCTCTAATTTGGGGAACAATTATCCCAAATTAGAGCACTTTAAATGTGCAGCTGTCATTGTCAAAGAATCTAGAATTATTTACATTTTTATATGAATGACATGCTAATGTTTTCCCTGTAAATACTGTTTTTATTGTGAATCTGAACAACACAAATAATCATTTAAAGGAAATGAAATTGAAATACAATTTCTAAACTTTTAAATGTTACAATATTCTCTCTTTAACATATTTCTTGCTTGTGTCTGTGTGCAGGTTATGAGGACGGTAGGATGGAGTTCCCAGACCACAGCAGACATTTGCTCCAGTGTCTGAGTGAGCAGCGGCACCAGGGCTTCCTGTGCGACTCCACGGTGCTGGTGGGCGATGTACAGTTCCGCGCTCACCGTGCGGTGTTGGCCTCTTGCAGCATGTACTTCCACCTATTCTACAAGGACCAGCTGGACAAGAGGGACGTGGTACACCTCAACAATGACATCGTTACGGCACCGGCCTTCTCCCTGCTCCTCGAGTTCATGTATGAAGGCAAGCTGCAGTTCCAGAACCTGCCTGTAGAGGATGTGCTGGCCGCTGCCAGCTACCTGCACATGTATGACATCGTCAAGGTGTGTAAGAAACGGCTGAAGCAGAAAGCCACTGCAGAGGCAGACAGCACACGCAAAGAGGACGATGGCTCCAGCTGCTCTGATAAGGCTGACAGTCTATCGGACGGCTCGACGGGACGACCCGCCACAGCTGATCTGCTGCACAGTGATGAGGAGGAGGAAGGTAAGACGGAGGGAGCACCGCTGTGGCTCAGAATACCCTCCTCTGACAGACCGGGGACCCCCGCCATGGCTCCAGGTAGTCCAGCGAATGGGGAGGCAGAGACCCAGAGAGCAGAGAGACTGGTAGAGCAGAAGCTGTTGTCTCCTGCCGGCAGTCCCAGCAGCTCCACTGGCTCTCGGAGGTCCCCGCACTCGATCAGCTCCCGCCGAGACCACCGCGGCCGCAAGGTGTCCAACGACACCTCCGACTGTGTCCTGGACCTGTCCGTCAAACCCATCGGCAGCAACCACAGCAGCCATCAGCCGCCGTACTTTAGTGGGGCAGCCACACCGGACAGCCTGCAGAGCCCCCTGGCCGTCAGGGTCAAAGTGGAGAGGGGTGTGGCTTCAGATGAGGAAGAGGATCTGGGGGGAGGGGATTACGACATGGAGCACAGCGGACTGAAGGTGACAGCCCCCAGCACCAACGGGGGTCTGGCCCACCACATGGTGGGGGGTCCTCTGTCAGCCCAGAGGAGACTAGGTCTGGAAGCACACCTGTCCGCGCTGCGCGAGGCCTCTCTGGCTTCAGAGCTGGAGCGAGAAGACAAGACGTCGGCCACTGCCGACGACGAGGACCTACTGGGTGGTGAAAATGAGCGCACCCAGACTGAGGCAGCCACTATAGACAGTGCCCTGCTGCCCTATGTGTCCAACATGCTGTCCGCCCCACACACACAAATCTTCATGTGTCCTCTGTGTAACAAGGTGTTTCCCTCGCCGCACATCCTGCAGCTCCATCTCAGCTCTCACTTCAGGGAGCAGGAGGGCATCCGAGCCAAACCGGCCGGAGATGTCAACGTGCCCACCTGTAGCATCTGCAGTAAGACCTTCTCGTGCATGTACACACTGAAGCGGCACGAGCGGACTCACTCTGGGGAGAAGCCCTACACGTGCACCACCTGTGGAAAGAGCTTCCAGTACTCTCACAACTTGAGTCGGCACGCCGTGGTGCACACTCGTGAGAAACCGCATGCATGTAAGTGGTGCGAGCGACGCTTCACACAGTCTGGGGACCTTTATCGACACATCCGCAAGTTTCATTGTGAACTGGTCAACTCACTGTCAGTAAAAAGTGAACCTCTGGCTCTGCCCAATGTGAGAGACTGGGCGATAGAGGACAGCTCACAGGAACTGTGGAAGTGAAGAGAGTGCCGCAGCCGCTCACGTTATCTGCTGACTTGTGCGCTCATCTTCATATGTTGCAAATCTCATTCAATTGCACTTTATAGCACATGAAAAGGTTACTACTGAATATTTTATTTCTGGGGCTTTTTCTTGGATATATTTGATCCTTTATTTTTATTTGATGTAAGTTGTGTTTTGTGGTTTTCAGTGCGTCTTTGGACTTGGGTCTCAGTGAAGAGTTTTTATGTTTCATTTTGAAGTAGTATCTCACCACACTGGCTATCATATCAGTCCCAGCCGAACAGTCGAACACACTGAAGCATTACTCTACACTAAACGGGTACTGTGATAACCACATGTGTTAAACTGCACTACTCTGGCAAAAATCTCATCTGGGTGCGTGAGCTTGTGAACGTGTGTCTGTGTATTATTTAATTTTCAATGGTATGGAGGTGCTGATAGAAGGGCGCTCCCCGCTTCTCTAGCTCTTTATATTGTGTGAAGGGGAAAGCCCATTGACTGACAGATAAACCCATGCAATGCACAGCCTCCTTTTTCACTTCCAATCAATTTGAAGTATTTTTTTTTTTAAATCTTAAAATTATTATCATTATAATTGTTATAGTTTTTTTTTTTTTTTCTTAAATCTAGCTGACAGTCTTTTCACGTCTTTTGTTGAAAAGGTATTTAATTTAAGGTTGTTGTATATTGTTCTACTATAGGTTTTAATATTTTAAATTAATATGATAATTATTATTTTTTGTAACTTTTGTAATGGACCTGCTGTTGTTGCATGAAGTCCACTCCTGTATATTTTAAAATGAAATGTGAATTTGCTGTATTACTGTACACATTGTAATTGAACAAACAGGCTTTCTTTTTTATTTTCTATTTTCTGTGAATATTTCTCGAAGGTGCAGTCTGTTCAAACCATTATTCTCATGGCAAAAAAAAATAATGCATGAACATTTGATTTATTTTCATTTCAGTTTGAGGAGAGCAGAATATTTCAAAAAGTGAAGGGTGATTTTGTGAAGTGGATGTAGGTGTCACAGAGCTCCTGAATGTTGCCGAATGTTAGCGGGGTGTTGCGGTGCTCTGCTGAAGCGTCTGAAGCCTGTGTCTATATGCACTGATCTCTGCTGTATGTGTTGTGTGTTTGTGCGCGTGCGACTGGCTCACACTAGTCGGTGTAACCTACTGAAGACATGTCTGTCCATAACCCAGCACTTCCTCGGGCTCTTCCTCAGGCGCTTGTGTGTCCACTGCTGTGCGTGGTCCTCTCTGAGCCTCCAGCCTCAGCTCTGTGGGGGCCGCGGTGTAGCCTCGACTGGGCTGGGGCGGAGGAGACTGAGAGGGTAAACTGTCCTGCTGAATGTCAAAGACTTCATTTTACTTGTGTCATTGTGGAACATTGAGCTGAAGTTGTATGTTACATATGGGAGCGAGTGTTTTAAGAAATAAGACCGAATTGGCATAACCCAAAACCAATTTTTAATCTTAAAGAAAGGCGTCTTTAATGAAAAGACGCCTTTCTCAAATCACGACTGTTTGATACTGTAAAGTATTGGCAAATAGTTGCTTAAATTGTGCGTCATTTTATTGAATTTATTCAAAAATGTACATTTAAAAGGAGATTGGAAACAAATTGAACGTGAATATTACGCCGGCGCTACATGAGCTTTTACATATATTTTTGCTCGAGTGTTTACGAACAGTCCTGGCCCGCTCATTTCTCCCTCAGTACCGGCGCATCGACATGTGCATGTACAGGGTTGTGGTGCAGTCAGCTGGTGGCACCCACGGACTTTGCCAATGCCACAGTGTGGGTGACATCGCTGCAGTCTTTTTCCTCCCTCCTGTTGTCCAAACGTCATGCGACTGTGTGCATATGGGTCCACTCCATCCTGCTGTTGTGTGTTCTGGTTGTACTTGACCGCCTTAAACTGCTGTAGTCAAGACTGTTCATGTTTTACTGAAACGGTGTGAGTGAAGTTTCAGGGAGTTGTGCTGTGAACAAATCACCCACTGGACATCTCCATCCTCGTTTAATTTATTTTTTTGCTGTGCTTACTTGAAAAGACAATGACAAATGGTGAGTGGTCAAGTGAAGGGGGTGGGAGGGGGTTCATTAAAGTTTCGTGTCTCTTTCGAAAGAGGACAATCAGTGGGAAAAACAAGCTGATTTAAATTCAGAGACATTTGCTCCCTGTTTGAGATTTAAATTGCTGTTTTACTTTATTGAGTGTTTCAATTCCAGATTTAGTCAGTTTATTTTTAGCTTTGACAATCATAGTTTATCTTTTGTTTTTTCTCAAAGGGAGCAAATTCTAATTGTTTAGTTTTGTAATTTTTGGTGTGTGCTGTTGTTGACATTTTTTAATTGTGTGCAAACTGCAATAAATTATAAGAATCTTGAAATTCAACTTGTGGATTTGTGAAGTTTTTTTTCACACCTTTGCGCCAGAGGCTTTGGCATGCGAGTTGTGTATATGTGTATCTGTTTACATGATGGCGATCCGCAGTGAGCTGGGCCCCGAGTACAGGGGCCTGCACACTCCACTCAACAACTTATGACAGAACTGAGGTGTGGGCAAAAAAAAACAACCCTAAGAAACGCAGCAGCTTGTGGAGCACTAACCCCCTTTGCCGCACACACACAAACACAAACACACACAGGCCACCCAAAGCTCCTCAAGTCCAGTTTTCCAGTAAAGAAATCAGCTTTAGCTAATAATGTCTTGCTGCCCGCTAAACCCGCCTGCTGTACAGATGCATTAAAAGCCCCTGCACTTCTCGGAGGCCAAGAAGTTGCAGCGTCTATTAGGGCCACAGATGGTCCCTCCAGTAAGCCCCAAACACACGCAATAAGCTCACTCCTAATCTTGGTCACATTGTCCCCTGTCTGAGAGGGACCTCATACGACTGGTCCAAGAAACCGCAACATTTTACTCACTGAGCTTCATACACATTTAAAACGTGCTTTACCGAGAAGAAAAAAGAGAGATAGAGAGACAAAACATTTGCAAGTGAAATTTGTTTTACCATTTCATTTCAATATGGTATATGTATGTAAATGTAACACACCATTTTAACAGAGACTCCACAATAGTTTAACAGCTGTGCGCCCCTCCAAGTTAAGGAACCCTTTGGCATTGAATAACTCGATAATAACGTGATGGCAATAATTGTATACTGTTTGACTGAATTCAAGGGGGTCAAATCCAGGTTTTGGATTACGCGTCTTCAATGCGATCCTGACAGTGGTTTACACGGTGGTGAGATTGATTTGCAGTGCATTTTGCAGCTCTGAACGCCAGTGGCTGCGGGCAGGCAGTCTGGTAACGGCTGCGCGGAATAAAACGGCAAAAAGCTTTGGTTTCTGCGCAGTGTTGATCATTAATTGCAATCTGCAGCGTTCTAAGTGAACATCTGCTTGTAGACAACTGCTCCGTCTCGATGTGCGCGAGGAGGCAGCGCGAGCTTTACTGTGAATGTAGGTCATTAATTTGTTTCTGTCTTTTGTTTACTTAAGGAAGGGGGACAAAGGGGCAGCTGCAGAACCATTTGGCTGTGCCCAGGGCGGGCCAGCTCAACATGTTGGGGAGGCTGAGACCAGCTTGGGCTCCTGTCTGGGGTCCCGGGCCCCTACACTCTGCTTCACTACTGCTGCCGCCGCCGTGCGTGAGGGGAGAGGCCTCTGCCAAGCTGCCAGGACCGAGCGAATGAGCGCAGTGTAGACACGGGGGGGGAGGGAATAAAATGAGACGGGCCTGATGTTGACTGTTGAGTTTATAGTTCATCGAAGTATTATAATAGTTCAACAGGAAGAGCATTTACCCCTGGACTAGAAGATGATTGAATTAAAATGTGTGTACTGTTTTTGTCCTTATCAAAGCTCTAAGCTCCAGGTGAAATACACACATTATTCTATTCTATTATAACAGCGTCACTCATTCTAATAAGTTATGTTTCTATTAATGAAGTGATCGAAAGGCCGGTCGTTCCTGTCACTTGTTGATTCTGCGCACTAAAGAAACTCCTTCAACTACGCCAGAATGAGCCACAGAAGGACGGATAGAGACGGGAGAAAGCAGGGACCAGCGTGTGTGAGCACAAGTGATCCAGGATTGTCTCCATATTTAAAAGAGCTCCTTTGTCAGGCACTCGGCGCAGCAGGACAGAAGGCAAGCAACAAGCGCGCAGACAATACAGTGGCACTGCGCTGGAGGAGGGAGGCAGGGGGGTGAAGAGGGAGTTTTTTTTTTTTTTTTTTAAGGGGGGGGATACTAGGGACAGAGTATCCCAGAAAACAGCCAGCCAGCCATCCAGCCGCCCGCCCGCTATACCACACCCCACCCCGCTGTCCTGGAAACAAAAGACAACTTGAACTTGAATATCTGAGGGGTTGGGGAGTTGTGTGTGTGTGTGTGTCTGGGGGGTGGGGGGGTTGCACTTAACCACAACCCCCATCAGCCACGGCCATTCAGAAATAAACAATCGGCGTTGATAATGGGACAGGACTGCTGCAGGGTAGTGGCACAGGTAGCGCTAAGTTATTCTTTCCTTTCACATGGACAAAAAATATATATATATAAACAATAGCATAAATGATCTGTAAAGCTTGTGCAAATCCTTAAATATTAATAAATAATTGATGTTTGGAGAGAATTTTAATATTTGGAAATTCTGCACCATGGAAAACGGACGTGAATTGTCTAAAGCACTTTTGGTTTCACGTTATTCTACAGCTCAGTTTAGTATCAGGGTAGAAAGCACAGTACCTAAATGTGTAATAACATGGTGATTACGGTAATCACATAAAAGCTGGCAGAGCTGTAAAAGGCATTGTCCTTATAGTTGCCATGCCTCATCCTGTAACCATGTTATCAGTTAGGGCTGGGTATCATTCTTTTTTTCCCCGATACTAGTACTTTAACGATACTCGATACCTACACGAAAATATTGTCAATGTCATCTAGAACCAGAAAACAGAACAATAATGTTATTCCATAAAAGACTCTTTTAAATTTGTATCATTTATTTGAGCTAAACAACTAAGTGTCTTCCTTTAAGGCTGTCACTGGTCCAACAGCATAAAAACTTGGTCTATAAAGATATATTTGTTTTCGGTACCTGCTTTTGATACCCAGCCCTATTATCAGTGTGGTGTGATGTAAAGGGCAGCCGGAATTTTTTCGTTTCATTATTGTTTCAAATATTTACATTTTTTCTTTATTAACCTTTTTACCAATTGTTAGTATAACTGATCTGATACGCCACATTTTGTCAGATATTTCTCCTATATGGTGACTTAATTTAAGGCTGCAATTAAGTTTTTTAGGATTTCATGATTTGGCTTAGTCACTTTCAGCCCGGAGTGTGCCAAATACTTGTCTTTAGTGCCAGCCCTGCCCTGTTCCCGCCTCATGCCCATAGTACGATGATACAGTATGATGGTATACTGCATTGTCTGTGCCTCCTGTTTTCTGTTGCCCTCCTCTCTGTGCCCTTGTCCCAGCTGTGTGCGTCTGCCTGATAAGGGGCATTACCCGGGCGTGTTAGGGTGTTGTTGGAAACTGTTGGCACCGGGACACATGTGCACGACTCAGCACTTTATCATCGCCACGGTGACCTGACGGGGTCACACAGGGAGGGGTCCGGCTATAGTGTCACCGAACGCCCAACCCGGCTGCTGCTGTGTGGAGGAGACTGGTGCTGCCATTAGGTGTGTGCGTTTGCTTTACGCGACGGGAACATCTGCCTCATCTGCCCGCTGAGCCGTACACATGTCGACACACACACACCACTGTCAGCAGAGTCACGCAGCTGCACTGTGTCCAACATCCGGCCCACTCAGACTGTCGTTGTGCCTGTCCCCCTGCTGAAACGAGATGGAAGAGGGGCACTCAAAGCATTCTGGGTAAGTGTAGTATAGTGCCCTAACTCACTGCTTCAAACAGTACCCTAAGCCAGTGGTTACATGGGTTTCTTCAGGCAGTACGAGGGGTCATCTGCAATTTTAGACTTTGTTCATTTTAAATAGACACAAATTATTTATGCTTTAGGAATGCATTTCTGTGTTCTCCCCCTCTGGCCTCAACATGATTTACACTTAGTTTAGTCATAATTCAGTCAAGATTAGTCTTATTTAAGACCCCATCTCACTTTATCTGCGTTATCAACCACTTGCACTATGACTAAATCTGCACCGCTAATAGTGACATTTGTTATTATAGTTTGTTTATTTTATTTTTTCCTGTTTATACTTTTTGCCCTCCTAAAGTTTTTTTAGGAGGGCAAGTATTTATTGTTTGCACATTTACACAAGTGTTTCTGAGAGCTGAATGTATCAAGTGAATTTCTCCATTGTGAGATCAATAAAGGCTTAGTGACTTGGTGCGTTTGACAACCATGGCCTAAAGCTTTTATATATATATATATATTATATGTATATATATGTATATATATAGCGCGTCAGGTGCTTGGGAACCAGAGCACCTAGATGAAAAATGGGCTACTGGAACAAGACAAAAATGGGTGAGATGTGAGAACAGGGCTCTATGCTGCTACTCCTGCAGAGAGGCTACATGAAAAGGATGTGGGAGAAATGGATACTTCGAAACCCTCAGTCCTTACTAATGGTCAAACAACTAGTAACTCATACATCAGGAAAAAGGAACACAAGAAACTAGAGAAGTACCAGGGGCTCAGAGTAGAGCTGTAAAAGGTCCTCAGGGTGAATGCATCAGTGGTGCCCGTGGTCGTTGGGGCACTCGGGGCAGTGACCCCCAAACTGGAGGAGTGGCTCCAGCAGATCCCAGGAAATACATCAGACTCTCAGTCCAGAGAAGTGCAGTTCGGAACTGCAAAGATACTGCGCAGAACCCTCAAGCTCCCAGGCCTCTGGTAGAGGACCCGAGCTTGGAGGGAAAAAAAAGAGACCGCCCGTTATGTGTGAGGAAGTTAATAGCATCTTGTGTTTTATGAATTCTTCTATTATTTTATGATTTGGCCAACTGTAGAGGTTTTAAAGTGCTTTATAAATAAAGTTGGTATAGTATATAAGCATTCTGACTAAGAGCAGTGAGTGATAATAATATCATATTGTCATTGTTTTCTGCTCAATACGACAAAAAAATAAATAAATAAATAAAATGATTCAGTTCAGCCTTCATTTTAAATTATTGCTGGTGTCCTTCCTTACAGCTTTGCCTGGGATGCCCCGTTCTCACCAGTCATTGTCAGTGAGTCCTTGAGCAAGACCCTTCACCCAACATGCCTCGGTAGATGGATATAATAAATAAAGTAAACATTCAAAGACATAATTCTAACAGAGAACCTTGCTTAAATTCACTCGTTCATTGGTTACATTGGAGCCATTGCTGCATAGACAGAACATTGTCACCCGCGACCACAAAAAAAGAATAAGATAATTATTATGAACAACTGCACTGATGTGAGCACTTGGGCTTTTTGAGCCATCATTCCAGCCTGACAAGTCGAAAAATTGACAGTAGGAGCAGAAAGAGACAAATTATGCAAACAATATGTGGAACCGTGTCCTCCTCGACATCTATTTGTCTATTTATCATCTGCTCTGACGTTTTCTTGACACAAAGAAAGACATTGAAAACAGTCCTGACAGCAGCGATGCAGTGTGCGCTAGCCTGTTGTGCGCATCTCTCATTGTGTGTGTGTGGTCGTGTACTAGCTAGTGTGTCTTCTTCTCTCACCCTATGATGCCAACCTCTCCGCTCCCTCCCAGCTCTGGCCAGGCACAACCCATCTGTCAGATTCCTCCTTCCATCCCTCCCCCTAGTGCTGTCCATCGCATCCTCAATCTTCATCCAACTGCAACTCTTTACGAAAACTTCTTTATGGACAGGGTTGTAAAGCGAACATGTGGCCTCTCCAGCTTGAGTAATAACAATAATTGTCACTATCAAAAGACAAAACTGTTGAGCCTCAAACCTTTTCCCGTCCTGTCCCGGAGTCTTGGGGCCTGTGTGGGGACCCTGCAGGGACCGTGTCGAGCCCCGAGGCCTCGTTGTAACTGCTTCATGCTGAACCAAAGTGATCCAATCTGGGCCACAGAGACAGGGGTCCAGCCTAGGGAGCTGGCACTGTCCCCCTTGTATCCGTGTGAGTGTGGCGGAGCATCAGGGGTGTAGCCTGGGGTGTCCTGGCATGGCGGTGCATTGGATTATTGAAGGCAGCTTGGGACCATCTGTATGGTGCTGCGAAGGAACAAGAAAAGAGAGGAGACAGAGGAGAGTGGTCACTGTAAAATAAACATGTATTTTTGAGGACTTTATTATTGCATAAACTACGAACTATAAAAGTTATTTATATACATCATCCACTGAGCACCTCTCCAACTCTAAGTCACTCAAACTGTATTTAAAAAGAAGTAAAAAAAAAAAAAAAGTCCAATAAAGTTTCAATAAAATGCAGCAGAAACTGCTTTAATATATTCAGCAGATATTTTACTTAAAGAGAAGCCTCAAAACTACAGCCATGTTGATGTAACAACATCCATAGTATGTAATATAACATTGAATATAATGCGGTTATTCACAGAGCACCTATAGAGTGCGTCTGCTGTAGGTCAGTACATCATGCTGTCTTAGCAAAGGTCTGTACACCTGTTTTCAAACTGCCATGTGTTGGTGAAAAGAGTGCTGCACTAACAACGCGGAACAGATGCAAGACAAACTTGCAGTTAATGTAAAGCGTAACTCCATTAGGGAAATATTAAAATCAATAAGAATATTATGTTGAGTTGAGATAGAAACAAACTAAACTGTTCCAACATGATTTGTATTGTTAGTCAAAAACAATATAGCATTTTATATATAGTATATAAATACTAATAAAAGTGTTATTTGCGCAAACAATTTTGCAGAATGTCTCCCCCCTCCCCGGTCTATTGCCCCGTTCACTCCATACTAGCCTATCAAACATAATACATATATGAATGAAATATACATATTACTGTAGGTTTTCCATGCCTGCCCAAATCTTCCCTTGACCATTTAGTCATAATATTTGTTCTTCTACCTCACCACTTTTTAACAGTGATTTGCAGAGCTGTATAAAGTTTGAGCCTTGTCAGCTTTTGTTTCAAAGAACACTTCAGGTCAACAGAAGCGTCTTAGGCAGATGTGGTCTCCTGAAGAAGCAGCCAGGCGGCCAGGCAGCTGTGTCCTTATACATTCACCTCTATATCACACATATACACACATACAAGCACACACACACACACACACGCACGCACACACACACGCACGCACACACACACTTATACAAGACGCAAGCTGTTGTTGCCTAACGACTGGGCTGCTCCGGAGCACATCTGCACTCGGCATTATCATTAGCTCTCCGCTGCATCCCCAGGACTGCTGACAAAGTGAACAATACCGGCAATCACCCCATCAGCTGTGGCCATATGGGCGCCATCCATAGCTGTGGCAGTAGCCCCTTCCCCGGACTGGAGAGGCGGCATCGGGGTAAGGAGGGGGGCATGGCAGCAATTGTACCAGCATCTGTTTGGCACTATTTGCTCACGCGGCCATTTCGGAAAATAAAGATTGGGATGGACTTTTTTACTAGTGTTGAGGACAGTAGTCAAGAGACAACGGTCACTGGTAAGAAATGTGACGAACAGAAGAACAATGTGAAGGAATGTGGCAAAGTGATGCATCATGACAATGATCTACACAATACTGTAAAGTATTATTGGATTTATCATAAAATGTATACTTTGCAGAAATAGTGAATATTGCAGAAACAAGTGGTTAGTCTTATGCGCCCACAAAAAAAGAAATGTGAGCATAAAAATGGGTGTCGCCTTATTTTAGTTGTTATGGCCTAATTTTGGAAAAGACATCTTTAAAAGAGCGCTCTCTTACGCTGCTAAACCTTAGTTAATTCAAATAAAAAGTAGTAGTCATGCTGTGATAATTACTGTTTGAAATATATTGACCATAATTTTCCAAAAGTAACTAGATGAACTGTTGAGTACGTAACTCACACCCTGCTCTCATGTTCTGAATTGCATTGCCCGGTATAGCGCTCCTGTGTCAGTGGCGACTTGTAATTGCCACTACCTTAATGGGAGAGTGTGTATGTGAAGGTATGAAGTACTGCGCCCAGATGGTAGAACAAGGTGCGCTCCACCACTTCTGCTGCAATAGATCCCCAAATCTGTGCTCCTCCCTGGGCCGCTCTTTATCGCTCTCCCCCCTGGACTTTGAACCCAGCTGGCTGAGCTGTTTTTCCAGGATCAGCAGAAGAATCCCTCACTGCTGATCTAATTATCTTTCAACTCCAAAAACACCACAAATGTATTTCATTCTTTTAAATCTTTGTCACAGTTCACCTCTCTCTTTCCCACTCCGAGTGATGGATCAGAGGAGGGAGCTTTAGTCTCTGCCCTGATTTGGCACAAGAGCCTGAATGAACATGCAGATGTCACCTTGAGATTCAAAGTGTGCTCATGCATAGTTTTGGTCCTGTTTTTCCAATAGTGCAAATGTGCTAGAGAGAGACTGTTGCTCTATTTACTCAAACTTTATATGCTTTCACAACAAGCCCTTCTATTTTACATGTTCAACCATCAGGCAGAATATCATCATCATCATCATCATCATTACTATTCTTGTTAATTTGAACAGCAAAGGGTGTTGTATCAGGGGGCTCAGAGCCAGATCGTCTAAAACAGTGGTTCCAGCCCTGGGATCCATCATTCAGATTTAATGGTCAACCATCACAATCTTACCCTTGTCATGCCTCTTTGACACCAACAAAACGTGTTTCTTGCTGTCTTATATAACCAATACAGTATCTGTGTTGACTTCAAAATAGTGAGGTTACTCCGTCCACTTACTATCCAGAGTTCTTTTACTAAAAGAAAAGAAAAATGAAATTCCAGACACAAATAGTTTTAACCTCTTTACAGCCTGTTGCTGGAGGTTATCAGTGACTTGAAGGTGCCATAAAGTCACATGTCTCTGACGCTCCATTTGCTGTCAGCTGTCAGCTGCTGCGCAGTTTCCCAGTTGCCGCCCCTTTACACAGAGGGCCACACATCAGTCACGGGACATGGACCTCTCTGTGCCCCCTCTGTCTCATCACTGTCCAAACTGTCCATTCAACCACTTTACTGTCTCATTCCAATATGTAACAGTGGGCCCTCTCGCTCATGTGTGGAAATAGAGGAGGACAAATCGAGTGCCGGCCACAGATATTGGCACCACAGATAAATTAAACATTGATGTCAATATTATTTCAAATATTAGGGAAATGATTTAAATAATCTGTGGACGTCCTATGAAACCAATAGGAAAATGTCTATCTTGTCCCAATTCTGAAATGCAGAAGTTGGCATGCGTTAGAGCCAGAACATTTTCAGAGGTGTTGCTGAAGCCTAATAACTTTGTAAAGCTAGTAGTGATACAGTAGTAACACAGTCTACTGTCAGTGAGTGAGCCTGGCTTTCACTGTGGCCCCTCCCCACTCACTCCAAACCGAACAAGCGCCTCCTGGGCAAATATTTAAAGTCAAAACAGGCCAGGCCCATAAAAAGAGCTGCCTGCCGGTGGCTAGTGGTGTGGCTACATCTGTCAGAGGGGTGGGGGGTGTCTGACCGCAGCTGCCGAAACGGGTCTGGACACTGCTGACGCCAACACCTGTCCCACATAGAGACACACGCTGTCCCACACAGACACGCGGCCAGCAAATGCCCAGCCTAAACCCCTCACACACACACACAGCATATAGGTAGTCATGTGTCGCCTCTGCAACAGGATCTGCAGCAGTGACAAAGACACACCTTACGGAGGGCTTTGTCAGGCCACAACCCTCTCCTCTGGCGGACCTCCATCTGTTGCCTCCCTCGGGACGCCCTGTATACGTGCGTATGCGTGTGTGTGTGTGTGTGTGCGTGCGTGCGTGTGTGTGTGTGTGTGTGTGTGCGTGTGTGTGTGAGGGTATGGGGTCAAGGGAGGGAGACAGGCATTGGCCCCGGCTGCCCATTGATCAACAGCTGCTGGTCTTCTCATGCCGGGGCCACAGCAGCTGGGCCAGGGGCCAGAGGCTGAGACCCCGAGCTGGAGCCGGGGTCCGGGGCCAAAGGGTCATCTGGGACAGGACTGGGTTAAAATGGTACTACCAGGTTCGGTCAAAGCCTGCCATGAGTGAGACTCAAGCTCAGGTCAACACAACAGGTGAGAGAGTGTGCACAAACAGGACGGGCAGGAAATGGACAGTAGCCAATCGGGCCAAAGTGGACACATCCAGAGAGTGGGCATTGTGGACATCTATCTAGCCAACAATGGCCACATCACATACACTTACTTTATTATTGACTCTGGTTTGTACAGTATTAGTAAAATAAGAAAAATATTGCAATAATATAATAACTGCGCTCTCAGTCCTTCCTTGTGCGTGTCATACACTTAAATGGTTACAAATATAAGATTATTTTGTTTACATTTTTAACAAGTGAAAGCTTATTATTTTTAGTTTATTCAAGTCAAGTATAATACCCATGACCATAAAACACGCACTTATAGCTACTGTTAGTATGGCCTAAATTATTTAATATAATAATTAAAATAATGTTACTGTGTTTTAGAAAGTTTAGATTTTTTTATTTATTATTCTTTATTTGTTTTACCACACAGCTGATTAAACTCTAAACATCTAAATTTTGTAAGTCTTGATGAAAAATAAAGGCAGGGAAGGGAAGGGAGGACATCATTGTAATGTTTCAGAAGGTACTTACACATAGTTCGGTTTGAAAAAGAAGCTGGAGAAGAGCAGCTGTTCAAAATGTTGTCTGTCATACATCTGCTCCGTCCCAGGCCACTGTAAAATGCTGCGTCCCCCGTATTCAGGAGGCAAGAGGATGAGATGAGGATCTGTAGTAAACAGGGGAAAAAAACCACAGGAGGGCGAGAAAGGTCAGGGGGCACATGGAGGAAAACAACATGGCTTTTACAGTTGTCACCTCAACTGGCAGATCAGTGACACAAGCAGAAATAGGTTCAACGCGGCTCTCCTTTCAATAATGTCATAAAATACGGTTCACGATGCGAGTAATGTTGCAATAAACTGTGGTTTAAAAGAAGGCAAATTACATACATGCCTAAGCTGTGCTGTGTCTGTGTGCACTACAGGGGAGGGGAATTTTATTTGTATGATAGTTATCACAGACGTAGTCATAAAGTGCCTTACAGATGCTTGGTGGCAAGCGATGTCTGTAGTCACAGCTGCCCTGGGGTAGACTGATAGAAGTATGATTGGTGATCTACATCATTAGCCCTCCCTTCCACCACCACCAATCCCTCACTCACTACGTTCATACAAGGTGGGAGAAGTGTCTTACTCAAGGACACAATGGCAGCTCTGGTCAGAGCTGGGTTTGACCCACCAACCTTTAGATCTTCAAATTATGTTCTCCCAACTATTGAGCTATTAAAGTTGATATTTGGCTTACGCAATTTTAGAGAATTACCTATTGATGATGATTTT
Organism: Proterorhinus semilunaris; assembly: GCA_021464625.1. NCBI lineage: Eukaryota > Metazoa > Chordata > Actinopteri > Gobiiformes > Gobiidae > Proterorhinus > Proterorhinus semilunaris. The sequence goes on from CM038357.1 coordinate 21,095,818, forward strand.
GATTCTAAAAGCATTCAGTATAGATATTTAAACAAGGGCAACATTGTTTGAAGGATGAAATATGTGCAGCTAGTAATAGGGGAAACTATACAAAACTATAGGGCAAGCTTATGGGTAATAAGAACACATTTCATTTTTCTTATTGTAATATGGTACTACCTAAATAATTACAGCCTTTGCAATTTACAAGCAACCATTCATATTACGATTTCGTTTTGATTGTGATTAAGTGTGTATCACTAGCTGTCAGTATTTTAGTATTTAGTATTATACTCTTTTGTCCTCCCCGTTTATGTAAAAAAAATAAGCCAGAGAATAAAACTCAGTGAAAGGACTGGAAGATCAATGTAGCATCTTACTATTTTACATGATGTAGGCTATATTAATTGAGGGAGTGAGAGAAAGCTATTAAGTCATCAGTGAAAACTAAACATTCCCAAACATCTGTCCTAATGAGGAGATTCACGGGGCAGGAACCAGGAGCAGTGCATGTCTGAAGGTGGGACGGCATGTCTGTGCTGAGGCAGTATTTGCATCTGCATAGTTTGTGCATGTGTTTGAGGTTTCTTAGAGGTGGTTGGCTTCATTTAGATGTATTCAAATCTACAGAGGAAGCTGGTAAAGACAGGGAAATGAGTTGAGGGGTCAAACTGGGTATAAATATAAGCCAGAGCAGGCAAACATGTACAAACACTATACTCTGGGCATTCACAGAAAGAGGCAATGGAGTTAACTTACTATATAAATATTTAACATAGGCCTACTACAGTATATAGATTCTGAGTCTAAGGTTTCTTAGTCTTTGCTCCATTTAAAGGACACGAGCGCCCTCTAGTGCACGTACAAGACACTAACAAGATTTAAACGGAAAAACGTTCATATTTTCTTTAGCTTAACACGATAAACTTTAGTAAACAAACAAACAAAATGAAACAAAACAGCGATAACAAAGACGGTTCATTCAATCTGCAGTTCGTCACTTTAACATCCAAATATGAATTGCTTCATCAAGAACAACTTTAGATTATTTGAAGATGCTACTGTAGCAATACCACCACAAGTCTACAGTTAGTGGTTGATGCCCGGTCTTTGGCTAAGTGAAGGTGTAAAACATTTACAGATGATAGATTTTAAGAATAACAATATCCAGTTAAAAATATTAAGTAAAGAAGTCAAACCCACGTGGCGCGTGCGTGGGTGCCATAGAAACAAACGCGCTGCTCTGCCCACACCCCAATGCTCGCTGGTCGCTTCGAGACAGAAGACAATGGTGACCCAGGCTGATGTCTTTGAAGGTAAGTTTGTCTCAGAAGAAGGCTAAAGGCTAACACAGATTCTGAATAGCTAAATTCATATGAACTCCACAATGTCTAAGGGACACGAATGACACAGTATACATTCAGAAAAAAGGGGAACATTTTAAATAATGCACCACGAATGTGTACTGTAACGTTAAGCACTGGAGGGGAAATTATGCCAGAGTTAATTCTTATTAAAAATGGGCATATGGGTCAATGACGTATAAGGGATAAAAAACATATTTTCAAAATGTTTTTTCAAAGCTGATGGCATGCATATTTTTAGTCGATAATTATGTGTTTAAACAAGTTATGTTTGTTAAATAACATTTTAAAAGTATTTAAATGTATTTATTTGATGCATTTGTAGCTTCTCTGTATACAAAAAATGTCAGGTGGTGTAACCGAGTTTTTTCTCAAATTGTTTCCAAAAATGTGTACAAAGTCAAATCTTTGCCAAGTATGTCTTAGACAGTCTTTCTCCTCTGAACATTTCATCTGTAATTTGTAACAGACTGATGCTGTAGTAATAAAACAAGAGGACCACGGACTGAGTGCTCGGTGTCAGCCCAACACAGTTATCGGTTCAGTATCGGATATTTTAAACCAATATCTGATTTTTTTCTTTTTCTAGTATTCACTCTGATAACTTATACCAGTATTGGATCAGTGCATCCCTATAATATTTAGTTGGTAATTTGACACTTTTTTCAGTTGCACCCCTTGACTGTCTGGTTGCACCACCTGACATCAGCAAATAATTTCAAATTAAATGGGCTTTTATGTGGACTCTTACATTAGCTTTAGCATTTGTAAGAATGGGTAAACATTTACTTTTAAAACGAGTTAAATACTTTTATAATAAAATAATATTTTCCAATATTTACAACGGTTGTGTGACAGTTTACCTGAGTCAGAAAAAAGCAATTTTTTCTTAATTCTTGAAAGAGATTAAACTTGTTCTTCTGGCTGATGTTATATCCTGTTTGCTGTTACTACTGTTTATTTAAAAATGCCAGCCCTGTTCTTACGGTTGTGCCACGCTGATATTTTAAGATTTAAAAATTGTTGGACAACATTTTTTTAGTGATCTCAAAAGCTTTAAAACTATGAATATTCACAAATGATGGCTTATTTGAAAGATATTTAATGTACAATTATGCCATGATGTTTTATTTCTTATTTGTTACACTGAAAATACATTTTTCAGAAGCTTTATTACTCTAACATTTGCTTGGACGGTTGCACCACCTGACATTTTAGGGGTTTGAGGTGTGAAAACAAAAACAAAAAATATTACTGAAATGTGTTTAAACTCAATAGGTTTTGTAGAATAAAGTGCTACATGTAATGAAAAGATCTAATTATTTTTAAGAGAAATATAACTATATTCGGACACAAAAATAAGCACGTCATGTCATTGACCCATATATATTTACCCATTTCATTTTGAATATAGCACAGAGTACCAGCATTAGCTTCACAGTATTTGAAAAGAAAATATTTTTATATTGAGTGTCAAACTGTCATCAAAATTACAGGCCTTTTGATGTTGTCTCCAGATGCCGTACTTTGGCTTCAGAATGATGACCCTCTAGCTCTGGCTGGTGAGGGCCTGGACGACCTTCCTCTCTATATCTCAGATGAGGAGGCCACAGATGAGTTGGAGGCAGGTCCTCAGGTTCTCCACCACAGCGTCTCTCCTGTACTATCAGATGAAGAAGACATAGACTCTGGCTACAAAAGCCTCTCTGAAGATGAAGACCAGGATGAAGATACAGAGGAGGAAGACACAGATGATGACTTCACTCCAGTGAAGTTGAATCCTCCTGCTCCCCCTCTTCAGCAGGCATCAGAGATCCCCTATCCCAAGTTCAGACCTATACTAAGGGACTGTCGGGACCTATCTGAACCCTCGGCAGATGCAGATGAGGAAGGCCTCTTGTTCAAGAGGCCTCGCTGGAACTACTCTGAGGACATCCCCGAGGACCCAGCCCTCAGCACCTCTGTTGGGATGTCCACAGGCTTCACCAGATACTTCCACCACCCCCTGGACTTACACTCAGATGACAACCGGCCAACGTAGAACAATAAAAAACAAAACATTAAAAGGATTGCACATAAGTCAATTTCAGTTTAACTGGAGCACAGGTGTGTGCCAACCAGAGGTGAGTAGAGAAGCCAAGAATATTTACTCAAGAGTAACGTTACTTTGAAATAATCTTAATTACTTAAATAAAAGTACAAGTAAAAAGTAGTGACTGACCCAAATAAATTCTCAAGTAAAAAGAGTACTTGAGTATGTTACTTGAGCACTGTGAGTACTGAGTGAGTGTAAAAGTCTGATTTATGTTTCCGTTGTGACATAAACAAAACTTGTAATAATGTGAAAATCCCAAGTCCCCAGGCAAATACCCCAAAAATGTATTAAAAATATATATAAATTTCTGAAGAAAAGGGAGCATGAAACACAAACTACATATATTCTAGGTTAACTTGAAGCTTTTGTGACTTAAAAATGTACTCACAGTGGCACAACCTTTTTTTTCCAAGTAAGAGTAAAGATTCTTTATTACAATATTACTCAAGTAGAAGTAAAAAGTACTGAATTATATAACTACTCTTAATAAGTACAATTTCTTCAAAAAGTTACTCAAGTACTGTTAGTGAGTAGCTACTAACAACCTGCCTGTTTTAACGTGTTTAAAATTTAGATTAATTTTGTAGAGAGCGACCAGTGTGACAGATGAAAAGTGAATGGTTTAAAGAGCTTATAGTTGTACTGTACAAGTCAAAACTGACAACTCTTTTGATGGGAATGTGGAATTAGCATGCAGCTCTTTTTAATAGGACATATGCCCTGCAAAACTTACAAAAAAGATCAGGTTGAAAATGGGGTGAAATAAACTATGACGCGTTTTCTTCCGTACATATTATAAATGGTATATATAGTATATAAAAATAGCAGGACTACCGTATACTTGCATTGTACAAGTTAATGCTCTGGAGATTTAGAGAAAAGCTCAGTAAGTTCACAAGTATGTAATAACACAATAGTTGGAAATAGTGCTGTTCACATGTATATTTTTATACAATATTATCTTTGTGTTGAACTGAAAACAACAGATCAAAGCTAATCATTTGATGAGTAAATGGTTTTATACAAAGATAGTAGTGGGCAACAGATTAAATACATTCAGTTATCTCAGTGCAAAAGGATTAAAACCAACCACCACCTTAAACTTAGAAAAAAAATCTAGCTACAATAAATATATTTTTGGTTGAATTAAAAGGCAAGAACAGCCAGTTACCATAAAAGTGACGGAAAATTGACAAACAGTTGAAAATAAAGATCCCTTTTCCAGAACATAGTGAGCATGTACCAAGTTCAACCTTTTAGAAACCTGCTGAGTTTATATAGATGTTTTAGACATATAAATGAAAGATGCTTTTATGTAAAAGATAAATTTGGCTTTGGATTAAAAACATTTGATAAAAAAATCAAATGTTATTGGTAAAAATAACAGACTTCAAAATGTCAAATCATTTTCACAATAGACTGGCACGGTGATTTTATAACAGCATAGATCAAGGAAATACATAAATATCTAGACAGTCCGTTTGGGACAGTATCCCACGTCTGCATGTCATTACTCAATCCTCACACGACGCTGCGGGGACGGTCACTGGGATCGGCCTGCTGTGACTCCGGACAGTCTGTAGGTACAGTGGTAAAGCACAAAGAGCCTGACGGGACACTCACTTCTCCGTCAGACAGTGGAGACAGGTAGTCAGGCTGTGTGAACTTCGAGGCGGCTAGGGGCGCAACCTCTTTGTTTAGAAGAGCTGGATCATGGACTCCCGGGACTTGCCCACTCCAATCCATTTCACTGAGAAAAACAAATAGAAATGTTATAAAATGGATCTCACCACAATAGAAAGCAAATGAGTCTTTATTGTGGTTGTTCAAACTACTTTATCCTGTGTAGAGAAAATGCCTCTAGGGAAATGTTGTGAATTTTAGAAGAAAACGGAAGATTAATGGATTCACGTTTCATTCTAAATAGAACCCCCAACATGGTTATTTGAGTGAAATCTATTAACCATGCAGATCTGCCACTCATTTGACTCGGTTGCCATGATGGAACGCTATGTGCATACCCTCCATATCGGAGAGGAGCTCGTGTTTTGAGGGTAGAGAAGAGAGATGGACTAAATAATAACAATGGCTTACACTTGCATTGTACTTTACAAGCCTGTGTCACTCAAACGGCTTCAGTGTAGTCACTATTTATTCACTCCATAATCGGTGGAGGTAAGCTACAGCTGTAGCCACAACTGCCTCGGGTAGACTGGCAAAAGCGAGGCTGCCAATCAGCACCATCAGCCCCTCCAACCACAACCAACCGTTTACACAAGCGGTAGGTGAATTTTGTTGCCTAAGGACACGACAATTATTGGATAACCCACTCTCCCATCTGATGTGCAGGATTACCGACACAGGAAACAAAACACCACTGTGTTTATGATTATAGAAGTAGCAGTTTTTGACTTTGTCAAATGCAGAAAAAGATGTTCCTGGCCTTCAGGCTTGTGTGTACAAAGTGCAGTACCAGGCACTCCCAGATGCTCCTGGATGTAGAGGACATATTTCTGGGCGTTTTCAGGCAGATCCTCAAAGCTTCGAGCGGCTGACGTGTCGCTGTTCCAGCCGGGCAATGTGTCGTACTGCACCTCCACGCGCTGCAGCACCTCCTGATTGGCTGCACACAGAAATACACAGTTCAAGATTGACTAAAAGGTCGGTTAAATAGCAACATTACTTGAATCGCAATATTAATTAACCTATTAACTGAAAGATGTATGGACTCGATGTCTGCTTTACAATTTACCAAAGGCAAAGGCGCACTTTTCATTGGTCTTGGGATTGTACTGCGACTCACCTGGGAAGTGAGGTATGGGCTGGTTGTCCAGGTTGTACACAACCCCCACTTTAATCTCCGGTAAAACATCCAGAATGTCTAGTTTAGTCAGAGCTATACTGAGAGTAAAGAAGACTAATTAAAAAATCTATACGGTGTAATAGTAATGTGATTAAGTAGCAGAATGTTTATATTACACTAGATTACATATTATACAATATTATACTTACGCTGTGAAGCCATTGATCATGTGAGCATATTTAACAAGCACAAGGTCCAGCCAACCACACCGGCGCTTTCTGCCAGTGGTCACGCCCACTTCCTTCCCTCTTGTTTGGAGCAGCTCGCCAATGTCCTAACAAATATAAGACAAGACCATTTTATAAGTGTCACTTCTTATTCATTCATAGATATAAAGATAAACCTTTAATGTAGAATTGTGTGGGTTTGGGGTGTTAGCGTGCACTCTCACATTGCTCTGCTCTGTTGGGAAGGCTCCAATGCCCACTCGGGTGGTGTAGGCCTTTACGACTCCATACACCTCTCCAACGTTTTGAGGCGGCATCCCAAGGCCAGTGCAAACCCCTCCCACTGTGCAGTTTGAGGAGGTCACAAAAGGATACGTCCCTGTGAATAGGAAAACTCATGAATTTAGAGTAGCCTTTCTACATTTCTGCAGAAGCTTGAGTCAAATTTCTTTACAGTCTTGACATTACAAGGAAACCTAATTCATACACTTTTTTTAAATATTGAAATAACATTTGGGCATCTAACTAGACTTTGATTACATCCCATAGTCACTACCATCTGCAGAGGTTCAATAGCTCGCTGCTCTTTCTGTTTAGAGGCAGAGAGCTATTGAACCATTTACATTCCAAGCTGCACACAACTATTTTTTAGAATTATCTAATGAAAAGTTTTTGAAGTGTTTAATGTGGACAAACATGCAAAAGTGTGACCTAGCGAACACATTTATCTGTAGGTCAGCCTGTTAGAACACCCTTCAGCAACAGCAGGTCAAACAGGTTTTCACTGTGTATGCAAAAGTAAAAGGGCAGCCATTTAAAGACCAAAATACTGGATGGATGGATTTTGGTTTTCAAAGGAGTTTTTAAACCCTTGTCACAAACCATTAGGGCTGCACGATTTTGACAAAAACCTAATTGCAATTTTTCAGACAAATATTGAGATTGTGATTTGAGTTGCGATTTTTATATTCAAATAAATGCAAAAACTGCTAAAAATGGAAGGAAGTCATGTTACCTTTAGACTGTCAAACAACATATTCTTGCTTAAATTGTCCCACATTAGAACAAAACACGATCATCTACTTTCAAAAATATTTGGTTTTACGTGGACAGTGCCTTCTTCTGGAGGAGTTCAGCTTCCAGGTCTGCCCAACATTCCGAGTACCTCTGGGGGACAGCCATGTGACTAAAGTAAGTCCGGGATGGAATCACATAGTATCTATCTACACTTTAGAATAATGCTTTATGGAATCTCAGGCCTTTTGCCTGTTGCAGCTGAACTTGAGGTTGCAACGCTAAACAATTCTGATTGGTGAACATCTATCACTCAAATGAGACAGAAGACAAAAAAAAACCTCAGCATCTTGAGGTTAGGTTATTGTAGAAGTCAAAACATTGATTGCGATTCGATAAAACTTGCAGCTCTACAAACCATCTATACATTTACCATAAATATAGTAACCTGCTGTATTTAGAATAAAATCCACTCTTACAGGTCACTGACTCGACTGAACAGAGGATGTGCTACACCTACAGATGACCAGAATAACTTCTGATGTTGATCATCGGCAGAGGCCTGTGTCTGTGCACATGCAAAGTGAGGTGAGAGTGAACTTCAAACTCAGATTCCAGAACATTTTAGCATTATGACACTTACTGTTCCCGAGTCCAGGAGGGGTTCTCTAAAGAGTGGTACAGGCACTTTCAACACCTTTCAGCATTAGTGTAAAAATACAGGCCTATAATGGGGAAGATGTAGTACCAACCAAAGTCAATATCGAGCAGTGCTGCATTGGCGCCCTCTACCAAGATCTTTTTAGGAGGACCATGGAGAGCTTCATGCATGAAGTGGACACCATCTCTGACCATGGGCTTGATGCGTTCCATACAGCTCTAAACCAAGGGACAACTTTGCGTAAAATGTCACAAAGCATTTTATAGCGACACAGCGATGTGTTACCTTTAGTTTAGCCAGCTCTCCGTCAGCATCAATCACAACGGTTGGGTACATGGATTTGTAATGCTTGGCTAATCCTTTATACCTACAAAGAGACATACTTATTCATCTAATACTGTTATATGATTTAGAAAACTAGAGAATATAAACGAGTATCGGAGCAGACCTTTCAGAGAACTGGTCGAAGTCATGCAGAAGATCACAGATTCTCAGGCCGCTGCGGGCTGCCTTTGCTGAGTATACCGGACCAATGCCCTTCTTTGTCGTCCCCAGGCTGGCCAGGGTTAACATAAGAGAGAGAAATGAAAGGTTAACCTCACAGACCAAGGGTTTTAACTGAACATTTTGGGGTCACGGCTTGCAAACTCAAAATAGCACTTTGCTGAAAAGGCAGGATGTGCAATGTGCTTAACAAAAAGTATGTTTATCTCAATATTTGACTCCACTGTTACCCAAACTGAACTTGTCCCGACCTTAGACTAGCTCGAGTCCATGCTGTGCCACTGTAGGATGCCTGACGATAATGGGAATCCAGTGGGCCGTCAAAGCCGTGTGCTGAAAGCTCGTAAAGATTGTCACATTGTTGTGCCCTGGTGAAACACACGGCTGTTCACACGCACACACTTCCACACTCATAAACAGTCGCTGCCAAACTAAAGACAGCAACAATGCTCTGGAGGCTTAGAGTAGCATTCCTCACATACACAGGGGGCTCACTGACAAACCTGACTTAAACTTCACAATGACAATACTGATGTTAAATATTTTGACTTGTGACGGTTACTTAAAAGAAGTACATAAGAGGTGTGCTCATAAATATCTCATGTAAGCTTCAACCATTGCCCTAACCTGGACCAGAGCGCGTGACACTTCATTCTGCAGTCCTATTTCGGGCTTTACAAACACACTGACAACACACCAGTCCGTGCAAGTCTCCACAGCTCTTGCTCAGGAAAAAACATGAAGCTTCTGAGCTTGAAAATATACCAAACAATCTTTTTACATCGTCTCCCTTCCTAGTGGCCATTAGTGCAACAACAGAGTAGACTCCATAACCAGGCGGCTCTTGTGTGTCTGGGATTGATACTGTACAAAACATCAAACACACAGCATCCTCTCCCTCATCTGAAATGAGAGTGGGCCGGAGACATTTTTAAGTGGCTGGTTTCTTACTTCTTGCCTGCTTGTTCTTGTCTCTGCTGTTCCTGAACGCCATCGACAGCTTGGTGGAAGTCAAACACTGTGGAGGAGGGAGAGAGGGACACACGCTCACACAGCTCAGAGAAAGCAGAGCGCGCACTCAGACACTCACGCTGATTAGAAACCGCCTTTCCGGGGTCATACTTACCGATATGTGCTCTGTCCGAGATGACTAATCTTTCTTCCCAGCCTTGTAGACCTACAGAGCATCACCCACTGTGTCAATGGATGAATAAAGAATGGAAAAAAACAAGGAAATGTACCTTTTCCTTTACGCTCATTCTTCTCAGCTTCTTCGAACAAACCGGGAAGATGGATCACTACCCCGTTACCTTAGATAGGACAGACAAAATACTTCTCTTTATTCTTGCCCAAAACAAAATAATAAAACTGCGGTATGCCCTGAAGAAGGTCGAAAGCGACCGAAACGTGTCGGCATGTCCATGAGCTCTCTTGAGAGCCGCCTAAGAGAGCTGTCTGGTTTTGAACGCTCTCTGTAAAAGATAAATCAAAAATACAGAAACTTGTGTGGGTAACAATGAGTTAGAACTGCAGAGATTCTGTCATTCCAAGTGATATATGAGAGGACAGTCCTGGCCAGAAATATCACCTGTGAAGTCTTGCCTTCAGGAAGGCGCCTCAGAGCCATTAGACTGAACACTAATCACGCCAAGAACTCCGTCGTGCCAACGTCTGTGGCACTTCTCAATTGTATGTAATTTTTTAGTGAGATGCTCTTCACTGAGAATTTACAAACACTATGGAGACACTGTAGATGTGGCACTTTCTTGTTGTGATGTGACCGTTCTGTCATGTATGATAGAACTGTGTGTGCAGACGACTGTAGCCCAAGACAAATTCCCCTTTGGGGTTAATAAAGTTGATCTTATTGCATTTTCTTTTTTCTATACAGGCCCTCTGATTATGTTGAATTACTACAAGACAAAAGGAGTTCTAGCCAACGTACACATCTACCAGCATTTGACTAGGTGGCTACTGTGTTATTAAATTGTCTCTCGCAAAGTTGCGATGGAGCAAATGTTGGACGGTGGTTGACAGTTAATTTACTGGAGCACACGACACGCGCGAGTCTTTGGGGCTCAGCGCTACATCTATTAAACAGAACAGCTGGGCTCAATTACATTTTTAACTGAGCTGCATTAACTGAAAGAGGTGAAGTCATTATACTAAACTGGTGTAAACACTGTAAGAATACATTTATGCGTGGGGCTAGGGTTGGGCGATGTCCCCTTAATTGGCAGTTGACGATGTTTACAGTGAACCATCGTGATGGATGATGATATTGTCCACATCATTATAAGACATTTACATAGCCTATATAGGCTGCATTTTATGTATGTGAGGAAAAATGTGAGATTGCAGGATAAATTTATCTAAACTAAACATGATCTGAACAGAGTCATGGAACACGAATTTTGCAACAGAAATGCGTTAAAACTCGTGCGTAAAAGTCTCAGAGGAGAACGACTTATTCAGAGCGTCATCTGCTCCTCAATAGCAAAGCTCTTATCACACTAATACAAATGTAAATCGGCGCTTATTATTTGCATTTGCTCAATTTTAACGTAATATTTAAGAAACAGTGGGTGAACAATATTTAGAAGTTTTCATCTGAGCCTACGTACCTCAGGGCCTCTTTCTCTCCTCTCTCGGTCTTTCGTGAGAACATCCAAACCCATGCTCCGATGTGAGATCCATCGCGGCATTTTAAAACTGTTTAGTTTCCGTATGAAAAGCAAAGCGAAACCACGCAGTGTTAAACAGTAAAGCTGCTTTTAGAGCTAGAGCCCCGCGCGTCAGAAATAGAGCAGCGCTGCATCTTTATTTTAATAATTACGGCTAACACATCATGTCTTCAGGCTTCTGGTAGGCTACTTAAACTAGCGTGCATTAGTTATATTTGTGATTTAATTTACAGTGCAATCTCTGCAAAGTTTGTAGGTTTACAAGGCCCACAGAAGATCAGAGCGTGTTTCTGACAGGAGGGGGCGTGACATCACGATGGTGCCTCCCATTTGTGATGCTCATCCATCGGCACAACCCTACGTGGGGCTACTCATAATAATATGCAATGATGAAGGTGAGAGACTGACCATGAAATGGACTTGGATCACAAGTTGATAACATAAAAACAAACCAAGTGGTCAAATTGTTCTTCCAACGAGATTAGTCAACGTGATCTGAACTTAAAATTGATTTGACAAATTTCATCTTAAGGACTAGTACTGTATGAGAGCATGTTCCTAAACTATCTTTAGACCTGACCTGAAAGACATAATAAGAAAGCAGAGGCTCCCAAGTGTGGAAGTAAGACAGCACTTCCTTTGGCTACAAAGTGTCATTGGTTGGTTTTCACTGCATTGGTTATTTTGACTTATCAGCATAACAAAAGTAACCATGAACTTATTGAGACACTAAATCACTGTTTCGCAATGTATTAGTGCTGCAAAAGCTTCTGCTGTTGCTAGCTTAAATAGAAAATTGTTGTTTTAAAAGTGGACAACATTTATTGGCAAATTGATTTAAGACGCTGTCATTTACAGCAGGTGGTTTACCAGCACACAAGTATATATAATAATAATATATAATGTATAATAATGAATACATATGTATATACACAATAAATAATAAGTATATGTAATATTTAGACTAATCACGTCCTTTGACACTGGGAGGAGGGGCATATCTATGAGACCATCCTATGGAGACTTTTCAGAGAGCTGCAGGGTAAAGAACAGGTTTTTAACAGATTCATCCAGTTTTTCTAGTCACCATTTTGAGGACTTTGGACCAATATTTGGTTTTGAATTTAGTTTATTCTTCCGGCAATGTTTTTACATAACTTGAAATTCATATATGAAATTCTAGATCATGTTCCTTCTGATGTCCTTCTGTGGACCCACCACCTGCAGGAGGAGCCATAGGGGACTGGTGCTATGTGACTTGGGCAGCTCCAACAGCTGCCCCCACGACCTGGCAACGGACAAGTGGGAGAAAATGGATGGATGGATGGATGTTCCTTCTGATCTAGAAGGATCATGATCCTGTTCACATCCTGCTATTCCCACTGATATGTGGGAGTAGCACTTTATTATTTTAGAAAATAAATATAAATATATATATATATATATATATATATATATATATATATAAAAGAGATAATCCACAAATGTCCCCAATTACTTGTTAAGAATATGGGCTCACAAAACTGCTCCATCTGTTGCATGTCTAAAAGTGCTTTGAACTGGCATTTATGTGTGAATAATGCCACTTTTTTTAAGCTATTGTGAGAAAATTAATAAAATCTTAGTTTACATGTGCTGACCGATATTAAACTATGATTCATGTGGATTGATTACAGATTTTTGCACGGACCCGTCTAAAACATCTGTCATATTATGGATGTTCGGATGTTCAAAAAGAACATCCGTGGCACTTTTGAACTATGCTCTTCATTTCATGTGAATCCCCACATAATCTTGAACCTTTTTTATTTTTTTATTTTTTTTTTAGTTTTATGCATTTCTGAGAAAACCAAGAACACTGTGATTCCCAAAACTGTGAACATTACATCTATGAATGCAATATATGGTCAATAACACAGTAGTGGCCTTCAGGCGAGTGCATTATCAGGTTACTGTGAGTGTTATCAATAGGACTCAGTGTGGCTGTTTATGTATAACGTTACAGTGTGTAGGTGTTTGAGGCTATAAGCAGAGAGCCCATTAGCTGATGAAGTCACTGCAGAACAGTGGCAGTGCAGTCTGGCTGAGAGTCAAGATCATCAACCAAAAAGAAGTCACGACTTAAATGATGGTCACATCGGACAAAGCAGGAGACAAGAACAATACAGTGTTGTGTGCAGCACGCACCAATGAATGCAGTGGCCTTAGGGTTGATGATGCCGCTGGGAAGGAGGTGAAAGTTGTATTCCACCGAGTCCACTACGATTGTGTGACCTGCGTTGTTTCCACCCTAAGGAGACAGGACACAGATTAGAAACAAAACACATGTTTAATGGACCTGATGATCCGGTGTCTGTGCCTATGGCTATGAGCTGAAAAACATTGTATCCACAATTTCTCAGTTTCTCAGTTTTCCTTTTAAGTCGATGTAGATGTACACACAGCTCAGTGTAAACCATCATACAGTTTTCAGGCCACAGCTAAGCTCGCAAACAGATGATTCCTGTCAGCTGTTGGACGAGTCAGTCAGGCTGCTGTCAGATGACCAGAGACACCTGCTAAGACCCATTTATCAGTTTCTTTTACGGACATCGTTGTTAATGTTTTAACAGGCCAGTGTATCTAGTGTCAGTTTGGTTGTGGTTAGACGGGATTACTGGATTTATCCATTGTGTCCACAACACAATAACGTATTGCATTGAATCAAATAATGTTACTGTAAAACTCAACCGATATAAAAGGTATATCAATATTTCTGGAACCAAAAGTACTAGAGTGACAGTTAGTACACCTACTTTATAGGTAATATATTTATTTTGGCTTATACATTCTGGAACTATAACAAATAGAGACTTACCATTTGTATGTTTTGTTTAAATCTGCTGATTTTTGTCTTTCAAAACAAGCTTCCTCTGACGTACCTACTAGGCATGAACGTATCGGCCGAGCATATCGGTATTGGCCAATCAAAATCCACAAAGATCAGCATCGACTTGAGAAAAACATACATCGGTCGGCCTCTATTTTACTGTGTAATTAGTATTAGGCTAGGCGGTGAGATGTGCTACCTCGAGGCTCAGAGTTAAACAGTACATGTAGAAAACCTCATGTGCTTGGCCATGAGGTTATTCTTGGCAACAGCAGAGCCCTGAAGGAGGAGCAGGGGCATGTGGAGGTGAGCGTTTTATGATCATGCAAAGGCCTGCACACGTAAACCGTTATGGTTGGTAGTGTGAAATCTAATCAAGATTTTTTCTTCAACTACTATAATATGATGTAACCTGTATTTAGTGTTTGTAGATGTTATTGTGCCCACTGCCCAGGAAGATCTGAACTCTGCATCTGACCCTTCCTTTAACCAGCGCACACAAACCCTGGGCCAGAATTCAAACTGGAGACCTTCTTGAGAGCGGTGCTCCACGCTGCAAATCCTCCACCATTCGTCTTCATCCACCTTATCCATGTGTGAATGTCGTGGGCACTAGCAGGTGAGTGACTGGTGTTGGTTTGTTTTTTGTGACTTTGGCAATCACATTTCCATTGGTTAGCCCCAGGGTAGCTTGTAGCCATTGAGTTTGGGGAGTGAATCAATTAATGATCCACTATACAGCTTTGATTAACTTCTCAAGTACGTAGAAGCGTAACACAATCCCATCCAAGCATATCATCATTTACTGGCCTAATCTGGCGAACACGACAAGTCAAAAGAAGTACATGAATGAACATGTTATGGAGATAGTTTTACTTCTTCCGACACATGAACAATGCTGCTCACTGGTCTCTGAGGAAACTAAATGCACAACAATGACACAAATGTCCGGCTCAGGCGTTTTATGTCTAGAAACGATTTAAAAATTAAAACTGATTTGTGAAACTAAACCACTGAGAAGCAAATCAAATCAGTTCAAATGAATAACAATCTGGTTATCATCTATAAAAATAGTCTTGTGCTCCCTTCCATCTTATGTAGTGTTTATGCCACAGGCATGCACACAGACACTGGATATCCCACACTAATGAACACTCAAGTGCTTCTGTGAATCTCCAGGGATGGGTCACGCCTTCGCTTAATAACCCACTATAACCCCATGACTTCAGGTATGTGCTGTAAGTAAATCCAAGCACAAGTGCTGGCAAGGCTTCTTTTATAAAAAGATCAACACTATCTGCGAGGCTACCTACGCGACATAACAAGGCTCATAACTTATGCTTGATGCAATGGTTTTAAAGTTCTATTATTTCAGTCTACAGTGCAGCCTTATTGCCTCATAATGATGACCCTGAGATGTCAAACAGATAATCACTAAGTTTCACTTCCATCTTCAGAAGCCTCTTCTTGCTCCTCTCGTCTCTAACCAGTCAACCCAGTAGAGTCCAGCCCAGAATGTTTTAATCTCCACTACAATGAAACATGGGGCGACGGTGGCGCAGATGGTAGAGCGGGTCGTCTCATGATCGGAAGGTCGGGGGTTCGAATCCCGCCTCTTGAAGGTGCACATTGTCGTTGTGTCCTTGGGCAAGACACTTCACCCTCCTTGCCTCCAGTGTCTGCGCATACACTGGTGTATGAATGAGAGAATGAATGGGTGAAGCTCCTTATGAGAGACAGGCCTGTTTGGAACCATGAGGCCGTCCTTCTGTGGACCCACCACCTGCAGGAGGAGCCATAGGGGGCTGGTGCAATGTGATTTGGCGACGAACAAGTGGAAGAAAATGGATGGACAATGAAACATGCATGGGAATCTGAAAACCTACATTAACACTAAAACAACAGTACAAAGTAACAATACAAACAAGTTTGCTTGAAAAAGGGGAAGTACTCTCGTGCTTCTAATTCTACAGCGGAAACACAGACCAGTCCTGTCAGGCCCACTGAGACTGGCTTAAGAGAACTTCCTCTCTAATGTGACAGAGAAATGACTTTATGATTACAGTGTGGATCATGATCTTGTGTTTAGAAACTACATATCTGAAGGTAAAGCAGGTATCATGGCATTAAACAGTGAGACACTGCTTGGTATGAGGGCCCCAGACAAGTAGACCAGAGCAGATTAAAGCCGTCGTTCCACATAGAGCACGCCACGATCTACGTGCACGTATCGACACTACCCATAGACTGTTAAAAAGACTACCCCGCAGACATTTCCGTTTCCACCACACACTAGTGATGAGTCGGTCGCAAACGAGTCGGTACAAAGAGACGGCTCTTTTAAGTGAACGATGAGAGCCGAGTTTCACCAGTGAGCTTTTTTTTGTTTCAGGTTGCATGTTTATCAAGCTCATACACTGTTCTCTGCTACATTAGAGATGGATAGAGAAGGGCAAAGACTAAAATAGAAAGAGAAAAGAGTAAAAGAATGGGTTCGGGGAGAGATGGAGAAAGGATACTGTAGGTAAAACATCTGCAGCTGCAGCCCGTTCGCGAGGAACGAACCTGCTGTTTACACAAAATCTAGATCTCTGCAAACTTAAACTAATCCATAAATGTAGTCAGTACATCTCTAGCTTTCAGCCACTTCTCATTTGAGAAAGATCTGCCTCATATTTTCGGTTTTATGGTTAGATAAAGTTACGCTCGGTTTGTGGAGTGAAAAATAAACAATGCGATCACGCGCGAAGCGGCGATACGTCGCAATGTCGGCCTTTCCCACATGTGTATGAGCGCAGTGCAAAAGCAACTAAAGCAAAAGTACAACAGGGAGTCCAGGCTAAAGTTTGGACTTCAGTGATGTCTGGAGTCTGTATTCCTCTCTCAGTACGAGGCTCGAGCAGCTACAGACGGAGCAGGACCAGGGGCGGAGGTGACACGGGGGGGAGGGACTGGGGAGAAGCTATGGGAGAAACACTAAGGATTTTGACTGTAAAAAAAAAAAAAAAAAAAAGAGTACATAATGTACCAGCCCTAAAAGTGCGTGTGTTGCTACAATAAACAGTGGCTCCAGCACCTGGAAGTCAACTTTGATTCCTGAAGACAAAACACCACCACTATAAGCCAATATCACTTCATTATAGCAATGGGGGGAAAAAAGAGCTCCTCTCTTTTTGGTGAGCCGCTTTGGCCACAGTCAGAGGTCGGTCCCAAAACCTATACAAGAGGGCGGTTTTATAAAGCTGGCTAAAGGCCTATTCATACTCCTCAAGAACTTTCTTCTCGCACCCAGAGCTGCGAAGTATTTTCCCCGTGGCAGGAAAATACTTCGCTGAAGGATTACAAGGGTTAGGGTTTAAAATGTTTGCAATACTGTGACTGATACATTTTATAATAGTTTAAACTCAAATGGCTCGTTTTATTTCTTTAATTCCTTGATAGTTTTGGCTGCTGAAAAAGGGGGCGTGGCAGTTCGGCAGCAACACGTCTTGTGGAGAATGAAATGTCAGAGCCCAGACGAACTTTGTTCTTGTTGTTTTTGCCTCAAGAACAAGAACAAAGTTCTCGCGTCTTGTGGAGTATGAACAGGCCTTAACTCTGTAAGCTAGGCTTATTTGGCCAAGTGTGGCTTATTTTGTTGTCTTTTTGATTTCATAAACCTCGCTCACTCTGAGTCTGGCTCAGTTACTATTAGGGTTGTCACGGTTACCGGTGTAGCGGTAAACCCCGGTAAAAATGTTGATGGTAATAATTACCGTCTTGTTTTTGAAAAACTATATTATCTCGGTGGATTATCGTGCCCGCGGTGGTCGGCAAAGTGAGCCTCACCGGCCGCCGTCTCATCTGCTGAAGTTGCCGCGCAGGCGCACTTCGTAGCACAACAAAAACAAAGCTTTCTCCAAGCTGGAATCATGTCCGAGACGACAGCGCTCAGGACGTCCATCAGCTTCAAACAGGACGAGTCTGAAGTCTGGGTGAATTTTGGGTATTTTAAGAAAGCTGAAGGACAGTCGATAGAAGGCAGTTCTCCTGTTTGCGCAACATGCTGGAAAAAAAAAAGTGTCTCTAAAGGCAGCAATACTTCGAACCACAGAAGCCACAGTGTCCACCGCCAGCACATAAGGCGTGTCCGGATACCTCTGGCACAAATGTGTTACAGGGCTGCTGGAGGGTAGATTAAAGTTGGTCGCCAATGCAATAGATTCACTCTCGCCGCATTATTATGAATTTAACAATGATTACTGTCTGATGGCATTTTCCCAAATCTGCAGAGCGAAGCAAACTGGAAGGACACAAACTGAACACTATTCCTGATATAGACGGTTTATCTAGTTAAAAATATTCTAACACGGTTCTGGCGCTATAAATAGTACATGTAATACCCTCCAAACGATCACCAATTCATAGTTATAGTTCCTTTACTTTGATTTGAAAAGTTGCACTTTTGATGTGGCTTTGTCTGTATTTTTTAAATATAACAAACACTGTTACACTTTTTTGAAACCATTTCAGTTTGTGTAGGATTATCAATGCTTTCTGAACACATTAAAAAAAATAACGCGATAAACCATGATAATTTGTCACAATAACCGTGAGGTAAAATGTTCATACCGTGACATCCCTAGTTACTATGGAAGTATAGTCAAAGAACTTAGCCTGGTCCGGACCAGGCTAAGAGCAGACTGAGCACAAGCCATGTTTCTTCTTCATGGAATCCAACACCAATGGGAAATGTAAATGACACAAACATGGTATTAGCGCCAGCATCTGGCCAAAATGTATGTTGGCCTCAAAAATGTGAAAAAGAAACCATCACAAAATCAATTACTTTATGCAATAAATGACAAATATACACCAACATTGTCTTTGTCTCTCATCTGTGAAATACAAAGTTGTGTAACATATTAATGACATTATGTGTCATCAAAAAGCTTGTCCAATAAAAGGAACCTTATCCCACAGGACCCACCCTCATAACCTGTGTCAACAGTGTTTTCTATCATGTGTTTAAATTCCTGGGAAAAAAAGAAAAGTGTTTAAATTAATAAGCGCCGATGTATGTTCTTCCCAGTGGGTGCCCAGTCCACACAAAAAAAACGTTGAGGCTGGAATCGATCTCGCAGTCTTGTGGATGGGAGCCCTGCACTCTACTTATGGAGCTAACGTAGCAGAACAAAGCTGGCGGCCTGTGAATTATGCTGCGCATTCACGCTTGGTCATGATTTCTTAATGAACTCTGAGATCGTTAGTGAACTTATGACTGCGTATGTACGCAGCAGGTGCAAATTAGTTGAACCTGTCTTGAATGAGTGACATTAGCTAAGCTGTCCCTTTGGTAATCGCAGCTTGACTGGTTGTGCCTAACATACGCCAGGATTTGGAGCCTAAGCCGAGCTTTACTGAGTGAGTTTTATGAAATAGCCCTCTGGTCAGACCGATTTGGCACTGGCCTTGTTATGGAAAAGCACGACAAAGCGGGTGACAGAGCCATTCGGCTGCCACAGCTATATAAGCCCACACTTTGGATCATTCGGGGCTGCTGGTCTTTGTGGCCAGTACGCCATATTTGTTGTGGTCGTTTGTTCCACTCGTTTTTGTTGTGTTAGTTAGGTTGGTGGCCAGTATGCCCTTGTGTCCGTTTTGTGTCTGTGTCCCGTTCGTGTCAGTAATGACTTTGTATGTGTCTAGGGACCACTCGAGTTAGGTTTGTCTCCTTTTGGAACGTTCACTGTTATGTGACGTGGGATCAGGAGTCATGACTCTGTTTAGTAGTTTAGGCCTAATCTTGTAGATTCCCTTCTGTTTTAGTTTAGGTTACATTTTGTTAACCTTTTGTAAATATTGTAAATAGCCTTTGTGTGGTTATTTTTGTAAAATTTACCCTTTACATCCCTTTCATTAAATTACAACTTTAAACATCCATTTTTACATCTTGGTTTTTGTTACTTCCTTTTAATCTAGCTGAGCCGGGTTGTAACACAGCTCTACTTTATGGCCAACTTTGTCGCAAAGCCACTAAAATGTATTGCCAATGTGGGCCCATTCATTTACATAGTAGCCCATAGACGATCACGATTTTTCAAACCGCTACTATTAAAAGGATTAATTAAAAATGTCATTTCAAACTCCTGCATATTTTCTAAACCTTGAGGCTTCAAACTAACACCCTGACATTTTTTTCACCATGAGGTTTATTTAAACAAATACTGGTTCAAAAGAGCTCCAACACTGTCTTGCCCCTTTCCTAAACACTTCCACAGATCCACTCGGATTGCATAAACTCACAAAATAAAGAGAATGATTCAGTAACAATGAAGTAATGCAGTTGTTTGTTATTTACAACTGTTTAACATGCATTTTCTTCCTTTTCATAGTAAAAATGACGTCATGGTGAACAAAAATGTGTCAGTTAATTTGAAGCCTCAAGGTTCAGAAGATATGCAGAATTTGAAATTACATTTTGAATCTGTTTTATAGTAGTGCTTTGAAAAATAGTGATTATAGTGCAAGTCTATGGAGTAAAGGGGCCCACAATGGAAATACATTTTAGTGGCTTTGCGACAGAAAGTTGGCAAAGAAAGGGTTCAAATATTTAAAACGTTTTTTATTATTATTATTATTATGATGTATGGAAAAAGGAGAGTTAGTTTCAAAATAAAATAAAAAGTAGAAAACAAAATATTGTTCCTTTATTTTTTTATAGCTTACAAACACATTTTTGTGCGAAAGCACCCACAACGGGAGTGTTTTACTAAAACTGCCTCTACATAAACAAATTTTAACTTGGAAACAAATTCTTTGGGTCGTCTTACACAGACATTTGGCCACATCAGCCAGACCAGAAATTTCCCATTTTGGACCTGAAATGTTAATAATAATAAATTTTTTGTGTTTTTGGAACATGCATTATAGTGACTTTGAAAGTTGGCAAGGGTTAAATCTTTTAAGAAATATTATTTTATGTGTAAAAAGAGGAGTTAGACCTTCAAAATAAAATAAAACGTTTCAAAAAAAGATAAATCCTTCATTATTGTATGGCTTTCTAAAGTTTCAAGCACATTTTTGTGTCGAAGCACCCTTAACGTGAGTATTTTTTTTTTTAATGAGAAACTCCAAATAACATATTTTAGACCACCCAAAAATACACTCGCTAGGAACATTTCACTCAATAGGTAGCGTTCACGTGACATCACAACATTGTAAAGAGCCTATAGTTTAACATTGAGGTGGAGGGCAACTGAAAATTCCACGGCCGTAACCATAGTAACGCTCAAAATGCAGATTTATAGTCTTAAATCATTGCTAATTTCACTGTAATTCCTGGGCCAATTCACATAAAACAAAAAATGACACAAAGTTCAAAGTCATATCTTTCAGCAGATATGAACATATGTCTAGTTATTTCCTAAACAAAGGCGTTCAAAAGTAGAGACAATATTCAAAACATGTGCTTGATGTAGGCCAGTAGAAAGGACTTTCAGCCATAAAATCCACATGTCAGGTTTGTGAATCCAATCACTGTCACATGATGATCAGAGAAAACATTTGGACGTTTTCTTTTTGGAAATTTCTTTCAAAAACTGTTTCTCTCCCATAGAGTTGTATTGGCACTTGCCCTCCAACTGAAATGGAATTCTAAATCGTGAACGCCACCTACTGGCTTAAAGAAAAAAAAGTAGGAGTTATGCAAAAAATAAAAGTCCAAAAGCACAAAAATGTGCCTGGGTGTGATAGAGGGTTAAGAGTCTGCTGACAGGTTGTCACTCAAAATAAAATGTATCAAATTAGTTGAACAGGGTTTAGTCCGCAACTTCAATGGAACTTAATAGTGTAACTTTGTGAATGCTGTAAATGTGCTGTGGTTTTACAGGCTCTAGCTACACGTTAGCCCAACCGCTCTGACGATGGTCATAAATCATTGGCAGAGATGCACCTGACTCTGCTTTGAGCGTGTCTTCTCTCATGTACTCACGACAGGAGGCACAACACATTACACGTAAAAGTGTCCGAGGAGCTGAGAGGCTAGCAGCATTTCAAGGTGACTTTAGCCAAAGGTGAAGAACATAATCATAATGCTGTTAAGCTAACGATGTGTAGCTTCACACAAACTGAAATATTCAGAAACGGTTACCGGTTTAGACTGGCCGTTGGCACTTTGAGCTGCGTTTACTCGTGCACGAGACCAGAAGGCTAACCTAGCGTCATCCGGGACGGCAGCGGAGGAAACCCACCTGACATCTGCACACCATGTCCGCGTCTTGAGCCAGCAAATCCACCACCTTGCCCTTCCCTTCGTCGCCCCATTGGGCCCCCAGGACCACGGTCACTCTGTTGCCAACAGCCGACCATTGCTTCCGCCTCGAAGGACAGTCATCATCAGACTCCTGAATCCCGCTTTCTGACATGTCTTCAGATCCCGGGCTGCAGCTGACACTCAACTGTACTTCAGCGCCCTTTCAGACCGCTACTGCACCACGGAAAGGAACCAGTCCAAACGCTGGAATTGGTGAGGAACACACTGCACATGCGCAAGGGCAGAATATTCTCACACTCTGTAATGTTGCATGGTAGATTTTGGTATTTCCTTCGAGTCGTTCTGTACTACAGCAACGTATTGATTTGAGAAATAAAATCAAATTTCTGTTTTTTACGCAAAAAGTTTCTGTTATAACGAGAAAAGTTTTTATGTGGAAAATATTTTTTTTTAAATCTGTTTTTACGAGACAAGTTCTGTTTTTATGAACAAAAAAAATAAATCCTGTTTTTTCGAGAAAATTCATTTTTGTTTTAACGACTAAAATGAATCCTGTTTTTACGAGAAAGTTCTGTTTTTATGACCAACATTACTACTTATTGCCCAGGAGGTGACATGAGATGACACGAGTTCCACATAGCGTGACCTGGCCGCGCACGCGATGGTTAAAACAGAAATTACTTTTCTAAAAAATAAAAATAAAAAAAATTGTTTTGCTCATAAAAACTGAACTTTTCTCGTAATGACAGAAACTCTAGTTTCGATAAGAATGCCACATTTGTTTGAAAAAGAGCGACACATCTTTTGGCCATAAACGAACTCTGCAGTTTTTGGGGGGTGTCACGGAGGTTTGTAGCCAGTAGCCACTATGCGTGTAGCCCGGTGTGACACAGAAGGCAAGGCAACTTTAGTTATACCGCGCATTTCGTACACAAGGCAACTCAATGCGCCAGAACTGCTTTGATCTATGAAAAAGGATACACAGACTCCATGTCACGACACATAACCAAGCCAACATGGAGCGGCATGAGACTAAATAAACAGACAAACACATGGGTCTATGTTGTTGAAGAGATCCACACATTAACGAAAATAGCAGTGTTATGATGCAAATTACAATCAGAAGAATTCAGACCCTTCCTCTCACCCTTGCGGCTGCATGTCAAATTATTTTGGTGGTATTTAGCCCAGTAGCTCGCTCTTGTTGTTATTTGGAAATGCAACAGTTCCCTTTTTGTGTACAGGAGGAGTAGAGTAGTAGGAGAGAGGCTCTTCAAATGAGTAGGGGAAAGCTACAGACCCGGAACAGAGACAGATTTAAGGGGGAGCGAATCCACCGTGATAGTGCGCCCTCTGCTGGATAAAACGGATCTAGACCAATCATCTTTTAAGAAGGTTGACGTTGATATATTGATCTACTTAACGCACGTGAGGAGTATAGTTACTGAGTTATTTAATGTTTTTTCATAAAAACAAAAAAACAAAGGGAAGTGTAACTAGATTATTCAATTGATCGATAAAGATAACATAATTTCTAACAGCAAAGGATTTGCTTGTTGTTTTTTGTTCCGAACGAACCCTAACGACCCTAACCTAACCCTAAAACCCAACCTAATGACCATAAACTAAGCTTAACCCTAATCCTAATGACCATAAACTAACCCAAAAAGATAATTTTAAAACATAAAATATTAATAAATAATTCCATGGTGGATCCGCTCCTACCAGCAGAGGGCGTACTATCACGGTGAATCCGCCTCACCCTCGTGGACCTGCCTCGGCTCCGGGCCTGCAGCTTTCTATTATTGGAGTAAATTGAAAATGCAACAAACACATTTCACCAATAGAGGGCAGTGTCAATTCACCAATCACATGTGCAGCTGTAGATGCACATTGATAACTCTTGTGAGCTGTTTCCATATTTTGTTTTGTTTATATGTAAAGCATGGCAATTAAGGCCATCTGGGACGCTGGAATCACCCCCTCCTCCCTATGGTCTATAGCAGAAAACTAGTAGGTCCCAGGTTCATAAGAATATTAAACATTATAGTTTGAAAAGAGGGAGTTAAATGCAAAAACAACATCTTAATCAGTTTATACAACAAGCCCTGCAACAAGTTATAGAACTATTGATGCCATGCATTTTTTATTTAATTTCTTTGGTTGACATTTAAAAGATCTGTCTTGTGTATGTTTGTAAAGTTTTGTAAATTTAAATTAAAAATATCTAAAATGAAAATCAATCCATATAATCAGTAATATTACTTCCACTGTAAGCATAACTTGAGCCATAATTAAATTTTACTTGAAAGTCAGAGTAATTGCATTTCTGATATGAAGGAAATCAACTGTCTTAAAGGAATTTATACAACCTATTTCTTAAAAAGGGGTCAAGACGATAATCCAGTGTGATGTTAAATTACACGAAACGTACTCAACTGAACCGGGGAAGTTTCTTAATGTGGGTCTGGGGGGAGACTGTGTCTAAAAGATTTGCATAGGAGACGAAAGGTTGGTTAGGCCCTTGCAGCCCACTGTGTGAAAAGTATAACATTTACGTCCACGAGGGAACGTTGAGGAATTTTACTGGCTGGCAAAAATCAGGAATTCCAGCAGCATTGAGATTACATAACTGGGTCACAGAACTGTTACCCCACACCAGATAGAGGAAAGCTGTCAGGCTGGCAGAGGAGAGGTGCTGAGGAGTTTGAGCTGGGTCTGTAGTCAAACAGGACAGGAAACATCTGGAGGTTATCACTGAAGAATATATTAGTATCTGACAGTGTTTGAGCAATGGAAATGTGTTATTTTGTTTTATGTTCTTCTTTTTAATGAGAACCATTCTTCAAAAACGCATCATTACACTCATTATGTAATGGGGTGGCAGGGTAGTACAGCTTCACAGCTAGAAGGTCCGGGTTCGATTCCCACCTGGACGTGTCCTTTCTGTGTGGAGTTTGCATGTTCTCCCCGTGTCTGCGTAGGTTTCCTCCGGGTACTCCGGTTTCCCCTACCACTAAAAACATGTACAATAGGTCAGGATGAATGTGAGTGTGTTTGAGAGTGCACATGGGGGACAACGGATGGAAATCAGCCCAAGGCTACAATCCGGTGTGGCTTGTTTACATGCATGACATCCATGTATGTTCATTAACATGCTTGGGATTAACATCCCAACCAAATAAACCAATAAATTATAGTGAATAACAAAACTCATCCATTAAAGTTGTAGTTTGTTTATACAAACTACAACTTACAATCCACAGAATCCACAGAAAGATAAGTTAACATAGTGATGACAAATGGCTAATTCAAAAGTCCAAGTTCAACTTATTCTCAACTTGTGTTAATAATAGCAAGCAGACGGGTTAGCTTCATCTGCTCATTTTGCAGGAATGTCCTGTAATTTAAGTAGGTAAGAAAATATTTTCTTCTTAAATAATCCAAAAGGACAGCTTTAAAGACAGTTTTTACTTTGAGGAAAAGGTTTTCTCCCCTCCTGGAACCATCACGGGGGGTTTGAGCACTCGAATGATCCTAGGAGCTAAATTGTCGGGGGCTTCGTGCCCCTGGTAGGGTCTCCCATGGCAAACAGGTCGTAGGTGATGGGTCAGACAAAGAGCGGTTCAGAAGCCCCTTATGAGAGACCAACAGGCCCGGTTAGAACCATGAGGCCGTCTTTCTGTGGACCCACCACCTGCAGGAGGAGCCATAGGGGCTGGTGCAACCCGGCAATGGATAAGTGGAAGAAGCTGGATGGATGGATGGATGGATGGATGGAAAAAGTAAGTCTAATCATCATAGTAGAGTAATTCATTCAGTATACAGTTTGAAAGATTGAGGCATGTTTATGGATCTTCGAAGAGATCAGCCCACTGTTGACAAAAATGTACCCCAAACAGCATTTATCACCAGGCGCTCAATAACTAAAACGCTCTGGTTACACTGTAAGACCAGTGGAAGAGAAACTTCACTTTGAAATGCTTTTACTCAAGAAGAAGTAACACGTAAATATTGTGGCGAGAAAGATGAGGAAACAAGCGGGCTGCAAGAGAGTCAACTTTATTGTTTTCTAGCCAACATCAAAAATTGCCGGAGAACAGGACGAACACCAGCCAGGGCAAGACACGCCCCCAAACCCTGCTGGGTGAGAGACGCCTCTCTAACATGTACACCACAATATAATAATTACTCAATGAATAAAGTACCAGGGGAAAGCGTAAATGTCTGTTTTCAGTAGTTACATAAGTTATGAGAAAATATAAAATTACAAAAAATCCTACTATTTCCAAATAATCATATATATATATATTACATTACACAAAACACAAACTGAACATTATCTATTTTAAGCGCAACAATAACCTTTTACCTAGGGCGATGGTGGCACAGATGGTAGAGGGTTCGAATCCCGCCTCCTGAAGGTGCATGCTGTCATTGTGTCCTTGGGCAAGACACTTCACCCACCTTCCCTCCAGTGTCTGTGTACACTGGTGTATGAATGGGTGAGAGGTTCCTTGCTGTAAAGCGCTTCGAGTGCCTAATGTAGGTGGAAAAGCGCTATAAGTTGAGACCATTTACCACTGTGGAACGAGTAATTATTTTTTACTCAGTAAGAGTACCGTTAAAGTAAGTAAAAAGGAATAAAATGTACTGTATGGTTATTCTAAGTAGTTGAAGAAGTATGAATACAAAAAGTGAACGCACATACTAGTATGGTACATACTCGCCTCTGTGTAAGACTGTATGTCTAAATCACATGCTCACAGTTTACAATGTGAAGCTGTCCAGTGGTTTGTCTCACACATACACATCTAAAGTAATCTTAATCATATTAAGTTATATTTCCATGGGCAAATTGCACAGGGCCTAAATGATTGTGTTTAAGTTGTTATAAAATGTCTGTGTAACATTTGACATAAACTTCTGCAAAGAAGGGAAAGGAAGTTAGCCTAAAAATACAGTGGCTCTGTTTTGGTAAGGCAGGTGTGCAAGAGACTATACGTTGTTCTGCCCCTGAAAGAAATAGCCTATATTATAAAATAAATTTAGCATAAGCAGTTGGATTATAGCCTATAAACCAAAATGCCTGATTTTTAAAGTTAATTAGCCATTAGCAGAAATGTTATCTTATTTTTTCTGTACTAAAGGAAAGAGAGCATTGGCTAGAAGTCACATTCTAAGCTCCAGAAATCAGATTGGCAGACTTTGGGCTACTTTAGCAGAAATAATTAGACTATTATTCCCTCCTCCCCAGAGCCAGAAATAAGGGTCGACTATGCAAAAAAAAAAAAAAATTAATAAATAAAAGAGAACCACGTGGTTATATCTTGCAACAGCAATCTGCAGACAACAAGAAAGCCTAAACTGAAGTGTGCCCTATATTTAGTTGTTTTTATGCGTGGTGAGACTTCAGCTGTCCCCCTCCCTGCCTGCTGCCGCCACCCTCCTGCGCCCCAGGGCCATCTGCAGGGGTACCAGCGCTCAGTTTGCTGCGGCATGAGACGGTGCAAAAACAGGACTGCATGCATTTAGCCTGCTCTGCACACGAACCATTCAGCTGCGCCCATGTGCGAGCACCCCAGGACGGGTGCTTGAAGGTAGGTGAGGTTTGTTTTGACAGCTGACACTTGCCTTATATGTGTGGCAGCCTAATTGTATGGCGACCGCTGACGCAGCGTCCTAAAAACTAGAGGAGACGCGGGAGGGTGACGATGTTCTTTGAGCTATTTTGGTACCAAAACAACTTGGATCATGCCACTGTGACTTACTGCCTGGCGGAGAATCTGACTGAATAGACGAGCGGGGGCCGCAGGTGAAGAACCCCTTTAGTGTCAAGGTCAAGTGAGACTAGTATAGAGGTAAAATTAGACCAGCACCTTTTTCTTCACCTCTCATAATATCACTGGCCCAGGAGACAAATGTGGGTCACATGTATTTAGGTCACTATATAATACGAAATATATAGGCTATAGGGCATGATTGGGCTCATATGGATTGTACAATTTGGGTTAAATTCACAGAAATGTATGCGCCCAGATTCCTGGAACAAATGCTTTGAGAGATAGGATATAAGGATGATGATGCAATTTTGTGGGTCTTGGTATTTTGTTCAATACATGATGTATTATACATCAGTGTTTCCCAACCAGAGATGGGGACCCCTGGGGGTACGCCAGCACTTAACAGGGGGAATGATTTCATATTTAAAAAAAACACAAAGAAGATTTGTATATTGTTTTAAAGGAAGGCATAAACTTGTTTTTCAGAGTATTGATTTAAACACATCATATTGTCTTTTTATTACTAAATAGGAGTTTCATTTATATAAATGGTTGCACGGCACCCACGGTGTAGGGGGTACTTAAAGTATCCTCGAAAGGTCCAAGGACAAAAAGAGGTTGGGAACTACTGGGAGACATGGGAAATGTCTTAATGTGTGTGTGTGTTATTATAGCTGCAGAGGAAGCTGAAAAAACTGTTTTTGGTCTAGATTTTCTAGGTCGGACGTTGTGACCAGACAGTCTTTGTGCCCTGTGCACTGTCCGGGCTGAGGTAGCTGTAGGTGACAGTGTGTCTCCCATCCCAAAACAAGGAGCATATAGGGCCTACTGAGGATAAACCACTTCTGTAAACCCTGGGCATGTGCGGCTGGTGCTCCTCTCCTCCTCGGCTTGATACAATGTTGCTGCAGTGTGTTTGTTTCAGGGCTGCGTGCTTATCAAGGATTTGCGAGCTCCCCCCTTTTCTCACAGAGATAAGAGTCCTGTGAGTTTGCACCTGCAGGAATAAATTTAAGTAGATTTTTAGATGCACCTCCAACTGCACCTACTACAAAAATAAGATGGTCAAATGCTGGCGTCATTAATAACAGTCCATCCAAAACAAAAGGAGTCAGTGTACTGTTGCCTGTTCTGATGTCTCTTGATTTCAAAGGAACATATTGGAATAGTCGTGCTGTTTCCAGAGTGGGTTCAGGTCCAATTGACTTGAATCATTTTGTTTTGGTATGTTTCTGTGGTTATGTGAGCCATCTGAGCCACTGCAGTGTTCCCAGTGTCCTTGCACAAATAGGTGACTATTATTGGAAAGGTATCTTTAAAGTGACAGTCCTCGTGTGGGACAGTAACGCTGGTAAACAGTCTGAGCGGTAAATGTCTTATATAGAGAAGCTGCAGGTGGAATAATTGTTTTTAGGAGTTTGAGCGGGAATGTGCACTCATTATTGTGATGTAGGTACTTAAGCCATGGTGGGTCCAGTTCTTATAATGTACAGCATGTCGACACTGCATTCATAACCTCGACCTAACGCTGTTCATGTCATACAAACACAAATGGGTCAAGACAAATTGTTTGGGAATTGGAAGCTGAGCAGCATTCGGGATTACGTAAGAGTCCTACGTTAGTGGAGGAAACTCCCTTTGGAAAATCACAAGCATCTGGTCACAACGTGGTATGGGCCCTACAAATTGGCATGTAAAGCATTATGTGTCACTTCACTGAGTATTATTGGTTGCAAATGAGCATATCTTAAGTATCTTTGGCACAATTCATCAGCTCATCATAGCAATTTTTAAATAAGAGTGATTGCCCGAACCCTTTGAATTTTCTCAAGGGGTCAGGAACAATGCCAGTAAAGTTCAGTCCAGTGCAAATGGCAAAAAATCATTCTCATCGGTTCAGCTCATAACAAAAGAAAGAATGTTTGTTTGTATTTCAACCCTTGCAATTGGTTTGTTCCTGTTGATAGGGAGGTGACAAGTTGTTGAGTGTTGTCAGAGCCGGAGCCAGACCACACACACACCGGATAAACGCTGTGGCTTTCAGAGCAACGTGTGTGTTTTCTGCATTGGCATAAGGGAAACTAATAAGCCCCTCTTGAAAATATTTACTCGCCAAGTCTTGCTGATCATATCCGAGTAACAGTTAAAATTTGTATTAACACTGTGCCGACGATCTATGAAATTCACGGCTCTATTCTGGTCTGCACACTCCTCAGGCGAAACATTTAATCCATCAATGTTTTGGTTCCTGTAAGTGTTGTTATGGGTTTAACTTCCAGATTAGCTGTGTGTCGCTTTTGCTTATCTAGACATGCAGTCAAAACCGTTGTAGCCTATGCAAGTGAAATTAAGGGCCTGTGTCTTTCTTTTTAATGACCCAATTGGACACCATCGCTCACTGACAGCTTCCTTTAGGTTATTGCGTGTGTGGATAGCAGTCAAACTATTTAAAGAGCTCACAAACAGATCAGTGAGGGCAATTACATTGTAAATGCACATTGTAAATGCACGGATGAGAGAGGTCGCATGTGTTTAGCTTGACACATCAAAGGACCGTATGTGAACGTGGCAGGAGGCCGTATAGGAGGTCATATGAGGTCAAGCAGTGAGTATAGGATTCTGTCAAAGTGCTTCAGCAAATTTTACTTATCAGTTTTCTAGCAGTGAAAGGTTGGTTCCCTGGAATCAAGATAAGGTAATGAAACGTTAATCATTTTGTCCCAATCAATCAATAAAACAAACAATAAAAAAGTCAAATGGACTATGGCCGTAAGTCATCCTCGTAGGATTTGCAGATGACATATGGCAAAGACACCTAATAATAGAAAGGCCCACAGTGTATTGGCCTGACGTGTAAATTTACACGTCAATGTAAAACAAGAACTACAGGCCAAAAGAAGAAAACATTAAATACACCATGATGAATTTATATTAAATCATGAAAACATATTGCAACATTTTACCACAGGCTAAATAAATCTCCAGCGCCTCTGCCCATTAGTGGGTGAGTGTGGGTGTGTGGCTCCTTTGTGTCGTCACGGGTTGAAAAGAAAAGCGTCTCATAAATGTGATGCTTTTCACTTAAAATGTCAAGAATCCAGACTCTCAAAAATTGTATTAATTTTTGTCTGTTTCACCTATGACTTATGGTGTGATTTTGCTGGCAGTATAACAACACATCTGTCAAGATTTCAGTTGGTGAAGTTTGAGATAGGAGCATCGATAATATTTTGCAGTGGTACTTTGGCTTCTTTAGGTGCAACTTTAATTTTAGACTTTGACTTTGATTTAGGGCTGATGCAGGGTGAAATATTTGATGAGACGTTACTTGGTGTGAAAAGTTTGAGAACCGCAGACTGCTCTAAAGAGTGTAGTTTTAGTCATATATATATACTGTATGTAATTGTGTAAATAGTGTTAGTAATTTAAAAAGAATTCAGCAGGGTATATTTTCCTAATGTAATAGCTTCACCATATGGCTCTCTCATTGGTAAACAAGTCGAGCGGGGTACATACAGTCCCAGTGCAGTGGTATCGTCACCTCCTGTGGAAAACGAATGCCTTACATACAGAACAATTGGGTAATGCTTTTAGATGGGCAGTTGAGGAGTTTAATCGACATAACCCCGCCATGAAAAACACATTCCTTTGGCGGCTGTCCAAAATCACAGAGAAACACCTCCGTTTAATAATTTCCCATATGCACTGAGGCAAACAGGACGGCTGACGAGGCGTGATAAGATAAAAAGAGAGTCTCATCTATAATCTTGGGGCATGTAAAGGGGGCTCCGTTTATTTGATTTTAGACAAACGGCAAAATATACACCGGACAGACACTTGAGAAGATGGAACGTCAACAGGGAATTCTTGGTTCCTCTGAAGAGCTTGAACATGTGAAGTAGGAAACACATGTACGATAACACTTCTGATTGTTTGGAGAGTCGGCTTCATGTAATGGACAGACATATGGGTGCAGAAGACGTGTGCGCATCAACTCAGGAAGTCACTCGGCACATTGAGATATTTTAGATGCCACACTATATCAACTCAATATTAGGATGTAGACATCGAAAGGAGTACAAATTAGTTATGCAAAGTTATGGTGTAAAACCAATAAACCATGGGAGAGGGAAATTGCAATATTTATATTTAGACTTTGGTGTGATGTAGGTATAAAGTCCTATTTTATGTGGTCTAAAGTTAATTTCATAATAAACCATATAATAACCATCCCTTCAGCCCTCGCCAGGAGAAGATGGGAACACTAATCTAACAGCATTATACTACTGCTATCGGTTCGATCTTTATATTCAAAGATCATTTTAACATACAGTGCTTGGTTTGAATAGTTTACACAGTTTTGCTTCTGTCTGCTCCAAGTCAGCTTGCTTCCCTGAATTTGAAAGACTTCATTGTAACTTTGCATAAATGTCAAATGGCAGCTTTCCCGTTTTTGGACCAAAAATGTTTCCAGATGTGCTTTGACAATAACAATCCTAAAATAAACATAGTTGCGTCCCCAGAATTTTGCCTTGAGCTGAGCGCGGGGGTTTGTGGACCATCCAGCGTGACACAGATTTCTATGCCATGTGATCTTTGTTTTCACACCCCTCAGTCCTTAAGGCAGGTAAATGTTGGGATTAGTGTGTCCCAAAGACCTCCCAAGGACCTCCCTGGACACTTTTTGCGGTCCCTGTCAGCTCTGAAACCGAGCCAATTTTTGAAATTCCTGAATACAGTTGAATTTAAGTTAAAGAGGAATTCGTACCGTTGTCTTCATACCCTACCCTCTTGTCTCCCTCTTTCTCTTTATGCCACAAAGTCACAGGATACTCCCGATTTAGTGTTAATAATAAACACATGTATACAATTGCATGAAGGGGGCTCTAGAGAAAACAAAGGGCTTGATGACATAACTACATTGGTGCATCTATTGATACTTTAGTTTAACAGCTGCTGTTTTTTAACTCACAAGCTTAAGTTCATCAAATTCAATATTGTTTCATAATTACAGTTAGATATTTTATGCTATGTCAAATTTTGAATGTGAAGAGGTGTAAGGATAAGTAAGTAAGTAAGTTTTCAATGAAGGTACTTGATTCATCTTCTGTACTCAGTAGTTGAGTAGTTTCGCCTCTCATCCAAAAGGCTTCGTCAGCGACAAAAGTCCCACTTAGCCCGTAGCTGAAGATATAGACCAACGGGGAGGAGTTAGGGTAGGCCCGGCTCCTCCTCTCTAATCACAGCTACTCTTACCTGTGGGTAAACAACCTTTGAAGTAGAGCGTCTCAGCATCGGTCAGCCCTGTCCTATTCATAGATGATCACTGCCCATTATCTGTCCTATTCATGGCTGATCACTGCTAATTACCTGCCTATTGTTCTTGGCTGAGGTGCCGTCTCCTTGGACTGGCCGTGCCCTTTCGGTTTCTCCCGAAGGAGATTGGAGTACAGTGACGGAAGATTAAATCTGAGCCCACCATTCCGGTTCATGGAGGGATTTTCTTTCCTGACAAAAACAGCTTCTTTTACTCCTCTTTCAAACCAACGTTCTTCTTTAGCTAAAATGTTGACCTCCCCGTCCTCAAAGGAGTGGTTGGAGGCTTTGAGGTGGAGGTGCACCGCAGACTGAGGGCCGCTTGTACTTTTTCTTCGGTGTTGATAAAGTCTCTTCTGTAAAATTAGTTTTGTTTCTGCAATATAATGTTGTTTGCATTGTTCTTCTTTGCATTGAATGAAATAAACCACATTGCTTTGTTTGTGGCTCGGAGTTTTGTCTTTGGGATGAACTAATGTTTGTCTCAGTGTGTTCACCGGTTTGTGGTTCACTGGAATCTTGTGCTGCCTAAAGATTCTCTGAAGTTTCTCTGAGACCCCGGCTACATACGGCACTGCAACTCCCTTTCTTCTCTGTAGTCTGTCTGTCTTGTTCTTTGTGCTTTAGTGAAAGACCAGTTAGGACAGCCACAGTCTGAGAGGGCTCTCTGGACATGTTGCTCCTCTTTGGTCTTTCCCTCTGCACTGGTAGGCACCCCTTTAGCGGCCCTCAGTCGGAGGTGCACCTCCACCTCAAAGCCTGCAACCACTCCTTTAAGGACGGGGAGGTCACAATTTTAGCTAAAGAAGAACGTTGGAGTAAAATAAGCTATTTTTGTCGGGAAAGAAAATCCCTCCATGAACCGGAATGGTGGGCTCAGATTTAATCTTCCGTCACTTTACTCCAATCTCCTTCCGGAGAAACCGAAAGGGCACGGCCAGTCCAAGGAGACGGCACCTCAGCCAACAAAAGAACAATAGGCAAGTAATTAGCAGTGATTAGCCATGAATAGAACAGATAATGGGCAGTGATCATCTATGAATAGGACAGGGCTGACCGATGCTGAGACGCTCTACTTCAAAGGTTGTTTACCCACAGGTGAGAGTAGCTGTGATTAGAGAGGAGGAGCCGGGCCTACCCTAACTCCTCCCCGTTGGTCTATATCTTCAGCTGCGGGCTGATTGGGACTTTTGTCGCTGACAAAGCCTTTTGGATGAGAGGCGAAACTACTCAACTACTGAGTACAGAAGATGGACAACTCCTTTACGACTGAGAACTTACACAGATAAGTAAGTAAGTGCTTTATTTGTCATTTGTCATTGTCCAAATGTTTTTGGAGGTAGAGGAAACCGTAGCACCCGGAGGAAACCTGGCTGTCTGCCTTCAGTCTCCTCTAATCCTCTGAAACAGTGCAGCGCCTGCTGGGTTTGTCCCTGTGTCAGAGCATGGTGTCCTGCACTCGTCAGCTCCACCTCCTCCTTCCTCTTCCTCTTCCTCCTGCGCAGCTCCCTCCGCTCCACAACAGTCTTTCCCCACCTTCCTTGTGTCCTGTAGCTCCTTTTGTGACGCTTCCACTGTGCTGCAGGTGTCGGCGGCTCTTGGTGCCTCTTCAGTGTTTCAGAAGAAGACATTTATAGGTCTCAAATGTCTTTAGCTCATAAGCTAGTTGTTTGTTTACTTTTAAAAAGCAGCTTTCTTCAGGACCATTACGGACTCTTTGCAGTAAAAAAAAAATCAGCCAAACCCCACAAAAACACGGCAAAGGTGTACAAAAGCATTCAGCAAAACAATGTGAAACAGAGAAACCACAAATGCAGCTCGTAGAAAAAGGCACAAAACGCAGCGGTAGAGAGTTGGTGGTTGCCTCTTGTTTACTCGTAGCCATGACAGCATATACCTGCAAGTTACTAGATATCTTCCAACCTTTAGGTCTTTATGTCAGAGATTCTGTGTGTTCTGTTCAATACACTTAACTAATAGTTTCACTTAGATGCTGAGCTGCTTTGTTCAATCCTGTGATGAGCTGTTAAATGGGGTGTATTATAGAGTTGCAAAAAAGTCATAGTGGTTCCTTCTACAGTAATGCTCAGTTGGCACAGTTTGAAAGCTGACACCTGCATGGGAGTCATGAGTAATCGGGGCACATCTAAGTATGTGGGTTGTGGCACAAGGAGTCGTTGACAGTGAAACTTTGTGTCTGTCATATCAATTTCTCAAATGACCTTTTATTTATTTTGACTGATTGTGCGATGTCTTTTGTTTATGACTTATTCAGAGCGACAGCCTGAGCCAGGATAGTTACTACTCTTAATAATGTATTTATTATTGGCACTGGTATTCATGCAGCCGTGCCTATAGTGTATTTATGATGCTGTTCGTTATGAGTGGTGTGGAGCCCCCTTGTCCCTATAGACACATTTCTCTAATGGAGACAATTATCTTATTTTGTCATCTCACCTCACCTTAAATGCTTGTGTCATCAGGCCAATCTTCCCAAAACGGGATGTAAATGTATCAAGTGAAAACTGCTTTCTCCTCGAGCCTCCTCTGGACACAACAGGCCCTCAGTTCTTGACTCAGCTCCTCCTTGTGGGTGCAGAGGAAGCAGACTTGTGCACCCTCACACATTGGTCTGGGCCAAAACCACAGTGGACTTTTTATAGACATGTGGCGTGGAGAACTGTGCACATAGGTCTGCAGTAGAAGTGGAGCAGACTAGACACTGACATGAGGAGGGAGTCCGTGCAGACTCGTCGTAAGCCACAAAAACAACTATAAATGCTAAGGACTTGCCCGTGTGTTTTGATAGACTTTGGTGTCACTTGGCACAAAAAAAGCAGTGATGGAAACAGTGATGCATAAAACCATGTGACCAGTCCAATAATTAGACGCTCCCCCAGGCATACTTTTTTACCAGCCTCACTTTGTCCTTGCCCATGTGTACAGTTTGCAGTGACCTTCAGTGTGAAGTGGTAGAATAATCAAGATAAAAAATAACGTTTAGTGAACTGTAGCAAAGCAATTGAGCTACATTACATCAAAACAGTTGAGCAGGTTAACTCAGTATTTTAGTTACAGTAGTAGCTAGTACTAGACAGCACTCCACCCTTTTCTTTCTTTCCTTTTCTGAGGATCCTATAGCCCAGAGTATCCCAAAGAGAAAAAAACGGTTGACTGGTTGTTGTTTGCCTTAGAATCCCACTTCACTTGTAGTCTCTAGCTCAGGTATGGGCAAACTTTTTGATGCAAGGGCCACAATGGGTTTTTGAACTCGCCAGGAGGGCCGGACCAGTTTGGAGCATTTCAAACAAGTACAACTCTCAGTTTGACTGTAATAGCACATTACAAAAGTGCAACAAATTGCAGCAGTTATGTCGTATCCTTCTTCATGTCAGTGAAAATATTGCGCACCCTTTAAACCAGGGCTGTCGAACTGATTTGGATCGTGGGCCGAAATCCAGTTTCCTCGGCGGGTCGCGGGCAGCATATAATGTAAACAGGAAAATAAATTTTTCCAATAAATTAATAATAATGAGCTGTGATTTTAAAAGCCCGACAGGACAGTAATAAATAACAATAACAGCTTTACAAGCCTGTGTCACAAGTTTCTCAAAGTACACTGTAGTCATTATTGACTCACTCCACACTCTGTTGTGGTAAGCTACTATTGTAGCCACAGCCCCCCTGAGGCAGACTCACCTTTAACACGTGGTTATAATGTGTTACCCTGATCTCTTGTTATGTCAGTGCCCTCTACTGAACACGTGTGAATTATATATATATTTTTTTGTATTTATGTTGCCCCCTAGTGGCTGGAATGAGCACACTAGTTATTTCCTTAAAAATCATAACTCCCCACAGGAATGGGCTAGAGACTTAGTTTTTTTTTGACATACTCAGGAATGTGTGCTCTACAAGTCAGGGGCCGGATTAAATCATCTCGCGGGCCGGATTTGGCCCGCGGGCCGTAGTTTGCCCACCTCTGCTCTAGCTACATGGCCCTATGACTTTATGTGGCCTATCCAAGGCCAATAAAGAAGCGTGATTCACAAAGTTCATCGAAGACTATAACATATTTTTGACATTCAGAACTGCAAGGCACCATCTTCTAATCCAACTTTCTCGTAAACCCTATTTTACGCATGGTGGTTGCGACTCCGAGGCGCTCCTCCTCCTCCTCCTCTTCGAGTCTCACACCGAGCTGTTACCCTGCTCTGCGCGGACACATGCTCCCCCTCAGAAACGACTAAGCTCTTCAAACTGTAACGAGCAGGTAAGACCACCAGATCATACGTTACAGGTTTTAGCCACAGCGATAATGGCTCGAATTGATTGCCGTTGCGTACTTACGCATTGGCCACTGAAACGCGGTGTGCGTAAAAGCGCTCGCCTTGGTAGCGTGATGCTTTTCTCCTCTATTGTGTCATGTACAATTGTGTTTGTTCAGTAGATTAAACTACTGGCCTAAATTTCACGTATATGAAACGCCGACACAGCCTAATAATTTTACTAAGCCTACTTTGAGCAAAATTAACGCGCCACATAGGCGTAGGTCATAGATTGGCGTGGATGTTGTCACGTGGTTTCATTTTGCAAGATTATGGCACCCTCAAGTTTCCATTCATTGTTTGTTTGTTTTTTGTCACTCTAATTTCCTTTCCCTTAACTGCTATGTAGAAGCGCCCAGGCTACTGAACGTATAGGTTCGTTTAAAATGTAGTAGCATTTTGTCCGAGTAAAGTTGGAGAAGGCTTTGAAGCGGTGAATTACAAAGCACATGAGAGCAGAGCACGTGTACGAGTAGGAGGCGACCCCGAGGAATTTAATCATGGGACCGGAGCGGGTACAGTCCATTGAAGGCTGTGTGTGTCAGTGATGAGTCAAAGTGAAGCTGAAGCTGTACTCTCTTCGTACACGCCTCGCGCCTGGCAACCGGAACACGTGGAGAAGCGTAAATCAGCACTTTTGAATGCATCTACTTCTGTCGTCTTGCGCTGCCTCACTGTGTTTCAGAGGGTTTTTGAAGTGTATTTTTGTTTCTTATATGTCGTTCTCCTTCACTTTATGCTGATGACTGTTTGACCTAGACTATGCAGAAGAGCAGAATGGGGGCTTTGTTTTGGGCTGAGCAGCTGACGGGAGCCGCCGCCTCATAGGAGCACATGCATATGCTCTTTACTCCTCTATTCCCACCTGTTTCTTGGCAGAATGATCTGATTTAGCTACATTTAAAAAATTCGGTACATGATGACAGACATAGAAGTTGTAAGTTTTATGCTGTAGCCTAGGCATAATAACAGGGTGCTGCCCGGCTTCATAACTGTGACGCTTCTTTCACCGCACGCATCTGGAGGAGGCATTTTCCTGTGGGTGAGTGGCGGGAAACTGATTGAGAGGACAAAGGCGCGAGTTGATTTGGAGACAAAAGGCTGGTGACCCCTCCCACCACTGCTCGGGACAATGGGCTTCCACCGCGGGCGGTGGAATGGGCTTCCACCGCGGGCTGCTCCCCCCAGGACTCACCTTAATGTGTCTCTTGGGTGTACCTCACAAAAGAACACATCCCCGCCTCTCTGTGATGGGTTCCTGCTCTTTTCGTTTATCCTCATCCCCTTCTAGAGAGGCGTAACAGAGACGTGAAACAATTGGTGTCATTACACATGCCGTTTAACTAAGTAGAGAACAGAATGTACCATAATTCCCATGCCATGTTAGTGTGTGAGTCTTGATCAAAAAGGGCAGTTAGTTTGAGCGTTTCCAAGTCACTTTGTTTATTCTCACCTCCAGCAGCGTTTCTTTGACTCGCTGTGTAAAAACATCGGTGTCTAATATTTTTAGACATCAATGTGTTACATATTGTTAGAAACTTTGGAGACTACACTTTCTTAATCTGTGAATAACTCGAAATACCCCAGAAGCGACTTGTGTCACCACTTTCTGTGATCGGTCACACATGTAGGTTACATATCTAGTTCTTTTTATGGGATTTCCCCCCGTTGTTTCTCAAATAGGCCAACAATCAATATTTTGTGATGGGGAAAGGAACATTTCTGTATTTAGTGCCATGGTCCCCATCTGTTACTAATAGAATATTGTGTTAAATGCCAAATAGGAAAAAGGCATTACATAATCAAAACCTGCACCAAAATGTTTCTTAGAGACAGATCAAATATAGAAACATCTTCTTTCAATCAATGTTAGTGTGGGTCTAATCTTCATTTGTGGAAGCCGCATGAGGACTACATTTAGAGAAGTAATCTGGGACATCGTGGCCCCCTTATTGATCAGAAAATCTCTCTGGCCCCCCCCCCCCAAATCATAATCATTTACTCCATTCAAAGGAATTTGTTATAATTTTACAGCTAAACTGACAAAAAAAAAAGTATCAGCATCTAGCATTGACAGTAGGCCAAATACTGGTTTAAACTGGTGCAGTCGTCCAGATAAATGTATCTTTCCTTTCAAAATTAACTTTTTTCATTGTACTTGTTTTGCAGATAAGCTTTGGGACCCCCCCCCCCCCCCCTGTAGTGCCTCTGAGGCCCCCCAGTTCCACTTTGGGAACCATTGCTGTACAGATATACATGTCTCATGGGTCATTTTCAGTCGGGTGTGAAATTGAAGACCCGGTTGTGAACTGACATGAAGCATATGAATCATCACCGTATGGCTCAAATGCACAACTCTTTTAAGCACAGTGTTGTGAGACTGGCTGCATGTGACAGTCAGAAGAGTACAACCAACAGGAAACCGAGCTCCAGCACAGGGGGGGTGGATATGTATCCCGGTAATTAATTTAGTCCTAATTCCTCAACGTTCCAGCACAATTTCTCTGTTTGATTGCAGCACAGGAATCTACTAAATGAGAGTGATGCGTTTCCTACAATCACATGAGCTGCATCCTAAAGGTTACATGAACTCCACAATAATGGAGTCCCAAAATAAAACCGCCCCAAAGACAATAACAACACCTGTGCCAAGTACCACTCTGACCTCCACATGCTTATTACACAATCACACGAGCATTGCTGGTATAATTTCAATTTTTTATTTTTTTACAAATGCTCTACAATGTACAGCCTTTTATGATTTAAGAAAACTGCTTGAATTCAGATTGTCCTGGACACGTGCACTACGGGAATCATTCCAAACTGTATTCACCTATACACCTAGAAATTATTCTTTTTAAGTACCAAGCCATGGGGAAAAGTCAATTTACGTGAGCCACCCAGTTTATAGCCAAAGTCCTGCTTTTTGGGGATGGCGATACCAAACTTGAGGGGAGTCGCTCTCCCAGACTGCAAAGCGCCGCTACAGAAGGTGCCAGCTGGCTCCGTGTTGTCCTGTTGGATTTACAGTCACACCTCTGAACCAATAAAGGACTGGTGTGTCACGTCTGCATCTAAATGTATTGTCCTATTATGGACAATTCTGAGGCTGAGTTTCACTTCTCATGGAAAGAAGAACGTTCTGTGTTTTTTTTTGCTGATATGTGGAAAAAAAAAAGAGTTTGAGTCATGATTTAAGTGAAGGCTGAAGTGTTTCACAGATAGTGTGTCAGAAAACCGTCCAGATTCTCAAGCAATGGATGATTTATTACTCAGACGAACACAGTGGCAAAGATTGGACTAACTTGGAGGTAAAGCCAGTTGTTCTTTTTCTTATTCTTCATGCGATTGTGGTAATGGGTTTAATTTCTAGCTGTACTATGTTTCTTAGCATTAGGAAACTCATGGCTACTTGATTTGTGTCGTTTGACCGAATAATTCCCAGTGTACATGTTTTCAGTGTAATCTTTTTTCTGCACTGTCTGTTCTCTGTGCCTCATTCAGTCCCGTACAGCACACAGAGGCGTTACTTGTTGTCCGGATGTGGGTAGGATAGAGCAGCGTCTGTCATGTTAGTTTAGTTTAGTTTATGTGTTTATTTGAGCAGTTGGTCTGCTCAAAAGGAGTGGTCCGAAGCAAAAGGCTTATGAGCGCAATAATATTTACATTTAACAATCATACACAAATCATAAACAAGGGACCATAGGGCAAAGTAGCAACAAATAATAAAGAGCAGTAATAAAAAAAGAAAAGAAAAAATAAACGGCAAAATAAACAAAGGAATATTATTTTGTTCGTATTTGAGAAATGTGAATTATTTATAGACCTTTTTAAAGTGTGCCATGTTTTTACAATTTTTGATTGAAATAATAATGGATTAGTGTGTTTAAGGTATCCAGCTAAATGAATTATTCGTATTGCCTTTTTCTGAACTTTAAACAATGGGTCAAGATTACTTTTATATGCATTTCCCCAGATCTCTACACAATATGTTAAATGGGAAAGGATAAGTGAACAGTATACAGTATATAGGGCTTTGTTGTCAATGATAAATTTAAATGTATTCATTACGGCTGAAATCTTTGCAACTTTAGTTTTAATTTGTATGATGTGGGGTTTCCAGATGATTTTATGGAGTGTTACACCAAGAAATGTATGTTCATAGACTCTTACAATAGTTTTGTTGCCAATTTTAACTGGTAATTGTGCATTCATTACACGATTTCCAAAGAACATGCTTTGGTTTTCGTAATGTTTAGAGACAATTTGTTTACGCAGAACCAATCTTTCAATTTATCCATTTCTTCTGTAATCTCGATCACCATTTGCTGTAGGTCTGCACCTGAGAGTATGATTGTTGTATCATCTGCAAAAAGGACCAGTTTAAGCTTCTTGGCAAACCAAGTACAAATCATTGATATATAATAAAAATAGTTTAGGTCCCAGCACCGATCCCTGGTGGACACCACACACTAGGGTATCACACATGGATCTGCACTGCCCCATTTGAACATACTGTTTACGGTTTGTTAAATAGGATTCAATGCAGTTGAAAGAAATACCTCTTATCCCATATGTTTGTAGTTTGTTCCGGAGTATTGTGATCCATAGTATCGAAAGCCTTCTTACGATCGAGGAAAATACTTGTCGATATTTGTAATTTCCTCTATGAGTTCCATTAACACGATAGCGGGAGATCTGCTTTTATGAAAGCCATGTTGACTGTCATTTTAAATATTGTATTTATCTATAAATGCGTCTAGTCAAGTTATATAGAGCGTTTCTAATATTTTAGAGAATTTAGGTAGTATTGAGAAAGGTCTGTAATTAGAGAATTGAGTTTTGTCAACATTTTTATAGATGGGAATAACTTTATCCATTTTATTAAATCTGGAAATCGACCAGTTTTGAAATATTTTAAATATGGGATAGCGGTATGACGATGTGATCGATGACCTGTTTAACAATACTCATATCTACCTCATCACAGTCCAAGGATTTCTTATCTATGACATTTCTAACTATATCAGTTTTTCTTGTCCTGTTGTTGGCGTAAGAAACATTGTATTTGGGTTTTCCTGGACACAGTTATAGTTATAATTTGTGCATGGTGGAGCTATTGAGGAGGATAATTGAGGTCCTATGCTTATGAAGTACTTATTGAACTTGTTTACAATTTCATTTGAATTTTCTGACCATTTGACATAAAGCCCTGTGTTAGTACATTTCCTTTAGGAGTCCTTTGAAGTACATCATTTATAGTACACCAGAGAGCTATAGTGTTTGTCTTATTTTTTTCAAGTAGCGCACAATAATAATTTTTTTTGCAGTTTCTTATTATGTTAGTAAGATTATACAGAACAAAGGTTATACAGAACTAAAACAGGTAGGTGATGATTTACATCCGTTACTAGAATCCCACTTGGAAGGTCTTTGCTGAGAACATTTGTCAATTAGTGAGCAACAGTGTGGAGTTATTCGTGTTTAAAAACAGATGTATAGAGTATTTAAGACATTTTCCGAGGGCCTGTGAGTTTTTATTTTAAGTAAATCAATGTTAAAATCTCCACAAAGAAACACTTCCTTTTGTCCCAAATTTGAAAATAATCCCTCCATATAATCTGTGAAGGTGTCAATTTT
This sequence comes from Proterorhinus semilunaris, assembly GCA_021464625.1. Classification (NCBI taxonomy): domain Eukaryota; kingdom Metazoa; phylum Chordata; class Actinopteri; order Gobiiformes; family Gobiidae; genus Proterorhinus; species Proterorhinus semilunaris. The sequence continues at coordinate 21,139,339 of CM038357.1, forward strand.
GGATCCAGGTGTTCTGTAAATGAAACTTATTAATATGTTTTTCCAACTTTTTTCTGCATGCCACTATTAACATATAGCGCAACCCCACCCCCTATTTTGTGATTTCTATTTACTTTAAGCATTTCATATCCTTTTATGATGAAGTTATCAAGTTTGTTATCATTTAGCCATGTTTCTGAAATTGCTATGACATCAAAGGGGGTGCTGAATTGGTACTTTGTTATATTCTCGAAATTTGCATACAGACTCCGACTGTTTAGGTGAATCACAGAAAAGGTTTCCTTCCGGTTCATTTTATTTTGTATTTCACAGTCCTTATAGTATTTGCATATACTGTTTATATTATTGTAGAAGTTTGTATCAGGATCATTATCATCAGTTGTTTGGTTTATGTTTTGTTCAGCGAAGATGGGTGTATTCAGTTCAATGTTGTTGAATGTTGTCTGACGTTTAAAAGTTTGCGAGCAGCTCGAGGAGCATTTGATAGAAACCAGGATCGCTTCAACTTTATCCTTGAATGGGCTCCAAATTATTTTGTATGAGGAGGAAATGGTTTGAAAGGAGTTGGCTGTTTTTGAGTGAAGCAATCACATATTTTGGATTCTAAACAAATAATGAAGGGCATATCAGTTTACCAAACACTGCCAAAGTAAAGCAGTAGAGAAAAAGGAATGTAAAGTAAAAGAAGTACCCAGAATCTCATGATATCCCATTACAGTTCTACAAGAGTATCATGGTCAGTAAAAAAAAACTCCTTTGCCTTGCAGTTGACCCCAGCAGCCTGTTGTTTGCCGGACCATTTTGAAGCAGAGGCTGTAATGAAACCCTAGGAATCACATGTGTGGAGAACACAAGGCAAGGCAACTTTATTTATACCGCGCATTTCGAACACAAGGCAACTCAATGCGCTTTACAAAAGAAGATATGCGAAATTACAATGAGGTTAAGTTAAGGCAAAGCACATACTCAAAAATCGAGACATGGGAAATACACAGCACACAAGGTCACTGTGAATGGAATTTTGTCTTGGGGAGGGGAAGGACAACCGGCCATTAACCGGGGGGCGGGGCTGAGCAAACGTGTTGAGGCCATAGACTGTATAAAGAATAGACAGCTCCTCCTCACTCCTCCCCGTTTACCAAAATGACCACGTTCGTGGGGGAAATCATGGCGGATTTACAGGCTCCTCCTCTCCAGCTCTGACGAAGCATGTTCCTAAAAAGGACATAAGGCGGGGATCTTGACTGTAGACCCGGCCCTGCTCGGCCCTCGCGGGGCGTGTAATGGGCGTGTATTTCTGTTGTAATCACGCCCATGGCCAGGCAGCAACGTAAACGGCCTGTCAATCAAAGTCAGGCTCTCATTAATTACGCAAGATTTCTAAAATTCTTATCTACGATAAAAACCCTGGTGCTTCATATTGTTTTTAACCCGGCGTAATCACAGGAGGAATATCTAGCTCTAGCCACTTCTAAACCATTAGCACCAGGCATTAACGTTGTTTTTAACGTGTCTAAAGTCCAATGCATTGCAATGGGGGAATAGCGGCCATATGGAGGTACTACAGCAAAAGTGGAGCAATGGCGGCCTCCAGTGTCGTAGTCAAAAAGCAGAGCAGTCAGCGGCCATTGGTTGAGGCAGACGCAGAACGATGGGGGCGTGGTTAGGGAGGGGTTATGTGTGTGCGGTTATTTGCATGTTGTCTTTGCTTTGGCCTGGCACCAAGTTGAAATGATAATATTGAGTATAATGCAAATACTGTAGGCAATAAAAAGAAAACTGTAAGCAACTATTTTAATTGAAATGTATTGAGCTTCTGACATTCGATATTAACACTTTATACCAAACAAAGTGCAAACTAGAAGGGTCGACATATTCTAGGACACTGTCCATCCATCTGTGCTTCTCAACCTTTTGACCTAACGAACACTCTCACCAGGTTCTGTGTTTGAACTAGGCCAGTCACAACGGGGTTTTTTTTTCCATTCAAATAGTCAATAATAATACAGTATCATCTTTAAAAAATATCCCAATAACAATAATATTGATATTTCATCTGCATTATTCTGGTTAAATATTTCCTGTCAAAAACTCACTTCTGTGTTAAATAAAATCTGGTTAAAATCAAATGTATATTAAATGTATCGATTCAGATAATACTGTATTACTGCAAAAGTAGAGTAGCCATATGTTGTGTTCTTTTTCCTTTTCTTTTAAAATATAACCTCCTGTACACACGACTGTCGGAGTGAAGCAGCTTTTTTGTGAAACTTGTTGACTCTTTGTCAAACCGCAGCAGCATTTCTCTGGCTTTTGAACAGTAACATCACCTAAGAGCTGAGTAATGTTCTCAGGACTATCGCGCTAGTATTGGGATAGTGGCTAAAGTGGTTCGGGTTCCTCTCGCTAACAGTAGCGCTGATTTAGCTTTGATACACTGACTGGGCGGTGGTTTTGTTTCGTTCTCATGTTGGACACACCTGCAGTCGCATTAATGTTGTTATTCTCTCCGTGATGAGTTCTTTTGGCTGGAATTTCAAGTGTTTTCACACAAGTCCCTCTTGCTCCGCGAAGCTCCGTAGTAGCACGGCACTTTGTTTACACCCCGCCTCTCTCCAAAAGCAGCGCTGATCTATAAATGATCTGGATACATGCGGGGATGCGGCTGATGTGCTCAATAATGTCTTTAAGCACATGGAGACGGGTTGGATGGGCGCTCCGCTCACTCAGCGTTGTGATGGCGTTCATGTTTCTGTATTTATTTTAAGCATACACATTTATCGTGCATTTATCGAGACTAAAAATGTTATCGTCCTTCATTTTACTTATCGAGCGATAAGTCGATATAGTAATTATCGTGGCAGGCCTAACATCCGGATATGGCTTCGTCTCCAAGCACCAGGATGTCTCTGGCCTTGACACTTGGCAGAGTTTTTCTCTCCATCTTTGTTTTGACTTCTTGTTCCCTGTTTTTCTATAACTTTCTCTGTTTGTTATACTCGTGGTAAAAAACAGGTGCATTTTTACCAACAGTCTGAAAGTCAGTGTTTTGCAAAATATGACCCAGAGAGCTCAGTCCTTAACAGGTTTAGCTCCGTGGCTTGACCTTGAAGGGAAGTGTTGACAGTGTAGGAGAGATAAGCGGTCCAGCTGCTTCAAACCTCCTCTCTCAGGAGGAAGATAATTATTCCAGAATAGTTCATAAATGTATAATTAATTAGCTTTGACTTGTCTCAACATTAGTTCAGTTCTCCAGAGCAGGTAGCTCACCCACAGTTCATCCCTTTTCCTCCCAAAATATAGTCCAACTTTTGTCCGTCTCCACAGCGAGCTGCCGGGTCGTACAGTTCATCGTTGTGCGTTACTTTCCGGTGTAATTCCATCACTCAGTCACTCCCTGCTCCAAAGTGCTTGTTAATTTCAATGGACAGCAGCGTGGTCCGATTGCAAGCTGCTGTCATTCCAAATTACCAATAATCCAGGGCAGTCCGTTCAATAAGCAGGTACCCTGTTATCAAGAGTCCAAACAGGTAAATATCGTTGATGTCTCTGACTGACAGGACCGCTAGGCAAACGACATCCATCGCAAACCGAGCTGACAATCCAGTCAGGGAAGACGACCTCCTCCGGGGCCTCACTTTGTGAAAAAAAAAAACGTATCTATTGCGCTGAGATTCCAGGTAATCAATTCCACAGTTTAGCGGTTCGGGAGGACAGCGAGCAGGTGGTCCAGGAGGAAAAATAAAAGTCAGACAAGACACTCGCAGAGGCAGGAAAAAGCACGAATGCCAGGAGAAGTGAGATATCTCTTCCGCACTTGACAGAGACAGGAAGAAAAGAGACACATGCCATTTATTAACAACTGCGTAAAAAATGACAGTTGAAAAGAGGGAAATGTCAAATCTAAACTGTGATTTGGAAGACGGAGGATGACGCTGTAGTCGCCGCTAATACAGTATGATGAGATTTTGCTGAGCGCCGCATGTCCAGGGAGAGTTATTTAATTTGTCGGGGGGAAAAAATGTGTAGTGTCCAAAGGAAAAGGAAAAAGGGAAATTGTAGGCTAAGGAGGGATGGGCACAGGAAATTGAAAATGCACTAGAACAGCAGCAATAATACAATGAAAAAGTGACAAAAACATGACTGAAACTGAAAAAGAGGTTAAAAACACAACAGAAAAGCTTAAAAAGCAACGGACAAAATGTCAAAAACACAACAAAAATGTAACAAAAAAGTGTAAAAAAAAAAAAAGCTACGAAAAAACAATATACGTCAAAAACATGGCCAAAAAAACGGTCAAAACGTGACAAAAATGTGGCGACAATGCAACAAAAAGTTCAGTTTTGTCGGTCTCCAAAGGAAAAGGGAAAAAGGAGAGTTGAGGCTGAGGGCAGGAGGGAGGGAGAGAGGGGCAGGTCCCGCACAAGAACCTTCCTAATGCAGGTATAAAGGAGCGGTGCGGAGTTTACGCTGCCGTTTTGTAGACCTGCACCCCAGAGGACGGGCTTACCCAGCTGTTATGTAAGTGAAGGAACCTCATGCTAATAATACTAGAGAGAGTGTCATTGTTTTATTGCTTTGCGAATATTTAAGGGAAGCCGTAAGTTATTGTGCAAAACTGTGATGTAATTGCCTTAGCTCATTGTTTCTTCTTCTTCTTCTTATATTTTGTTGGAAATTATTAATAATTTTGTGAGAAGATGGAAAAGGCATTTTGGTCACGGTTTGGTCGCTCCTTTGTTGTGTTTTCGTCACATTTTTGTTGTGTTTTCATCCTCGTTTTCGTTGCTATATTGACACTTTTTTTTCAAGATGTCTCAAGATTTGGGCATTGCCAAACTGGACAAAAGGTGTTCGGTTCAAAGATTAAAAAACTTTTCATTCATCCTCAGCAGACCAGTGCCTTTGCCTTATCAACGTGGCCTGGCTAATAATATGTCAATGACTAATAAGAAGCTTGTGTAAGTTGTGTAATTTGTGCAGCGTTGTAAACACGCTGTTATCTGTGTACTTCAGACCTGCGGCCACCCTGATAAGACCTCATTTGAACACGACCCAGAGGCTCACGACCAGCAACAATGACGGCCCTTAACGCTCCACGGGACAAGTACGCATTAGTCTTTTTACACAGTGTTTAAATGCTTGTTTTAGTTCAATATTACATCATTTATTTCCCCCCCGCAGGTACAACGCCGTGTGGCTCATCTTCTTCATCCTCGGCCTGGGAACACTCCTGCCATGGAATTTCTTCATGACCGCATCTGCAGTGAGTAAAGTCCTGTTTTGGTTAATCGCCTCCATCAGATACAGGCCGTTTCAAAGCAGAAAAGTCAAAAGGTGATCCCCGAAACGGCACGTGGACGCAGGGGGAACAATGGTTCTTCTGAAGTCAGTGGCCGCTTGATTAGAAAAGGTTATGCCCCCGGCTGCAAGGTCACCCCCCACCTCAGACACACTGTTTGTTTTGGTTTCCTCCAAACCCACCTGGTCCTGTTTAGATACCTGACCCGAGTGCGCCCGAGCATGAGGGGAGAGGAAGTTGACCCGCCCTTAAAGCTATTTTGTCAGCAGTGTTATTACTTAAACATGCTGTAAGATCTTCGCACATATTACAACTCCAGATACATTTTATATTCACCTTAGTGTACGTTTGCAGCTTATTTCAATTGGTAGTTTCAAAGTAAAGCTCGTCTCTGTAGTGCACACAAAGAAAGTTTACATTTCAGTTGTGTTTTCCACCAAAAAAAAACCCAACAGTAACTGTAAATCAACAAACTATCAATGTCTCAATCGATTGAGCGTGTTTCAAGCCCTAACCCACTCTTTGTTTACTGGATCCATGATGCGTTTCACTTTGAACTATTGACAAGATTTCACTTTCCATGTTGGCCTGCCTTCACGTCATCGGAGTAAAATCAATGTACCCGTTTTGATTGGAGTCTGCGGTGATTGTACATATTGCAGTGCAGTCGTGTTCCCGATTGAGAACGGGCGTTAACTGGTGCGCGTGTTTGTAACCCCGTGTGTCTGTGTCACTCGCCAGTACTTCACCAGCCGGCTGAAGGACCCGACGATCGCTACCTTCAATCAAAGTGGGAACTGGACAGCGGACAGCGGCGACACGAGGAGCGTCCTGGAATCTAAATTTAACAATGTGATGACGCTGTGTGCCATGGTCCCCCTGCTCATCTTCACCTGTCTCAACTCCTTCATCCACCAGAGGTACTGAACCCCGACATTAGGAGCGCAGATAGTGTCGTTTTATGAGGCCTGATCGAAGCGTAATCCAGTGTGTGAGATTGAAGGAACGTGTTTGTGTCTGAAAGCCCCTCAGTGTATTTGCTTTTAATTAGAATAGGATTGAGGGAGATCTGGGCTGGAAACCGAGCTCGGAAAGACTCTGCCCTCTCCAAACACGCCTGAGAATGCCCTTCGCCAGCTCATATGTTCTCAATCTGTCTATACGTTTCTGGTGTGATCAAGTCAGCACATTCCTTCATCAAGATATCTTTTGAAATAATCACGTTTGATAATAATGCTAACCTTGGATTTGGACTAGTAGGACATCATTAAAAGCGTTTATTCGGGCATCCATCCATCCATTTTCTTTCACTTTTCCATTATCGGGTCGTGGAGCTGCCCAAATCACATTGCACCAGCCCCTATGGCTCCTCCTGCAGGTGGTGGGTCCACAGAAGGACGGCCTCATGGTTCTAACCGGGCCTGTTGGTCTCTCATAAGGGGCTTCTGAACCGCTCTTTGTCTGACCCGTCACCTAGGACCTGTTTGCCATGGGAGACCCTACCAGGGGCACAAAGCCCCCGACAACAGAGCCCCCAGGATCCCTCGGGTGCACAAACCCCTCCACCACGTTAAGGTGGCGGTTCCAGGAGGGGTTTATTTGGTTATTAAGATCATTAAATTAAAGGCACCAGGCAGATAGCAGATTATGACATTATTGCTCTTGTGTTTTGCTCACCATAAATGTTCTGTCTTGTAGAGTGCCTCAGAAGTACAGGATTTCGGGGAGTTTGGTGGTCATCTTCGTGGTTTTCCTGATCACTGCCATTCTGGTGAAGGTCCACATGGAGCCCATGTCTTTCTTCACCATCACCATGATCAAAATCGTCTGCATCAACTGTGAGTGGATCAAAAAGTCTGTAATAATTAAGGAAGCTTTATGAATGTGTGACTTTGAACGTGAAACATTATGCCACTAATCGACTGAATACTGGGGAAAAGAGTCACTGCATCACACTTTAGGTATTTGGGGCGTAGATAGAAGATCTTACATTAAGAAGTTACCTGTAAGAAGTCTATGTCCCACAGTAAATAAAGTCATAGCTTTAATTTACTTTAATTTAAGTCCAATCCGTGCGTTGACTACAATATTTCCAAAGTTTACTGTTTGTTAGACACAGTTTAATTGTGCGGAAATGTTTCTTTGTCTAAAAAGTGTGAACAGCAGTGGGAGGATATTTCAGAGCCGCTATCTCCACAAAAATGAACATTATTACAGACCCATGCGGTTACAAGCTGAAACACATTTCCTTGTATCACTTGATGTGCTTGAGAACAGAGCACTCCCACCGGGTGTGTTTGTTTGGACTGAGGGGACGCAGTAGGAATAAGCTTACCCCCTCCCCGCTTCCCTTTGGGCCGGTCTAGACCTTCTGATCCTCGTGGATGTTTGCTGTGGGGCAGAAGACACATCCACACATTCCAGAGTGGATCTCAGCTCAGAGCGAAAGCAACGCCGCCACATTTCACTCTGAACAGGATGGGCGCACAAACGACACTCTTTGCATTCGGCTTTATTTTATTATAAGTCCCTTTAACACCAATTTACCCACGATTGGGACTGGTTATTGACTGCGATTATTGTTAAATTGTTATTGAATACCCCCAGTTAGACATTGTGTGACTAATTACCATCACAAAAGATTCAACATTTTTATTTGTCAAACCATGTGAATGACATTGGAAGAAATTGTGGCAAACATAAGAAAAAATTGTGAGGGGGGAAATGGGGCAAAATAAGGGGAAAAATTGGTGAAAATGGGGGGTGGAAAAAGGGAAAATATTAGTAATCGAAAATGGGCAAACAAAATTTAAATCAAGGAAAACAACAAAAGAAAAAGGGGGGAAATGGTGCAAACATTGGGCAAAACAAAATGTAAAAATGTGACAAAAAACATAAAAAACATTTGTGCTGAAACAATGAAACTAACACACAGCTGCGTATTTGCTCTAATGGAAGCTTCTCAGGTGTAAAGGTGTCAGTTGTATGTTGATTTTACCTATTATTTATATTCACTAATCAGTTTTTGTGGAAGATGTAACTAAACATTTGAATAGTTTTGATGTTAAGTAAATAAATTCCTCTCCCCTCAGCGTTTGGGGCCATTCTTCAGGGCAGTCTGTTTGGCTTGGCTGGGATCCTGCCCGCCACCTACACCACACCCATCATGAGTGGACAGGGCCTGGCCGGGACCTTTGCTGCCTTCTCCATGATCTGCGCACTGACCAGTAGGTGTCTCAGCTTTATGTTGGGTTCACACATAACGACGACAAGTCACGAATGCCACGAATCTTTGCTTTTTTACACAAAAAGCAAAGACCAGCAGAGCGTCGGGCCTGTCCATATACTGTAGAATAGCAATAGTTTTTCATAGTCTATGGGACTGTCACAACAGTTCAACCCTAAACTAAGTCATATGCGCCTGTCACTGTGTAACACGGACACACGCTGAATCTATCAAGACAAACAAATAAACACACGCGCTTTATGTCAAATGAGTCTGTGCAACAGCGGCACATTCAGCCAGACTCCACAGAATAAGCATAAAACACTACACTCACTGTGCACTCGATCTTCTGGGGATCTGTCGTAGAACTCTTCACCTCTTTATCCTTGATTCTCACTCGTCTGGTCGATCGTAGCTCGGAAAAAATTGGAAAAACGTGGAAAAAAGATATTTTGCAAAATCCACAACAACAGGCCTGTCTCCACCTGCCCCGCGCTCATCGCCGCTTGTTTGACATGTCTAAAGTTGTAAATAAGCCTCAACACTTATCCATGTTATAGCCACTGTAACCACGCGTTGTTGTTTGGGTCAGTGCGTGAGGCAGCGTGGGAGATTTTTTGACAGACAAAAACTTTCTCCACGAATGTCACGAGCTGATGCGTTCTGTTAAGAATCCCATTGAGCTGCGTTAAGTCACGAACGTCACGAATGACGGGAAGCCGCCATTGGTAACGCATCGTGCTTATGTGTAAACCCAGCATTAACGGTGACGGTCCACTCTTCTGGGACACAGCCTTTACAGATGTGCCGTGTGTCTGTTTGCAGCTGGAGCGGCTCTGCAGGACAGTGCCTTCGGGTACTTCATCACGGCCTGCGCTGTCATCCTTGTAGCCATAATGTCCTACGTTGTTCTGCCCAAAATGGTAAAGCCATAAATAAACTAAAATTAGAGTTGACCATTTCTGTAGAGCTGCTACTGATCATGTTTTTGTTTTGCTCCCAGGAGTTTTTCCAGTACTACACAGAGAGCAATGGCTCACATCCGTCGGCCGATGAGGAGAACAAAATGGACCTCCTCAAAAAAGGTACAGACAAAAATATAGCACAGGAGGTTTTGTAATGAAAAGAAAGTGCAATAATAAATAGCCCTTTGACATATGTAATATTTCTATTTGAAATATTTAACAAGTCCATAATCCATGTAAGTTTAGCATTATGATTACATGCATTACTTTACTCACTTTTATGCTGTGGGTGATATTGACAAAAATGTATATCTCAGTATTTTTGAGGACTTTCTCAATAACAATGAGGAAGTGTCATCAGAAATACCGAATGCAATAATGTGCTGACAAACCTCTTCATTTAGGTCAGGCTCAAAATAAAATGCACTATAATTGAATTAGAAAGGTGCAGAAAAAAACACAACTTTGAGAGATTACCAATGGCCAATGGCTGCTCTGCTTTGTGACGACGACACCAGGGGCCGCCATTGGTCCACCATTGCGGTAGTACCTCCATATAGCTGCTAGTCTTCCATTGGAAACATTGCATTTTAGACACGTTAAAAACAACTTTAAAGCCTGGTTTCTAATTTTCCTAAACTTTCTACAGCTAGATATTCCTCCTGTGATAACGCTGGGTTAGTTACAATTAAAGAAACCAGGCTGGTTTTTGTAATAAATGTTTTTAGAAATCTCGTATACTAATGAGGGCCGGACTTTGATTGACAGGCCTTTAGCATTAGAGCTAATGGCGCGGCTACGACCGAACTACGTGCCCCGCGAGGGCCGAGCCGACAGTCAAGATCCCGCCCTTATGCCCTTTTTTAGGAACATGCTCCGTCATAGCAGGGGAGGAGGAGTTTGTAAATCCGCCATGATTTCCCCCTCAAACATAGCCTGGTTTTACCAGACCCTCGTACTTGTTTCGTACAGAGGGTCTGGACTTTCTCAATTGAGCTCCGTTTACAAGTGGGAGGGGTGAACTCTGTTTAAAGTTTGAAACGATTGGGTCTGATTTTACCCAATCGCTAGCGTTTGGTTGTGAAGTAATGCGCCCGGCCGAGTCAACGTCACCTACAACACCCGCCTCCCCCGCTCGCTGAATGGTAGGATGAAATTCAACCGATTGAATCGCAGCCATTGAGATCAAACCCAGACGTACATGCAGGGAAAAATTTTGACCGGAGTTTACGGATGGCAAAGGCCAGGCTACCTCAAACATGGTCATTGTGGCAAACGGGCAGGAGTGAGGAATGACGGTCTATTAATAATATGTCTATGGAGATTACACATAAAGTACTTTTTATTTTTGGGCAGCCGCATTTGTAGCTTTTTGTTTGGTTTCATGACATTGCAGATAAACCCGATATTGTTTATTTGCATAACTTCCAAACACCTCTATTTCTAAGGCGCACCTGCACATTCCCATAATAGCGCTTCGATTTTAAAAACTTATGGACTTGACATAGTGATAATGCTTGCTTGCTTGTTTGTTTGTTTGTAGAAGATTCGGCAGAGAAGAGGCCAGGGGTCAGTCTGACGGAGGATGAAGCCAGGCCCACTGTGTCTGTCCTCAACATCTTCAAACAGGTAAACTGACGCTGTTGTTGCTACTTTATCATCAAACATCTTTTATGAAACTTTGATAAACTTCTCTTTCTTTTTTTTTAAACGTGTTCTGCCTGTTAGATTTCTGCTACTTAGTGCCTGTTCTTTGTCCCGACAGATCTGGGTGATGGCTTTGTCCGTTTGCTTCATCTTCACCGTCACCATCGGGACGTTCCCCGCTGTGACCGTGGATGTGAAGTCGACAGTAGCAGAAGGAGGAACTTGGGGTAAGTGTCTGGATATTTGATTCAAACTGTACGGCACCATTTGAGCGTAGCGTTAACAAACTTGCATTTTCCTCTTTTTTTTTTTTTTTTTTGCAGAAACCTACTTCATACCCGTGTCCTGCTTCCTGCTCTTTAACCTGATGGACTGGGCGGGCAGGAGTCTGACAGCGCTCTGCCTGTGGGTCAGTATCAGCCTCATGCATTACCATAATTGACCAACAGAGGGTAGTTTATCCACTTGTGTTCATATTGTGTTTACTTTATAGAATTAACAATTATTTTGGGAAAGCTTATTACTCATTTTCTTTAGAGCATTTTTATGATGTCAAATGTCAAAGAAGGACAATTTTTATAGCAATAAACCATTCATTATACTATCTTTTGAATGGTCAAAATGTCCTGCATTTTCAGTTCATTGAGCGAGGTTGTTGACTTTATAGAAAAATAGAAAACAATGGTAACCCCTTAACCTCCGCCTTAATTGAGCCCATTTTCTCCAGTTTGGCTTTTCTAAAAGCTTCTCGTCTGGAGCTCACAGCCATATAACACCTCGTTTGAAAGCTAAGACCTACAAAACTGATCTAAGATATTTCGTGACATTTTTGTTGCTTTTTATCTTTTTTTTTTAATACCATAAATCTTGTCATTTTAATGCACCACCCAGTATAGGTCTCAGAAATGTCTCACGTCAACATCTAGTGGGTGAGGGCTTGCTGTTGGGGGACTACTGCCCTCCACCAACTGGCCATTTTACACCCTGGCTTTTTAAGGCACCTCACTAAACAAGGTAAACAACAAAATAATAAACAATCACTACCAATATTTTACAGTGGAAATGGGAATAATAATGGATAGTGTTGATTATGTAATACTAAATAATAACTAAATCAATGGTCAATTAATAGAATGGTGACAGGTGTTTATAAGTAATGATTGGATATGGTTATTATGTGAAAGGGAAAGAGGGAAAAAGAAAACTACAAACTGAAAATAAAAATAAATGTTTATATATTGGTAAACTGCACACATTTAAATCTTTGTGTGATGTCTTCTTGCTTTGGAGGTCTTGCCCTCATTTGATTTTCTTCTTGTGAGGCATGAATGCTTTTCTTTAGAAACAGCATGCTGCTGTTTCGTAAGGTTAAAGCGGACAATCGCAATTGTGTAATTCAGGGATTTGCAATGTAAAGTGTTGTATTGTATGAAGGCGCGAGGCGTTGCTTGTATCACTTTAACCGGGATGTAAATTAATTTTGAATATGGGGGTAGGCACTTACAAGCTTTCTTGCTTCGGCCTACTCCTTTTGAGTTTTTGTTACTTTATTTATTCTATTTCGACACTGCAACAATGCTAATGTAAATAATGTCTCAAATAAATCAAATCAAATCAAAATAAAAAAATCTTTGGGGTGGCCGCCCCTGCTTCACTTTGTCACCCACTGTATATGGGTGTGAAAAGGGCATATAGTTACATTCTTTGAACAATTTGAATACACAGGAGGGACTGTGAGAGCTAGACACAAGTTTCGGCCAAAACAAAAAATGGCACTGTTTGAACAGGAAAAATACGGTACCCCAGTTTTAAGAGGTTACGATGATACCTGACACTGAGGAAAACATTCATTCTTTCAGAACATCATGTTCTTCCGTACAGTCTGAGGAATGGGGTCAGATTAAGAGTACAGTTTATTAGTGCCAGGTGCCTCGTAGACTGTGTGGCTCTGAATTGAGTAATTGAGTTGAAAATCTTAACTGCTTAAGTGAACATTCATGTGGATAATTGATCAGCTGATTCAGGCCCATGTGAGATTTATTTTTAACATCTTTCACCTGAGCGGCCCACTGAATGTTTAGCTCCTGCATTTTCCAAAAGTGACCTCTTTCAGTTTGAGGCCTGAGCATTACGTCATCATTACATTTCGGGAGGATTACGGGTGAAGGCTTCATCACCACTGTGTTCTTTCTCTCACGGCAGTGACGCGTCCTCATACGCTTTGTTCTCGTCTGTCAGAGAAGGTTATTGCAGAGTCGTGTGTTAACGTGAGGCACGTCTCGTCTCTCTCCAGCCCGGTAAAGACAGCATGTGGCTCCCGATCCTGGTGGTTCTGCGGATCGGCTTCATCCCTCTCTTCATCCTGTGTAACGTCCAGCCGCGCTCCAATCTCCCCGTGCTGTTCTACCACGACGCCTGGTACATCATCTTCATGATCTTCTTCGCCTTCTCCAACGGATACCTGGCCAGTCTCTGCATGTGCTTCGGACCCAAGTAAGAAACTCTGACATCGACTCTTTTTTTTATCACTGTGCCCACCGTGGCAAGTAAGAGTTGACATCATTTTGCATATCGTTAAACGCTGTTGTTGGTTTAACCTCTTAACCCCCACCTGAACCAAACACATTTGTTACAGTTCAACTTTAACCAAATCTAAAAGCTTCTTGGAAAAAAAAGTGTCAAAATAGCGACACAAACAAGGATGAAAAAGTCACAAAAAAGTGATAAAAAAATTACTAAAAAGGTGATGACAAAAAATAGTGATAAAAACATGACTGATGAAAGTAACAAAAAAATGGCAAAAAGTGACAAAGTGATGGAAAAAATAACAAATCTTTCAATTGAGGCGTTACTCTGCCCCATTAGGCTGTAACCTTTTAGATTTGGATAAAGCTGAACTGGAGTAAAGGTGCTCGGCTGAGGCGGGTGTTAAGAGGTTAAAGTAGATCCTGCCATAAACATGATGCAACTAGGCCTAGAATAAGTGCACTAAAAACAAAACCAGGTCTAGGTATTATTAAACTCAGCAAAATGGCTAGTGAGAGTTTCTTGCCAAAACTAAATTGACCCGCGTTTGGCTCAAATGTTGTGGAAAATCGCTGAACTCATTTGTCATTTGTGTGTGCAGGAAAGTTGCGCAGCACGAAGCGGAGACAGCAGGGGCAATCATGGCTTTCTTCTTGTCCCTGGGCTTGGCACTGGGCGCTGCGATCTCGTTTGTATTCAGGGCCATTTGCTAGAAGCTACAGTAAGTTTTAGCCGTTTTTTGAGGCGAGACTTCACCCCTCTGGACTTGCACTGAGCGAGCGTTTGAACCACCACCAAAGGAAACCAGGACTCCGAAGACATGGTGCAACAAAAAGACAAGCGGAGAGTCCAGATTCCATCTTCTCAAAGTTTTGGACTGTTTTTGTTCAGCCAATAAAAGGTGCCTATACAACCTCTGGGTATTCTCCAAAATCACTGCCGGACTCCAATGAATTTCAGCATGGGTTCACAAACAACACATTTATTTAAAGTTATTATTCCTCAGCATTTTTACATTTCTATAGTTTATCAAGTATTGCAAATGTATCAAAACTATGTAACCAAATGTTTAAATTATCTGACCATTTCAGAACATGTATTATTGTGTATCCGTGTATTCTTGTATCTGTATGACTGTTGGGGCTCAATTAAATGAACACATTTAAACGTGGTCAAAAGCTGAAATGTAAATAAGCCTTTTGTAGCAGTATACATTGTTATTATTTGGCCAAATGTTGAATTATACGCAGTGTCCAGTTTTGCCTTTTCAATGGATAATTCTGTTAGGATTTTTTGTTTTTTTTATCCAGACAGCTGCACAGGTGACGTGTAAAGTTACTGGTTGCATAAGATGAAAACGGGGTTGATGGAGTGCACTGACAAATGTATGAAGTTTCAATGCAGTGACTGAACATAGTCAAATAATTAGTGTACGTTTGTGATGCTAAGCTATTTGACTTTTTTTTTGTGAGTGTTATATTTTTGAAGTACTTACTCTGGCCTTATTTCCTTAAACGTCACAATGGCACAAGGCCCATTGTGGCGATGTTCTCCAGTGGGTAAAAGGTTGTATCGATCCTGTCAGTGTTCGTCTTTACTCTGTAATAAATAGCTTTGTACGAACATGTCTCCCCCTGCTGCTCAGCATGCGATACTACACATGAATAGTAATTTTTTGTGGAGTCAAAGCATCTTTGAAAACTTTATAAAATAAGCAACCAAAAAAAACAATGTTTCCATTTGCTCTGATATGTAAAAAGGGTGTGATAACAGCCATAACATTTATATGAGGAGTAAAAATGTACACAATTGGGGAGAAAAATCCATTTGGTCATTCCAATCAAAGAAGTCAATGAAATCCTCGCCATTTGTTTCATGGAGTTACCGTAGCGATGACCAGGACTCCCAATTTACTCTAATGGGAAAATGGTATAATTGCACACATTTACCAAATGACAAGGGCAAATGGAAACATTGTTTTTACACCATAAAGTCTCCAAAAATACATAGTTTTCACACTCTCCACAAAAATCCCACAACAGTGGAAATCTGAACATAGTGAACCGGACTGGAAGAGTAGATCGATTTATAGACAATGGAGATTTTTAACAAACGGATGGTGCCCACTACACACGCAGCGCTCATCTGACTTGGACAAATCTAACAGTACATAAAAATATTAACCTCAGATAAACATTTTATTCAAAAATAAATTAGCATACACATTTTAAAAAGGCAGACACACAATCTCGTCATTCAACTCATAACGAGACTCCAGTCAACATCGTAATAGTTTCTCTACTGTTCATCATAACAATGTGAAAAACTGATGTAAACCTACAGCAGCAACTTACCATTTATTAAACTGTTAAGTGAAGTAGGCCAATGATGAATAAAACATGTACAAAGTTCATTTAAGTATTAAATTCAACATATACCCAGTTTTAGATCTCACTGAGACTGGCGCTTGAGATGAGGATCATGTGAATGACAGTTCAGGCAAATTACCAAACAACCGTTTAAACTGCAGTGTTTTCAGTCCATTACATACAATTTCTGCAAAACTTTGGATTTCCATAAAAATTGATGACATTCGTTATTATGAAGAGTAGAATAAAGACTCTTAAACATGAAAGTCTAGGAAACGTGTCCGACATAAACCAAAATGCTTTGGATTACAGTAGCTTTGTTGAAGGCAGTGGAATTATGATGAAAACCGCTTGCTGTGCAGGCGACAAAAGCCTCTAAGTTAGCCTATGCCATAGAACTGTGGCTCTGAATCATGCAGAAAACTGAACACTGGCAACTACAGTATATAAGAAACACAGTCATAAAAGACTTAACTACAATAAAACATGACAATAAAGAGGGGGTTCAGCAGTTGCTCAAGAGCCAGTTCTCAAACAGGAGGCAGATGATCAGTTTAAATTCTATTAAAAAGCTTTCTGGTTGCGTTCATGTTTGAATCTCAAAAAAAAGAACAATTAGAACATTTTAACTGAGCTGTAAAATGCCAAAACAGAAGATAAACTGACCATTGAGCTGTGTGCAAGTTATTATTCCCTGCTCCCTGAAGCACAGCGTAGGCCTGCAGACGGTCACCTGGACGGTGACAGGAGGAGGATGCGAGGATGTGCGTGTGGCTACAGAACACTACATCCATCACAGCACATGGCACACGGGACACAAGATGACAGCTCTTCAGGTTTTGGCAAGAAGCCGCTGACGAGTCCTTTGAAAACATGCACTTTGTGCTCAGAGGCACCAGGGGGCGACATTCAGCACGAGCCCTACAGCAAATCAACCAGGGCTGCACAGACGTGGAAACAGAGGTGAGCTTTGGTGACAGTTCAGTTTTAGGATTGATTCAAGTGGAAGAGATGGCGCGGAGTCAGTGAGTTTTTTGCTTAAATTGCTGTGAGCTCGATTCTGTCAAACTGGCTTTGAGGGAGTTCACCACTGTCTGCCGGACGTTATCCTCCATGTATTGTTCACTTATTGGCTTCAAGACCTACAAGACAAAAGACGAGATCAGAATAATATTGGCCTGAGTATGCCATGTGGCAGAACAGCAAATAATGAGAAATAGGTTTAAATTAAATGAGTAAAGAAACAAAGGGAAAGAAAAGGACAAAACCGGAACCTAAAAGAAAAGTGACAAGAACATCTCAGCAAAAACATAAAATAAACGTCACGTCAAACTGAACCAAACCTAAGATGTGTAATGTTGAGTTAACAAAACAAGTAAGACCGTTTTTGCAGGCTGTTCCTCCTTTAGATCTTGAGATGGGCCTGGCCTGCCAGGGTTTATATATTCTATGACAGTGAGTAGCAGAGTTCATCTTTGTCCAAACAAAATTCAGGGGATTAAGAAGCCAGTGAAGTGCGGAAAGTAGTGTAGAGTTTGTATAAAAAGCAGGGATTAGTTTGTCTTCTTGTAGTTGTTGTTGAGTGGAGACAGCACTCGGAGTCCCAAAGCCACTGGAGGGAATGAAGGAAGGAGAGAGAAGGGCCAGCCTAGGCGCTTCCTGACCGGTTCCACCACTTTGGAAAAGACCTATTGGGGACACCAGGGAGGAGTAGGGCAGTTAGCACAAGGCAGCTACAGCTGACGTATGGAACAGAGGCACAGAGGGACTGGGATATGAAAGGACGGTAGATGAAGGGAAAATAGCGAGGGGCAGAGGACAAAGAACTGAACAACATTTGAAAGATGATGCAGCACCTCTCACCTTTCTTATAGTCCTCTGTCAAGCACAAGAGGCAAAGCAGACAGACAAGAGCACCTCAGTTACTCGAACATTTAACCGACACAAAGGACCCCCGTGATAGTCACGACAAGACTTCACTGGGCCAGCATCAAATCTAGTCTATTACATTTACAAATGAATTGAGCCAGATTAAATCACAGTAAGACATAAAACCTGTGCAGACTGAAGAAGTTGAATCTGAGCTACACGTACAGTATTAAACTAAACAAGTACAGCAATTTCCATGTCCAGCAGTTTACTTTAGATTGGCAGTTATTGTACACTGTAATAGCACACCGTCTAACTCTACACACGCTGGTACCCACCTGTTCCCACAGTGTCTCTGCTACCTGGTCGATCACGGTGCCCACCTCGTGGTACTCCCCCGAATACTTCACATAGGCCCAGGCACAAAGGGCCATCAGAGCCACCCCCATGATGAGATTAGCCATGGCTGCCAACGTGCTCAGGCCGATGAAGCCCGTCACCCCAGACACGATGTAGGTGACAAACATGACCGCGAAGAGAGTGGCGGGAGTGCGCGCCGCGTAGAAGATGTTTTTCCCGTCGTTGTGTTTGGTGAAGTTGACGTAGGCCTCGTCCAGCTCTGTCTCCAGCTGGCTCTGGTATCTCTGACAGAACTCCTCTCCGCCCATTTTCTTCACTGAGCGAAAGAACCGCACTGAGTGATCGCGAAACTCGTCATGGCAGCGTTCCAGATCGGACGGAGCGATGTACGGCTTGTCTCCACCGCAAATCTGAGAAAGGTCACAAAGACGTCAGGTCCCATCACAAGCCAATGTTGGCCCAAAACGCCACAGATATCTCTTGTACCTGCTCCATACTTCTGCTGTACAAGTCCTTAGCTCCTGCCACAGCGGTCAGGTTGTTGGCCTCGGCTGTTGCCTGGAAGGAACACAATGCCATGGTTCAATCATGTATCAGAAAGAGAAAAACAAATGGACGTAGGTGAGCGCATCAACAGGTCCACTATGCATGTTTGAATCAAATGCAGCACACGAGTGCTCATCGAGAATGAGGCCAGAAGAGTTTAACCATTTTTGCCCTGACAAAGACACGCGAGCGTGTCGAATACGTAGGCTGTCGTGCAAATGAAGGGCAACTTTTTTTGTATATGGAGTGCCCCGGATGCCCTTTTTTTTGACTGCATGTTTCAGAAAGCTTTGTCCTTTTACACATCACCAACCTGCAGCATGGATTTGGGATGAGGCAGTTCCTCGCCTTGGTAGATCTTTATGTAGGCCTTGAAGTACTCCACGAGGTCTCTGCATGTAACTTTGCTGCCTCCAATTTCTTTTTCCACCAGATTTTCTGGGGCCAACAGAAGAGGCACGAGCCTGGCCAGTTCCCTCTTAAAATCATCATCAATATCTGAAGAGAGAACATAAAATACTGAGCATTCTGCACAGGACAAATTCTAAAATGTGCATGATTGGAACGCATTCACTTAAATGCCTAATTCTGAATAGTTTTAAGGAAGAATACTTTTCCCAATCAACGGTACCTTTAAGCCTGCCATCAAAGGATGGGTTGGTGGCCACCTTGAGTCCGGGGTGTGGCAGAAGGAAGCAGCCGATGTTTGAGAAGCAGGAGTGGATGTGCTTCCGGACGTTCTGCAGCTCCTCGTGTTGGTTCTGCTTCACCTGAGAGAGTTTTGTCCAGTCCATGTGTGAATGGGTAAACACATTACACACTAATCGTATTTGTTTGCACAATGTAAAGAGTGCTGAGTGAGGCTGCTGATGCTACAGAGCTGCAGTTCTTGAGAATGCAGGACCAGTTTTTATGTTTTTTTTTAACATTAGTTTGATGGGAAAATCATTATGTGGTAAGTAGTTTTAAAATTGTACCACTGAAGGGGCAATTTTATGAAAGACAGTTGATTAAAAAATAATGGTAACACAGGTTGATTGCAGCGAAGAACTGGGACACGTTAACAGAGCCGTGGAAACATATTTTGGTTAGGGGGTGCTGAGGATTGCCAATAATGCGCAAGCCATCCACCAGGGGGTGCTGCACTACACTCAGCAACCCGGGTTTTGCATGCTATTAACCCATATACAATATAGCAGTGGTTCCCAAAATGAGGCACTGCGGGGGGGCCCCGAAGCTCGTCTATAAAGCAAGTACTAAACAAAAGATACATTTAAATGAAAAACTTCACAACATTAATCCCAATATAAAACACAAAATGCTTCGGTGAATCCATTACCTGAAGTCTTTTATCCAGGAAGGTCATACCTCCTTCAAGGCCGTAGTAGTGTTCATAAGGATAACTCCAGTCCCGAATAAGAAACATCAGGGTCTACGACAAAACAATTAGACTGTGATTCAAGCGGAAACCAGACTAGACCTGATAACGTGAAAAGAAGCACACTCAAGGACGTCATACTTGAAAAGGTTTTGAGTAGATCTCCTCCAATGCAAGACGCCCGTACTCTGTAAAAAGCTGGAAGCAGAGGATATTATAGAACAATAATTAAAGTCCAGTGTGGCGATGAGAGGGAATAATTGTTCACCTGTAGATGCTGCAGATCGTCTTCCTGAACGTTCTGGGAGAGATTGTAAACCTACAAACATGAACCACAACTTAAAAACAGGCTCAGTGTTTCTAGAGCCACATTTTTCGGCAGACGGGACCTTTCCCCGAATCATACCTGAACAGAGCTCGTCATTGTGCTGAGGGCGAACACTGTGGCGCAGTCTTTGATGGTGGACTGGCTGTCGAAGGCACCCTGGGTGTCCACGAGAAGCACAGCCACCTGAGCACAGAACATACATTCTTCTTCATTAAGTCACAGGTGCAAAACCCTAGTGCAGGAACTTAAAAACATATGAAAGTAATAAATAGTGTAGATGTGGATGAATACTTTCTGAACAAAGTAATATGAAGCTACTCAGAACTCGCGGATTATTATTCGTACGACTATTTATACCCATGTCATTTTGCAGAGGTCTGAAACTGATAATGTCAGTTTTACACATAGACTCTGATGTGTTCTGAGCAAATGCTGGAATCCAACCCATAGCTCAACTTTTTATAAATGTTCACAAATCCAGTGTAGATCAGTGCGAGTGCTAACCTTGCTCCCATCTGGCTTCTCCACCACGAACACTTCGCTCCAGACCTGGATTCCTGTGGTTTCCCTCTCGCAGCCTCCTCTCCAAGTGAACCCTGTGAGAGGCTCATCGTCACCGCCTATCCACGACCCCTTCTGCAGTGGGACACAGAGAAAGGAAACATTAAAGAACGAGACTGTGGCTTAAAATTCACAAAACACCACAAACCTGAGGAATCTAATTGCTACGTCAGCTACTGACAAATCATTTTTGAAGGGAAAACTTGGCATCGAGGTTACCAAAGTTCCTCGTCTTCAGCTGCACAGATTTACTGACCACAATGGAGAAGCAGGTAAACGCATCTCGATGCAAACAAATTATCTGAAAGGCAAATGGCACCACGGCAGGTTGGCTCATTGCAAAATCGTTGTTGTTCGGACTTTACCTCATAGCTAAGCAATAACCTGGTAATAGGGAAATGTAGCTCAGGAATAGGTACAACTGCAAATGGGATACATGCATTTTGGAGGCCCTGTGCCTATATTATAACCAAGAACATACCTTTACCGGGTGGAAAGGTAATAAAAGATCGCAAATGAAAAACAAAACAGACCGAATGCACAACTGTTCAAATACTTCAACCAAGACTAACTTATCAATAACTGAATCTGAACAAAGGGGAATACAAATGCTCATAATAAATAAAGTAATAAAATCTAGATCCAAAATTCTCAAGCTTAAGATTTATGGCCAATTCACATAAATGTCTGGGCACGTCTGTTTCTCGTTTTCGTTAATGAGAATCTCACTGCGAGTTTGAGATTTGGAGTAAGAGACCAGAGACAGGAAGTGCTTGTCTTCACATGCCACTTGTATTAACGGTTACGCATGCCAGAACAGGTCAGACCGTCTAAAGCACGAGGCACCGCACTTCATGTGTCATAGTCCATGGAAACACGTTAATGGTCTCAGTGCTGTGATAGATTCCTAGCTCCGCCCCCTCTGCTCTTCACCATTTTCACTTTCCCTTCTGTCCCATCTAATAAAACAAACAAGCTAAAAAAATCATAAACATAAACAACTTACAAAAGATATACTGCGTGTTGAGGAAGTATCCATACCCATTTATTCCTCTCATCATGAAAGACTGTTTTTGGCAGTGTGCACCCAAATACAAAACAATCTCATGAAACTTAATCTGTTAAATTCGCACCTTTAGCTTTGAATACAATAACACGCATTTGCTGTGGCGTTGTTTCAACTGAGGTATTTCACACACCGGAAGAAAGTGCCGCGTCCGCCATGCTGGAGGCCTCGAACTCGATTAATTACGTGGTGTAGGTCCAAATTTTGTTGTCTTTTCTTTTACACTGTGTATTTGATTGCAGAACACGATGGCAAAAACACCGTTGGACAGTGTGGCTTAGAAAAACGGACTTGGTGAAACAGAATGATCACGATATAATGATAATAATGAAGTTGTATTTACTTTGGGGCATTGACGCTTATGAAATTGAGACAGATTAGCTTCAGAATGAAGCGGCTTCCCAATTTGTGAATGTTTTGAATAGTTATTCAACTTCAAAGTTAAGTTTGTTCATATATTGGTTGTTGTTGTTGTTTTTACTGTCATAGGATCTAGTGCCACCTTGGCATGGTATGACTTCAGAATCATGTAAGCTGTAGATGGATAGCTGCTAACACACACACATTACCTCACAGACATGGTAAGACATGCAACTGCCTTTGATGAACTAGTCTTTAACTGTAGATCCCAAATATGCAAGATGAACAAAAAGCAGTTTTCCGCTGTTTTCCCCGAGACCCGTTTAGTCCCGTCTGATTTTGGAAGCCATTGCCTTCTGCACTTAAGTTTTTCACATTCACGGTCTTGATTTTTGATCATGGCTGGGATCCAGTAAGTCACTTTCACGATCTTTCCTTTTTGAAGAGCCATAAATAGAACACTTCAACACCAATGTGCAAAAGATAGCCCAACTCCCGTACACAACAACGTAGTAACGCACCAGAGTGAAGGCCTCCAACAGGCGGGACAGATCTCGTGACGCTACGCGCAATACCTCAATACGTTTGCAATGATGTCGTCGCTCTCCTTCCATTAGCATTATTAACAATAATGGGATTTTGCTGATTTTAACCTGCTAAAGAGTCGACTACAGGCCAATAATCATCTGGTCGCACAGATATATTACTAAGGAAAATCCAGATTAATTATCAAAACATTTTCCATACACAATGACGACTTATTTTAAATATAAAAATAACTTTAGCTATATTGTTCTATATCGTTAGGAGATTCAGAGTTTGGAACCAGAAGTAGCTCATCATTATGTGTGATGTCACACTTGGCAAACGTATAAGCTTCTGCAATATCAAAAGATTTACTGTTGTACTAATAATTTCACCAAGATTTTGTATTGATGATGGAGGAGAGTGACCACTGAGAAAAGCCTTCTCCAGCACATCCCAAAGATTCTCAATGGGGTTAAGATGGCCAATCTATGTGTGTGAAAATGATGTCTCATGCTCCCTGAACAACGCTTTCACCTCAATGAATCCTGGCTTCATCATCCTGGAACAGGCCCGTGTCATCAGGGAAGAAGAAATCCAGTGATGAAATAACCTGGTCCTTCATGATATTCAGGTCGTCGGCTTATCTAATTTTTTGGGCTCATAGTGTTGCTGAACATAGACCTGACCAACTTCAGCCACCCCAGATCACAACAGTCAGTCACATCGAGGTGGAGATTTTTTTTGGTCAGGCTGTATATGACTCGTTTAGTATTTTATCAAGCGTGTACTCAGGACTTTCTCAAAAATTACATTTCAATCTCAAATTTTGTTTATTCTGGAAAAATCCACACTTGGCAACTGGCTTTGGCTTACGAAGCTGCTACACCTCTCTGTTCTTCACTGATTAATTTCATTCATGGCACATACATGAGACATTTACCAAATGAAAATAAATACACATGAACGTAGTACCAGATGGCAACAAAATAAAACAGAATTAAGAGAGGCATGAAGCCTTTGTGAACTACTGAGGAATGATTTGATGAGTCATGCAAATCATCCCCAGTATCGTCCACACCTTGTTGTTAATCCACAGCTTTGTTTGCGCTTTACCTGAGTGTACATGTAGCGCAGCATGAAGTCCAGCAGGAAGGACTTGCCCTTCCGAAAGGCTCCAGCCACAGACACCACCACCACATTCAGGTCCTTCACGTCGTCCTGCAGCAGAATCTTCTCCAGCGCCCCCGTGTCCAGCTCAAAACTGTGCTCATCCTCATTGGCCAGCACTATCTGGATGGGCCGCGCCTTTTCTTCCTCTACCACCTAAACACACATTGCATTAAAATCAATTATTAGGGTCAGAGGCAGAAACTGTAAATACAACTACTTTCAGAAAACATGGTTGTGAACAGTACCTTTTCCTCTCGGATCTCTTCATCTGGGGAGGGCGCGAGGTCATCATCAAAGTCTGGAAGAATAGCGTTTGTTGTTGGAAAAAATTCATCGTCTAGGTCCTCAGGTTTGGCTAGAGGAGGTCTCTGCTTGTGCCGGATGATCGGGACATCCTGCACTCCCTTCAGTGCTGTGGAAAAACAGTGAAGCAGTTAGTCTACGCAGGACCAATGTACTTCAACCTCTGCGGGGCATTAACTGCTATCCCAGATTTGCAATCTGTAGCGTAGCCCGCGAGCTGGACTGAAACATCTCACAGGTTACAGACAGGACTGAGTAGAGGTACATTTTCTTTGATGCCAGGGATTTAATGAAATTAGTCATAAACAGAACTACAGAAAAGAGGCAACCTCCCTCTATCTTGGTACAGCTGCGGTTTTTGTGTGCCTTTTTCTGCAAACTGTATGCGTTTTTTGTGCTCCACTGTTTTACTGGATTATTTTGTACATCTTTATCGTGTTTTTGTGGGGTTCGGCAGATTTGTTTTTATTGCAGAGTCTCCATAATGGTCCTGAAGAAAGAAGCTTTTTAAAAGTAAACAAACCGCTAGCTTATGAGCTAAAGACATTTGAGAGCTACAGATTTCTTCTTCTGAAACACTGAATGGCATTTTTCCAAATTATTAAGTAAATATCTGCTTCCTCTGATTCTTTCTCAGACAGGCATAGAGGCGTAGAGAGTTGATCGCCTTCTGTGGGACATACCAAGTACACATAGATAATGGCAGTTTCCTCTTCCTGTCCTGACTGAGCTACATTCTGTTACCCACTGCGGTGCGCCCATCTGGGTCAGGCTCTGAAATAGATTTGTGCCACAAACTCATGGAGGATGAAGGACACGGCCGATATTTCAGTATAAAAGGTCGACCTGTGATAGTTACGACGAAAGTGGGTTGTTTATGTTCCAGAGCACTTGTCCCGCCGGAGTAGACTGAGGCCTTCTTTCTGTCTGACTCTGGAAACATGTCAGGCCTGTGCCCTATGCTACAAGCTACACACACAGACACTGATCAAACGCTGATTGATGAGATTTTAATACTTCAGAAACTACTTAAAACGTGATAAGGTGTTCCAGAAATAAAAAGACAACATGCCAAATTCAGTGTCATAGTCCCTGGTAGTTTTATGGAGCCAACTCTTTTTTTCCCAAAATTATATGAATGATAAGTAACTAAAAGACGTTTTGAGTGAATAATATAATAAGAATATAATAAGAATAAGAATCTCATTGAAGGGAAAAAAAAGATGCGATTTTCTTATGCCATATTGAGTATTAGGCGTGAACGAGAAGGTCTACTATGAAAATAGAGATTGAATGTTACAAATCAAATGCTAAATGCAAAATCCGCCAGCAGCAGGCAGCGAAACAATAAAAGAGCTGTGAAGCAACTTGCTCAGCTGGCTTTTCACTCCAAGTGTGGATTTATGCACATTATAACTACAGCATTTTACATTCCTAAAGAAGAAATGGCTATTATTACAGCGCTATACAATTCTGAGAACTATATCAAATTACATGACTATAGTCCAGCTCTCATCAAGTATTCCTTAATTAGGCCCGAGCGGCCTGCCGTAGCAAGGGCCTATTGTAATCGCAACGCAGTGCGCGCAGCGCACTGTACTGAGGTGCGCGGAGCGCACGAAAACAGCGCGAAGCGCTGTCCCCATGTCAAACGTAAACTCACCGTGTAAAACAGTGACTGCCCACACCTCTGGTGTGGGCCCTTATACTTATAATTGCAGCAAAATGAATGGGGGTATATGGCCAACTGTCATACGGAGGTGGATGACGAGCGCGAAGCGCTCGTCATTCACCTCCGAGCCCCACCGGTGCGTCGGGGAAGTCGAAAGCTTTAAAAAAATGCATAATATGTTGTAGTCGCGAAAGCGACTATATTGTTTTTGCAAGAAATATTATTATTCTTCTTTATTAGGCCCGAGCGGCCTGCCGTAGCAAGGGCCTATTGTAATCGCAACGCAGTGCGCGCAGCGCACTGTACCTAGGTGCGCGGAGCGCACGAAAACAGCGCGAAGCGCTGTCCCCATGTCAAACGTAAACTCACCGTGTAAAACAGTGACTGCCCACACCTCTGGTGTGGGCCCTTATACTTATAATTGCAGCAAAATGAATGGGGGAATATGGCCAACTGTCATACGGAGGTGGATGACGAGCGCGAAGCGCTCGTCATCCACCTCCGAGCCCCACGGGTGTGTGGGGGAAGTCGAAAGCTTTAAAAAAATGCATAATATGTTGTAGTCGCGAAAGCGACTATATTGTTTTTGCAAGAAATATTATTATTATTCTTTATTCTTCTTTCTTTCTTCTGCTCTTTGAGCAGGAATTTGACCCCCTGAACATAGTCAAAAACTCACCAAACTTTGCCCAAAATTCAGGTCCGGTGAAAAATTAATTAAAATGTGTGTTTCGTTTTGGGGAAATAAAAAATGGCGCGACAGCGCCACCTACAAAAGTGAAAATACATTGCGCCTATGGGGAGGGGGCCAACATAAACTTTGTCATAGAGCGACGGGATTCGGTACAGACATTCGTCATGTGACGACAACCAAAAAACATTATTGTGGCCACGCCCCCTGACAAACCGGAAGTCCGCCATTTTGACAGGAAGTCTGGAAAATGGTGAGTCAGCGTTTTCGCTGACGTCGCATTTTAACGAACTCCTCCTAGGGCGTTTCACCAAATGAGCCCAAAATCGCTCCAGCTCATCCCGAGATGTGGGGCATCAAAAGTTATCCAAATTTTTTGGCTACGTTTTACGGTTTGTTTGCGGCGAAGCCGCAATCTTTACGAAGAATTTTGTGACTTTCCGAAAACAACAAAATGCTCCCATTTGCACAAATGAACTTCGATTAAAAATCGGAAATATACATTTTATTGACCTTTCACCCCCGGACACAACAAATGTGAAAAAGTGAGATTTGGCGCGATAGCGCCCCCTCTAGGCCGAGAACAAAAAATGCATTATGGGAAAAAAATTAGTTTCTCGGAAATTGATAAAATTCGGCACAATAATAGCTGATGGCATCCCGATCCAAAAAGCCAATAAGACCCATACCGTATTTTGTACGGTGTTGCCATGGAGACGATCAAGGCTCCCCATGTTAATCCAATAGGACTGACACACAAATATCACATTATACACAATTACAGCGCGCTAGCGCCCTCTGTCAGGAGCTTGTGGACAGTAGTAATTGAAGTACGGCCCGTCAAGGCCGTCCGATGCTGCTTGTGAAATAAAAAAGATTTGGGGCGCGCTAGCGCCCTCTGCAGGTTGGAGCCATCATTCACATGGAGACGCTAAAAATCTCATTTTGACGTTTACTCACAAAGATTAATGGCTCATCAGGGCAATAAAATGTAGTGTGGCCACGTTGGCGCACTCGGTGGGTTATGGCGCGGCAATGGAGGCACTAAGGGAGCCTCCATTACATGGTTGCTAGGCGACCAACAGGTGGTCGGCCATTTTGGGAAAAATCGAGTAATCAGCGCCGAAGGCGCCATTTCTCGCCTTTGCCTCTTTTATAATCTCGACCTAGGGTGGCAGCGACATTATAACCACGTAGGGCGCGGCAGCGCCTCCCGGTTATTGCGGCGGCGTGCGGCAACCGGCGTCAACCGGCCACCGCGTCCCGCGAGGGCCTCTCGATGCCGCTTGCGGCTTTAATTCTTCTTCTTCTTCTTCTTTCTTCTTCTGCTCTTTGAGCAGGAATTTGACCCCCTGAACGTAGTCAAAAACTCACCAAACTTTGCCCAAAATTCAGATCCGGCGAAAAATTTATTAAAATGTGTGTTTCGTTTTGGGGAAATAAAAAATGGCGCGACAGCGCCACCTACAAAAGTGAAAATACATTGCGCCTATGGGGAGGGGGCCAACATAAACTTTGTCGCAGAGCGACGGGATTCGGTACAGACCTTCGTCCTGTGAGGACAAACAAAATATATTATTGTGGCCACGCCCCCAGACAAACCGGAAGTCCGCCATTTTGACAGGAAGTCGGGAAAATGGTGAGTCAGCGTTTTCGCTGACGTCGCATTTTAACGAACTCCTCCTAGGGCGTTTCACCAAATGAGCCCAAAATCGCTCCACTTCATCTCGAGATGTGGGGCATCAAAAGTTATCCAAATTTTTTGGCTAAGTTTTACGGTTTGTTTGCGGCGAAGCCGCAATCTTTACGAAGATTTTTGCGACTTTCCGAAAACAACAAAATGCTCCCATTTGCACAAACGAACTCCGATAAAAAATCGGAAATATACATTTTATTGACCTTTCACCCCCGGACACAACAAATGTGAAAAAGTGAGATTTGGCGCGATAGCGCCCCCTCCAGGCTGAGAAGAAAAAATGCATTATGGGAAAAAAATTAGTTTCTCGGAAATGGATAAAATTCGGCACAATAATAACTGATGGCATCCCGATCCAAAAAGCCAAAGAGACCCATACCGTATTTTGTACGGTGTTGCCATGGAGACGACCGAGGCTCGCCATGTTATTCCAATGGGACTGACCCGCATATCACACATTATACACAATTACAGCTCGTTAGCGCCCTCTGTGAGGAGCTTGTGGACAGTAGTGATTGAAGTACGGCCCGTCAGGGCCGTCCGATGCTGCTTGTGAAATAAAAAAGATTTGGGGCGCGCTAGCGCCCTCTGCAGGTTGGAGCCATCATTCACATGGAGACGCTAAAAATCTCGTTTTGATGTTCACTCACAAAGATTAATGGCACATCAGGGCAATAAAATGTAGTGTGGCCATGTTGGCGCCCTCGGTAGGGTTATGGCGCGGCAATGGAGGCACTGAGGGAGGCCTCCATTACATGGTTGCTAGGCGACCAACAGGAGGTCGGCCATTTTGGGAAAAATAGAGTAATCAGCGCCGAAGGCGCCATTTCTCGCCTTTGCTCTTTTATAATCTCGACCTAGGGTGGCAGCGACGTTATAAACCACGTAGGGCGCGGCAGCGCCTCCCGGTTATTGCGGCGGCGTGCGGCAACCGGCGTCTACCGGCCACCGCGTCCCGCGAGGGCCTCTCGATGC
This sequence comes from Proterorhinus semilunaris, assembly GCA_021464625.1. Classification (NCBI taxonomy): domain Eukaryota; kingdom Metazoa; phylum Chordata; class Actinopteri; order Gobiiformes; family Gobiidae; genus Proterorhinus; species Proterorhinus semilunaris. The sequence continues at coordinate 21,168,877 of CM038357.1, forward strand.
CGCTTGCGGCTTTAATTCGTGACTTGCTTTTCCAGTGGTGACGTCTGACAGAATTTAGAGCGAGATAGAAAGTAAGTATTAAGTGACTCATAACTAGGGATGGGTACCGTTAAACGGTGCCTACTTGGAACCGACCGAAAAGCTCCGGTCGGGGGTGGTATCGAAAAACTAAAATTCTTTCGGTGCCAACTTTCGGTTCTTTTTCTCTCCAGAAGTCAATATATGACCCGCAGCGAGTCTAAAAAAAACATGAACGTGTGCGCAGATAATGAGCCGCTTCAGCGCAAATGGAGCGAAGCAAAACTATAACTTAAAACTATAACTTAAAGAGAAGCAAAGCTATAACGTACTAAACATTTGTAATAGAGACGGCTCAGCCGCGGTCTGCGCCAGGACTAAACCAGGTCCAGGACTTACACCGGTTGTAAAACCCAGAGTCAAACTAAACCAGTTATTATAAACCAGGACTGAATAAGAAATTTGAGTTTTTAGGCAAATTGAAAAACAAAACAGAGCAGTGACAACAAGAAAGACGTGTTTACCTTTAGCGACAGACCCGGAGGCTGAGTTTACGGGCTGTTTTTTACAACTTTACAAGCAGCTGCAGCGAGAGGAATATCAAAGATTGTTTGTGGAAAAGTGAGCGCTCACTCTGTATTAGACATTTTTGGTACAGTTGTTGTACATTATTAGTGGCAGAGTGAGCGCTCACACCATGTAAGGATCTTTGGCGGGAAAGTGCTTCGTCAAAGCGCAGTGTGTTTAGAAAAGTTTATCCGAAAGAAACCCGTATCCTGATGTGGATCTGTCTCTGCAGCTCAGGAGGTAATAACGTCCTTTATTTCTTTTTATCACTGCTTAAGTGGAAATTGTGCTCAAAACATGAAGTTACAGGTGACGCTGCTGCGACCTGTGGAGCTTCTGTTTTGCGGTTTTAGGACTTTTTCCTTTTATACACGTTATTTTAATTGAATTAAAATGACATAGGTACCGAAAAAAGTACCGTTAAGGAACCGGCACCGAAAAGCAGGTACCGTTAAAGTAGTGGTATCGAAAAAAAAACGAACGGTACCCATCCCTACTCATAACACAGTGAACTGGAAATAGAACAAATGTTATTCATCTACATACCAAAGTAGACGTTTATGTACTGTAAAATGAGCTCAAATGGTTGATAAAAAGGGGTGTGCTGAGAGTGGAGCACCAGCACAAAGTCCCAGGGCTGCAGAGGCTACTGTTTGAATATCTGCCTTTTGTACTGGACCGTTGCGTTGGGACAAATTAGCTGTGCTCCTGCCCCCGAGTCCAGACTAAGAGTCATCATTGTCAGCAGCACTCAGTTATGCAGACAAAGACCGCACTCTGCAGAGACAGGTCGCCGTCTCCCACAGCAGGGAGAGTTTGAAAACACAATGAGGGGGTGAACAGCGGACCACTATAGTTTCACTGATCCACTCTCTCACGATTAATTATGAAGCAGCTAAAGTACTGTGCCATTCCACTGGCTCCACAACACAGGGCCGCGACTAAAATTAGCCCTTACTCCTTATCTTACAACAGGGAGAGCAGATGTTCCCTGGCCTACTTGTATTGCTCTTTGTGTACACACCAGACACAGGCTTTGTGATTAATACTTGTATTTGGTGAAGAGACAGTGACAACAACAGATTACAAGGAAATGGATTTTAAAAATATGTAATCTTGAATCACTTTACAACAGGGAACTGCCTTTTTCTCAAACTGGACACACTTGATTATTGGCCTGGTACTTTGTCTGTGGCAGCAAACGGGTCATTGTTTGAAGTTTGAGGAATAAAATGGGGAATATCGAATCTGAAATTGTTCTGGAGTGGAAATAATTTATGTTTCTCTGAAAATAGTTTCCATAAACCATACAAAAGCCATCTATATTGGTTTTAAAGAATTAAATAAAATTAAATCTAAGGGAGGTCCCATCACGAAGACCTATACCGACTTGGGGAAATGACTGGTTCTTATCTTACCACCCGTGCCAATGTACATTATTGTTTCCCAACCGGGGATATTTGGACCACAGGGGGTACGCGAACACTTAGCAGGGGTAAAAAAAACGTGAAATTGAGAAGTATTTCAATATCATTTTAAAAAGGAAACTTCTTTTGAATTATTTTTGTTGTTGTGTGTTATTGCTTTATTTTATGTTTAACAAATTCACAACGAAATAAATACCAATACGAGTCAAGGAGTAAGCGAGACAATAAAAGGTTGGGAATCACTGCATTAGACAACCAAAACATTTCAAGTAAAAGTAATTCAAGTACTAGATAAATACAAGATAAAGACAACGTGTAAGTTTGGATCAATTAAACAATGTATAGATTTGTTACATTAAAAGCCACTAACTTTAAAGAATATTCCTTATTTGCAGAGATTAGTGTAACTTTTTAGATGCATAGTGGCCTCTCTGGACACAAGACAAGCAGGTCAAATGTTCCATTGCAGCAATCACCCGTCAGGACCAGGACACAGGACACGGGCTCAAGGGGACAAAGTGCAGCCTAGGAGTTAGTGAATGTGGTGTTGGTAAATGTTGCCACAGAGTCAGCTGGCACGCATTACACCAGCCTTGACGGCATTATGACTGAGCAAGTGCTTTGTATATAGGGCTTCACAACATACGCTTAATTATTGTTATCACATGTGACAGTATCCATACGACAAGACGTCACAATTACATGACATTAGTTTTTCTTTTTGGACGTGGCACTAAAATCAAAGTATTGGGTAATTTAACATTGGCCACAGTACTCACATGAATAGTATTGACGCCTCAAAACAGTTTAAACACGTGACTTCTAAAACTAATAAAAGTCTAATGCTATTTGTCAAGCTTAAGCAAAGAAAGACACGCAGTAACCGAACACACTCCTGCCTAAGACTTGTATTTAAATATATCCCGTGTTTAGCAGGATGAGGGGATTAACAACACAGTACGTTACTAGTGGTTGTAAACGCGGACTGTTTCAAAGTTCACACACAAATAATAGCTCCAACATTCACGACAAACTATGGATCCTGTGCAAAGATAAAGACGGCTGTTTAATCCATTTGCAAAACACGTCAGTCATGACCTGGGGGGAAAAGAAAACAGGTGTTGTGAACGGATTTGCACCCGGGGTTAGAAAGGGACCCCGTGTGAAAGTGTTGGAGCAACGAGTTAAAAAACAAAGCAAGCTTCTGATGCCGATAAACTCGCATTTGCGCCGCATATTGTATTAGTCTCACGGTGTCCAAAGCGATTACAGGTTTGTCAGAGTTGCCGCATTTGGCTGGAAACACACACACACACACGCACGCGCGCGCGGGCGGAGAGAGTTTGGCATTGACAGACACCAGCGCGGCGAAAAGCTATACGATCTGAGCGGTATCTGTCACACGTATGTCCACTCAGAGACAGGCTTATGTTACGAAGCCTCTCCGGCTAAAGAAGAGCAGTTTACCTTCGCCGGGGACTCGAGATTTACAGTTGGACTCGAAGTGATTCCTGCTCCTCAGCCCGCTCACCTCCGCCATCTTGGTCTGCTGCTCTAACGTACGCGGCTGACGTCACAGCTGCTTATTTCTCCTCCTCGCGGGTTGCCCCGGGGACTTCAAGCGGCCGCTGGGTCAAGTGCACCCTGTCCCTGTTAGCGATCAACTAATCGTTCTTTTCACACAGATGCAAGTGCGAGGGACGCAAGATACCGTTGGACTTCACAAGAATGACAAACAAACAGGTATATTCTGGCTTCAGGAGGTGACACAAAATGCAAAATGTTGTCACAGGGCCGCCCCTTATTATTGTTTTGCGGGGGCCCAGTGCACCTTCTGTGAAAATGGATGGATGGATGGATGGGGGCCCAATGCAAGATGCTGTTTGAGAGACTCTACTACATCAGTAAAACAGAATCCTCTTGTTTCTTGTCAATAATCAGAATCACAGGAAGTAGCGACATCCTTCTTGAATAATAATGAATTATTTAACAAATAGCCTGTCAAAGTTACACATCTGCAGAAATTGAAATTTTTCTCAGACGAACAAGGCCTTTAAAGTGCATATGACAGGTTTTAATGCTTTTGAAAATATGACTTATTTAGAAGGATAATTATGCATAATTATCATTTTATTTCTGTGAAGCAGCAATTTTAGTGAAGAAATGTTGGGCAGGAAGTGACATAGATAGAGGTAAAGTCCCATAACAGTTTGACTCATTTCCAACATGGTTGGCACTGCAACAGTTTAACATCTATGTCACTTCCTGTCGGTGTCCAATAAGGAAGTGAAATTAAAAGAATCACAACAACGGTCAAACTAAAGAAAGCTAATGTGTCATATAGTAGTAGTAGTAGTAGTTTATTTTTCTTCGGTCATACACTTTAATTGAACTGCCCTAGTGGGTTGTGGGGCCCTGTGCATGTGCTCAAAACCCTAACGTGAAAGAATGATGAGGCTATTCCTTATACTGCTTTAGGACTTTGATATTTAGACACCCTCAGCAACCCACTCTCTGATATTGCATAATGATCATGCTGTGCGTTTGCCTTATCTCTAGTTTCTCACAGGCCTGTCCACAAATGTCATTGTTTTGTAATCAACGCCTTAATATTACTAACCACTCTAAGAATTAGTGAAACTAATTCATTTCTTGGGCCTTTATTCTGATATGAGTTTCGTAATGTTTAAGTCAGAAACAGCTGCCCAGTAAAACCTGGCCTGGTCACATTGGTGAAACATTTGGGCTGACAAACTGTACATCATGACATTTTGTGTAAAGTTATGCTGTGTGTGCTCACTGTTTATAGCTTTATGATGTAATAATTGCTGTAGTGATAAGCATATCTGGATAGTCAAATCAAATGCCATAAAAGCTATTCAAGTAGATCCACTTACACCTGAGTGTTTGCTCAGCTGTCCAGCATTGTCTGTCGGCGTACAGTGGAGAGTGAAGACACTGTGTGACTTCTGTGACACTCAACATAAATGAAATTAGTTTCTACCAAATATTGTGTGAAAATTGTTTCATTTTTGTCCTGTTTGAGACCTCTATCTTCTTCTGTTTAAACAAAAGCCCTTCCAGTGAGCAATAACACTTACCCCTTGTCTTCCGTTAAGAAATACTACCCTAATCTTACGTTAGTGGCTTTTCACGTCACTTTTTCAACTGCCGTAAAAATATGGTAGATTAATATTTTTTCAAACTTTTTTCACATAAATATATTAATCCACTTCTGTTCTGCACAAAACTATTAAAGTTTGAAAAACATATCTGAATATTTAACTATTTATAAATAAAAAAAATAATAAAATGAACACACACAAATAAAAAGATTAACAAAAAATAGCTTCCAAAAGGGCTAATTTTTCATATAAAAAGTGAGTTTGGGCAGAATTTGGATTTATTTTTTAAAACACCCTTGGGTATGTCAAAGATCAGTAACAACTTTGATTTTGATAGTTTTTTAGTCTTTATGTAAATTTGAGTGTTCACATTTTCTCCCTAATCTTATGTTAGTGGTATTTTATGCCCCATTGACTTCCATTATAAACTCACTTTTTCATCCCTCTGCCGTCACACTTTAAAATAATATTTTTGGGGTTATTTGTGGTTTCTTCTGATCAGAGGAGGTAACATTTGTGTTGTTTACAGTTCAAACTGAATTTCGAGCTTTTTCACATAGAAATGCATTTTTCAATGCATTTCTATGTGAAAAAGCATTGTGTTGGCACTGTGTGGGTGATTATACTGGTCTGGGGCGGGGTGTAGGGGTGTTGGTGGGGTGGTGTTGAGGGTGTGTGGGGGATGTACTAGCCCGGGGCGGGGTGTATGTGTGTGGGGGATATACTTGTAGGTGTGTTTGGGGGGTCTGGGGGATGTGTGCGTGTATTTTTTAGCATCTGTGTTTGGGTGTGTTTTATAGAGAGCTGCTTGATTACAGCCCATCCATCCGTCCATTTTCTTCCGCTTTATCCGGGGCCGGGTCGCGGGGGCAGCAGTCTCAGCAGAGATGCCCAGACTTCCCGATCCACGCACACCTCCTCCAGCTGTTCTGGGGGGACCCCGAGGCGACACCAGGCCAGCTCGGAGACATAGTCCCACCAGCGTGTCCTGGGCCTTCCACGAGGCCTCCTCCCAATAGGACATGCCTGGAACACCTCCCGAGGGAGGCGACCAGGAGGCATCCGGAACAGATGCCCTAGCCACCTCAGCTGGCTCCTTTCGACGTGGAGGAGTAGCGGCTCGAGTCCGAGCTCCTCCCGGGTAACTGAGCTCCTCACCCGATCTCGGCGGGTGCGCCCAGCCACCCTGCGAAGGAAACTCATTTCGGCCGCTCGTATTCGCGATCTTGTCCTTTCGGTCATTACCCAGATCTCATGACCATAGGTGAGGATAGGAACATAGATCGATCGGTAAATCGAGATCTTTGCCCCCTGGCTCAGCTCCCTCTTCACCACAACAGTCCGATACAGCGACCGCATCACTGCTGACGCCGCACTGATCCGTCTACCGATCTCACGCTCCATCCGTCCCTCACTCGTGAACATGACCCCGAGATACTTGAACTCCTCCACTTGAGGCAAGGACTCCCCACCGACCTGAAGAGGGGAAGCCACCTTTTTCCGGTGGAGAACCATGGCCTCAGATTTGGAGGTGCAGATCCTCACCCCGGCCGCTCCACACTCGGCTGCAAACTGCCCCAGTGCACGCTGAAGGTCCTGATTTGATGAAGAGAACAGAACAACATCGTCTGCAAATAGCAGAGATGAGATTCTGAGGTTCCCAAACCGGACACCCTCCGGCCCCTGGCTGCGCCTAGAAATTCTGTCCATAAAAGTAATGAACAGAACCGGTGACAAAGGGCAGCCCTGGCGGAGACCAACACGCACCGGGAACAGGTCTGACTTACTGCCGGCAATGCGAACCAAGCTCCTGCTATGGTCATACAGGGAACGGACAGCCCTTAGCAGAGGGCCCCGAACCCCATACTCCCGGAGCACCCCCCACAGGGCACCACGAGGGACACGGTCGAACGCTTTCTCCAGGTCCACAAAGCACATGTGGACTGGTTGGGCGAACTCCCACAAACCCTCGAGCACCCGATGAAGGGTATAGAGCTGGTCCAGTGTTCCACGACCAGGACGAAAACCGCATTGTTCCTCCTGAATCCGAGGTTGATTACAGCCATATTTGTAAACAAGTTTGTAAACAAAAACATCTGACAACTACCCCCACCATGGACAACCACCCTCACAAACATGTACAATAGGCTAGATGAATGAGAGTGTGTTTGAGAGTGCACATGGGGGACGACGGATGGAAATTAGCCCAAGGCTACAATCCGGTGTGGCTTGTTCATTAACTTGCACTGTCCCCACCAAATAAACCAATAATAATAATACATTGAAAAACAGGGTAAATACTCGAAATTCAGTTTGAACTGTAAACATCACAAATGTTATTTCCTCTGATCAGAAGAAACCACAAATAACAAAAAGAATATGATTTTAAAGTGTGATGGGAGAGCGACGAAAAAGTGAGTTTATAATGGAAGTCAATGGGGCATAAAATGCCACTAACGTAAGATTAGGGAGAAAATGTGAAAACTCAACTTAACATAAAAACTAAAAAAAAAACTATCAACATCAAAGTTGTTACTGATCTTTGACATACCCAAGGGTGTTTTAAAATAACAATTTTGTGTGCTATTTTTTATTTTATTTTTTAATTGGCTATAAAATAGTAACATATTTTGATATTTTTTCAAAGTTTGGTAGTTTTGTGCAGAACGGAAGTGGATTAAAAATTATGTGAAAAAAGTTTGAAATAATGTTCATCTACAATATTTTAACAGCCGTAAAAAAAGTGGCATGAAAAGCCACTAACGTAAGATTAGGGTAGTAAATGTGTACAGGCTGCATCAGTGACCAATATAAATAAACATTTTAAATTATATTTTGATAATGTTTGTCAAAATATGTTTTGTTACAAAAAGTTTGTCAAATATCTCAAATATGGAAAAAGTTATGGCCAAATTAAGAGCAAAAAGTGGCACGAAATGCCCCAATGTAAGACAAGGGTTACTATGGTTTGTGTGTTTAGTGAGTTCGTGGCCGGAAGTATGTTTGGATAAGGCTCTTTGTAAATGTTTGCATTGCTTCAGGTTGTCTAAACCCAGTGTTCAAGAAAGCTTCAAGCTAAGTGACACTGTGACCTTGGTCTTTTGCTTTTATTTAGACCATTGGAAGATGAAAAGTTGAATAAAGCAGATGACTGCTTCAGTGCTGCTCCTAAATAACCCTGAGCTCACTGTACAGAGGAGGAGGCTGGTGGTGACTGGGCTTTCCAGGATCAACACTCTCTCCTAGGGACATCCCAACAGATCCAGGCGATCCTGCTCCATCCCATGATTAGCTGTGACATTTAGTGCTAATGCATGGACTTGTCTCTGTTTATGTCAACATCAGATAGGAACTAGAGTTAAACCTGAACTCTTGTTGTCTTGTTGGTGCAGTGCAGGAACAATATGACACACCACGCGCATCTAAAGATAAGGATAATTAAGGAATTGGGTGAATCAGTGAATATTGTAATGACGGGCTATAACCAGAACTGTCAGGGCAGCCATGTTAATCTGTGTCAGTCCTCACTATTCTTAGCCCGTCCCATTGGCCTGCAGAAACATGAGATGTCCAGCTCTGATAATTTTAGAGTCTGGCTCAGAAAACACTGACCAAATGAGCAAACCATGAGCAGTCTCCAGATGTGACTACTGAATATCCTCGTATTTGCATTATTATATAGGCTACTCCTACATTAGTTCTTATGTTGTATAAGTGCTAGGTCATTTTATTCAAATTTTTTATAAATTCTTCTTAACAACTCTAAAGCATACTTTGATTAGTCTGTTTACATGCTTTTGTTTTCTGGAGATGTCTGAAGTTTTGGTAGTGAAGAGCTCCCTCTTGTGGTTGGTAGGCGACAGCTCTTCTTAAACTTAAGTTTGGTTGTTTTTTAGAGCAGCGGTTGTTTGTAAAAATCGAGTTCAGAAAATGTTGGAATGAGAAGAGAAGCATAGATACATAGTCTGTGTTTATTACAGCAGTAAGTACAAAATAATCCGCTATGTGAACAAACGAAAATATGTACAGGCTATTATTATTGGACACATGTTATGCACGTGGTTATTCACAAAGGGACACAGTTGAACTGTGTAAATGTGACGGCTTGATTATAAAACTTGCTTCGATGAAACTAGTTGTGCGGGCTTTTAAGTAGTCTATAAACTGTCTGATCTTATTTTATAATGTTGTCTGGCTTCAGGCTTTTATTACGTGAACTTACTGAGCAAAAAACTAAAACATTTAGTCCTACTCCCTTTTACCGCACGGGGGCAGCATTAGCCAACCCACATTTGCTCCTGCGTTTATCTGGTCAGTTTCTCAGTGGAGAACTGTTAAGCTGCAAGTAGTATTGGTTTTGCGTTGTAAACTTTGATTTGGCTAATGTGCTGTCATGTTTGCTCAGGCATTTGAAAAAATTGTCTTAATTGAACGTATCTTCCTTGATGGAAAAGTTAGTACGTATTTACAATAATTACTGTTTTGACGTTAGCTGTTGGGGTAATTTGTGTGCCTTTGTTGTATGGTAAATTAACTTGTTTTGTTATTTTTCACTTAAAGGAAGAAGTTTTATTTTATCTGTTGAGCTCATTCATTAGCTGAAAGCATATTTCTTTTTCCTATTTTCATGTCTAGTTAATTTTTTTGTATGTTTAATCTGTTTGCCATTGAACAGCAAATTAATAATTTTGACATATTTATTAATTTGTTTACATTTACTTCAGTCATATTGAGTACTTATAGAGGGGTATGCACTTACATCATTATCATCCTACATACACAATGCACACGGACATGCTGTTGCTCAAAAGTTTTCAATTGCATTTCCTCAATTGAAAACTTTTGCAACTGGGGAACACGCTTGGACAACATGATTCTTACACCTTAGCCACTCTCTCCAGTGATTGTGAAGCTTGCACATTTGTGTTTGCATATAGTTAGCCCATTGTCCTCTTCTATTGTCAAGTGATTTAGTCCAGTCTGTGTTTTGGGCTGGCAACAGGTTTATTGTCCCACTCCGCGTATGTTGTACTTGTGGTGGAGTCTGGAGCATTGTTGCAGGTCGCCATGGCGCCTGACTGCTGCTCATCAAGTCACAGAGGAGCATCCGTCAGTCTGCCTCCGACCGAGCACGGGGACCATCACCGAGGAACTAAGCAGTCTGCCGTGTGAGTTCTCCATGTAATGCTCCTAATAATCTTTCTGTGGACATGCAAAATTAGTCTGATTATGAAGAACAAGTAACCCCAATTTAAATAAGTCAAAATTGTATGAAAAGTAGATAGTGTTACTGACGCCTAACATTTTTTGTTATGGATATGCAACATCCAGGCCTACTTAAAACAGTACAGTTACAGAGAAAACCTCTTCAGTTACCTTTTATCAAAGAAATACAGAAAGATGTTTGTTTTACAATGTAACTTTTTACCCATTAAATAAAATACAAGTATTAATTTAAGTGAAAAATTCCCCAAACAAACATGACAAACCAGATCTGTAGGAGCGTATTTAGTATGACTGCTATGTTTATTTTTCAGGGAATCCAGGAATGTTTTGCAGTGTGGCTTTAAAAAAAAAAGAAACATAATCATAAATTACTTTCCACCATTGTTTTTAAAAACAAATCTTTTGAATGGAAGCTTATTTGTATAGCGCTTTTCACATGACTCACCCAAAGCGCTTCACTCAGTTTTAGGGGATTTTTACTTCATTCACTCTACACACTCTACACGTAAGCTACGTATACAGCCACAGTTTCCCCCCGGGGTAAACGGACAGAAGCGTCACTACACACATCTGCGCCAACAGTCCCTCTAACCACCACCAATCAGTCACACACATCCTGCATCCTGGCCTGTTGTACATGTTTTTAGTGGTAGGGAAAAACGGAGAATATACAAACTTTACACAGAAAGGCCCGTCTGTCCGAGGATCTGTGAAGCACGAGCGCTAACCGCCGCTCCACCGTGCCGCTCCACCGTGCCGCCTTTATCTGAAAAGTGTATAGTTATTTATTTTTTCTGCCTGTTCATTCTATTCATTCTCAAAAGGTCAACGCTCGAAGCAGTTGATAAATGACCATAGGAGACACATTCTTTCGTATTGAAAATCCCAGGTAAATCATTGTAATCCTCTTTAATAGGTAAACCCCGATCTCTCTGTCCCGCACTACAGTGGGACAGTGGGGTCCTGTGGGGCACGGAGCCTCGGGGCGTCCCTGTGAAAGGGAATGGCAGAGCAGACACAGAGAGAGGCCAGGCGGGCAGCACACGGCAGCAGGGAGCCTCATCACTCTCTCCACACTTCTGCTGTCACTGCTATTGTTCCTTTGGCATTACTGCGGCACAGGCACCGACTCCCAGGTAACTGCAGAGATCACAGACATGTAGTCTTCAATATGCTGACTCCGTGAAGCAAAAGTGAACAGGATACATTTAAAATGAAACACAAAACACACTTGATGAAACTTGTTTTAGTGTCAGTGGTGGCAGTGGGACATAACCATTTCGCTTATGGATCTTACTGAAATAGTTTTTGCTAAATAATAGAAAAGTATTTCTTCTACGCAGATTTGCACCTCTTACTTTGGCTTCCTAAAGTTGCAGCCCCTACTTTGATGTTTTTTTTGACTGAAATAGAACCTTTACAAACCTTCTTGAATATATAAAGTTTATTGCAGAAGTGGACAAGAACTTTCTTTATTTCCCTTCTGTCAGTTTGCTAAAACAAGAGCTGCACAGACAAACATTGAAAGTCATGTATCAGTTTGTGCTTTGGAAGATTATATGTAATCACTTGCATTTGTACAAATGGATCGCACCTTAGTGTTTCTGGTGGAGCATCTCACCCCCTGGTGCAAAGGCAGAGAACAAGAAGCTAATCCCCTGGGCTCCATGCTGGGATTTTTAAACACACTTTTTTACTCTGGATGTTGGTTTTCTCGCAGTAATTATTGTTGCTTTAATTGCCAGAACATCATTCACAACACCCCGAGCAGATATGATTGTTTACCAAACAGAGCGGTTTCAAGGCTCCCATCAATCATTTCCAAACCATTTCCACATTTTCACTGTCTGCAAAACTTTACTTATGTCTAACACAAAGTTAAGTTATGTCTTTTCTTTGGTCAACTCTAGTTACATTTAATCACTGCACTGCACCAGAAACCCTCTAATAATAATAATAATAATAATAATAATAATAATAATAATGATGCATTGATTTTATAATGCACTTTTCTGGACACTCAGGCGCTTTACATTGCATTATTCATTTACTCCATACTGTGGCTTGGTGGTAGCCACAGCTGCCCTGGGGTAGACTGATGGAAGCTAGACTACGCGCCATCATACCTTGCGACCACCACCTGCTCACCCACTCACTCACTACATTCCCCCCAGGCTTCCTGGTGTTTCCAAAATGTCTCCCATCCAAGTACCGACCAGGCCCTTGTTTGAAGCAAGTTAAGTATTTGTTATTTATTTCATAATGTGTTGAAACAATCCTTTTAATGAAGAGCAATATAAAGCTGGATTGCATTGCTTGTATATCATACGGTTGCTGCCAATTTGCCATTGCTTTGATGCCTTTTTGTTGTTTTTTAAATACATTTATAAAGGACAGTACAAAGCCCCAATGTTGGTCCATGTTTATAATATTTGCCTCTATAACTTCTCAAAGTACATTGTTGTTGGATACATCATCTCTCTCTGTCTCTGTTACAAGTTACAACCAGAGAACAGTGAAACGATTTTGCTCGTGCTCTCCGAGGATCTCAGAGCAGCGTGCAAACCTGTGCACGTCTGTGCTGCTGCAGCTTTGTGCTGCTTCAAAGGCCTGGGCAAAGAGACATGAGCCTTAATTGTGCTGCTTTATCAGGGGGATAAAGGCGGGATGGCCATCAGTTTGGGACGCCTTTATTAGACTACAAAGTGTGACAGAGTGATGTGGGATAATTGGCAGAGAGGGAGAGAGGCTGCATGAAAGAGGAGAGAGGATGACTAACCAACAGGAGACAGTCACTGCTGTGGATGAGCTCTGTTAGTCTCCAATATTACAGTAATAATGATGTAACACAAGAACTTTGCACAGGTAGTAAATACATACTCCAGCAGACCCGTAATATAATAAGTTCAGCGCTCAAAAGGCTAGTTGTTCAAAATAATCTGGATAGAAATAGAGGAATAGTTCCCAACTCAAACGCACTCTACTCACACAACTACAGTCCATTATGGCCCTGTAGCCCTCATTACACCTTGATTAACCCTCGTATCCCTGCGTCGCTCCATAAAACGCAGGCCATATGTAAGTGTTTAGATGTTTGCCAGTGGAGTATTCGGTTTAAATGCCTGCACTTGTCGCGGTGAAGGATTTTCTGTAGTTTAATTGTTTGCACAGTTAAGAGTGATACATTTTGTGATTACAGTTGAAGTCGCCGATCAGTGTTACAGGAGGCTATCTGCGGCGCTCCACAGCTTGTTAATGTGGCTGACTAATGCAAGCCTCCTTCTATTACATCTAAACTAATGTGTTTGTCTGGGTTTATCGCGACAATAGCAAAAGTTCATTTTCAAGCTGTTGCCTACTAACTGTAATGGCACCATGCTCATGCAAAATGGCTGTACGAGGTTTAGCGTCACAAATAACATTAAATGAATCAAATGTAGGGAAATTGTAAACAAAGTATCACATAGTGTAATTGGAAGACTTTGGAAAATGCAATATGCAATGTCCAAAAAAACAAGGAAAAATAAACCTGTTTTTCAAAACAGCACACATCATCACAGCGATGTGAGAATACGTGTGCAGTTAGTGTAATTTACACAAAATCGACTACCACCATGAGATAGAATGATATTCTATTGGTTCCTTGTGCATCAGTCATACAATATCAACATGGCATAAAACTAATGTGTGTATTTGACTGTTTTATCATTATTATTTACTTATAAAACTTAAAGGCCCTGTACCTGATTTAGAGTGAGTTAATTTTGAATTGTACTACAGTTGAACTGCTACCTTAACGTGGTGGTGTTTTTTTGAGCGCCCGAATGATCGTAGGAGCTATGTTGTCTGGGGCATTATGCCCCTGGTAGGGTCTCCCATGGCAAACAGGTCTTAGGTGACGGGTCAGACGAAGAGCAGTTCGAAGACTTCTATGGACAATATTCAATCAAGGACCGTGACGTCGCCCGGTATGGCGCAACCGGGGCCCCACCCTGGAGCCAGGCCTGGGATGGAGCTCGAATGGGAGCGTCTGGTGGTCGGGCCTCTGCCCATGGGGCCCGGCCGGGACGACGTGGGCCTGCCCTCCTGTAGACCCACCACCCGCAGAGGGATCCGTAGGGGGCAGGTGCCTCGACGACCTGGTCCGGGTGCGCAGCTTCTGGCGTTCGGGACATGGAACGTCACCTTGCTGAGGGGGAAGGCGCCTGAGCTTGTGCGGGAGGTTTGTGTTGGAGTTCACCCCGGTGAACGAGAGGGTCGTGTCCCTACGCCTTTGGGTTGGGGACAAGTCTCTCACCGTTGTCTCGGCCTACGGGCCCAACAGCTGTGCAGAGTACCCGGCCTTCTTGGAGTCCCTGGGTGGATGAGATTCTTCCTGAGTACCTTAAGTCTCTGCATGTTGTAGGACTGTCTTGGCTGACACGTCTCTGCAGCATCGCGTGGAGGTCGGGGACAGTGCCTCTAGATTGTGTGCTCCAGGAGTATGGGATCCGGGGCCCTCTATTAAGGGCTGTCCGTTCCCTGTATGACCGCAGCAGGAGCTTGGTTCGCATTGCCGGCAGTAAGTCAGACCTGTTCCCGGTGCGTGTTGGGCTCCGCCAGGGCTGCCCTTTGTCACCGGTTCTGTTCATTACCTTTATGGACAGAATTTCTGTCATGGCGCAGCCAGGGGCCGGAGGGTGTCCGGTTTGGGAACCTCAGGATCTCATCTCTGCTATTTGCAGACAATGTTGTTCTGTTGGCTTCATCAAATCAGGACCTTCAGCGCGCACTGGGGCGGTTTGTAGCTGAGTGTGGAGCGGCCGGGGTGAGGATCTGCACCTCCAAATCCGAGGCCATGGTTCTCCACCGGAAAAAAGAGGCTTCCCCTCTTCAGGTCGGTGGGGAGTCCTTGTTTCAAGTGGAGGAGTTCATCATCTCGGGGTCGTGTTCACGGGTGAGGGACGGATGGAGCGTGAGATCGATAGACGGATCGGTGCGGCGTCAGCAGTGATGTGGTCGCTGTATCGGACTGTTGTGGTGAAGAGGGAGCAGAGTCGTGGGGCAAAGCTCTCGATTTACCGATCGATCTACGTTCCCACCCTCACCTATGGTCATGTGATTTAGGTAATGACCGAAAGGACAAGATCGCGAATATAAATGGCCGAAATGAGTTTCCTTCGCAGGGTGGCTGGGCGCACCCTTCAAGATAGGTTGAGGAGCTCAGTTACCCAGAAAGAGCCTCCCTCGGGAGGTGCTCCAAGCATGTCCTATTGGGAGGAGGCCTCATGGAAGACCCAGGACACGCTGGTGGGACTATGTCGCCGAGCTGGCCTGGTGTCGCCTCGGGGTCCCCCCAGAACAGCTGGAAGAGGTGTGCGTGGATCGGGAAGTCTGGGCATCTCTGCTGAGACTGCTGCCCCCGCGACCCGGCCCCGGATAAAGCGGAAGAAAATGGATCGATGGATGGACGTTTGAACATTTATAATTGGCTCCTTTTACTGAACACTGAAGGATAAAAATAAATGTATACCTCTAAAATAAAAAAACAGGTATCATCAAATACTGTGGTAAGTCGTGATAACCTTGGGGTTAGAGCTGCAGCATTGTGATTCCACCTCAAAGCTCCAATTATAAATTGAATGTCTTTTCCTACTCTTCACCCCCTTTCCTGCAAAAAAAAACAAAACAAGCAAAAAAAGTAATTTTTGTTCCATCTTAAAATGAATGCCTTTGTTTTACTTCTGAAAACCAACAACTAAAATGAAGTCAAGACAGTGTAGTGTTTATTGACTTGACTTTCTCTTCTGAATTAGTGTTTTCTTCCTACCACTTTTAACACTGTAGCTATTCCATGTGCCATTTTGAAATACTGTCTAGCACCCTGCGTACCTATTAAAATCTTTCAAACGTCAGGAATGATGTGCTGGTGTGTCCGTGTGCACCGTCATTCCCACCGGTGCACTCCCTCTCCATGTGGCCTCACGCTGTCCCCTGACATGAATATATGAGTGTTTTTATGTGCGCTCAAAAGGCAGCGCTGAGTTAAGTGGCCTTGTTGCACTCGGCCCGGACCCTGCCGGGCTCTTGGGGGTGTGGGCGTAGTAGGAGGAGGAGGAGGGAGGATGAAGGAGAAGCTCGTAGCACCATGCCTAATCGGCCTTTCTCGCCAGGGTCAAGACTTTCTGTCTGGGTCCGTGGTGCTCCCTGCCACTGAAGACCGGACCATTCAGGCGCACAATGTCCCTGTCAGTCCCAACAACACTTCCTGCCTCTACTGGCTCCAGCGCTCGCAGGGATACACAATATTTCACAGCCCGCAACAATGGCCTGTCTGCCTGCACCCACCATATGGTTACTATGGGCCACAATATTGACACACATCACTAATTATTCAAAGAGTGGAGGAAGCAGACTCCGGTTCAGAGAAAAGGAGAGACAATGCAGTGAAATGTGAAGGTGACAAAACAACTGCTGTCTCCAGAAATACTCCAGATTTTAACAATATATATAGGCGTAGTGCTAAATAGGCAACTCAAAAGAAGATGTGTACCATATTTTTGTGGTCTGTTTAAACGAAAAGACATCTGGACTGCAGTCTATAGGCATCCAGTGCACCTCTGTCTATGTCTGTCATGTCCCAAATCCGCATGTAACCATCCCTGACCGCTTCTTATGGAAACAATCAACTCACCATTTTAATGGGACTTCTGATATTCTCTGCAGCAGACTCAGTACAGAACAACACAACAGGTTCAGACAGACTCAAGTCATTAGCGGCTGTGTGTTCTACTGTGAAATTGCTCTGAGATTGTTTAATTGGGCTTCACCTGCAGTTGTGCTGTATTATTATGTTTTACCTAATGCTAAATATTAGCCACGCAACACTTTCTCATCACTTTCTTAGCAGGAGGGAAACTACTTTTCAAACTGACTTGGAAATATAATTATTTTTTTAACTTGTGAAACTTTTACTAGTTTTACTTAATCAGTTTTACAGTTAAGCTTTATGCAAGTTAAATGTCTGAAAAAAAATGTAGGCTATTAGCAAACTTGTAAATATATCCTTACATATCAATGAAACCATCCATCTATTTTAATATGTTTATAATTAAAAAAAGCATAGCAATTATTCTAAAGGCACACTGCGTAACATTTTTGATTATACTGTTGCCAATACAAAACATGCTCCTTATGACAAGCTAGACACAGAAAATGCTATTTTTGCAGTGGGTAATAAAACATTTTATTTGGCTGAGGGCCTAACCTATGTCGGGCTGCCTTTAGTCAACATCTCCATGGAGACGTCCCGTTCCCAGTAAAGTTACAGTCAGGCTTTAGGAGAGGTGAGTCGCTCACATATGTTTGTTTGGTCATTTTTTAGGTATTTTTCAACGATGAAAATATCTGTAATTATATAAATGCTTGTATTTCATTCTTTTTATTCGGTGTAATATTACACAGTGTAGCTTTAAAGTTAGAATTTAAAGTAAGAAATAGTGCATTATAATTACATTAAATTGTCTTCTTAAGTTATGACACTCAAACCGTTTTCCTCCCTTCAACCCCAGCGCGCCCCCGAGTCCCCGCTGCGCCCCGTAGTCCGGAGCCCCCTGTTGGGTGGGAATGGTCCCCTGTGCAGCGGGCCATGACAGGATCATGTTGGGACTGGCCCTACGCTCTCCTCCACAGAGCACATGATTGACAGCTCTCACCGAGGGAGGCGGGACACTCATCTGTCAGTCTGCTCCAGATAGAGATGCCATGACTGTGTAGGATAGAGCGCTGAGGTCTCACAACATTCCAACAGTGGAGAGGTACGACACATGATGCAGGTGGGTAAACCAACACTCAGGGGTCCAAACGCCTGCTTTCAAACAACACAATGTTTGTGCAAGCTCTTAGTCATAAAGGAGCTTTCCATCGTACAAAAGAGTTAAATTAAATCTGAAACGTTTCCTCTGTTTATTTATGATCACTAGTTGGACTTTTATGTCCCTCCAGTAGGGATGAGTTAGACTTGACATTTGCCTGACTGAATTTACTCTAAAATCTGCTCATGTTGTTCAGTGGTGGTACAGATGACGACTTGGAAGATTTGTGTTTACAATAATACTACTTTAGCGATAGTCCTAAATTCCTGTTGTGCTGTTGTCGGTGTACACAGTTGAAAATATAGTTTTAAAGATGAGAGACGCAATTCAAGCTATATAAACACTGATTTTGTTTTCTTCATTAAAACATTTGGTATTTGTCTGTGTATTTTTAACTACTATAATACACGGTAGTTGATCTATGTTGATGTCAGTCTCTCTCGTCTGCCTGATTGATGTGATTCATGTGTGTGTTATTATTGTGCAAATGCTACAACAAATCTCAATAAACTTTGATAAATATACAATTGGTCAGCTTTTCCACTAGTCTCGGCAACAGCAGTACTACAGTATTCCTCACTTACTAAGAGCCTAAAGTGTAGAGAGCCCTCAACACTAAAATCTGTGCTACTTCTAAACTGCAGCGAGAGGGATTTTCTTTGGCTGTTATATCTGCAAGCCCAAAACGGTTACCATTGTTTCTTTCTGAATCTGGGCTGCTCTTTGTCTATTTGTTTATTTTCAGTCCTAACTATTCCCGTCCAAAATGTAAGAATGCGCACACTTGTAAACTTTTTATCTGGAAGTGCCAAGTTGGCCATCTGGTTGATGGGCAGAATGGCGGCTCGCGCTGTGGGAGTGTGTGGCGTGTGCCGCTCTGAAGGGACTGCAGACACATGTATGATCGACTGCTACGCAATATGTTAGCCTTCAGTTCACATGAGATAGTATTATAAACAACATATTAGTTTGCCCAGGCTTGGTTGGGTTGGTTCTTGGAGTCTTTTTCTCCTGCTGCCATACCGATTTCCTTTAGGGGTGTGGCAAAACAAATAAAAAACAGACCATTATTTCTTGAAGCCATTCCTAAGCATAGCAGATTTACAGTTGTGCTCAAAAGTTTACATATCCTGGCAGAACTTTAGATGAAAAGTGCACCATTCCCACTGTGAAATATGGGGGTGTTTTGCTGATGCCAATGGCTCCAGCAGAGTAAAGTGAAGGTCCCGCTAGTGGCCATCTCAGTCTCCTGACCTCAGTATCATTGAACCACAGTGGGGAGAGCTCAAACGTGCAGTTCATGCAAAACAGCCCAAGAATTTACAGGAACTGGGGGCTTTTTTGCAAGAAGAATGGGCCGCTTTACCATAAGAAAAAAGTAAAGAACCTCATCCACAACTACCACAAAAGACTCTAAGCTGTCATCGATGTTAAAGCGGGCAATACACGGTATTTAAAACGGGGGTATGTAAACTTTTGCTCAGGGTCATTTTGGTACTTTCTTTTTTCATTATGATTTAAAGATATCAAACTCAGTTGTTTCACTATAAATGGCTTCACATAACCACTAACTATGAGTGGGGGAAAAAAACGTTTGTGTTATCTTACATATTCTTTGAAAAATAGTCAAAAAATCTAAAATTCTTCCAGGGTATGTAAACCTTTGAACACAACTGTATATTATAAGAGGTAACTAAATATATATGCTTCTTCTGAGAGTTCACACTTCACTATGTATTGTTTAAATATCACTCACTCAGAGCATAGAGCTGGATAAAACAGAATGGTACTAACAATGCAATACATTGACAGATTATGATTTGAGGCTATTAGAGTTCAACTGTAAATAATCATCATACTCGTCTGGCCACTGTCGACTGACCAACCTCTTGATTTTCTGCCTGGACGGGTCGCTCACCCTCAGTGCTTAATTTGTAAATTTGTATTTTCAGGAACACTTTTCGTCTGATGTTATGTATTCGGGGAACAGGCCAAAACATTTGCCGGAACACTCTTATTAAACACCATTATATCCAATCAACTCTTAGTCGGATCCTCCTAAATATTTACCGAATCCTTTACCCTGAAAAACTGAGAATTGGGGGAATGCGTTCCCCCAAACGGGGGATCAAATTAAGCACTGCTCACCCTGCTCCGCTATCCTGAAGCTCCAGCAAGGTCCGGACGTTTGCTCCACAGTCTTCAATACTTCAACGGGACAACTATTTCCTATATACAGTACGTTCCAAATAATTGTGCAAATTATATTTTTCTCAGATTTTCTAAATAGTCAGCTCAAATGACAGTCAGCATAATTTTCAAGTCCTTAACTGTTCGAGGATTTCAGTGATTCAAAGAGACACAAAAACATCCATGAGTTTGATTAGAAAACGTTTTGTTTTTACCTTCAAGAAACTGAAATCTAATTTGCATAGATCACAGCTTAATGTCACGTAACTTGAAATCTTTTGAAATAAATGAGCGATCCAACGTTGGGCTAAATCAATAAATAGTTCTTATTGAATGCCTTACTTTCTGTGGGGAAACAGTACGACCTTTACTCATAATAAGCTAGCTCCTACAATCTACAGTCTACACTGTTGACGGAGGTTGAAGTCTGCCCAAGGCCCAAATGCTGTCGTGCGTCCTGACTCCTGCGCCGGCCCGGTGTGCTGGGCTGTGCCACATCTGTCCGGCCAGAGGTGTGCCATATTGCCTCCCATCTGCCTCATGGCACACACGCTGACTCCCCCACGCCGCCTGCCCAGAAACTGCCCATTTTAACCAGCGCCATAAAGCCGGTAATTCATGGGTGTGAAACAGCGGGTTTTTAACAGCGCTCTGAGGATCCGAACAGAGCTGGAACCGTCAGCAGCCGATGGACAGATTTCCCACTCCTGTTTTCCACCCCGAACTCTGTGAAGTGTGCAACGGACACGCGGCGACGAGGCTTTAAAAATGTTCCTTTGAATCTGTCTCTGTCCTTGCCCGTGCCGCCATCTGCGTTCCCGCTCTCCATCTTGCTTCTCTGCTTGTCCGACGAGCCAAGAGTGCAGTATGGATGTGAATGTCACCCCTGTCCCAATGTTACTGTGGGGAAATTGACTCCTTAGCCTCGGCGCTGTCGGTGGCCATATGCTGATGTTTTCATATTCCAGCGAAACGAGGTCTGGGAGTCGTAAAGAGCGCTTAAAAATGTTAGAATTACGGCCCTGGCTCGCAATGGTGAGGCGGAGAGGCCCCTTCTGCCATAGACCGAACTGTGTGCTCCCACAAACTGGCGACCGTTTGGCTTTTTGCATGTTTAGTATCACTTACTTATTAAAGATTCACAGGCGGTCGGTGCATGAGGAACAGTTAAGCGTCTCGGTTGATGACCGTCTTTAGGAGACTTGCGCCGCTGAGTTTGACGCAGTGCTAGCAGCTTATCTATATTTCATGCTTTTATCTGCTCTCCTGGTTTAATTAGGCAGTTAGCAGCTCATTAAATTCTATTGAGAACAAACTTTCACCTCGTTGCAAAGTTGTGCTGATGTGGGGCTTTAGCAGACAGTAGTAAGGCTTTTGATTAGCTTGCAAAGTCAAAGTTATTGTTAAGTTGTTTTGTGTGAGGGGTTTAGTGGCTCATATCATATTTGGATTTTTCTGCCTTCAAATGGAGACAGATGGAAGATTAATTAGCAGTAAAAATAAATACAATACACTCCAGTCGATACATTGTGCATAAACCATAACATCTCTATTGCAGTCCTGTCAGATAATAATCCCAAATATTTTTAACTAGGTCTGTTTGTGCTGGAACTAACTAGTAGATTTAACTGTGTGTCGTTCAAGGGTGAATTCAAACAGGAATGGTACCTTTTGTTACGACTGTGCTGCTCTCAACTAATCATAGCCTGCTTCTGTCAAGAGGGTCTAAACACAGCCTATGGAGAGTCAGTGGAGCTCCAGACCTGTATCTAAATCTCCTGCTGAAATAAAAGCAGATAACTGTTTTACACCCAATTCAAACAAATAGCTCACCATTTCTCCAGGTAAAATGAATATATTTGTATATATATATAAAAATTACCTATGGTAAAAATAATTTGATAATTAATGCCAGAAAATGTAATATATCTTTGCAATCACATGTTTAAAAAGAGCCTTGTAGTCTAAATCCCAGTGTAGTAAATAGGGCTGAAGCTCCGTTGGACCCGGAAGTGGAGTGATGACATCATCATTTAACAAAGTATAGCAGTTTGACTCATTTTCCTATGACATGGTTGCACGGCAACAGTTTAAAATTGTTTGCCTTCTTCTATGTCACTTCCTGTCAGTGTCCAATAAGGAAGTAAAACTATAAACATCACAAAAATGGCCAAACTTAAGAAAGCTGGGTACAATCTTTTGCAAAATCTTAAATATAATTGTGTTAATTATGTTTTAGCAAAAATGATGTCTAATGCGTCATATGCACTTTAAATGCACTCCTTCCCACCACCACCACTTTAATACCTAAATGACAGTGGCTCAATGGCAGAGCATTTGCCCACCAAATGTTGGCGGTTGAATCAATCGCCGTGCCTGTCTCTCCTCTAATGTCTGCGCACGCCCGTTTATAAATGTCTTTGCTGATGAGTATATCGTATTTGCAAACATTCAGGGGGAAAAGATACATTTTTAACTATCGCAAACCCAAAATGCCCTGTTAACAAGCTCGTTGTTGTTCGCGTTACAGTCGGCTACAGCTCCACTTTCCTCCTTGAAAGTTTTGAAACAAGCTTATAAACTCATCCCTGTGGATCATTGGGAGGTTAAGAATGTGTTTGGAAAGCTAGGAATAGGTTTGGACTGGATCTAACAAGTTAAACCTTGACTAGCTTTATCTGTAATGGAAAACTGAGAAAATTGAGAACCTTTAAAGGGGGGGTATTATGTAAAATCTACTTTTTCAAGCTTTATAACATGTTATTATGTTATTCCCTCATTAAACACATGCCTGGAGTGTTGCCTTGGCTCATTCACATATTTTTGAGTAATCAATAAAAACTTAGACGGTGGCCATTTTAGGTGTAGCTATGCCTCAGTCCTCCTAGGAACGCCCCCACCTCCTGGAGACGCCTTTGGACCTTTTGTCACCAGCCGAGCCACCAACCACTGCTCCTCAGCTCAGCAGAGCCCCCTCCCCGCACAGTGTTGTTGTTTCAATGCCACAGTAGTGTGCTGAAGGGGGCGTGTCGGAAAGCTTCTTAAAGAGACAGAGGCCTATTTCAAGACGTTCAGTACCGCCATTTTGGGAGAGCAATTTTATTCAAGGCAGTTATTTTAATTTACTGCATATACAGACCAACAGAAGGTTACGTCATCATTGTAGTATGCTATAGACTGGTGCTATGTGAAAAAAGCATAATACCCCCTCTTTAAGTACGGTTTAACATTTAGCCTTTAGCTCCTTCCCCCCATGAATCTCCAATTGTTTGCCCGCTGTAAAGGAGAATAAATAAAGCATGACTCAATATGACATTATCTCTGAGAATATGTCAGGGTGGCACTATAATGAGGCCCCCATTGTGTGAGTTCTTGTTACAATTTGGTCCAACTCCTCCCCACCACGGACCACAGACCGCTCCTCAAAGCAGAACTGCCGACCTGGTGCGTTCCATGAAACACCAGAATGACACACAGTATTTTTGTAATTTGTCACCAGAGTGCCGCTACAACTTCCCCTCTCTCCTCCGACAGCACTGGACAAACTTTTACCACCGTTAAACTCCAACCTGGAGGTGGCCTCGTGTGAGGGAGGTGCGGCGTCCGCGGCGCGCTACCCGGTACATGGCTTGTTGCTGCTAATGCACGGCTCGGTGCGGCTGACAGATGCCCGCTCCAGCTGGTACCGTGGGGGGGTTTATCGCCCGGTTGGCCGGTCGCTCCTCTCGCGCCCCTCCGCTGTTCCTGGCCACCGCCGCCGCCGCGTTTAATGAGTCACGAATTGCCTGTTTGTCTTCTGCTCCCTGCTGTTTGCGCACTCCCCCTTCCAGAACAATCCCTAAAACACATGCTGCTGTGCGCCACCGAGCAGCCAGACCGCACAGCACAGCCAAACGGTTATAAAGAACAAAGTTGTCTTTTTTTTTATCCCCCTTTTTAGAAATTCTTTGGGTGTCCATCTGAGAAAAATGCGATGGTCCATTCTGTTAATAAAACTGCGTGTCTGTCCTGACCCCTCCAATATGGCTGCCCCGTGAAAGCAGTGCCCATTTGAAGCCCCTGACAAACAACATAAATGGCTCTATAATTGGGCCGGCTTTGTTGTGCCGAGGGAAGCTGGCCGGCCTGAAAGTGCCGTAGTGGTTAGTGGAGCTACATTATGACAGCACATGGCACGCAGCTAAAGAAGATTCGGAAAACTGGCAGGCCGGAAAGACAGAAGCAGGTGGTGCAGATGAGGGAATGGCGTGTTTTAAGTCGCTATTTAGGAAAAAACAAGAAAGTTTGAGCAACAAATAAACAGATCGCAAATTCATCTTGGGGCCAAAGCCGTGTGATTGCGTGATAGAGTCCAACCGAGAAGCTTGGATGGCCATCAAATGTAGCCGTATTTACACAGAAGGGCGGTTGTAGCAAGCGTGGAGTTCTGAAAGCTGACTGCTGCCTTAATCTCACCTGATAAATGTGTGAGGAAGAGCAACAACCACAAACAGGTGGCCTCCACAACTGGAAGAAAGTAGAGTGAGATGCCCAAGTTTTTAATGAGGAGTGCTTTTTAATCTTGAGTTTTGCACATTGATGACAACTTTAAATACTTCTTAGTCGAGTCGGAGGATATGTAAAGTAGAAAGGGTTTGAAGCGGCCAGAAACATGAAAGACCAACAGCGGAATTAAGAGAGAGGCGGTTGGAAAATTGTTAAAACAATAGGCAATAGTTTAATCTTTTGAGAATAAACTGTGTTGGAGTCTGATTGAAGGAGTATAAAACAATCTAGTACGCATGAAAAAGTTACAAATGGAAAACTTTAGTAAGGAACATCGACAGGTGCACCTTCAAAACAATCCAGTCAAATTGAACAGCATGCATTTTGGCACATGGAGAATATTTTGGAGGTGATATTCTGTACATTTTTATGCAAGAAACAGCAAAATTGTGATTAACTTGGTATTTGGACATATTGCTCAAACCACTGAAAAAAGACGGGCTTTGAGTTGATCAGCACAGCTTGAGTAAGGTAATATAGGGTAATATCTAAATTCCAACTTGATAAACAAACGTAAAGATTGCTGACTGTTGCTAACTTCAAGAAGAAGTGAGAAATATCCAAAGAATCTTGGCAGCATCCGGATTGGGCCCAGTGCCGTGAAATCCCCGAGCGGGGCGGCTCTTTGTGGCCCGTCCCGGCTTTCTCAGAGGGGCATTCTTCCTATTGTCCAGGTCACCGAGACAGGGGCGTCCGACCTCGGAGCTCCTCTGCGGGGGTAAACAATGGGTAAAGGCGGATCATAAATGTCTCCAGTTCAGCTCCGGCCCATTGACTCCACACCTCCCGCCGAGCAAGGCCCTGTCAGACCAGCCCCTCTGCCTAACAGCTTAATTAGCAGAAAGAACAACAATGTCCAGCCTGTTTGGAGCTCAAGGAAAACAGCAAAGGCCTCAAAAGATGCTCGTCCCGCCTCTCATTGTCCCGCGACAGAGCTCCATAACACAGAAGTGACTTTCCTGTTACTCAGTACAAAAAAAACAACATTCCTCCACTGTTCTGTGAAAGGCATGACGGCCGCTGATGAACAAGCAGAAAGAGGCGGGGCCGAACTGGACACTTGAACGTTACTGTGATTTAGTGTTCATGTTCATATCCTTTCTTCAGTAACACAAGTCTGTCCATCTTAGTCAAAGTTTGCACTGAATGGATGATAAGGCGCTGATGGTGATAATGCCGTTGTCTTTGTGATGGAAATGTGAGTTCAAAGGAAGGAGACACTGTGGCTTTGAACCTCGTCCTGTCTCTTCACATGTGACAGACTGACGGAGCGTGTCCTCCATCGCCTCTTGTTTCTGTCAATCACATTGTTGTCATGGCGCAATATTAGCTGGAAACTATTAGGTTCTTAAACACAATCCAAATCAAACATCTTTGTATACCCAATATACAACTCCCATTTGTGTATTTTGAACACTTGACTTTCCATATTGATTGTTTGGTGTGCAAAAAATATGATGCAAGTAAGGTGTGTACACACCTAACCGCACGGGCCGCGCTGCTGCTTCTTTTGATGCTGGAAAGGCTTGCAGTCAGATGCTCGTATGTGTTCACCTCAGGCAGAGCCACTGCTGCATTAAGATACGAATGAAAACGGTTTCCTGATTCTTTGCTTGTGCTTTGGTGACAGTGGAATAGTTTAACCAGCCTACATTTCCCTGACTCTTGAGGCAAATCTCGCCTCTTTCCTCTCTCAGATATTATTTCAATACGTGTGGGTTTGAGTGTGTAGTACCTGTCTATCCAGCGATCATGTCACGATAAAATCCCCTTTTAAACATGTTTGTAATCCAGTGCCTTGTTAAATGCCCCCACGTTCGTGTTTAGTTTATTGAAGCGTATGATCCTCTGATCCGAATGCCTGGGCATTTCAAACCACAGCTGCTGATCTGATCATCATGAATACCTCCTCTTTTCAGCCGCGTGTCTCCGTTTCACTTGTGTCTTTATGACACAAGTGAAGAGGTAGTTATGTTGCTCCAAATTCAGATGATCAATAAATTATTCCTGAATGTGTGTTTTTCCTCCTCCTGTCTCCTCACGCAGCGTTCACGCCGCTCTGAACAGCTGGCGTGTGTTGCTGCCGACACCGCTCTGACGCACACTCATCACCCGCGCATGTGCGCACTTCCCATTGACAATACACAGGAATCAACTGCCCCTGCCGTGTGAACCGCGTTTGGTGTGTAGGCACCTTCAAAGTGCTGAAAACATCTTATAGACCTCTCACCGGCCTATGTCTCTGAACGCTCTTAATGAAGTGTGCAGAATTATTATGCGACTGAAGGAAAACCCTCAGAACACCTGACAAACTCAAGACGCAAAGTTACGGTCAAAGAATCCATTATCTACCAGTGATGCCGTTTTCAGCCGCTGTAACTGCCCAGAAGTGTCCAGAGGTAGGGTTTAAGGTGTTCCCCGTAGGCTAATTTGCATTTGGCCCATCCTTCGATGCCGCTAAGGGGACCCATAGGGAGCAGTGGGTGACCACAGTGCAGCGGGAGCGTGACACTGTGGAGCCAGACTGATGGTCAGAATCACCTGGCTGGAGGATTCACCTATTGTACATGTTTTTAGTGGTAGAGGAAACCGGAGTACCCTGAGGAAACCTACGCAGACACGGGGAGAACATACAAATTCCACACTCAATGGCCCCGTCCGGCCGGGGATCGAACCCTGGACCTTAGCTGTGAAGCACCAGCGTGATAGTGATCAACACACATAAGCTAAAATGTTTCCCCTGAGGAACCTTTAGTTCATTAGCCACATCTGCATTAACCGCACAGTAAGGACTGTTGGGGTTTATGTAAATGAAGTAAGTAAGTACATTGTACAACCGTACAATGAAATTGTGTTCAGGTTTTAGGCCTGAGCTGCTGCACCACTGTGGGCCAACCTGAGCAGCATGTTTTTGGAGGGAAACCGTTGTACCCGGAAAAATGCTGGTTAGCTGCCTTCAGTGCTCCTCTGAAACGGTGCAGCGCCTCCTGGCGTTGTCCCTGTTAAAAAAATACCTTAAACTTGTAGATACACACAGTCTCCTCCACTTCAATGGCCTCCACCGGCTGCTTTTGACTCCAACCAAACTCTAACCACCAAAAACTTAACCATGTTTACAGTACTAACTTGTAAAGGATCCATACGGAACCAATAAATGTATATTGCAAAGAGAATAAATAGGAATGACTCTCCTGTATTTAATACGTTCTTACTAGAGTTCAAAGAGCAGAACAAGTTTGTGTCCTCTCTGCACCTCTCCACTTGATGTGCATTAATCTGAGTGTCTCGCGCCTATCTCTGCGTCTCTCCTGCTGTCCTCTTTGTGCAGTTTCCTTTATGTGCGGTTCACTTCAAACGCTGGCACCAGATTGATTCTCATGTGAACAAGGCTGCAGTGGGGGGCTCAGACCTCTTCTCTGCTCTTTGAAGACCCTTCCCATACTGTTCACTGGACCCCTCCTGCACACACACACAAAACACACAGATTTTTTTTATCATGCCCTTCCACCATAGACATCCACATATCTTTTTACTTTCCCCACAGAATTAGATCGCACTATGTGACGATTTCCAGTCAAAATAACCAATTATTAAGAACATGCAAGGTTGCTCTTTTTTCATGTCCTGAATGCATAATAAATTAAATTCAAAATTCCAATGATAAAATGAATAGATTCAAAAGACAGCCATCTATTTATGTAATTTATTGTCTTGCAAATTTGAACATAAACCCAACCTAACCACTTGGACAGGCAGAACTACATAACGTGTGTGTGAAAAAGGCTACACAATCTGGATTCCTTTATAATAAAGAGATTGTATGTATTGGTTAATAGAGTGAATTGTTTTAGGCTTCTTTCAAAATACTATACTATACAAGGCAAATACTATACAGTATAAGCTTTCTAAGCACTCAATGTTGTTTGGGCTACTACATTAGTGTATTACACTAATGTAGTAGCCCACACGGCCCAGGACATAAACGACCGTTATATGACACGTTCATTGTGTGTGTTTTACACCTTGTGTCTTGTCTGGACCTTCTATAAATTTACCGGAAACAAGTGCAGTGTGACTGCTGATGTGGGTTGAGGAGGACCATGAAGTTCAGGCCTGGGACAGCCTTGTCCCTAACTGCGCCAGTATTGTCAATTTCCTGACTGCATGAAGACATAAGGCCCATATAAGTTATTTCAGAACAGCAAGGCTCTTTGAGAGTGTCCAAGCTGAACCATATTTAACCTTTGGTGTCAGACCACCCGCCAGAGCTTGGGCCTCCTCTTGCCTATTCAGCACCTCAGTGGCACCCACAGCCACGCTGAATATGATCTACAGCTGCTGCGCACACAAACTCACGATTTATTTCTCACACAACCCAAACATCTTTAGAAGATGTGCCCACAAAGGCCCTCAGCACAATGCCTCAGCAGCAGTATAAATTAAGCAGGTCTGAGGTGGTGCTTTTATGTGGAAGGTCCACAGGCCGCCCCTCCTCTGATGGGACAGACACAGTTCCCAGGTTAGATCGCAGACAGGGGTCGGCCAGTGTGAGGTGTAAAAGACAGCTCTATCACTCACATTGTCATTCTTATAATTCTCAATAAACATCACTATAAAGATAATAAACAGTCATACCAAGACTTTACTCCCCGCTGTACATGAACTCATTAAAGGAGACATTTTGCTGACGCAGATGGCAACATTGTTCACACTAAACTATCGAACAAAGAACGATCAAGACGTTGGTTCGTTTAAAAGCCTTGTAGCTCCACTATACAAAAAAATATAAACTCCACGGTGTAGTCAGCACATGATCCCTCAATGAAGCTACACAATTATAATCATTGTTATGTATCAGTATAAACTATGTTGACACACACTAAGGAATCCGCGATCGTTTAGACCAAGCATTTTGACACTATTAATCACGTTTGTATTGGCGGCCCATTATTCCCTCTTTGTTGTGTGCTTTCCTCCTCATCACTGGCCTTTGTGACCTCGGCTGATGGACACTGGGCAGTCTCTGTCACACACAATCACCAAGTTAATCATTGTCTTTATCCTCTGTGGTGATACCTGACCTCGAAAACAGCTCAGTATGACTCTTAGTCTGACAAATAAACATCCCACCTCTCCAAAGCACAATGTAGGGCGGCGTATGTTCACAGGGCTGCAAAGGGCGAGATCTTTACGCTGGTTATATCACGACAGTTCAGGCAACCAACCAATTAATGAAAGATGAAAATGGATTCAGTTCAACTTTGCTAATCCCCACGTGCACATTCCACAGTTTCTTGCCTCTTCAAGATAATAATCGAGAAGACGTTTATGAGATATTATGACTTCAGACCTCTGCATCGTGAGGGTGAACAACATATTTATGTCCATTTATCTTTATGTCCTTTAAGTTTTCATGTGACATTGTTTCTCCACTGTTGACTGGTGATTGGGTCTAAACCATATGTATATGCTGTTCACGTATATATACTATAAACCTCTGGTTATTGTTTAGGAGTTGTTGTTTTTTATCACAGGGCTGCTTTGTGAAGTCAGTTCAGTAAATAAAAGACAGATGCAGATCACTTAAAGTCGTGTCCCTATTAACATTAAGTGTTGGTTCCCTCCAGTAGTATTGACATCTTATAATGTTTTTAACATCAGTGACCAGGGCTGTGCGAAACAAAACAAAAAACTATAAGCACAATCATGATTTTCAATTCAATGTTCTCATATTTAAAACACAAATATGTACTGTACCTTTTTTAACTATGGTTCATGAACATAGATAAGATTGACCTTGTAAATAAACTTGCTTTTATATAAACTTGCTTTCCACTCCAATGTGGCCTCTTGGCTCAAACCTCAGCCTCCTATTTTGCGGGTTGATTCGAATGTGCTGTGCCCATTGTGTGTGTGTGATTTGTATTAAAATATTTCAAATAAGAAAAAATAAATAAAAGGGGGGGGGGGGGGGGGGGGGGGGAGCGTTCACAATAAATGAATGAACTAATGAGGAGTTTATTTAATGTACATTTATATTAAACTTGGTCCTTACCCCTGTCCATATGCTTTGCACAAAATACTCATGAGGCCTGATGACCCCATGTTACATCATGATTAATTCATAATGAATTAGGCATCCATTCATGTCCACTTATTATAAAGTGTTAGAATTAACCTGACAGCCCTACATCTATCTGTCAGTAACAATTCATCTTA
This sequence comes from Proterorhinus semilunaris, assembly GCA_021464625.1. Lineage (NCBI taxonomy): Eukaryota > Metazoa > Chordata > Actinopteri > Gobiiformes > Gobiidae > Proterorhinus > Proterorhinus semilunaris. The sequence goes on from CM038357.1 coordinate 21,200,047, forward strand.
AAAGACATTTATATATTTATTTGAAGAAAACACTGCCAATCCTTCATGTAGGAATATAACTGGGAGTGGAAGGACAGTCATGTCACGTGTGTGCATAATAGCAGTACTTGGAGCGGCAGTCGCTCAGTTAGTTGAGCATTCACCAAAGGACCCAAAGGTCGGTGGTTTGGTCATCTCCTCCTCCTCCGATGTCTGAGTACACGGGTTTATGTGTGTGTATGAATGGATGATTGACGACGTAAAGCCCTTAGTTGGATGAGCTCTATATAAATTGTCTTGAATAGAGTCTGGCAGTTTAATAATTGCTTAAAATTACTAACCCGGCTGTACAGCTAAACCTATCCCCGATTCACAATGGTATGGGATACGTCTCTACCTGCAAAAGATACTCTGACTGCCATGACATTATTTGATTTACGCAGCTCTGAGCCACAAAGGCAAGGAGCACAGAGCAGAGGCCGTGGCTTTTCTCTCCCATGAACATTAATAACATCAGCAGTAACAATAGCAGTGCTGAGATCAGACGGGGCTCCTCCATTGTCTCCACCTCTCCTCCTGACAGGGACCGCTCGCTCGGCCTGCAGAGGAGCGGGAGGATGGAGGGGAGGACCTGCCACCTCTCCACTGTGCCACAGGGCTTCAGCCACAGTTCAACCGCCAAAACTTAAAGAGTTGGATTGTGTCATATCCGTTACATTGATAATCATGTTTAATTTTAATATTGTGTAGAAGTCATAAAAGGCCTAGAATAAGAAGAATCCCAAGTTTGTATATTCCATAATAATGACATCATACGTTGACACTTCATATCCCATTTGTAATAGCCAAAAGTTGACGGGACGGGGGGTTCAGCCTATAAACTGTCGCCTCCCTCATAATCACATAAACGTCACAACAACTTCAGCGGAGAGAGCAGTGAGAGGTGGACAGTGTCAATAGATCAGAGGTCCAGCGGCTGACCAGAGCTGTCCCTTTGGTCATTAATCATTGTAGTGAACAGCCACCTCCTCGGGACAAGACAGGTCTTTGGGACAGGACCTGCACAAATGCCCTAGTTTCTTATACCTTCTTGTGCTTTGATAATATTAATCAAACCATAAAATTGTTACCATAAAAGTTCAACCTTGTCTAAACAGATGAGTTTTGAGTTTGGGATTTGAAAGGTGGGAGTGAGTCAGTGTTGAGGAGGTCAGGAGGGAGAGTTCATAATCTTTGAACATGTTTCTGCTGATTGATAAGGTGCTAAAACAAGACAGCACCTGAGTACAAAGGCCACTGTCCAATTCAGCGTCTCATGTTATTGGTCTAAAATCAGTGGTGAGCCCCAGAGCAGTTCGTTGTTCAGAGCTTTAGGTCATGGCCCCTAAGATGGGGCCGTCCCAGAAAGATGATTACCAATAACTGCAGAGGTACAGTGTGGGAGTCAGAAGGTCGATCACTGCACAGAGGAGAGGTTCATTGTGGAGTTATCTAAAAGCCCGCAGGTGCTCATACTGCCCCATGCACTGGTGGAGCAGGGGTCGGTCCCGATCCAATAACTGTAAAGAAAAAGGTATAACATTATTGTTGATTCATTTGCTTTCAAATAATGTTATTTAGAGGCTATTTAACAATAGAAATAAGTGAATTAAAACTATGTTTTGCTCAAAATAAATTGTTCTTATTATTATTATTTATTCATTGGAAATCTTCACGAGAGAGAAGAAATAAAGCTTTAAATTCAGGGTGTTGATATTGAAAGAATAAAAGAAAATAAAGTACAAATAAAACATATCAAAATCAAAAAGTGTTAAAGCAAAATACATGATAGATGAAAACTCAGTTCATGTATCATGAGGAAAGTCCCACTGAGATTAAGAATCTATTACAGGGAGTCCTGGAATCTATTGTACATGTTTTTAGTGATGGGGAAACCGGAGTACCCGGAGGAAACCTACACAGACAAAGTGAAAACATGCAAACTCCACACAGAAAGGCCCCGTCCAGGTGGGAATCAAACCCGGGACCTTCTAGCTGTGAAGCACGAGCGCTAACCACTGCACCAGAGTTTTTCTGAATAAATAATTGAGTATTAAGTTGTATGAATACAGTTTTCTAATGCATGTTTGGCGGCCTCTTTTTCTAGCCATAGTCTTGACAAATAAATGATTTTTCCTATTCTGGATGAAGGTGTGGCACCAGAGGCAGTGACGCTCCCCTCATGAGGCCATCGACAGCCATGTTTCTGTTGTGTTTATTCAAACCTTGATGGGCCTTAGGCTTCCACTTGCTGCAGCACTGGTGCCGCCGTTCGCCCAAGCACCACCACGTTGGCAAATAAAGAAGATGAATGTGTACAAATCTGAAAGCAAACATGCGAGATTGTCAGCACTGCGGGCCTGTGGCTGGGAGCTGAATGATGATGTCGCTTAGTGCTCTGACAGATCACTTAGTGCCTGGACAAGGCCACAGACTCTCTGCTTCTCCTGCGCTTCCTCTGCTCCTCTCCTGGGACCCCAGCTCCATCCAGAGCCATTTTTCAGCCAATTTATTTCTTGATGCGGTCTAACCTGGGGCATGTCCCACTGGGAAGGATTTATGTGGTGATTAATGACGGGTATTTAGCCCAGGTGCCATGGGAGCCAGAGCCCATCTGCACTGCACTGACAGGTACAGGGGCAGACAGTGCAGGACAGTCCTACAGCACGCTGCCCCACAGGTGTGACACTTGGCTGTCAATGTCCAGACATATATTGTAGTTCTGCTTTTATACAGGTCTCTATCCTGTGTATCCTCTTTATCTTCAGAAGTGTCTCTGTGAAAGAAGGGAAGGAGTAGCCAGATGATTTAGGCATCATTATACGCTTGAACGGCCTGTCTCCTCCACTCCATCATGCTCCATCCCTGCACAGAGCAGGCCCAGATGCCAGAGCAGGCTAACCAGATTAGGCTGCGGACAGGTTGGTGGCCAGTAGCTGTCAGAACCACTCTGCCTGTGTCGGTGCATATCAGCATATATGAAAGCAGGCTGTGTGATGGTGATTAATGAGCGGGCTAACCCAAGCCTGTCTCATTCTGTCAGAGAGACAGTCAGAGCCTTCGCCCCAGACAAACTCCTCATCTGTGACACTGTCCTGCTGTCTGTCCGGTTTTGCCCATTATGATACTGGACACATTACATTATATGCACCTAATTGATGGATTGCATGTTAGATAATGACACAGATCAGCTCTAGATAGAGTACAATGTTGAGGAGCTGTCCGTAGAACACAAAGCCTGAAGGCCTTGGCCCCGGGACCCTTTGAAGCCCACTGAGATCAAACAGCCGAGCCGGCCGTGCACAGTTTAGGTAAGGAGCAAGGCCCGACACGACACCGTGGGCTGGACAGGGGAGGGAGGGACCAGGACAATGGCTGTGGGACAGGGTTGCCCACTTCCGAAGATAAAATCATATTTGGAGGGCAGACGTCCAAGACCCCCTCCTCACGCTGTCCCACCCCCCTGTCCCACTCTGAATATGGACAATGACTGTTTGCATTTACAGAACCATAAATCAGAAGTGCCCATTGCCACAGAGCAGCTGGCACGTTTGCCAATAATTATAATTATTAATCATGCCGATTTCACGGTCTTCAGTGGGACGGCGGGAGACTGCACGGAACAGGGCACGGCTGGCGCCTCCGGGACCGCAAAGCAGGCTGGGAAAGGTGGTCTACAGAAACCATGAGAAGGGGGACACACTGGGCATCGTGGAAAAATTGTTTGAGTCCACACTGTACTAATTGATCACTATTTATCTCTACAAAGTTTTATGTTTCATGTTGCACCTTTGCATGGGGAGAAAATCCTAGTTTGTGAACCTGTTCACTGACAATGGCAATAAATATAATTATAATTATAATTAATATAATAGTGTAATGTTATTTGGACTAAAATGAAGTGAGGACTTTTCTGTTTTAAAGGTATATACAGTAACTTAATGTACTGTATATAAAGTGGCAAACGTTCACACTTACATAGAGGAGAAACTCAATTTTGTAATGACAAAAATAACCAAAGAAGATCCTCCTTATTTTAATTTTTAATCATCAACTATGAAAGTTTTTTTTCACAAAACAAAAAAGATGTCTTTCTGTTTCCCATGAGCTTAATATACCTTTTGAAATCTTCGCAACAATAATTTATGATTTAGTATGTGAATGTTTTGAATTCAAACGTTAGCCCCACATAAAAGTATTGTTTTCCTCAAGCAGTTGTTGCCTGTTCCTGCTGCCTCCCTCTGCTGAACAGCTGCCTCCCACAGCTCCCACAGACGCACTGCCAGAGCGTGCCTAGCTCTGAAACCGTACTAACCCTGGACCCGAGCATAATTAGCTGCCTATCTGTGGAATATGGCAATTTCCTTGTTAAAAATGTGCGGGGTGCTTTCCAGTAAGTGTGTGTATGCTACAATATGTCTGTGCATGTGAGCATATGTGCCATCGAGTCTATTGTCATACTGTATACATTTGTGCTGAGGGCTTCACTGCCTGCTGGACAGATGGGCGCTGCACGGGTGTGATCAACAGAGACCTGAACCCCGTGGTCAGTACAAACCAGTAAATACCACAAGGCGTTTAGGGTCCAGCTCCGCTCACTGCTGAACACATGTCTGCTTTTGGCACACGGGCGTGCTGAACAGATGCAGCATTTAAATCTGAACTCACACCAGAAAAGATACACTTTTTAGACTTCGGTTTCCAAGAAGTATTATACTGTACAGCTCAGTGCTGTCCCTAATTATGGGTTTTTGTTTGTTTTAGATAAATTAACTAAGCGAATAGACAGAATAGAGCGCTGCTTCAAGCTGTTTTGCAGATTCAAAATATCCAAGTTAGTCAACATGTGTACAGCTGAACAAGTGCATAAATGTGTTCTGTGTTACAGCTCCTTTGATAATCTGTGAAGTTTTTAGTTGCAGTATTTAGTTATTATTTAGCTATTTGTAGGCTAAGCCACTCGCTTGAACAATTGGGTTTGATACAAGTTATAAACTTACAGTTTAGACAAAGCAGAAAGCATTACTCTTCAATGTGACCCTTAAATGCTCTTTGTCGAAAACAGAAGCTGACATTCATGAGATCAAACCAAAAAGTGTCTTTGTAAACTGAGTTGATTTCTGAAATGTCATAGAATTCATATTAACAGCATTCTGAATCTATTGAGAACAATAAGAAACACATTAAGTACTGACTGTAGTCCATGCATCCTATGAGCTACTATAACGTGACGGGACAAGGCCTACCCTTTACCTAAGCACCCAGCTTTAAATAAATCAGATTATTTCTCTTTTCTTAACCTCTCACTGGAGGAGGACACGTGACATCAGGCTTGATGGATGACCTGAAATGGGCTCAGTTTGCTGAGCTCTCCTCCTGCCGCCCCTCTCCTCTCCTTGCATAACACAAAGTCCCCTGGGCAGTGTGGGACAGGGGGCCCACAGACAAAGGCACCGTGCTGTCCCAGAGCCCCATCCTGAGGGAGAGTGCTCTCTGCTGAGCTGCGGCCGTTAATAAGCTGCTAATGAGGAAACAGACCCCTATTCTGTGCTTACATCAAGACAGATGGACACATGCGACATGTTTGTTTTACACTTCCTACTGATATGACGGATGAGACAAGACAAGATCTCATTAGCTCTGCTTATAGAAGAAACACTGGCAGCAGCCATTCAACATCAATGGACATTTAACATATACAGAGCTGCTAAATTAAAGATGGCACTCTGAAGTACTGCACTGATCAAAGTCTTTTTCTGACTGTGCCCACAACACAACACACACATTTCCTGTAGCACACAATTTGGCAGCAGTAGTTTGAACAAAAGTACTTCTGAGGAGATGATCAGTGTCTTCTTCTTTTTTAGCTTCCAACTAAAAGTTGAAAAGTGAAATGGGTTGCAAAGTTAATTGAAGTATACAAGCCATAATATTTCATTTATGTTTTTATAAGATCATTTCACAAAATGAAAGTGTATTTTTATTTTATTCATGTCTTTCATCTCATGCAGTTTTTATTGTTCAATGCATTTATTCAACTCAAAATATATATGATATAGACTCATTACATGCAAAGTGACATAATGTCAGGCCTTTGCTTGTTATCATTTTAATCATTATGGCTTACAGTCCTTTTTCAAAATATTCTAATTTTATGAGACTTTGAATTTGGGGTTTTCACAAGCTGAGCCATAATAATCCAAATTATAACAAATAAAGGCCACATATCTCACGTTGCATGTAATGAGCCCATCAGTTTCACAGTTCAAGCCGAACTACAGTAACCAATGCACTCTTTAACGATGTTCTAATTTTCCGAGTTTCACCTGTAGTTTCTGGAATCTACAAGACTTTGGTATTTGCTCCCAGTGAAACAGAAAGAGGGGAATAATTATGAAGATGTTGGAATGTATTGGAACAAGACCAAATCAAAGCCAGTAGATTCCTGAACACCACGGCCCTTCTGCAGACGGGGTTTTAGGCCTGGCCATCTCTGCTCTCCTCTCTGGGCCCCTTTGTCAGAGGAAGTGGCCTGCTGTAGACTCCAGATGTGCCATACAGACAACTGATGCCATTAAAGGTGGCACCATTACAAGGAAGTGTGCCTCCCTTGTAATGGGCTTTGTCTTATCCAACAGAGGAAGAGGAAGACTGACAGCAGGCCTGTCACTTAAGTGGCGCGCTCTCACTCAAAGCCCCATCCCCTCCTGACTGTCCCGTATGAGCATACAGATATTCATATGGATGTGCCCCAGCAGAGAGGATAGCCACTGTTAATGGACCACTAACGGGATGACCAGGCCTCTCCGACCCCCCAGCACTGGATGGGGCAGATGTGTGTGACGGACGCATGGAGCAGGAAGGCGGGGAGCAGCGGCGGGGGGCGGTAGTGACTGACAGGTCCTGCAGAGGCGTCAGAAAGTGACAGTGTGACAGTTTTACTGTTTTGTTTTACCGGGGTTTGTTTCATTTTTTTAGTCTTTATCAGACGCCAACCACCACATCATCATTAGCACCAGTTATAATTTCAGATGCTAAAATGGAAGATTGAGAATTGTCTGAATAATAAAGAAGCACTCACCATCACTCTATCACCTTTTTGCAACAGGAAAAAAGTGAAACCGAAATAATACAATTAGCAGGATTCACTTTTAGAGAAGCTGTAGGACGCACCTGCTGTGAGGCTCGTTGGGTAGAGATGACTGAAGTTGATAAATAATCTCTTAATCTCTTTCCTTATACTTCACCCACCATTGACCGTTGACAGTCTCCTCAATCAGTCATTCTTGATCTTTATTTAGGATCATTTATAAGATGAACGGAGTGAACCACTTGTAAATGAGCCTTAATATCTTCCCTAAACCAAAAGGCACCAGCCACTAGTCACAACGGTAGATTTTCAGACAAATATTTGAGTTGTCCTCGTCCTGACAGCGCATGAGGAGCCTATAATCTCAGAGTATCGGTCTGGAGCTTGCATGATGGAGTGCTGTGTGCGTCCTCTCCGCGGCTGCAGACCGATGCTGTTGTCCCTGGTGCAGCTCTGTGTCATGGTCACCAGCTGCTGGATTCCAGCGCAGCATCCAGTGGCTATTAGCACAACATCTGCTGCTTCTGACATCTTCAATATCGCAAATCTGAGCACTGCGGGTTTCAGGACAGCACAAGAAGCCATGGACCAGAGTACTGGTGTGGGCGGCTAATGTGCTGGTTTTATTTCTCGAGTTGTAGTTTGCTCGTAAACCTCCGTGATTAAACTAATATAGAACTTTTTGAGACAGTCATGGACACATGCTTTTTAAAATGATTATCTCACACTTATCTCTTTTGGATGTATACAGGAGGGATTTATGTATATATTAGAGACTGTTATTGATTGTAATGGATTGGGAGACTTCATCTTTGCCGTGACATTTTTGTTTTGATTTAGCACATTCTCTGATCAAACCGAACTAATAGATGGCCTCATAAAAATGCGTGTTCTTCCAGCGGGGTCCCACCTCTCCCACTTACAACACCTCAGATTAAAGCCCCTGTCCGCTCCTCGCATCTGTTCATTCACATGTATGTATTCAGAGATCAGAGCCTCGCAGTCTGTCCCGCGCGCAGCCGTCCCGCCGATCGCTGTGTCCTGATTGGGCGAGGCCTCGAGGGAGTCATTAGGTACAAAGCGTTAACATCTGCCAGACATTACAGAGCCAGAGCAGTTGTGATTTGTCCATATGATGAGTCCGGGTGTGTGTGTGTGTGTGTGTGTGTGTGTGCTGTCACTTCTGCTTTTAGATGGCAGAGCATGTTCATAGTCGGGGTATAACATTATTGATATGCGCAAATACGTGCTACAGTATGTGATATGATGCCTGAAATGTTGACTCTGTAGGCATTTGTGCATTATTCATTCACTCTACTCTCGGTGATGGTAAAATGCCACCGTGGCCACAGCTGCCCTTGGGATTGACTGACCGAGGCTGCCAATCTGTGCCATCAGCAACTCCGACTACTACCAAGGCGGGTGAAGTGTCTCAAGGACACAACAACAGCAGTCATCACCTGTGGGCGGCAGGATTTGAACCATCAATTGGTTTGGAGACGACCCGCTTTACTATCTGAGCCACTGTTGCCCACACAATACACAGATAAATAAATAAATAAACAAACAGACGCACTAGGTGTTAAACGTGGGAGTTAATAGAGGCTTAGAGATTATCGTCTGGCTTTGATGGAATCTTCGCACTAATCTCCTATTTAGAAAAAAGAGATGTGTTTGGCAACAGTAATCTGCATTCACTTTATTTCTCATTCCTCTGTTTACTTTCTGTTTTTGTATTGTGGTAAGCAGCATTTTCTCCTTATTATTGGTAACCAATGTTGTGAGCTCATTAACCAGTAACCAATACGCCATATACATGATTCTCTTTCTAGTGATGGAACGGAATTTGCTTTGTCCTCCTTTTGTAGATCGTGAACTCAGACATTTGTGGGAAAAACACTGTACCTGTAATCATAAAGCATTTAGAACAATTGCTGGCTTTAGTTTTCTAGCATTTCTGTGAAAGTTACCCTGCAAGTTGTTAAATGTGCCTATAAAATACAAATATGTTCGGAAAGTTGGAAATGAGTTTGGACCCCAATATTTTGTGGTTTTCTCTGTACAGAAAAAGGTCAGGTCTAAGTTGTCAGTCGAGAGTGTGTGTTCCCATTGGAGCCGTCAGTGTGAAACTGGACTAATATCAATTTGTCAACCAAAAGGAAACATCCTGCTGTTAAGTGCAAAGTGTGAGGTGACATTTATGGTAAGCAATGAAATCATGCTGGACTGTATCTGATTAATATGTTACTGATACTGATCCATTTTATTTTCGCAGAGAAATCCAAACTTTAAGCACTGTTTGTGGGGAAAGGAAAAGTGCAGCTTGGATACTTAACACATGTCAGAATTTTACTTTTCTGAACGACAGTTATCATTATCAATATTTTGGGGTTGAAATCATCCATTTCTTTTCCTCCATCAACCACCCGCATCCAGGATGTCAGCAGCACGCGTTGACAGATTATTTACATTTGTTTGTTCTCCAACAAGCTGTCTGGGTGTTGTTAGCATTGATATTGATCAAAATCACCAGCTGTGACGGAGTGGGCCTGGCAGCTCCATCAATGAGGCTGGGCCATGCCAGCTGAACGCAGGCCAGAGGGAGGAGGAAGCTAAAGAGTGCTTTTAGCAAACACACACACACACACACAACCAGGTTATCGCTCTATCAAGACGACGTCAGTGATCATGGTCCAGAAACACCTTAGTTTCCCCTCAGGTCCAAACTCATTTAGAACTGATTGATGACCTTCCTATGATAGATTAATGTCTGAAAGTGTTTAGCGTTTAACAAAACGTGTGGAAAACAATGAGCAGAATGACTTAATCTCAACAATCCTATACACCCAATATTAGGTCCCCTTTCTCAGCTGTGTACCAGTACTTTCGTCCATTTTTTTTTTTGGACTAAAATCGGACTAAAACAATGACTTTGATATCCAGATGTTTCCGTTGACTCGTAAAAAGTAAAATTTTAAAGAAGGGACTAAAAACATCTGAACTTCAGTGACACAGTTTGAAAGAGCCTCAAATCACTTAAAGCCTATGCAAAAGGAACCGGTCTGTGCTTTGTTCATGTGCGAGATATAATATAAGACACGTTGGAATACTAACTAAATCTTGACTAAAGCTGAACGATATTTTCTTCAGAAGACTAAGAAGGACCACTGCTGTGTGCAATCATTACGTCGTCATAGTAAATCCGAGATAGGCTTTTTCCACTCACACTGGTCATAAAGAAGTTGTCTGAGGTGACGGAGTTTCTTGCGGGGACTTTTTACAGATGGGGTTTGACGGGGGCAGTTGGCAGGTGTCACCGGTGCAGCATATGGACGGAGAGTGGAGAGGTGTAATGTATAGTACAGGCTGCCAGCGTGGGCCTGACAGACAGAGAGGTCAGCCCGGAGTGAGCGGAGCCCGTGCATGGGCCGCTGCCAAGCCACGTATTGACAACTGCAGAGGTGCCATGTCTTGAGTCTGCGCTAATTACAATGCAATCTCGTACCTGCTGCGATCAGAGGGGAAGGGCGGGGGTCACCTTAGTGTCGCCAGTGATTGTTTACCTATTTACTGCATCATTACTTTGAAGCAACCAGCTAATTAGCTTTGAATCCTGTCTTCCAAAGCAAAAGGGAAAGTTCACATTAGTTCAATCACATTCTTTGATGGGCGGTTGTTATTATGTATCTAAAAAGAACTTTTACGGTACTATATACTTGTGCTGTACATTACAGAAAGTTAAGATCATCGTCAAAGCTAAATGTCTTGGCAAAAGTATAGGTGTATACGCCAAGATTTCAAATTTGCACTCCTGCAGCAAGGTCCCTCAACATTCATAAGTTTGGTAGTTTCCTGCAGGTGCTCAGTGGCTTTAAGGCAATTACAATAAGACACTGAATAGACAGAACACTCCATCACAGCGTCGGAAAAGCCACTAAAAACTTGCAGCCATCTTTGAACTTTTTATGATGCATTAAACAAAGCGTTACTGCTCTGGCCCGGACAAACACAGCTCTGATCGCTTTATTTGTGTGTGTCTGTTCTTGGCTTCAGTCGAGGCTCGCTGTCGACGCCCATGTTTCACTTTGTGGCTTGGCTCTTCCTGCTGAGTGGGGACCTGTCACCCAGCTCTCTGCCAGGCCCCGGCAACTACACACAGGGAAATACGACATACGGGTGTCTCACTTTGAAGCTTGGGAGAGTTAGGGATTCACGTTGCAAACATACAGTAGCTTTAAGCCTCAGAAAACCTTTGCACATAGAACCATTCGGTCAATTTTCTTACATCTTCAGTTTGTTTCAATTGTTGATGTTTAGGTTCAATGGCAGAAAATGCCTTCCTTATGTCATATGGCGTTATTGTGTTTTAATCTTGCTTTGTTTGGTTTCCTTAGATTCTGTTTTTGGGCGGTTTAGGTTCATACTTTAAATAATAAAAACATTTGTATAGAACCAATAGTGGCATCCCCTCCCCTGTCTGAATGGTGAACAAAGTGAATGGTCAGGAGGACTTGATATTAACATGTTTACTCTCACTTACACTTGTTGAATTAAGCAAAGTACTAGAAATTGGGGTATATAGGCAGGCCTATATTTTAAATTCTCTTGTATGACATTTTTTGAAATCCGGCACATTCAGACAGGACTGATCTAACTCTTAAATTCAATTCCCCGCTAGCAGAGACCTTATAATGGCTGAACCTTTCAGAAAGGCTGCCAATGAGCAAGAGTGGTTTTCATCTTTTCGAACCCTTCATGGTTTTCATGCTGCCAAAGAGCTTTGTTTTACTTAAAGCCACACCGTGCAGAATTTTACCCAATAAATAAAATTGAAATACAAGCATTTATTTTATGACAAATATTTGAATCATTGAAAAATACCTCATAAATGAACAAACAAACATGTGCCTTAGCAGTGAGCGGCTCACCCCTCCTAAAACATTTACCGGGAGTGGGTATGTCTCCAGCTCGTCTCCATGGAGATTTTGACTGAAGTCAGCAGAATTTTCCAAATTCATTATTTTATTACACACAATAGCATTTTCTGTGTTGAGCTGGTCTTCAGGAGCATGTTTTGTACTGGCAACAGTATAGTCCAAAATGTTACGCACTGTGCCTTTAAAGCCACACTGCGTAGAATTTTACACAATAATTAAAATTTAAATACAACCATTTATTTTATGACAGATATTGTCACCATTGAAAAATACCTCATAAATGTACACGTGCCTTTGCTCTTCAAAGACATGACTGTAACTTTACCGGCAATGGGTACGTCTCCAGCTCGTCTCCATGGAGATGTGACTTAAGTCAATAGAACTGGTTAGCTTCTCATCCAAATCCATTCTTTGATTACACACTGCAGTAATAGCATGTTCTGTGTTGAGCTGCTCATTAGAAGCATGTTTTATACTGATGGCAACAGTATAGTCCAAAATGTTACGCACTGTGCCTTTAAATTTGAACATATCATCCCTATTAGGTATTACCTTACAATCCTGTCTCAAATCTATACAGATTGGTTGTCCCTTTAACATCTGTGTCCCTCTGGCCTCGCTCACTCATTTACACACAGTTGACAATCAAGGACAGTTGGTTTTGAGCGGTGTCAGGACAGTTTCCCTCTCACGGGGAGTCTCCAAACTGCAGGCGCACTGGCACGGCGTCAAACACTTGGAGAGAGCTCCCCCCCCCCCCCCCCCCTTTTTTTTTTTTACTGCCAAGCGCTGAACGCCATCTGTCAGTCACCGTAGGAGGACATTACCACTGACACATACGGCCACTTTCTGTCCGCCGAAAGCTGTATTTATGGTGCACCAGAATGGGCTTGTGTGTCGCAGAATGGCACCGCCAATCTATTTGTTCTGCATAGTTTTGAACGCAGCATGCATTTTGGCAAGTCATATTTGTGCTATAGTTTTTGCTGTGGAAAGCCTATTGTGTGACATCCCGCTGCAAACAGTTGAGGTGAAACTTTCAGATGATTTACGGTACAAATGTTTGTGAAAGTATCCATAAGGTGTGATGAATGGCTTTATTAAGCGTTTACTAATGTGTTACAGATGTGATCCAGGCCATTCATTACAGACAATGTGTTGCTAGGTTGTGAAAAATCCATTGTCTGCTGCTTTTCATAGATTTTAAAATGACAGTGACAAATTTAGCCCGCAGCATCTGTTGCTTTTAAGTGGTGATAAGTTGCAACTCGCAATTAATTTTTGTTTAAAGTTTGTGCCTAGAGCCATTGCATCTCACTGTGTTATATTGAGCTTTGTACAAACTATCCCTTTTTCTTTTAATTAAAGCAATACTTAAAGCCAAGACATAATATAACTATAGTAAAGTTTCTTTATACAACTTTTAAGAACTTAAAACTTTTTTTTGTTTTTCATTGTTATAATAATGATATATAATGATAATGATAATAATAATGATAATGATAATTAAACCCAAATTAAAATTATACTGAGAATGGTAATGACAACTGGAAAGCATCAAGATCTCAGATTATAATATCTATTAATGTACCTTTATACAATCTACCTTTATCTATTAATGTACCTTTGTACTTTATACAATTAATTATATAAACAGTTCATATATTTTATTATTATTATTATATATTTTTTGTAAGATTGTAAGTTTGTAAGTTGGTCTGTACGAATGTAGCTGCTTGTAATGTTTTGTAGTGTTTTGAAATGTTCTTTTTTATTTTATTGCATTTTATTGCACTTGGGGGTGGGGGCTCATAAGCTTTTTGCTTCAGCCCACTCCTTTTGAGCACAAGGTGTATTGCTCAAATAAACAAATAAACTAAACTAAATTGTTCGTATATCCTTTTCTTGTTTTTATTATGAACTATTAACTTTTCTATTGACTTCATGTTTCATCAAAGATATTTGAGATGCCAAATATTTGAAAGCATAGTTTCCATTCCATGGGCCCTTTCCACTCCTGGAATCTTTTGAGTGCACTTAGTATTTGCAGATACTGTATGACGAGCTGCAGCAGTTTGGGGATCTTTTTGGAGAAGAAACGTCCAGGTTTCAGTCATATGTAACATGTACTGCAGCAGTGCTTTTGGACGTTTAACAGTACTACATCCAATCCAGCTGCACATTTGAAGCTATACATGGTCTTGTTGCTACTCATTTATTCATTTCCTGTTGTGAAAAATTCAATTCGGATGCCGTTGTGCAACTTGCTAAAAGTTTGTTCTACTATGTTTTGTAGCTGGCTGTTCAAATCAAATCAAATCAAACTTTATTTATAGAGCGCTTTTCATACAAAATGTAACACAAAGTGCTTTACAGTGCTTAAAAATCATTAAAAATAATAAAAATCGTCCCCACCAGTAAATATACATAAATAACTACAACCCCACCACCCACCACCCGCACACACAGACACACAGACACATATACGTACAGACAGCCCAGCAGTTAAAAGTCTTAAATAAAAATGGACATAGAGTTGAGTACGTAAGGCTGGGTACAGATGGACCGAAAGAGGAAACATCATCCAAGGAGCGTCTGTTCTTACATGGGACTAGGAATAAAGGTACAGTTCAACATAAATGGCACAATTAAGTCAAAAGTGTGTAGAAAATGATTTACTTTGAATAAGTTTCTGATCTAAGTTCATCCTGTCCTCATCTGACTTTCTATTAGGCCTAACACGGACATGCTCTCCATCATACAGTAATCCACACTCACGGCACCTTCAGCATCAGGACACGTCCAGCCTGATCTAAAAAGACTGCACACGTATGCCGCTCTCCTCCCACTGTGTCGCTGCGACCCTGGACGGACAAAGGGAAGTGTCAGCAGCACCTCCTCATTGCACAATTAACATGCAAATGAGGGCCTGTCGCTAATGGCTATGGCAGAGCTGCTCTTATGATGGAAATATGCTTTCTGTTTTGGCAGT
The DNA here is from genome assembly GCA_021464625.1 of Proterorhinus semilunaris. NCBI lineage: Eukaryota > Metazoa > Chordata > Actinopteri > Gobiiformes > Gobiidae > Proterorhinus > Proterorhinus semilunaris. The sequence goes on from CM038357.1 coordinate 21,215,084, forward strand.
ATATGGGCTAAACATTAGTGTGTGGAATCAGCAGGTTATGGGACTGACAGGTTATGGGACGAGGGAGCAGGGGCGGGAGGGCTCTCTGGGGGCTTCCCTTAGGGCAATGTGGGGTAAAGGGGAAGAGAATGGTCCGTGCACCTGCTTCAATAACTACATCTAGACAGAGGACAAGCCGGCGCTTCTAATCAGCTGTCACACACGGCCAATACGTTATCCACTCAACTGCTTTTGTTCTAGAAAAAAGACTTGTGCTGGAGGCCACTGACCCTGATCATGGGGAAATTTATTTTCAATTGCTAGCCTCGAGCACAGGGCTTGAAGCAAGAAAACACACCAGCCAAACCAATAGAAAAACCGGAGCAAGGTTTAGTGAAGCTGCAACGGCCCGAGCGTTGCCTTCCATTCTTCCTATGGACCAAAAATGAACTTTTATCTTTAGTATTTTCACCCAGTTTTTCTTTGATCAAACGTCCCCTATATTAGTATAATAAATAAATAAAAGTCCCCCCCACACAAAAACAACATGGCAACTTCTCAAACTACGTTTTTTTACAGTATGCCTCTGAAATGATTCAAAAATGTACAAGTATTTTATAGGTCTGTGTTTTGCGTAGGCTCTTGTTAGCGTGTGTCCAAACATCAAAAGAAGTGCCCGGCAGAACAAAAGCTCCCTCGGCCCGTCCTGAAGTGTTAAACCAGTGAGTAAACAGGTGTGCGCTCTGTGGAAGTGGCTTCACTTTGTCAAGCCCTCTGAAAAGACCTCTGACATCTACAAGTCCATTCAGTTATCACTGTTTTAAAAACAAAGTACACGGGATTTATGGAGTGTGTTATGCCATCTGCTTATTCATTCATGGGTTAATGCTGTGGTCTGCAGCTGCACTTAGTGAGACCAAGGTCCACTTATGCTGATGCCGATGACTGTGCATTGATTAACAATAGTGTTCAAATTCTTGGACTTGACCCGGCTGTAAACATTATTATTCTTAACATTTCAATATGTGGATCTTTTATGGACACACGGAAACGAATGTGTCATTATATGTGCCCAAAGCAGATCAGCACACTTTGGATTTCAAGTGAATCAGCTGCTGCCAAAAACAGAACTTTCAGCATTAGGGTAATACAAAATGTCCTAATTGGAGGCTCAGTAAATAAAAAAAAATATAAAACAGAAAGTGGCCAAAGAGGCTGTTGACAAAAGGTGTAAGCTTTAAATTCGTCGCCTATTAATTTATGCAAATACAATAGACCAACATGCAAATAAAATGCACTAATCATCAACTATTGTGAGCGGGACTTTTCTTTACGGACCTGCTTGTAGGACCCTGAAACCTCCTCATTTACATCTCCTCCCGTTTGTCCTGCATGTTATTAACACCAGTGTTTGAGCGTGTTGGTCCGTCAGCCTGTAAAGTGTGACAGCAGCAGTTGTCTTTGCTTAACTCGGCTGCTAATTAGCCAGAATTAAGAAGTATTTCTGCGCCCATTGAGGAGTCCATTTCCTTTGAAAGCCGGGCATAATAAACCTTAAGTAATTACCCGAGCTCATGACTATTAACTCGCAAACTGCCAGCTTCCCTTGACAACATCCGCGTCAGTGTTGTGCGCTTAAAAGGCCATTGCCGCTTCCCAGCTATTTACATCCCATCTGGCAGTCCGCGCGCACCGCACTCATTCCTAAAGACAAAAAGGAAACGGCGAAGTCTTTCAGCGCTTCCTCAACTCAGACACAAGCACACACCGAGCCCCCGAAAAGTTACAAAAGGCCTCGTTCCGTCGTTTTAATCCGCGCTCATTTGCATCAGCCGAGGCCGCGGCGGTGGTCTGAATCTGAATCTCGTATCGCGCCTTGTTTAAGAACCTGTAATCCCGGACGCACGGCCTCTGATGTCTTTCCCTCAGCCGGTCCCCCGTGAACAATTAACTTGTAATCTCCACAAACATACATTCTGTTAGCGCGCAGAGGGGGGAGAGCGTGCACCCAAGGGACGCAGCGCGCAACAAACGCTCGGCTGCGCAGGGAGACGTTCAGCTGGGATCCATTAGCGGCGCACCGCTTTTCACTGCCTCATTTGCTTTTTACCAAAATCTGTGGTCTCTGCGTGAAAGTGTCACAGTAGAACACAGGAAATGAGCCGAGCCTCTGAGGAGTGAGCGAGGGGGGCATTGTGATGTTGCTGTTTCGAATGGACACGCAGATCTTAATGCAACACTTTCACCATAAAAGCGCATGGACCTGCATTATAACGCAAACTATAGAGAAAACAAAATGTGTTTTGGTTATTGCACTTCTCTGTTTGTTTGTGTTTGGTTTACCAGGCGAATTAATGTTACACTGGGCCTAACGGGCGAAGGCCAAAGTTGAGGCCTGCGAATTAAAAATGGGCTGAATTAAATCAACGATACGTGTTTATTTTTAAATGAAATATAAGACTTTAATGTGCTAAATTAATAGTCATGTAAAAAACCTGCGAAAGGCGAACGTGGAAATACATTTAGCAGAAAAGAGAAAGGACGTCAGTATGTGGTCATAATGTGGATTTTATTGAAATGTTTTTTCCAGGATTTGGCAATAATAAATATCATCAATAATCAACAATGTACAAAAATAAAGACACTGGTCTCTGGCATCACAAATTCTGTTTCAGCAAAACGGCCACGCTGTGATCATGGGCTTTTACACCTTACAGAACATAGTGAGCGCACATGGGGACGCAGAAACACACTGCATGTTCACACACAACTATACGGCCAGTCCTTGCTACAAGGCACAAAATACTCTTCGCTTTCACAAAATGATGATGAAATTAGGGTCAACTAAAGAGGTCCATGCAGCAAAGACACATGTCACTGCGTAACAGGAGACACAACTCAAGTCCAGATCCAACTTTTTACCTCTGGCAAAAATAATAAGTCCTTGTTACAAGGAGAAATAAGGTTCTTCTTTTAGACAAAGAGTCAAAACATACACACAGCATGCAGCGATGCCCAGACAAACTCTAATTTGTACAATATATACATTCCTTTACACATCTTTTACAGTGTTTGAAAAGTCTTTGTCAGTGCGTTATTTCATGGTGTCCTTAATGCTGTCGGCCGTGAGCCTCGTGAGGCCGCTGGATGAGATGGGGATGTGTGGAGGAGGCTGGCAGATGGTGCAGGGGCATGGCAGTCCTGCCCAGTGTTGGAAACCCGGGCCCAGGGGCAGCGCTGTGGGCACCGGGGGCGAGCCCTTCATTAGGGGGTGCGGGGGTCTCATGGAGGCCAGCCCGGGCAGAGAGCCAGGCAGAGACCCGGAGGTAGACGTGGAGAGCAGCGGGTGAACCTGATGTGCCGCCGCGGCTGCTGCTGCTGCTACGGCTGCAGCCACGGGCCCTCCCGAGTGTCCCCCGGAGTGGGCCCCGGGCACTGTCCCACAGTGGAAGGCGGAGTGTTGCCCACCGTAAATCTCTCCCACGAGCCGCTTCATTTCATCCAGGGAGCTCGTGAGCATGAGGATATAGTTCCGAGCGAGGAGCAGTGTGGCGATCTTTGACAGCTTCCGCACAGAAGGCCCGTGCGCGTAGGGCATCACCTCGCGCAACCCATCCATGGCCAGGTTCAGGTCATGCATGCGTTTGCGCTCACGACCGTTAATCTTGAGGCGCAGGTTGTACATTTCTTCCTCCGTGACCTGTTTCTTTAGCTTGTACTTACTGCTGTTCTTGTCCCCCGACCGCAGGTGCTCAGGGGTCATTTTGTGTCTCTCGGAGTGTGGGGTGGACGAGGACACGGAGGGACCCACGTGCTGGAGGTGGGGGAGATGATGATGCTCGCGTAAGAACATGTCATCCATGTCCGGAGAAGAGGCTCTGCTGCTCGTGCTGGAATCAGAATTCATTATATGTGCGCGTGGGCCGGGGTCCTCCCTCTCTCTCCGTTTACTTTCTCTCTTCTGTCTCTGTGGTGCGCGCCGTTAGCTGTGACTCCGTCCACTGCGCGTGTCAATGTGTGTCTGTGCCGCAAGGCAGGATATTTATACGCGCGCAGGCTCAGAGCCTTTCCTATTCGGCCGCGGGTTGAAGGGTTGACGGGGAAGGGGCGGTGAGCTGGGACAGTCCTATTCACTGCCATTATCAGCGCGCAGTCAGGGGCGCAGCGCCGCTCCTCTGCACCTCTCCTTTTCTTCAGTACTTTTCTTTCAGACCTAAAATATATCCAAATGTACAAAATTGTTCTTTTTCTAACTCGTCTTTTTTCGTGCTTATTTTAAAATGTCCGGTATAGGCGATTGCATGGCTACTTTTTCTTATATTTAAGATACTCGTCTTACTTTCCCGGATAATGCCTATCATTTCCTTGAGGAAATAATTTCCTTGATGCATACACGGTCAGTTCTGTTTTTATTCTGCTTTCTTCTCCCCGTATTCAAATATTTTTAAATCGCACTTTTTCCGTTTAGGAAGTCCTAGAAAAAAAAATAAAAAATCACTTACCAAATCTAATTAGCCTGATTAGACTATATCATCCTCAAACAGAACGATAGCAAAACTATGCTGGCATGTGTTGCTCGTTCTCTTAGGTTGTTCTGCGGAACGGGAGCTGTGGTCCACTGGGAGCATCTCCGGGAAACTTCACTGCGGTCAGCGTAAAGGCGTTTTACTATACGGCATTACATTATAGCCTATACTATACTACAATAACAACAACAAAAATAAATACATACATAAATAATAATAATAACAATAATAATAATAATAACAACTGATGATGATGACGATTATTAATAACTTATACACATTTTTACAACAGTGAAAATGTAATTTGCCTTATTGAATTTAAGTCAATAAAACTCCTACTTAAGGCAGAAGCGCTCCTGATTATAGATGGAAATGGAACATACTATTATTTGAGGGGTTTGTTGACATCTTATTTAGCCTCTTCTTAAATCATCCAAACGCACCTAAAGAGTTCAGACAAACTTTAAGCCCTCTCTGTCCACTCTGAACTCTGTCCACTCTGAAGTGCCCACTCCAGATCTGTTTTGTGGTGTTGGAGAGGCAGAGCAGGCCTTAACAAAAACATGTGGACAAACACTGACCACCATCAGCTCGACATCCCTCTCCCCCTCTGTGTGCTCCTCCAAACCCCCATAAAAAACTGTCACAGATTATTCTCCACCGGATCCCCCTGGTCGAACCATAAAAAAAAAACTTGCATTCACATTCCTCATTGTTGGTCCAGCAAAAGAGTCCAGCTCATACCGGTGCGGCCATGCCTTTGCTCTCTCTTGGTGGCATTAGAAAGTGTAAAGCTTTGAATACCAATTGCTTGAACTGGACATATGTGAATCCGCTGTAAGCCTACTAATCCTGTCCCCAAGTGTTTCTTTGTGTTGGAGGGGGCTGCCCCACACAGAGAAAGTGTTCCTAATCCTGCCAACGTGTGATGATGTGGAGAAGAGTGTGGAGGGACCAGATCAATATGTCTGAGTGGCAGGTATGAGACTGGGGTGGATCAAATTTGATTTAAATTTAACTAATTGTGTCAAATCAAAGCTTGTAAAGGAAAACATAACTTGAGAACACAATGGTTTCTCTGCACTATAGCCAGTCGCAAAGTTTTACCCACAGAAATGTTTTGCCTTGGTTTTATCAACATTTAAGATTGTATGTCATCTCAATTTGTTGTTCAAAGAAAGTATTACTGAAAAACAGTGTTATAACTTCAAAGCTACAACTTTGGCCCTTGCTGTGTTTATTTAATGGGAGAAGCTCAGTTGCTGAATGAGTCATATTGACAAGTACCTTTGTTTTTAACCAAAATAAAAGTCTGTGTTGCTATTTCTGTTCAAATATTTGAAATATACCTAATGGAGACAATGGGAAAGAAACTTAAACAAAATGTCTTGTTCTAATCTGTTCTTTACATGCAACTTTCATAGACCTGAAATGTAAATGTATAAAAATACAAATCAGGCTTTTTCTATCATCACTTTCAACTCGGGAGTCAGTTTCAGTCCCTTGGCACTCAGCAGGTCTTCCACATCCTACTCTCTCACTTCAAGTCATCTCGCTTAAATAAGTGGTCTCTGCTATTGATTACCCAGACAAACAGCCAGTGTCCAGGGCAGAGTCTGCTTTAAGCAGGAGATGTGCTCCTTTAGATCAGACACAGCAGTAGTGGTGCCAGTGGTGGGTGGGCCAGGGCTAATGAGCCCAGAACAGTAATGAGTGAATGGAGGTGTCCCTCCTGGAGACACAGTAAGACCTCCAGAGCTGCCCTGCTGCTCCTGCACAGAGGAGGAAGAGAGCAGAATCTGAGCGGGACATAAAGCTCACTTCATTGAGACATGCTGTAAAGGTCATGGCTAAAAGTCGCCGCAATCTGGTACAGTGAGACCAGACTTGACGTGAGAAGTCCGTGTCAATATACATTTGTTTTAGCGTCCGTTGTCTGGAAAGTTTATTGGTGTGAGCTTGTGTGATTGTTTTCTCACAGTTGAATGAACATCAGCAATAATGTATTATCATGGTGAGGTAGATTTAGAGTGGGAGGTCATGAACGGCTAAAGACACGGTTAACAGATTCGGCCACAAAATCATGTGAGTGTGCATTTTGTTGCTATAGTGATTTGATCCTCAGCATGAACCGTTTAAAGTCATACAGTGGGAACCAGATGTTTACATTTACTAAAAGACACATTTGCACTTTTTCTCTCTCTGTCTGACATGAACTAGAATTAACGTTTACTTTTTTAGGTCAATTAGAATAAAAAATGCCAGAAGAATGAGAGAGATAATTTTCTACACTGTTTTAAATTACTTTTTACAAAACAAAAAAACTAAAAAAGTTTACATACATGTTATTAATATTTGGTAGTATTGCCTTTAAACTGCTTGGGTCAAATGTTTTGGATATCCTTCCACAAGCTTCTCACAACAGTTGGCAGGATTTTTTGGTCCATTCCTCCAAACAGAACTGATGTAACTGAGTCATATTTGCGGCCAGCTTGCACATGCCTTTTCAGCTCTGCCCATACATTTTCAACTGGATTGAGATCAGGACTTTGTGGTGACCACTGCCTTGGTTGACTGGCCTGCCAAACTACATGCTTTGCAAAGACATGTAGTCTGGGAGCAAACGTGATCTCAGCGATTTCCCGGTCGGCGTGATTGAGAGACGGGATCAACCAATTAGAGAAACGCTGGACATGACGCAAGAACAAGCGGTAGGAAGCCTTTTAAAAAACGTCCTTTTCCAACGCTTCTTTCTCAGGATTTAGGGATTTTATATTTTCCAAATTATTTAAAACAGACGAAAGAGCAGAATAAGTCATCTTATCAGTCATCGCGCACGCCATCTTTAATGTTTTGGAAGAATAAAGTGATAACTCCCACCTCTCTAAGTGGTCCAATACTGGTGAAATTGGGAAATTATGGGCTGCGAGCAGCTGCCCAGACGGTTGTTCTTTTGAACAGAAAGGAGGAGCGTCTGGCTGGCCAGGCAAATGCTTTGGGTCATTGTACATTTGGAAGACCCATCTGCGCCCAAGCTTTACTTCCTGGCTGATGTCTTGAGATGTTGCTCCAATATTTCCATATAATGTTCTTTCTTCATGTTGTCATCTATTTTGTGAAGTGCACCAGCCCCTCCCGCAGCAAAACAACCCACAGCATGATGCTGCCACCCCCATATTTCACAGTTGCGATGGTGTTCTCAGGCTTGCAAGATTCACCCTTTTTCCTCCAAACGTGACGATGGTCATTCTAGCCAAACAATACATTTTTCCCCCCGTCAGACCACAGGATGTGTCTTCAAAAATGAAAGTCTATCTTTTTTTTATTTTATTTTTTTTTATTCCAAACTGCCTTTTGATGTTTCTTTTGGAGTAAGGGCTTCTTCCTGGCAGAGTTCCCTCTCAGCCCATGTCGGTACAGTGGATAATGACACACTCTTACCAGGTTCAGCATCTTCACCAGGTCTTTTGCATTTGTTCTTGGGGTGATATTCACATTTCAGACACAGCACGTTCATCTCTGAGACACAGAACCCGCCTTCTTTCTGTTCTGGATTATGGCTCGACATTTCCATCTTTTTTTACTTGCGTATAATTGTTTGAACCAATGAACGTGGTACTGTCAGGCGTCTTGAAATTGTGCTTCGAAAGACATGACATCGTCATCTGGGGTTTCCCAAATTGTTTAAAGGCTTAGTAATCTTAGTGTATGTAAACTTGTGAATTTTGTCAAAAGTAACAAAAATCCTTAACTTTTCTGACATTTCGCAAATAGCATTTAAAATTCTAATTGACCCAAAAAAGTAAACGTTAATTCTGGTTTTATGACACTGAGAAGAAAAAAAGTGTATTTTTATAAAGTGTATGTAGACATCTGGTTCCAACTGTGTATTTTTTCTCCCCATTACTAACAGCCAGTCACCATGTACATTGACCAGAGACAAGAACCCGCACATACGGAGTTCCACATGACAGCTTTGTTACACTACATTTGGGAAGGTATTCGGCATAGTTCCGCTGCTGCCATCATATTATTAAGTAGGACCATTCTAATCAAATGTCTGCTAGTCATACCCTTAGTGAGTCTTTAAAATACAATATATTTGTTGATAAAATGACTGTACCCCCTTTCATCCTGCACTTTCATATCAGAAAAATTGCTTATTTAGAAGGATAACATCAGTTGCATAATTATCATTTAATTCAGTGAAGCAGCAATTTTAATGAAGAAATGTTGGGCAGAAAAGTTTTTTTTTTTTTTTTTTAAGCCGCTGACAGGAAGTGACATAGATATAGGTAAAGTTCAATTGCAGTTTGACTCACTCATTTCCTATTATTTGTTTGGCTTCATCTATGTCACTTCTTGCCGTTGTCTTATAAGGAAGTGAAATTATTAAGCTCGTGCATGACGGCACTTCGGACCCGAAATAACACCTCTTTGAGTGACAGTGCAGGATTTTAGAGGCAGTTGTGGTGAATAGGTCTGGGCTCATTCTACACATTAGGACATGGCTGGAACATGTAGGGGGAGGAAAATACTTAATTTTAAACTCTGTATAGTCCCTTTAAATATAATTGTGTTAACTATTGTTTAGCAAACAATATGTCAAATGTGTTGTCTAATGTGTCATATGCACTTTAAAGGTTTATCATGTACATTTTTATGGGAAAAAGTTGATCCTAGTGCGTATTTGACCTGACCCAGTGGCTGTATGGGTGGTTAGCATGGCTCCTTTACTTTTCATCATGGCGGCCCATGACTCTTTACGTGACCAATTGTTTTTAGGGTTTCTGGTAGGTTTTCTGAATGGAATGTATGCTTAACCATGGAGATGGTTCCATCAGCAATGAAAACCTACCAGAACCCTTACCTGGCCAGTCAGTCACTCCTGTTTTTTGTATCTGTTCAAACCAATGGCCGCTGACTGCTCTGCTTTGTGACTACGACACTGGAGGCCGCCATTGCTCCACCTTTGCTGTAGTACCTCCATATGACCGCTATCCCCCCATTGCAATGCATTGGACTTTAGACACGTTAAAAACAACTTTAATGCCTGTTGCTAATGGTTTAGAAGTGGCTAGAGCTAGATATTACTTCTGTGATTACGCTGGGTTAAAAACAATATGGAGCACCAGGGTTTTTATCGTAGATAAACATTTTAGAAATCGTGCATAATTAATGAGGGCCTGACTTTGATTGACAGGCCGTTTACGTTGCTGCCTGGCCATGGGCGCGATTACAACAGAAATACACGCCCCGCGAGGGCCAAGCAGGGCGGGGTCTACAGTCAAGATCCCGCCCTTATGCCCTTTTTAGGAACATGCTTCGTCAGAGCTGGAGAGGAGGAGCCTGTAAATCCGCCATGATTTCCCCCACGAACGTGGTCATTTTGGTAAACGGGGAGGAGTGAGGAGGAGCTGTCTATTCTTTATACAGTCTATGGTTCAAACATGTCTCTGAAAAGAGTTAGGCGTGTATTCTGGCAGGCCAGGCTACCAAAACCCTAAAAGCAATTGATCCGTCAGGAGTGTCATAGAAGCCGCCATTTAGCCACTCTTTCATTGCCCTAGATAGAATAACCCTCCTCACAACTTGTCTTGTCTAGATTTGACATGTAGCATCGGTTGACTCATGATGTGATAAAACAAAGTAAGTTGAGTTCTTTGTTTTGTGCTTGTGTTTGCGTCTGAATGTCAGATGAGGACAGGAACAGGGAAGAGAAAACAAACTCACTTCACTTGGACTAACTTTGGAAAGATGCCTTCTTACGTTGTGCTTTTGGACTAATTCTGTGTAAAAGTGGATATCAATAAGACGCGTCTCTCTCCTGCCTGTTGTAGCGTAAAGTAAACAAACCTTCAAATTACGGAGAGACTTTAATGAAAAGGATGATCAAACAGTGAAATCCTGTTAACTACAGAGCTAAGGAGCCTGAATGTGAAGCTACCAATTAATATGTGTGAGTCTGTTTTGTTCCAGGGAAGACACTGGCAGCAATTGGGCAAAACAAGAGTAATTCATGTTTTTAACTTATGAGGCGGACAGCTTCAGGTTTTGTATGACAATGACCGAAAAAAAGGAAATGTTTTAATGCACTCCCACAACTGTGTGAGTATATCAGAGCATCTTAATGTTGTTAATCAGTTTAGACCAAAATCTTCTGACAATCATCACTGCAAGAAAAAAAAGAGGAGAAGCTAACGCTCATGTGTAATTACTTTTCCTGATGTGTTTTAATTCATTGCTTTTTTAGAACTGGTGCCTCTTCTGCCCCTTTTAATTTTCTCAAATCTGCTGATGATCTCTGTGATAGATTTTGACACTCGCCCATCTCCCGGTAAAATAAATACTAATCTCACATTGTGTCTGTTCTGCTAAATCACTGTCACTCTTCTAACACCATCATCTTGTTCATTTCCTTAGTCATTACCCTTATATATCTTTTAGTGGTGACTTTTCACAGTCTCCAGTTCACTTCTTTGAGCCACTTGTTTCACTTGTATTTTGCAACACTGCCGCAAAGTTTCCAGAGAGTCACCAGGTAGGTCACATTCCTCCTAACTGGCCATAGCTGCTAAATCTCCCCCCACGCTCTTGACCTTTGCTTGCTGTCTTTGCCACTACATGTACATTATAACCAACTGGTCCCAAACTTTAGTTGACCTAGCCTCTGTCCCCGACTATCAAGCAGGCAGCAGTAGATAACCAGTGCACTGTAAATGGCCGCACTTTATTACTATGTTGTCCACCCTAAAAAAAAAACCTGGCATTTCCAAAGACAATATGTCATTTGTACTTTTATGTTATACCAGCTGCTTAGCGGTATAACCTCCATCCTCACACAGGCACGGAGTCACTCCAGCTCTACCTCACGACTCGCTCCTTAGCCTGCGACCGCACATGTCTGGTCCCTTCAAACACACAAACGGGTCGGCTTGTGTGGAGACCACCGCCTCATTTTCTGGTCATGTGCACCCATTGCTCGTGGCCAAAGCGGACACAAAGTGACACAGCCAGCAGAATGAGCAGGAGAGGAGCTGAGAGGGGAGGCCCTGGGAGGTGGCTGATTGTCCCGAGCTGAATGGGACGGTTAAAAGGAGAGGCTTGTTGCTTAGCTGGTTGGCGGCTGTAGCTAGAGTGTGGCTTATGTGAGTATTAGTGAATGACTGTGATACTGCATCATAAATATGAATCGGACGGACAGTATTGTTTGAGCAATATGACTGGAAATACTAAAGGTTGTACAAGTCATCAGGTGTAGTCATGGTGTATAAATAACAGAAGTGTGGCTTCTGGCAAAGTAGGCAAAGTAGATGAAGTGTCTTGCAAGGACCCAATGTCAATATGCACCAGTCATACCTGGGATTCAAACCTGCGGACTCATGAACAAATGCTCTGACCACCGAGTCACTGTCTCCCAGTATGAAACTGACAGCTTTGCCTTTCCTTGTTGGTGACATGTCCAGTCGCATCACTATGAGGCCAGGCTTGCGATATGAAGACTTATCTTTTCTAAATGCACACTAAGGAGCACTGTTCCAAAGACCAGAGGAATATTTATTCAACTTATTTAATAACCCCACAGTACGAAGTTGTGAAGGTACTTTCTAAAGCACATAAATGCAGAAAGCAAGAGCATAAGATTCACGTTGTCAATTGCTGGAGCTTGTCCATATACTTTTCCGAGAATAGGAGATAAATTGTCCATAAAATTAATCTTCTGCATATTTTAACGCTCGAAGAGAAAGTTTATGACCCAAGAAACGAACAGACAAAAGAACTTCATCAAACAGAGATGTAGTAGACCGATATGACTGGCTCCTATAGCACGTTGAATCATGGACTTCCCTGAGTAGTGTATGCGTGTTTTGACCACAAGCAGCCATAATAAAAAACACAACAGCACAAGACACATTTTTCAAGTTTGTTTGACGTATTTAAAATGCTAATAACCAGTTTATTATGTGCTACATCAAATGCAAATGTTCTGTTTTACTGCTGCAAAGTTGGAGGCGAAGCTATCATTTGCATATCTTATGTCTGTCTCCTTTGCATGCGCGCAGGAGCCGGGATAGCGGGCAGACTCCCAATAAATAACATTAACAGGCACATTAGATAAACAAGTTCCCAATGATGTGACGATTAGCCAGGGGTACGGATCCGACTGTCCTTTAAATTCAGGTGTTTGACATGGGAGCATATGTTCCTCCCAAATCAAAACAACACCGCCGTATCTGTGAGCAGAAGGATAAAAAAAATAAAATTAGGAAAAACAACTTAACAGCAAGCGCTTTACGATGTTGAGGAAATGTGGGGGAAGAATTTGCCTCTTTAAGACCAACTGGCGACTGCTGCTTTGGTGTGTGTGTGTTTGTTATGGAGACAGTTACAGCAATAGTTTAGACTGCTGCCTAAAGTCATGATCACTTTGGAAAGCCATTGAGAAACACACCAGTATATGAAGTCCATAAATGTAGCTATATATTACAGTTAAAGCTGCGCCGCCTGTCAGACAGCAATGCATTATGGGTATGAGATGAGTACATCGACAGTTTGAGGCACACTTACAATGCTCAGCATGTTGATAGTGATTTGGGGTCATATTTTGGCAAAATGTCGCTCTTAACTTTGTTTTAACCTCCAGAACTTTTTAAACTAAGTACTTCTATGTAGCACAATAATGTCTAATATTCATTATTTATTGAATCTGCACTTTGCTTGTTACTGAACATATCTTTACATGTGAACACGTACATTCATAGTAGACACGAAAGCGTCTTGCACAAGGACACAACAGCAATCTGCCCCATTGTTCATGCATGGACCACCAACCTTTGGTTTAGGGGCCAATGATGTTCACTGAGTCTCTTTTAAGACAACTTTATTTGATATGTGGAATCACATTAAACGAGCCTAAACATCTTTATCTTTAACATCTTTAACATCTACATCTTTGTATTAATGCATTAACTGAGAGCAACTATTCATTACACTGGGTTACAAAAACTGATTTAGAACAATTTTGCAACGCAGAATCTGAAAACTACATACATTAGAGGATTTGAATATTTTAATCTATTTTCCACTAATTCGGATGCAATAGGACAAAAATAGGGGTTGCTTTATTTTAGCCATTTTCATTTGAAATAAAATGTTGTGCACCAAAATATACTCATAAATGCATATTATGTAACAACCAACCCCGGCCCCCCTAATTGTGGACAGAGAGGGTCTTTATAAACACAAAATACCTTTAGACAAAATGTGACCGAAATCAAATCACAAAACTTAGACACCAAGTTTGTGGTAAACCAGTGTAATCATTTATACTTATTATATATGTATTTTGCTTATTACACATGAACGGTACTGATCAAAACAAATCTATTATCTTTATACAGGTTATATAACCTTATATACTTAATATACTACATGTTTGTTATTTTGAATTTAAACCAAAGACAAAATGAATGTGTAAACGTACATTCTAAGTGAAGAATATAATAAGTAAATGGCTAACAGCCAGTCATTATTATGTCCTCATTTGTCTCGCTCTCTATTTATCCGCTGTTTTGCTGTGAGGTAATTCGTGCTGATGCTCATTTGTTCCCATTTTACTGTACACATACTCAATCCTCAACTCAAACTCCACTCTTTTCTCTGAGACACAAACAAAGTGTTGCTGCTAAAGCTGTCTTTCTGCGCTCCTCTCCTCTCTCACCAAAGTCCCACCATAATCTCAGTCTCCTTCTCTCTTGCTGCTCCTAATCCGCTCCATAGCCGTGAAAACAGTCCATGGGAGAGAGGTGACCCGTTCTAATAGGCCTGGCCCACCACCCACAAACTGGAGCCCTGGTGGGTCTAGTCCAGCGCACACACCTAAACCCAGCGCCTCATCTGGGTTTACATTGTATATTGTAAGAGGTTGTGATCAGCTGGATAGAATGGCATTGGCTAAAGCCCCATTATTAGCATGATTTGGCCCGAACAGCACTTTTATAAGAGACGATGGAGCAGCGCTGGTGTGTGCAGAAAAGGCAGGTCACTTGTCCGGTAACATGTCAGGATGAACAGTTTGCTCTAGCTTTATCATTTTAGATGCATGTTATGAGCCGTCACAAAGTATCTGGAAAAGTGTCACGTGGCATCCAGTTTTTAAGTGGTGTTGACAAAATATAGCAACTTTGCATTGAGCGTTGATCAACAGCAGATACTTTCAAAATGTGTTTTTTTGCCACACTATCAGGTGCAGCCCTACAGAACAAACCAGGTGACGATTTTGAGATGATAATTCAGATTCAGTAGACAATTGTAGCCTTCCTATGAAAACGTCTCGGTCCATAACTTCTTTTGAAAATGCCTTTCCTCATTAGATTGTTATAGGAAGTCTGAGAAATGCAGTTAAAGTAATGGAGCCACATTTGCCAGACCACTTTTTACATCGGGTTCCTCATCGTGATGCCCCCGTGGAGCCCACCCCAGTCTAACCTCTGAGCCAGGCTGTTAGCAGTTAGCTCCTCTGGCCGCCAACAGATGGGCGACAGGTCCCAGGACAGGCTCGCAGTGGGGGTCAGAGCCTCTTTGGGCGACATATGACCACAAGCCCCTGCTGACAAAATGGTACGTGCCATTCACACAAAAATTCTTATAATAATTCAACATCTTTGTTTTGACTTTGCTTTCCCTGGGTTATATTCCCTGCAGGAGCTGAAGCAAGTGGTGGGGAAAGGGAAGAGATGCTGCTGCCACAACAACCCAACCTAAACGAAGCTTCCTGTGGCAGGAGACAATATTGGTAATTGAGACAAAAATAAATAAATATTTAATAATAATAATAATAATAATTTTGTGGTGAGCAACGTCAAGCCTCAGCTGGAATAAGGACTGACAGGACCACTTTGAGCTAATGAGGATCTGCTACTCACCAATAACTGACCAGTATTTAAGCATTATGCGAGCACTGCATACAGCCCCATACAGTAGGTCAGGAGGATGCAAGAATTTAGCTTAGTTTATTACTTTATTCAAGGGACAATGTGCAAAAACATTTCTATAAAAGATACTTTACACCAGATATAGCTTAATTTCCATCGGCAGGCGTTGAGCAGCTAAGTTAATGCATTACAAAATGTACCCAAATACATCCCAACCACTCTGACTGCACCAGTTTAGCCTAAACAGGGACAATTATGGTAAGCAAAGGTGCAAGCTGCTGAGTACATGGGCTAGTGCACAGCTGAATAAGATTCTATGTTCAGTAAATGATTGACCTGACATTGTGTATGTGTTTCTGCAACATCCACCTCACAATTCTTCAACCTTGTATTTATATGTGCCTCTTCTCTGTGTTTTATAAATGGGCGCTGAGCTTCCATGATGTGACTGAGCTGATTTATGTCCTCACGCTAATGAATTATACACATTTGCAAAGTTGGTGTGAAGTCTGCCAGATCTGTGCCGCCCCGCTCCTCTCCCGCTCCATCTGCACCTAAAAGACCCTTGCGGCCCGACAATGAGGTGACCATGTCAACGCCTGAGCCGAAACAGAGGGGATGTAAGAGGAGGGGGAGAGAGGGGAGGACACATTAACAAGCTATAATCTCAACTGCCTTATCCATAATGCATTGTGTGGGCCAATTTACATGGTGCTGGTCCCTCTGGGAGAAGGGAGATCATTTATCACAGTACTTTATTAGCTCCCTTACACACAAACGTTCTTTACCAGCCCCCCTCCACCCCGTCTCCCCCTGCCTCTGGTTTGTGGCCTGTTTTGTCATGGTGGCTATTTCAAACTGCTGCTGCCCCCATAAAGCAGCTCCAAACGGGATTTTGTACTCGGTGGCAGGGATTTTTTTTTATTTTTTATTGTGGGCTTGTTCTAAAAATGTGAAAGACTCTAGGTGTGTGGTGAGACATGAAACACAACAAAATGAAACTGCTCAGAATGAATGGTAAAGGCAAAGGATCTGAAAAATGATCACTAAATAAAATAGTCTATTGCACTTTGAATTGCCTTGTGTATGAATTGTGCTCTACAAACTTGCCTTGCCTATTGCTGCTTGCTTGGCCATATATATATATATATATATATATATATATATATATATATATATATATATATATATATATATATATATAAATATATATTTCTTACATGGACTATTACGTATAAATCAACCAATCAATTAAAGACACATTTAAACATTTAAGCTTTATGCCTATGGATATTTTTGGAACAAGAGCTGGGCCCGTGATGGCGCATTCACGCTGTACAGTATGTTCCGCACAGAGAAATAGATGGCCGTACACGCGCGTGTGCGTGACAGATCCATCAGACCACGCAGACGCCCCGTGAATAAAAAGAGATGCAATTACATTCGTATATGTGGCTCCGCAGTCGGTGCGCCATACCGTACCATTAGTATCACAAATAAGTAATAATTTGCTAATGACAACATTATGTTGAGTCAGATTAGGGGCAATTAAAGTGAGTGATATTTACATATGCCTAATGAATCACTGGGCTGGCAGTTCTAATGAATATTCATCCAGGCATTTCTCCCCTGCGAGCCGCAGTTTATAAACTGAATTATGGCTGATTTGCCCTTTTAAAAATGAACATGGGCGCATCTCCCACAAGGAGACGGCGAACAATAACGCCTGATTATAAAAATGTTTTAGTGCTAAACTGGTGCGGTGTGGACGGCGATGGGTTTTTTCTATAAAGGAGGTGTTGAGGAGGGAGAGCCGAGCCTCATCACTTTATCTGTTTCGTTTAGTTCAGGTCGATGGCCATGGGTGCGCCTTTACGCACTACACGTTTGGTCCAATTAAACTATAGACTACATCATATAAACACCATGCCTGATTTGCATCTCGGCCAATGGGTCACTCATCACTTGTGGAGGATAAAAATCCAGGGCCTCGACCACGTGTCTGACCTCTCAGGTGCGAGATCAACAAGCACCATTAGCTTTCATTCAATGCGCTAACGAGCACCCGGCCGCGCATCTGGCAGGTGCGGCGGCTTCCTCAAGTCGGTAAGGGAGTCTGAGAATTAGCTTCTTAAAACAGAGAGAGAGAGAGAGAGAGAGAGAGAGAGAGAGAGAGAGAGAGAGAGAGAGAGAGAGAGAGAGGGAGAGAGAGAGAGAGAGAGAGACAGAGAGAGACAGAGAGAGAGAGAGAGAGAGAGAGAGAGAAAAGGTCTTATGTTAAATAAATGACACATTTTCTTCGCCAATCAATGAAGAGTAGGCTAATTATCCAGCAGCACATGGGCCTAAAGTGATTTAGTGCTTAAGGTTCACCACAATCAGTTAATTGTATTGAATGGGCCAACATGACGAGAAGCAAAATAAAAGGATGAATAAAATAATAATGAATGTAACAGTTTATTTGTCAATAGCTACACATTTTTAGAAGGACTTGAAGCACCTGGAAGGGCCTAAATGAATGTAAAGTGCATTTGTTCCTTTGTGATTACCTCATAACAGGCAACTATTGTTGCATTAGTCTGTGGGATTTAAACGTAAACATAGCAGTTCTTAGCGGATGTCCTCTATCGATTTCAGAGATTACATTTTAAATGTTCTCTGCACCATTAAAAGGTATTTGCTGCCACCTCGTGGTGGACATTAGTCACTTTCATTGTGAGAACTAAAACTGAAAACTGGCAAGACTAAAGTTAAACGGTATTGTTTTAGGTGTGTTTGGCTGTAAAACAAGTGTTCATAACTTCTTAAGTATTTTTCCAATAATTTAGGGAGAAGTATTTGTTATGGACCTTTAAGGAGTTATAGCCTTCCCTTTTTGACTCACTTTGCAGACATCCTGCATTGTGCAACAGAACAGGATAGAAAAAAATTAAGTTACTGGACTACTGGCAAGTTGCTAAACACAATAAAAATAGGTTATTTCTCAAGACATTTGGATCATGCCACCTAGGTTGTGTGTGTGCAATATTCAAGCATACAATAGTTAATAAAATACAACGATGTATCTGTGCTCCAAGACGTTTACAGTACTTTCTGGGTTATGTAACCTGGGGTTAGTACACAAAGCTGACATATATGGTGGATGTCTCTGGCAGCTGGGGCAAGTGGAGGTCAGGAAAAGGCAGTAGTCCATCACTGCTGATGTGTGTCTGCACAGTGTAGGCTTTGACCTCTGCATCAGAGTCTAGCACTGAGCTGTAGATGACTCCCATTCTGGCCTGTTCGTGGTAGGCTGCACCTATCTCTCTTCCCAGGAAGACATCCTGGCTTCGTAGGGGGAATAAATCCAATAACTCTCTTTTTGCCTCTGTATTTAAATCCTTGTTTGTGTCTTTGACCCTGTTGTAGATGAATGTGCTTAAGTCTGCCCCATTCTCTGCCTCTAGCTCACTAATTCTGGCTTCCTCCAGAATAGGTCTCCTCTGTAGATTAATCAGAGTCAGCTGCTCCAAGTGCTGAACTGCAAAGTATCTCTCTTGGCTTAGAGCGTCTGGAGGGGCGGCTCCTCTGGGCCCACCTGCTCCACAGCGAACCAGAGTCAGATGTTTTACCTCTGAGTTGTTGAGAAGTCGTGCTGTGCTGGAGGCTGACGTGTACCAAACAGTGAGTCGCTTCACCCGAAAGGCAGGGGAGGAATGCAGAGGAACCCGGCGCAGCTCAGACAGCTGCAGGTCCTCACAGCTGCAGTCGGACAGCGTAGACAGGCTGCAGGGCGGTGGGTCGTTCACATAGTACAGGTCGCTGGGTGTTACATAAGCCACACGCAGATCCAAAGATACCGCCAACGAGAGCAGGGCACACCACAGACAAGCATGTGGGCTGGAGGCAGGCATCACTGCTGAAGGTCTGTCTCACGCACCATGGTTCTCAGCTGTGACAGAGGCTTCACATGGGCTATGTGCAAACCGACTGAAAAGAAAGGAGAAAGTTAGGGATGTGCTTAGGATTTTCTTCTGGCCTGTATTTAACCATGGTCATCACAGAGGTAAATCTTGCGATTATTCTGACAATAATTGTGATTGTTTTATATACTGTAGTTGCGATTTATGTTTAAAACAAAGATCAGTTCACAGTGCATGTTTTAAACTTCAGAAACATTAACCTTTTAAGGAAATATAAACTGCTATATATATACAAGAATCCCATTCATTTCATTTTGATAGCTCTAAACTACAGGATAAGCAGGCTATATAATTTGTTGTTATGGAGACAGTTTCTGTAGTTTTCAGAAGACATTACATTAACTGAATAACTGCAGTCTCTGTAATTGATTTTACTAACTGCGACCTGTAAACCCTAACTTATACAGCAGTGGTTCAGTAATCTGCTCTAAGTGACATCCCCCAAAATATTTCACCTTCCAACCAACACCATCCATCCATCCATCCATTTTCTTCCGCTTTATCCGGGGCCGGGTCGCGGGGGCAGCAGTCTCAGCAGAGATGCCCAGACTTCCCGATCCACGCACACCTCCTCCAGCTGTTCTGGGGGGACCCCGAGACGACACCAGGCCAGCTCGGAGACATAGTCCCACCAGCGTGTCCTGGGCCTTCCACGAGGCCTCTTCCCAGTGGGACATGCCTGGAACACCTCCCGAGGGAGGCGACCAGGAGGCATCCGGAACAGATGCCCTAGCCACCTCAGCTGGCTCCTTTCGACGTGGAGGAGTAGCGGCTCGAGTCCGAGCTCCTCCCGGGTAACTGAGCTCCTCACCCGATCTCGGAGGGTGCGCCCAGCCACCCTGCGGAGGAAACTCATTTCGGCCGCTTGTATTCGCGATCTTGTCCTTTCGGTCATTACCCAAATCTCATGACCATAGGTGAGGGTGGGAACGTAGATCGATCGGTAAATCGAGAGCTTCGCCCCCTGACTCAGCTCCCTCTTCACCACAACGGTCCGATACAGCGACCGCATCACTGCTGACGCCGCACCGATCCGTCTACCGATCTCACGCTCCATCCGTCCCTCACTCGTGAACATGACCCCGAGATACTTGAACTCCTCCACTTGGGGCAAGGACTCCCCACCGACCTGAAGCGGGAGAACCACCTTTTTCCGGTGGAGAACCATGGCCTCAGATTTGGAGGTGCTGATCCTCATCCCGCCCGCTTCACACTCGGCTGCAAACCGCCCCAGTGCGCGCTGGAGGTCCTGATTTGATGAAGCCAACAGAACAACATCGTCTGCAAAGAGCAGAGATGATATTCTGAGGTTCCCAAACCGGACACCCTCCGACCCCTGGCTGCGCCTAGAAATTCTGTCCATATAGGTAATGAACAGAACCGGTGACAAAGGGCAGCCCTGCCGGAGACCAACACGCACCGGGAACAGGTCTGACTTACTGCCGGCAATGCGAACCAAGCTCCTGCTGCAGTCATACAGAGAACGGACAGCCCTTAGTAGAGGGCCCCGGACCCCATACTCCCGGAGCACCCCCCACAGGGCACCACGAGGGACACGGTCGAACGCTTTCTCCAGATCCACAAAACACATGTGGACTGGTTGGGCGAACTCCCACAAACCCTCGAGCACCCGATGAAGGGTATAGAGCTGGTCCAGTGTTCCACGACCGGGACGAAAACCGCATTGTTCCTCCTGGATCCGAGGTTCGACTATCGGCCGAATCCTCCTCTCCAGCACCCTGGAATAGACCTTACCAGGGAGGCTGAGGAGTGTGATCCCTCTGTAATTGGAGCACACCCTCCGATCCCCCTTCTTGAAGAGAGGGACCACCACCCCGGTCTGCCAATCCAGAGGCACTGTCCCCGACCGCCACGCGATGTTGCAGAGACGTGTCAGCCAAGACAGCCCTACAACATCCAGAGACTTAAGGTACTCAGGACGAATCTCATCCACCCCTGGGGCCCTGCCACCGAGGAGCTTTCTAACCACAGGAAACAGGAACCAAATGCACAACTTGAGAAACAGGGCAACAAACAAAACTAGAAAATGAGGAACAAAAACATAAGAAAGAACAAAGCAGAAATCTCAATGTCTTGAACTTGATCAGATAATAAGAAGTGAGTTTAGAGGGAATATGCTGTAGTTTTGTTGTTATTCCCCCCAGAAGATGGGTTTTAAGTTACAGTCACAGCGTATCATCAATTCATAATTTTCCCTTTCCCCTAAACATCGGTGAGCGGTGTGACTTTTATTCTTTTATTGAAATCAAGCAAAGCAGAGCTGGTTTGCAAATGTATGAAGGATTTACTATCATCACAGCAGTTTGGCTTAAACAAAGCTACCGTAATACTGCTGCTATTACAGGGTTAGGAGCGCAGCAAAATGAGCTACTTGACGTTAGCAAATAGCAATGGCCAGTTAGCCTATCCCAACGGATAACGTACAAGCTCGTTTACGGGCGTTGCGGGTTATACAGCAGTTTGATACCATTAGGTTCAATAATATTAGCTATAGCGATGTATGTGGCCGACAACTTACCTATGGCTCCAGTCACATGTATCCAGAGCAGGACAGAAGAGCAGTAGTAGGGAATCCTGGTGCCACGTGCACTTATGGACATCCTTGTGCTCGAACATGGTGTTCGTTATGGACAAACCGTAACTAGCACAGAAGTCCAATAACAGAACACCACTCGGGTTCCGATCGGGGAGGCCGTTCTTCCCCATCACCCCCACCCAGGTCTCACTGTCGTTACCCACGTGGGCGTTGAAGTCCCCCAGTAGAACAATGGAGTCCCCAGCCGGAGCACCATCTAGTACCCCTCCCAGGGACTCCAAGAAGGCCGGGTACTCTGCACCGATGTTGGGCCCGTAGGCCGAGACAACGGTGAGAGACCTGTCCCCGACCCGAAGGCGTAGGGACGCGACCCTCTCGTTCACCGGGGTGAACTCCAACACGTGACGGCTGAGCTGGGGGGCTATGAGCAAACCCACCCCAGCCCGCCGCCTCTCCCCGCGGGCAACTCCAGAAAAATGGAGCGTCCAGCCCCTCTCCAGGAGTTGGGATCCGGAACCCAGGCTGTGCGTGGAGGTGAGCCCGACTATATCTAGCCGGTACCTCTCAACCTCCCGCACAAGCTCAGGCTCCTTCCCCCCCAGCGAAGTGACGTTCCATGTCCCGAACGCCAGAAGCTGCGCACGCGGACCAGGTCGTCGAGGCACCTGCCTTCGACTGCCACCCAGTCCTCTCTGCACCCGACCCCTACGGATCCCTCTGCGGGTGGTGGGTCCACAGGAGGGCGGGCCCACGTCGTCCTTTCGGGCTGTGCCCGGCCGGGCCCCGTGGGCAGAGGCCCGACCACCAGACGCTCGCATTCGAGCCCCAACCCCAGGCCTGGCTCCAGGGTGGGGCCCCGGCTGCGCCATACCGGGCGACGTCACGGTCCTTGATATTAAACTGTCCATAGGTGTCTTCGAACCAACACTTCATCAGATATTTGACCATTGCAAGTACAATCAGGCCATGGTTAAGATCAAATCAGGGCTAAACCAGGTATACAAAGGTCCTAAATTGGACGAAATTATGTCTAAACCAGAAAACCATCAGTGGTACCACAGCTCCCAAGAGGCTGTTCACAGCAGAACGTAATCTCACGTTAAAATGGTTTGAATATATGTTTTACTTAAAAGAGCTAGCAAGTATATGGTTTGAATTCATCTTGAGTTACTATTCCGTTCTCACTCCTTTCAGGCCCGAGTTGTCTTTGATGCAATTCTATAAAGCACAATAATACAGTACAGTTGCAATAAATGTTGTTCACATTCAGAGCAAACAAAACCCATGTACCTCATTTTTACAAAGACTTGAAAATGTACATGGCACGCCGTCTGAAGTGAGAAGCTGTGCGGTAGTTTCCCTTTGCATGTCTTATCTGTTAGTTATTTCATTGTCGAAAAGTGAAGAG